>CM042834.1:268856604-270210880 GCA_023653725.1 Bungarus multicinctus | reverse complement strand
GTTCACTACGCCAATCCACGCTCCCCGCACACAGCCCCTCGCTCCGACGCGAGCAGACTATAGCGCAAACAAGCCGAGAAGCACCCCGACCTCATACCCCTACGGCAGCCGCCGCCTCACTCTCACTTCTGCTTCTTCCGCCTCACTGCCTCCTCATCACCAATGCTCAACTTGCGACGCGAGAAGAAGAGAAAAGACAACAAGAGAAGAGAAAGACGAAGAAGACGGAGAAGAAGAAAGAAGAAGAAGAAGAAGAAAAGGATCTCATGCCCATTATACTCTCATTGTTAGATGTTTGTTTTTAAGGCAGGAGGAGCTACTATATGATGCTCCATCTCTACCTATATGTCTACGATATTGTCTGTTTAACATCATCCATCATCTATGGCTATCTGTCATCTATCCATGCATTGATCCATCATCTATCTATTGGGAAGGGAGGAGGAGGAGGAGGAGGGGGGGAGGAGGAGGAGGAGGAGGAGAAAGAGGAGGAGGAGGAGGAGAACTGTGGCATCCTTGGTGCTCTCTGAGCTTGAAGGTTTTCTTGGAGACTTCTCATGATCCAACTAGATGACACAAAGTAGAAGGGAGTGGACTTTGTGAAGAAAAGGAGGGAGGAGGAGGAGGATAACTGTGAGGTCTTGCTGTTCTCTGAGCTTGGCTGTTTTCTTCAGGCATTTCATTTCCCAACTAGGCAATATCATCAGTACTTAGAAGGGAGTGGATTTTTCTCTCTGTTTATATACTAGTGACTTGCATGTCCGTGTTGGTGGGTGTGCTGTTTTCTACTTGGAAAATTGCTTTTCTTCATTCTTGTCCTATGACAATACCTGTAAGTTGACATGGAATTGTCCCATTGTCTTTTCAGCACTTAATCAGTTCCACCATGTGTTACATTTTAGACAGCCTAGCACGCAGGCATTCTACGTTTATTCTGACAATTCCAGCTTTTAGGCATTTATATTTATGAGAAAAATAATAGACAGGGTTTTAATGTACTTTTCTTTTCATTCCTTAATTTAAAAAAAATAAGGCATGCCATAGCAGTCAATACCTTTATGGTTCCACAGTGCAGGAAATATTAACACAATCGATGGTAATGATATCAAATTACCAGTAATTATCCTTAAGAAGTTTTCCACAGAGGTAAAACATTTCTAAATGCATCCCCATTTTCTCATGTCATGTTATCTGCTTTTCTTAATGAAATCGAAAGTTCGTTAACCAAGTTGCAGGAATCTTGTGTGTTGTGTTGGATGGTATGAATAGAATAGAATGGGATGAGATGAGATGAGATGAGATGGAATAGAATAGAATAGAATAGAATAGAATAGAATAGAATAGAATAGAATAGAATAGAATAGAATAGAATAGAATAGAATAGAATAGAATAGAATAGAAAATATGGAATGGAATGGAATGGAATGGAATAGAAAATTGGAATGGAATGGAATGAAGAATAGAATTAAATGAAATGGGAATAGAATAGAATAAGAATAGGATAGGATAGGATAGGATAGGATAGGATAGGATAGGATAGGATAGGATAGGATAGGATAGGATAGGATAGGATAACTTTATTGTCACTTTGGATATACACATTGGCATACATTAAAATGAAATTTTGTTGCATACGGCTCTCAAAGTTTCACCACCTCCAATATGTATTACATAAATATTAGAAAATACATACATACATACATAATTATGCATATATCTACCTATATTATATGACATGCAGAAGCAACACAGTCTAGTTTGGATGTATACATGTTTATGGTGAGAAAAGCGAATCTTGCGATTTTACCAGATGGATGGTCTAAGGAACAAAGCTGATCCAGAATCTGGAAGTCCAGCTAGAAATACTTTGAAACCTCCTTCCAGAGGGGAGCAACAGAAGCAGACCATGGAGTAGGTGTGTGGGGTCTCTAACGATGCTTTGAGCTCTAAGCCCATAGTACTTATAAGTAGCATCCTGATAAAGAGCAACCGATATATATTGCCTTACTGTTTATTTGGGGTTTTTTTTTAGAAGAGGTGTATGGATTGAACTGCACAGAGCTGGGTGAACAAAGGAGAGTTGTAGAAACTTACAACAGTTTGTTTAATGGATCACTTGCACTGAAAAAAGTGACATATGACCGTTTTTCACACTTAATGGCCATTATAGCATCCTTTCGGTCATGTGATTAAAATTCAGACGCTTGGCAACTGATTCACATTTATGAAGGTTGCAGTGTCCTCGATCATGTGATCCCCTCTGAAATTCGGAAAGCCAGGTTCATTTAATAAGCATTGTTACTAACTTAACAACTGCAATTAAATAGTTAACTGCAGTTAAACTGTAGCAAAATTCACTCCAACAACTGTTTTACTGAGCCACAGAAATTTTTGGCCCAATTGTGCTTCTAAGCCAAGGATTACCAGTATTTGTTCCTTTATGAGGAAGTTACCCTGAGTTTGTGACTCACTGGCAGCTTGAAATCTGAAGCCAATTCTGATGATAATAAATTGCAGGGATAAATAAATTGTGATGTATGCACAATCCAGTTTTGCTGACTCGGGTTAGTTTCATAAGTTCACTTTTCAAAAGTCTTTTACATTCAATGTTGGGGAAGGGGAAGGGGAAAGAGAAGGGGAAAGAGAAGAGAAGAGAAGAGAAGAGAAGAGAAGAGAAGAGAAGAGAAGAGAAGAGAAGAGAAGAGAAGAGAAGAGCATGAATGTAGTGAAAAAGAGAAAGGAAGGGAAGGGAATGAATGGAGTGGAAAAGAGAAGAGAAGAGGAAAGGAAAAGTTAGAGTGGAAAGGAAAGAAGGAAAGGAAAGGAAAAGAAAAGATATGAAATGAAATTTGTGAAGTGCAATTACTTCCAACCTTTTTGTCAAAGAATAATTACCTTCTTTATAATCCCTCTTAAATATTATACCATTCATCCCCTCACTTAATCCACATCTTAATGCTGAAACTCAAACACCATCATGTCATTGTTTTCATCTTTCAGCAAAAGATCTACATAAAGTTTCCTGACTTTCAGAAAAGTTGCTGGGTTTTTTTCCCCTGACCAAACACGTCCACTTTGCTCCCTCAGCCAATTCCTGACATTTTCGCCATTCATTCCTCTGCCATGGAAAATTTCCTTGTTTTTTCATTCACGGAATCCAAATTTTGAGGAAAACATCTGGAAATTCTTGTCTATCTGCCCTTCGAGGGTTCCCCTTACCACACTGCAGTGACTCCCCAAAAGAGAAGCCACGCTTCCACACCACAATGCTAGTTCTGATTGTTGCTTAGCTTTACACAATTGGGAAATGCTCCTTCTGGTTTCAATCAGAATAGTGCTGGAAGGGACCTTGGAGGTCTTCTAGTCCAATCCCCTGATCAAGCAGGAGACCCTAAACCATTTCAAAAGGGTGACTATCCAGTCTCCCCTTAAAAACATCCAGTAATGAAGCACCCATAACTTCGGGAGGCAAGCTGTTCCACCTGTTATTTGTCCTCACTGTTAGGAAGTTTCTCCTTAATTCCAGGTTCTCCTTCTCTACTTGATTAGTTTCCATCCATTGTTTCTTGTCTTGCCTTCTGGTGCTTTGGAGAATAAGTTGACCCTCTCCTCTTTGTGACAACCTCTCATATACTGGAATATTGCTAGCATGTCCCCACTACTCCTTCCTTTTCTCTAGACTGGCCATACTCAATTCGTGCAACCGTCCTCCATATGTTGAAATGTGATTTAATATTAGTAGCTCAGGTTGGTAATTAGGCTGTTGGTTCGAGCTCCATATTGCAAGCTTGGCAATTTGGTTGCAAACATTTTGTCACCATTCAAGGAGACCCTTGTTGGAGTCTGATTCTGAAGGGGAGATTGAGCAGCTGACAGGGAGTGGGAGTGTGGCTCGGGTGGCTGTGGAAGAATGGGGGGAAGGGGACAGTCCAGCTGGGCATTCAGAGGCCCACTCTCTCTTCATCCTAGGGCACTCAGGGAGGAATGAAGAAGGGAGCAACATGGCTTACGGGAGAGAAAAAGGCCCTGATCCCTTTCATTAGTTGCAGCTGGGAGAACAGGATATAAGAAGGGCGTTTGCACACAGCATCTTGCTGGAAGCAAAGCGTGCATTATCTTTGTCGAGTCTTATCTGGGTTTTGGCATCCTCTGAACCGTGTGTGCTTCGTTATCTTTTGGAAGTCTGCAATTTATTATCCTGGCCTGTTGTGTTAATTACTTCAGCATGGTTTGTGTTGGTTTTTTTTTTTATTTCTAATTTATCTGTACTTTGGGTTTGGACTGAATTTCTTCCCTGTATAGACTGTTTTTGGAAGAGTTTGATCTCCAGCTAAGAATAACTGGGCATGTAAAGGGCCAAGTGGTGCAGGCTGTTAATCATCTAGCACTTAGCTCAATTGCCTGCAATTAGTGCAGGTTCGAATCCCACCAGGCTCAAGGTTGACTCAGCCTTCCATCCTCTTGGGGTAGGTAAAATGAGGACCCAAGAATGTTGGGGGCAATAAAAATGCCACTTGGGGGGGCTAAAAGCCCTACTAATAAGCAGGCATATACAATGGAATGAAGGCTATTGCCGAGCATTTAGCATGGTGCTCTAAAGACTGTAAGCCACCCTGAGTCTCTGGAGAAGGGCGGCATATAAATGTAAATAAATAAAAAAAAAAGTTGGAGGTATTAAAGGGACTTTACCCATTTTTATGACTTTGTTGCTTTTGTGCCATGGTCTGGGTCACCACAACTGACGAGCACAATTCAAACTGATGATGTCTCCATGAATGGTGATGAAATCTTTGCAACCAAATCGCCAAGCTTGGAGCTCAAACCAACAGCCCTTCATATGTTTCTGTCTCCAGGGATTTAATCATCTTAGTTGCTCTTCTTTGGACTTTTTCCAAAGTCCCAACATCTTTTTTTGTAATCTGGTGACCAAAACTGGATGCAGTATTCCAGGTGTGGCCTGACTAAGGATTTATCAAGCGGTCCTAATGCTTCACGGGATCTTGATTCTATGCCTCTGTTTATACCACCAAAGATTTTATCTGCTTTTTTTTGGCTGCCGTTGCATACAGAGGGCTCTGTAAATAAAATAAATGAATAAAAAACACTTAATCTCTCCCTGGTATAGTCGACACAGTAAGGAGAGCCCATGGCTTAGAGGTTAATATTTCTACCTAATATGTAAATAGCCCAGGTTCGAATCCCAGAAGGGTATGGCTAACTGATGAAAGCTATACTTTTTAGCTTGAAATAGATCTATACTAGACTCCCTTTATTTCTTTGTTGATAAATATAAATCCAACATAAAAACAGTTTGTCACAAAAGCGACTGCCTGTTGTGGCCTGCCAGTGGCCAGAAGAGCTGGCAGCAGATTCAGATAGTGAGGAGGTTGGGGAGGAACATGGAACAGTCCTGGAGTCTGGAGAAGGCTCTGATGGGTGCTTTGCATCAGAGGCAGAGATGGGGCCAGGGCCATCTGACAGTTATCAGCTGCCTTTGGAGTCGGACATCAGTGAGGCAGAAGAACAGCTGGAGCCTGTTCCCAGTGTGCACATGCACAGAGCTGCCAGCAGAAGGGAACAGTTAAGGAACAAGGGTCGACTTGGGAGTAAAGCCACAGGTGGATGGTGAATGGCCCCTCCCATAGGAAATAAAGAAGAGCGAACAGGGGAGTGATGTTTGCAGGAGACAATTAGTTCAATTCATTAGGGTGAAGATCTGTTCCTGACTTCTTGCCAAACTGTTACAGCGTGGCAATTGGAAGATATCAACCTGGCAACTCTCCAAGCCTGATAAAGGTCTGTAGTTGTGAAATCACTTGAAAGACTGTTTGCCAGGACTTTGCAGGAGAGAAATTCACTTTAACCTAAATAAAAGGTGAAAGAGAGAGAGCAAGATGGCGACCGGAGGAGGTCGACCAGAAGAGCTCCGCCAGCTCCGCCAGCCAGAAGAGATCCGCCGCCCGGCGTGGTGAGTTTCCCCCCCCCGGGTCCTCCTCACCTGTGGCAGGGGTGGCGAGGGGACCTGTGGGGGGATGGGCGACCCCCGAGGCCGTGGCGCGGCGTCGTGTTTGGCGCTGGGCCCGGCGGCGGCCGGCTGGCAGCTGGCGGCTGGCGGCGGGGTCGCGCGGCTGTGACGCGATCCCCGGGGCCGTGGCGCAGCGTTGTATCTGGCGCCGGGCCCGGCGGCGGGCCGCGCGGCTGTGGGGCGACCCCCTCACGGCGGCGGCGGGCGGCTGGCAGCTGGCGGCTGGCGGCGGGGCCGCGCGGCTGTGAGGTGGGCGTTTCCCGACCGGTGGTGCTGCCGTGCAAGGTTGAGGTCTCCGGATGCCTGGAGTCGGCGGAGACCGGAGGCCGGAGCAGCTGGAGGCCATGGCATTTTGCCCGGCGGCCGGCGGCTGGCGGTGGGTCTGCGCGACTTCGCGGCTGGCGGCCGGCGGTGTGGCCATGCGAGGCCGAAGTTCCTGGGATGGCTGGAGCGGCTGGAGGCTGGCAGCTGGAGGCTGGAGCGGCTGGAGACTGGCGGCGTGGCTATGGGACCGCCGCCGGGGTCGAGACCAGGGCTGGGGCCGTTGTGAGGGCCCCAGCCGAAGTTGGAAGGGCGGCTCGAGCGGCCGAGGGTCGGCCGCCGTGGGCGGAGCCAGGGCAGCCTGGCTGTGGGACTATCGCCGGGGCCGGGGCTGGGGCCTTTGCAGGGCCCCCAGCCGAAGCTGGTGTACGAGCCACGACTCGAGCGGCTAGAGGATGGACGCTGCGGGCAGAACCGAGGCGGCTGGAAGATCATCGACCTCCAGAGCCATGGTGTGGTTCTGGGTCTGGTGCTGGTCCCGGTAGCCCGTGGCGTGACCGGCAGGCGGCCGTTGGAGTTGGAGCTGGGACTGGAGGACTGCTGCCGCGGTTGAAGTTATTCTCCTCCTCTTCGTCCAATCGGCGGTGCGCTGAACGCCCTCAACCTGGACTCGGGCCCCGGCCGGCTAGTTCTCAGCTTGGTCGGGGTCATTTTTATCATCTCCATCATCTTTATCAGAGGACTCAGGCCGGGACGCTATTTTATACCAGAAATGATCTCTGGGCCCTGAGATATGTCCCCCTATCTCAGCAATGGCCCTCTGCTCTCTCGGAGGCCCATCTCAAGGACGGATTGTGGGATCCGGAGAGATGGTGGGGTTTTAAGTGCGGGAGGGAGGGGTGTCTTAAGAAATTTTTAGTTAGGTTTTTAAGGGGGTTAGGAAGGCCCGGGCGGGAGTTGGGGGACAACTCGCCGGAGGCTGGGTCCAGGCCGGGGGTTGGGCGTGGCCGGGAGAGTCAGAGTCCGGACAGGACCTTATTGAGGATGGGGGGGGGTCACCGGGGAGGGTGGAATTAAATCTATTGTTACGGTGAGCGGGAGGGGCAGATTTGGCGGTTATAGGGGGCCATATTCTGTGTTGGGAGCGCGCCCTCGCTGTTTGCTTGCTGTGGCGCGCTCCGACCCCCTTGTCATCTCCCGTTCCCCAGGGGGTCTGAGCAATCGGGCCCTGGGTCTTAGGCTGATGTTGTGTAACGCCAGGTCCGTTGTTAATAAAGCCCCTCTCATCCATGATTTGATTTGTGAGGGGGGCGCGGACCTGGTGGGAGTTACCGAAACCTGGCTGGGCCAGGAGGGGGGAGTCCCTCTGGTGGAGATGTGCCCAGCCGGGTTTCGGGTTTTTCATCGGCCGAGGGCCCAGGGGAGGGGAGGGGAGGTTGCGGTAGTTATTAAGGAGGATCTGTGTCCGAGGGAGGCCACTGTATCTCAGACGACCGGGTGTGAGCTCCTTTTCGTGAAGTTCGGTCCCAAGGTTCAGGTGGGCTTGCTGGTCGCATACCTGGCTCCCTGCTATGCGGCAGCAGCTCTGCTTGAGCTCCTTGAGGTCATAGCTGGCGTGGCGGTTGGGACCCCCAGGCTTATGGTCATGGGGGATTTCAACCTGCCATCTGCTGGCGGTACCTCGGGGATTGCTCAAGAGTTCATGGCTTCCATGACGGCCATGGGCCTGACCCAGTTAATTCGGGACTCTACTCACGTGGGAGGTCATACCTTGGATCTGGTTTTTGTCTCTGATCAGTGGCAGAGTGATCTGGGTATGGGGGATATAGTCGTAGAACCCCTGTCATGGTCGGATCACTCGCTCCTGAAGCTCGACTTCCGTTCCGCAACCCCTGACCGCAGGGAGGCGGGACCATTAAAATGGTACCGCCCCAGGCGCCTGATGGATCCTGATAGATTCCTGACAGAGCTTGGGCCATTTCCCAAAGCTCACACACACGACTCGGTTGAGGGCTTGGTCGCCACCTGGGATAGGGTGGCTGCTGGGGCCCTCGACCGAGTCGTGCCCTTGCGGCCTCTGACCCGGTGTCGATCCCAAGTGGCTCCTTGGTTTTCTGAGGAGCTAAGGGAGATGAAGCGTCGGAAAAGACGCCTAGAGAGCAGTTGGAGGGCCAGCCGCTCTGGGTCCGACCGAACACTATTACGATCTTATATTAAGACGTATTTAGTGGCGATAAGGATGGCGAGGAGATCTTACCTCTCCACCCTTATTGCGTCCGTGGAAAACCGCCCAGCCGTCCTGTTTAGGGTGACCCGCTCTCTACTGGAGGTAGGAGCGCGGGAGGACCCCTTGCAGGGACGGGCTGAGGAGTTTTCTAGGTTTCTGCAGGACAAAATCGCTCAGATCCGGGACGAGCTGAACTCCGACTGGGCATCTCCGGGCGGGGGGGCGGGGGTGGATATCGGTGCGGTCAATTGGGTTGAGTTCGATCCTGTTGCTGTGGAGGACGTGGACAGGATACTGGGGGGACTGAATGCCACCACCTGTTTGCTGGATCCGTGCCCCTCCTGGCTGGTCTTGGCCACTCGGGAGGTGACACGAGGCTGGTTCCAGGGTATTATAAACGCTTCCTTGAGAGAGGGGCTGTTACCTGCCGCCTTGAAAGAGGCGGTGGTGCGGCCCCTCCTCAAGAAACCGTCCCTGGACCCAGCATTGTTATCTAACTATCGTCCTGTCTCCAACCTTCGCTTTGTTGCGAAGGTTGTTGAGAGTGTGGTAGCACGTCAGTTCCCACAGTACCTGGATGAAGCGAGTTATCTTGACCCCCTCCAATCGGGCTTCAGGTCCGGGCACAGCACGGAGACAGCGTTGTTCGCGTTGGTGGATGACCTCTGGAGGGCCCAGGACAGGGGTTGTTCCTCTGTCCTGGTCCTGTTAGATCTCTCAGCGGCTTTTGATACTGTCGACCACAGTATCCTATTGCAGCGGTTGGAGGGGTTGGGGGTGGGAGGCACCGTGTTGCGGTGGTTCGCCTCCTTCCTCTCCGACTGCTCGCAATTTGTGTTGACGGGGGGGCAGAGATCGGCCCCGAGGCCCCTACGATGTGGGGTGCCTCAGGGGTCGGAGCTCTCGCCCCTGCTGTTCAACATTTATGTAAAGCCGCTGGGTGAGGTCATCCGTGGCTTCGGGGTGGAGTTCCATCAGTACGCTGACGATACTCAGCTGTATATCTCCACCCCGGGCCACCCCAACGAAGCCGTCGAAGTGATGTCCCGATGCCTGGAGGCCGTGCGGAGTTGGATGGGTCGTAACAGGCTTCGTCTCAACCCGACCAAAACCGAGTGGCTGTGGTTTCCTGCGCCCAGATACAGCCAGCTGGTTCCTTCGCTGGCCGTGGGGGGAGAGGTCTTGACCCCCGTGGAAAGGGCGCGCAACTTGGGTGTCCTCCTGGACGTACGGCTGTCTTTAGAAGAACATATTGCAGCCGTCGCCAGGGGGGCTTTCTATCAGATTCGTCTGATTTACCAGTTGCGGCCCTTTCTGGATCTGGGCGCACTTCGCACAGTCACTTCCGCCCTCGTCATCTCCCGCCTGGATTATTGCAATGCTCTCTACATGGGGCTCCCCTTGAAGAGTCTCCGGAGGCTGCAGCTGGTCCAGAATGCAGCCGCGCGGGTGATCGTGGGTACTCCTCGGAGCTCCCACGTTACACCGCTTCTCCGCAGGCTGCACTGGCTTCCTGTGGCCTTCCGGATTCGATTCAAGGTGGTACTGACAGTATTTAAAGTGCTCCATGGCTCGGGACCTGGGTACTTACGGGACCGCCTGCTGCCATCATCAACCTCCCGCCGCCCAGTACGCTCCCACAGGGTTGCCCTCCTTGGGGTACCGCCGCCCGGCCGTTGTCGGCCCCGAGGGTTCGGGCTTTCTCTGTGGGAGCCCCCTCCCTTTGGAATGATCTCCCCCTGGAGATACGGGCTATGACGGATATTCTGACCTTCCGGCGCGCAGTGAAAACCCTATTTTTTAAACAGGCTGGCCTGGCCCAGTAACTGTATTTTAGTTTTTAACTTAATTTTAATCGGGGTTTTATTAGTTTTTAATTTTTAACTCTATTTTTGGGTTAGACAGCCGGATCAATTTGGTTTAATTTATTTTAATTGTATTTATTGAGTATTTATTATATGTTTTTAGTAGGCTGTACACCGCCCCGAGTCCCTTTTTGGGAGAGGGAGCGGTATAAAAGTTTAATAAAATAAATAAATAAATAAATAAAAGGGGTTTTATCGGGACAAGGAGTCTGCTTCATGATCTTGGGAAGCCTGGGTCAGAACATGGCTTGCGAAGGCCCCTGGATTGAGGCTGAAAGGCAAAAGTGGCAGCAGTATGCTCTGTCCCATATTTGGGTAGACCAGGTTGCCCTGATTAAAAAAAAAACCACTTAAGATTATGTGAAGGATTAGTACCGCTTTATTGTGTTATACGTCCACTAAGACTCCCTCTCTCAGTTACTGTTTTTGAGCCAGGTTTCGCCTGTTCTGTACTTGTGGTTTTTCTTGCCTAGGTGTAAAACCTTGCTGTGATGACCCAGGGTGGGTTACAAAATAAACAGTCACAAAAAAACAGTGAAATCCCTTTTATTCCTTCACTTTGCTTCTAAGCTCTAAATATCCTTGACTGGAGACAAAAAAACTCCCACCCAAGCAGTTATAAGAAAGAGGAAATGCCATTTAAATTATAAAGAGTAAAGAACAACACAAACCAGGTAAGATAAGGGCTGGAGGACATCCACAGATAACAGAACACACACTGGGAAGGACGCCAAACTCAGAGAGGAACCATAAACTAGAGACATTTCTGTGCTTTGTTTTCAGCACTCGCCCATATGCATGTCCGTCCTCTTATTCAGTTGTCACAGCTGCAGTGCATGAAGAGGATTAAGGCCCTCTCCTCCTGAGTAGATCATGTCTCTCCCTTATCCTTTCCTCCCTGCGTGCCCTAGGATGGAGATGTGATGGGCTGAGTCCTCCTCTGACTGCCCAGCTGGCCTCTGCCCTTCCCCAGCCTCCTCCACAACCTCCGGAGCCACACTTCCAATCCTGTTGGGTGTTCCTCCTCTCCCTCAGAGTCTGACTCTAATAACACTTGATTTTGTCCACCTTAAATTTCATGTTGTTGGATAGGGCCCATTGTTCAAGTCTGTGCAGATAATATACCTCTTGGATCTGCAAATGGCGATATATGCATCTTTTTCTAGATTGGACAACACACTCTTCAGCCATTTATCCCTCTTCCGATGCATCAATTTCTTAAGGAATTGCTGCATTTGCTGATTCAGAGGCATTAAAAATAACAAGGCATGACCCAGCAAAAGTTGCTCGGTTTACACGGGGTGATAAACATCTTAAGTAGGCGTGCAACTCTGCTGAGTTTCGAACTTCCTCTGCATTGCATCGGGGACTGGCCCTGATGGAGTGCTTTAATAGGGAAATAATTATCAGGCCTAGAACTCGGGAGCATGACTCCCGCTTATTCCCTTAGCCCAGCGAAAGCCTCTCGTGTCAATGCAATCAGGAAATCTAATCTCCGAAAAGCCACCAGATAGACTTTTATGGTGGCTTCTTGTCAAATGGCACATATATTTCGAAGCAAATTGATGATCTCTGGCAGGGGCAAAGCTGTACAAATATAAAACAGAATGGAGTTCTTCTTCGCTTCCCAAAGCTTGGAAAGGGATGGGATGGGATGGGATGGGATGGGATGGAATAGAATAGAATAGAATAGAATAGAATAGAATAGAATAGAATAGAATAGAATAGAATAGAAAATGACTAGACAAACTAGAATAAAATAGAATAGGAATAGAATAGGATAAGGAATGACTAGAATAGAATGGAACAGAATGGAATGGAATGGAATGGAATGGAAGGGAAGGGAAGGGAAGGGAAGGGAAGGGAAGGGAAGGGAAGGGAAGAGAGAAGAGAAGAGAAGAGAAGAGAAGAGAAGAGAAGAGAAGAGAAGAGAAGAGAAGAGAAGAGAAGAGAAGAGAAGAGAAGAGAAGAGAAGATACGGAATGGAGTGGAATGGAATCGAATAGAATGGAAAAGAATGGAATGGAAGAGAAGGGAAGAACAGAGCAGAGCAGAGCAGAGCAGAGCAGAGCAGAGCAGAGAAGAGAAGAGAAGAGAAGAGAAGAGAAGAGAAGAGAAGAGAAGAGAAGAGAAGAGAAGAGAAGAGAAAATACGGAATGGAATGGAAAAGAATGGAATGGAATAGAAAATGACTAGAATAGAATAGAATAGAATAGAATAGAATATGACTAGACAAACTAGAATAGAATAGAATATGGAATGAATAGAATAGAATAGAATAGAATAGAATAGAATAGAATAGAATAGAATAGAAAATGACTAGACTAGACAAACCAGAATAGAATAGGAATAGAATATGGAATGACTAAAATAAAATGGAATGGAATGGAATAGAACAGAAAAAAATGAAAAGGAACCTAATGAAATGGAACAGAACAGAACAGAAAATATGGAATGGAATGGAATGGAATGGAATAGAAGTAGAATAATAGAGTTGGAAGGGATCTTGGATATATTCAAACCTCTGCTTAGGCAGGAAATCCTATACCATTTCAGACAAATGATTGTCCAATCTCTTCTTCTAACTGTTCTGTGAGGAAATTTCTCCTTAGTTCTAGGTTGCTTCTCTCCTTGATTAGTTTCCACCCATTGCTTCTTGTCCTGCCCTCAGGGGTTTTGGAGAAAAGCTTGACTCCCTCTTTGTGGCAACCCTTCAAATGTTGGAAGACTGTCATCATGTCTCCCCTAGTCCTTCTTTTCATTAGACTAGCCCATGCCCAGTTCCAGCAACTGTTCTTTATATGTTTTAGCCTCCAGCCCCAAATCCTCTTCGTTGCTCCTCTCTGCACTCTTTCTAGAGTCTCAACATCTTTCTTACATTGTGGTGACCAAAACACCATCTTTGGGTGTTGAGTTGCCACACTGAAAGAGTGAATTGCAATAACCCCTTCATCCTCCCTTTCCTCACTGGCCCAATTCAGCAACATCATTCAAAGGGTGCTCTTTAATTGAACATGAGGCATAATGTTTTCTCAGCCAATTAATTGTTAGTTTAGGGCCACTTCATAAACTTCAACAGTAAAAACGTCCAGGATTGGTTCAATGCGCCAGGGAAACCTGCTGCTAAATTATATATCATTCTTTTATAGCCACTTAAGGGAGCAAAGGTTGCTGTCTTTAAGGCTGGCCGTTAATATGTCATACTGGCATAAACAGCTTTTTATTTGATTATCTCTGCATGATTTTAAAGGACTAATTAGATCCTCTCGGTTGTTATATTGGCCTTTGGACACCAGCATAGACTGTAAGTTGGGCTGGATATGGATACAAAAACAGTGATCCTAGCCTTATATTTATTTTTTATTTTACAATCAAGAATTCAGTTCAGAATTCCTTGCTCTTTTATATTTAAAGGTAGCTGTGAAAGTCTGCAAAAATATATTAAGCTGGTGAAAACAGCTGACTTCAGGCTTGGGGACCTTTAGAACGTATATTATGCAAATTGTTTTCTTTTTTTTCTATTCTGTTCTGTTCCACTCCATTCTACTCATTCCATATTCTTTTCTATTCTGTTCACCCAGATGGCTTTCATGCCTAAGGTTGGACTAGAATTCACCATCTCTTGGTGATTGGCCAAAAGACAGCCAGCCAGCCAACTTTTATGTTTAAGGAGGGACTAGAACTCACCATCACCTGGTGATTGGCCCAAAGTCAAAGTTCAATTGATAGACTTGAACACTGGGCCTTACCTAACCAAATGAAATTCAATGTAGAGAAAAATAAAGTCCTACACTTAGGCAAGAAAAACCAAAAGTACACATATAGACTGGGTGAATCCAGGCTCAATAGCAGTAACTGTGAGAGAGATCTTGGAGTCTTAGTGGACAACCAGCTAAATATGAACCAGCAGTGTGCGGCGGCAGCCAAAAAAAGCCAATGCAATAAGTTGCATTAATAGAGGGATACAATCAAGATCAAGGGAGATACTAATACAAATCTATAAAGCATTAGTAAGATTACACCTAGAGTAGTGCATCCAGTTTTGGTCACCACACTATAAAAAACATGTTGAAACTATAGAAAAAGTGCAGAGAAGAGCAACCAGGATGATTAGAGGACTAGAGACTAAAACATACGAAGAACGGTTACAGGAATTGGGCCTGGCTAGTCTAGTGAAGAGAAGGACCAGGGGAGACATGATAGCAGTCTTCCAATATTCGAGGGGCTGCTACAGAGAGGAAGGGGTCAAGCTATTCTCCAAAGCACCTGGAGGCCAGATAAGGAATAATGGATGGAACTGAACTAGGAGAGATTTAACATGGAAATAAGTACAAATTTTCTGAAAGTGAGAACAAATGGAACAGAAGTTACCTTCAGAAGTTGTGGGAGCTTCATCATTTGAGACTTTCAAAAAGAGACTGGGATGCTATCTGTCAGAAATGGTGTAGGGTCTCCTGCTTGGGTGGGGGGCTGGACTAGATGACCTACAAGGTTCCTTCCAACTCTACTAATCTGTTAATTTGTTAATCCAGCTGGCTTTTGTGCCTAAATCAGGACTAGAACTGTCAGTCTCCTAGCTTCTAGCCTGATGCCTTAACCTTCAGTTCCATATATGTTTTTTTTTTTTAATCCTTAAGAAAAATATAAATCTCTTTAATGATCAGGGAGTTGCAATGGATAAATCCAACAGGTGTTATGTTAACATGTTCATTGAGCCCCTTATAAATCTTAAATTGGTGGACAGGGGAATGTAAGTATTTGCTCAGGTAGATCACAATCCATGCAGCCCAACTTCCAAACATTTGAGATGTGTTGCAATGTGTTTCAAATAATGTTAGAACACAAAGCATGCTTATTTTATGCATCCATTTACATGATCCATTCAGCATCCTTTTCACGGCCCATAACTTGCCATTTGTGCTTCGTGAAATTAAAGAGCCTCTTAAAATTAAAACAGCTTCTATAACATTTTATCATTTCCCAATTTTACACAAAACCAGAGCCGGCCTGGCTCATAACTGATGGTTTTGCCTTGTGCCATATAATGAAAATTAAAGCAAAGGAGCTATAAAGCTTTCTAGCATTAATACAATTTACATCTAATTGCCGTTATTTTATCTGTACCATCTTTTCTATTTTTTTTTCTTTTTCTTTTTAGCAAAGAAAGCCCTTTGTCAGTTTAAAAGGAAGGTCTTCCCGGGATTGTGTGTTGCCACTGGAGCCAACCTTAATGAGACGATTTCCATTTTACGAGGTTTCCAGTCCCCATTTTAACTAAACCCTCAATTATTTAATTTAAAAGGTCTAGTGGAATATTGGTACCTTTGATTTAACCTTGATAAAACAGAGTCGATAGTCTGGTGAACAAAAAAACAAGATGCGATTGTTGGTTTTTAAGGCAATATGCTAAGCTACAAGAGAAGAAGAAGAAAATGGATACCATAGCCAATTCGCTTCTCTGTTTTGTCTAAATATGCTATTATTCAGCATGGTTTGTTTTGCTCTTAGCTTACATTTATGAATCTCACCCTCATTGGGTAAGCTGGACCCAATGGTGGGATTCAAATAATTTTACTACCAGTTCTGTGGGCGTGGCTTGGTGGGTGTCGCAGGGGAAGGATACTGTAAAATCCCCATTTCCTCACCACCTCACTAACCTGCTTTCCAGCTCTGTTCGCCTGTGTAGGGCAACCAAAGAAAACCCAGCCAATCAGTTGGGACTCAATGGGAGGCAGAGAATAGATGGGGGCGGGGCCAGTCAGAAGTAGGATTGGCTGGTTCTCCAAACTACTCAAAATTTCCGCTACCGGTTCTCCAGAACTGGTCAGAACCTGCTGAAGACTACCTCTGGCTGGACCTTTTATAATACTTTTTCTCTTCACTGTTACCTAATTCCAGAAAAATAGCCAAACTCACTAACCATAAAAGGCAGGAAGAAGAACAGAACAGAGTTGGAAGGGACCTTAGAGGTCTTCTAGTCCAACCCCCTGCTCAGGCAAGAAACCCTGTATCACATCAGACAAGTGGCTGTCCAAGCTCTCCTTTAAAATGTCCAGTGATGGAGCATCCACAACTTCTGGACGTAAGTAGTCCAACTGGTTTATTGTTCTCATTGTCAGGAAATTTCTCCTTAGTTCTACATTGCTCTTTTCTTTGATTAGTTTCCATCCATTGCTTCTTATCCTGCCCTCAGTGTTCTGACCCGTGCCCTTTTCCAACAAATCAAACACAATCCAAAAGGAACAGAAACCTTGTAATGCTTCTTCAAAACTATTAGCTGTGATAAGCACAAGCTTTGCCAAATTGTGTGAGACTTGCTGAAAGATAACAGACAAGAAATAATTTGCAATACAAAAATGTTCAAATACAAACTCAGGATACTGGAATGTCCACAAGGCTGGAGTTTCAAAATGTCTTTGCCTTCTGCAAAGAGTGTTCGTTTCACAGCTGGCTTTTATCTTCTTGAAGGAGGGTCCATTACCTTGCAGCCTTACTCCCGAGTCGCCTGTGCTCTTTCCTACGAGCAATCCTGCGCTCACGCGCACTTGGTACAGGCTCCTCAGGAACCTCCTCATCACTGCTGCCAGCTCCCACAATCTCTGAAGGCAACAGTTCACTCCCTCATGGTCCTGCCCCTTCATCTGAGTCCTCGCTCTCCTCAGCCGTCTGCACCTGCTGCTGGCTAACCACAACAGGAGGATAGGTTGACCTCCTCTTCTTTGTGGCAGCCCCTCAAATACTGGAATATTATCATGTCCAACCCCTGGTCCTTCTTTTCATTAAAGTAGACATACCCGATTCCAGCAAATCTTTTAACGTCCAGTCCCCTAATCATCTTTGAATCACTAGAACATGGAACATTAGGTATTTGGAGGCTTTCTAGTCAAAACCCTGCTCAAATAGGAAGCCTTATATCATGTAGAGAGGGTAAGGAATACCAAATACCTCTGTACATTAAATTAGCAAAAAGTATTGATATAAGAGGATATTTGTAACTTAGGTTTGAAATGAGGGGTCCTTAGGTTTGAAATGAGGGCTCTCTGAGTTTGGTTGTTTTCTTGTAGACATCTCATTACCTGACTAGGTAACATCATCAGTGCTAGAAGGGAGCAGGGTTTGCTCTCTATTTATCTACAGTAACTTGCCCTGCCATGTTTGTGTGGATGGTAAAGAGGAATAGAGCTGAAAGAGACCTTAAGACAGTGGTGGCTAACCTTTTTGGGCTCCTGTGCCGAAAAATTGTATGCGCGCTTGTGCGCGGGCTCTCGCGTGCTAGCACCCAGAAGGCAATGCACGTGGCCCCCCTATGCCCCCTATGCATGCGCGTGTGATTCCCCCTCACGCTGCCGCCCTCTAACTTGCACTGCGCCTCCCAGCCGATTTTCAGTCTGTTTGAGGCCTTTTTCGGCCTGCCAGAGGCTTGAGTGAAGCCTCTGCAGGCCGAAAAATGGGCCCGTTTCATCACTTCTGGTATTTCCGAAAAAGGCCCGAAAATCAGTTAGGAGATGCGCACATGCACAGTGAGGTAGGTTTGCCTGGGGCTCATGTGCCCGCCCAAATGGCTCTGCGTGCCACCTGTGGCATATGTGCCATAGGTTCGCCATCACGGCCCAAAGTCACCCAGCTGGCTTTCATGTCTAAGGCAGAACTAGAACTCACTATTTCCTGGTGATTGGCCCAAAGTCACCCAGTTGGCTTTCATGCTAAATCAGGACTTGAACTCACAGTCTCCTGTTTTCTAGCTTGGTGCCTTAACCACTAGACCAAACTGACTCTCCTAATTATTATCTCCCCATTGTTGTTTCCATCCCCACGCCAGAGGTGGTATTCAACTGGTTCAGGACTGGTTCTGGCGTACCGTTGGCAGAAATTTTGGCCAGTTAGGAGAACCGGCAAATACCACCTCTGATTGGCCCCGCCCCAGCTGTTACCTCTCCTATATTTCCTTTTTTAGCTCAGCTAATTGGCGCATTTGAGCTCTGGGTGCATACACAAAGCTCAGCTGATTTGCGGGATTGGCGTGCCTCAGCTGAGCTAAAAAACAGGTCAGGCAGCTCACCAGCCTTGACAGAGGTCTGTATTTGAGCTGTGAGTGCGGGAAGAGCACACCTAGAACTGGTAAGAAAAAAATTGGAAACCCACCACTGCCCCGCATCTTTAAATATTATATATCGGAAGTGTTCCAGTGCTGTGAATAAGCACTCTGTTCAAATTAGCAACTTTTGACAGATACAAATGCTCCCATAAACTTTTTGGTTAAACACTGTGCAATGTGCTTCAAACACATGTTAATGTATTTTATTCTATGTAAATAAGTGTTCTATCGCCCATTCCAGCTAGTCTTTCGGATTTCATCGCATACGTCCTTCATTAATATGAGGAGTGCAGCGGCCTATAAAACTATAGGCGGAATAATAATGATCAGTATAATTTGTCTTGATGCCTAGTCTTGGGCCCTGCACATTTCTTGCAGTCAATAGCCATTAGAAAACATGGCACAATTTCATGAATACCAATTTCCATTTTGTTCCTGTAGGCTGTAGTTATTTCAGTGGTGAGGTGGAGACAAAGGGAGGGGAGGGAGAGAAAAAGAGGGGGGGAGGGAGGGGAGATGTAGAGAGAGAAAGGAGTAGAGAGAGGGGGAAAGAGAGAAAGAGAGGGAAGTAGCAGGAGAAAGAGAGAGAGAGAGAAAGAGAGGGAGAGAATAAGAGAGAGAGGGAGGGAGGAAGCAAAAGAGGGACATAGAGAGAGAAAGACTGAGAGGGGAAGGAGAGAGAAATGGAGAAAAAAAGAGAAGGAAGGAGGGAAAGAGAGAGGGAGTGGAAACAGAGAAAGGGAGGGAGAGAAAAAGAGGGAGGGAGAGAGAGAAAGAGAGAGGGAGAGAGAAAGAGAGAGAAGGAGGTAGAGAAAGAGAAAGGGGGAAGGAGGGAGAGAAAGGGAGAAAGGGAAAGGGAGGGAAAGAAAGAATGGGAGGAAAAGAGAAAAAGAGGAGGGAGAGGGAGGGAGGGAGAGAGAGAAATAGGGAGAGAGACAAAGAGGAAGAGAAGAAAGAGGAAAGGAGGGAAAGAGAGAGAGAGAGAGACAGAGAGAGGGAGGGAGGGAGGATTTGGAGGCCAAAAACACACAAACAGGCAGAAAGGTTCCCGTAAAAGAAGTGATTCAAACAATATGCATAGGTACATTGAAATTGCAGTAGGAAACCAGACAGGGCCAAGTAGAGGACTAAGTCAATTTTACAGCCGAAGCATCAAGACGCTATTAAGAGTTGACCCTTGCAAAGTCTGGGAATGACTCAGTTTGTTACTTCAGCAAGAAACTCCTTGGTTCTCTATCCAAGAATGCATTTCCTGTCCTGTGACATCATTCACCTCTGCATCAAAGGTGGGGGGGGTTTGTTTCGTCATGTGTTTTCCAAATTAGATCCAATGTGGAAAGGGTGACTTTTTTTTCTCTCTCCCAGCATCAAATTTAATATAAATTTACAGCCTTTAAGGAGGAGGATGGCTGCTGCAGTCTAGTGCCCCCTGGTGGCCTTTTGGGGTGAAGACTGTGCCAATTCAAGAAACAACAACTGGAGGTAATAATAGGAGGGCCAGTTTGTTCTAGTGGTTAAGGCACCAGTCTAGGAACCAGGTGACTGTGAGTTCTAGTCCTGCCTTACTCATCAAAGCAGACTGGCTGAGTTTGGGCCAATCCTCAGGAGAGTGAGAGTTCTAATCCCGCCTTAAGCATGAAAGCCAACTATGTGATGATGGACCAATCACCAGGAGACTGTGAGTTCTACTCCCACATTAGGCATGAAAGCCAGCTGGGTGATATTGGGCCAATCACCAGGAGACAGTGAGTTCTAGAATGTAGGAAGGAAGGAAGGAAAGAAGGGTGGGAGAATCACAATCAGTTAATGATATAAAGGTACAATATCCAGTAACCCCTAGTCCTTGAAATAGAATAGAATAGAATAGAATAGAATAGAATAGAATACTTTATTGGCCAAGTGTGATTGGACACACAAGGAATTTGTCTTGGTGTTCATTATTAGACATATCCAGTTTCTGCCATAGTTCTTCATATGTTTCAGGTTCCATCCACCCTGGATGCAACATTTGAAGTGTAGTCTTACCAAGGCAACATATAGCAGTGCGGATACTTATAATAATACTTATCGTATAGTGTCACAATTTTGCTACTCCTACCAACAGACTGTAGGGTCCGCCTTGAATCCTTCATGTTGGTTACTATTTTATCCAAAGAGCCCTTTGGAAATCTTGAGTGACATTTTGAGTGTGATGATTTTCAAGTTATAGATTCTAAAAACCCTCCTACTCAAGATGCCATAGGCTGAGTTTGAAATTCCTTTCATGCAACAAGCCTTATCCTTGAATGCAACTGTAGAAAGTTAGCACCCACCCCTCTCCTTCCAATTTATATTGACTGTTTCCTAGTATGATTTGATTACTTATTGTACCCTATGACTATCATTAGGTGTTGTACCTGATGATTCTTGACAAATGTATCTTTTCTTTTATGCACACTGAGAGCTTATGCATCAAAGACAAATTCTTTGTGTGTCTAATCACACTTGGCCAATAAAGAATTGATGATGATGATGTCCAGGCTTGGAACTGAACCGGATGGATATTTCTTCCCACACAACTAATCAAGATTTAAATTGGGGGTGCTGCCATTCATTTGCCTTGAGTGCAACTTGCACAGAAAGTGCAAGAATTATCCTTCTAGGTTCAGTTCCAAGAGGGGAAGAAAGACCCTGGAAACATGGTGACTGCTTGGAAAAATGGATTAATGGTGGACAGAATCACATGCCTTGGGTGAAGAAAGAAGGAAAAGGGCTGAGATGCTGAGAGTCCCTTAGTTTTATACCCTCTGTTGGCTCCACCTTAGCGTTTCCTGTTCCTGTGTAAGAAATGTAGCCCATTGGCTGTCAGACTCCCAGGGGTGGGGATCTTAGCTAACTTTGTAGGCTTGGTCTGGACCGCATGGCTTCACCTGAGTGCTGGCTGATGCAATCTTCCCAGGCCAGGTGGTGAGATGGGTAGAGGACTTTGTTATGTAGAATACTCTGACCCAGACCCTAATGGCCCACCCATTAACAAAGGTAGGGGGTGAGTTTCTGCTTCTGAGTTTCTACATTTTTTAGGGGAAATATTCTGCCTTTTTAATATTTCCTAGGATGTTTCATTTTTCTAGGAGTGGGGTGGGCTCTAACTTCCTACAATACATTGGGTGAGAAAGAAGCCAAACCACTTCTCTATATTTTGGCAAAGCTTTCTCCCAAGCTAAGCTAAACCGTACAAAGATCCTCATTCACCCTTCCGGGCCTGTTGATCTATCATTTTGTGTAGCCACAGCGTTGTCATTTTGCAATGTGCTTAAGGATCTGGGCACACTTATGATCCATCATTTGAAAGAAGCAAGGGCTTAATTGGTTGCATGCCGGCATAAATATCTAATAGTAATGGGGCTTTTATGTTTCTGTAGTTGTCCCATTTCACCACCAGGGGGTACTGCTGGGCCTTTGTTCAATCAAGGGTTGAAGAAACGATGGATGGAGTAACAAGAGTGATTTTTCTACACCGTTTGAGTGTGACTCATTTCCTTGTCAATTTGACTTTGGACTCCTTTTAAAATATATATATATATGATGGGAATAACAGAATAACAGAGTTGGAAGGGACCTTGGAGGTCTTCTAGTCCAACCCCGTACTCAAAAGCAGGATACCCTATATCATTTCAGACAAGTGGATGTCCGAACTTTTCTTTAAAACCTCCAGTATTGGAGCATGCACAACTTCTGAAGGCAAGCCATTCCATTGATTTCAATCAATCAGAATAGAGCTGGAAGGGACCTTGGAGGTCTTCTGGTCTTCTAGTCCAACCCGCTGCTCAACCTCCTTCTCAAGATTCAGATAGATGGTTGTCCAATCTTTTTTTAAAAATCTCCAGCGATGAAGCACTCACAACTTCTGGAGGCAGGTCGTTCCAATGGTTAATTGTTCTCACTGTTAGGAAGTTTCTCCTTAGTTCTAGGTTGCTTCTCTCCTTGATTAGTTTCCATCCATTGTTTCTTGTCCTGCCTTCTGGTGCTTTGGAAAATAAGTCGATCCCCTCTTCTTTGTGGCAGCTCTTCAAATACTGGAATATTGCAATCATGTCACCCGTAGTCCTTCTTTCTCTAGATTAGCCAAACTCAAATCCTGCATTCATTCTTCATGTTTTGGTCTCCAGGTCATCAATCATCTTTCTTGTTCCTCTCTGCACTTTTTCCAAAGTCTCAACATCATTCTTTTTTATAACGTGGTGGGATTCAAATTGTTTTACTACCGGTTCTGTGGGTGTGTCTTGGTGGGTGTGGTGAGGGAAGGATAGTGTAAAATCTCCAGTCAGAGGGTGGTATTTGCTGGTCCTCTGAAGTACTCAAAATTTCTGCTAGAACTGGTCAGAACCTGTTGGATACCACCTCTGGTTGACCAAAACTGGATGCAATATTCTAGGTATGGCCTCTTTGTAAAGCAGTACTAATATTTCACGTGATATTTCCCTGCGGGGAGCACGCGGAGACTCCAACTGGTACAAATGCGGCCGCGCGGGTGGTTATGGGGGCGTCACAAAGCTCCCATGTGACGCCTCTCCTGCACGAGCTGCGTTGGTTGCCAGTGGTTTTCCGGGTTCGCTTTAAGGTTCTGGTTTTGACCTTTAAAGCGATCCATGGCATTGGACCAGGTTATCTGCAGGACCGCGTTCTGCCAGTAATCTCCCACCGACCTGTGCTTTCCCTCAGGGAGTGCCTTCTTCGGGTGCCGTCGGCTTCTATGTGTCAGCTGGAGGCCCCTAGGAGTAGGGCCTTCTCTGTGGGGGCCCCCGCCCTCTGGAATGGTCTGCCTCCAGAAATACGCACTAATATGGACCTGAGAGCTTTCAGACGTGCATTATAAACCTGGCTCTTCGAGCAGGCCGGCCTAGGCTGACATGGGATTTTTAATTTAGTATTTGCGTTTTAATCGGGATTTTAAAATTTGGGTTTTAATTAACTTATTGGGGGAGGGTATATTTTAGACAGCCTAAAATATTTAATTTATTTTTAACTTTTGTATATTGTAATGGGGTCTTATGGTTGGCTGTGCACCGCCCTGAGTCCTCCGGGAGAAAGGCAGTATATAAATATAATAAATAAATAAATAAATAAATAAATAAATAAATAAACAAACAAATAAACAAACAAATAAATAAACAAATAAATAAATAAATAAATAAATAAATTTTGATTCTATGCCTCTGTTTATACAACTAAGGATTGTAGTTGCTTTTTTTTGGCTGCTGCCACACACGGCTGGCCCTCTCGCACAGTTACTTCATATCTTCTCATCTTGCACTACTTCTTCGTGTTGTTCTATGCTCTGACTGGTGTCAGCTTTTATGGTGTCCAGCCATCGTGTTCTTTGGCAGCCTGGTTTCCTATTACCACTAACTCTTCCAAGAATAGTTGCTTTTTTTCTCCCACATGACATGGCCAAAATAAGTAAGACACAGTTTGGTGATTTTTCCTTCCAGCGACAAGTCTGGTGTTATGTGCTCTAGCATTTGCTTGTTAGTTACCTTTATTGTCCAAGGAATATGCAGGCACTTTCTCCAACACCACAGCTTGAACGAGTCTATTTTCTTCCTCTCTTGATTCTTTTACATCCAAATGTCACATCCACAGGTAGCTACGGGGAGCCCGGTAGAGTGTACTAATCTACCTTTATTTGCCAGACTGATGTCCTTCCTTTTCCATGTTCATCATTGCTGTGCAACCCAATGCAATACTGAGAGACAAAGTGCCAAGATAAATGAATATCATGTTGTAGGAATGGAATGGGATGTGGGGTGGGATAGGATAGAATGGAATAGAATAGAATAGAATAGAATAGAATAGAATAGAATAGAATAGAATAGAATAGAATAGAATAGAATAGAATAGAATAGAAAATAGGGAATGGAATGGAATAGAATAGAATAGAATAGAATAGAATAGAATAGAATAGAATAGAATAGAATAGAAAATAGGGAATAGAATAGAATAGAATAGAATAGAATAGAATAGAATAGAATAGAATAGAATAGAAATAGGAATAGAATAGAATAGAATAGAATAGAATAGAATAGAATAGAATAGAATAGAAAATAGGGAATAGAATAGAATAGAATAGAAAATAGGGAATAGAATAGAATAGAATAGAATAGAATAGAATAGAATAGAATAGAATAGAATAGAATAGAATAGAGGGAATGGAATGGAATGGAATAGAATAGAATAGGATAGAGGAAATGGAATAGAATAGAATAGAATAGAATAGAATAGAATAGAATAGAATAGAATAGAATAGAATAGAATAGAAAATAGGGAATGGAATGGAATGGAATAGAATAGAATAGAAAATAGGGAATAGAATAGAATAGAATAGAATAGAATAGAATAGAATAGAATAGAATAGAATAGTTGGAAGGGATTAGTTCTTCTAGTCCAACCCACGGCTCATATAAAACAAGTATTCTCCCAAAATGCTCTCTTCTTTTGTTTTCTCCCAAACAAGAGTTAATGAAGAGAACTACAGTATTTGCTCTCAATAGTCACATACACTGTTCTCATATTTATATGTCTTGTTGCTGCTGTACTAGTCCGCATCTCAGGGGTTTTAACCTGATTCTGGTTAATTTTTCCAATCTATGTTTGATTTTCTACACCAGTGCAATGATTGTGGGAACTGGGCCAGCTTCTCTTCTAAGCCCCCTGTTAAAAATGTACGAACCTGGGTCTGTATGGCACCAGAATGGGAGATGATGTGCCCAGTGTCCATAAAAATGATCCAGGGAGCTACTACTAAGGCAGGAAATCCCTCTTGTAGGGAGAAGGAATCCAAGCAATTCTAAGGAAATGGTCATCGCAACGCCACGTAAAAATTGCAATTAAACTTTAATTTACAAAACCCATTGAAATGAGAGAACAAAGGGGATTCTCCAAGGTGTATTAGGATTTGCTGTTTATTCTCCTCCTCCTCTCCCTCTCCTCCTTTTCTTTTTCTTTTTCTTCTCTTTATCCTCTTCCTCCTCCTCCCCCCCTCCTCCTCTTCCTCCATTCTTTTCTTTTCCTCCTCTCTCCTACTCCTCTTTCTTTCCTTCTCCTCCCCTTCTCCTCCCTTTCCTCCTCCCTCTCTCTACTTCTCCTCCTCCCCTCCTCCCTCTCCTCCTTTTCCTCCTTCTCTCCTCCTCTTCCCTTTCCTCTCATCCTTTTCTTTTTTTTCTCTTTCTCCTTCTCCTTCTTCTCCTTTTCTTCCTCCTCCTCCTATCCTCCTCCTTTTCCTCCTTCCCCTCCCTTTCTCTCCTGCTCCTTGTCCTCCTTCTCTCCTCCTTCTCCTCTTTTTCCTCCTTTCCTCTTTTTCCTCCATCTCATTCCTCTTCCCTCCCTTTCTTTTTATTGGAAGCCTTACAAAGATACCTTAGCTTTATTAAATCTGGTTTTATGGGAACAATTTATGGGATTGTACCTATTTGTCCCTCGTAGGAGCTCTTACTATTTATGTAGAGGGGAAAAAAAAACCTTCCAATATCTTTGGAACATTTTGCAGAAGTTTTTGGAACTTACCATTCTGTTCACTTATCAGACACAGATGGCAATTCATTTTAACTCTTTATATTATTTTCCTTGATAAAAGAAACGACTTCCATTATGGGACATATTACGGATTCTTTTCTAAGAGACTTGAGGGTGATAAGCAGGGAGCAGACCGTACTATATACTCCGTTTATTTTTATTTTGTTCCTTCTGAATTCTTCATTATCTTTTATAAAATTGGCTTTCCTCAGCTCACAAGTTGAAGAAAAAGCCGAGAAAAGCTAGATAGCCCTTATTGCATAAAGTGGAACTTTTTTTATTATTATTATTGTTTTGCAATTTCATACCAAATAGCTGACTCTTCATTCCTTTCGTTTGAAAATGGCTTGTTTTATGGGGAAATGAAAACCCTTCAGGGCTGCCTAGAATTATCCTTAGGCTTTAATCTAATATGTCAGCCTTTCAAGCCTTCTCAAGCCAAACAATTCTCTATCTTATAGAGTCTGGATTGGATTTTCTCAGGGTGAGAAAAAGGTGGAGAAATTCAGAATATCCTACACAAACTGTTCTTCCCTGCCGGATATCTAAGATATCCCAAAAGAACACTGGATATTTTGTACTACAGTAAGTACAAAAAATGACTGTGAGCAAGTGCAAATTATAAGTCACAAAAATCATTAAGCAGGCCTCTAGGTGCTCATGGCTTGATGGGCGTGGCAGGTACTTGATACTGCAAAATCCCCATTCCCTCCCCACCCCACTAACCTGCTTTCCAGCTCCGTTCTCCTGTGCAGTGCAACCAAAAAAGACCCAGCCAATTAGCTGGGACTCAATGGGAGACAGAGAATAGATGGGGGCAGGGCCAGTCAGAGGTGGTATTTGCTGGTTCTCCAATCTACTCAAAATTTCCAATACTGGTTCTCCAGAACTGGTCAGAACCTGCTGAATACCACCTCTGCTGTGTGGTAAATCTACCGTATTTTCCGGCGTATAAGACGACTTTTCAAACGAAAAAAAGGCAACCGAAAATCGGGGGTCGTCTTATATGCCCGGTCGTCTTATACGCCGGAAAATATGGGTACATCAGGAGTGAAGCTTGAGCTCTTCGAGGGGCTGGTTAACAAGTAGGAGCGAAACCAAAACGGAGCCACTTCCCCACCACACCGGCGGCATCGCCGGGAGACGCTCCTCCCCTTCCCGAATAGAACAAGATGGCAGCCGCTCTGCCGGCCCATCATGCTCCACGGGAGGCCGGGTCGTCTTCCGTGTGTGGGGGAGAGAGACCGAGAGAGCCGCCCTGGGGCCGGAGGAGGAAGGTTGTACGGTCAGCTGATGCGAGCGCGAAGGAAGGAGAAGCATCTTAGTTTACAAATCCTTGCAGCTTAATTTTGAATACCCGTATTTTCTGGTGTATAAGATGACTTTGAAAAAAGTCAACCAAAAATCGGGGGTCGTCTTATACGCCCGGTCGTCTTATATACCGGAAAATACGGTATTTCTTGTGAGTTCTAGTTTTGCTTTAGGTGTGGAAGCTGAGTGGGCAACTTTGAGCCAGTTGTGTCAAGCACAAGAAACCAGGAATCAGGGTTTTTCAAATAAATACAAATTTAGTCTATGTTAGCTCACCACAAGAATCCAAACTTCTAAAGAACCTCACTCTAGAGTGAGAACCTCAGTCTAAAGTGCACATTGATTAAGGCAAGTTGCTGGTGCTCCTTCACTGGAGGTTTTTAAGAAGGGATTGGACAACCATTTGTCTGAAATGGTTTAGGGCTTCCTGCCTGAGCAGGGGGTTGGACTAGAAGACCTCCAAGACCCCTGCCAACTCTGTTATTCTGTTATAGGTCAAAGCAAAGAGGTGGTAGATAAGAGTCAATGGAATACGAGGTGGTCTGAACTTAGCTCTCTTGTGGGCATGAAAGGATTCCAAACTGATGATGAATTTGATTCCTCCCTCAGGTTCAGCCTGGTCATACTCATAAAAAGCACCGTGGCATAATAATATTAATAACTCCTGCTCTGAAGCTTAAGCTGATGTGAACTGAAGTGAATGTGATGAAATGGGAATTGTTGGCACAGCTTTATGAGGCACTTGGAATATTGCATTCAGTTTGGGTCACCAGAATATAACAAAAATGTTGAGACTCTGGAAAGAGCGCAGAGAAGAGCCACAAAGATGATTAGGGAAGGCTAAAAGATATAAAGAACGGTTGCTGGAATTGGATATGACTAGTCTAATGAAAAGAAGGACCAGGGGTGACATGATAGCAGTGTTCCAATATATGAGGAGCTGCCATAAAAAAGAGAGGGTCAATCTATTGTCCAAAGCACCTGACAAGAAACAATGGATGGAAACTCACCAAGTAGAAAATCAACTTGGAACTAAGGAGAAACTTCCTAACAGTGAAAACAATAAACCAGTAGAACAGCTTGCCTTCAGAAGTTGTGGGCTCCATCATTAAAGGCTTTCAAGAAGAGACTGGACAGGCATTTGTCTGGGATTGTATAGGGTCTCCTGCTCAAGGGGGTTGGACTAGAAGACCACCAAAGACCCTGTCAACTCTGTTATTCCATCTGTTTGTCTGTCTGACATTTAAAGGGGAACTTGGTACATGTCTTCCTCAATCCAGAAAATATCCTATGGCATAGTTCTTTGCTTGTTTTGCTTTCTGCCTCCATATCTATTTCTCTGCTTTCTCCAGATGGTCCAGGATGAACTGTAGCTCCGATCAACCCCAATTTTGCAACAAGGCTGCATGCCATTCTTAAGACAGCTGGTCAAATACTAGATCGTAAACACCAATATGTCTAAAAGGCTTAGCAATATGGAGCATTCGAGCTCTGAAGAGCCAACCAGAAGATGTGAAGATGTACCATGCATCTCTGAGAACACTGATTGAACATTAGTGTGTCGCCTTGCGAGGGGGATGGAAAGGTCCACATAGTCATGGGGTCAATCAGTTGGCTTCAGTACTGTAGGCTCCTTCTGCTGACTGCTGTCTGCCTGCAATTTGGCAGTTTAAATCTCACCAGGCTCAAGGTTGACTCAGCTTTTCATCCTTCCGAGGTGGGTAAAATGAGGAACCAGATTGTTGGAGGCAACAGGCTGACTCTGTAAACCACTTAGAGAGAGCTGTAAAGCACTGTGAAGCGGTATGTAAGTCAAAGTGTTATTTTTATCTATCTATCTATCTATCTATCTATCTATCTATCTATCTATCTATCTATCTATCTATCTATCTATCTATCTATCTATCTATCTATCTATCTATCAACTGTGGTGGCGCAGTGGTTAGAATGCAGCATTGCAGCCTAAGTCTGTCCACTGCCAGCAGTGTGATCCTGACTGGCTCAAAGTTGACTGAGCCTTCCAACCTTCTGAGGTCGGTAAAATGAGGACCCAGATTGTTGGGGATAATAGTCCCTCCTCTCTAAACCACTTAGAGAGGGCTGTAAAACATTGGGAAGTGATATATATCTTTCTTTTTAACTTTCTATCTTTCTATCTGTCTATCTTTTTTTTTAATTTTTATTTTATTTGGTTTGTCAATTGCTTACAAGATAATAGCTATTAGTAAAAACATAGTTATGAATACATGGATACATATAAGAAAAATAAAAGAAACAATAAGACAGGGACGATAGGCACGTTGGTGCGCTTATGCACACCCTCTACAAACCTCTTAGGAAAGGGGTGAGGTATCTATCTATCTATCTATCTATCTATCTATCTATCTATCTATCTATCTATCTATCATCATCTATCAGCTGTGGTGGCACAGAGGTTAGAATGCAGTATTGTAGGCTGACTCTGCTCATTGCCAGCAGTTCGATCCCGACTGGTTCAAGGTTGACTCAGTCTTCCATCCTTCCAAGGTCATTAAAATGCAGACCCTCCCACATTAGAGCTTTTCTTTTTTGTAATTTCATAATTTTTTTTTTATTTTTAATTTTTAATCCGATTCAAGTTTTTAAGGTTTCATTGTATTGATTGAAATTGCACACTGCTCAGAGCTCCTCTGTGAGGGAGAGATGGGTGGTTAAAAAGATTGATATATAAACAAACCAAAAACCGTGAAGATGCTTAAGGTTGTTGTCTTAAATAAATAGTTCTAAAATGTGTGTACGTGTCCTTCCTTCCTATTTTTGAACAAAACAAAAGGGGATAAATTAGGACCGGTATGACTACACATGGAGTTGTGGAAGGTTTCTTGTCCGCTACCAAGAAGGCGATGGAACACAAAATGAACTGCGAAATGATCTTCCTGGTATTTGTAAGACTGCAAAATTAGCAGGTTTTTGGTCTATCAAATAATCAATATGAGGATGAATTGGGTGGGTGGATGAAGTTTCATGGTGTGGGAAGCCCCGCCCCTTCCTAGAGAATGAAATATTTTGGGGGATATTAAAAGAGGCAGAATATTATTTTTCCCCAAAGGAGAAAAATCTTAACCAAAGCAGAAGGCAGCCCCCTAGCCTCATAAAGTACCAACTCATAACATAGCACCAATTCATAAAATACTTCTGTGGTCTTTTAGAGTTGTCAACAGAAAGAGAGGGGGGAGCAGTGCGGCAGCTTACATTCCATAAATGTTTTCAAAAATAGTAACAAGGTGACTGAAATTTCTGCTGTGCAAAATTCTAACCGGAGAGCATGATTGATGACTCTGGGCTATGGAGATGTCCCATTGGAGAATATAAATTATGATACACCCAGAGGGGTGGGGGTGGGGAAACCAGGGTCAAGGGTGACAATGAATAATGTGCTTCAGAGTTGGCTACACCCAGGCAGTGCCACATCTTCTAACTCCCACTAAATCTTTTTGGAGTTTGGCTAGAGACTCATGATTTAAATAGGGCTAAGTGTCGGAATCCTGACATAGAGATGGATATTTTGTGCCTATTAAGAAAGTCCGAGCCAATCTATTCATAAACAAAACACACAGAATGTTAGATCTGATGAGATTAAAAATTTATTTTCCCCCACCCAGCTCCAGGGACAGGACAAGATCTTTAGGAGATAATAGGATTAATCCACCACCATTGAAATAGTAAAAGACACAAGGCTTCCTACATTGCACAACCCCCCTGGAGCATCTCAATCACCCAAACCCAGAACCCTATAACAATCTATCCACTGACAGCCATTTGATCAGCCACCCCAGAAACATGCTGCTGTCACTGAAGTTTCTGGTACCCCAAAAAACAGAGACTTTCTTTCAAACCAGTCAGCCTCCATTTTATTTCCAGTGATTTTCCCAGCTTGGAACCAGACTGGGTTTTTCTTCCTACAATATAAAGTACCACACAGAGCAAAAGAAAAAGAGTACAGTCACCATGTGCTTTACTGCTCAACTGATTTACTGTAACAGGAAACAAGAAAGTCTACTTAGAACAAAAGAGCATAGAGTATACACCATAGATCCAAACTTGTAAACACTGCCATCTGCTGGCTGAATACTACTGTAGTTGTTGCATTAGAAATACATTCCAACAATCTGTTGGAAGTTAAAACCTACCCCATCTCCTAAAAAAATGAAATATCCTAGGAAATATTAAAAAGGCAGAATATTTCCCCTAAAAAGAAAAGTAGAAACTCAAAGAGGCAGAAACTCAGCCCCACTCCCCTTGCTAATGGGCCATTACTCTGGTCTGGGCTACTCTGGTTTGGTATTTTACATAACAAAGATCTACTCCAGGTAAAGCTATAATAGAAAATGCCCAAAGCCCTTTCATTACATCATCATCCAGCAAGGCTCAACCAAGCCTGGGACTCAGGACAGCCTACAGAGTTGCCCCTGCATGCCCCATGGGAGTCTGACAACCAATCAGAATACAAGCTCAAGTTCAAATCGCAACAGAGGCTATAAAACCAAGGCACTCTCGGCATCTCTGTCCTTTTTTTCTTCATCCAAGGCATGTGATCCTGTCCACCATTAAACCAGCTTTCCAAGCAGTCACCATGTTTCCAGTGTCTTTCTTCTCCCCTTGGAACTAAACCCAGAAGGATAATTATTCCAACAAATGAATTCCAACACCCCTTGAGTCAGGCACAACTAGACAGGTGAAACCTTTACCATTTTAAATGGAGCTTTAATTACAAAGTGTTGTCTCAGGACTTCACCTAATTCTCTGCTCAAATTTCAGTTGCAGCTAAGCCTCCAAAGACATGTTTTACAGCTCCTTGAAAATGTGGCAACACAGCCCAGGTTCACTATAAAACTCACCAAACTGTAGAAAAAAATGAAACATTATTTCTACCAGGAGGTGCTTTCTTAGACGTTGGGCAAGTTTTTTCTCTGTGTACAATTCCAAGTGATTGATTATCTTAGCAATATTTGCAGGTTGTGATCTCCTGGAATCTAATTTTTTTTTTTTTTTTAGTATTTAAAATCCATCATTCGGTTGATTCATTGGGCATTAAAATGCCAAGAAAATGTTTACACTCTAAAACGGAATTGTGTAAGCTTGCACGGTATTTTTTCCCCCTAGCCAACCGCAATTCCAGCACTGACTGAATAAATGATGAATGCATGTAAGAGTTTATTGCGCATTTGTTGATTTAGAGAAAGCATATGATAAAATGAACAGATTTGATTTATGATATCTTTGAACAGATCTGGAGCTGAAGGTTGGTTCCCAAAACTGATAAGAGAAGTACATAAGGAAAGGAAAGCAGGAATGAAAAGAAATGGCGAACTTAAGCAACGGTTCTATTTAAATAGCGTGTGATGTTCCCTTGGATATGAAATACATTTACAGAAAATATATATAGAATATTTGCAGGAGTATTAGAGGTACGGTGTTTAGGGATTTTGATTATGAGTGTGTTCGTGTTCTGACCTAGCTCCACAAACATGACAAACCCTTTGAAGCTAACTCAAAGATTCCTTTAGAAGAACTCCTTCCGCCAGGAGCCCCAGCAAAAAGTTTCTCTCTCACCGCAGGCTAACGAGTCCATCCGGCAGGGGAGATGAATAGTTATCTGCCACACATATTCATCTCTGCCCCCTGCCTTTGAGCCCCAGAGCTAGGTTGGGGCTTCACTAATGGAGGTGGCTCTTCCATCCCAAGTACCAGCCCATAGATTCCTCCTGCTCTCCTCTCCTCTGCCTTCTGCACATCCACACATCAGGCGTTGGACCCAGCTGTTCCTCCTCTTCCTCATCAGCCACCTCCAGACCTGAGGGCTGTTGACTCTCCATCTGAGGGCTGATGGATGGCCTAGGCTTTGCCTCCCTCTCCCTCTCCCTCTCCCTCTCTCTCTCCCTCTCCCTCTCCCTCTCCCTCTCTCTCTCTCTCTCTCCCTCTCCCTCTCCCTCTCTCTCTCTCTCCCTCTCCCTCCCTCCCTCCCTCCCTCTCTCTCTCTCTCTCTCTCTCACAGCTCCATTCCCTCTTCCACCTCGGAGCTCTCAAGTTGCCTTGATGCTGACTGACTCCACACTTCCTCCTCATCTGATTTGGTGCTGGAGGAGCTGGAGGCCAACAGGCCACAGTAGATGATATTGTGTGGTCATCCGAAAAACCCAAATCATTCAAAGTAAATGTTAAATTGTATGGTGCATGACAAATAGAGTGAAGACAGTAGCATGCATGAGGCTGACAGGGTTAAAGTAATCAAGATAGAATTCATAACCACATCATTAAAGTCTCAGCATTTTGGCGTCCCCGGTGTTCACTGAACCTGGTTGGTTTCTTCCAGATATTTCATTACCCAACTAAGTAACATCATCAGGACGAGAAGAGAGTGGGGTTTTCAAATCCCACTCATTACTAACCCTGATGACGTTACCTAGATTGGGAAATGAAATGCTGGCAAGGAAACAACCAAGGTCTAAGGAAACAACCATGGTGGCACAGTGGTTAGAGTGCAGTACTGCAGGCTACTTCTGCTGACTGTTGGCTGCCTGCAGTTTGGCAGTTCGAATCTCACCAGACTCAAGGTTGACGCAGCCTTCCATCCTTCCATGTTGGGTAAAATGAGGACCCAGATTGTTGGGGTCAATTTTCTTATTCTGTAAACTGCTTAGAGAAGGCTGTAAAGCACTGTGAAGTGGTATATAAATCTAAGTACTAAGTAGAGAGGAAGGAAAGGAAAGGAAAGGAAAGGAAAGGAAAGGAAAGGAAAGGAAAGGAAAGGAAAGGAAAGGAAAGGAAAGGAAAGGAAAGGAAAGGAAAGGAAAGGAAAGGAAAGGAAAGGAAAGGAAAGGAAAGGAAAGACTGTGGTGCAGAGGTGGTTTTCAGCAAGTTCTGACCAGTTCTGGAGAACCGGTAGCAGAAATTTCGAGTAGTTCAGAGAACTGGTAGAGGAAATTTTGAGTAATTTGGAATACCACCTCTGACTGGCCCCACCCCATCTATTCTCTGCCTCCTGAGTCCCAGCTGATTGGCTGGGTCTTCTTTGGTTTCCTTGCACAGGAGAACGGAGCTGGAAAGCAGGTTAGTGGGGTGGGGAGGGAGTAGGGTTTTGCAGTATCCTTCCCCTGGACTGGGGTGGGAATTGAGATTTTACAGTATCCTTCCCCTGCCACACCCACCAAGCCACACCCACCAAGCCACACCCACAGAACTGATAGTAAAAAAATTTGAATCCCACTACTGCTGTGGTGACACAGTGGTGAGAAAGCAGTATTGCAGGATGACTCTGCCCACTGCCAGAAGTTTGATCCTGACCAATTGAAGGTTGACTCAGCCTTCCATCCATCTGAGGTCAATAAAATGAGGACCCAGATTGTTGGAACCAATATGCTGATTCTGTAAACTGCTTAGAGAGGGCTGTAAAGTACTGTGAAGTGGCATCTAAATCTAAGTGGTATCGTTCAGAGAACTTCAAGGACCCTTGATTTCAACCCTGAGCTACAAAGGTATTCTCTTATTGGCAGATGTTATAGAAACACAGACATCCAAGTCTGCTTTCAAAACAATCCATAATCTTCATCTATCCTGAATGATGTGAATATAAATCTTTAGTCCAGATAGTCCTTGATGTACAACAGCTCATTTAATGACCATTCCAAGTTACAACTGGAAAAAAGTATCTTATGACCGGTTTTCATATTTACGACCATTGCGACATCCCCACGTTCATGACCCGACTCATATTTATGATGGTCGCAGTCCAGGGAATCATGTGATCCCCTTCAGGTGACCTTCTGACAAGTAAAATCAATGGGGAAGCCAGATTCACTTAACGACCATGCTACTAACTTAACAACAGAAGAAGTAAATCAATAGAAGTAAATCAATGTTGCCTGATGTCATCAATCTCCACCTCCAGATCTCAGCAGGGTCAGCTTTCATTTTCAAGGGAAAGAAGAACTTCCTAGCCTAAACAACTCTTTCTATCTCCACTCCTCCCACCTTAGGGATGTGGCAAGCACAAAACCTTGCCCCCATAACCAGCAAAGAGAAAGAAAGAAAATATATAAAAAGGCTAAATAAAATGGCTACAGCTATGTCAATTTCAGGCTTGACATGCAGTGTGTCAGATATTAACTTAATACGTGTGACAGGAAAGGTCAAAAATGGGGCAAAATTGACTTAATAGCCGTCTCGCTGAGCAACAGAAATGTTGGGCTCCATTGTGGTCATAAGTCGAACTTCAGGATGTGGGCAGAATTAGCCTGAAATACTACATTTTAACCACCACGCCATCTTAATGCATTAGACTGGATGTGTTTTAACAGTCTACCTGGAATATCCTTAGACAAACTCTGAAGCTGATAGGTAGGTAGATAGATAGATAGATAGATAGATAGATAGATAGATAGATAGATAGATAGATAGATAGATAGATAGATAGATAGATAGATAGATAGATAGATAGATAGATAGATAGATAGATAGATATTGCTATTAGTTGCCTGGGTGGCACAATGGTTAGAATGCAGTATTGTAGGCTAATTCTGCTCACTGCCTGGAGTTTGATTCTCACCGACTCAAAGTTGACTCACCCTTCCATTCCTTCTGAGGTCAGTAAAATTAAGACCTAGGTTGTTGGGTGCAATAGACTGACTCTGTAAACTGCTTAGAGAGGGCCGTGAAGCACTGTGAACTGATATATAAATCTAAGTGCTATCGCTATTTGCTATTAAGATTCTAAATACTCAATTAGTAGTAGGTGAGTGGCGGTAGATATCTTGAGTTACATTGTCCATCATCTCTAGACAAAATTGGAAAGGCAAGTCAAGAAACGTAACAGTTTTAGGTAGCATCCTCAGTTCAAACTTGGCATTAGCCTAAAAATTGTTGCTAATTTCATATCCCAGTTCATTCTTTTATTTTATTTTATTTATTTATTAGCATATTTATATACCGCCCTTCTCACGAAGGACTCAGGGCGGTGTACAGCCAACTAAGACATTCCACAATTATAAAAGTTAAAAGAAGATTAAACATCCTAAGGCTGCCTTTAAAATTGTACCCAACCCCAATAAATTAATAAAAACCCCAAATATTAAAATCCCGAAATTTAAAACCCAAAATTCTAAAATTGTTCTAAAACTCCCATTTCAGTCCAGGACGGCCTGCTCGAAGAGCCAGGTTTTCAATGCAGGTCTGAATGCTCTCAGGTTGGTGTTGTTACGTAGCTCCGAAGGCAGACCATTCCAGAGGATGGGAGCCCCCACAGAGAAGGCCCTATTCCTTGGGGTCACCGGGCGGCACATAGATGCCATCGGTACCCGAAGGAGGCCTTCCCTGTGGGAGCGCACAGGTCAGTGGGAGACTACTGGCAGAACGTGGTCCTGCAGATAGCCTGGTCCAATGCCATGAATCGCTTTAAAGGTCAAAACCAGAACCTTAAAGCGAACCCGGAAGGCCACCGGCAACCAATGCAGCTCGCGCAGGAGAGGCGTCACATGGAAGTTTCTTGACGCCCCCATAACCACCCGCGCAGCTGCATTTTGTACCAGTTGAAGCCTCCGGGTGCTCCCCGCAGGGAGCCCCATGTAGAGAGCATTACAATAGTCCAGGCGAGAGGTGACAAGGGCATGAGGGACCATGCGTAAGGTGTCCCGATCCAGAAAGGGCCGCAACTGGTGAATCAGGTGAACCTGATAGAAAGCCCCCCTAGAGACAGCTGTAATATGATCTTCTAAAGACAGCCGTGTATCCAGGAGGACACCCAAATTGCGAGCCCTCTCTGTGGGGGCTACGATCTCTCCCCCAATAGTCAGCGACGGAGTCAGCTGACTATATCAGGGTGCCGGAAACCACAGCCACTCAGTCTTGGAAGGGTTGAGCTGGAGCCTGTTTGTGCCCATCCAAATCCTCATGGCCTCCAGGCACTGGGACATAGCCTTCACAGCATCGTTGGGGTGGTTTGGGGTGGAGATGTAAAGCTGAGTATCATCAGCATACAGATGACACTGCACCCCAAGACCACAGATGATCTCCCCCAGTGGCTTCACATAAATGTTGAACAAAAGAGGGGAGAGGACCGACCCCTGAGGCACCCCACAAATGAGGGGCCTAGAGGTGGACCTCTCCCCCCCGTCAACTCAAATTGCGAGCGGTTAGAGAGGAAGGAGGAGAACCATCGTAAGACAGTTCCTCCAATTCCTAACGCCTCCAACCGCCGCAATAAGATACTATGGTCGATAATATCAAAAGCCGCCGAGAGATCTAATAGGACCAGGACAGAGGAATAACCCCTGTCACGGGTCCTCCAGAGATCATCAACCAACGCAACCAATGCTGTTTCGGTACTATGCCCGGGCCTGAAGCCCGATTGGAAAGGATTGAGGTAAGTTACTTCCTCCAGGTACTGAGGGAGTTGATGCACCACCACACTCTCAACAACCTTTGCTAAAAAGGGAAGGTTGGAGACTGGACAATAGTTATTTAAAACAGCCGGGTCCAGGGCAGGCTTCTTGAGGAGGGATCGCACCACCGCCATTTTCAAGGCAGTAGGAAGCGACTCCTCTCTCAATCCCCTGGAACAATCCCCTTGACAATCCTCTTGACAATCCCCTGGAGCCAGCCTCGTGTCACTTCCCTGGAGGTCGAAACCAACCAGGAGGGACACGGGTCCAACAAACGTGGTAGTATTCAGCCCCCCCAGCAACCTGTCCATACCCTCAGTGGTCACAGGGTCAAACTCCTCCCAGATAATAGTCTCAAGACTTGCCCCAGACACCTCCCCTGGGACCATCCAATTGGAGTCCAGTCCGCCCCGAATCCAAGCGATTTTGTCGTGCAGAAATCGGGAAAACTCCTCTGCCCTGCCCTGCAAGAGGTCCTCCCGCACTCTCGGCTCAAGCAGGGAGCGAGTCACTCTAAACAGAGCGGCAGGCCGATTTTCTGCCAACGTAATAAGGGCGGAGAAATACGAATGTTTCGCCGCCTCTATTGCCATAAGGTAGGTCCTAATATGAGACCTCACCTGTGTCCAATCGGACTCGGCACGGCTAGTCCTCCAAACACTCTCCAGACATCTTTTCTGGCACTTCATCTCCCTCAGCTCCTCCATAAACCACAGAGCTGGATGGGATCTGTGCTGGGTCAGAGGTCGCAAAGGCACAACTCGGTCCAGAGCCTTGGCGGCCAACCTATCCCAGGTGGCCACCAAGTCTCCAGCCGAGTTATGAACCAGAGTCTCAGGAAATGGCCCAAGCTCCCTCTGGAACCACTCAGGGTCCATCAGGCGCCTGGGGCAGAACCATCTGCACGGCTCCACCTCCCTGCGGTGGGGGGTGGCAGTACAGAAGTCAAGCCTAAGAAGAGAATGATCTGACTATGACAAGGGTTTTATAGCTAAGTCCCCGAAGCTACAGTCATTCAACCACTGACCAGAGACAAAAATCAGGTCCAGTGTGTGTCCCCCCATGTGAGTGGAGCCAGAAACTAGTTGGGTCAGGTCCATGGCCACCATGGAAGCCATGAACTCCCGAACCACCCCAAAGGTTTCCCTGAGCGAAGACAAGTTGAAATCCCCCATGACTAAAAGCCTAGGGGTCTCAACCGCCAGCCCGACTATCACCTCAAGGAGTCCGGGCAGGGCCGATGATAGTGGCAGGGAGCCAGGTACGCTATCAAAAGGCCCATCTGAACCCCCTGCCCCCACTTCACAAAGAGAGACTCACAACCAGCCGTCTGAGGAACAGTGGCCTCCCTAGGACAGAAGACTTCTCTAATAATCACCGCCACCCCACCACCCCTTCCCTGAGACGTTGGCTGATGAAATGCTAGGAAACCTGGTGGGCACATCTCCTTCAGAGGAATACCACCCCCTGGGCCCAACCAGGTTTCAGTAATACCTGTATTCTTGAGTGTGTGAAAGATATTGAGACTCTAGAAAGAGTGCAGAGAAGAGCAACGAAGAAGATTAGGGGATTGGAGGCTACAACATATGAGGAACGGTCACAAGGAGTGGATGTGTCTAGTTTAATGCAAAGAAGGACTAGGGATCACATCATAGAAGTGTTCCAATATTTAAGGGGCTACCACAAAGAAGAGGGAGTCAAGCTATTCTCCAAAGCACCAGAAGGAAGGATGAGAACTAATGGGTGGAAGCTTAACAAAAAGAAAAACAATGGTGAATTAAGGAGAAATTTCCTGAAAGTGAGAACAATTCACCAATGGAACAGCTTGCCTTTAAAAGTTGTGGGTGCTCCATCATCAGAAGTCTTTAAGAAGAGATTAGACAAGCTTTTGTCTGAAATGGCATAGGGTTTCCTGCTTATACAGGGGGTTGGACTAGAAGACCTCCAAGGTCCCTCCCAACTCTGTTATTCTGTTAATTGTATTAAGTGAAAACTGAGCTCTGCAACGTAAGATGTTTTCTGGAAGAGTTCCTAAATCCTTTCCTACGTAACCGAAGAGCAGAGGCTAATGTTGGCTTAGTAACGATCAGAAACACGTCCAGATGTCTAAACTCAGGCAATGCCGGAGGGATCAGATGTGAGACTGAATCATAGAAAACTTTCTTATCTTTGGTTGCCATGCCAATGGCAGATGACGTGGCTCGCTTCGCTTTATAAAAGCAGGTATTCTCCATACCTTTTTGGCTTTCAATCACCAAGGAGTTAGTTGTGAATCTTTTTTAAAGAGGGAGGAGGAAAGACAGTGTGTAGATTCCCTGGGATGTTTTCTGCAGCCGCTGAGCTCTCGCTGAAGGAGACTTTCCAAAGCATGCTGACCTGGAAAACTTCCAGAAGCAGACAGACGGCTTTTCCCGAAGCAAGCCAGTTGAAAAACCGAGATATTTTCAGCGTCATTTTAACTCCTGATCGCATCCCCAAATTCTGCATACCTTCCTTGGAGGTGGATCACCCCACATTTCAGCCTGCTCAAGAAACATCTCCAAGAATTAGACTGTCTGAAGAAGTGATTAGGAGACCAAGGCGAGTTAGAAGCTCACCTGAGATCAGCCTAAGAAAAGATGTTCACATTCAAGGTACTAGAGGCGAACGAGACGCCAGTTTTTCTTCTTGGGCGTTAGGAGCTCATTCAGATCCTGTGACACAAGCTGCATTGTCTATGCCTCATCTCGCCAAAATCATGACCCCTTACGGATTCCTGACATTGGGAGAATGTCCCAAGGTCCATAGGAAAGAATCTTTATTCTTTGAGTTCGAGTCTACGGAGTTCCAACTCTTTGTGCCCAGACAGACTCTTCCACCAGTCTGTGAAGCTCAGAACCCCTTAAGAAGTTTGGAGATCTCCTCAGACAAGGGGTGGAAGGCTAAAGGATGCACCAATAAACATCAGAAAAAACTGTTTCAGCTGCTGATGAAGAAGCACCTGCCTAACATTAGAAAACTGAGGTCCAATCAGGCATCAGAAGACAGATTCGTGATCCAGCCGGAGTTGCTCCTGAGCTGTCCATCTGCTTCTCTCCAGTGTAACCCTCGAGTGCAATAATGACTTTGAGAAGGATGGAGATGAGTGAAGGGGATGCCAAGGGCTACAAGGGAAAGCCAGTAGCATTTCTCAGGTTGGTCATCCCACCTCGGTGACTTAGGTGGAGGAAGGAAGGGTTTATGCCTTGTTAAATGTTTTCTCTGAATTTATTGGCTCATGCAGGATGGAAGGAAGAATATGATGTCTGTTTAAATTCCTGATAGCACCAGACCAGAAGGAAGGGAGGGAGGGAGGGAGGGAGGGAGGGATGAAGGAAGGAAGGAAGGAAAACTCCAGGAGGGAGGGAGGAAGAAAAGAACAGAGTAGAAAAGGGAAGGAGGGAAGGAAGGAAAGAAGGGAGGAAAAGAAAGAGGAAGGGAGTAGAAAGGGGAAGGAGGGAAGGAAGGAAAGAAGGGAGGGAAGGAAGGAAGAAAGGAGGGAGGGGGAGAAAAGGGAGGGAGGGAATGAAGGAAGAAAAGGATGAAAGGGAAGGAGAAAAGAGAGGGAGGGACAGAAGAAAGGAAAGAAGGAAGGGAGAAGGAATGAAGGGAGAGGGGAGGAGGGAGGAAAGTAGGGAGGGAGGGAGGAGAAAAGGAACAGAGGAAGAAATGAACGGAGGGAAGAAGGAAGAAAGGAATGAAGGAAAGAAAAAAGAAAGAAGGAAGGAAGGAAGGAAGGAAGGAAGGAAGGAAGGAAAACTCTCAGAGGGGAGAGAGGGAGGGAGGGAGGATGGCTTTGGAGGTTTTATAAGGTACAAAATACAATTGATCCTTATTCCTTCCCCCCAACCCATACCTTAAAAACAAGAGGGGAGAAAGTTATTCTTGCTAACTTTAGTGGCGCCCAAGGGAACTTCAGAGGACTGTGCTATCATTATAAAAGAACAGCCGCCGATTTAGAAACAGGGAGAAGCAACAGAACTTTTTTAGCTGTGTTTTATTTTCTCAGGCACATAAAACATGGCCAGCAAGCAGTGCTTGCGTTTGCTAGAAAAATAAGCTGCACGCACTCCTAGAGCAAGGCAAAGAAAGAAAGAGAAAGAAACATAACCAAAGAAGATTAATTTGCTCCTGAAATCCACAATATATTAGGTTGATAGGATTAAGGGGGATTGCGCAAGTTTCTTGGCATTAAACCAATTTTCCACTGGTTTAAAGGTAACACATTTTGGGCGTATGAAAGGAAACTATTGATGTGGCTGGGAGTGCTGGTGACCATCTGGAATCCCACAAATAAACTATAATATCTCTTTCTTAAAATACTTGTGGACACTGGCGTTCGAAAGGCATATATTTGGGGATGTTGCAAAGCAGAAGAAAACAACAATGTGCTTTCGGCAATTATATTAGGAAAGAAACCTATTGGGGCAACATTGGTTGGTGCAGAGGTGCAGTGGTTGTACATTGTATATTTGGAATGTTGCCCTAAAAATTTGTTAGGGAAAAATATGTCCAGGTAATCCTTGAATTTCAACAGTTTGTTTAGTAATTGCTGTGCAGTCCTCCCTAAAGGTAGGTGGCAGAAGTTTTAAAAAGAATCAGAATAGAGCTGGAAGGGACCTTGGAGGTCTTCTAGTCTAGCCCCCTGCTTAAGCAGGAGACCCTATACCATTTCAGACAAGTGACTGTCAGTCTCTTCTTAAAAGCCTCCAGTGATGGAGTACCCACAGCTTCTGGAGGCAAGCCGTTCCACTGGTTAATTGTTCTCACTGTTAGGAAGAAGTTTTTCCTTAATTCCAAGTTGCTTCTCTCCTTGATGAGTTTCACTCCATTGTTTCTTGTCCTGCCTTCTGGTGCTTTGGAGAATAATTTGACCCCCTCTTCTTTGTGGCAGCCCCTCAAGTATTGCAATACTTCTAATATGTCTCCCTAGTCCTTCTTCTAGACTAGCCAACCGCAAATCCTGCAACCCTTCTTCATTTGTTTTAGCCTCCTGGCCGTTAATCATCTTAGTTGTTCATCTTTGCATTTCTTCCAAAGTTTCAAGAACTTTTTTATAATGTGGTGACCAAAACTGGATGCAGTATTCCAGGTGTGGCCTCACTAAGGATTTATAAAGCAATATTAAGACCTCATGTGATTTTGATTCTATGCCTCTGTTTATGCAACCAAGGATTGTATTAGCTTATTTGGCTACTGCTCCACACTGCTGGCTCGTGTTTAAGGAATCGTCCACTAAGACTCCAAGGTCCCTCTCACAGTTATTGTATTAAAGCAGGTTTCACCTAATTTGTATATGCACCTTTGTTTTTTTTCTGCCCAAGGGTAAAACTTTGCTTTTCCCAGTTTGTCCCAATTTGGGAGAGGGGACGGTATATAATTAAATTAAATTAAATTAAATTAAATTAAATTAAATTAAATTAAATTAAATTAAATTAAATTAAATTAAATTAAATTAAATTAAATTAAATTAAATTAAATTAAATTAAATTAAATTAAATTAAATTAAATTAAATTAAATTAAATTAAATTAAATTAAATTAAATTATTAATTTTCTCCACATTAAATTTCATTTTGTTGGCTAGGGCCCATTGTTCAAGTCTGTCAAGATCTTTTTGGATCCTGAGCTTGTCTTCTGGGGTGTTGGCTGTTCCTGCCAGTTTAGAATTTGATGAGTTCCTAGGGAGGGAGAGAAGGAGGGAGAGTGGAAGATAAAATGGAAGGGAGGGAGGGAGGGAGGGAAGGAAGGAATAGGGAGGTAGGAAGAGAAGGAGGGGAGAAAGGAGGGAGGGAGAAAAGAAGGAAAGGGAGGAAGGAAAATCAAATGGGAGAGAGGGACAGAAGGAAGGAACAAAGGAAGGAAGGAAGGAATAGGGAGGCAGGAAGAGAGGGAGGGGAGAGAGGGAGAAAAGAAGGAAGGGAAGAAGGAGGGGAGAGGGAGGGAGGGAGGAAGATCAAATGAGGAGAGGGATGGGAGGAAGGAAGGAAGGAAGGAAGGAAGGAAGGAAGGAAGGAAGGAAGGAAGGAAGGAAGGAAGGAAGGAAGGAAGGAATAGGGAGACAGGAAGAGAGGGAGGGGAGAAAGGAGGGAGGGAGAAAAGAAGGAAGGGAGGAAGGAGGGAAGGAGAGAGGGAGGGAGGAAGATCAAATGGGGAGAGGGATGGAAAGAAGGGAGGAAGGAAGGAAGATCAAATGGGAGGAAGGAAGGAGGGAAAAGTGTACATTCTTTAGGGAATATATTCAAAGAAATCAGAATCCACCTCACCCAAAGCAGGAGCGATTTCCAGTATTTGCAAAACTTCCATCCCCTTCAGTTAATCCTCATTTCTCAATAATCTGATGTATACAAATGATTTTCCACAGGAAAGCCTGGATTTGCATGCCTGTGAAAGCATCTTGAAATCATTCCTTCTTTTCTTCTTGTTGTAGGTAATTACAGCCCTGAAGGTCACCGTCCTCTCCACCACACATCGCTGTGCTGCTAAATTTGACCAGCTGACTCCAGTGAAACAAGGTCGTCCTCCGTTAATGACCACTCATTCAGTGACTGCTTGATCTTGCAATAACGCTGAGTGCTACTTACTTACATCCGGTCCTCAAGTTCCTGTTGCAGCATCCCCACGGACTCATGATTGTGATCTGTGCACTTGGCAACTAGCCTGCATTTCTGACTCCCGCAGTGTCCTGCGGTCCTGTGATTGCAGTTTGCAATCCGCCTTGCCAGCGAAAGCAATGGGGAAGCCAGCAGGAAATTAAAAGTCACACAAGGTCTTTGCTTAATGCCCTGTAGTTATTTGTTTAATGATGGCAACCAAGGACTGCTGGAACTGCTGCCGCTAAGCAGCATGGTCATGGTGACGTCAATGGGATGACCCAGGGTGGGATACAAAAGCAACAAAGTCACATAAACAGATGAAGCCCCTTTAAATTGCTTCAACTTGGCTTCAAAGGTCCAATTATCATTGACTGGAGAAAAAACTCCCTCACAGACAGTTGCAAAAAGGACGAACTTCCATTCAAACTCAAAATACATATAAATTATAAATAGAAAAAACAACACAAACTACACTGAAGCTATTAATGAGATAAGGCAGGATAAAGACTTGAAGATATCGAAATATACACACACTGGGAAGGACACCAGAACTCAGATAAGAACTGACAGACTAGAAATATTTTCATGCTTTGCTTCCAGCACTGGGCCATGCACAGTTTGACCTTTTAAACAGTCCTCACAACTACAGCCCATGAAGGGGATCAAGGCCCTTTCCTCTCCCGTAGACCATGCCATTCATGTTTCTCCCTTATCCTCTCCTCCCTGCATGCCCTAGGATGAAGAGGGGATGGGCCTGGGTCCTCTTCTGACTGCCCAGCCAGCCTGTGACCTTCTCAGTTTCCTCCACAACCTCCAGAGTCATACTCCCACTCCCTGTCGGCTGTTCCTCCTCTCCCTCAGAGTCAGACTCCAACAAGGGCATGACAGTCAGACTTTATGACCACATTGTTTAGTGATGAAAATTTCTGTCCCAAATACAGAATAAGGACTATCTGCATAGACTTTAGCCCTGCAAATGGGTGCCCAGCAATTTGTCTAGAATTGTCAAAATCTCATCCCTCGATTTATTTATTTAAAAGATGCGTATCATCACCCGGCTTGCAAAAATAGTGGCACCATGTGCTACACAGCGTTAAATACAGGAGATCATTTACCTGTGAAAATAACGCCAAATTGTCACAATTAAACACACAATCAGGGAGCCTCACCAAATGTCATTCTATGGAGCCGTGGTGGTACAGTGGCTATAATGCAGTATTGCAGGCTAATTCTGCTGACTGCCAACAGTTCGGCAGTTCGAGTCTCACTGGCTGAAGGTTGACTCAGCCTTCCACCCTTCTGAGGTCAATAAAATGTGGACCCAGATTGTTGGGGAACAATAGGCTAATTCTGTAAGCCATTTAGAAAGGGCTGTATAAAGCACTGTGTAGTGGTATATAAGTCTAAGTGCCATTGCTATTCTTTCCTTATTTTCCTTCCTTCCTTCCTTCCTTCCTTCCTTCCTTCCTTCCTTCCTTCCTTCCTTCCTTCCTTCCTTCCTTCCTTCCTTCCTTCCTTCCTTCCTTCCTTCCTCCCTCCCTCCCTCCCTCCCTCCCTTCCTTGCCATGGTGGAGCAGTTGCTAGAATGCAGTATTGCAGGCCAACTCTGCCCACTGTCTGGAGTTCAATTTTGACCAGCTCAATTGACTCAGCCTTCCATCCTTCTGAGGTCAACAAAATGAGGACCCAGATTGTTGGGGGACAATAGGCTGACTCTGTAAGGCACTTAGAGAGCACTGTGAAGCACTGTGAAGTGGTATAGAAGTCTAAATGCTACTGTTATTCTTTCCTTATTTTCCTCCCTCCATTCCTTCCTTCCTTCCTTCCTTTCCATGGTGGCGCAGTGGGTAGAATGCAGTATTCCAGGCCAACTCTTCCCACTGTATGGAGTTCGTCCTGACCAGATTAGAGAGGGCTGTAAAGCACTGTGAAGTGGTATATAAGTCTAAGTGCTGTTGCTTCCCTTCCCTTATTTTCCTTCCTTCCTTCCTTCCTTCCTTCCTTCCTTCCTTCCTTCCTTCCTTCCTTCCTTCCTTCCTTCCTTCCTTCCTAGCCATGGTGGTGCAGTGATCTGACTGACTCCAGGTTGACTCAGCCTTCCATCTTTTCAAGGTCAATAAAATGAGGAACCAGATTGTTGTTGGGGGCAATAGGCTGACTGACTCTGTATAGAGTACTTACACTCCTCTGCTCGCAACAGAATACCCCTATATCACCAGGCTTGAGATTTTGGGCTTGGACAACTTTGGACTACGCCACCTATGATTCGACTTAAGCGTAGCACACAAAATTATCTGCTACAATGTCCTACCACTCAATGATTACTTCAGCTTCAACCGCAACAATACAGGAGCACACACCAGATACAACCTCAATGTAAACCACTCCAAACTTGATTGCAGAAAGTACGACTTCAGCCACAGAGTGGTCAATGCATGGAATGTACTACCTGACTCTGTTGTTACATCCTCTAACCCCCACTCCTTTAACCTCAAACTATCCACTATTGACCTCACCCCATTCCTAAGAGGTCTGTAAGGGGAACGCATAAGTGCACAATTGTGCCTACCATCCCTGTCCTATTGTCCCCATTTATTCATACCTGTTTCCTATATTCTGTATTTATACTTATACCTATTATTTTGTAAGAGATTGACAAATCGAATAAATAAAATAAATAAAATGATCCAAATTCAGATGCTTGGCAACTGGTTCATATTTACCACGGTTGCAAGGTCCCAGGGTCACACGATCCACTTTTGTGACCTTCTGACAAGCAAAGTCAATGGAGAAGACAAATATGTTTAACAACCTTATTGCTCACTTAGCAAACCGGGGTAATTTGCTTAACAACTGTGGCAAGAAAGGTGGTGAAATGGGGCAAAATTCACTTAACAACTGTCTCGCTTAGCAACAGAAATGTTGGGCTCGATTGTGGTTGTAAGTCGAGGACTACCTGTATAGTCCACAAGTTTAATGAGCTGTGACAATGAATTATTGTTTGCCGTATCGTATCTATCGAATTAAAGATTACATGAATTTCCAAATATTTCTTTAACCTGGTGTCAGCGCCAAGAGGGTTGATTGGAAGCAGCCATAATGTTATATCTGGCTGCTATATCCAGCATAGTGTCAAAAAATTTCTCTGTATTTAATAGGCATTCAGGGCACATTGATCATTATTGTTAGTGTATGGCTTTGTTTCATTAGCCAGGAGACTACAATGCAATGAAACATTTCTACAATGCAATGTAGAAATGGTGGAGATGGTGGTGTCAGGTTTCCAAGTAATGAAATCCCTTTAAAAAGAAAAGAACCAAGTTCATCTTCCAAAACAATTTCTTTTATTTAGGAAAGCATCTAATTGGCAAAGTCCGTTATAATTCCGGATCTGACACAACCCGGAATTACCCCACATAATATTAGAAGCTAGAAACAACCCCCAAAAGTCACATTTTCCAATAGAAGTAATTCAACATTGCCTGGTGTCATCAATTTCCAACTCAAGGGGACTGAGCAGGATCAGCTCGTGTTCCCACAGGAAGAAGAATCACCTAGCCTAAACAACTCTCTCTATCTCCATTCTTCCCTCCTTAGGAATGTGGCAAGCCCGAAACCCTTCCCCCATAACCGCCAAAGAGAAAGTAAGAAAAAGAATATATACTAAGCCTAATTAAAATGGCTACACTTATGTCAATTTCGAGCTTGACAGATGGTAGACTTTAGGAGAAACCCTCTCATACTACCACCTCTTACAATACTAGATAACACAATATCAACAGTAGAGACCATCAGATTTCTAGGTTCTATCATATCTCAAGACCTAAAATGGGCACCTAACCTCAAAAGCGTCATCAAAAAAGCACAACAAAGAATGTTCTTTCTGTGCCAACTCAGAAAGCTCAGACTGCCCAAGGAGTAGCTGCTGATCCAGTTCTACAGAGGAATGATGGAGTCTGTCATCTGCACCTCTATAACTGTTTGGTTTGGTTCTGCAACCCAACAAGACAGACACAGATTTCAGAGAGTAATTAGGACTGCAGAAAAAACAATGGCTACCAACCTGCCTTCCATTGAGGACTTGTATCCTGCACGAGTCAAAAGGAGGGCTGTGAAAATATTGTAGACCCCTCACATCCCGGACATAATCTGTTTCAACTCCTATCCTCAAAATGATGTTATAGAGCACTGCACACCAGAACAACTAGACACAAGGACAGTTTTTCCCCCGAAAGCCATCACTCTTCTAAACAAATAATTCCCTCAACACTGTCCAACTATTTACAAAGTCTGCACTACTATTACTACTAACCTCATCACTCCTTGTCACCCATCACCTCCCACTTGTAACTATATGGCTGTGACTTCATCGCTTGTATTCTTACGATCTATATTGACTGTTTCCTAGTATGATTTGGTTGCTTATTGTACCCTATGATTATTATTAAGTGTTGCACCTTTTGATTCTTGACTCTTGATGAATGTATCTTTTCTTTTATGTACACTGAGAGCATTTGCACCAAAGACAAACTCCTTATGTATCCAATCACACTTGACCAATAAAGAATTTATTCTATTCTATGCAATTGCAGAGTAGGAGTTTGACTTCAGGTTTACCAGCTCTGGCAGGGGCCTACATGCTTGTGTGCTTCCTATGGGGCACCAGAAAGACAAACGACACTTCCTGCAGCAGCATCCAAAGCCCCCCTCCCTCCCCGAACCTGCCTTGGAAATGGGCGATGCAACTGGGAAGGTTCAGAGTCATCAGGAATCTGTCTGCCTGCACAGAGCGCCAGCTCATCTCCTCACCAAAGTGGTATCTCTTTTATCAACTCACAGAGAACATGATTTTGAACTGTTAGGTGGTGTGATGCCTCCCTTGGATGAGTCGCCTTATTCTTCCTCAGAGATCAGCACAAGGGAGAATGAGCTCATTCCTGGCACTTCAGGAGTGGGGTTGATTAATGGCTCTGAACAGCTGGCCAAAAGAGATTTGGAGGAGGCTTCAGCTGGGGAAAGCTTACAGGGGAAGAAGGCCAGTGAAGAGGAGCTGCCTTCTGCACCTGATCCAAGGGCACTCGGGGCAGAGAAAAGGCAGGAGCAACGGAATTCGGGAAAATTACTCAGTTGGGAGGGGTGGCCCATTCATCTTAAAGGGCTACACTGGAAAGCTGGCTATTTATTACAGCAGGCAGAGGGAGGCATTGCTGGGAATAACATGTTGGTTTTCTACCTGTGTGTTTGGTTATTGTGCTTCCTGCTTCACTCTCTTTGGAATTGTGCCTTGGAGACTCTGAATATTTCTTCCAAGCGAGCTCCCATGTGTGTGTTTAAGTTTTGTCTGGTGGATTTAAGTTTGTTTCTTTGGGCAACTTTCAATTGCTTTTGTAGACTATTGGCCCAATGCTTTGTGGACTAAACTTGGCCTGCTTGTGGCTGGACTTATTTGGAACAGTTCTGAGGCTTGGTGAAGGGAATTGTTGGAGAATAAACTCCCTAAACCACAATTCGTGTGTGAGTGAGTGGGGCAGCACAGGTGGACAGAAGCTGAAGCTAGTGATGGGAACTCACCCTGACAGGCAGTGCTAGGACTCAAACTGCCGGAGCAAAGACCATCTCCAGTGTCATTAAGCCACTAAGCCACCATTCTTCTTGGCACAATGATATCACCACCTGACAATGCGTGTCCTCTTAGCAATCACATCTCTGCAGACTTATTTCATCCACTACTCATCCACTAGGATTCCGTGGGTAGTGTAATGACCTGCATTTGTTCTTAATAAGTTATACAATATTGTGAAGGCCATGAAATATTTAACACCAATAAAAAGGGTGATCATTACTTTGGAACATAATGAGAAAAGTAAATTAAAGGGTTAGAATTTAAATCAAACATAAATAGTTTATGCAGTTTCTATTTACCATATTGAGGGAACAATGCATTAAAAAAAAAACTAAGGCCAGTGTAATTGAAAGATTCCTACAGTGAGAAGAAATAGTGTTCCTTCTCTCTCTCTCTCTCTCCCTGTGTGTGTGTCTCTGTCTGTCTGTTTCTCTCTCTCTCTCTCTTTCTCTCTCTCTCTTTTAGTGAATTCACTCTTAATATGAGCATTTTCTGCAGGCCTGTCTACTCAGGACCAGTAAAAAAAAAAATCAACTGTTTCATTCCTCTTCCTGTTTGAAAGCCTGATGAATACAATACTTATTGTCTTGATCAGAGGTCTCAAAACTTAGTAACTTTAATACTTGTGGATTTCAACTTTCAGAATTCCACACTGGCTGGAGAATTCTGGGAGTTGAAGTCTCATAAAGTGGCCAATTTTGGAGATCCCTGGTCTTGATGAAGACATGTATGGCAACACACATTATATTTTTTTTTTTTAAAAAGAGTAATCCATTGTCTTCTATTATTGTCATATTATTATATTAAGCCAACTTCTCCCATTCTTCAAGTAAATTTCAAAAACTATGAAAAATAATTTCACTGCAGCATCCATTTGCTGCAATTTTTAGTGCAGTTTTTTTTCTTTATGGAGATTTGCACACACATGTGCTATGAGAATTTCATTTCCAATGTTACTTCTTTGCTAGACCTATGCTAGACCTATGTCAGGATACTCCTTTGGTCCTTTTAGCTGCCACCATGTTTTCCCTATGTCAGGGGTCTTTATGTAATGTTTTCATGCTGTCATGTTTTCTTTATGTCAGGAGTCGCCTAGGCTCTACAAACTTTGTAACTTTAAGACTGGTGGACTTCAACTCCAGAATACCTGAGCCATTCATAGGAGCTGAAGTCCATAAGTTGCTAAGTTTGGTGTTGGAATTCATTGTTGGAATGTATTTCTGTGCAACAACTACAGTAATATTCAGCCAATAGACGGTAGTGTTTACAAGTTTGGATCTATTGTATATACTCTATGTTCTTTTGTTCTAAGTAGAGTTTCCTGTTTCCTGTTACGACTAAAGCAGTTGAGCAGTAAAGCACATGGTGACTGTACTCTTTGTTTGCTCTGTGATGCTATATATAAACAGAATTTCTAACATTTGGAGGTCCTTGCTCCAAGTTAATCTAAGTGACTTCCTCTAGGTGACTTATATGTAACTCTCTTTCATTTTGTCTCCAGCACTGGAAATGTGCAAAGTAGCTTAGTTGAGACAGAGTGAATGATTCAAAATCACCTGGTGTGACTTTGACTCATTCAGCTGTAAAAACAGCTCTGGTGTGTTTCACCTGGGTCTTTCAAGTGTAGTACAGTAACTCAACTATTACGTCTAGTCATTTCTTCGTGGCTTTAGGATCATGTGAAGCTTCCCTTTGAGCCAAATATCAAATACTCCTTAACTGGAACCTGAACGCTTATGTCAGAGTTGCCATTTGATGAATTCAAGGGAGGTCACAGCAGGTATAGTTGGCGAAGGCAGATTCTTCTCTCTTTGCCTTGATTTTTTTCTCCTTCACTTTGTTGTGAGATCAAAGGCAAGCAGAAGAAATAGAGAGGTTGATGCACAAAGGCACAATCAAAGAGGATTATTTTATGAAGAAAAAATGTTGAATAGACTTACTGTGCAGTCCTCCATAAAAGTAGCTGGGAGAGGTTTTAAAAAGAATCAGAATAGAACTGGAAGGGATCTTGGAGGTCTTTTAGTCTACCCCCTCTGCTCAAGCAGGAGACCCTATACCCATGATGGCGAACCTATAGCACACATGCCACAGGTGGGAGACAGAGTCATTTGTGCTGGCACATGAGCTGCAGGAAAACTTACCTCACTGCCTTTTTTGCGCATGCATGCATAGGGGGCATTGAGGGGGCACACATTGCTTTCTGGGTGCTGGCACTCAAGCACGAGTGTGCAAGCATCCACACAATATTTGGCACAGGAGCCCAAAAAGGTTAGCCACCACTGTCCTATACCCAGGGGTGGGATTCTACAGGTTCGCACCTATTCGCTAGAACCGGTTGTTGACATTCTAAGCAGTTCGGAGAATTAGAAGAAATTACTGGCCTAATCCTGTAAGGAAGGCAGGAAGGAAACATTCTGGTGATGCTTACAGAAACTGCCTCTCTGTTAACCCTTATTACATTCTTGGCAGGACTAGACTTCCTGTCTCAGGAACGTCTCTGGAGTTTTTTCCCCGCTCCTTTGCTGGTACTTTGCTTGTGTGGAGTGACCATTCAAAGTTACAATGGCACTGAAAAAAGTGACTTACGACCATTTTTCACACTTACGACTGTTGCAGCATCCCTACAGTCATGAGAGCCCAGACGAGGAGATGCGTGCCTCAATGTGAGTGATATTGAATTGGCCACACCCAGCTAATAACATGACCACCAAGCTATGTCCACGCAGTCACATGACCACCAAGCCACACCCAACAACTAAGCCACACCCACAGAACCGGTTGTTAAAAAAATTGAATCCCACCCCTGCCTATACCATTTCAGACAAGTTGGCTTTCCAGTCTCTTCTTTTAAAAAAACCTCAAGGGATGAAGTACCTACAACTTCTAGAGGCAAACTGTTCCACTGAATAATTGTTCCCACTGTTAGGAACTTTCTCCTTAGTTCCAGGTTGTTTCTCTCCTTGATTGGTTTCCAACCATTTTTTTTTTTTGTCTTGCCTTCTGGTACTTTGAAGAAGAGATTGACTCTCTCTTCTTTCTGACAGCCCCTCAAATGTTGGAATACTGTGATCATGTCACCCTTAGTCCTTCTTTTCTCTAGACTAGCCATACCCAGTTCTTGCAACTGTTCTTCATATATTTTAATCTCTAAGCCTTTAATCATCCTCTCCACTTGATTAGTTTCCATCCATTGTTCCTCATCTTGCCTTTTGGTGCTTTGGAAAATAGTTTGACTCCCCCTCATCTTTGTAGAATCCCCTCAGATATTTGTTGCTTGTTAAACTATTGCTTGCTAGATGTATGATGTAGGAGCTCTCTTATGTACTGTACATATATAACTGGCATCAATGTTTATGCATAATGTTGTGCTTCAGCTGGCTGTGTGAACAATCTTTGGCACCCGAACAACAGTGCATGTAACATTTTCGCTCCACAAACTGTGTTAGTTACTGCCTACTTCTGGGTTCTTGGTTATGACCTACAACGCCCATTGTGTGTGACAAGGAACAGGATTAGTTTGCTAACTAAAATAAGCATTTTATGCAGACATTTCTTCCCATCTTCTTCCTCTGGTCCCTGTGCTGTTCAATGGTGAATCACATATGTTCTGTCCACACTACGCGTTAGTCTGTGTGCAGCTCAACATGCAGCTAAACCTATCTATCCTCCAATAAAACAGACTGTACGCGTAGATCTGGATGCTTTATTGAAAGAACAGGATATGGTAAAACTGGGGAAAGTAGGGATACATACAATGAGAACAAAATACAAGATTGACAGTATTGAGTTACTGCTGAACTTAACAATTAATAGATACAAGCAATCTAAATCTCACCAGTGATGCTGGTGACCATGTGCCACCAATTAAGATGGATTCTTCTCTGTGCTCCTGCCTTCTCCAAATGCTAAAGGAAAATGGAGTCTGACTTCCCAGCACGCACTTGGTTTGAGAGTGCAGGTTGATGGGTAATTGGGTTGAGTCAGCTTCAAACAATATATTTTTTATTTGGTCTCTCTGCCCATTAGATGGGGCTAGAGTGCAATAACAGTATATAAAGATCGTATGTTGCCCCTCGGGCCACTAGATGGCACTAGAGAGCAAGAACAGTGTATAAAAGTTATACGCTGTGGCATGACAACTTATCTGAAATGAAAATAACATGTGAATCTGTTGGCTACATTTGACCTGTTGCCAATGGGGTGGAAGGGTCAGCTTGTTTAAGGCTGGGCTACAAATTATCTTTACTATACACCTAAAGAACAGAGATGATATTCAGCAGGTTCTGACCAGTTCTGGAGAACCAGTAGCAGAAATTTTGAGTTGTTTGGAGAACCGGCAAATCCCACCTCTGGCTGGCCCCGCCCCCATCTATTCTCTGCCTCCCGAGTCCCAACTGATCGGCTGGGACTTCTTTTGTTGCCCTGCACAGGAGAACGGAGCTGGAAAGTAGGTTAGTAGGACGGGGAGGGAATGGGAATTTTGCAATATATCCTTCCCTTGCCATGCCCACCAAGCCATGCCCACAGAACCAGTAGTAAAATATTTTGAATCCCACCACTGCTAAAGAAGTCTTAAGTCCAAGACCAAACAAAAAATGTGTTTCTGCAACAAAAGAAAAAGAAAAGGTTTGCTCTACCAAAGGGAAGATCTGCTTTAGAGTTTACATTTCCTGTTCAGAAATCTCCTGCTTCATTTAGTTACAGGATTGCATTCAAGCTTGGAAGGATTGCAAGACATCCAGTCCAGTATTGCAAGACATGCTGCCAATTAATGGGATGAACTTGCCCACTGTCTTCTCATAAAGCCACTTGGTGCATTCAGAAGGGGTTTTCTTTTCCTACATACTCTGGTGCATTTTTCTAACCCAATGGTATTCTGGAAAAACCCAGAGCATAATTGCCTCCTGGAGAAAAGAACCTGGCTGGCATGGAGTCTATTAACTCAAACAAATCCCAGCCCTATAGACAATTGCTTTAATTAAGACTAACTGGCACACTGATGGGCTTGATAAGGAATTGCAACTGGCACCGCGGTTCCATCTGGTATACTAACAAAGCAAGGCAGTTCCCGAGCCCCTAATGAGGAACATGATAGGAAGTGTGGGGGGGAAGAAATACAATCCCTGGGGGAATATTTGGGATCTTGTAAAAGAAGCATCATCACAACAGCAAAAATGCATAGAAAGTCAAATCATTTGGGGGAAATTTTGAGAGCTCAGCGCTGGGTTTGTCTAATGCCTCTCGGGTGTTTGGCCAAACTGATGAACACGGAAAATGGGGGAAATCAAGGAGGTAAATTTAAGCACTACAGTCTCTCTCTCTCCCTCCCTCCCTCCTTCCCTCCCATTCTCTCTCTCTCTTTCATTCTCTCCCATTCTCTTTCCCATTCTCTCTTTCTTGCTTTCATTCTCTCTTTCCCATTCTCTCTCTCTTTCATTCTCTCTCTCCCATTCTCTCTCTCTCATTCCTTCCCTTTCATTCTCTCTCTCTCTTTCATTCCCTCTCTCCCATTCTCTCTCCCATTCTCCCTTTCTCTCTCTCTTTCATTCTCTCTAATTCTCTCTTTCCCGTTCTCTTTCTTTCATTCTCTCTCTCCCATTCTCTCTCCCATTCTCTCTCTCTCATTCTCTCTCTCTTTCATTCTCTCTCTCATTCTCTCTCTCTCTCTCTCATTCTTTCTCCCCCATTCTCTCTCTCTTTCCCGTTCACTCTCTCTCTCTCTTGCTCACACATACACACATACAAACACACACACACAGACACACACAATACCATGAGACAAGCATACAGATGTTCTCTGACATGCTCTCACTTTCACTCTCTCCCCCTCCCTCACACACACACAGAGACACAGACACAGAGTGGCACAGTTGGCTTAATGATGCTGGAAATGGTCTCAGCTCCAGAGGTTCTAGCCCTAGCACTGTGTAGCAGGGTCAGCTCCTGTCACTCGCTCAGCTTCTGTCCAGCTAACAATTTGAAAGCAAAAACATCCCACAGTGAACAGTGGGTTCACTTAACGACTGTTGATTCCCTTAATAATCTTGGTGATTTGCTTAACAACTGATGTCCTTGGTGTTCCCTGAGCTTGGTTTTTTTTTTGTTTTAATTTTAGTTTTTTCTTTTTGCAGATGTTTCATTACCCAACTAGGTAATATCATCAATAGAACAAACCAAAAACATGCAATAGGAAAAGAAATAGAAATACTACCAGTTATTCCTGCATTAGAAATCCTTATTGAAGTCTGTACAATTCTTGTTTCCTTGATCACCAGCATGAGCTTGATATCGTTAAGTGAAAATTGCTACCCTTTAATACAAAAATGTGTTTTATTACTGTCAACATTGCCGTACATTTCGAATGAACTGAACACAAGATGGATTGTTGTTGGTTTTCCCCATCATTTTTCTTCCTCCCTTTCTTCCTCCCTCCCTCTTTTCCTTTCTTCCTTCTCTCTCCTCCCTTCCTTCTTTTTCTCTCTGCCTTTCCTCTGTCCTTCCTTCCCTTCTGTCCCTTCCTTCTTTTTCTCTCTCCCTTGTCTGTCCTTCCTTTCTTCCCCTCTTCTCACTTCCTTATTTTCCTCTCTCCCCCTTCCTCCCTCCCTCCCTTCCTTCCTTCTCTCTCTTCCTTCTTTTTCTCTGTCCCTTGTCCTCCCTCTCTCCCTTCCTCTCTCCTCCCTTCTTTTCTTCTCTCCCCCTTCCTTCCATCCCCCCTCACTCACTCCCTTACTTATTTCTTCCCTTCCTTTCTTCCCTTTATCCAGCCTTACCATCTATTTAAATGTAATGGATTCTCCACTTAAGCAGGCTTGTGTCCAGATGGTTTCACACAGATATGCTGGACTCTTTTCAAAGCTTCTTTTACACAGATGCTCATTTACTCTTTATTGCAGATGTTATCATAAAAAATAGCTAATAATGCTGCTTTTAGCACTTACGTTGTTGAGCTTCCAAAATGCATTCCTGCTGAAAATATGAACCTGGAATGATGGCAACATGACGAATATTTTGCCAGTTCAACTGACTAAAGGGAGCTCAAGGGGAATTCACCTGAAGACCAGTGATGAGAATGAGACTACCTTGGTTCATATTTTCACTGCAGCAGCATTCTGATATCTCAGCGGTTGACACAAAGAAGAGGAAATTGAAAGCTATTCTCCAAAGCACCTGATTTCAGGACAAGAAGCAATGGATGTAAACTAACCAAGGAGAGAAGCAAACTAGAATGAAGGAGAAATTTTCTGACAGTGAGAACAATTAATCAGTGGAACAACTTGCCTCCAGAAATTGTAAATGCTCCAACACTGGAAGTTTTTTAAGAGATTGGGCAACCATTTGTCTGAAATGGTATAGAGTTTCCTCCCTAAGCAGGGGGTTGAACTAGAAGACTTGCAAGGTCCTTTCCAACTCTTCTCTTCTCTTCTCTTCTCTTCTCTTCTCTTCTCTTCTCTTCTCTTCTCTTCTCTTCTCTTCTCTTCTCTTCTCTTCTCTTCTCTTCTCTTCTCTTCTCTTCTCTTCTCTTCTCTTCTCTTCTCTTCTCTTCTCTTCTCCTCTCCTCTCGTCCCCTCCCCTCCCCTCCTCCCTTCCCTTCCCTTCCATTCCACTCCATCCCAATTTTCTATTCTATTCTATTCTATTCTATTCTATTCTATTCTATTCTATTCTACTTTTGTTTCGTGATAGACAGTTGTTTCTGCAAACTTTTGCCAACTTCAAGATTGAAGTCAACGTTTACAAAGTCAGTATTACAAGTTCTCAAGAACATCGACTTTCACTGTACACATCTTTTTATTATAGTGTATTCTTTCATTTCTAGTAAAAAAAATACTTTTTCATCATTTTTGGAATCTTGGTGTTTTAAAACTTAAATTTGGACACTTTCTACATTGGGTCAGTTTAATTCTTGCCTTGTTTTACTATCGAACAATTCAGAGGATTGGTCGCTGAACCGCTTTTGCTCATTTCTGTTATGCAGGGGTGGGATTCTACTAGTTCAGACCGGTTCAGATGAACCGGTAGTTACGATGATCATTTGGCCCTGCCCACCCACCCCTGCCGTTTCCTGTGCTTTATTTCCTTGTTTTTGAGCTCAGAAGATTGCCGTGTGTAAGCTGTTTACTCACCAGGACTGCAGTAGAAGGTAAGTATTAGAGATTAAAAAGTGGTGTTTTTAAACACTGCACATGCGTGCACCGAACCAGCTGTTACCCTGGTTGAATCCCACCATTGCGGTTATGTGTCAACTCATAAAAAATTTCTATGGTCTTTTTAGAGTTGCCAACAGAAAGGGAGGGGGGAGCAGTGTGGCAGCTTGCAAACCGAAACTGCATTCCATAAATGCTTTTAAAGCTAGTAACTGGGTGACTGAAGTTTCTGCCATGCAAAATTCTAACTGGAGAGCATGATTGATGACTCTTGGCTATGGAAGTGTCCCGTTGGAGAATATAAATTATGATATACCCAGGGGGAAAAAACAGGATCAAGGGTGACAATGGATGATGTGTCTCAAAGTCAGCTACACCAGGCAGTGCCAGACAATTAACCTCCCAATAAATCCCTTTTAAGTTTTGGAAGTTTGGCTCGAGATTCACGGTTTAAATGAGGACAACTGCCAGAATCCTGACATGTTTGCTTTAAGAGAGGCACATTTTGGTTAGGTAGAGATCCTTGAATCCCCTGATTAAAGGAAACCCAAAGAAACATATCCAATACATCATGCAACATATTAACAGCGGCAAGAATTGCTTATGCCCAAAGCTGGAAAATAGATGATGTACTTTCAGAAAATATGATAATAAATAAAATATTTGGTTGTGCCGAGATGGATAGACTGATGAGAAAATTAAAAGGTAAAGAGGAGTTTAAGTTCTATGAGGTTGGGAAATGTTATATATATGGTTAGATAAAAGAAATAAGGTTTGATATGGAGAAGAATTGTAAATATTGTATTTAAGTATATAAGTAATGCTTGACACAGAATTGTCAAAATGTAAATTTTATATGTATTTTGAAAATAAATAACTTTTTTTAAAAGATCCTTGAATCCCCATCTAGCTGAAACTTTGAAAAATGTCTGTCCACTGAAGAGCACGCCATCCTTCTATTTTGTTAAAAGCAAATCAGATCTTAAAATGTGGATTGTTTCACTGTTTCTCAAATATTGCTTTTCTGGGTTATTTGGTGGCCTCGGTGACAATATCATAGTTTGTAAAGCATGGGAAGTGAATTTAAAAAAAAAAAAAGACTTATGACATTTTTCTCACTTACAACCGTTGCAGGATTCCCATGGTCACATGATCAAAATTCAGATTCTCAGGAACTGACTCGCACTTATGATGGTTGCAGTATCCCAGGTGATCCCCTTTTACGACCTTCTGACAAGCAAAGTCAAGGAGGAAAGCCAAATTCATTTAACAACCATGTGACCAGCTAAACAAGGGCAGTGATTCACTTAACAATTGTGGCCAGACAGGTCATCAAATGGGGAAACATTCACTTAGCAACTGTCTTGCCTGGCAGCATAAATTTTGGGCTCAGTTGTGTGGTCATAAGTCGAGGAATACCTGTATCTTATTAATTCTTTCCTTTTCCTTGTGTCAGGATTCTGGCAGTTACCCCCATTTAAATCATGAGTCTCGAGCCAAAATTCCAGAACTTCAAAAGGATTTATTGGGAGGTTAAATGTCCAGCACTGCCTGGGTGTAACCGACTCAGACACATAATTCATTGTCACCTTTGACTCTGGTTTTCCCCCAACCCCTGGGTGTATTGTAATTCATATTCTCCAATGGGACACATCCCTAGCCAAGAGTCACCAATCATGCTCTCCAGTTAGAATTTTGCATGGCAGAAACTTCAGTCACCTAGTTACTCTCTTTGAAAAACTGTTTACGAAATGCACTTTTGCTTTTCAAGCTGCCGCACTGCTGTTTCAAACCCTTTTCTCCCTTCCCTTTCTATTGGCAACTCTAAAAAGACCATAGAAATATTTTATGAGTTGACATTCGGCTCCCCTCACTTCTTGAAGGTGACTTGTACAACACAAAAAGAAAACAAATTTATTGCAGGTATAGGATTTAGGTTTGCGAACCCTCCCCTCCCAGGCTTGGTTGAAAGAGTTAAGGTGATAATAACTATAAAAATAACTATAAAAACAAATCAGAGTGAGAACAAGTCTCATTTCTGCTCCCTTTCTGCTAATGCTCTCTGTATCCTGTTATGTATTATTCCTCAAGTGTTATGGTAAGGTCTGTTAGTTAACATACAAGAAGGTGTGGGAGAAAATTAATTTAATTAATTAATAAAGGAAGTGTAAAAAACAGATGGGATGAAGCTGTAAAAAGTGCCCTACACCTACCATTTCAGACACTCTTCCTCATCCTAGTTTATATCTCAAAAGCTGAAGATGCCAACTCATTAAGCTATCTTCTCAAAGTTAGTAAAATCTGAGCTTTAGCCTGGATATCTGCCATTTCTGCTTAATAAATCAGTGAGCTTAGTTTGACTTCTTTGTTGAAATATTTCACTTTCAATTCAAATATTCATTTGGTTCTATGAATGCAGCTTGGTGCCATCGTCTTGTAAATCAGTGCAAGTAAGAATAAAACCAGGAATGCTTAGATTAATTTATTAGACTATTAAAATGTAGCTACATGTATTTCTGAGAGCCATGGCTCAGCCTGTCAGCTGGAAAATTGACAGCCCAGGTTCAGGATCCGAGTGCTGCGCAATGGGATGAGCTCCCATTTGTTTCTGCCGCTCCTGCCTACCTAGCAGTTCAAAAACATGCAAATGCGAATAGATAAATAGGCATCACTTTGGTGGGAAGATAAGAGAAATCTGTGTGCCCTGGCATATTGGCATATACTGAAGAAGCATCTTCAGACAACACTGGATCCCTTGTTTAAGAAATAAAAGATTCAGCCTACAGTCAGATTCCACTGGTCAGGGGAAACCTTTGATAATCAATCAATCAGAATACAGCTGAAAGGAACCTTGGAGGTCTTCTAGTCCAACCCCCTGCTCAAACAGGAGACCCTATACCATTTCAGACAGGTGACTGTCCAGTCTCTTCTTAAAAAAAACCCGGTGATGAAGCATCCACAACTTTTGAAGACAAGCTGTTCCACTAGTTAATTGTTCTCACTGTTATGAAGTTTCATTTCAAGAGTACATTGGCATTTCCCAAGGTGTGTGTGTGTGTGTACACACAAACACACACATATATATAAATATATAAATCAGTGGTGGGATTCAAATATGGTTGCCACCAGTTCTGTGGGCGTGGCTTGGTGGGCATGCTTTGTGCGCATGTACATGCGAAATGTGCACTTTGCGCAGGAGCAGAGGGGTTTGCGCAGGCGCTGAGGGGTTTACGTAGATGCAAAGGGGTTTGCACAGGCGCAGAGGCATTCTAACTCACCTCCTGCAAGCCTGCACAATACCGGTCGCTTCAGCAGCTGCCGCACAACAATATTCTGTGCCGCGTGAAGCAGCTGTGCTTCAAATTCAACGGATAAAAGTGAGTATGGGAGCCCGGGCAGGCGGGTGGGCCCAACAGCAGGGCCAGCAGAGCAGCGGAGAGAACTGGTTCAGTCTCCGCTGCTCATCGCTGCTACTGGCTCACCAGAACCGGGCCAAACCAGTCAAATACCACCACTGATATGTATACACATATATATGACTTCAATATATCACACACTTACATACACACATATATATATATATATATATGTATGTATGTGTGCGTATACAGGGGTGGGTTTCAAAAATCCCAGCAACTGGTTTGCTGTCCGGTTGCTGTGTGGGCGTTGCCATGGTGAGCATGGCCTACCACAACTTCTGGGAGGGCCATTTTTCACCTTCCCAAGGGTCTGGAGGCTTCCCTCAGGCCTCTGGAAAGGTGAAAATAGCTTCCCCCAGGTTCTGGAGGCCCTCCGGAAGCCAGACACAGGCCCGTTTCTGGACTTCTGGTACTTCTGGGAGGGCCATTTTTCACCTTCCCAGACTCTGCATTTACTTGCATTGAAAATGGCCCACATGGAGACTCCTGGGAGGGGCAGGGTAGGGTGGACAGGGCCAGCCAATCGGTTCAAATACCGGTTCGGCAAACCAGATGCAAATTTAACACCCAGTTTGCCTGAACCAGTCTGAACCGGTCGAATCCCATCCCTGTGCATGTGTGTGTATCTGTGTCTGTCTACCTGTCTGTCTGTCTGTCTGTCTGTGTATGTAGATAGATAGACAGATAGACAGATAGACAGATAGATAGACAGATAGACGGACAGACGGACAGACGGACAGACGGACAGACGGACAGACGGACAGACGGATAGCGATAGCGATAGAGATAGAGATAGAGATAGAGATAGAGATAGAGATAGAGATAGAGATAGAGATAGAGATAGAGATAGATAGAGATAGAGATAGAGATAGAGATAGAGATAGAGATAGAGATAGAGATAGAGATAGAGATAGAGATAGAGATGGATATATATGTATAACTAAAAACTGAAAAGTTTGTTCCAAGCCAACACTACTTTTACTACTACTTTTTAATAGTACTACTTGTTACTTTATTTATTTATTACACTACTTTTCACTTTATTTATTTATTAAATTAAATGCATCAAATGCCCAATGAATCCAAGCAATGTAAGCAGCTTCTAACTCCTCAACATATGTTTGTTTGTTTATTTGTTTATTCCTGAAGTAGAATGCCAGGGCCAACCCACTAAAATAATAAAAGAACCAATTCATCGCATCAGCCCTTATCAAAAACAATAATAACAATCAAATACTTCACTAATCAAGGGGCTAACGGCCAATGTCAGCTGGGAAATAGCAATTTGGTGAAACGGACGGAATTTAATATATCTAACCAACCATTAACTCATCAATAAAAGCATTACTAAACAGAGCATTAAAATTGTACATATAAATCTTGGTTATGTTTCTTCTATTAAAAATATTCAATTAGTTTGAAGAAGTCATTTACTTTATCATCTCTGCAATGTTAACAGCCATGATTTATCACTAATCTTTCATTCCATTTAGTTTGGACCTAATAGGAATGGCTATAACCCAATCACACTCCTAAATAGAGAAAATAATTGGATCATTGGGGATTTATTCTGACAGGCCTGTAATGTTCATAGAACATGGCATGAATTGGGAGTCACATGCATTGGCTTCACTAAATCCTCCTATAGCAAGGAAGCATCTAATATGGCCACCTCTCCAGAATTTATGTTAAACTTTTCTTCGTTTTTTTCCCAATTCTGGAGGGCTGGAGAGATTTTCCTCACAGAATTTGAAGCTTCAGAAATTATATTAAACTTTTCTTCTATTTAATTTTTCCAATTCAGCCATGGAATGAAATGGAAAGCTTAAAAAGAAAAAAGAAAAGAAAAAAGAAAAAATTAATATAATTTCTGGAGCTTCAAATTCTGTGAGGAAAATCTCAGTAGCTCTCCAGCTATCAGATGGCCACCTGTCCAGAATTTATGTAAAACTTTTCTTCATTTGTTTTCCAATTCTGGAGAGCTATTGAGATTTTCATCACAGAATTTGAACTTCCAGAATTTATATTAAACTTTCCCCTCTCTCTCTTTTTCTTATTAAGCTTCCTAATTCAACCATGGAATGAGATGTTCTGGAGAGGTGCTGAGATTTCTCCTCATAGAATTTGAAGATGGGTGCCACAGTTTTTAAGGCTGGTTTGGCAACGAGGAGGTGAGATAACATAATAATTTACAGCAAGGGCAGGAAGATTGTAAGACCATTGGGTCTCAAATCAGTCTTCCACTCCCTTTTCCAATTTTTAACCCCTTCCAAAATGTGCCAAAACTTCAGCATGCTCCTCCTTGAGCTGTTTTGGATGTTGGTTTGTTTCTGGGTCCAGTTCAAGGTATTGCTTATGGACCTTTAAACCCTACGTGGCCTGGATCCTAGTTAGCAAAAAAACAAGCCATCTTCATTCTGTTACCTCAGCCCATCCAACCACGTAAGCAGGGAACGCATGTTGCGGACCCTGTCAGTTAAACAATTCTAGGAAGCAAACCTTCTCTGCCATTGCCCCCTCCCTGCTGAATATTATCCCCCTCCCCAGAAGAGGACTAAGGCCCCATTCTGAGGGCCTTCTGTAAAATCATGGCTCTGTAGTCTTGCTTGGGGAGTGCAGAAGTGTAGGCAGCCATGGGGCTGATAAATGTCCTGCAGATTCTTCCTGCTTTTTATTTATTTATTTATTTATTTATTATTTATTTATTTATTTATTTATTTATTTATTTATTTATTTATTTATTTATTTATTTATTTATTTATTATTTCAATTTATATACCGCCCTTCTCCCAAGGGACTCAGGGCGGTGCACAGCCCATCTAAAACCCCACAGAGAATACAAAAGTTAAAAAAGTATTAAATTAATGTTGGCTGGTTAATAAAAATAAGAAGACCCCCCCCCCCCTTAAAACCCCAATTAAAATTAAAATGATATGGAGACCAATTAAAACCATCTCAGCCCAGGCCGGCCTGCTCAAAGAGCCAGGTCTTCAACGCGCGCCTGAAGGCCCTCAGGTCCATGCCGGTACGAAGCTCTGGAGGCAGAGTGTTCCAGAGGGCGGGGGCCCCCATAGAGAAGGCCCTACTTCTCGGCGCCGCCAGACGACACACAGCGGCCGACGGCACCCGGAGCAGACCCTCTCTATGGGAACGCACCGGCCTGTTGGAGATCACTGGCAGAATGCGGTCCTGCAGGTAACCTGGTCCCATGCCATGGGTCGCCCTAAAGGTCAGAACAAGAACCTTAAAGCGAACCCGCTTTAAGGTTTAACATTTCTTGTCTCATTTATTTATTTATTTATTTATTTATTTATTTATTTATTTATTTATTTATTTATTTATTTATTTATTTATTTATTTATTTATTTAAATTTATATACCGCCCCCTCTCCCAAAGGGACTCGGGGCGGTGAACAGCCAGAATAAAATGCACATCTAAAACACATATACAATATTTAAAAATTAAAAGAATTAAATATGTTGGCTCTTACAAAGATTAAAAATAAGGGGATTAAGAAAAATTAAAACCAGATTAAAAATTTAAAAACCCCTAGGCCAGACCAGCTTGCTGAAATAAATACGTTTTCAACGCATGGTGGAAGGTCAGGAGATCAGGGATGGTCCTCATCTCCGGGGGTAATTCATTCCAGAAAGGGGGTGCCCCCAATGAGAAGGCCCGCATCCTCGGGGTCGCCAGCCGTCCAATATTATACATTGTTGTTATGCTTTTAATATTTTATTTTACATCACCCAGACTCCATATGTGAGGGAGATGGAAGTTCTTAACAGATTAACAGAGTTGGAAGGGATTTTGTAGGTCATCTATTCCTACCCTCTGCCCAAGCAGACCCTACACCATTTCTGACAGATGGCAGTCCAATCTCTTTTTGAAAGGCTCCAGGGATGAAGCTCCCACAACTTCCAAAATCAATTTCTGTTCCATGGGTTGATTGCTGTTACTGTCAGAAAAATTCTCCTTATTTCCAGGTTGAATCTCTCCTTGTTCAGTTTCCATCCATTATTCCATTTTTGGCCTTCTGAAAACTGGATCCCAAGAAGTTTGCAAACTCATCTCCAAAATGGCAAAAAAAAAAATTCTGGATTCATATTATTTGGAAAGGTGAATGTATCATCAACTTCTATCAGCACTACTTCAACTGAACCATTGAACCACTACATTAATCTGATCTATCAGACTGAAAGGCTTGAATGGATTCAAACATTGTTTTTATTTTTCTCTGCTGACACGTTTGGCTCCTTGGCTCAACGCACTGGATTGAATCCTAATTCAGATTAAATTGAATTGGTTGCCTACAGTAAATGGAATCTTGAATCCAAATTGAGTATTGGGTGTTTTGCACACAAATACTCCTATTTGCTTCAAATTAAATTGGAAGAATTGCTACTCAGAAAACACAGTGGAACCATAACAGAATAATAGAATAGGAAGAGATGTTGAAGTTCTTCTATCTAGTCCAATCCTCTGCTGAAGCAGAAGAACTTGTATCTGTCCAGTCTCTTCTTTTTAAAAAACTCTCAGTATTGGAGCAGCCATAACAGATAACAGATAATCAGAATTGGAAGGGACCTTGTAGGTCATCTAGTCCAACCCCCCCCCCGCCGGCCCAAGCAGGAGACCCTACACCATTGCTGACGAATGGCAGTCCAATCTCTTCTTGAAAGCCTCCAGTGATGAAGCTCCCACAACTTCCAATGGCAAGCTGTTCCATTGGTTGATTGTTCCCACTGTCAGAAAGTTTCTCCTTATTTCCAGGTTGAATCTTTCCTTGTTCAGTTTCCATTCCTTATCTGGCCTACCGGCGCTTTAGAAAATAGCTTGACCCCTTCCTCCCTGTGGCAGCCCCTCAACTATTGGAAGACTGCTAACCTGTCTCCCCTGGCCCTTCTCTTCCCTAAACTAGCCATGCCCAGTTCCTGTAACCGTTCCTCATATGCCTTAATCTCCAGTCCCCTAATCATCCTGGTTGTTCTTCTCTGTACTTTTTCTAGAGTCTCAACATCTTTTTTATAGCGTGGTGACCAAAACTGGATGCAGTACTCTAGGTGTGGTCTTACTAAGGCTTTATAGAGTGGCGTTAGTACCTCCCTTGATCTTGATTTCTGAAAGCAAGTCATTCCTCTGATCAATTGGTCTCACTGTTGGGAAATTTCTCCTTACTTTTAGGTTGCTTCTCTGATTGATCAGTTTCCATCCATTGCTTCTTGCCTTGCCTTCTGGTGCTTTGGAAAATAGATAGACCCCTTCTTCTTTATTGAAAGGAAGAAGTGGAGTTGACATGATAGCAGTCTTCCAAGGGGCTGCCACAAAAAAGAGGGGGTCAACCCATTCTCCAAAGTACTTGAAGGCAAGTCAAGAAACAATGGGTGGAAACTAATCAAGGAGAGATCCCAACTAAAACTATTTCCTAACAGTGAGAACAATTAACCAGTGGAATGACTTGCCACCAGAAGTTGTGGGTACTCCAACACTGGAGGTTTTTAAGAAGAGATTGGACAGCCATTTGTCTGAAATGGTGTAGGTTCTCCTGCTGAGCAGGGGGTTGGACTAGAAGACCTCCAAGATCCTTTCCAACTCTGTTATTCTGTTATTCTCTTATTCTTTGAGGCAGTCCCTCAAATATCGGAAGACTATTATCATTTCACCCCTAGTCCTTCTTTTCCTAGACTGGCCGTTCCTGCAATGAATTTGTACGTTTTAGGAATTGGGTGTTTCTTCACATTTAAAGTACAAATCTCTCAGATTTGCTGGATTTCAGGAGACATCATAACCAAACTAACTCCAGGAGGATTCTCCTCTTCTTATCTCATATTTGGTGGACTTGTTAACATTTCTACACCTCTCAAAAGCAACTCAATGTATTGATTGATAAGCCCTAAAAGAGATTGCTCTCTGAACACCAACAGATGCTTTAGCTGTAGAGAGATTTGCATTTACATTAAAAGAGAAATGATTTACAAACAAGGGAAGTGCCACATTTTAGTTTAATGATATACATCTGTCCTATATCGTCCTATAAATATGTGATAGCTATCCTTTCTTATGAGGCATTTCATATAAAACAAGAAAGAGCTGAGAGATTTAATCAGGTTTGTGGAAGAAGCATCTATTGATACTAGGGAGAATAGAATCCAGTTACTAATTATTATACATGTCCAAACCCTATTTTCATTTCCTTCTCCCTCTTTCATAAGGCCGCAGTATGTCCTGAAAAATAATATAAAGCAGGGGCATCAAACTCAAGGCCAGATCCTGCACACGGGGTGCTTAGATTGGGCCCACAGCGCCGCCCTGGAAACAGCGAAGGAGTGGCCCATGGTGCCTCTTTCAGTTAAAATGGAGCTCAAGAGGGCTGTATGTGGCTCTCCCAGACTCCATTTTCAGCCATGACAGCCTCCTGTAGCCCTCTGACAGCTAAAATGGAGCTCGAGGGGACTGTGTGCCGCCCCCCAGAAATGTTTCCCCTTTTGCATTTCAGCATCCAAAGGAGAAAGGGAAAGAGGAAAGAAAAAGAAGGGAAGATGGGAAGAGAGCAAAAAAGGAAAAAGAAGGAAAGAGTGGAAGGAAGAAGAAAGGAGAAGGAAGAGGGAAAGAAAAAGAAGAAAAGGAAGGAAGGAAGGAAGGAAGGAAGGAAGGAAGGAAGGAAGGAAGGAAGGAAGGAAGGAAGGAAGGAAGGAAGGAAGGAAGGAAGGAAGGAAGGAAGGAGATTATAATGAGAGGGAGGGTGGGTTTGAGAGAAGCCCTGCCTTAGCACTTGGGCACCATAGGTGCCCATCCCCAGATATAAGTGACGTCAAACTAGCCATGCCCCCCACTTGGCCATGCCCCCCACCCAAGGTCAAACACAATCCTAATGGGGCCCTCAATGAAACCCCTGATATAAAGCCCTTAATTTTCAAGTTCTTGCTTTCTGACCTTGTCATCCAGTATTTTTTTTAAAGAAATGAGCTTTTCATTTTTAAAGGGAAACAGTAAATTAAAGCATATAGCATTGCCCAAGGACCATGTAGCTATTTCTTGAGTATATAATATATACGTGGAAAACATTTCCCTTCACTGATCTTTCACTAAGCCCTTGATAAGTGAATCTGACTAAAATGGGTGAGTGATAGGCAGAAAAGGTTGCCTCGAAAAACAATCTGGTAGTGCAAGATGTATGAAAATTTATTAGCTTTGCAAATTTTCAGTTTGTTTTTCTGCCTCATGTTATGCAGAAAACTGTAAAAAGTAGATTGAGGGTTGTTATCTTGGAGAGTTTTCTTGCTGGGGAGGGATATTTGAGGAATTTAATAGATAAGAACTGAAACTATTCATCTCCCAGAGTCATTGTTTTCTATTTCCACTTTTTAAAATTTTTTAAATATTTTTTTTTATTTTTTAAAAGACAAACACTAGCGAACACAAACATAAAACATCAACATAAAACCATCTTCCCAAATACAGTGTGTCGGTTGGTAAATTTCTTTCGTGCAATGTCACAATATCAACGGTCTTCCCTTCCAAACATACATTCATATTACATAGGTCAACTATACATATTATGTTATGTTATATGTTATGTTATGTTATCTTATGTTGTGTTGTGTTGTGTTATTATTGTATCATTATTAGACCCAACTATAAATTTACATATTTCTTTATCAAGCAAATCTCTATTTTGACAAACCTGGGATCATACAATTCATTTCATTATATTCAATTATATAATATCATTGCATCATATTATCTTACATATTACACTATTCCTTTCCATAACATAGTTTACTTCTCTATTTTCTTATCTAGCCATTGATAAAATAAATCCCAAATTTTATAATATTCTTTATCTTTTTTCTCTCTGATTGCTAATGTCAATTTACTCATTTCTGCACATTCCATCATTTTCTTAATCACCTCTTCCTCTATTGGAATTTTTTCATTCTTCCAATTTCTAGCAAATGAAATTCTAGCCGCTGTTAACACATTTATAATCAAATATGTTAATTCTCTACTGTATCCTTCAGGCAAGATACCCAATAAAATATCTCTGGTTTCAAGTCTATACGATGTTTTGTCATTTTTTCAAGCCATGTATGAATCTTAGTCCAGTATCTCTTAGCTTCCACACATGTCCACCACATATGATAATAAGATCCAGGTATCTGATGACACTTCCAACATCTCTCTGATTTATTCTTGAACATCTTTGCTATTCGTGCTGGGGGTAGGTGCCACCTGTAAAACATTTTATACAAATTCTCTTTATATGCTACCGACATTGACAATTTATAATTTCGAGACCATAATTTTTGCCATTTATCTAAATCTATCCCATATCCAAAATTCCTCCCCCAAGCAATCATTGTTTTTTTAACTTGTTCTTCCTCCAATTTAATTCCAAGTAGATAATCATAAAACGTTTTAATCATTTTCTCATCAGTAGCTGTTAAAATTTCATCCAATTCTGTAAGTTCATTATAAAATCCCTGTTTTACATATTTCCACTTTTATTTGAGTGTTATGTTTACGGACGGAATATGTGCCTACTTCTTAAAAAAGCTATCCACTGCCATAGACGAACCTCTAAGCATAATCTTTGAAAAATCTTTCAGGACCAGCTCCTTGCCAAAACTATGGTCACAAGCCACGATCATCCCCATCTTCAAAAAGGGAGACCCCATCCTAGTTGAAAATTACAGACCAATCTCTTTATCCTGCATCACCTGTAGAGTCATGGAATCAATTATTAACCAATCCATTATCCTCCACTTAGAAACAAACAACCTACTCTCTAATAAACAATTTGGTTTCAGAAAAAAACTATCCTGTAATCTGCAACTCTTACACTGCAAAAACATATGGACTACACAACTTGATCAGGGCAAAACAATAGACACAATCTACATAGACTTCTGTAAAGCCTTTGATTCAGTGGTACATGACAAACTACTCCTAAAATTAAAACCTTACGGTATCTCTGGACACTTGCATAACTGGATAGAAGCATTCCTGTCAAAAAGACAACAAATGGTCAAAATTGGGAGCATCCTATCAAATTCTGTACCTGTCAACAGTGGTGTCCCCCAAGGCAGTGTTCTAGGACCAACTTTTTTCCTACTCTACATAAATGACCTCTGTGATCATATTAAGAGCAACTGTGTTCTCTTTGCTGATGATGTAAAGCTATTCAACATCACAGACAATACTTCTACCATTCAAAAATACCTTGATTATGTATCAGAATGGTCAAACAAATGACAACTTCAAATCTCAACAAATAAGTGCTCTGTCCTACATATTAGCAAAAAAAAAAAAATCAGAAAATAAAATACAGGCTGAATAGTCAAGACCTTGTTGATGATTCAAACTCTGTGCAGATTTTCTTTCAAAGTTCCTTTCCAGGTTGCAGGGAATGAGTGGGTTATGAGATCCAAACTCTGTCAAGGACCTTGGAGTACTCATCTCTAATGATCTAAGTACTAGAGCCCACTGTAGCTACATAGCCAAAAAGGCATTAAGAGTTGTTAACCTAATCTTACGTAGCTTTTTCTTTGGTGATATTACACTAATAATTAGAGTATACAAAACATTTGCTAGACCAATACTCGAATACAGCTCATCAGTCTGGAACCCACATTACGTATCTGATATTAACACAGTTGAGAAAGTCCAGAAATATTTCACAAGAAGAGTTATCCACTCCTCTACTCATTGCAGAATACCTTATGCCACCGGACTCGAAATTCTAGACCTAGAAAACCTAGAACCATGCCGCCTTCGGTCCAATCTACGTATAGTATATAAAATCATACATTGCAATGTCCTACCTTCAACCATAACAACACAAGAGCAAACAATAGATACAATCTCAAGGTTAATCGCACCAAAATTGATTGAAAGAAATACGACTTCAGCAACAGAGTGGTCAATGTCTGGAATACTCTACCTGACTCTGTGATTTCTTCCCCAAACCCCAAAAACTTTAACCTTAGACTGACTACCATTGACCTCACCCCTTTCCTAAGAGGTCTGTAGGGGGCATGCATAAGTGCATCAATGTGCCTACTATCCCTGTCCTATTGTTTCTTTTTTTTCTTTTTTTTTCTTATATATATCCATGTATTCATAACTATGTTTTTACTTATACCTATTATCTTGTAAGCAATTGACAAAAATAAATAAATAAAAATAAAAAATAAATACTGTGGGATTCCGTCTTCTTTACTTTTGAGCAAAAGGAAATCTCTTTGATGAATTTCCATGTTTCTGTATATTCCTATTTCTGTATATTCACATAATGGAGATGGAATAGAGATGGAGATGGAGATGGAGATAGAGATGGAGGAGGAGGAGAAGAAAGAGGAGGAGAAGGAGAAGACCAAACTTTTGTATCTGGGAATCGTGAGGAATGGTCCATCAAATCCATGGAGAACTGCATTTATTTATTTTATTTATTTATTAGATTTGTATTGCCATCTATTTGCCATTTAGATGATAGGATGGAGAGGTGTCCACCAAGGAGAGGGTAAAAAAAAAAGAGCAAGAAATGGTTAAAAGCAATCTGAAATGATATGTAGAAATGGCCTTGGGAGATAGACTGTAAGAGACCCTGCCTAAGGGACGGTCAAATAACAGAAGGCATAGCCCACAATTGAATAACGGGTAGAGAAAGACATTCAAAAAAGAGCTGCCCTAACATACTGTATCTGTAAAATAGTTTCTGTAAAAATAGATGGTGGAAGATTTCATTATGCTCAAAAAAAGAAAAGGGGTATTGATGGAAGAGAAGGGTTAAAGTGGTATGCTTCTTTCTGGAGAAGCTTCAGGAGGAAGGGAGAGCGCCAATTAAACCATCAACAATGCCAAGCAAAACTCTGCACAAATATGCCCTCAGATATATCAAAGCTTAAATAGAATACTATTAAGGTTTAGGTCTGGTATCTTACAATAGGATGTAATGCGTGGTAAACAAGAAAATGCTGGAAAAAATACATAAATCTTCCTTGAGTCTTCATGCCACCCAGTTTGCAGGTTGGCGCAGGATTCCAGACAGTCCCCGGTTCTTGGGGAGCTGGTTGAAGTTTTAGAGATTTGGGTTAATATCAGCGTTCCAACTAACCAACTCCAAATCAATAAACTCCAAGACAATTCCTCAGAGTTCCATTTTGTTAGAGTTGTCATATTGGCACATCTGGGAAAATCTGAATCTGAGAGTTCTGGGTTTTCTCTTCGTAATTGAAACTCAAAGATCCTTCCCCTGCACCCATCCATCCATCACATGGTCCAATCAAATCTCCGTCCCTACTGGAGACATTCCCACAGTCACTCCCTTCCAGGTGCAGGGCAACATGTCCTTGACTCTTTGAGAAAGAATGTTGTTGAGTCTAATCTTCCACCTCTCTATGAAATTGCCCCTCCCAAATTCCCAGGCACAGAATAGAATAGAATAGAATAGAATAGAATAGAATAGAATAGAATAGAATAGAATAGAATTCTTTATTGGCCAAGTGTGATTGGACACACAAGGAATTTGTCTTGGTGTAAATACTCTCAGTATACATAAAGAAAAGATACATTTGTTGAGAATCAAGAATCATAAGGTACAACACTTAATGATAGTCATAGGGTACAATCAACAATCAAATCATATTAGGAAACAGTCAATATAAATTGTAAGGATATAGTCATACAATCACAAGTGGGAGGGGATGGGTGATAAGGAGTGATGAGAAGATTAGCAGTAATAGTAGTGCAGACTTTGTAATAGTTGAACAGTGTTGAAGAAATTATTTGTTTAGCACAGTGATGGCGTTTGGGGAAAAAACTCTCCTTGTATCTAGTTGTTCTAGTGTGCTATGCATTGTTTTGAGGGAAGGAGTTGAAACAGGGCTGCATCTATAGCATCGTTTTGAGGGAAGGAGTTGAAACAGTTTATGTCCAGGATGTGAGGGGTCTGTAAATATTTTCACAGCCCTCTTTTTGACTTGTGCAGTATACAGGTCCTCAATGGAAGACAGGTGGGTATTAATTGTTTTTTCTGCAGTCGTAATTATCCTCTGAAGTCTGGGTCTGTCCTGTTGGGTTGCAGAACCAAACCAGACAGTTATAGAGGTGGAGATGACAGAATCAATCACTCCTCTGTAGAACTGGATCAGCAGCTCCTTGGGCAGTTTGAGCTTTCTGAGTTGGCGCAGAAAGAACATTCTTTGTTGTGCTTTTTTGATGACGTTTTTGATGTTAGGTGTCCATTTTAGGTCATGTGATATAGTAGAACCTAGAAATTTGAATGTGGCAGCCTCAGAGATTCCAAGTAAAAAATGGTTTCCAAGGCTGACAAAATGGCTAGAAAAGATGACAGGAAAGCATGTAGTTTTTAAACCTGAACTGTTTTTTATTATTATTAGGTATAGTATCAGCTAGACTGGATAAGAAAAGTATGTATTTAATATCGCACAACAGCAGAGAGGATTGTACTTGGGTAATGCTGGAAAAATGAAGAAATGCCACGAGATGAAGAAAGAATTAAGATACCAGAATGTGCAGAAATGGACAGGCTGACATTAAAAAGAGAAAGAACATACAGAATATTATCAAACATGGAATCTGTTTTATCAATGGTTGGAAAAAAGGGATGGAGATTAAAAAACATAATATGTATTGTTAAGCAGATTGAATACCCAGACAACACGATGTATATTATGCACTAAGAAATGTAATTAATAAAAATAATAATAATTTTTTAAAAAAGAATTCCATAAGAACTTAATAGAGTTCTGTATGAGAATAAAGACACAGCCAGGGATACTTACAACAATTTTTCTAAGAAAATGCAGTCAATGGACATTGATTTGTCTAGTTCAAAAAAAGAATGATGAATTCCAATTTTTAAAAATTCTTGCACATGGGCCACGTTAATAATGCATTTGCAATAAGCCGTGTGGCTTTTTATACTTACAATGATGGGAGAAACTTTATGGAAAGTAATTGCGGTATCCATTTTTTTTCCTGAAATTCAAATGGCATGAATATATGCATTTGCATAAATAAATTACAATGAGGACGCATTTTGCTTTATTGTCAATTTTTAATCACAAATGCTTTGCCACCAGGGTTTCCAGGAAGTGTGTGTGTATATGTGTGTTTACACTAACAGGTTGTGCAGTTTGGAATCCTTTATTCCACAACTTGAGGGTCCTCCAGAATCAGGATAACACACAAGTTGTTGGGTTTTTAATCTCTCCTGAATTTGAATATTAATGACCAATATGACAGCTAATACTATGTTTCTTTTATTGTTCAGATGGCTTTTTTTCTCTCCATGTTTCCTAGTTTTATAGGATATTTTAATTGTATTTCTGCTAAATCTGGTACATGATTTATGAATCCATTAAATCAAAACAACCTTTATTTGTTGCTGTGATGCTTCTGGTGCAGCATTCCTTAAACAGTACTGGGACTAGTACTGATTATGTTACCTAGCTGGATAAGGAAACATTTGCAAGAAAACAAGCAAGTTTTGGAGAATACCAAGGATTCCTCATGTCAACTTTGAGCTACAAATATTCTCCTTTAACATCCCTTAAACTCTGAACCCCAGAGACTTGTTGATCCTAGCTTTCTTCTCTAATAACCTGGTGGGTCAATTTATCTTGTTGCTAGAAATATCCAGTTCTTTGGGTTTAGGAGGACAAAGGACAAACTATTAAAAACACAGGCACACCTTGCTGACAAAGATCCCTATATTCAAAACTATGGTTTTCCCAGTAGTGATATATGGCTGTGAGAATTGGACCATAAGGAAGGCTGAGCATTGAAGAATTTAAGCTTTTGAATTGAATTGAAGTCTCTTGAGGGTCTCTTGGGATGCAAGGAGATCCAATCAGTCGATCCTAAAGAAAACCAACCCTGACTGTCCTTTGGAAGGAGAGATACTGAAGCTGAAGCTCAAAGACATTGGCTACCCAATGAGAAGAGAGGACTCCTTGGAGAAGACCCTGATGTTGGTGAAGATGGAATACAAAAGGAGAAGGGGAAGGCTGAAGAGTAGATGGTTAGATGGTGTCATTGAGGCAATAAACATGAATTTGGACAAAATCCAGGAGACAGTTGTAGGGACGCAGTGGCTCAGTGGCTAAGATGCTGAGCTTGTCGATCAGAAAGGTTGGAAGTTCGGCAGTTCGAAACCCTAGCACCATGTAATGGAGTGAGTTCCTGTTACTTGTCCCAGCTTCTGCCAACCTAGCAGTTCGAAAGCATGCAAAGATGCAAGTAGAAAAATAGGGACCACTTTGGTGGGAAGGGAACAGCGTTCCGTGCACCTTCAGGCATTTAGTCATGCCAGCTACATGACCACGGAGACGTCTTCGGATAGCACTGGCTCTTCGGCTTTGTAATAGAGGTGAGCACTGGCCCCTAAAGCTGGGAATTAGCACATATGTGCGAGGGAAATCTTTCCCTTTACCTTACCAGGAGACAGTAGAAAACAGTGGGGAAAGGCTGGTATGCTGTGATCCACAACTTAGTAATTGAACAACAACAACAGAAAAACTGAATTGAATTAAATGTAATTGTTAAATTGTCCTGCAGAGAATTGTGGCTGTGGCCAGTTTTTTCCTATTCCATCATCAAAGCTCATGAGCTTTCCTGCAGGAAGGAGTTGACCTTGATGGCACAATGGGTTAGAATGCATTATTATCACTGGCAGCAATTCGATCCTGATCTGCCCAAGGTTGACTCAGCCTTCCATCCTTCCAAGGTCAGTAAAATGAGGACCCAGATTGTTGAGAACAATAGGCTGACTCAGTAAACCGCTTAGAGGGGGCTGTAATGCACTATGGAGCAACATATAAGTCTAACTGCTATTGCTATTTCTATTCTCCAGGGAGATTTTGTAACTTCTGGAGGAGATAAAACTAAAACAGGGATCTAAAAGTCCAGGCCCTAATCCAGAACCTTCAGCTCTGCACCATTCCGGGTCCCTGGTGCAGGAACCAATACATAAAATAATCAATTTGTTCCATCCTCTTCATCTCTTCAGTTCTCTTTTGTGCTTTCTCTGTCTCTTTAATTCTGAGCCACAGCTACACAAAAAAAATCTTATTTGGATATAATTTATCCCACCGACTATTCTGTTTGTATTAAACACAATAGGAAGAAAATTATTTAGATTTCTCTTTAATGTTCCTTTATCATACTAAAACAGGAAATAAAACTAAGTAAATGAGTGTCTATTTGTTCAGGTTATAATAAGCAGGCAAATTATTTGCACACGGCTATAAAATGAAGGGATGAAGAGATTTCGTAATGAACTTATTATGTTTTATGGCCCTAGACTTATTTCGCACCATTCAAATGGTCTCAGCTTACTGAATCTAAGAAAATAATGCCTTGTTTTAGATATAATTTTAAGGTAGGGATATGTTTAAGTGACAAACCAACAAAATAGTATATGTGCCATTGACTTAAAACGCACATTGTTAAAATGTATAAGTAATTGTTCCTGGAGCAGCTGTTCTGGTTTTGCTACTGATCCTAGCCATATAAATTGTTGGGAGGAAAAAGTATACTGTTCTGATCCAGTCCCCAAACACAACAAATCCTGTCTAGTTGAAGCAATGATTCCTCTATTAGGAGCACCAGCAACCCCAGCAAAAAGTTTATTTCTCAACACAGATTAAGTCTGTCCGACAGGAAGATGAATAGTTGTCTGCCACATCTATATATCTTTGCCCCCTGCCTTTTATCCCCAGAGCTAGGATGAGGCTTTGTTAGCAATGGTGGCTCTTCCATCCCAAGGACCAGCCCATAATTTTCTGCTGCTCTCCTCTCCTCTGCCTTCTGCACATTTGTGCGTCAGGCACTGGACTCAGCTCTTCCTCCTCTTCCTCATCAACCACCTCCAGACCTAGGGCTGTTGACTCTCCATCTGAGGGCTGATGGAGGGCCCAGGTTCCAGTTCTCTCTCTCTTTCTCTCTCTCTCTCTCTCCTCTTCTTGGAGCTCTCAGATTGCCTTGAAGCTGACCCTGACTCCCACACCCCCTCCTCATCTGATTCAGCTGCTGGAGAGGTGGGCAGCCAACAGGCCACAACACATATATTTAGGATCAGGTCTGAAATAAAGAATACTTGTAACTTGGGGTTGAATTTTGGGGTCCTTCATGTTCTCTGAGCTTGGAAGAGAGGGAGAGGGGCTACATAGTGGACAGTGCAGGTAGTCCTCAACTTATGATCACAATTGAGTCCAAAATTTATGTTGCTAAGTGAGGTATTTGTTGAGTGAGTTCTACTCCATTTTGCAATCTTTCTTACCGCCGTTGTTAGGTAAATCGTTGCAATTAAGTTAGTAGCACAGTTTAAGTGAGTCTGGTTTATCCATTGACTTGGGAAAAGATGATCACATAACGTTGGGACACTGCAACCGTCATAAATACGAGTCAATTGCCAAGCATCTGAATTTTGATCGTATGACAGGAAGAAGTCTCTAAATTAAGTTTGTTAAAAATGCTTCTGTTCACTGATGAGAAGAAGCGATACAGACATTTCAGTGCCTTCTCTGTTTATCTACTCTTGCACGGATAGCTCGTGTTTCCTTATTTATCACTTTGGGTTTCCTTACTTGTGTAACCAAATTGTTGGAAGAAATATCCTTCTGGGTTCAGTTCCAAGTGGGGAAAAAGACACTGGAAACATGGAGGCTGTTTGGAAAGATGGTTTAATGGTGGACAGCTTCAAAGTGAAAAGGACGATCACATGCTTCAAGATGTTGGGTGAAGGAAAATAAAAGGGAAAAGATGCTGAGAGACCCTTTAGTTATATACCCTCTGTTGGGATTTGAATTTGAGTTTGTATTCTGATTGGTTGTCAGACTCCCACGGGGCCATGTGGGGGCAACTCTGTAGGCTGTCCTGAGTTCCAGGCTTGGTTGAGCCTTGCTGGATGATGATGTAATGAAAAGGGATTTGGGCAATTGCTATAGCTTTACCTGGAGATCTTTGTTATGTAAAATATTCTGGACCAGGCCTTAATGGGCCACCTATTAACAAAGGTGGGGTGAGCTTCTGATTCTGAGGTGAGTTTCTGCTTCTGAGTTTCTACTCTTTTGGGGGGAAATATTCTGCCTTTTTAATATTTCCTAGGATATTTCAATTTTCTAGGAGAGGGGTGGGTGCTAACTTCCCAAAGAATAAAATATAAATGCTTGCTGAAATACTGTAATAAGTTCTTCCCAGCCTGAGGGGAAGACCCACTTTGCTCAAATCTGAATAAACATGTGACTTAGAGAGAATTGGAGTCTGTCTCTTTGCTCGTGCTGGGCCCACTCTAGAGAGCATGCACAACAACACTGATAAAAGATTGGCTAGCTTATGGACACATGAGTAATTGTGCCCATGTTCCATATTCCCAAAGTTAACAGAACAACAGAGTTAGAAGGGACCTTGGAGGTCTTCTAGTCCAGCCCTCTGCTCAAGCCAGAGATCCTACACCATTCCAGACAATTGGTGATTCAGTCTCTTCTTAAAACTCTCCAGAGCATTTAGAACTTCTGAGGGCAACAACTTCTTTTGACCATTTAATTGTTCTCACTATCAGGAAATTGATTGATTAATTGGTTAATTGATTAATTTTCATCCATTGTTTCTGGTCTTGCCAGAAAATAGAAAATGGAAAATAGGTGGAAGGAGCTCTTAAAGCATAAGGCCTAACTTTTGCTCAGTACCAATAGAAATATACAACCCATGGTACACAATCCATGGACGGACTTAACCATAGTTTCTATTTGGAAATTGTGAGGTTTCTAGACCATGCTAAATGCAAAAACAATAGAGAATTCCTAGAAGCTTGTCACTCAGATAAATCAGCCACAAACAGGCACATAGAGATAAATGACAGCTACATACCTTTCAACAGAGACAATCAAAAAGCTAAGAAGGAAACATGTCAGGGAATTGCACAGCAGCTGTCCAGGTGAAATCAGAGACACTTAACACAAATTTATATATAGAAAGAAACAACACAAGATAGTCAGAAACACGGGAACATCATGATGCAAATCTGAACAGCATACAGAAGAAAAAAGCAGGGGGAGGGGAAGGGAACTGTCAGAAGAATAATTTGGGGCTCCAACTTGAACCGAGGCTGCGTAAGAATAAATAAAAATGAGGTCCAGACAACTGTGAGGAAAGAGTATTTATTTCTAAAAGCAAAATGGTTTGCCTTTAGAGGCAGCTGCAGAGAAATGTGGTACAGCAGCAGATTTTTATAAGGGGAGCTTGTCTGAGGTGTGGGAAGTGTTTTACATGCTCATTCTAGGATGACACTTTAGGGGCATGAGTGTGTTTGTGTATGTGTGTAGATATGTTTATTTTTGTGAACATGCAGTTCCTCTGGGAGACCTAATTTAATTAACTCTGTGTTTGCAGACCTTATCCTTTGATATGTGGATTGTGTATGGGTAGCTTATTAGAGGATGTTTGCTAATTTTAGTTGATTAGCTTAATTTCAGCTTGACTGTCGATTATCTAGCGGAGATACTGATTCTCAGACCATTGTGGATTCTGTTAATATTTTAAGGGAAGATGGAAAAAGTATAACGGATGAATAAAATATATTTGGATATGAAAGTTCTCTCAACAACCAATCAGAGTGCAGATTACTTCATGCAGAAGCTCGCACTCTCCAACCAATCAACTACGAACTGTGTGTTCTGGCCCATTGTACGCTTTAGTGTTCCAGCTACTGAATTAAATATCCTATCAAAACAAAAAGACCAAAACTGTAGAAGATGACGAAAATACCTCTATAGAAAGTCAACAGGGACGTGGTGGCACGGTGGTTCAGTGGCTAAGATGCTGAGCTTGTCGATCAGAAAGGTCGGCAATTCGGCGGTTCGAATCCCTAGTGCCGCGTAACGGAGTGAGCTCCCGTTACTTGTCTCAGCTTCTGCCAACCTAGCAGATCGAAAGCATGTAAAAAATGCAGGTAGAAAAATAGGGACCACTTTGGTGGGAAGGTAACAGCGTTCCGTGCGCCTTTGGGCATTTAGTCATGCCCGCCACATGACCATGGAGACATCTTCGGACAGCGCTGGCTCTTCGGCTTTGTAACGGAGATGAGCACTGCCCCCTAGAGCCAGAAATGACTAGCACGTGTGTACGAGGGGAACCTTTACCTTTAGAAAGTCAGCACCCACCCCCCAGAAGAATGAAATGTTTTGAGGAATATTAAAAAGGCAGAATATTATATTTCCCTAAATGAGGAATGGAGATACTTGTTTTTTAGAGGCAGATAGCAGCCCTCACTTTTTCTTAATAGCCCAAAGCAGATGTCAGCACTTGAGAGATAAAGAGCTTATTGAAAGAAGAAGCCGACTATGTGGATGGCTCTATTCATAAGCAAAGCAAATAATGCTGGAAGAAATCCATTCAAAACAGGATATTTTGAAATGGCTTGCAGCAAACTTTGACAGCTAAGAAAACCAGAGTGGTAGGATTAGAAACTCCCCACACCCACCCAAGATCCAACATGGGAGGAAAGCCAAATAGTCACAATAGGAATTGCCCAACACCTTTTCAGAAGACAAGCTCCTTCACTGCAGTCCAAACTTCAAAGTCACAGCAACCTGGGAGCTTAGATAAACAATAAGACAGAACTCAGACAAACACCTAGGATTTGTATTTCCTCTTTTGCCTATAGAGCCAGCTATGACCCCTACATGACCCCATAGGAATCTGTCAACAGCCAATAGAATATTAAAGGACATGTTTTTGCACAGGAACAGGAAGCTCAAACACAAAGCCCCAAAAAGCCCAGAATCATGTGTGGTTCTGCTTCACCAATAAACAATCTTTCCAATCAGCCTCCATGTTTCCAGTGTCTTTCTCCCAGCTTGGAACTGAACCAGATAGGTATTTCTTCCAACACCTCTTTGCACCCAGATTCAGCACCCAGATAAGCAAAGAGTATCACTAAGGTTAACACTAGACCAACAACAAAGCAATCAAGGATGACCAACACAGATAATCGGAGAGTAAATAACAGCCAGGAATCACTAAGAACATTCCCAACAATGCTAATAGGGAAGGATACTTGTATATAAACAAGGAGAAATCCTTCTCCCTTCTGGCACTGATGATATTACCCAGTGGGGTGATGAAATTTCTACCAAAAAAAAAAAAAGAAATCAACCAAGCTCAGAGACATTAAGGATTCCACAGTTCAACCCAGAGTTACAAATATTCTATTTTATATGTTTTTGAGACTCAAACCCTGCACATCAACATCTGCAAGGAAACAACTAAGCTCAGAGAGCACTAAGGACCCCCATGGTTTCTACTCAAGTACTGTGGAATCAAATGCAGGACCCAAAGCAAATAATCAAGAATTCCTTCACTATTTATTAGACAGCACATGCTGGTGGGACTCCCTCCAGCAAATATATTCTCTCTCTCTTTCTCCCTCCCTCTGTCTCTCACACACAAGCACATACATGTGCACATGTTCCAACAAAGGGATGCACTCATATTTATACATCTCAGAGAGGTGGGAGATACTAATGCATAATTAATGAATGCAGATGATATAAGCATACATATTCATAGGTAAATTTGCTCAGGTTACTTCTTGCCCTTGTTTTCCTTCAAAAACTTAAAGGGATGAATAAAACAATAAAACTGGGAGGAAAATTTATCTCATCCATCAAGAGCAAGGAGGCAGTTTGGGAATGCTGGGTGCAAAAGAAAAAAAATATATTTCCCCTTGCAAATCTACGAGACTCTTGTAATAAGATAACATATTGTGGCCTTATATCTGTATTAACAGAGGTATTTTTTAAAAAGCTGGGATGGCACAGTGGTTAAAATGTAGTGTCGCAGGCTAATTTTGCTGACTGCCAGCAGTTCGATTCTCACTGGCTCGAGGTTGACTCAGCCTTCCATCATTCTGAAGTCAATAAAATGAGGGCAATATGCTGACCCTGTAAACAGCTTAGAGAGGGCTCTGCGAAGCACCGTGAAGTGGCACATAAGTCTAAATGCTGCTATTGCTGCTATTTCTATTTATTAGTATTTAGTATTTATTTGATTTGTCAATCGCTTACAAGATGCAGGTATAAGAATAAATATAGTTTTGAATACATGAGATAGGTACCTATGAGAAAAATAAAAAGAAACAATAGGACAGGGACGGTAGGCACGATCGATGCGCTTATGCACGCCCCCTACAGACCTCTTAGGAAAGTCTAAGGTTAAAGTTTTTGGGGTTTGGGGAAGAAACCATAGAGTCAGGTAGAGTATTCCAGGCATTGACCACTCTGTTGCTGAAGTCGTATTTTCTGCAGTTAAGTTTGGTGCGGTTAACCTTGAGTTTGTATCTATTGTGTGCTCTTCTATTGTTGATTGAAGCTGAAGTATTCATTTAAAGGTAGGACATTGCAATGTATGATTTTATATACCATATTTAGATTGGACCGGAGGCAGCGTAGTTCTAGGTTTTCTAGGTCTAGAGTTTCAAATCTGGTGGCATAAGGTATTCTGCAATGAGTAGAGGAGCGGAGAACTCTTCTTGTGAAATATTTCTGGACTTTTTCAATTGTGTTAATATCAGATACATGATATGGGTTCCAGACTGATGAGCTGTATTCAAGTATAGGTCTAGCAAATGTTTTGTATGCTCTAGTTAGTAGTGTGATATTACCAGAGAAGAAGCTACGTAGGATTAGATTAACAACTCTTAATGTCTTTTTGGCTATGTAGTTACAGTGGACTCTAGCACTTAGATCATTTGAGATGAGTACTCCAAGGTCCTTGGCAAAGTTTGGATCATCAACAAAGTCTTGACTATTTAGCTTGTATTTTATTTTCTGATATTTTTTGCCAATATTAGCTTATTCAATTTGACTCATCTAAGAAGGGATGAGCCAACCATTTGCTGCAGCTGCCAAAAAAGCCAATGCAGTCCTAGGCTGCATCAACAAAGGATAGAATCATGTGAAATTTTAGCACCACTTTGTAATGCCTTGCTAAGACCACACCTAGAATAATGCATTCCAGTTTTAGTCACCACAATATATAAAAAAAGAAGTTGAGACTCTAGAAAGAGTGCAGAAAAGAGCAACAAAGTTGATTAAGAGACTGGAGGCTAAAACATACGAAGAACAGTTGCAGGAATTGGACAGGTCTAGTTTAATTAAAAGAAGGACTAGGGGGTGGCATGATCTTCCAATATCTAAGGGTCTGTCCCAGAGAAGAGGGAGTCAACCTATTCTTCAAAGCACCTGAAGGCAAGATAAAAAGCAATGGATGGAAACTAACCAAGGAGAAAAGCAACCTAGAACTAAGGAGAAATTTCCTGACAATTAATCAATGGAATGACTTGCCTCCAGAAGTAGTGAATGCTCCAACACTGGAGGTTTCTAAGAATAGAAAATAGTAGAGTAGAATAGAGTAGAGTAGAGTAGAGTAGAGTAGAGTAGAGTAGAGTAGAGTAGAGTAGAGTAGAGTAGAGTAGAGTAGAGTAGAACAGAACAGAACAGAAATAGAAATAGAATTCTTTATTGGCCAAGTATGATTGGACACACAAGGAATTTGTCTTCGGTGCATAAGCTCTCATTATACATAAAAACTATAAGTGATAAATCATGATATAGTCTTCATAAAAGTACATTCATCATAAATCATAAGATACAACACACTGAAGAGATTGGACAATCATTTGTGTGAAATTGTATAAGGTTTCCTGCTTGAGCAAGGGGTTGGACTAGAAGACCTCCAAGGTTCCTTCCAACTCTGTTATTCTGTTATTCTCCCACTGTACAAGAACCCAAATTGAACAGCCCCAGCAGTGTTTATATGAATGCATTGAAAGCAAGCCCAGCAGTTTGGTTGGCTGACCACTGATTTAGCTGTCGAACTCTTCTCCTTCTACTTTTTGTCACATAAAATTCAACCAGAACATTCTTCTATCTTATATTCTGGGACAACCAAGAACCATCTCAGATATTGAAAACATAAAATATCCTATCTCTGTCCGGTCATCTTTTCTCAAGGCCAAAATTTCCTTGTTCCTAATTTCAAGGACTCATTCACATTGGCTTGCTCTAAAATCTCATTTAAAGGCCTGAGTATTTGTTTGGGTTGGTATTTTTTAAGGAGGCTAATTTTCTGCTTTCTGGATGAAAATGCAGATTGGGACAAGTTTATCCTTCCAGTAAAGCTCTTAGTCAAATTTGACAGTGCATTTTAGGAGTGCAAAATCATCCGTATAACTTATAATTTCATTTCAAGGAAGCTGCACAAATTTAAATACTAATTCAGTTGGTGAGCGTACATGTCCCAAATCAAAGAAATTGAGTCCAACTGGGCAAATAAACATCTGTTTATTCTTAGCTGCAGGAGGAATCAAATGAGCAGATAGATTTTGTCCATCTTCTCCCAGAGTTGAACATCTGGAAATGCTTTTAAAAACTAAAAGCTGTTTATCAGCTGTTCTAGAAAATACTGAGGAAGATTTAAAAGCCATATCTTTCCTTTCTTCTCAGAGTGGTGGGATTGTACCTATTTATTCCATTCCTACATTTGATTTTTGATAGAAATAAAATCTATGGCCATTCTCATTTCTTCTCAAATGATTGCTTTCCCAGTCCTGTCATCCTAGCAGCTGCTCAGGCTGATGTAATTATTTTTAATTGTTTCCTGTGCCTTAAAGCTGATAAAAGCAATCTTAATTTTAACAGTAAATAGGTTTTACTGCCAAGTTGTAGTGTTCCTTGTAGCTGTAAGACAACAACAGGTAGTTAAGGGAGCGGTTGCATGGAGGTTCCTTTCATTTGTTGCAAAATCAGTGCAATTTTTCTGGGTGGCCCGTTAGACAGACCGAAGAAAAAGGAAGAAGAAAAAAAAAATGAAGATAATATGCTAATGAGCATAATTAAAAGTTATGAATGATATTGATGTCTCTTTATATCATTCCAGGTGACGTCCAAACAGCAGCACAATCTACATCACACTCACTGTTTTAATTTCTTCGAGTTGGCAATAATTAAGCAGCAGCTAATTATGCTGAGTTTTTTGATGGACTCCGGGCTGTTTAATGGCATTGGGCAGCGGGGAGGAAGGAAATAGAAAGCAGTGAGAGATGTAGAATGATTTTATTTTCCTTTTAAAGGTTCGGTGATCTGACGTTCCTTGAGACAATAAAAAAGTCAATAAAACCACTGGCTTGATTAGAGCATAGAGGAAAGTTGGAAGGGAAAGGGAACACAACACGCCAGCTGGTCTTTGCAACCATTTTAGGATGTGTGAACTTCAGCTTCCAGAATTCCCCGACAAGCTTGTTCAAGTTGCTGAAACAGAGAAAAACTGGTCTAAATCACTGAGTCCAATTCTCTGTCCATGCAGGAAGTGGATATTCAGGTTTCTAATTAGCCATGAAGGATGACTAGATGTTTCTGGACCAATAATTAATCTTCTGCAGGAACAAACAGACCAGGCTGTGCCACGATGTAAAAAAGATGTTGAGACACTAGAAAGAGTGCAGAGAAGAGCAACAAAGATGATTAGGTGACTGGAGACTAAAACATATGAAGAATGGTCGCTAGAACTGGGTATGTCTAGTTTGATGAAAAGAAGGACTAGGGGAGACATGATATCAGTCTTCCAATATCTCAGGGGCTGCCACAAAGAAGAAGGAGTCAAGCTGTTCTTCAAAGCGCAAGAAGCAATGGATGGAAAGTAATCAAGGAGAGAAGCAACCTAGAACTAAGGAGAAATTTCCTGACAGTGAGAACAATTAACCAGTGGAATAACTTTCATCCAGACACTGGAAATGCTCCAACACTGGGAGTTTTTAAGAAAAGATTGAATAACCATTTGTCTGAAATGGTGTAGGGTTTCCTGCCTAAGCAGGGGGTTGGACTAGAAGACCTCCAAGGTCCCTTCCTAATCTGTTATTCTATTCTAATCTAAATCACTTTATTAACTGCCTGGTTCAAAGGAAGGAATATGAGAGATTCCAGACTGGCCATTGTGCATACAGATTAATTAAAAAACGTAGATAGATTTGCCCACGCTGCATTTTCTGGCCACATAATCATTCCACAGTGCCAAGGAAATAACTTTTATTTTTAAAAGTTAAAGAAAAGCACTGTCAAAATAAGGAGGTAGTGAAAACATGCTATATACAATTATTTTGTTTTCTTATTTTATTTTGTTTATTTTATTTTATTATTTTTTAATATTATTATTTGTTTAATTGTTATTTTATTTTATTATTTTTAATTGTATTGTTTTATTTTATTATCTTAGCAATGGAAATAAACCACTTTGTTCACTCCTAGGTCTGAAACACAGTCATATGGTATCACCCTTTATGACTTCATGGCTTAATGGTAGCAATTCTGGTCCCAATAGCCATCATAACCTGAGGACTATCTACATTACGTATGTTCTCCAACTTGATAAATATATATTCTTAAGTCTCCTATTCTCCTTGTTGTTGTTAATTGTAAAGTCATGTCCGACCCATTGTAACCCCATGGACAACATTCCTCCAGGCCTTCCTGTCCTCTACCATCCTCCAGAGTCCATTTAAGATTATGCCCCTATTCTCCTATTCTTCTCCTATTCCTTACTCTCACCTTGAAACCGTTACAAAGAAAGTATCCAAGTTTATTGCAGGAGGTTGTAGGAGAAGAAAAGGTAAAAGTTGAGGGAGGAGTTAAGCAAGTCATCAGCTTAGAATCATTACATTACCACAAATGGTGCTAAATTCCACCCTCTTCATTGACTTTTATGTAGAGCCAATTTAATGCTGACCGTTAGTTGACAAATATTATGTGCAAAGAATCAGGACCACTGATTCCAAAACCATCCATGATTTATTCATTCTTGTTTATGGACATGAACAAAAAAAAAAATCTTAACTCTAACTTAATGGGTGGTCTTGATTCTTTGGGTCTGACAGATGTATGGTAAATCATTTTTCATCCTTTTTCTTAGTTTGTAGTCTTTTCTAATTTCCTTTGTAAGGCTGCTCAGAACATTAACAGGAAGGAAAGAATCTTTTACGGTTCCACAATTTTGTAAACCGTGTGCCATAAAGCTGGTAAAAGCACTCTTAATTTTAACAGTCAACGCATTTTGCTTTGAAGTGATGGGTGTAGTGTAAGTCATTCTGCTCTTTGGACGTCACCAGGAATGTCATAATATTATTCAATATTGTTCACTTTTTTAAAAAAATATTTTATTATTTTATATCATACATTTCCTTTCCATGTTGAGCAGTGTGCTTTCTATATGTCCAAGATATTAACATACAAACATACAAACATCATCATCATTATGATCATAAATATATTAAAATATATGTGGTATAATATAAACGAATATGCAATAACATCAATCATATTGTAACATATATTATCTTCCATTATAGTATCGATTATATAATTGTCAGAAATATTTACTCATCTGTTTTTTTTCTCCTATAAACCATATTTCACCTACTGTAAGTCCACTCCTCTAACCTCAATATCTGTCATTTAACCATTTATAGAAGAATTCCCATGTCTGAAATAGTCCAAATCACCTTTTCCTTTAATTTTTAGGGTTAATCTATCCATCTCCAGAATTTTTTTGATTCACAACTTTTCATTGCACTCCTTAGCATAATATCAGGGGTGGGATTCAAAAATCCCATCAACCAGTTCACTGCCCGGTTGCTGGGTGGGCGTGACCATGGTGGGCGAGGCCTACTGGAACTTCCCGTTTCCAGCTTCCAGTGGGCCTCCAAACCCCAGGGGGGGCTGTTTTCACCCTCCCAAGTGTCCAGAGGCCTCCCCTGTGCCTCTAGGAAGGTGAAAACAGCCTCCCCAAGGCTCTGGAGACCCACCGGAAGCTGGAAATAGGCCCATTTTGCGACTTCCTGTTTTTCCAGGAAGGCCATTTTTCACTCTCCCGAGGATCCAGAGGCCTCCCCTGGGTTCTGGAGGCCCTCCGGAAGTCAGAAACAGTCCAAAAGGCCTGTTTTTCCCCCTCCCAGAGCCTCCACACAGACCCTCCACTTACTTCCATCAAAAATGGGCCGTGTGGAGACTCCTGGGAGGGGCGGTGTGGGAGGGGCAGGGCCAGCACGTTGGTTGAAATACCAGTTCGGCGAACCAGCTGTAACTTTAATATCCAGTTCGCTTAAACCGGTCCAAACCAGTAAAATCCCACTCCTGCATATTATTTTCCTTTTTCTTCTTCCTTTTCTTTGCTCTGTCTAATGGGCCGCCTAGAAACATTCCACTGATTTTGTAATGAATGAAGGCACACGGGAATTTATGTTCAAGCTCTCTCTTAGCTATCTGTAAATCGCACCCCCCCACCCAAAAAAAACCCAAAGCATTTAAAAAACCAACAATTTTCTACAGATGACAAATACAGGTAGTTCTGGAGCCTAATCCCAAGCATTGTAACTGACCTTCTCAACCCTAAAAGGATATAAAACCTCAGCAGTTTGAACAGAAAGACAGAACTAAAAAAAGGAAAAAGGAGAAAAGGCATATTCTCCTGACATACTAACGTGAATTTTAGAGCTTTAGATAATAATCTTTATGTCATTAATTTTCTTCATTTGTTTTATTTATAGTACCCATTTAAAAGGTCTTTTTCCTCCTCTTCTCTTCAACCAAATATTTATCTAGTTCTGACATTTGGTTCATTGTCTTGGGCTGTTTGTTTTTGGATCAACTTGAAACTCAGTTACACCTCCCATAAAAGCCATTAAGCAATCAATACCCATTCAATCATTAATTTTGCAACATTTGCCTGTGATATCCCTTCCTTTGATACCAGAGATATTATACAGATATTTTTTTTAAAAAAAACAGATGAGAAAAGAGTAGCTTTTACACCTGTAGTCAGAGGTCATCAGAGGTCAGGATTCATCAGGGGTCACCAGGATAACCTATCAAGCCCCCCATCAAAATGGACAGGAATCATCCATTGATTAATAAATGGAACACTTTTTTCACCTTGGGAAAAGATGATTGAACGAATACATGCTATTATCTTTCATGATGGTATTAGATACACTATTTGATATGTACCTTCCAAAATACAAGAAGTCCTCAAATTCATTTAGTGACTGTTTGAAACCACTTTCATGGGTCCCGAACCATAAGTCTTAGCAAATACAGGACGCACAACCAGTGAGAACAATCAACCAATGGAACAGAAGTTGCCTTCAGAAGTTATGGGAGCTTCATCACTGGAGGCTTTTAAGAAGAGACTGGACTGCTACTTGTCAGAAATGGTGTAAGGTCTCCTGCTTGGGCAGGGGGTTGGACTAGATGACTTACAAGTCCCTTCCAACTCTGTTAATCTATTATCTGTTAAAGATGGATTCTGTATCACCAACACCTGGAGGACTATAAAGTTGGAGGTATCTATTGGAAGTTATCAAGAAAGTCAAGATGGTGGCCATATCCATGTCATGGAAACCCTGGTCACATTTTAGTGTGTTGCAAATTCTTCAAATTCTCCCATTCTTTAAATTCTCCTATTCTCCAAAGCCCTGAGGGCAAGACCAGAAATAACAGATAGAAGTTATCAAGGAGAGGTCCAAACTAGGATTAAGGAGAAATTTCTTGTTGGGGAAAAGAATTAATCCATGGAATGACTTGCCTTCAGAAGTCGTGGCTGTTCCATCACTGGAGGTTTTCAAGAAAAGATTGGACAACCATTTGTCTGAACTGGTATAGGGTCTCCTGTTTGAGCAGTGGGTTGGACTAGAAGACCTCCAAGCTCCCTTCCAACTCTGTTATTCTGCTTTTGAAGATGTTAAGACTCTTGTAAGAGTGCAGAGAAGAGCAACAGAGGATTAGTGGGGCTGGAGGCTAACACAAACGAAGAACGGTTGCGGGCATTGGGTATGTCTAGTCTAGCAAAATGAAGGATTAGGGATGTCGTGATAGCAGTCTTTCAATATTTGAGGGGCTGCCTCAAAAAAGAAGGGATTAACCTATTTTTCAAAGTACCTGAGGGTAGGACAAGAAGCCATGGATGGAAACCAACCAAGGAGAGAAGCAACCTAGAACTAAAGAGAAATTTTCTGACCATTAGAAGAATTAAACAATGGAACAGCTTGCCTTCAGAAGTTGTGGGTGTTCCATCACTGGAGGTTTTCAAAAAAAAAATGGACAACCATTTGTCCAGACTGGTATAGGATCTCCTGCTTGAACAAGGGGTTGGACTAGAAGATCCCTAAGATCCCTTCCAACTCTCTCTATTTTGTGTTTTGGGTGGGAAGCCCTCAAACTTTTCCCATCCAAAGTCCAACAACTCTCAATTCAACAACTCAACTCTCTACGGTCTGTAGACCTTTTACTTTTATGTAGTTTCCAGCTCTGGGTAAATAACGGCTCAAACCTGTGGTTGTAAAGAATTTTATTTGCACAAGAAAGATAATGCAAACTCTATATCAGGATTGGTGCCAAAATCCACAAATAGAACTTTACAGTTCAAGCTGTACTACAGGCGAGTTCAAATGTTATTGATTATGTAGAATGAGATTTTCAGAGACCTCAGTAAATTTCATGGTTGGGGTCAGTTATTGCTGCCATTGCTGGTGTGTCCAAATATGATTGATTAACTGATTGATTGGTTGATTGACTATGTGCCATCAAGTGGTATAGGTTCTCCTGCTTGAACAGAGGGCTGGACTTGAAGACCTCCAAGGTCCCTTCCAGTCCTATTCTATTCTATTCTATTCTGTTCCGTTCCGTTCTGTTCTGTTCTGCTCTGCTCTGCTCTGCTCTGCTCTGCTCTGCTCTACTCTATTCCCATTCCCATTCCCATTCCCATTCCCATTCCATATCTTCTATTTGTTCTATTCCATTCCATTCCATTTCCTTCCATATTTTCTGTTCTGTTCTGTTCTGTTCTGTTCTGTTCTATTCTGTTCCGTTCCGTTCCGTTCCATTCCATTCCATTCCATTCCATTCTGTCAACTTGTTTATTTGTATTCCACCTTTATTATTTTTACAAATAATTCAAAGCAGAGAACTTACCCACTTCTTCCTATTTGTGGTGTGTGTATGTGTGTGTGTGTGTGTGTGTGAAATCAAAGGACCACAGAGGCTTAGCAGTTAAAGACACTAAGCTTGTCAGCTGGAAAGCTATCAACCTGGGTTCGAGACTGAGCACTGTGAGAAAATTGAGCTCCCATTTCTTGATCCAGCTCCTGCCATCTTAGCATTTTGAAAGCGTGCAAATGCAAGTAGTAAAATAGGTATCACTTTGGTGGGAAAATCACAACATTCTGTGCGCCTTCGGCATGTAAGCCATGCTGACCACAGGGCTACAGAAGCATCTTCGAACAATGCTGGCTTCATCAGCTTAGAAATAAAGGTGAGCACTGCCCTCTAGAGTTGGACAGAACTGGACAGCGAATTCTTTACTTATTTTATTATCAGTTTATGTTCCATAAATAACAGCGCATTTTCAAATTCCAATACAAAGCATATCATTAAAAAAAACCAACTGCATCAGCTGTGAAATTAATATATCAGCCAAAATATTTCCGTGAAGCTGAACACCACATCAGGTTCAGTGTGATATCATTCACTAGAAAGTTGCGTGCAGTTGCAAGATTTATGCAAGGCTCCTTAATTCTTTGCTCTAAGTGTAAAGTTTTATATTCGTAAAGGGGATGGGGTCCATCTCAATTCACTAAAAGATACTTCAGTGCAGCTTTGCTGCCTGAATTCTCAATTCTAAATAATGGCCCCTCCCTGTTTAAACTCATCAAAGTAAGTGTTTTTACAAACAACAAAAAACACAATAGCATTGGAGAAGTCTCAAAGTTGTAAGTTCCAAAGCTCAGGGAGGATCCAGATGTTTAATTGCTAAAAGAGAAAATAATGAGGCTTAAGATCTTATGTCTTCCAAAAAAGACACTGAAATCCTTAGCAAAAGTGGAAAATGAAGAGAAGGACCAGGAGAGACAGGATAACAGTGTTCCAATATTTGAGGGGCTGCCACAGAGAGGAAGGAATCAAGCTATTTTCCAAAGCACCTGAAGGCCAGACAAGGAATAATGGATGGAAACTGAACAAGGAGAGATTCAACCTGGAAATAAGGAGAAACTTTCTGCCAGTGAGAAGAATCAACCAATGGAACAGAAGTTGCCTTCGGAAGTTGTGGGAGCTTCATCACTGGAGGCTTTCAAGAAGCGATTGGACTGCCATTTGTAAGAAATGGTGTAGGGTTTCCCGCTTGGGCAGGGGGTTGGACTAGATGACCTACAAGGTCCCTTCCAATTCTGATTATCTGTTATCTGTAAATAAAATATTATCACTTTTTGTAACTGGGAATCTCAATTTAGACGTCCTTTTGTCAAAGTTTTAGTAGTGTTTTTAAAAGAAGTCATGAGGTCCATTTATGACCACAATTGAACCAAAATTTTCATTGCTAAGCAAGACAGCTGCTCAGTGAGTTTTGCTCCCTTTTACAACCTTTTTGCCACAGTTGTTAAGTGAATCACATCATTGTTAAGCAAATCTGGCTTCCCCTGTTGACTTGGTTTGTCGGAAGCCAGTTGGAAAGGTTATAAATGGTGATCACGTGACCCTGGGACAATGAAACTGTCATAAGTACATGCCAGTTGCCAAGGACCCAAATTTTGATCACTGACCATGGGGATGCTGCAATGATTGCAAGTATGAAAACTGGTTGTAAGTCACTTTCTTTTGGGGATTTGACTTTGAGTGCTCACTAAATTACTGGTTGCAAATTGAGGACTAGAATAGAACGACAGAGTTGGAAGGGACCTTGGAGGTCTTCTAGTCCAATCCCCTGCTTAGGCAGGAAACCCTACCCCATTTCAGACAAATGGTTATCCAATCTCTTATTAGAAACTTTTTCACGGACTACTTGTACATACATTTCCCAGAAAAGATCAACTCGGATTTTATTGATTTTGTTTATTTATCTGTTAATTTTTTTTATAAGTGGCATGGTGGCCCAGATCAAGATCCATGGTGGTGCAGTGATTAGAATGCAGCATTGCAGGCTAATTCTGCCGACTGCCAGCAGTTCGATGCTGACCGACTGATGATTAACTCAACCTTCCATCCTTCCGAGGTCCGTAAAATGAAGACCCAAATTGTTGGGGGCAATTGTTGGCTGGCTCTGTAAACTGCTTAGAGAGGTCTGTAAAGCACTATGAAGCTGTATAGAGGTTATTGCTATTAGAGGTTGAGTTTAATCTTGGGCCGTGACCGAAGTTCCTCTATCATGGCACGAAGACAAAATATCTGCTGTGAACTCTGCATGGTGTCAGGAAGGCATCCAGCCAGTAAGCGTTCAGCTCCATTCGGTTGCTACGACTCCACCCTGATAGTAAGGGATTACATAGTCTTAAAAAGAAAAAAAATCTTAATTTTTTATGGCATCTTGCTCAATGATACAGTGGCTTTAGGTGGATATAATAAGAAAAAAGGTAAAAAAAAAATACAAGTTAGGAGAGTTATATAGAAAAGCTAAAAGCCAAAATGAAGGGCATCCTGGAGGTAGGGCAGATCCTGAAGCTGAAGTTCAAATATTTTGGTCACCAAAGGAGAAGATGGAGAAGATCCTAATGTTGGGAAAGATGGAAGGTTACCCCACCTCTCATTTCCTTCCGAATTCATTCCTCTCTCCTCCCCTCTCCTCTCCATTCATCTCCCCTGCCTTAGGTCCATTCATCTCCCCTTCCTCTCCTCTCCTCTTCATTCCACTCCCTCTGTCCCTTCCTTCTCCTCTCCTCTCTGCTCTGCTCCCCTCCCCTCTTTACTCCTTTCCCTTTCTTGCTCTCTCTTCTCCATTCATCTCCCCTCCCTCTCCTCCTCTCCACTCCTCTCCATCCCTTCCTTCTCCTCTCCTCTCTCCTCTCCATTCATCTCCCCTCCCTCTCCTCTCCATTCATCTCCCCCTTCCTTCTCCTCCCTCTCCCCTCTATTCATCTCCCCTTCCTTTTCCTCTTCATCTCCCCTTCCTCTTCCCTCCATTCCCTCCACTCTGCTCCTCTTCCCTCTTTACCTCTTTCCCTTTCCCTCTCTCTTTTCTCCATTCATCTCCCCTCCCCCAGGTCCCCTTCCTTCTCTGCTCCTCTCCTCTCTTCCCCTCCCCTTCACTCTCTCCTCTCCCCTCCTCCCTTTATTTTCCCCATAGCAAACATCACATTCCCTCGTAGTCTTGCCACACACAATTCCATGATAGGCCCATTGCCCAGTGGCACATTTATCTTTCCCCATGTCTGGCTCGGGTTAAATGCAACTGGCTTTGTTGAAACACAGCGTTATCTGCCAATTCTATGTTAGAAAGAGAGGGAGGGAAGCCTACTCAAACACACCCATGCATTGAACACATGGTTTAGGGAGCGGAGAAGACCTTGCAAATGATTTGATTGAGCAAATGACATTAATGGGTTTGATAAAATGGAAACAAGCATTTTTGTTGCTGCACTAGCAGCTGGGTGGATATATTTAGCAGAGTTGAAGTGAGCATTAGATAAAATGTGAAGCAAAGAACATTTATCATGGGAAGGAGACAAAGAGCAGGTCATTTAGCAGGTGGCTTACGCATTTCCTCCAGGATGTTGCTTGTTACTACAATAGTAATTCAGCTAGAATGGAATAAGTCCTGGGCAGCCATTCATAATTAAAATATATCAGAAGGTGAATGTCTAACTGTTATGGAGGTCAGCTAGGTTTGACCAACAGATTAAAATATATATGTATATATTTTCCAATTTACGTCACTTCTCCATTTTCTCTCTTTTATCATTTTGATAAGATCCACAAACAAGATCATCAGGAGATGATTGAAGGACATAAAGGGTTCAAAGCCAATGAAAAGTCATTTTTGAGCTTTATTATGAGAGTGGAGGGAAATCAGACCTAATTTCAAGAAAATCGCATCTAAGAAAAGAATGGAGGTGCCCAGGTAGGCATGTAAATTGAATTTGTAAGCTGGATAAAGTTAGCTGGTTGAGTTGGATGACTGTAGGGAAGGAAGGAAGGAAGGAAGGAAGGAAGGAAGGAAGGAAGGAAGGAAGGAAGGAAGGAAGGAAGGAAGGAAGGAAGGAAGGAAGGAAGGAAGGAAGGAAGGAAGGAAGGAAGGAAGACATAATGAGGTCCAAGTTTCTTATGAATTCTTGTTCCCTAGATATCTTACAAAAATAGGAAACAACATAAAGCAAGGTGAAATTTCATTGGAATCATTCTACAGTTTTATATTTCTTATGTTTTTGAAAAGATATGACTAGCCATGATATTTCTACCCTGAAATTTCACATTAAGAGGCAGAGAACCACATGACTCACCATTTTTAAAATTATTGTTCTAAAAGAGAAGAAAAAGAGAAAGAACAGAGGTGCAGAAATGAAGGAAGAAGAAAAAAAACAAGTGATATTTTTCAGTGCAATAAAGTACAAAAAATACAATCTTACAACCTCTTTTCACATTTCTAAATATTTGAAGCCATTTCTGTAATGACGAAGTCATTTTAATCATCAAAACTTCAAATCAAGGTGTCATTTTAAAAATTTTTTGACATAGTCCAAAAGTGGTTTCCAAATGAAAACAAAACTGGGTAGATTAAATTAGAAGAGTCCATTTTGCCATCTCTGTCAACTCCATCACTTTTTCCATCTATTCTTCCATTGTGGAGAATTAGTGTTGTCTTTCCATCTTAGTGCATGTAAGATTCTGCTGCTGTCAACGTTTGTAGTACCAAAGTTTCAAGTTTCCTTTCAAGCTCTTTATCCATTAAACCTAAAAGGGAAACTTCTGATTTCGGTTTTATGAATCTTTTGGGTCAAGAGAGAAATCTGATCCCAATATTTCTTTGGTTTATCACAAGCTTACCAAATATGATAAAAAGTAAGGACTCGCCATTTTCAAATCCCAAGGGAAAAAAACCACAGTGATCTAATAACACACCTTGACATTCTCTGAGGTAAAATTTTGCTCCTGTATCCTTCAACCCAAATCTGAAACATACATCTCTTCATCTTGGTTATTCTGCTCTATTGTGTTCCTTGTAGCCACCTATGGTTGTGAAAGTTGGACTTTAAGAAAGCAAGACAGGAAGACAATTGACTTGTTTGAGCTGAGGTGATGGAGAAAGCTCTTTTATATTCTTTGGACAGCAAAGATGACTAACAAACAAGTATTGGAGCACCTGACACCAGATAAATCATCGGAAGTCAAAATTACGAAGCTGCATCTCACTAACTGTGGCCGTGTCGTGCAGGGGAATTCACTGGACAAAGCAATTATATTGGGAAAAAGGAAACCAGGCCTCCAGAGAACATGAAGCCTGGATACCATCAAAGCTGACCCCAGCCAGAGTATAGAATAACTCAAAGAAGCAGTGCAAGATCAGAAGATGTGGAAAGACTGGTCCATAGAATTGCCAAGGGTGGGACATAATTGAATGGATAACATCACATCATTTAGAAGTTCAGGAAGCTGCTGATAGCTGGTGAATAGAATAGAATAGAATAGAATAGAATAGAATAGAATAGAATAGAATAGAATAGAATAGAATAGAATAGAATAGAATAGAATAGAAAATATGGAATAGAATAGAATAGAATAGAATAGAAAATATGGAATGGAATAGAATAGAATAGAATAGAATAGAATAGAATAGAATAGAATAGAATAGAATAGAATAGAATAGAATAGAATAGAATAGAATAGAATAGAATTTATTTATTTTTTTATTTTAATCACACTTTTATACCGCTCCCTCTCCCAAAAAGGGACTCAGGGCGGTGTACAGCCTACTAAAAGCATACAATAAATACACAATAAATACGATTAAAAATAAATTAAATAATTAGATCCGGCTGTCTATTCAAAATTTAAGTTAAAAATTAAAACTAATAAAACCCCAATTTAGATTAATTAAAACCAAAAAACATAGTTACTGGGCCAGGCCGGCCTGTTCGAAAAGCAGGGTTTTCACTGCGCGCCGGAAGGTCAGAATATCCGTCATAGCCCGTATCTCCGGGGGGAGATCATTCCATAGGGAGGGAGCTCCCACAGAGAAAGCCCGAACTCTCGAGGCCACCAGCCGACAACAGTCAGGCGGCGGCACCCCAAGTAGGGCCACCCTGTGGGAGCATACTGGGCGGCGGGAGGTTGTTGATGGCAGCAGGCGGTCCCGTAAGTACCCAGGTCCCGAGCCATGGAGCACTTTAAATACCATCAGTACCACCTTGAATAGAATAGAATAGAATAGAATAGAATAGAATAGAATAGAATAGAAAATATGCAATGGAATAGAATAGAATAGAATAGAATAGAATAGAATAGAATAGAATAGAATAGAATAGAATAGAATAGAATTCTTTATTGGCCAAGCATGATTGGACACACAAGGAATTTGTCTTTGGTGCATAAGCTCTCAGTGTACATAAAGGAAAAATAAAATACATTCATCAAGAATCATAAGACAGAACACTTAGTGATAGTCACAGGTTACTAATAAGCAATCAAATCATACTAGGGAACAAACAAAACAATATAAATTATAAAGATTCAGGCAACACAGTTATAGTTATAAGCAGGGGTGGGATACTACAGGTTCGCACCTATTCTCTAGAACCGGTTGTTAACATTCTAAGCAGTTCGGAGAACCGGTTGTTAGAAGAAATTATTGGCCTAATCCTGTAAGGAAGGCAGGAAGGAAACATTCTGCTGTTGCTTACAGAAACTGCCTCTCCATTAACCCTTATTACACTCTTGGCAGGACTAGACTTCCTCTCTCTGGAACTTCTCTGGAGGTTTTTTTCCCCTCCTTTGCTGGTACTTTGCTTGTGTGGAGTGACCATTCAAAGTTACAATGGCACTGAAAAAAGTGACTTATGACCGTTTTTCACACTTACGACTGTTGCAGCATCCCCACAGTCATGAGAGGCCAGGCGAGGAGATGTGTGCCTCTATGTGAGTGATGTTTAGTTGACCACACCCAGCCAGTCACATGACCACCAAGCCATGCCCACCAACTAAGCCATGCCCACAGAACCAGTTGTTAAAAAATTTGAATCCCCACCCCTGGTTATAAGTTGGAAGAAATAGGTAATAGGAAGGATGAGAAAAATAATAATAATACAGTCTTACTAAATAGTTTGATAGTGTTGTGGGAATTAGTTGTTTAGCAGAGTGATCGCATTCGGGGGAAAACTGTCCTTGTGTCTAGTTGTTCTGGTGTGCAGTGCTCTATAGCGTCAGAAGGAGTTGAAACAGTTGATGTCCAGGATGTGAGGGGTCTATAGATATTTTCACAGCCCTCTTTTTGACTCATGCAGTATACAGGTCCTCAATGGAAGGCAGGTTGGTAGCAATTGTTTTTTCTGCAGTTCTAATTATCTGTTGAAGTCTGTGTCTGTCTTGTGTGGTTGCAGAGCCAAAACAGACAGTTAGAATTGCTCAGTGAAAAGTAAGTCAATTGACTCATATCTTTTGATTTTGACCAGATCACCAAAGAACACTGGATTTCATCAGAGCTGACACCAGCCAGAGCATAAAACAACTCAAATAAATAGTGCAAGATTGGAAGTTATGGAGAGACCTGGACCCACAGAATCACTAAAAGCATAGATGATTGAATGGATAACGTCACGCTCAACATCAAAAATAAGAGTGGGCAAGAACACAACACCACAATAGATCTCTCACATTACAGTTTGGAAAACTCACCATAGGACAACATCTGAATGTTTTAGCCTTGGTTCAAATTCTGTCTATCCTCAGTCCAAGGGAGAATTTGATGTATGTGATATGTATTTCTTGGAAATCATTTTGCTGGTGGTCCAAGGACACTTCCTACTCAAAAGCGGAAGGAAGGAGTTATAGAGATCTGTTGTGGATACTGCTATTTTTAAGCCACCTAAGGTAAGAAATGTCTGACATATGTTTTAATTAATATTTCCAAACTCATTTGCAATCCTTGAGAACATGTGAGCACCATGGATTACTGCTCACTTTAATTATGGTTTCACATAAGCCATTCTCATTTTTCTATGGAATAGAAACCTGATGGATTTATATCAAAGGTGAGCAGCTAAATCAACTCTTGGTAAAGACAACTGCCCACACCTGGTATTAGGCCCATCCATGCTCTTTAACCTTGAGCATGCAATTAATGTAAACTCTAATTAACATGATTTGCCTTGACCTTTTCTTCCCAACAATCTCAATGCTAATAACCCAACACAATAAAAACTGGGTGGATTTGACTGCCAAGTTCACAGCTGGTGCATAAATGCAGCCTCCACTGAGATACTTTCAAAAATGGCAAATTAACTTGTGATGAAAAGTACGTTTACACAAAAACTGTGCATGCATTTTCATGCCTATTTCCCCAAACAGATTTATAACAATATGCAGATAAGCACAGTTGTTATCCTGGAGAAAATATTAGAGAAAGAAGTGGAATGTTTGGAGATTTGGCTTGTGGGGGGAAGGCAGGATCAAAAGCTCTCAAATTATGGGGTGGTCCTTGACTTATGACCACAATTGGGCTTGAAATCTGCCAAGTGAGACCACTGTTAAGTGAGTTTTGCCCCATTTTATGGCATTTCTTGCCACAATTCTTAAGTCAACCACTGCCGTTGTTAAATTAGTTACACAGTTCTTCAGTGAATTTGGCTGTCAAGAGTGAATTATTGCCTTCTATCGCTATTCAACTTGCCAATGAAAAGAGGGGAGTGGATTGAATGTATAGGGAGGACCCAGGATGCCAAGATGCATTTCATGGACCATGAAAGCCTGCAAAATGCCAAGGTCATTTTGCAGGTGCTGTCAAGATTCCAAGTTGTAGATGGAGTACTCATCTCTAATGATCTAAGTGCTAGAGCCCACTGTAACTACATAGCCAAAAAGGCATTAAAGAGTTGTTAACCTAATCTCACATAGCTTTTTCTCTGGTAATATCACACTACTAACTAGAGCACACAAAACATTCGCTAGACCAATACTTGAATACAGCTCATCAGTCTGGAACCCACATTACATATCTGATATTAGCACAGTTGAGAAAGTCCAGAAATATTTCACAAGAAGAGTTCTCCACTCCTCTACTCATTGTAGAATACCTTATGACACCAGACTTGAAATTCTAGACCTAAAAAACATTGAATTACGCTGTCTTCGGTCTGATCTAAGTATGGTATATAAAATCATACATTGCAATGACTTACCTGTCAATGAATACTTCAGCTTCAGCCATAACAACACAAGAGCACACAATAGATACAAACTCAAGTTTAATCCCACCAAACTTGATTGCGGGAAATATGACTTCAGCAACAGAGTGGTCAATGTCTGGAATACTCTACCTGACTCTGTGGTTTTTTCCCCAAACCCCAAAAACTTTAACCTTAGACTGTCTACTATTGACCTCACCCCTTTCCTAAGAGGTCTGTAGGGGGCGTGCATAAGCGCACCAACGTGCCTACTGTCCCTGTCCTATTGTTCCTTTTTTTTTTCTTATATGTATCCATATATTCATAACTATGTTTTTACTTATACCTGTTATCTTATAATCGCTTGACAAAATATAAATAAATAAATAAATAAATGTACATAAATAAATGTACATAAAAAAATAAATAAAAAAATAAATAAATAAATAAATAAATAAATAAATAAATAAATAAATAAATAGCTAACACATCCCGTTCAATAAGAACTCTGAGGCAGACAAATTCTTCAAAGAACATTTTATTTGGACGTATCAAATTGGCACAGACTTGGTGGAAAACCAGCTCTAAGTTCCCACTGGTTTTACACCCAATTAAAAGTAAAACTTTGTCATTTCTTTACCCCTACCCAGAGTCTCCAGTCACATGGTCCAATCAGCATGTAGTCCAGTTGCTAGGAGACCCCAGTCTCCACCTCTCGATCACCTGCATCAACGTCCTTGATTCAGTGATGGGATTCAAAATTTTTACTACCGATTCTGTGGGTGTGACTTGGTGGACATGGCATGGCTTAGTGGGCGTGGCAGGGGAAGGATATTGCAAAATCCCCATTCCCTCCCCACCCCAGACCCTGCTGAATAAGGAGAGGTCCAATCAAGAACCAAGGAGAAATTTTGGATAGAAATTTTCAGAGAACTATATGTCTGAAATGATATAGGATCTCCTGTTTGAAAGGGGCTTGGACCAGAAGCAGATGTGGTATTCAGCAGGTTCTGACCAGTTCTGGAGAACCAGTAGCAGAAATTTTGAGTAGTTTTAAGAACTGACAAATACCACCTCTACTGGCCCCGCCCCCATCTCTTCTCTGCCTCCTATTGGTTACCCTGCACAGGAGAACAGAGCCGAAAAGCAGGTCAGTGGGGTGGAGAGGGAAGGGGCATTTTACAGTATCCTTCCCCTGCCACACCCACTGAGCCACGCCCACAGAACCTGTAGTAAAAAAAATTTGAATCCCACCACTGACCAGAAGACTTCCAAAGTCCCTTCCAACTCTATTCTGTCAATCTAATGTGTGTGTTATCATCAAGACATACAGTTGTGATTCCAGAAGTAGCATGCACATGTTATTGTGCGTTATCAAACACACTGAATTTCAATGAATTCTAAATTGCATAGGTAGGAGTAAGGAGTGTCAAAAATATTGAGTTCACAGAGGGTTCAAATAATAAATAAATACAAAGGTTCTTGCATAACTGAAAATATACCTCAGAACTGGGAATATTCAATGCTAGCCTAACTAGACAATTATAGATAGGCCAAAATGATCGTCCATCAGAAATAAATAAGTTTCATAACCCGATTATGGTAGTAATTAAGGTTATTTGCTAAAGAAGACTTTTGTAACCAAATGAAAGCATTATTAGATATGTAATATGGTGCAAAGCCATAACATTCCCTGCATTTAAAGTCGCTAGGTTCTAGTATATGCAGACAGCCAAGATATTAAAAATATAGTGCTTACAACACAGTGTTTAATCATCTTTTTTAGGCTATGTCTCTGTGTGGTTTTTTAAAAAACCTTTTCCCATGATTTCTAAATGAAAAACAAAGCCTGTTTTGTTTTCAGGCTCCCAAATCCCTATTAAACAGTAAGGGGAAAAAAAAAAACAATTAGTTTTATTTTATTGCATTGCAAAGCGTCTCTGGTTTTATGGCAATCTACCAGGAAAAAAAAAAGAGAGAGGAAATTTTGCCTCCTTTAAGGTCTGGGAGGTTTAATGAAAGTGTATAAAAACTTCTGGCAAGAATGCTCTGCTTTTATAACTGTCTGCTTGGGAATCAGGGTTTGTGTTTAAAAAAGTTTTGAATGGCAAGCTGGGAAATTAAATTGACCTCCTTGAATTTCGGTTCAGTGACATATACAGTATATGGTGGGGTGGAGAAGAAGTGGGTTAGACTTTATGCTCTCCTGGTTACATTTTTCAATAGTTTAATCCAGGGATGGACTTCTAATATTTTACCAACCAGTTCTCTGCCCGGTTGCTGGGTGGGTGTGGCCATGGTGGGTGTGGCCTTCTGCACTATTTTTATTTTTATTTAATTTGATTTGTCAATCACTTACAAGATAATAGGTATAAGTATATACATAGTTATGAATACATGAAATGGGTACATATAAAAAAAATAAAAGAAACAATAGGACAGGGATGGTAGGCACGTTGGTGCGCTTATGCACGCCCCCTACAGACTTCTTAGGAAAGGGGTGAGGTCAATAGTAGATAGTCTAAGGTTAAAGTTTTTGGGGAAGAGACCACAGAGTCAGGTAGAGTATTCCAGACATTGACCACTCTGTTGCTGAAGTCGTATTTTCTGCAATCAATTTTGGTGCGATTAACCTTGAGATTGTAACTATTGCATGCTCTTGTGTTGTTATGGTTGAAGCTGAAGTATTCATTGATAGGTAGGACATTGCAATGTATGATTTTATATTCCATACTTAGATTGGACCGAAGGCGGCGTAGTTCTAGGTTTTCTAGGTCTAGAATTTCAAGTCTGGTGACATAAGGTATTCTACAACGAGTAGAAGAGTGAAGAACTCTTCTTGTGAAATATTTCTGGACTTTCTCAACTGTGTTAATATAAGTGTTTTCATGCCCCCCCCCCTGTGCTCCATTTTTTGCCTTCCTGGGTCCCAGGGAAGCCTTCTGGGAGAAAAAATGCCCCCCAGGAGGCTTCCCTGAAGCCCAGGAGGCCCCAAAATGAGGGGGTGCTGGGGAAAAAAGCCATGCCCATCCAGTCAGATGGCCATGCCTACCTAGCTAAACCCACAGAACCAGTTGTTAAAAAAATTTGAATCCCACCCCTGGTGAAAACAGCTTCCCTAGACTCCGGAGGGTTACTGGAAGCCAGAAACAGGCTTGTCTCGGGCCTTCTGGAGCCTCCAGGGGGCCCAATTTTTGCCCTCCCTGAGCTTCCATGTGGGCCCTGTACTTACCTGGGATTCAAAACAGACTGTGTGGTGACTCCTGAGAGGGGAGGGGGTGGGTGGGTGGGGCCAGCCCGGGGTGGGATTTGTCTTTTTGCCGAACCTGCCATAAAATTAGCTGCTGGTTTGGTACCGGTTCGCCCAAACCAGGGAGAACCGGTAGCAGACCATCCCTGATTTAATCCACTCCACACAATGGATTTCTCTTTGTTTATTCAAGGGTTGCTTAAAACCACACCATGCATTGCTTGTCTTGGTTTTGCCTGCAGGGTTAAAGGATGAAAAGTAGGAATTTTGTTCATTCTGTCAATCTGATGTGTGTGTTATCATCAAGACATACAGTTGTGGTTCCGGAAGTAGCATGCACATGTTCTTGTACATTGTCAAACACACTGAATTTCAATTAATTCCAAATTGCATAGGTAGGAGTAAGGAGTGTTAAAAATATTGAGTTCACGGAGGATTCAAATAATAAATAACCATGACAACAAAATGGTCAAAAATAAGCCAAAAAACCCCAATGTGGTTCCGGGCTGCATCAATTGAGAGATAGTATCAAGATCATGTGAAGTGTTAGTACCACTTAAGACCTCACTAGTGAGGCCACACTTGGAATACTTCACCGAGTTCTGATGACCATGACACAAAATAGATACTGAGACTCTAGAAAGAGTGCAGAGAAGAGCAACTAAGGCAATAAGAGGGCTAGAGGCTTAAACATATGAAAAAGGGTTGCAGGAATTGAGTATGTCTAGTCTAACTGAAAGAAGAAGAAAGGCTAAGGGTGATATAGATTAGTACAGATTAACAGATTTGGAAGGGACCATGTAGGTCATCTAGTCCAACTCCCCGCTCAAGCAGGATACCCTAGACCATTTCTGACAGATGGCAGTCCAGTCTCTTCTTGAAAGCCTCAAACGATGAAGCTCCCACAACTTCCAAAGGCAACTTCTGTTCCATGGGTTTCGTTGCTCTCACTGTCAGAAAATTTCTGCTTATTTCCAGATTGAATCTCTCTTCTTGTTCAGTTTCCATCCATTATTCCTTTCTGGCCTTTGGGGGCTTTGGAGAATAGCTTGGCCCCTTCCTCTCTGTAGCAGCCCCTCAAATACTGGAAGTTGCTATCCTGTCTCCCCTGCTCCTTCTCTTCACTAGACTAGCCAAGCCCAGTTCCTGCAACCATTCATTGTATGTTTTAGCCTCCAGTCCCCTAATCATCTTGGTTGCTCTATGATAGCAGTCCCAATATTTGAAGGTTCTTTTGATAATAACTTGTGGCAGCACTTTAGATATTGGAACACTGCTATCATGAGCCTTGGTAGCGCAGTGGTTAGAGTGCAGTATTGGAGGATTCTTCTGCTGACTGTCGGCTGCCTACAATTTGGCAGTTGAAATCCCACCAGGCTCAAGGTTGACTCAGCCTTCCATCCTTCGGGGGTGAGTAAAACGAGGATCTAAAATTGTTGAGGGCAATGTGCTAACTCTGTAAACCGCTTAGAGTAGGCTGTAAAGCACTGTGAAGTGGTATATAAGTCTATGTGCTATTGCTATCACGCCCCCCCCCCAGTCCTTCTTTTCATTAAACTAGACATACCCAATTCTTGCAACTATTCCTCCTAAATTTTGGAGATTTTGGACATTTAGTTTAAATATCTTGCTGGCAGGGATGGGATTCAACTGGTGTTATTACTGGCTCAGTGACTATGTTTTGTTTTGTGTAGGCCACATGTTCTTGGTGGCTGGCTTATTCCAATTTGGCACTCCTGGTTTCTGTCAAAGTATCCTCTTTCCCACCATTTGCCTTCTCACTTCCATGCCTGAATTTATTACCCCAAATCCCTCCCACCCCCCCACCCCCTGTGTTTCATGGCAAGATGCCAGCAAAGCCAAGAAGCTGAAGATGGCAGGTCTGACCACCTCTAATTTGATCAAAAGTGGAAAGTTTCAAACCCCAAAAGAAAAGAAATGTGGTTGCCATGACTCAACTTTCAGGTATCAAGGAAGACTTGACACATCTAATTAACTTTTCTACATTTATAGACATTCTTTAAGAATTGATGTTGTCCGTTTAAAATCCCTTATTCATCTTGTGGAAAGCCATAACTCTGCAACTTCTTGAATTTTGCAAGTCAGTTCAAAGTTATCAGCTGGGATCTGGGGACATCCAAGATCCCTTCCAACTCAGTTATTCTCTTATAGGATCACAGGAAGCAATGTAAGAATTAGCATGAAGAACGGTTGCAGGAATTGGGTATATCTAGTCTAGTGAAAAGAAGGATTGGGGCGTGACATGATAGCAGTCTTCCAATATTTGAGGGGCTGCCACAAAGAAAAGGGAGTCTACCTATTCTCCAAAACACCTGAAGGCAGGACAAGAAGCAATGGACGTAAACTATTCAAGGAGAAGAACAATTTAGAACTAAGGAGAAATTTCCTGACAGTGAGAACAATTAATCTGGAATAGAATTTTTTACTGGCCAAGTGTGATTGGACACACAAGGAATTTGTCTTGGTGTAAATACTCTCAGTATACATAAAAGAAAAGATACATTTGTCAGGAGTCGAGAAGCATAAGCACAACACTTAATGATAGTCATAGGGTAAAATAAGCAATCAAATCATACTAGGAAACAGTCAATATAAATTGTAAGTATACAAGCAACAAAGTTACAGTCATACAGTCACAAGTAGGAAGGGATGGGTGATAAGGAGTGATGAGAAGATTAATAGTAATAGTAGTGCAGACTTTGTAAATAGTTGGACAGTGTTGAGGGAATTATTTGTTTAGGAGAGTGATGGCATGGAAAAAAAAACTGTCCTTGTGTCCAGTTGTTCTGTTGTGCAGTGCTCTCTGTAGCATCATTTTGAGGGAAGGAATTGAAACAGTTTATGTCCGGGATGTGAGGGGTCTGTAAATATTTTCACAACCCTCTTTTTGACTCATGTATTATACAGGTCCTCAATGGAAGGCAGGTGGATAGTAATTGTTTTTTCTGCAGTCCTAATTATTCTCTGAAGTCTGTGTCTGTCCTGTTGTGTTGCAGAACCAAACCAGACAGTTATAGAGGTGCAGATGACAGACTCAATCATTCCTCTGTAGGACTGGATCAGCAGCTCCTTGGGTAGTTTGAGCTTCCTGAGTTGGTTCAGAAAGAACATTCTTTGTTGTGATTTTTTTGATGACATTTTTGATGTTTTGATGACTTGCCTCTAGAGATTGCCGGTGTTTCATCACTGGAGGTTTTTAGAATAGAATAGAATAGAATAGAATAGAATAGAATAGAATAGAATAGAATAGAATAGAATAGAATAGAATGGAATGGAATGGAATGGAATGGAATGGAATGGAATGGAATGGAATGGAATGGAATGGAATAGAATAGAATAGAATAGAATAGAATAGAATAGAATAGAATAGAATAGAATAGAATAGAGAATGGAATGGAATGGAATAGAATAGAATAGAATAGAATAGAATAGAATAGAATAGAATAGAATAGAATAGAATAGAATAGAATAGAGAATGGAATGGAATGGAATAGGAATATAGAATAGAATAGGAATACAGAAGAATAGAATAGAAATACAGAAGAATAGAATAGAAATACAGAAGAATAGAATAGAATAGAATAGAATTCTTTATTGGCCAAGTGTGATCGACACACAATAAAATTGTCTTTGGTGCATAAGGTCTCAATGTACATAAAGAAAGAATAAAACACATTCATCAAGAATCATAAGATACAACACTTAGTGATAGTCATCAGTGGTGGTATTCTACTTGTTTGGCCTGGTTCTGGTGCACTGGTAGCACGAAGATCAGCTGGCAGAGAACCGGTTCACTCCGTGCCTCTCCAACGTTCTGCAGTTGGCCCCACCAGCCCACCCCTGTTCCTAGGTCCTTTTAAACTTCTCAGCTGTTTGGCACGGCAGAGCGGATTGCTGAGTTAAACAGCTGAGAGGTGCAGTAGCTTAGTTTTTACTGTTTTAACATTTATTTATTTATTTATTTATTAATTACATTTATATACCGCCCTTCTCCCAAGGGACTCAGGGCGGTGAACAGCTCGTCTAAAAACCCCACAAATACAAAAGTTAAAAAGTGATTAAATATTTGAATCAGCTGCAGATTAAAATTAGGAAACCCCCCCCCACCCTTAAAACCCAATTTAAAGTTAAAAATGGAGATCAAATTTAAAATCATTATCTCAGCCCAGGCCGGCCTGCTCAAAGAGCCAAGTCTTTAACGCGCGCCTGAAGGCCCTCAGGTCCGTGCCGGTACGAAGTTCCGGTGGCAGAGTATTCCAGAGGGCGGGGGCACCCACAGAGAAGGCCCTACCCCTTGGCGCCGCCAGACGACACATAGCGGCCGACGGCACCCGGAGCAGACCCTCCCTGTGGGAACGCACCGGCCTGTTGGAGAACGTTGGCAGAATGCGGTCCTGAAGGTAACCTGGTCCCATGCCATGGGTCGCCCTAAAGGTCAAAACTAGAACCTTAAAGCGAACCCGGAGAGCCATCGGCAACCAATGCAGCTCGCGCAGGAGAGGCGTCACATGGGCGCTATGCGACGCCCCCATAATCACCCTCGCGGCTGCATTTTGCACCAACTGGAGTCTCCGGATGCTCCCCGCAGGGAGCCCCATGTAGAGGGCATTACAATAGTCCAGGCGAGAGGTGACAAGGGCCTGAGTGACCGTGCGCAAGGCGTCCCGATCCAGGAAGGGCCGCAACCGGTAGATCCGACGGATCTGATGAAACGCCCCCCTGGAGACGGCCGCGATGTGATGTTCAAGCGACAGCCGTACATCCAGGAGGACTCCCAGGTTGCGAGCCCTCTCTGTGGGGGGCAGAACCTCCCCCCCAATAGCCAGCGAAGGTGTCAGCTGGCTATATCGGGGCGCCGGAAACCACAGCCACTCGGTCTTGGATGGGTTGAGCCGAAGCCTGTTCCCGCCCATCCAGTCCCGCACGGCCTCCAGGCACCTAGACATAGTCCCCACAGCATCGTTGGGGTGGTCCGGAGTGGAGATGTACAGCTGGGTGTCATCTGCATACAGATGACACCTCACTCCAAGACCACGGATGATCTCGCCCAGCGGCTTCATGTAAATGTTGAACAGGAGGGGAGAAAGGACCGACCCCTGAGGCACCCCACAAACCAGGGGCCTAGAGGTGGACCTCTCCCCCCCCGCCAACACGAATTGCGAACGGTCAGAGAGGAAGGAGGAGAACCATCGGAGGACGGTTCCACCAATCCCCAACCCCTCCAACCGTCGCAATAAGATACTATGGTCGATAGTATCAAAAGCCGCCGAGAGATCTAATAGGACCAGGACAGAGGAGAACCCTCTGTCACGAGCCCTCCAGAGATCATCAACCAACGCGACCAATGCCGTCTCAGTGCTATGTCCAGGCCTGAAGCCCGATTGGAACGGATCGAGGTAAGTTGCTTCCTCCAGGTACTGGGGGAGCTGACGTGCCACCACACTCTCAACAACCTTCGCCACGAAGGGAAGGTTGGAGACTGGACGATAGTTGTTTAAAATAGCTGGGTCCAGGGAAGGCTTCTTGAGGAGGGGGCGCACCACCGCCGCCTTCAGGGCGGAAGGGAGCACCCCCTCTCTCAAGGAAGCGTTGACAATCCCCTGGAGCCAGCCTCGTGTCGTCTCCCTGGCGGCCGAGACCAGCCAGGAAGGACACGGGTCCAATAAACAGGTGGTGGCATTCAGACCCCCCAGCAACCTGTCCACACCCTCAGCGGTCACAGGATCGAACTCCCCCCAGATAACACTCTCAAGACCTGCCCCGGACACCTCCCCCGGGACCACCCAATTGGAGTCGAGCCCTTCCCGAATCTGAGCGATTTTATCATGCAGAAATCGGGAAAACTCCTCCGCTCTACCCTGCAAGAGGTCATCCCGCGCTCTCGGCTCAAGCAGAGAGCGGGTCACTCTAAACAGGGCGGCAGGCCGATTTTCTGCTGATGCAATAAGGGCGGAGAAATACGAAGATTTCGCCGCCCCTATCGCCACAAGGTAAGTCTTAATATGAGATCTCACCTGTGTTCGGTCAGACTCAGAACGGCTCGCCCTCCAAATGCCCTCAAGACGTCTTTTTCGGCACTTCATCTCCCGTAGCTCCTCCGTATACCACGGAGCCAAATGGGATCTGTGCCGAGTCAGAGGTCGCATAGGCACAACTCGCTCTAGGGCCCCGGCGGCCAACCCCTCCCAGGTGGCCACCAGGTCTCCAGGCGAGCTGAGAGCCAGAGATTCAGGAAATGGCCCAAGCTCCCTCTGGAACCGATCCGGATCCATTAGGCGCCTGGGGCGGAACCATCTAAGTGGCTCCGCCTCCCTGCGGTGGGGGGTAGCGGAACAGAAATCCAGCCTAAGGAGGGAATGATCTGTCCATGACAAGGGTGTAATAACTAAATCCCCCCAATTACAGTCATTCAACCACTGCCCAGAGACAAAAATCAGGTCCAGCATGTGACCTCCCATGTGAGTGGGGGCAGAAACTAACTGGGTCAGGTCCATGGCCGTCATGGAAGCCAAGAACTCCCGGATCAACCCCGAGGTTTCACCGAGCGATGGCAGGTTGAAATCCCCCATGACTAAGAGCCTTGGGGTCTCAACCGCCAGCCCGGCTATTACCTCTAGGAGTCCGGGTAGGGCCGATGAGACGTGGCAGGGAGCCAGGTACGTCAACAAAAGACCCATCTGAACCCCTTGCCCCCACTTCACAAAAAGAGATTCACAGCCAGCCGTCTGAGGGACAGTGGCCTCCCTAGGACAAAGGACTTCCTTTATAAGCACCGCCACCCCACCGCCCCTTCCCTGAGCCCTAGGCTGGTGAAATGCAAGGAAACCTGGTGGGCACATCTCAACCAGAGGGACACCTCCCTCTGGGCCCAACCAGGTTTCGGTGACACCTACCAGGTCCGCGGCCTCCTCCTGAGCCAACTCCAAGATCAGGGGAGCCTTATTAACCACGGACCTGGCATTGCACAACAGCAGCCGGGTATTCAGGGCCTGAGATTCCGGACAACCAGGACTGCAGGATGGGTAGGGAGGGTCGGAGCGCGCTACCGCTTGTAAACATCGGGAGCGCGATCCCCTAACCGGATATGGCCCTCCACCCCTAGCATACCTACCTCTCCCAGTTACCGTGCCGATAAAACTGGCCCCCGGCTGCCCACCCCCTGTCTGCCACCCCGACACGGGGACCCCCGAGGCCCCACAGGCGCGCTCGCCGGCCCGGCTGCCCCCAATTCCATGCGGGCTGTCTCCCCCGCCCGCCCTGGACTTTTCCCCCTTAAAAAATCCCATTAAAAATTTTTCAAGCCCGAATTTACCACGCCCTCCCCGGTTTCCCCGACCCCACCATCGCTCCGGATCCCAGGATCCCTCATTGCGGAAGGTCTTAGAGAGCTTCGAAGGCCACCTAAGGGAGAGGGGGGCATCCCTCAAGGCCCAAAGCTCTGTCCTCGGGTACTTCCGTGGACCCGGCCGCCCCATCTCGGCAGTCCCAGAGTGTCCGCGACGTCTGCCGTCCTCCGGCCATGGAAAATGGAATCCAGTCCAGCTGGGATATATTCTGCCTCCCCCCGGTCGTCCCACCTCTGCCACCGGTGAGACCCCCGGGGGGGAAAGAGTCACAGGCAGAGCCAGTCCCCCCCCCAGGCCCACCACCTCTGCCACCGGTGGGGGCCCCAGGGAAGGAAGGGACACCACAGCTCCACCTAAGCGGCCCACGGGGGCATCGGCACCATCGCTCCCCAGCCGAGCCCTTCCGTGGATCTCCCAGCCGCCGCGTCGTCTTCGGGGCTATCGAAAATGCCCCAGGTCCGCTCCAGGGCCGCCCTGACCACCGCCGGCCCATATCAAAGCCGGCCGGGGCCGCCCATGACCGCCGTGGCCCGAAGGAGGCCGCTGAGCCCACACCGGGGCCACCGACGTACAAGACACCAAGAGCGCCGTCACGACGAGTCCGGAGGCCGCGGCTGCCACCACCGCCGCCGCCGAACACCCATCCGCAGCCCCCTCACTCAGCCGACCGCCGGGAAGGGCTGCCGCCGCCAAGCACCCGTCCATCGCCGCCGGGCGCCCGTCCGCAGCCGCCCCGCTCCGCCGACCGCTGGAGGAGGCCTCCGCAATCGACCCAAGGCCGCCGGGGCCGCCGTGACCACGCCGCCCTCCACATCGGTCCCGCGGCTCCAGCCGACCCCCGACCAGCTTCCAGATGTCCCGGCTGGTCTCCCTCGATCCTCCCCCGCCTCTGCCACCGGCGGGGGGGCCCAGGGGACAGGGGGGGCCGCCGCTGAGGCCGTCCAGGCCGGAGAGGGCCGCGGCGGAGCTCCGCGTCGCACGCACCGGATCCATCGCCACAAATCCACCGGGGCCGCTCCACACCACTCCCAAGGCCTCCGAGGCCGCTCAGAAACCGCTCCGGGGCCGCCGCACCTGGAGCGCGGCCTCCGACGCCACTCCGAGGCCACTCCGAGGCCAACGAGGCCACCCCGAGGCCGCTCCGAGGCTGCCAGGACTGCCGCGGCAACGCTATCTCTCCTCTCGGCCCCGCGGCTCCGGCGAGCTGGAAAACCGCTCCGGGGCCGCTGCATCCAGAACGGGGCCTCTGAAGCCCCTCCGAGGCCGCTCCGAGGCCGCCAAGGCCAGCAAGACCGTCCCGAGGCCACTCCGAGGCCGCCAGGGCCGCCGCGCCAACGCCGTCGCTCCCATCGGCTCCCTTAGCTCCGGCGAGCCCCCAACCAGCTCTCGTTGGAAACCGCTGGTCTCCCCGGGCCCTCCCCCACCTCTGCCACCGGTGAGGGGGGCCAGGGGGCATGGGGACCCGCTCCGAAGAGCACCCGGGCCGGAGAGAACTCCGGCGAAAGCAGCCGTCCGCCATCTTTCCCCGGAAGACATCTGGGATTAAAAATAAAAAAAAAAAAAAAAATGTGCGTAGAGTGCGCATTTGGTGCATGTGCGTGCATTATTGCGCAATCACGCGAGGCGCAGGATCCCACCCCTGCAGCCATGCCCACCAAGCCACACCTACAGAACTGTTGGTGGGAACTTTTGAATCCCACCATTGGTAGTCATAGGTTTTTGTTTTTTTTTTAAATTAAACTTTTATACCGCTCCCTCTCCCAAGAAGGGACTCGGGGCGGTGTACAGCCTACTAAAAACACATAATAAATATACTATAAATACAATTAAAAATATATTAAACAAATTGGTCCGGCTGTGTCCCATCTAAGGGATTCACTTAAAAATTAAAAATATAAAATGACAAATAAAACCCAATTGAATTTAAAACCAGAACACAATTACTGGGCCAGGCCAGCTTGTCTAAAAAATAGGGTTTTCACTGTGCGCCGGAAGGTCAGGATATCCGTCATGGCCCGTATCTCTGGGGGGAGATCATTCCATAGGGAGGGCGCTCCCGCAGAGAAAGCCCGAACTCTCGGGGCCGTCAGCCGACAACGGCCGGGCGGCGGTACCCCAAGTAGGGCAACTCTGTGGGAGCGTACTGGGCGGCGGGAGGTTGACGATGGCAGTAGGCGGTCCCGTAAGTACCCAGGTCCCGAGCCATGGAGCACTTTAAATACCATCAGTACCACCTTGAATTGAATCCGGAAGGCCACAGGAAGCCAGTGCAGCCTGCGGAGAAGCGGTGTAACGTGGGAGCTCCGAGGGGCACCCACGATCACCTGCGCGGCTGCATTCTGGACCAACTGCAACCTCCGGAGACTCTTCAAGGGGAGCCCCATGTAGAGAGCATTGCAATAATCCAGACGGGAGATAACGAGGGCGGAAGTGACTGTGCGAAGTGCGCCCATATCCAGAAAGGGCCGCAACTGGTAGATCAGACGAATCTGATAAAAAGCCCCCCTGGCGATGGCTGCAATGTGCTCTTCTAAGGACAGCCGTACGTCCAGGAGGACACCCAGATTGTGCGCCCTTTCCACGGGGGTCAAAACCTCTCCCCACACGGCCAGCGAAGGAACAAGCTGGCTGTATCTGGGCGCAGGAAACCACAGCCACTCGGTTTTGGTCGGGTTGAGACGAAGCCTGTTACGACCCATCCAACTCCGCACGGCCTCCAGGCACCGGGACATCACTTTGACGGCTTCGTTGGGGTGGGCCGGGATGGAGATGTACAGCTGAGTATCATCAGCGTACTGATGGAACTCCACCCCAAAGCCATGGATGATCTCACCCAGCAGCTTAACATAAATGTTGAACAGCAGGGGCAAGAGAACCGACCCCTGAGGCACCCCACACAGTAGGGGCCTCGGGGCCGATCTCTGCCCCCCTGTCAACACAAATTGCGAACGGTCGGAGAGGAAGGAGGTGAACCACCGTAAAACGGTGCCCCCCACTCCCAACCTCTCCAACCGCCGCAATAGGATACTGTGGTCGACAGTATCAAAAGACGCTGAGAGATCTAACAGGACTAGGACAGAGGAACAACCCCTGTCCCGAGCCCTCCAGAGATCATCAACCAACGCGACCAACGCCGTCTCTGTGCTGTGCCCAGGCCTGAAACCCAATTGGAGGTGGTCGAGATAACTCGCTTCATCCAGGTACTGCGGGAGCTGACGTGCCACCACACTCTCAACAACCTTCGCAACAAAGCGAAGGTTGGAGACAGGACGATAATTAGATAACAATGCTGGGTCCAGGGACGGTTTCTTGAGGAGGGGCCGCACCACAGCCTCTTTCAAGGCGGCAGGTAGCAGCCCCTCTCTCAAGGAAGCGTTTATAATGCCCTGGAACCAGCCTCGTGTCACCTCCTGAGTGGCCAAAACCAGCCAGCAGGGACACGGGTCCAACAAACAGGTGGTGGCATTAAGCCCCCCCAGTATCCTGTCCACGTCCTCCAAAGTAACAGGGTCGAACTCAACCCAATTGACATCACCGATATCCACCCCCACCCCCCCGTCCAGAGATGCCCAGTCGGAGTCCAGCTCGACCCGGATCTGAGCGATTTTGTCCAGCAGAAACCTAGAGAGAGAACCTTTCTGGATCTGGGCGCACTTTGCACAGTCACTTCTGCCCCCGTTATCTCCCGCCTGGATTATTCCAATGCTCTCTACATGGGGCTCCCCTTGAAGAGTCTCCGGAGGTTGCAGTTGGTCCAGAATGCAGCCGCGCGGGTGATCGTGGGTGCCCCTTGGATCTCCCACGTTACACCGCTTCTCCGCAGGCTGCACTGGCTTCCTGTGGCCTTCCGGATTCGATTCAAGGTGGTACTGATGGTATTTAAAGTGTTCCATGGCTCGGGACCTGGGTACTTACGGGACCGCCTGCTGCCATCGTCAACCTCCCGCCGCCCAGTACGCTCCCACAGGGTTGCCCTCCTTGGGGTACCGCCGCCCGGCCGTTGTTGGCTGACGGCCCCGAGAGTTCGGGCTTTCTCTGCGGGAGCTCCCTCCCTATGGAATGATCTCCCCCCGGAGATACGAGCTATGACGGATATTCTGACCTTCCGGCGCGCAGTTAAAACCCTATTTTTTAGGCAGGCTGGCCTGGCCCAGTAATTGCGTTCCGGTTTTAAATTAGTTCAGTTTTAGTAATTAATTTTTAATTTTTATCTAGATCCCTGATTTTATATTGTTGTATTTGGTTTTGACGGGATACAGCCGGAATAATTGCGTTTAATGTATTTTTAACTGTATTTATAATGTATTTATGTGTTTTTAGTAGGCTGTACACCGCCCCGAGTCCCTTTTTTGGGAGAGGGAGCGGTATAAAAATATGATAAAATAAAATAAATAAATAATAATAATAAATAGAAAACTCCTCAGCCCGCCCCTGCAAGGGGTCCTCCCGCGCTCCCACCTCAAGGAGGGAGCGGGTCACCCTAAACAGGGCGGCTGGGCAGTTTTCTGTGGATGCAATAAGGGTGGAGAGGTAAGACCTCCTCGCCATCCTTATCGCCACTAAATACGTCTTAATATAAGATCGTAAAAGTGTTCAGTCAGACCCAGAGCGGCTAGCCCTCCAACTACTCTCTAGGCGTCTTTTCCGGTGCTTCATCTCCCTTAGCTCCTCAGAGAACCAAGGAGGCACATAGGATCAGCACCGGGTCAGAGGCCGCAAGCGCACCCTATCCCAGGTGGCAACCAAGCCCTCAACCGAGTCATGTGTGCGAGCTTCGGGGAATGGCCCAAGCTCCGTCAGGAACCTATCAGGGTCCATCAGGCGCCTGGGGCGGTACCATTTTACTGGTCCCGCCTCCCTGCGGTCAGGGGGTGCGGAACGGAAGTCGAGCTTCAGGAGCGAGTGATCCGTCCATGACAGGGGTTCTATAACTATATCCCCTATGCCCAGATCACTCTGCCACTGATCAGAGACAAAAACCAAATCCAAGGTGTGACCTCCCACGTGAGTGGGGTCCCGAATTAACTGGGTCAGGCCCATGGCCGTCATGGAAGCCACGAACTCTTGAGCAACCCCCGAGGCACCGCCGGCAGAAGGCAGGTTGAAATCCCCCATGTCCATAAGCCTGGGGGTCTCAACTGCCACGCCAGCTATAACCTCAAGGAGCTCAAGCAGGGCCGCTGCCGCATAGCAGGGAGCCAGGTATGCGACCAGCAGGCCCACCTGAACCCTGGGACCGAACTTCACGAAAAGGAGCTCACACCTGGTCGTCTGAGACACAGTGGCTTCCCTCGGACACAGATCTTCCTTAATAACCACCGCAACCCCCTCTCCCCTCCCCTGGGCCCTCGGCCGATGAAAAACCCGAAACCCGGCTGGGCACATCTCTACCAGAGGGACTCCCCCCTCCTGGCCCAGCCAGGTTTCGGTGGCACCCACCAGGTCCGCACCCCCCTCACAAATCAAATCATGAATGAGAGAGGCCTTATTAACGACGGACCTGGCGTTACATAGCATCAGCCGAAGACCCAGGGCCCGATCGCTCAGACCCCCTGAGGTTACTAATAAGCAAACAAATCATACTAGGGAACATAATAAAACAATATAAATTGTAAAGATACAAGCAACGCAGTTATAGTCATAAGTTGGAAGAGATAGGTAATAGGAAGGATGAGAAGAATAATAGTAATACAGTCTTGCTAAGTAGTTGGACAGTGTTGTGGGAATTAGTTGTTTAGCAGAGTGATGTCATTTGGGAAAAAACTGTCCTTTTGTCTAGTTGTTCTGGTGTGCAGTGCTTTACAGCGTCGTTTTGAGGGTAGAAGTTGAAACAATTTACATCCAGGATGCGAGGGGTCTGTAGATATTTTCACAGCCCTCTTTTTGACTTGTGCAATATACAGGTCCTTGATGGAAAGCAGGTTGGTAGCAATTATTTTCTCTGCAGTTCTAATTATCCATTGAAGTCTGTGTCTGTCTTGTTGGGTTGCAGAGCCAAACCAGACAGTTATAGAGGTGCAGATGATAGACATAATAATTCCTCTGTAGAACTGGATCAGCAGTTCTAAGTTATAAGAAATTTTAAGTTTTAAGAAGCAGTTTTAAGAAGAGATTGGAAAACCATCTGAAATGGTATAGGGTCTCCTGTTTGAGCAGGGTGTTGGACTAAAAAAAAAAATCAAGGAGAGGACTAAGCTAAGGACCAATTTCCTAACAATGAGAACAATTAAACATTGGAACAGCTTCAGAAGTTGCGTGTACTCCATCACTGGAAGCTTTTAAGATGAGTATGTTTGAGACATTGCTTTTAACCAAAGTCTGAGAGATTGTCTCCCAGTTAGATTTTGAATTGGTCTGGTGACTAATGGAATACTGATGGATCTGAATATTTTTGTTAATATGCTAAAATATCTTGGTGAGCAGAGTTTATCTCTTGCCTGTGGAAAGGAAGCACACATTTTAAGACAGCCTTGACGTAGCAACAATGATATTTGAGTGATAACGCTTTTAAAATGCCAGTGGTCCATCATTTATGAATGCATACATAGATTGGGGTTTTAATATACACCTAATTATGCAACACAAGGATGTATAAAGATGATTTACCATGAGAAAGTGTTTTAGCAAGAGGCCATAAATAGGAGAAATGATCAATCCTCAGAGAGTTTCTTGACCTATCACCCCATTAACTTGCAATATCACAACTGCATTTTAATATTTCTTTTTTTTCCCTGATCTCTGTTAAATGACAATGTAAGCATTTCCCTTTGAGTTGTCTGTCGAATACAGAACAAGAAGAAAAAGAATATTTTAAGATATGAGATTTATTTTATCAATGGCTAGATAGAAAAGTAGGAAATTGAAGTATAATACAATAGTAATGATATATTATAATTGATTATTATAGAATTAATTATAATATGAATTAAAATTAGTAAGAATCAAAAGTTGCTCTAAAGGATAATGCAGATTTGAAATTAAAGTCTAATGATGATGTAATAATAATATAATATAACATGGAAAGTTGACTAAAGTAATATGAATGTAAACTTAATCTAAGAGGAAAAGGCTATAGATTTTGTGCACAAGAAATATACCAACTGACACACTGTATAATTGAAAGAAGGTTTTATTTGTTGTTTTATGTTTATGCTTGTCTATGTTTGTTCTTAAAAGAAATAAAAAAATTTAAAAAAAGAAATACTCATTTCATTATTGCATTTTATAACCTCACTCCAGCTTAATTTTGTCTTCAGGCTCAAGTCTCCCTTTTTTCAATTATTTCTTATCGATTTTAGCCAAACTCCATTTTAGGAAATCCAGATTTAATACAGGAAACAGCAACAAATTGTTTCAACCTTCTGGATATATTTATCTTGTACATGAACCCTCTTCAAGTCATCCCAGTTTTCAACATTTTGGGAGAAGTCTTCCAAGTGTTGCATTTACATAGTCCTTGTTTAGCGACCACCACTGAGATGCACAACTCAGTCATTAAGAGAAGTGATTGCTAGGGGAAATCACACTTGTGCTTGTCATCTTCTGTAAACATGAGAATTGGTCAAAGAGTTACTTTTTCAGCACTATTGTGACTGCGGGCGATTGCTAAACAAGGCAGTCATTAAACAAGGATTAAGTGTAGTTCTATATTTTGTGAAAAATCAACCTGAGTGAAAATTCTGGATCATTTATTTCGGTTCCATCTGGTTTAGAAGAATAGGAAGTGGTAAAAATGGAGACTGAGCCATTTTAAATGTAGTTGGGACATTTTATGTACACCTTCCCAATAGATTGATATGATTCCCCTAAGTAACAAACAAACGAATAAATAGAAATCAGAGAAAAAGTATTATCAGGGAAGGAAGCCTCAAAAATGTGTTCAGAGTAGTATATCAATCAAATCTTCCTTGCTTCCTCCCTCCCTTTCCTTCTCTTCTTTCCTTTCTTCTTCCCTTCCTTCCTCTTTCTCTTTCTCTCGCTCTTCCTTCCATCCTTCTTTTCCTTCCTTCCTTCTTTCCTTCCCCCTCCCTTCTTTTCTTTCTTTCTTTTTCTTCCTTCCTTCCTTTTTTCCTGATTGATTGATTGATTGATATTCCATTTTGTTTGAGAGAGGATGTCACCGGGTGGGCCTCTTAACTTTCATTCTCTTTCATTCTTTCTCTTTCTTCCTTCTTTCTTTTCCTTCCTTCCTCCCTCCCTCCCTCCCTCCCTTCTTTCCTTCCTTCCTTCCTTCCTTCCTCATTCATTCACTCATTCATTCATCCTTGTTCCATTTTGTTTGAGAGAGGTTGTCACCGACTGGGCCTCTTAACTCATCTTAATTCTACAGCCCTCAAAATGATGTCTGGTAATCAGAGACTATGGTTTATTTAAGTGGTCCTGAATCGGTCTATGAAACCGAGGGAGGTGATGAGGCAGATAAATTAGGTCCCTTGAGATTTTGCACATGAACATTCATTTTCTGATGCTCTTCTTGCATCTTCTTCCATTCCATTGAAATATTATTATATGACAAGGAAATTGAATCCACCCAAAATAGGAGATTAGTGCTTGTTTTCCAGCCATTGGGTCTGCTAAACGGAGCTGTGAAAATTAAACGTGAAGGTATTTGCCAGTATTTCTTAAATAGCTTCCTATTCTTCTTCTTCTTCTTCTGTTTTTCTTTTTTAATGGAAAGAAAATGCGATTATAATGGATATAATCTCGCTTTGATACTTTAAAGTGAGAACAGCAAATACTAATGTAGATTTCTCAGGCTTCAAAAAGGTACGAAACTTCAATTTGCAAGGCGATGGTAATTTTCTTTTCTTAAAGGCTCAATAGGTCTGTACGGAGAGCACCGTTTTCCCACTTTGGGGGTTTTAAGAAGCATGGACTTCAACTCCCAGAATTCCCCAACCATCATGACCGGCTGGAGAATTTTGGGAGTTGAAATCCACGCATCTTTAAGTTGTCAAGTTTGAGAAACTGTATAGGACAGAAAACACTTAGCATGACTGGAAGCCTTCAGAGTTGCATATATGCTCTGCCTGGGAATGTATGTGTGTGTCTGCAGAACTATGCAACTAACATTCATTTATTATCCCTGTATGAAGACTTCATGAAATGTAGAATACTTTGACTCAGGCATGCTTTAAGAATTTCTTTGGCAAAACACATCTTGAGTTAAAAGCACTCATTTCATCATTTTTTTTTAATTTTAAAAAAATGATGAAATGAGTGCTTTTAACTCAAAATGTGTTTTGCCAAAGAAATTCTTAAAGCATGCCTGAGTCAAAGTATCCTACATTTCCACAAGATGATGCCCTTCAGTGCTGTTTAAAATAATAAAAGAATAGAGTTGGAAGAGACCTTGGAGGTCTTCTAGTCCAACCCCCTGCTCATGCAGGAGACACTAGTTCAGATAAATGGTTGTCCAGTCTATTTTTGAAAGCCTCCAGTGATTGAGCATCCACAACTTCTGAAGGCAAGCTGTTCCATTGGTTGATTTTTCTCACCGTTAGGAAATTTCTCTTTATTTCTTTTTTATTTGTTTCTCCATGTCAGGATCTCTAAGTAATCAACTCAACCACATAACCACAACTTGCCACCTGGTTGTGTGAAATGGGTTTATTTTGCTATTTTTGTATTTGTGGTGAACTGCCTGGAGTTATGTGTCCATATAAATCTTGTAAAATTATTATTTGTTTAATTGCATTGATTTATCTAGCCAGCCATCATTTGATTGTTGACTCAGAGCAATGATCCTAGGAGTAAAAGCCAATAGAATTCAAATAATGAATAACCAAATAAATAAGGACACAATAATAACTTCCCAGAGCAATCAATTCAAATACATAACCATGGTTAGACACTTTAAAAGAGGCCAACAGGGTGTCCTATCTGGCTAGCACAGGTGGTGTGTAAAACAAAATGTCCCAAAGAAAATTCTTATATGGATGGTTAGTATCATGAGGCTATGCTTGCACAGATTATACAAGAATCTATATACACACAAAGCTAATTAGTGGATCAAGGAAATATTGTGGATATAGTATATTTTAGACTTCAATAAGGCATTTGACAAAGTAGGCCACAGCCTACTTCTTAGTAAGATAGAACAATGTGGGATAGATATCATCACCATCACATGAATTTGCAATTGGCTGATCGACCACACTCAGTGTGTAGTCCTCAATGGAACCACATCTACATTGTAGAGAATCATGTGGTGGGATATCTCAAGGTTCTGTCTTGGGCCCAATGCTTTTCAACATAATAAATGATCTAGAAAAGGGTACAGAAATGGGTATAATCAAATTTACAGGTGACACCAAGCTAGGGGAAATTGCTAGCACTTTGGAAGATAGACTCAAGACTCAGAAGGATCTTGACAAACTAAAGAAATGGGTCCTATTCAATAAGATGGAGTGCAGTGGTGAGAAAAATGGTGTCCTGCCCTTAAGCAGGAAAAACCAAATGCACAGGTAAAGAAACTAACTCAACAATAGTGACTGTGACAGGAATATGGACAGTCTCACCAGAGTTTCAACTAGGAAACTGTGAGCATCCTTGATCAAGCCAAGTCCAAAAATAAGACTCTGACAAATTGGCTATCAACAGGCACACAGAGATAAATAACTTCTACTTACCATTCAAACGAGATAATCGAAAAGCCTAAAAGGAAACCCAAAGACCAAAAGATCTCCTCACCAGCAATCAACAGCCATATAAACATAGATTAACACTAGACCAACATTCAAGAAGTAAACAATATCCCAATCAAGGAACTACCAATGCAGACAAACAAGCTAATGGTAAACAACAGTCTAATCAAGGAACCATCAAGAACACTCCCACCAACACCGATAAGGCAAGTGACTAATATATAAAAATAAGAGTAAACCCTACTCCCTTCTAACACTGATAATGTTACCTATATGTGAGTTTTTGTGATGACTCCCTAGGAAACTTCTCCAGATACCTCTCCAAATGTCAGTTTGGAGGAGGGTGAACCAGTCCTGGGCACATCTGGAGGTGAGTTGGTCAATGGTCCTGAGCAGCTGTCAGAGAGGGCTTTGGCTGAGTCCAACTTCAGGTGGGGAAAGCACACAGCTGTAGCCAATTAACGATGAGGAAGAGGAACTGCCTTCTGCCCCTGATCCAAGAACACATAGGGCAGAGCAAAGGCAGGAGCAGAGAAGGTCAGCTAGATTACTTACGAGGAGATAGTCTCGCCCTTCTTGATGGGCTGCACCAGAAGCTGAGACGATGCTGAGAACATGTTTATTTCCTAGCTGGGTGTTTCCCGGTTGTTATGATTCCTGTCTTGCCTTGGATTGACACCGTGCCTTGATTTGGAACCTGCCTTGTGAATTCTGGATTTTTCTTGCCTCATGAACCCTCTTTTTTCTGTATTCTCTACAGAGGTAGATAAACTCAACAAATCATTAATACAAAGTATTTATTATTGGTTCATCAGGTATCTTCATGACTCACATTTGTGACAAAGTTCTTCTTTATGTTCAATTACTATGCATATCTGATTTGTAAGTAAAAGATGGTTATCTCCTAACCCATCTCGTAGTGACAGGAAGCAGCTGCCATGAGTTAGGGAATTCAGACAAAAGTGAGGAAAACTCCCCCAACTCATCAAGGGTCAAATTAGTGACCAATCGGGATTACAGATGTGGCCATGTGACATGAACTACATTTTCCAGGACATCTTTAACTACATTTTTCATGATGCATTTCCTTAAGGGGACAGCTCACAATTGCTACCTAACTATCCAATTCCCATACACTGGCTGGACAGCACACTCTTGTATTGTGGATTTAATTTTGCCTGCTGGGTTTTATCTGGATTGGGAAACTTTTCAAGTGCCTTGTCAACTCATTGGTCATTGCTCTAGGGCCGGGATGGCGAACTATGGCACATGTGCTGGAAGTGGCATGCAGAGCCATTTCTGCCAGCACATGAGAGGTCGCCCAGAAGAGCCTCACTGTGTATGTGCATGCACCCCTGCCAGCCAGCTGATTGTTGGATGTCTGAGGCACATGCACAGGGGGATACGGGAGACATGTGCACATGTGCAGTGGGTGGGATTCATAGGGGGAGTCGCGCATGCATGCACAGAGGCATGCGGCACATGGGGGGTTGCACACACATGCATAGAGGTGTGTGGTGCCCGCGCAAGGGTCATGTGTGCATGAGCATGGGGTGGGGGGCTCACACACGCACATTGCATCATGGGTGCAGGCATGCGAGCACGCAAACATACTTTCGGCATGCAACATGGAAAAGGTTAGCCCTCACTGTTGTAGGGACTAGACCAGGGGTGTCAAACTCAAGGCCAGGGCCTGGATCCGGCCTATGGGGTGCTTAGATCAGGTCTGTGGGGCCACCCTGGAAACAGCGAAGAAGCGGACTGCGGTGCCTCTGCCAGAGGAAATAGAGTCCGAGAGGGCTGCACGTAACCATCCTGAGCTCCATTTTCACAGGCAGAGGGCTGCAGGAGGATACCACCAGCAGTGGGATTCTACTAGTTCGCACCTATTCACTAGAACCAGCTGTTAACATTCTAAGCAGTTCAGAGAACCGGTTGTTAGAAGAAGTTACTGGCCTAATCCTGCAAGGAAGGCAGGAAGGAAACATTCTGGTGTTGCTTACAGAAACTGCCTCTCCGTTAACCCTTATTACGTTCTTGGCAGGACTAGACTTCCTGTCTCAGGAACTTCTCTTGAGTTTTTTTCCCTCCTTTGCTGGTACTTTGCTTGTGTGGAGTGACCATTCAAAGTTACAATGGCACTGAAAAAAGTGACTTATGACCATTTTCCACACTTATGACTGTTGCAGCATCCCCACAGTCATGAGAGGCCAGGCGAGGAGATACATGCCACGATGTTGAGTTGGCCACACCCAGCCAATAACATGACCACCAAGCCACGTCCACCCAGTCACATGACCACCAAACCACACCACCACTTAAGCCATGGCCACAGAACCGGTTGTTAAAAAAATTGAATCCCACCCCTGGACACCACCAGTCCCACCCCAGGCCACCACATGTGCCCTTGACATGAGTGATGTTTAGCTGGCCATGTCCACCATGGCCATGCCCCCTTGGCTCCCTGAAGTCAAACATCACCCTGATGCGGCCTCAATGAAATCAAGTTTGACAGCCCTAGACTAGACGATGTGCTTTTGGCAGGACTTAATTGGGACAATTCTGGATTTTTGGTCAAGGGAATTGCTGGGAAATATTAACAAAGCCACTAAACCACTGTTACGTGTGTGTGAGTGAGTGAGTGAGTGAGTGGGACAGCACACTTTTGCATCTTGGGGAGAACACGGGACTGGTAGCATGTAAGCTAAGCTGTGAGATCCCAGGCATTGTTTTAGTATGCTTCCTGACCCAGGCCATTGCATAATATGGTTTATTTACTTGATCCTGGAATTTTATGTGAACAACAGCAATTATATCTTGTTTATCTGCAATTAGAGCTTAGCATGTTTTATGTACCAAGCTTGAGAGTGTTCTAAAAACAATTGGCTGTAAATTCCAGAATGTTTCTCCATTTCTTATAATCTCAGCAGTTGAGAAATCCTCCAGAGCTTCTAAGATACCTTTCGGAATCCACTCTGTTTTGAAAGTTTATATACAATGCTAGTTATACTAATTAGTACTGTTTTCTCAATGCAAAATATTCAAAACGATAAAATCCAGTGGGATAACAAACTGTTCTTGATGTCAGAGTTCCTTTAGCTACTCCACCAGTAAATGACCTTTATCCTAGCCAATAATGGTATGTACTGGATGATGCTTGCATTATTATGTTTATTGTGGGATTCCATCTTTTTCACTCTTGGGGAAAAGAAAATCTCTTTGATGAATTTCCATAGTTTCTGTTCCTCCACGTAATGGAGGAGGAGGAATAGAAATAGGTGGAAGAAGAGGAGTAGGAGGAGGAAAAGAAGAGGAGGAGGAGGAGGAGGAGGAGGAGGAGGAGGAGAAGGGAGGACGAGAAGGAGGAGGAAGAGGAAGAGGAGAAAAGAAGGAGGAGGAGGAGGAGGAAGAGGAGGAGGAGAACAATAACAGCAACAACAACTGGAAACCATAAGAAAATACAAAGACACGCAAATAGAAGTGAAACAGTTACAGCAAAAACAAACAAAGATTAGTACCAATAGTCAAAGGCATCTTGGGTGCAACCCCAAAAGATCTAGGACACCATTTGAACACCATCAGCATTGACAATTTCACCACCAGTCAATTGCAAATGGCAGCTTTACTCAGAACAGCTTAAATCCTGTTACCATGCCTATAACACCATCAAACATCCATATCTGCCTATTCCAGATCCTTGGAAAGGACTCAATAGGTGTGGGGTGGGAATGCCAAATCCAGTCTGAACATCTGGCTGATGATGGACATGCCAGACTTAACAATTGTTAATAAGAAAGGCAAAAAAAACTCTGAATAATAGATGTGATGGTACCTGGAGACAGCAGAAGAAAAGAGAAAGAACGGGAGAATAGAAGAAAATCCTAAAACCTGCAAATAGAAGTAGAATGACTGTGGCAAAAGAAAGCAAAGATAGTATCAATAGTCACAGGTAGCTTGTGTGCAATCCCAAAACAATTGGAGCCCCACCATTGGCATTGACAAATTCACCACCAATTGCAAGAGGCCGTTTTCCTTGGAACAAGCTTACATCCTGTGGCGATACTTTTAACACCATCAAAAGAGCAGCATCTGCCTCTCCCAGGCTCCTTGGGAAGGACTCAGTAGGTGGATGGAAAATGTCAAATCCAGCCTGAGCACCTATCTGGCTGACTGTGTGGTGAGCCAGAATAATTTGATGCGTGCCTGGGCTGTATCTCCTCCTATCAGAGAGTGAAGGCAAGGCTGAAGACATCTCTCTCTTATCTTTTCTGTTCACTGAAGCTGTGTGATTGACTTAGGATCTACTAAAATATAGCAGGGAAAGGAGAGGGAGCATGTGGAGACGAGATATCTACATTAATTACCATTAAACCACAGAAGATGGATAGATTCCACAAGGTTCTCCTGCTAAAGGGAGAGAATGGAATCCTTATCTCATACTCATCTGTAATCTAAGAGGCAATTTGCTACAATTAATGGGCTGCATATTTTCTTTGCTTGTAGGGCTAATGGCCAGATTTAAAGTGGTTCATATATATTATACACAAACATATATCACATTTACAGCTACATTTATTTATGTGTGTTTGTGTATCCATGTCTGTGCGTGAGTGTGTATGTCTGTGATTGTTACTGACCGCCTCTCAACGTTGGGTGTAATGGGTTGTTATGTGGATTCCCTGTTATCACCTTCATTCAGTTTGTTCCTGAATTATCTGCTTAATTTCCCTGACTCCTGCAAAAAAGTCAGTTTCTGCATTCTGTCTTCTGGATTGTGAAATAGAATAGAGGGCAAGACCACTAGACAACCCATGCCCCATTGGGTCATTGTAAGGAAAGGCAATTTCTTTTCCTAAACATAGAAACAGAATGACAAGTGGGGAAGGGAGAAGTGAGATCAGAGCAACTTCTGACCTCCCGCTGGCTTCCCCATTGAGTATGCTTGGGAAGCTGGGAAGAATGCAGCTTTCAAAATAAGGAGGGGAGGGGAGGGAATGGAAGGGGACAGGAGGGGAGGGAAGAGGAGAGGAGAAAGGAAAGGAGAATGGAAAGGAGAAAGGGAAGGGAAGAGGAAATAGAAGGAAAGGGGCAAGGGAAGGGAAGAAGGAAGGGAAGAGGAAAGGGAAGGGAAGGGAAAGGAAAGGAAGTCCAATTTCTTCTTGAACATCTCTAGTAATGGAGCACCCATAAATTCTGGAGGCAAGCTGTTCTACTGATTAATTGTTCTCAGTGTCAGCAAATTTCTCCTTAATTCTAGGTTGGATCTCTCTTTAAGGAGCTTCTACCCATTATTTCTTATCCTGCCCTCAGGTGCTTTGGACAAGACATTTATTTATTCATTTATTTATTTATTCGTGCTTCTATACCGCTCCCTCTCCCAAAAAGGGACTCAAGGCGGTGTACACTCAACAAACAAGGTAATACAGAAAACAGAAGCGAAAACAGGTAAATAATCAAGATGGCCAAGAATCACCCCTATAAAATTACAAAATATAAACCCCAATGATCTTATTTGGCTAGACCGGCTTGCTTGAACAGCAAGGTCTTAACTGCGCGCCGGAAGGTTAGGATGTCTGACATGGCTCGTATATCCGGGGGGAGACAATTCCAGAGGGATGGGGCTCCCACAGAGAAAGCGCGTAGTCTCGGGGCTGCTAGACGACAGCGATCCAGTGGTGGTACCCCGAGCAAGGCAACTCTGTGGGAGCGTACTGGGCGGCGGGAGGTTGTTGGTGGCAGCAGGCGATCCCGTAAGTATCCAGGTCCCGAGCCATGGAGCACTTTGAAAACTGTAAGTACCACCTTGAAACGAATCCGGAAGGCCACAGGAAGCCAGTGCAGGCAGCGGAGAAGAGGTGTTATGTGGGCGTCCCGAGGGGCGCCCAAGATCATCCGTGCGGCTGCATTCTGAACTAACTGTAACCTTCGGAGACTTTTCAAGGGGAGCCCCATGTAGAGAGCATTACAGTAGTCCAAGCGGGAGATGACGAGGGCAGAAGTGACTGTGCGAAGTGCGTCCAGATCCAGAAAGGGTCGCAATTGGTAGATAAGACGAATTTGATAAAAAGCACTCCTGGTGGCGGCCGCAATATGATCATCCAAGGATAGCCGCACGTCCAGGAGTACACCCAAGTTGCGTGCCCTTTCCACAGGGGATAATGTCTCTCCTCCTATGGTCAGCGATGGAATAAGCTGACTGAATCTGGGGGCAGGAAACCACAGCCACTCGGTTTTGGTCGGGTTGAGACGAAGTCTGTTATGACCCATCCAACTCCGTACGGCCTCCAGGCACCGGGACAGCACCAAGACGGCTTCGTTGGGGTGGTCAGGGGTGGAGATGTACAGCTGAGTATCATCAGCGTACTGGTGAAATTCCATCCCAAAGCCACGGATGATCTCACCTAGCGGCTTCATATAAATGTTGAAGAGTAGGGGAGAGAGCACCGATCCCTGAGGTACCCCACAAAGTAGGGGCCTTGGGGTCGATCTCTGTCCCCATGTCAACACAAATTGCGAACGGTCGGAGAGGAAGGAGGAGAACCATCGAAGAACGGTGCCTCCAATCCCTAACCCCTCCAACCGATGCAATAGGATACTGTGGTCGACAGTATCAAAAGCCGCTGATAGATCCAAAAGGACCAGAACGGAGGAATAGCCTCTGTCCCGTGCCCTCCAGAGATCATCCATCAACGCGACCAACACCGTCTCAGTGCTGTGCCCGGGCCTGAAGCCCGATTGGAGGGGGTCGAGATAATCCGCTTCATCCAGGTACTGCGGGAACTGACGTGCCACCACAGTCTCTATGACCTTCGCTACAAAGCGAAGGTTGGAGACAGGACGATAATTGGATAGCAATGTTGGATCCAAGGACGGTTTCTTGAGGAGGGGTCGAACATCAGACCGCGTAGCAAATACTATATAACCCTTTTGAGGTTTCCTTTCTTATTGAATGGAATTTGGCTTCTGGAGCAACTAAACATCAGAAATGGCCTATTCTGAGCCAAACGTACTTTAAAGCAGCTGTAGAAATCTGATCTTAAGACAAGAGGGCATTAACAAGCTCCCAGAGAACCTTTGATACCTGGCCCTAGCAAATGACCTTATAGCAGCCAGGTGTGAACACGAAAAAGGTGAGTGATGGCTTTTTCCAAAAAGAATGAAACACAGGACAGTAATTGGAAGTGACATTCAGGAATTACTCTGTGCCTTTAAAAATTCATGCTTTGAATGCTGATTCTTTTTTCCCTCTGTTTTTTTATGAGACGTTTTTCAGTATCTATGAAAAATGAAGAGTAGAATTCTCAGTTCAATTACCTGGACACAATAGCCAGTCATCATCATCCAAATTATCATCATCACTAGCATTATAAAACCAAGGATTTTACCTTATAAACATTCTCCTGGAGTTGAAAAGAACTCATAATCCAGTTATATGGATAAGTTTGCTGGATCATTTGCTATGAAAAGTATCGTTTTATATAAAAAGGAAAAAAAAAGAAAGGGGGGGAAGAGAAGGGGAAGAGAGAGGGGGAAAGAGAGAGAGAAAGGAAGGGAAAGAGAGAGGGAAAGAGAAAGAGAGAGAAAGAGAGGGAGGGAAAGAGAGGGAGGGAAAGAGAGAGAAAGAGAGGGAGGGAAAGAGGGAGGGGAAGAGAGGGGAAGAGAGAGAAAGAGAGAGGGAAAGAGAAAGAGAGAGAGAAAAACAGAGAGAGAAAGAGAGAGAAAACAGAAACAGGGAAAGAGGGAAAGAGAGGGGAAAAGGGAAAGAGAAAAATAGAAAGAGGGAAAGGGAGAAAGAGAGGAAAAGGGGGAAAGAGAGAAAGAGAGAGGTAGGGAAAGGGAGAGAAAGAAACAGAGAGAAACAGAAGAAGAGAGGAGAGGAGAGGAGAGGAGAGGAGAGGAGAGGAGAGGAGAGGAAGGAAGGAAGGAAGGAAGGAAGGAAGGAAGGAAGGAAGGAAGGAAGGAAGGAAGGAAGGAAGGAAGGAAGGAAGGAAGGAAGATTTGATTGATATACTATTCTGAAGATAAGTTTTGTTTAGTCTTCCTTCCCTGATAATTAATTCCTTGAGGATGTTTCCTCTGTGTTTTGAAGCTTCATCTGATTTCAAGGCACACTTTCCTTAATGTCCCTGAGTAGAGCAGAGGGATTGGGAAATGAGGCTATCACTTTGCAAAAGTGATATGGGGAGCCATCTTCCCCATCTGTAATAAGAATAATAAGCAATTAATATTTTATAAAACTTCACAGAGCATGTTCAGCAGCAATTATCAGGCCTGTAACACAAGGCCAAGGAAGATGAAGGAATTAGGGTGATCAAGGTAGCACAGTTGGTAGAAATTATGATTGGCAGGGCCAGGACAAAGAAGAAAAAGAGAAGGAGAAAGGGGAGGAAATTAAATTAGCTTTTGTTGCAAACCTTAGACCTTGGAGTGCAATAGCAAACCATGAAACAACAACACATCAACATTCTTGTCAGCCCAAAAAGACCAGGACCATATGTCAAGATTCAATTAAACTGTTTTATTTCTAAAGGCCTATGCACAGGAATCTTCTCAACTAACAGTGGGCACCTGCTTAGAGTTAACAGCATTCAAGAGGGGCTGGATTTAATCATTCTGTGACTACGTGAGGATTCTAAGCTGATCGCTCTTTTAACTCCATCCCCACATTCTGCGATCTCTTATTGGCATGTCATAAACTTGATGGACCCTGTACAATGTACAATTCATTCCTGGCCAATGATAAGACTATTCAGAGCACTACTTTCTGGGCCTCAATGTCACGTAAGAGTTTGAAATTCCTTCTCTCTTTTAATTTTCATACTTGTTATATAGTTATTGAAAGTTCTTTTTTTATTTGAGATGACTATATTAATTTAAGTATTAATACCCTCTTCTTTGAATGTAAGTTGTTCTGGACTCGTGATGGGTAGTAGGTAGGTAGATAGGTAGATAGATATAGATCGATATAGATCAATATAGATAGATTGAGAGGTAGATAGATAGAGATTGAGCAGTAGATAGGTAGATAGACAGACATAGATGTACTGTAGATAGAGTTAGATAGGCAGAAATGTATGTATGTATGTATGTTATTTGTGCTTTTAAAGTTGTAGTGACGTTTCAGCAGAATCTCAATTGCCATCATCAGGTTCGTGTGTTGGGTTCGTCTTCATTGTGTGTGTCAGACTTTTGCAGCAATTTCTATTTTAAATTTGGTGCCAGCCTTGTGCTTTGTTTGAATGGTTTTTTTCTTCATCCTGATTGGTTGGGAGTCTTGGTCTGTGTTTATTGGTCTTGGAGTTGGCTGTGTTCTACTTGATTGGTGTTTGTAATATCTTCTGTATGTTTTGTAGCATTTTTTGGTCTTGATTAGCTGGCAACATTGTGTTTTGTGTATTGGGGGCTTTCAGCGCGGCTTGGCTTTGGGTGAATGGCCGGCTGTCATTTATTAGGAAGCTAGGTTTTTTTCTGGGTGGCTGGCTGGGGTGTGTTTGGGCTGGGGGGTATTTATTATGTCTCAGTGTTTTTTTTGTGGACCAGGCCCGTGATTTTGCTTTTGTGGAAGCCGTTGACTGTCAGTACTTTGGTCAGGGTGCATAGTTTGGTCAGGGTGCAAGTACTGACAGCCAATGGCTTCCACAAAAGCAAAATCACAGGCCTGATCCACAAAAACACACAGAGACACAATAAAGACCTAGAAGATGAACAGACCTATGGAATAGCTGTCCTGCCCTACATAACAGGTACAACAGACAAAATCAGTAAGATACTACACAGACATCACATCAAGTCTGCCTTCAAAACAGACAGAAAAATAGCAGCCATCCTAAGAAACCCCAAAGATAAAATTGACCTGGAAAACCAAGGCATATATGAAGTCCCCTGCGCATCATGCCCCACCACATACATTGGACAGACCAACAGAAGAATAAGTACCTGCTTTGATGAACACAAGGATGCAGTAAAAAAAGCTGGAACACACTTCCTCACTAGTCCAACACATAAAAGCCACAGGTCATAGCATCGACTTCAATGGCACCAAAACCCTAGCCACAATAGAGAACCCCAGTACAGAATTATCAGAGAATCTATAGAGATTGAAAAACAACCTGAAAGCATGAATAGAAGAAATGACCCCACCAGACTGTCAATTATCTGGAAGCCTGCACTCACAAGCAAAAAATCTCCACACCACAAGCCAAGCAAGCACCTGGGCACAAACAGACCCCCCCCCCTGATATCTACAGCCCAAACACACCCCAGCCAGCCACCCAGATGAAACCTAGCTTCCTAATAAATGACAGTCAGCCATTCACCCGAAGCCAAGCCACACTGAAAGCCCCCAATATACAAAACACAATGCTGCCAGCTAATCAAGACAAAAAAACACTACAAAACAGACAGAAGATATTACTTCTAGGGAGGGAGGGGAGAGGGAGAGAGAGGGGAGGGAGAGGGGAGGGGGAGGGAGAGGAAGGGGGAGAGGTGGAAGGAGAGGGAGAAGGAGGGGAGAGAGGGGGAGTGGGAAAGGGAGGGAGAAGGGGAGGGGGAGAGGGGAAAGGAGAGGAGTGTGAGAGACAGAGAGATCTCCCAAAGGAGAGGATGCTGGCTTCCTCTATGTGATTCTCATGAACTGGTCTTCCCAACAATCTTTCTGGGGAGTCCTATTCATTATGGGTGGATCCTTTGCTGACAGCCCAGGTTCAAGATCTGAGCTCCACGCAACAGGATGAGCTCGCGTTCTTTGCTCCAGCTCCTGCCCATCTAGCAATTCGAAAGCACGTAAATGCGAGTAGATTAATAGGCACCACTTTGATGGGATGGTAACGGTGTTCCATGCACCTTTGGCATATAGCCATGCTGGCCATATGACCACGGAAATCGTCTTCAGACAACGCTCGTTTCTTCAGCCAAGAACTGGAGATGAGTATTGTGCCCAAGAGTCGGACACAACTGGACAGGGAAACCTTAACCTTTAGTCTGGAATTCATCTAGATTGGATTGACCAGCAAATCCTAGCACGAATGGAAGATGCTATGAAAAAAAAAATCTCAAAGATGAAAGTTTAGCTGAAGTTTTTGAAGAGATTGGGAAAATTACTCAGCCCTGTTTTATAATGGTTTTATTATCCATCATTCATCAGGTATATAAATCAATGCATCATAAAACATGATTTAATTCCTGTTAAGTGTCACCTATAATTTGGAAAATTAAAATAATCTTCCATTAGACTCTTTTAAAGTATGGGTAATTGTTCCACGGTGAAAATCTAACACAACAGCTTTGAAAACCCTTACAATGAAGGAGAAATTAAATCTGATAATCACTTCTCAGCTACAGAAATATTTTTTAAATATTTGTTTCTTGTACAAATGTGATTCTATAAAAAATGTGTTGATATTTAAACTGCTTGTATTTCTCTTTAAGGTCACACATATATTCCTTTCTGTATGTCTGCTCTATGTATAGCTAAAATAAATACACTACTCACAAATCTAAACACACACCACATATATAGATACATACACACACACACACACATACACACATATAATTTCCCTTTGTATATTTGTGTGCACATACACACAACTGCCATACTTCTTTCTGTTTAATTTTCTTCAAATGTTCCTATCATCCTTTTTTTAATTCAATATTTTCAGTATTTGTTGTTTCGTTTAAAAACAGGATCAGATTTACATTTTTGTGAATCCCTGATATGGCTTTGCTCTCTCTCTCTCCGTCCCTCCCTCCCTCCTTCCCTCCCTCCCTCCTTCCCTCCCTCCCTCCCTTCCTCCCTCCCTCGCTCTCTCTCTCTCTCTGTAGAGACTTAATATATCTCTATATATAGTCCAACAAAAATTGGGAGCCTTGGAAAAAATGAGCTTCAAAGAAAAAATGTCCTGAAAATAAGGAAGATAGCATCACTCAAAGGAATTGATAGTGCGAGAGAAGTAGTTATTTAAGACAGTGAGAGAGTCTAGGTGTTGAAGGTAACTGAAAGACTATATTAAGATGAAAAAGGAAAGATAAGACAGAAGGGTAAGGGTGGCAGAGACCCTGAAAGTAATGAAGATAGATTTCAGCTGGACCTAGGAGCCAACATGAAACGAGAATGGGGATTTAAGACATTCTTCTTCTTCACTTCATTTGAAGAATGAAAGTTATGACTGAAGTTAGCAACACGATATTGGAGAGCGGGGAAAAGCATAAATGGGAGATAGTGAAATGTCTAGGCTGAAGGTTGCAGCTGACAAGATGGAAAAGGGGCCAGAGGTTTTACCAAGAGAGAAGGAATGAATCTATCAATTTCTCGTTCATTTGATTACTTCTATAGATTCACTCTGAGGAATCTTTTTCCTGTCCCAATGTAAATGAAGATAGGATCATAAGAATGTAAGCAGTGCCCTGGTAGATCACAGCCCAGCACTTTGTCTTCACTATTATTAACAGATTATGAGAGTTGGAAGAGACCTTGTAGGTCATCTAGTCCAACCCCCCACCCAAGCGAGAGACCCTACACCATTTCTGACAGATGGAAGCCCAGTCTCTTTTTGAAAGCTTCCAGTGATGAAACTCCCACAACTTCTGAAGGCAACTTCTGTTCCATGGGTTGATTGTTCTCACTGTCAGAAAATTTCTCCTTATTTCTAGATTGAATCTCTCCTTGATCAATTTCCATCCATTATTCCTTGTCTGGCCTTCAGGGACTTTGGAAAATAGCTTGACCCCTTCCTCTCTGTGGCAGCCCCTCAAAATATTGGGAGCACTGCTATCATGTCTCCCCTGGTCCTTCTCTTCCTTAGACTAGCCATGTCCAGTTCCTGCAACCATTCTCCATGTTTTAGCCTCCTATCCCATAATTATCCTAGTTGCTCTTCTCTGCACTCTTTCTAGAATCTCAGTATCTTTTTTATAGTGTGGTGACCAAAACTGGATGCAGTACTCTAGGTGTGGTCTTACTAAGGCTGTATAGAGTGATATTAGTATCTCCCTTGATCTTCATTGTATCCCTCTGTTAATACAGTTTAGGATTGCATTGGCTTTTTTGGCTGCTGCTGCACACTGTTGGCTCCTATTAAGTTGGTTGTCCACTAAGACTCCAAGATCCCTCTCACAGTTCCTGCTATTGAGCCTGGTTTCACCCAGTCCATATGTGTACTTTGGGTTTTTCTTGCCTAAGTGTAGGACTTGAATTTTCTCTACATTGAATTTCATTTTGTTAGATATGGCCTAGTGTTCTAGTCTGTCAAGATCCATCTGATCTTGAGCCTATCTTCTAGGGTGTTGGCTATTCTTGCCACCTTAGTATCATCTGCAATTTCGAAGAACCCTTCTCATGAGAAGGAACTCTCAACTCTCAGAATTTCAGTTCACCTGGAAGCAGCTGAATGTAGAGTTAATCCTCCTTGTCTAAATACAGTTAGTCCTCAATTTATAATAGCGACTGTTCAAAGGTACAACAGTACCAAAAAAAGTGACATGGCTGTTTTCCACACTTACAAGCAGTGAGGGCACAGTGTTTAGAATGCAGCATTGCAGGCTAACTCTGCTCACTGCCAGGAGTTCGATTCTGATCAACTCAAGGTTGACTCAACCTTTTTTCCTTCCGAGGTCAGTAAAATGAGGACCTAGATTGTTGGGGGCAATAGGCTGACTCTGTAAACCGCTTAGAGAGGGCGGTAAAGCACTGTGAAGCGGTATATAAGTCTTAATGCTATTGCCCTTCCTTCCTTCCACTCTCTCTCTCTCTCTGCCTCTCTCCCTCCCTTCCTTCCACCCTCCCTCCCTCTCTCCCTTTCTTCCTCTCTCCCTCCCTTCCTTGCCATGGTGGCTCAGTGGTTAGAATGAAGTACTGCTGGCCAATTCTACCCACTTAGTTCGATCCTGATTGGCTCAAGGTTGACTCAGCCTTCCATCCTTCCGAGGTGGGTCAAATGAGGGCCCAGATTGTTGGGGGCAAGAGGCTGACTCTGTAAACCGCTTAGAGAGGGCTGGTAAGCACTGTGAAGTCTAGGTGCCATTACTATTGCAGTATCTCCATGGTCAAATGATCAAAGTTCAGAAATTTGGCAATTGCCTCATGTTTATGACGGTTGAAGTGTCCCGGGGTCATGGGATCCCTTTTTATGGCCTTCTGACAAGCAAAGTCAATGGAGAAGCCAGATTCACTTAACAACCATTCTATGACTGCAGAGATTTACTTAACATATGTGACAAGAAAGGTCATAAAATGGAACACAATGCACTTAACTGTTTTATTTTATTTTTTATTTGTTTTCAAACATGTACAGGATAACAAGTATGAACATAAACAGGAACAAAGGGAGTAAATACAGATAAATGGGGACAGTAAGACAAGGATGGTAGGCACGCTGGTGTGCTTATGCAAGCCCCCTTTAAAGACCTCTTAGGAATGGGGTGAGGTCCATGGTAGACAGTTTGAGGTTGAAGCTGTGAGGGGTTGAAGCTGTAACAATGGAGTCAGGTAGGGCGTTCCAGGCGTTGACCACTCTGTGGCTGAAGTCGTATTTTCTGCAATCGAGTTTGGAGCGGTTTACCTTGAGTTTGTATTGGTTGTTTGTCCGTGTATTATTGTGATTGAAGCTGAAGAAGTCGTTGACGGGCAAGACATTGTAGAAGACAATTTTGTGAAGTATGCTTAGATCGGACCACAGATAGTGCAGTTCTAGATTGTCCTGGCCCAAAATTTCCAGGATACAAAGGGAATTCTATCGTGAGTGGAAGAGTGGAGTACTCTTCTCAAGAAATACCTCTGAACCCGCTCAATTGTGTTAATGTCCGATATACAGTGCAGGTTCCAGGTGGACGAGCTGTATTCAAGAATTGATCTGGCAAAGGTTTTGTATGCCCTAGTTAACAATTCAATGTTGCTGAAGAAGTTTGGAAAATAAGAGTAACAACTCTTAAAGCCCTTTCGGCAATACTCTTTCAGTAAGCTCTGGGTGTTAGATGAGTACTCCTAGGTCCTTGACAGAGTGAGGGTCATCTATGAGATCATTTCCTTTCTTGTATTTGGAACTCTGATTTTTTTTTTGCCAATGTGTAGGACAGAGCATTTTTTAGTTGAAATTTGGAGTTGCCAATTGCGCAAGCATTCTGACACATTGCCAAGGTCGCTTTGTAGGGCAACAGCATTGTTGGTGGTGTTAAATAATTTTATGTCATCAGCGAATAGGACTGTCTTGCTTAGCAATGGAAAATTGGGGCTCTATTGAGGTCATACTTCCATATGATTGCTTAACTAAAGCCTCATATCTGTCAATACTATGGAGAATCTTCAGATGGCAGCAAAGCAAGGCTGTGCTAAACAAATATTTCTCTGCTGCCATCTAGTGGTTGCCTGGATGTTGCACTCCAATTAAGTTAGCTCCAATTAACTACAATAATCAGCAAGGCAAAGAAAGGAAAGGAATTGCACATTACTCTACTGTACTCAAAATAGTATCGCCTGAACGGTTTATTTTCACACCTTTCCACTCAGTTCCTTTCATTCATGCAACGGTTTGCAATTTTGTTTAATAGCACATAAAATATCCATCGATTTTTTTTTTTGTTCAAACTTCGCCGAATATATGCTGTTTTATACTCCTTTAATTATAGAACTGCTTTGCAGCATCGGAACACTTTAAAAAGTGCAAATAACCTGCATGTCAATGTTAGAAAGTCTAAATTAAGGACGTTGGCAGGGAAAGTGTCACGAAAAACCAGAATATCACATGAAATCCCAGTTAAACTGATTTATTACTACTCATGCATTTATACACAGGAATCTCTTCAACTCATGGTTAGCACTATTTTGGTGCTGAATTAAATTGGTCAATGAAATTCAGGAAGGGTTGAAAGTCTGTAGAGATTCTCAGTCATCCAGGTCATGGGTCTGTCATCTGTACCTCTATAATTGTCAGGTTTGGTTCTGCAACCCAACAAGACAGACACAGAGCCCAGAGAGTAATTAGGACTGCAGAAAAAACAATTAATACCAACTTGCCTTCCATCGAGGATCTGTATGCTGCACGAGTCAAAAAGAGGGCTGTGAAAATACTTACAGACCCCGGACATAAACTGTTTCAACTCCTTCCCTCAAAACAACATTATAGAGCACTGCACATCAGAACAACTAGACACAAGGGCATTTTTTCTCGAACGCCATTACTGTGCTAAACAAATAATTCCCTCAATACTGTTCAACTATTATCTGCACTCTCATCACTCCTTATCACCCATCCCCTCCCACTTGTGACTGTATGACTGTAACTTTGTCGCTTGTATCCTTATTATTTTTATTGATTGTTTCCTAGTATGATTTGGTTGCTTATTGTACCCTGTGACTGTTATTAAGTGTTGTACCTTATGATTCTTGACTCTTGATGAATGTATCTTTTCTTTTATGTACACTGAGAGCATTTGCACCAACAAATTTCTTGTGTGTCCAATCACACTTGGCCAATAAAGAATTCTATTCTATTCTGTTCTGTTCTGTTCTGTTCTGTTCTGTGCTGTGCTGTGCTGTGCTGTGCTATGCTATTATAATTCTTATTCTTATTCTTATTCTTTTTCCTTTTCCTTTTCCTATTGCTATTGCTATTGCTATTGCTATTCCTATTCCTATTCCTATTCCTATTCCTATTCCTATTCCTATTCCTATTCCTATTCCTATTCCTATTCCTGTCCTGTCCTGTCCTGTCCTATCCTATCCTATCCTATCCTATCCTATCCTATCCTATTCTATTCTATGGTTGTCGCAAAGGTGCTTTTTCAGGAGCAATTGGACTTTCTTGTTTTTTCTTCTGAAGACATCTCATTGTTTTGACCTAGGCTTCACAAAATCATGAAACAGACTCCTTATCCCGACAAAACCCCTTCATTCACATCCAGCACAGTCCCAGCAAACAGTCCTTGAAGGGCAAATAGCAACCACAGACCTTATCAGGCTTGGAGAGTTGCCAGGCTGATAACTTCCAAGTGCAACAGTGTGCAAGGAAATACTTGGCAAGGAGTCTCCGAGAGTCACAAACAAATCTTCACACTAATTAAATGAACTAATTGTCTCCTGCAAAATCCCACTCCCCTTTTGCTCCTATTTATTCCCTATGGGAGGGGCCATTCACAGTCCACCTGTGCCTTTACTTCCGAGTCGACCCTTGCTCCTTAACGGTTCCCTTCTCCTGGCAGCTCTGCACATGTGCACATCAGGAACAGGCTCCATCTGTTCTTCTTCCCCGCTGATCTCTGATTCTGAAGGCCCTGATAACTGTCGGACGGCCCTGGCCCCATCTCTGCCTTCAATGCAGGGCATTTATCAGAGCCTTCCCAAGACTCCAGAATTGGCCCATGTTCCTTCCCAACCTCATCACTGTCCAAATCTGCTGCTAGCTCTGCTGGCAGGCCCAGTACACTCATCCAAGAAGCTTCTTCAGCTCTAGAGATGACCCTGAGGACAGAGATAAACCTCCATGTGGCCTCAACGATTCTCAAAAAGGATGCAAATGACCAGCTGTCTGCAAGAAATATAAATCCTTCTATTCCCCACTATTCTGTCAGAGCTGAAGAAGCTTCTTGGATGAGAAGCAAAACATCTTCAAAAGAAAAGTAAGAAAGTCCAGTTATCTCCTGAAAAAAGCATCTTTGGGTCAAGAGGGGTTCGACTTCATCTGTTTGTGACTACATAGTGACTCTAGGCTGATTCCTCTCTTGACTCTCTCCATAGGTTCTGCTACTCCTTCTACGGAAGGAAGAACTAAAGATTCCAGGAAAAAAAACTGTAAGTACAAAATATTTTTTTTATTGATTGATTGATTGATTTGTCAATCGCTTACAAGATAATAGGTATAAGTATAAACATAATTATGAATACATGAAATTGATACATATAAGAAAAATAAAAAGAAACAATAGGACAGGGACGGTAGGCACGTTGGTGCGCTTATGCACGCCCCCGATAGACCTCTTAGGAAAGGGGTGAGGTCAATAGTAGATGGTCTAAGGTTAAAGTTTTTGGGGTTTGGGGAAGAAACCACAGAGTCAGATAGAGTATTCCAGACACTGACCACTCTGTTGCTGAAGTTGTATTTCCTGCAATCAAGTTTGGTGTGGTTAACCTTGAGTTTGTATCTATTGTTTGCTCTTGTGTTGTTATGGTTGACGCTGAAGTATTCATTGACAGGTAGGACATTGCAATGTATGATTTTTATATACTATACTTAGATCGGACCGAAAGCGGCGTAGTTCTAGGTTTTCTAGGTCTAGAATTTGAAGTCTGGTGGCATAAGGTATTCTGCAATGAGTAGAGGAGTGGAGAACTCTTCTTGTGAAATATTTTTGGACTTTCTCAACTGCGTTTATATCAAATACATAATGCGGATTCCAAATTGATGAGCTGTATTCAAGTATTGGTTTAGCAAATGTTTTGTATGCTCCAGTTAGTAGTGTGATATTACCAGAGAAAAAGATACATAGGATTAGCTTAACAATTCTTAATGCCTTTTTGGCTACAGTATGTAGTTGCAGTGGGCTCTAGCACTTAGATCATTAGAGATGAGTATTCAAGGTCCTTGACAGAGTTTGGATCTCATAATGCACTCATTCCCTTCAACCTGGAAAGGAACTTTGAAAGAAAATCTGCACAGCTTACAAAATGTGATTGCTGAATTCATCCATTATTTATTTATTTATTTATTTATTTATTTATTTATTTATTTATTTATTTATTTATTTATTTAATTTATATACCACCCACTCCCCCATCGGGGCTCGGGGCGGTGTACAGCCAAGTAAAAACACACACTTACAAAATACAAATTTAAAATAGAATTAAAAGTAGATTAAATTAGTGGCTGAGATACAGTGATGATAAAACTGAACAAAAATTTAAGAGCTAAAACAGTTAAAACCAATTTAAAACCCTACCAGTAAATCTAGGCCAGACCGGCTTGTTGGAAAAGGTGGGTCTTCAGTGCGTGCCGGAAGGTTTGTAGGTCAGGGATAGCTCGCATCTCTGGATGTAATTCATTCCAGAGGGAGGGTGCTCCCACAGTGAAGGCCCGCACCCTCAGGGCTGCCAGCCGGCATCACCCAGCTGATGGCACCCCGAGGAGGCCCACCCTGTGGGAGCACACTGGCCGACGGGAGGCCGATGGTGGCAGCAGGCGGTCCCGTAAGCTGAATTTTACAATATACTGACTCAATAACCCACTCTGGTATCCTCATCACCTTAAGTCACAAAAAGGCTATACAAAGAATAAAATTCACCAAGCATCACTTGTGGTACCTGTTAGCGTTTCAACTGACCGATTTGAATGTGTTCAGGAAACATCCTACCTTCACTTTCTTAGTTTAACCTACCTTACATGACTAAGGTGAAATTTCACATTAACGTGAAATAAAAATAGATATTCTGTCGGCATTCTGGAGCAGGCTGCTGGTTGTTGGTCCTCCTCCTTGGGTTCTGAATCCGAATCATGACAGACAGATGGGTGATTGATAGCCGTGGTGAGGCCATGGTTAGAATGTGGGTTGCAGGCAAACTCTGTGGTAGCCCCAAATCCAATTCAAGATGGATGAGGGGCTGACAGGATTTGAGAAGGAGAGTTTGATTGGAACACTGACATTCTGCTCACTGCCAGGAGTTCAAGCCTGATGGGATTCAAGGTTCAATCAGCCTTCCTTTTTTCCGAGGCCAGTAAAATAAGAAATAAGGACTCAGATGGTTGGAGGCCATATGCTAATGCTGTAAACCAGGGGTCTCCAACTCCCAGTCTGTGAACTGACACTGAGCCATGGCATACCAGCAGCCAGTCCACACAAACAAGCGAAGTCCCATCTGTGGAATGCAGGCAGCATGTGAAACCATGGTCCCCTCTGCTCCATGGAGAAACCTTTCTCCACAGAAGTCCCTGATGGCCAAAAGATTGGGGAGGAACCACTGCTCTAAAGCACTTAAAAAGAGCTGTGAAGCACTATGAAGCAATATATAAGCAGGGGTGGGATTCAAATTCTTTAACAACCGGTTCTGTGGGCGTGATTTAGTTGGTGGGAGTGGCTTGGTGGTCATGTTATTGGCTGGGCATGGCCAATTCAATATCAGTCACATCGAGGCATGCATCTCCCCGCCTGGCCTCTCATGACTGTGGGGATGCTACAAGAGTCGTAAGTGTGAAAAATGGTCATAAGTCACTTTTTTCAGTGCCATTGTAACTTTAAATGGTCTCTCCACACAAGTGAAGTACCAGCAAAGGAGGGGAAAAAAACTCCAGAGGCGTTCCTGAGACGGGAAGTCTAGTCCTGCCAAGAATGTAATAAGGGTTAATGGAGAGGCAGTTTCTGTAAGCAACACCAGAATGTTTCCTTCCTGCCTTCCTTACAGGATTAGGCCAATAACTTCTTCTAACAACTGGTTCTCCGAACTGCTTAGAATGTAAACAACCCGTTCTAGTGAATAGGTGCGAACTGGCAAGAATCCTACCGCTGTATATAAGTCTTGTCGCTTGTTGCTTGAGGCCTATTGAGGCCTATTGAGGCCATGACTGACATTCAGATCTTCCGGCACGCAGTAAAGACTCACTTTTTTCAACAGACCGTCCTGGCCCAGTAATTAATTGTGGGGTTTAAAATTTGGTATTTTAAATTTTTACCTGTATTTATACATTTTGATAATGTTATAACTCAGCCATTAATTTAATCATTTTAAATTGCTTTTAACTGTACAATTTTTATATCTTGTTTCTATTTTTATCTGGCTGTACACCGCCTCGAGTCCCTTTTTTGGGAGAGGGGGCAGTATAAAAATCTAATAATAAATAAAAAAAAATTCTATCTCAAAAAGTATGCTGTTAAAATATGGCATGGGTCAGTGGTGGGATTATTATTTTTTTACTACTGGTTCTGTGGGCTTTGTGGGTGTATCTTGGTGGGCATGGCAGGGGAAGGTTACTGCAAAATCCCCATTCCCTCCCAACCCCAATTCCTTCCTTCTTTCCTTCCTTCCTTCCTTCCTTCCTTCCTTCCTTCCTTCCTTCCTTCCTTCCTTCCTTCCTTCCTTCCTTCCTTCTTTCCTCTATCTTTCTTTCTTCATCCCTCTTTCTTTCTTTTCCTTCCTTCCTTCTTTCCTTTCTCTTTCTTTCTCCATCCCTCCCTCTTCTTTCTTTTTTCCTTCCTTCTTCCCTCTCCCTCCCTCCCTCCCTTTATCTCTCTCTCTTTGCTAGTTCCTCTCTCTCTTTTTGCTAGTTCCCAGTATTTGCTTCTGATTTCTGGCAAAATTGATTCACCTAATGACCACAGTATTTGCTTAATGACCACAGCATTCAGTTATCCACTGTGATTAATGACTGTAAGACAGACAGACAGAAAGATGGAAAGACAGGCAGACAGAAAGACAGACCGACAGACCAGTTTTTAAATCTGTTTGCAAGGAGGCTAATGACAAAATTCAAAACTGCCTCCATGTAGGTTTTTTAGATCAACTCGGTTCCATCTGATGGGTGGGCTGTTAGAAGGCTCTTTGCACTGACTTTGAGTGCCTTTCTCACCCAGGAGGAGGTGTGAGCCATGAGAGAACAAGAGCTGCAAAGCAAACATGGAGGTCACCCCAAGGAATCTCTTTGCCCCCCCCCCCCCCCCCCCCCGGCCAGGGCCTTCTTTGCTTAATAAACCTGAAGCAGTTTCCACGGGAACCGAGAGTGACCAAACAAAGCATTATCAACAGCCAGATTAATAAGGGAGGTGGGGAAGATGGCAGATATGGCCCTTCCTTTGACAATACGTGTCTTGGAAAAAATAAAAAGCAGATTATCATGAAGCCAACAGAAGCATGTTGTGCAACAGAGGTGGGAAAGAAATTGGTTTGCCGTTTTCACATTTCCTAAACCACACATAAAATGCAGTTAGCCTCTCATATTTTCATTTTTCCCCCAATTAGGCAAAAAATTGGTTGGTTCTTTTATTTTTATTTTTAAGCTTACAGACTTGTCAATCAGGGAAAACTACAAGCTCCATTGCCCTTATCAATGAAGATAAGGTACAAACATTCATATGGAGAATGCCTGGATAATATTCATAGCTAATGCGATTGTAACCAATGCGATTGTAATATTCATAGCCAATGCAATTATGGAAAATTTTGCTCTTTGTGCGAGCTTAGCACCTTCATCTACTCATGGAAGGATTTTTTTTTTTTTTTAATATGGGGGGAAAGTTGCAATGCTTTGAAAGTTGCAACAACTTTAAAGAATTGTCTCATTAAAGCGGCCACTTCTATTTTAGGCTCGTGCTTCAAAATTAACAAAGAGATTTTTGTCCATTCGTATAATCTAAAATACTCCCATATCATGTCTGAAATATGTACAGCCCTTTTAAGAAGATGGGGGGGAGGAGAGAATGGATGGAGATGGATAGATAGTGGATGGATGATAGACAGGGGTGGATTCTACAGGTTTGCACCTATTCGGTAGAACCGGTTGTTAACATTCTAAACAGTTTGGAGAACTGGTTGTTAGAAGAAATTACTGGCCTAATCCTGTAAGGAAGACAGGAAGGAAACATTCTGGTGTTGCTTACAGAAACTGCCTCTCCATTAACCCTTATTATATCTTTGGCAGGACTAGACTTCCTGTCTCAGCAACATCTCTGGAGTTTCTTCTCCTCCATTGCTGGTACTTTGCTTGTGTGGAGTGAGCATTCAAAGTCACAATGGCACTGAAAAAAGTGACTTATGACTATTTTTCACACTTAGGACTGTTGCAGCATCCCCACAGTCATGAGACGCCAGGCGAGGAGATGCATGCCTCAATGTGAGTGATATTGAGTTGGCCACGCCCAGCCAGTCAGATGATCACCAAGCCATTCCCACCAATTAAGCCACACCTAGAGAACTGGTTGTTACAAAATTTGAATCCCAACCTTGATGATAGATGATAGATAGATAGTGTCATGCCTCCCCCTTGGAGTCATCAAGGAGTGGGAGAGTGGTTCTGTTGGCTGTGGAGGAAACTGGGAAAGGGCAATGTCTGGCTGGGCAGAGCAAGGAAGAGGTAAAACAAGGGAGAGGGGGTTCAGAGGAAGACCAAGGCCCACCCGCTCTTCATCCTAGAGCATACAAGGGAGAAGAGAGCAATGTGGGTTGCGTGGCTTACGAGGGAGGAAAAGGCCCTGATTCCCTTCACAAGGCACACCTGGGGATGGAGTTTAAAGGAGAGGCAGATGGGCAGGGAGGTTGTTGAGTTCACCTAGTGTTGGCTGCTGTTATCTGAGTTCCTAGCATCCTCCCAACTGGTTTGATATACTGCCATGTTACTTCCCTTCTGGAACTTCTTATCTTGCCCTGCCTGGTTTATTACCTTATCTTGCTTTGTTGGACTTACATTTTAAAGTTTTCTGTTTACACAGTTTTGGATTGGAATATTTGCAGCCAAAGGCAGTTGCAAATATTCCTGGGAGAGGTTTTATTCAGGCCAGGTAAGGGAGCAAAGTTGCAGCTAATAAAGGGACCTCTATTTATTATTCTGGCTGGGTTGCCTTTGTGCCATGACCTGGGTCAATACAGACAGATAGATAGATAGATAGATAGATAGATAGATAGATAGATAGATAGATAGATAGATAGATAGATAGAGAGGGAGGGAGACAGACAGACAGACAGACAGACAGACAGAGATGGAGAGAGGGAGAGAGGGAGGGGGAGAGAGGGGGGAGAGAAGAGGGGGAGGGAGGGGGAGAGGGAGGGAGAGATGGGGAGAGAGAGGGAGAGAGACAGACAGACAGACAGACAGAGATGGAGAGAGGGAGGGGGAGAGAGGTGGGAGAGAAGAGGGGGAGGGAGGGGGAAAGGGAGGGAGGGAGAAAGAGAGAGGGAGGGGGAGAGGGAGGGGGAGAGGGAGTGGGGGAGAGAGGGAGGGAAAGAGAGAGAGAGAGATGATAGCATGATAAGATGTGCAGCCAATACATTTTATACATCAATAAATATACAGTAAATAGATATAAGAAGGAATACAATTGGAGAAGTGCATGAAAATGTTCAGAGTTGTAATGCACATGTTTGTCAAAAACCAATTACATTCTTCATTCGTTAAAATAATTTTAAAATATAAATATGAGGTACAAAGAAACCCAAACTGACAAATTTATCCAGTTTTAGCTACCAGCCCCTGCAAAGTTCTTTCATAATCTCAATACAACTTTCCTAATTAACCAAATCTTGAAGGCTAAATTTAGTTGAGCTGTCTCTTTCCTCCTGCCTAGCAAAAAATCCATGTTTTATTTTTTATTTTTTTAAAAAAACCACACAAAGCACCTTTGTTAAAACTATTAACTTCTGCTTATTCTTGTCCTCGCATCTTTACAACGAACACTTTAGACTAACTTTTAGTAAAAAAAAAAAAATGTAAGGGGAGAGTTAATTAAATTCAGATGGAAGGTGTCAAGAGTTGTCAGGATCTCAAGGAGCAGTTTAATCAAAAATGTTAAGCTCTTGTTGTTAAGAATGGATAACAATTAAAAGCCTTTTCAAGAAAGGATAAAGGGAATTGATAATGAACCTTGTGCCATGTCCGCAGCTAGCCTCTACTTGTCACATACAGGTTGTTAAAGGAACCCAAAGTGTTAAATGCCACATTAAAGAGGGTTTCCTGTTTCAGCACCAAAGGAATGAGTAGCTTTCTGGACTATTTGTAAACAGAAGTGGATTAATCCGAAGTCTGAAATCAAGACTTATATTTGGAATCTTTTGTAAAATTTTATTAAGGGCTCCATGTCAACTAAAAAGATAGTCCTTGGGTCTTTTTAGTTGCCAGCAGAAAGAGAGTGGAGGATAACAGTGCATTTTTCAAATGCTCCGATAATCGTCTTGGCAGCCCAAAGTTGTCGGCGCGCAAAAATGTTACTGGAGAGCATGATTGATAACTCTTGGCTATGGATGTGTCCCATTGGAGAATATACATTTATTTATTTATTTATTTATCATATTTTTATACCGCTCCCTCTCCCAAAAAGGGACTCGGGGCGGTGTACAGCCTACTAAAAACACATAATAAATACACTATAAATACAATTAAAAATATATTAAACGCGATTGGTCCGGCTGTGTCCCATCAAAATTAAATTTAGAAATATAAAATCAGGGATCTGAATAAAAATTAAAAATTTATTATTAAAACCGAATTAAGTTTAAAAACCGAAACCTGATTACTGGGCCAGGCCAGCCTGTCTAAAAAATAGGGTTTTAACTGCGCGCCGGAAGGTCAAAATATCTGTCATGGCATGTATCTCCGGGGGGAGATCATTCCATAGGGAGGGAGCTCCCACAGAGAAAGCCCGAACTCTCGGGGCCGTCAGCCGACAACGGCCGGGCGGCGGTATTCCAAGAAGGGAAACCCTGTGGGAGCGTACTGGGTGGTGGGAGGTTGACGATGGCAGTAGGCGGTCCCGTAAGTACCCAGGTCCCGAGCCATGGAGCACTTTAAATACCATCAGTACCACCTTGAATCGAATCCGGAAGGCCACAGGAAGCCAGTGCAGCCTGCGGAGAAGCGGTGTAACGTGGGAGCTCCGAGGCGCACCCACGATCACTCGCGCGGCTGCATTCTGGACCAACTGCAACCTCCGGAGACTCTTCAAGGGGAGCCCCATGTAGAGAGCATTGCAATAATCCAGGCGGGAGATAACGAGGGCGGAAGTGACTGTCCGAAGTGCGCCCACATCCAGGGGATGTTGGGAAGACCAGGGTCAAGGGGGAAATGAATGATGTATTTTAGTGTCGGCTGCATCCAGGTAATGCCAACATGGCCATTCCTATTAAAACTTTTTTTTTTTTACTCTGAGAGATGCGGCTAGAGACTTATGATTTGAATGAGGGTGGATTTGTTGGAGCCCTGACAGGCTCTCTGACAGCAGCCAAGAACCAAGAATAATAGAATAACAGGGTTGGAAGAGACCTTGGAGGTCTTCTAGTCCAACCCACTGCTCAAGGAGAATTGACACTATTTCAAACGAATAACCAGGGGTGGATTGCTACAGGTTCACCCGGGTTTGAGGCTCGAGGAGGGTGAAAAATGGGCCTCCCGGAAGTTCTGGAAATCCAAAAACAGGCCTGTTTCTGGGCTCTGGAGGGCCTCTGGAGCCTGGGAAAGGCCGTTTTTGCCCTCCCAGAGGCTCAAAGAAAGCCTCCAGAGCCTGGGGAGGGTGGAAACACACACACACACTCCACCATGGTGCAGGAGGCTGACTAGGCCACACCCACCATGGCCACACCCATCCAGCATCCGGGTAGAGAACCGGTTGCTGAAATTTTTGAAGCCCACCCCTGCAAATGACTGTCCAGTCTCTTCTTAGAAACCTCCGGTGATGGAGCACCCATAACTTGTGGTGGCAAGTCGTTCCACTGATTAATTGTCCCTCGCTATTAGGAAGTTTCTCCTTAATTCCAGGTTGCTTCTCTCTGTCAGCCTCCAAGAATTCTTGCTGACATCTTTTACTGCTTGACTCTTGCCAGCTGGCATGGAAATGGGGGGGGGGGGAGGAATAATTGTGCTTCAGGGGGGAAGGGTGCAGGAGGTTGAAGTTGTGTGAACAGTAAAAGTTGGGATGTTTTCTTGCTTTCTGAGCAACGGCAGCCATTTATCTTTTCTAGGGCAAGGTCAACTGTCACCAGATGTGTGAGACGCCACCTGAAGATATAAGTCACATGACATTATACACACTTCAGATTGGATGTCCAATTTGAGCTGTTGAGGGAGGGGATTTGGGATAACTTTCAATATGTAATTTCTGTGCCTATTTGCCTCAGATCTTGGTTTCTTTTCGTGGCTATCGCTTCATATCCAGTAAAAGTACTTCTCTCTATTTTAATGGAGTCTAAGGTTTCCTTTCTTGGATTTTGAATGGAGGCACCGCTGACACCCTCTTTGATTAGTTTCCAGCCATTGCTTCTTGTCCTGCCTTCAGGTGCTTTAGAGAATAAATTGACTCCCTCTTCTTTGTGGCTGTGATGACCCAGGGTGGGATACAAAAGCAACAAAATCACAAAAACAGGTGAAGTCCCTTTAATTCCTTCAACTTGGCTTCAAAACTTCAATTATCATTGACTGGAGAAAAAACTCCCCCACAAACAGTTGCGAAAAGGAAGAACTTCCATTCAAACTCAAAATACATATCAATTATAAATAGGAAAAAAACCACACAAACCACACTGAAGCAATTAGTGAGACAAGGCAGGATAAGGGCTCGAAGATGTCCACAGATATCAAAATACACACACTGGGAAGGACACCAGAACTCAGATAAGCAATGAAAGACTAGAGTTATTTCATGCTTTGCTTCCAGCACTGGCCCATATGCGCAGTTTGTCCTTTTAAACAGTCCTCACAGCTGCAGCCCAGGAAGGGGATCAGGGCCTCTTCCTCCCCCATAGACCATGCCATTCTCATTTCTCCTCCCTGCATGCCCTAGGATGAAGAGGGGATGGACCTGAGTCTTCCTCTGACTGCCCAGGCGGCCTGTGCTCTTCCCCAGTTTCCTCTACAACCTCTGGAGCCACACTCCCAATCCCTGTCAGCTCTTCCTCCTCTCCCTCGGAGTCAGACTCCAACAGCGGCATGACAATGGCAGCCCCTCAAATATTGGAAGACTGCTACCATGTCACCCCTAATTCTTCTTTTCACTAGACTAGACATGCCCAATTCCTGCAACCGTTCTTCATATGTTTTAGCCTCCGGTCCTCTAGTCATCTTTGTTACTCTTCTCTGCACTTTTTCCAGACTCTCCCTCAGCCTGAACTGTCCCACAAGGCTATTGTTATGGATGAAAACCCTGTTTTGTGAACTGCTTTGAGGTTCTGGAGAAGAAGCAGTCATAAATCTCATAAATGAATAAGTAGATGAGTAGAAACATCTATGATACCCTTGGAAGAAAAGAGAATGGCAAACTCCTAAGCTGCTCGAGGCTTGGCCTCCAAACTCGGGTAAGAACTACTTCCTTTCTTCTTCTTCTTTTTTTTAAACAAGCTCGCATCTTCTATTATTTTTTAAACATTCTTTCCATTATTTATTGCTTCCTCCGCTCCCTATTTTATTGGCGAGCTGAGATGTTTTTTATTGGTTTTAAATTAGGCTTTCAAATTTTTATTTTATGATTTTGGAGGAATTGAAAGCTATTAACATTTAAGTATAAATTTAAACCTAAAAACCCGGCTTTCTTTCGTTGTTGTCAGCAGAGGGCATTCGGAGAGTCAAGGCAAGCTCTATTCATGGAAGAAAAAATAAAGAAAAAATAAATAATAAACAGCATTTCTTTTTGTTGGGTTAACAGAATAACAGAGTTGGAAAGGACCTTAGAGGTCTTCTAGTCCAACCTCTCCCCTGCTCAAGCAAGAGATCCTATACTGTTTTAGACAAAGTTGTCTAAAATTTTGTTTGGGAGACAAGCTGTTTGTTCTCTGTGTCCCAGAAATGGTAGGAAACATAATTTCCCCACCAATCCCTGTCAGGAGACCAAGAAGGCACTGAAACAGAACTGTAATACAGGTAGTCTTCAACTTATTGAACCCCAAAATTCCTGTTGCTAAGCAAGAAAAGTTGCTAAGGGAGTTTTGCCCCATTTTACGCCACAGTGGTTCAATGAATCACCGAAGTTGTTAAGTTAGTAACATGGGTACATAGAATCACCCTATGATTCTATGTTTTATGTTCTATGTTAAGTCAAAGGAATCTTCAAAGTCCTGGAAATGAAAAAAGGAAAAGGAAAGATGGCATCCTATGAGATCAAAACATAAGATACAATAATAGAGTTGGAAGGGACTTTGGAGGTCTTCTAGTCCAACCTCCTCCTCGAGCAGGAGAGTCTAGAAGAATAGAATACTTTATAGAGTGGAATAGAATTCTTTATTGGCCAAGTGTGATTGGACACACAAGGAATTTGTCAATACTCTCAGTATACATAAAAGAAAAGATACATTTGTCAGGAGTCGAGAATCATCAGATACAACACTTAATGATAGTCATAGAGTACAATAAGCAATCAATCATACTAGGAAAAGGTCAATATAAATCGTAAGTATACCAGTGACAAAGTTACAGTCATACAGTGACAAGTGGGAGGGGATGGGTGATAAGGAGTGATGAGAAGATTGATAGTAACAGTAGTGCAGACTTTGTAATAGTTGAACAGAGTTGAGGGAATTATTTGTTTAGCAGAGTGATGGCGTTTGGGGAAAAACTCTCCTTGTGTCTAGTTGTTCCGGTGTGCAGTGCTCTATAGCATCGTCTCGAGGGAAGTAGTTGAAACAGTTTATGTCCAGGATGTGAGGGGTCTGTAAGTATTTTCTCAGCTCTCTTTTTGACTCGTGCAGTATGCAGGTCCTCGAAGGAAGGCAGGTGGGTAGTAATTGTTTTTTCTGCAGTCCTAATTACCGTGTCTGTCCTGTTGGGTTGCAGAACCCAACCAGACAGTTATAGAGGTGCAGATGACAGACTCAATCATTTCTCTGTAGAACTGGATCATCAGCTACTCCTTGGGCAGTTTGAGCATCCTGAGTTGGTGCAGAAAGAACGGTCTATGTACAATTTCAGACAAATAGCTGTCCAATCTCTTCTTTTAAACCTCCAGTAATGGAGCACCTTTAGAAACTTCTCAAAACAAGCCTCACAATAAATTAAAGATGGATCCAGGGTTCTCAGGGGAAAACTTGCTTTGGAAAGGGGTCCATCGATGTATTGCTTGCTTGCAGTCAGGTGATACTGAGGTGGGGAAATCTAGCTTGAGTCAGGAATGACTAGAAACTTGGGATGTCCTACAAGAGAGTGAAATGGTAAAAGGAAACAAAGGAAGCACCTTCAAACACTATCCAGGGAAAATATCGAACTTTTGATTGGCAAGATGAGGAACAGAATGATGCTTAAGAATATCATTAGCTGGATACCCATGCTTCACGATGAAACTTTGTGATTGAGCTATGCAGGAGAAATTCAATTCACAATCCATTGGCTCAGTGGTGGTCGGTGATTGAAACACATAAGGGAATATTGTTCCTGCTCCCTTGAGTCCGGAAGCAGTTCCATAGGTGGAAGGCGTAGACATTTTGGTGAGGACACTTACATTTAGTATGTAAGGAACCCCACGCCACTCCTGAGTGAGGGATAACAGATAACAGATAATCAGAGTTGGAAGGGACTTTATAGGTTATCTAGTCCACCCCCCCACCCAAGCGGGAGACCCTACACTATTTCTGACAGATGGCAGTCCAATCTCTTCTTGAAAGCCTCCAGTGATGAAGCTCCCACAACTTCCGAAGGCAACTTCTGTTCCAGGGGTTGATTGTTCTCACTGTCAGAAAAGTTCTTTTTATTTCCAGGTTAAATCTCTCCTTGTTCAGTTTCCATCCATTATTTCTTGTCTGGCCTGAGTGCTTTGGAAAAAAGCTTGATCCCTTCCTCTCTATGGCAGACCCACAAATATTGGAAGACTGCTATCCTGTCTCCCCTAGTCCTTCTCTTCACTAGACTAGCCATGTCCAGTTCCTGTAACAGTTAATCATATGTTTTAGCCTCCAGTCCCCTAATCATCCTGGTTGCTCTTCTTTGCACTCTTTCTAGAGTCTCGACATCTTTTTTATAGTGTGCTGACCAAAACTGGATGCAGTACTCTAGGTGTGGTCTTACTAAGGCTTTACAGAGTGATATTAGCACCTCCCTTGATCTTGATTGTATCCCTCTGTTAATACAACTTAGGATTGCATTGGGGTTTTTGGCTGCTGCTGCACTCTGCTGGCTCCTATTTAGCTCGTTGTCCACTGAGACTCCAAGATCCCTCTCACAGTTACTGCTATTGAGCCTGGTTTCACCCAGTCTATATGTGTACTTGGAGTGGGACGTCTGCCAGTTTGAACTGAGGTAACGGAATGTGAGGCAACTGGCAGTTGAAACAGAGTTCTTTTCAGGTGGGGAGGGGGAGTAGAATTCCTTAGCATCAGAACATGATAATAATAATAATAATAATAATAATAATAATAATAATAATAATAATAATAATAATAATAATAATAATAATATAGGAAATACTAATAGCTCTGATGGTCATTTTGAAAAATCCTTCCTTAGTGAGCACCTAGAAGCCAAGAGGAACTTACGTGCCAAATTTCAAGTTTGTAGGCTTTACGGTTCTGGAGATTTTGTGATGATGCGTGAGTGATATTTTGCTTTTATATATAGAAATTAAAAGTCATCCACAGATTCCTCAGAACAGTAGATACATACAAACAACACACACACACACACACACACTCAGAGAAGAAGAGAGAGATTCTGCTTTCAGATTTATCAACGGTTTTAAAATTAATTTTTAATTTGCATTTTAAAAAATTTACACAGTGCTGGTACAGCTTAAGAGGCTGTAATGTTTAATGCAATCTGTTTCTAGATCTCTCCCTTACATAAATTCTGAAATGCTCTCATCCCTTCAGCAGAAGAGGAAAGGAGATGGGCATAGAGAAGGAAGTAAGCTGACCCAAGCCCTGGATTGTACAGTTACAGTTCTTAAAGCAAGGACTACTTACATGGAAACTTTTCCCAGGAACCAAAGGTTGTGCAATTGTATATCTCTAATAAAAGTTACGGCTTGAACTAGATTCAACTGGAATTAAAAAGTTGCAAGAGGCATAACTGATCTTTCTTTTTTTTTCTTTTTCTTTCTTTCTGTTAGAAGAAATATCGCTCTGGGTCAGTTCCAAGCTGGGAGAAAGGCACTGGAGACAAAATGGAGGGTGGCAGCTGATTAGAAAGAGGGTCCATTTATTGATGAAGCAGAACCACACATGATTCTGGGCAGCTGACCAATGGAGTTGAGAGTGGGTGGCTTTTATACCTTCTTTGGGTTTTGCACTTGAGCTTCCTGTTCCTGTGCAAGAACATGTATTCTGTTGGCTGTGGTAGGGGGTCATAGATGGCTCTGTAGGTGGTCTGAGCTACGTTTGGTTGAAGTTTGGAGGGTGATAAAATGTTCGTAGGAGATTGTGCAGTGTAGTGAGCTCTGTGTTTTAGTAGGTTAATCCTATTATGTCCTGGAGAGTCATGTCTTAATCCCTTCACCCTGGAGCTGAAGGTATTTTGTAGATAGGCTGGCCGAATCTTTCTTAATGGGTACAGAATATCTGCTGGAGGCTACTAAGAAAAACTTGGGGATTGCTTTCTGTCTTTAAAAACATGTTTCTCCTTTACAGAAATATAATATTCTGCCTTTTTTAAATATTTCCTAAAATATTTCATACTTCTAGGAGAGGAGTTTGTGCTAACTTTGTTAATTTCTTTTGTTGTTATTGTTTTTTGGAAAAAAGCAAAGCCTATAATTATCTGAGCTTTGGAAATATTTTTTGTAGGTGCTGAGGGGGGAAAATCCCCCACAAAGCTTTGCAAAGGAATATGCATCATGATGGTATACAAGATTGCATCCTGTAAACTAACCAATTTGTCTAAAACCTGGAGCTTTTCTTCTGGGAAATTTTTGATGCTCTGTTTATTCTTAGGGATTTAAAGAAAGGGTGAGTACCATGATCCCCCCAAAAGATACTTATTTTAAATAATTAAATTGAGTTGTTCACTTGTACCCACAACAAGTTGTGTCGTGTCAGGTTAGCCCTGGTGAGTTGTCTCGCAGTGAGTTAGCCATTGTGAGTTGGCTATGGTGAGTTGTTCCATTCCATCTGGAAGCCTGTGCAATCTGGATGAGAAGGGGAAGGAGCAAGGGCAGGAGAGGAGAGAGAGGAGAGGAGAGGAGAGGAGGGGAGAGGGGGGGAGGGGAGAGGAGAGGAGAGGAAAGGAAAGGAAAGGAAAGGAAAGGAAAGGAAAGGAAAAGAAAGGAAAGGAAAGGAAAGGAAAGGAAAAAAGGGAAGGAAAAAAAAAGGAAAGGAAAAAAGGAAAGGAAAGGAAGAAGGCAGGCAGGCAGGAAGGGAAAGGAAGGGAGAAAGGAAGGAATGAAAGAAGAAAGGAAGGAGAAGAGGAAAGGAGAGGAGAAGAGAGAAAGGAAATAAAAGGAAAGGAAAGGTTAGAGAAGAAGGGAAAGGGATAAATGGATGGAGAAGGGAAGGGAAGGGAGGAAAAGATTCAGCATCTTTCATACTCTGTAATCCATTTCTCAATGAAAACTCTATATGTGAAGATTAAAATGTATTCCTTCACTGAGCACATAGCAAAACTTAAGCGGGTTAAGAGTGTCATCTAGTGGAAAAGACTACCACTGCTATATATTTTCCTTCCTTCTTTCTTTCCTCCCTCCCATCCCCAACACAAGAACGTGTTTCTCTTTCTTCATCCCATTTCCATTGTTAGAAAAACAGGTTACTGATACTAGTTGAGCTTTGAGCGCCTGCCACTCACATGAGTTGAGCTGTGCATGCATGTGCACGCTGGCCTGGCACTCGCCTGGTCCAGGTTGCGAATAGGTCATTGGGGACTCCTGGTCTATAGGCTCTCCTTCTTGAGCAGGGGTGGGGTGGGGTTGGACTAGAAGACCTCCAAGGTCCTTTCCAACTCTGTGGTTCTGCATTCTGCTCTATATGAGCTGCCCTTGAAGATGCTCCTAGTCCTTGACCAGTGGCTTAACAATTTTTCAGAATTACGACGGACTTCCCTGGGGGAACATGATCTGGATTTGAAGTTCTGACAATCACTCCCTCTCCTGTGCTCACACAAATGCACTTCAGGTACCTAACAGAATAACAGAGTTGGAAGGGATCTTGGAGGTAGAATGGAATGGAATAGAATAGAATAGAATAGAATAGAATAGAATAGAATAGAATAGAATAGAATAGAATAGAATAGAATAGAATAGAATAGAATAGAATAGAATAGAATAGAATAGAACAGAATAGAACAGAATAGAAAATATGGAATAGAATGGCATATGGAATATGGAATGCAGTGGTGGAATTCAAATTGTTTTACCACCAGTTCCGTGGGCGTAGCTTGGTGGGCATGGCTTGGTGGGCATGCTTTGCCTAACACCAGTGCACAGCTTTCTCCGCACTAGCTGAGACTTGCAGCACCAATCAGCTGAGATGATAAAGAAGAGAAAAGCGCCGGGGTGGGTGGGAAGGCCAATCCTGTGCTTTTCTCTTCATTTTCCTCTCCTCCTCTCAGCTGATCATCGGCTTTTTTTTACTACTGGTTCAGGTGAACAGGCCGAACCAGTAGCATACCACCACTGATGGAATGGAGTGGAATATAGAATAGAATAGAATAGAATAGAATAGAATAGAATAGAATAGAATAGAATCTGGAAGGCTCCTGCTCAAGCAGGAGATCCTATACCATTCCAGACAAGTGGCTGTCCAGTCTCTTCTTAAAAACCTCCCGTGATGGAGCACCCACAACTTCTGGAGGCCAGCCAACCACCACACTCCAAAAGCCAAAGAACATTTCTCACTGCTTAACTGTGCTTTAAATAATGTAAATACTTTCAAAATGTATTTATTTAAAATAAATAATTTATCATTTGAAATTATAAATAATTAATTTTATGAATAATTATAATAATAACACTATAATAAGTAACTTTATTTTAATTTTTTAAAATTTATTTACAGTACTTTATATAATATAGAAAAAATATATTGCTAACCCTTGCCTTTGGAATAGAAAGAATCGGGATTTATATTATTTGCAGCCAAACACATGCTTCATAGATTTCTATTCTTTTCTCTCATTCTTCTTTGTGTTGTCTACAAAAATATCATCTGTAATTCTGTCCAAAATGCAAATGTAGAAATCTCTGACAGATGGAGCTCAGGGAGAGCTGAGAAAACAAAAATGGGCATGCATGCAAAATAAAATCAAACGAAGAAACAATCACTGATTTCCAAATCTGGATGTTCAGATGTTCCATTTCCATCTTTCCTTCCATCCTTCACCTATTCCAGCATCTCCAAACTTGGCAACTTTAAACTTGTGGACTTCAACTCCCAGAATTCCCCAGCCATCATGTCTTAAAGTTGCCAGGTTTGGAGACTTCTCATTTCACCCAATAACATGAACCCAGAGGCTCTTTGAGAAACACCTTGATGTTTCTGGATGATCTGTAAGAGAGCACTTTTCTAAACTTCTAGTTCTCATTAGAGAAAAAGCTAACAACGGCAGCAATTGCCTTCAGGAAAGATGTCCCATCAAATGATTGCTTTCTCTTTGATTAAAAAAGGGGAAAACAAGATCTTCCACATTGCATTATGGGTACATAGACTCCATAAATATTGGAATTGTTTAAGAACAATCAGGGAATGCCAGATCTAACAGATATTCATTCTATTTGTAATAGGAGTGGTGCAGTAGAACTCTCGCCTCACAATCAGGAGGCTGTGAGTTCAATCCTAGGTGGATTCTCTCTGTGGGTACAATGAGAATATATCTGCTGAACAGAACTCCACATTGGTGACAGGAAGGGCATCCGGCCATTAAACACTCTGCTTGCTCCATTCAGTTGCCCAGACTCCATCCCACAAGGGATTATGAGGTCCTTAAAAGATGATGGTGATGTTGTTGTTGTTGTTGTTGAAGAAGAAGAAGAAGAAGAAGAAGAAGAAGAAGAAGAAGAAGAAGAAGAAGAAGAAGAAGAAGAAGAAGAAGAAGAAGAAGAAGAAGAAGAAGAAGAAGAAGAAGAAGAAGAAGAAGAAGAAGAAGAAGAAGAAGAAGAAGAAGAAGAAGAAGCTGCATTATATTTGTAATCTGGTGGAGATCAGGGAGTGAATTATCATTGCTACACCTTCTCTGGTTAAGTCTGGAATGGGTGATAAGTTTCAAAAACCAGCTGACTAGAACAATATGATGTTGATGATGTTATCCATTCAGTTGTGTCTGACTCTTGGCAATTCTGTGGGCCAGTTCTTTCCATGTTTTCCGATCTTGCACTACTTCTTTGAGTTATTCTATCCTCTTCAGTTTTGACAGTATCCAACCACCATATTCTCTGATGGCCTGATTTCCTCTTACTATTAATATAATTGCTTTCTTTGGTGAATTCTCTCACATGACACGGCCAGAATAAGTGAGATGCAGTTGCGTGATTTCCAGATCAATCTGTGTCATGCCCCAGTAAGTATACTGTTGTTGCTCTCTCACCCCATCTAGTGGCCAGAGGGACAATATGCCCCAACATACGATCTTTACATACTGCTGTCACGCTCTAGCCCCATCTAGTAGTTGAAGAGACAAAATACCAAGTATATTGTTTGAAATTGACCCAACCCATTTTACCCATCAGCCCACACTCTCAAACCAAATGCGTGCTGGGAAGCCAAACTCCATTTCTTTTAGCATTTGGAAAAGACAGAAGCACAAAGAAGAATCCATCTTAATCTGTGGCACATGGTCATCCAAGGACAAACCCACATCCGACACATAGAGCATCATTGGTGAGATTTAAATTGCTTGTATTTATTAATTGTTATGTTCAGCAATAATTCAATACTGTCTATCTTGTATTTGGTTCTCATTGTATATATCCCTATTTTCCCAAGTTTCACCAGATCCTGTTCTTTCAATAAAGCATCCAGATCTACAAACGCAGTCTGTTTTATTGGAGGATAAGTGGGTATAGCTACATATTGAGCTGCACGCAGACTAACATGTAGTGAGGACAGAACAATCTGCTCATTGCAATGTTTAAAAGGGGAAGCACAAACTCTGATACCGCATTATTATTACTTTTTATTGTTTAATTTACTATCACCAAGAAACTTTTGTTTTTGTCTTTTCTTTCTGTCTTCTTTCTGTAATGTACAGGAGATTAATAATCTCTTTCTAGTTTCCAAGGAAAAGGTGCATTGAGAATTGACTGGAATTATTAAATCCTCTCTTGGGTATAAGGACTCCTGAGCTTTGGCCGTAGTGTCTTCATTAAAAAGAGATACATTCTATTTGCTGTCAAAAGCTCCATGTTATTTCATTTTACTGAAAGGGGCCAACCTGGAAGAACCATATTTTATTGCTCTCAAAGTCTCGACAAACTACTCTGCACCTTATGAGCTACAGGTTATCCTCAATTTATGACAATTGAGGCCAGAAGTTTCATTGCTAACAAGGGAGTTGTTAAGTGAGTGGTGCGGTGGCCTACAGATGCAGCTCTTGCCTCACAATCAGAAGGCTGTGAGTTCAATCCTAGGTAGAGACCGATATTTCTCTCTCTGGGCACAACGAAAATGTATCTGCTGAATAAAACTCAACACTGGCAACAGGAAGGGCATCCAGCCAGTAAACACTCAGCTCCATTCAGTTGCCCAGATTCCACCCCATAAGGGATTAGGGGGTTGTTAAAAGAAGATGGTTAGTGAGTAAGCTGTTAAATGAGACATGGCCTTCTCCTTATTTCCAGGTTAAATCTCTCCTTGTTCAGTTTCCATCCATTATTCCTTGTCTGGCCTACAGGTGTTTTAGAAAATAGCTTGATCCTTTCCTCTCTGTGGTAGCCCCTCAAATACTGGAAGACTGCTCTCCTGTCTCCCCTGGTCCTTCTCTTCACTAGACTAGCCATGTCCAGTTTCTGTAACAGTTAATCATATGTTTTAGCCTCCAGTCCCCTCATCATCCTGGTTGCTCTGATCACATGACCTGGGGATGCCGCAACCATCATAAATGGTTGCTAAGCACCTGAACTTTGATCATGTGACATGAGGATGCTGTCCTAAAAGTTCTAAGTGTGAGAACTTCTTTAGTGCTGTTCTAAGTTTGAACAGTTGCTAAACTTTACTTTAACTTTAACTTTAACTTTAACTTTAACTTTAACTTTAACTTTAACTTTAACTTTAACTTTAACTTTAACTTTAACTTTAACTTTAACTTTAACTTTAACTTTAACTTTACTTACACACACCTCCTTCACCCTCCACACATTGAATCTAAAATCCACAACACCACACCAACACTGCACTATACAGCAGAATTCAGAAGAGCTACTGCCCTGGGAAAGAAGCAGTTTTTCAGCCTATTTGTCCTTGTTTTTATTATTCTGTGCCATCAAAAGAAATGGTTGTAAGTCGAGAACTGCTCGAATCTCTAGTATAACAGGACACGATGCAGAAGATCCTCTCACATCAAGGAGGTCCGTTTCACATCTTCAAGTGACATGATAGCAATAGTCCTTAGACTTATATACCGCTTCATAATGCTTTACAGCCCCCTCTAAGTGGCTTACAGAGTCAGCATATGAACCCCTCCCCCCCAACAATCTGGGTCTTCATTTTACCGACCTCAGAAGGATGGATGGAAGAGTCAACCATGAGCCAGTCAGGATCAAACTGCTGGCAATGGTTGAGAGTTGGCCTGCAGTATTGCATTATAGCCACTGCGCCATCATAGCAAGGAAGGAAGGAAGGAAGGAAGGAAGGAAGGAAGGAAGGAAGGAAGGAAGGAAGGAAGGGAGGGAGGGAGGGAGGGAGGGAGGGAGGGAGGGAGGGAGGAAGAAGGAAGGAAGGAAGGAAGGAAGGAAGGAAGGAAGGAAGGAAGGAAGGAAGGAAGGAAGGAAGGAAGGAATAGGGGAGGGAGGAAGGGAGAGAGGAAGGGAGGGAGGAAAATAGGGGAGGGAGGGAAGGAAGGAACATAGGGGATGGGAAGGAGAAGGGGAGGAGGGAAGGAAGGAAGGAATAGGGGAGAGAGGGAGGGAGGGAGAGGAAGGGAGGGAGGGAGGGAGAAAGGAACATAGGAGATGGGAAGGAGAAAGGGAGGGAGGGAAGGAAGGAAGGAACAGGGGAGGGAGGAAGGAATATAGGGGAGGGAAGGGAGGGAGGGAGGAATAGGTTTTCTCGATCACCTCCCCTCTTTCTCATTCCTTCCAGGTTTAGATTTTCCTACTCCTATTCTTTTGGAGAAAGGCATGAAAAATTAGCTCTTTGTGAATTGAAAGGTGAGATGGGGATGATGGGAACCTTGGTGCTATGAATTTAGACATCATGGTGCAGAATGGAAGGATTAATACTCCTTGCAGACAGTTGGTCATTTGCATTCTTTTAGACAGTCATTTAGGCCACTTGGAGGTTAGTCTGTGACCTCAGGTGTAGTTCAAATGGGTCTGGACCCTTCTTGGAATTGCTGAACAGGTGTGTTGTACACTGTAGAATGATCTCCTCACCATCCAATCCGAGCTGAAGAAGCTTCTTGGATGAGAAGCGAAACGTCTTCAAAGAAAAACCAAAATATCCAGTTGCCTCTTGCAAAAGCGCCTTTGGGACATGCATACATACACAAATGCATAAACAAATGCACAAATAAATATAATAAAATATGAACAACCCCAGTGCCTCTAGAACCATCAGACATGATGTCATAAAATCTTCTTACAGAGGAAGGCTCAACAGTCCTAGCAATACCATTTACAAGACCCTCTTCTACATCCATGTTTTTTGATGGTTTTCCAAAAATCCAGGTGGATGGCAATTCATCCAATATCATAGGATGGGCCTTCTACCAGCCATCTTAGCCATAAGGACACCGTCTTACATAGTCCCAGCTTTTTCTTAACAGGGAAAACCTTAGAAACAAGAGTTTTCGCCTCTTGGAAGTGCAATTTCTGTTTCTGGACACTGGATGGCAACAGAAGAAAGGAAATTGGAAGGAGTGAAAAATTGTCTGAATTCCAGCATACCTGATTATGGAATTAACCCATTTTCTTCCTTCAGAGAACACCTCAAATCTTAAAGTACAGGTAGTCCTTGACTTACTACTGCAACTGAGCACAAAATTTATGTTGCTACTGTGAGACAGTGGTTAAGTGAATTTTGCCCTGTTTGTGACCTTTCTTGCCATAGTTGTTAAGTTAATAATACAGTTGTTAAGTGCAATCTGCTCTGCAACCATCATAAAGATGAGCCAGTCACCAAGAATCTGAAGTTTCACCACATGACCATGAGGGATGCTGCAATGGTTGTACGTGTGAAAAAACGGTCACAAATCACTTTTTTTTAGGAATGTTGTACCTTAGAACAGTCACTAAATGGACTGTAGTAAGTCGAGAACTACATGTCCTCAAATCTGCTCGGTTTATAGAGCATACCTCCACCCGCAAATTTTTTTTTACCAAATTGAAAGCTAATATTATCATACTACCACCTCTTACAAAAACAGACAACACCGTATCAACAAGTAGAGACCTTCAAATTTCAAGATTCTATTATATCACAAGATCTAAAATGGAAACCTAACATCAAAAACGTCATCCAAAAAGTACAACAAAGAATGTTCTTTCTGAGCCAACTCAGAAAGCTCAAAGTGCCCAGGGAGCTGCTGATTCAGTTCTACAGAGGAATTATTGAGTCTATCATCTGCACCTCTATAAGTGTCTGATTTGGTTCTGCAATCCAACAAGACAGACCCAGACTTCAGAGGATAATTAGGACTGCAGAAAAAACAATTGCTACCAACCTGCCTTCCATCGAGGACCTATATACTGCATGAGTCAAAAAGAGAGCTGTGAAAATATTTACAGACCCCTCACATCCCGGACATAAACTGGTTCAACTCTACCCTCAAAACGACGCTATAGAGCACTACACACCAGAATAACTAAACACAAGGACAGTTTTCCCCCAAAAGCCATCACTCTGCTAAACAAATAATTCCCTCTACACTGTCCAACTATTTACAAAGTCTGCACTACTCTCACTAATCTTCTCATCACTCCTTATCACCCATCCCCTCCCACTTCTGACTGTATGACTGTCACTTGTATCCTTACAATTTATATTGACTATTGCCTAGTATGATTTGATTGCTTATTGTAGCCTATGACTATTATTAAAGGTTGTACCTGATGATTCTTGACAAATGTATTTTTTCTTTTATGTACACTGAGAACATTTGCACCAAGAGAAAGTCCTTGTGTGTCCAACCACACTTGGCCAATAAAGAATTCTATTCTATTCTGTTCTATCTATTGTTAAGTTAATAATACGATTGTTAAGTAAATCTGGCTGCAACCAGATTTTGCAATCTAGACTGCAATTGTCATAAAGATGAGTCAGTTGCCAAGTATCTGAAGTTTCATCACATGACCATGAGGGATGCTACAATGGTTGTAAGTGTGAAAAATGATCATAAATCACTTTTTTTCAAGGATGTTATAACTTTGAAGAAGTCACTAAATGGATTATTGTAAGCCAAGGACTACATGTACTCAAATCTGCTAACGGTTATACAGCATACCTTCCCAACCAATTTTTTTTTTTTTTTACCAAGTTGAAAACTAATAAACTTTAGCAGCTTGGGCACTAGAAATGAGGAGGAATTTCCTGACAATGGGAACAATTAATCAGTGGAACAACTTGCCTACAGAAGTTGTAAATGCTCCATCACTGGAGGCTTTTAAGAAGAGATTGGTCAAACATTTGTCCAGGATGGTATAAGAACTCCTGCCTTGGAAACCATTAGCCCTATGATTCTATGCAGCTGATCTGGTTAATGAGTTTTATGTGAACACAGCCTTGTAGAATTCCGGTCAAACCCAGTGCTGTTTTAAAAGTGGCAGCTCATTTTCAAAAGCAAACAAAAGAGGAAAAAAAACTAAACAACACAGGGCTTTGAGGATGGCAAATTTCATTAATCACTTCCTTTTTTTAACGAGCCCATAAACCCTTGTGGGGTGGAGTCTGGGCAACTGAGAATGGAGCTGAGTGCTTACTGGCCGGATGCCCTTCCTGTAGCCAATGCAGAGTTCTATTCAGCAGATATATTCTCATCGTTCCCAGAGAGAGAAATATCTGCGTCTACCTATAGGATCAAACTCACAGCCACCTGATTGTGAGGCGAGAGCTCCACCTCTAGGCCACCGTACCACTCTATGGCAAATTTCCTTTCATGCAGGGATCTACCATAGCTTGCTCCAGTTTCCTTTCTCATTATGAAAGGGTTTGAAAAAAATCTCCTTCCCTTAATGAATTTTTCCTTCTTCTGATCGGCTCTGAATATAAAACATCTCAGTCTCATTAGCGCTAAGCAGTTGCTTAATAAAAATAATGGAATTAACAGAGCAGAGTGTCATCTTTTAACTAGCCTTGTTCCACAGTTACAGGCAATAATCTATTCAAAAGGAAGGATTAATTCAGCAAAAGAAGAAGAAGAAGATTTATTGGGAAGCAAGAAGAATTTGGAAGTCTACTGTGATAACATTTTTTTCCCCCCTACGATTGGTGATCTTGTATAAATCTGGGCCAGTTGCTTCAGCATATGGTGGAAATTGAATTGATGCTTTCAAATTGTGATCTGGAAGACCCAATCTTGAGTCCCTTGGAGACCCAATCAGTCAATCCTAAAGAAAATCAACCCTGACTCTTCTTTGGAAGGACAGATCCTGAAGCTGAAGCTCAAAGACTTTGGCCACCTAACGAGAAGAGATAACTCCTTGGAGAAAACCCTGATATTGGGGAAGATGGAAGGCCAAAGGAGAAGGGGATGGCAGAGGGTGGGAGGGTTAGGTAGGGTCATCGATGCAATGGACATGACTTGGGACAAGCTCTGGGAGAAAATGGAGAACAGGGAAGGGCTGGCATACTACGGTCAATTGTATCATGAAGAGTTTGACACAACTTTGATGGATTAGATGTTTAGTAACATGTGGGAACATGGTTATGGGCTGTGAGATATATATGCTAGGGCCACAAATCCAATCAGTTCTTTTCCCAGACTACTGTTTGTGCAAAGAGAACCAAAATCGTATTTTTATTGAGTAGATAAAACAAAGGAAATACTTTGCACATGTTATCTAATGCTAATAGGAAAATATGGACTATTGATGTAGCTGTCATCTTGATAATCAATAACATTTTTATATACTTTCTCCCCAATTTTAATTTAGGTTGCTCTAGAATCAAAAGGGGCTAAATTTAAGTGAAACCACTGAGTTCTGAGATACTTCGTTGAGACAATTAAGATACAAGCCCTGCATTGCATGGATGACATTACCTAGTTGGGTAATGAAACATCCGCAAGAAAACAACCAAGCTCAGAGAGCACCAAGGTTCCTACAGCAACTTGGAACTGCAAATATTGTCTTCCAAACATGGAATGCTCTCTTAAATGCTAGTGGCATCTCAATCTCATTGACTCACCTCTTACCTCTACAGGTCAATATTTTTCTCCATTTCCTACATGAACCCCTTCCTCTATGGCAACAATCCATTGGGGATACCAGCCTCAAAATGTCTGTGGAGATTCTCAGTCATCCACGTCATGGTTGTCCCAAAGGTGCTTTTTCAAGAGGCAACTGGATTTTCTGGGTTTTACTTGAATAAGTTTTGCTTCTCAACCAAGAACCTTCTTCAATTCCAGAACTTCTCATCCAAGAACCTTCTTCAGTTCCAGAACTTCTCATCCAAGAATCTTCTTCAGTTCTTCAATTCCAGAACTTCTCATCCAAGAACATTCTTTAGTTCTGGAACTTCTCATCCAAGAACCTTCTTCAATTCCAGAACTTCTCATCCAAGAATCTTCTTCAGTTCCAGAACTTCTCATCTAAGAACCTTCTTCAGTTCTTCAATTCCAGAACTTCTCATCCAAGAACCTTCTTCAGTTCCAGAACCTCTCATCCAAGAATCTTCTTCAGTTCTTCAATTCCAGAACTTCTCATCCAAGAACATTCTTCAGTTCTGGAACTTCTCATCCAAGAACCTTCTTCAGTTCTTCAATTCCAGAACTTCTCATCCAAGAACATTGTTCAATTCTAGAACTTCTCATCCAAGAAGTCTCTTCAGTTCTGGAACTTCTCGTCCAAGAACCTTTTTCAGTTCTTGGACTAAAGAACTGAAGAAGCTTCTTGGATGAGAAGTAAAACATCTTCAAGGAAAAACAAAGAAAGTTGCCTCTTGAAAAAGCACCTTTGGGACAGCCACAAAATGCTTATTTCCATCTCCTTAACATGCAATGTTATGAATGGGATTGGACATTCTCCTTTCTTTCATTGATTCTTTCTTCTTCAGATCAGCTCTGAATATAAAACCGGTGAATCTCATTACAAATGAGACTACAAATATTCAGTGCTATTTAATACAAAACCAGACCTGAAGCCCAGCTGAACCAGGCCTAGAAAAGCTGCTTCACCCCACGGATTAAGCTTCTCTTTGCAATGAAGCATTAATCTCTTTCCTGAGTCCTGCTCTTTCAGATATCCATTTGCAATATAATATTTTCCCCTTTTGTTTGGACACCAGACGCTATCCATCATTGGGCTCCTACCTGCCTGAGAAACTGCTAGCTGCCATCTTGCAAAATTGCTTCTTGCATCTGGACTGGCATTTGAAATATGCATTTCCTTTTGGAGACAGTGGTTTTATGGTACCCTATTCCATTTCATAAGGCCTGTGTGTGCGTGTGCGTGTGTGAGTGTGTTTACGTGTGTTTCGGCGGCAGGGCGAAGATAAAGGGAGTCTCGTTTGAAGAAACACGAGTCACGATCAATTGGCCAGCCACCAGAGCTTTTAAAACCTTTTTACTGTTTGCATCCAAGTGTCCTGCGCTTAAATATATGACCTCAGGGGTTATGCATTATTTACACTACAATTTGTTTTATCCATATTCATGGCTTTGGACCCTGCCACAAGACTGCTGGGCATGTCCCAGCCACTTCCTGGAATTCCTTCTTCCTTTTCCTTTTTAACGGGGCGTGATGAATCACTGGGTGGATAATTGAGGGGTCGATTTGTATTTTTATGAATGGGCAACGAGTCAACTATTTCAGCTCTTTTTTTTTTTCCTAACATGGGAGTAACAGGTTACAGGAAGTCCTCAACTTACAACCACAACCGAGCCCCAATTTTTGTTGCTATTGTGAGACATTTGTTATATGTGTGTGTGTGGGGGGGTGGGGTTTGCCACATTTTATGGCCTTTCTTGCCACATTTGTTAAGTGAATCACTGCATTTGTTAAATAAGGAACGTTCTCACCGGCTCAGAAGAGGAAGGGTGGGGGGGAGGAGAAAAAGAGGAAGGAGAGGGAGAGGGAGGAGGAGGAAGGAGAAGAGGAGGAGGAGGAGGAGGAGGAGGAAGAAGAGGAGGATAGCAAACTGCCCATGATGTCAGAATTCCTTTACAGTAATGATATGTACTGGATGGTGCTTACAGAATTATGTGTACTGTGGGATTCCATCCTTTTCACTTTTGAGTAAAAGGAAATCTCTTGTGATGAATTTCTATGCTTCCTATTCCTGTATATTCACATAATGAAGGAGGAGGAGGAGTGGGGAGAGGAGGAGGAGGAGGAGGAGGAAGAAGAAGACAACAACTGTGGGGTCCTTGGTGCTCTTTGAGTTGGGCTGTTTCCTTGCAGACATTTCATTATCCAACTAGGTAACACCATCAGTGCTACAAGGTAGTGTGGTTTGTGGAAAGGGAGGAGGAGAAGGAAGAGAAGAGAGGAGAAAGAGGAAGAGGAAGAAGAAGAAGTAGAAGAAGAGGAGGAGGAGGAGGAGGAGGAAAATTTAAAGATTTAAACAAGTCCCCAGGATAGTTGACAACTCTCATTAAGCCTATCAGAAAAAGATCCAAGAAGCAGTTCAACCTTCCAACCCAGCTGTAATGCCAAAGGAACCCAGTGGAGAGAGACACTGACTCTCTCATTAGAAATTTATATTTAAAAAAGGACAAATGTGAATGCGAAGCTGGCCCTGCCAGAGCTCTGGAAGGCTCCTCTGAAAAGAAGTGATTTAGAATTACTTCCAGCCTGTGTCAAGCTTTCCTCCCGAGACATTAAAATGCCGGCGGAGTTGTAATGCCTGTGCATTTTCAAAGAAGCTTCTGATTCCTGGAAAGGACTCGTTCTTTTTTCAAGGCGGCCTAATTAGTATGCTTTCAATTTAAATAGCATGAATTAATTGCTGAGAGCATTGCAAGGAAGTCTTGGTGCTAAAACAAAGACACATTAAATGGGCCCTTTAGAACGATGATCCCTCGTGCTGAGGGTCTAGTGGAGTGATTGGATTTGGGCTGCAAAACTCCAGATGAGGGCCAGATGGAAGGCAAGTATTTATATAGGAAGGGAGGGAGGAAGGAAGGTAGGTTCAGGGAAGGAAGGAAGGAAGGAAGGAAGGAAGGAAGGAAGGAAGGAAGGAAGGAAGGAAGGAAGGAAGGAAGGAAGGAAGGAAGGAAGGAAGAAGTCAGGGTGGGAGGAAGTAAAGAAGGAAGGAGAAGGGAGAGGAAAAGAAGGGAGCTATATTTTAGCAGAATAAAAGGAAAGAAATTAAAATAAGGAAATTGAACATTTTTTTTAAAGAGGGAAGGGAGGGAGGGAGGGAGGGAGTTATGGATTTTGTTAAACTTTCCATGAAATGCAAGAAGAAACACCAATCAGATGATCAAATAAAACCTGATTGCTTCTTGAAAGTGTTTATTCAGAACCAAAAGAGAAATAGACTTTTCCACACACACACATACACCCCACCCCCAATATTTGGCTCCGTTTTACATTTAAACATTTCAGGCAATACTGAAATGCAGAGTGATAGCATCGTTTCCCAATCCCTCTGCTCTACTCAGGGACATTAAGGAAAGTGTGCCTTGAAATTAGACGAAGCTTCAAAACACAGAGGAAAGATCCTCAAGGAATTAATTATCAGGGAAGGAAGCCTAAACAAAACTTGTCTTCAGAATAGTATATCAATCAAATCTTCCTTCCTTCCTTCCTTCCTTCCTTCCTTCCTTCCTTCCTTCCTTCCTTCCTTCCTTCCTTCCTTCCTTCCTTCCTTTCTTTTCTGTGGGTCCTTGGTGCTCTTCGTACCTGGTTATTTTCTTGTAGACGTTTCATTATCCAACTAGGTAACATCATCAATGATAGAAGTGAGACGGATTTGCTCTCTGTTTATATACTAGTGGCTTGCCCTGTCCCTATAGGTGGAAGTGTTCTTGATGGCTCTTTGCAATTATCCTTGGAATCTGATTCATTTCACATAATGGAGCCAGCAGTGGTGGGATTCAAATAATTTAACAACCGGTTCTCTGCCCTAATGATTTCTTCCTACAACCAGTTTACCAAACTGCTCAGAAAGTTAACAACCAGTTCTCCCGAACTGGTGAGAACTGGCTGAATCCCACAACTGGGAACCAGGTGGGTTACCTGTTTCTCTTACTCTCCCTCTCCAACTGTCTCTCTGGTTTTTTTAAAAAATAAATTTTATTGATTTTCTATTAATTACATTTCTTAGTACTTAATAAACACCATGTTGTCTGGGTAGTTAACTTGCTTAGCAATACAGATTCTATTCTTACTTTCTACTCCTTTTTTCCAACCACTGGTAAAATAAGTTCCATGTTTGATAATATTCTGTGTCTTCTTTCTGTTTAATTGTCAATGTAAGTCTATCCATTTCTACACAATCTAATATCTTCTTAATTATCTCTTCATTGCGGTGTTTCTTCATTTTTCCAATATTGTGCAAAGATAATCCTCACTGATGTTACAAAATGTAATATAAAATACATACTTTTCTTATCAATTTTTTTATATCATCCTTAAGAAAAACAGTTCAGGTTTAAAATTTACATGTTTCCCTGTTATCTTTTCAAGCGATCTGTGTACTTTTGCCCATTTTTTTTTTAATTTTTAATTTTGCTTTAACACAAGTCCACCATGTATGATAAATGTGCCTGGTTTTTTTTTATTGCATTTCCAACATTTGCTTGACATGTTTTTAAACATTTTACCTAACCTTGCAGATGGTAAACATCATCTATAAAACGTTTTATATACATTTTCTTTATAAGAAGTTGTCATTGTTAATCTATAGTTTCTTTCCCTTACGTTTTGCCGTTTCTCTAATTCTACATTATAGCCAAAGTATTTTTCCCCATTGTACCATTGTGTCTTTTATTTGTTCATTCTCCATTTTTAAATTTAGTACCAAGTTATATACCTTCTTAATTAGTTTTTCATCAGAATTCAACAGTATCTTATCGAAAGGTGTTTGTCCTTTATAAAAACCATATTTGTTCATATCTATATCATATCTAGATTGTATTTGCAATTGAGGCCACCATGATGCCTGGTCTTTAAACTCTCGCTTCGATTTTAATTTCCATTCAGTGTCTAAATTGTCTTTATATGTCACAATTTTTTCAAACTTCACCAGATTTGGATATGTCAAGGCTTCCATCGTTGAGAGCCATTCTGGGATTTTCGAATACATTTCAGGTTTTATTTTTTTCCCCATACAGATGTTAGTGAGTTTCTTAGATAGTGATTTTGAAAGTATCTACGGATTTTATGGTTTGAATCCCTAGCACCACATAATGGAGTGAGGTCCCATTCCTTGTCCCAGCTTCTGCCAACCTAGCAGTTCGAAAGCATGTAAAAATGCAAGAAGAAAAATAGGGACCACTTTGGTGGGAAGGTAGCAGGTTTATATGCACATTAAGCATTTAGTTATGCCGGCCACATGACCACGGAGACGTCTTCGGACAGCACTGGCTCTTCGGCTTTGTAACAGAGCACTGCCCCCTAGTGCCAGAAATGACTAGTACATATGTGCAAGGGGAACCTTTACCTTTACCTTATGCATTTTATTCTTCTCATACCATAGGAAGGTTTGCCATCCTAATTGTAAATCATGTCCTTCTGGGTATAACACTCTTTTGTGCCTAAGAGTTATCCATTCTTTTAACCATGTTAGCACACATGCTTGGTAATATAAACACCAATCTGGTAGTCTGAACACTCCATTTTCTTTAGATTCTTGTAACATTTTCGATTTTATTCTCATTTTGTTTCCTTGCCAAATAAATCCCAGAGTCAATTTGTTCAAATCATCAAAGAATTTCTTTTCCCATTTTAAAAGGTAGAATTTGGAACAGGAAAAGCAGTTTTGGTAGGATATTCATTTTTATCATGGCAATCCTTCCTAGCATTGATAAATTGCCATTTTTCCAAATCTAATTTTATTCCCAACCCCCTCTCTCTCTAACTAGCATCTCCATAAAACCATCCAAAATTAATTCTCTCTTTGTCTTTCTGTCTAAAAAACTCTCCAAAATCAGCATAAATCAAAGGGAAGTCTTATCATTGAAGGTTACGCACTGCCATATGAGAATTAGCTGCCAGATCCGATAACTATTAGTTAAAATAATATGATTTTCCTTCTGCTGCAACAAGAGACTATCAAATGAGTGGATGACTTAACGTGTGATTAATTGACCGATCTAGCCAAGAATTTCCCTTTTCCCAACATCAGCACTTAAAATTACATCTTTTACCCAGATTTACTCAATCTTCAAAACAGCGTAACGAATCAATAAATTGAAAAAGGCAGCAAGACATCTAATTATGATCCAGGAGTCGTCCTCCCGTTAGAGGAAGAGAAAGGCCAGATGAAAAGAAAAGATTCGGAAAATTAACAAGGTGAACATTTGATACGTCCACTTTTTTCCCATTGTGTTCTAGTATAAAGATGTGCCAAGGATAACATCTTCCATTGCATACCTGAATAAAGGCTCGTTTGTGTGAAAGCTGGGACATGATCCCTGGAGAAAAGACAAGGATGGAGAAAGCTCGAACAGCTTTCATTCTTCAAAATGAAAAAAAAATCTTCTGCAGTCACGACATAAGCCTAAGATTGAAAATCAGGCTTGTCAGATGCTAGATCTTTTCTATCTAGCTCTATGGAGTGAAGAGTTGGTCTCAAGGGTGGGATTCTACCAGTTCGGACTGATTTTGGAGAACCAGATGTTAAATCTGAATCTAGTTTGCCGAACTGGTATTTGAACAGACTGGCTGACACCGCCCACCCTGCCCCTCCGTCTCCACACGGCCCATTTTCGATGCAAGTAAGTGCAAAATCCATGCAGAGACTCTGGAAATCCAGAAATGGGCCTGTTTCCAGCTTCTGGAGACCCTCCAGATCCCAGGGAAGACCGTTTTTGCCCTCCCAGAGGCCTGAGGGAAGCCTCTGGACCCTTCAGAAGGCAAAAAATGGCCCTATTGGAAGTACTGGAAGTTATGAAATGGGCCTGTTTTCAGCTTCCGGAGGGCCTCCAGAGCCTGGGGGAGGTTGTTTTCGCCCTCCCAGAGGCCCCTATGTCACCCCTAATCCTTCTTTTCATTAAACTTGACCTCTGAGCTTGATTATTTTCTTGGAAATGTTTCATGAAGCCACCTAGCTATTTCCCAATTACCCACTGATGATGTTACCTAGTTGGCTCATGAAATGTCTGCAAGAAAACAACCAAACTCAGAGACTACCAAGGACCCCGCAGTTCAACCCAGAACTACAGATATTCTCTTTTGTTGAAACTAATAACTCAAAGATAAGCTAAGATCACAGAATCTGGTGCAGCGATTGTCAGCTTATGGCTTAGTGACTCATGTAAGGACAAAGAATTAATTCAGCTCAGATGAAGGTATGTCTGTAAAAGCATTGTATAAGACATTAAATTCTGCTGTACATTTACTGTAACTACAATAATGGAGTATTTTTAAATATCAGCATGTTCCTTCTTTGAAGGCGTGGTTTTACAGTATTTTCTTTCCAGCCTTCTAATGGAATAATTGGTGGATCTCGAGTTACAAAAGGGTGTGAGCACACTCAACATCATAATCCATCACGGGAAAATATGGAGAGTGGATTTATTTAAGTTCTAATCATGGTTCAGCTGCTAAGATAGCCATTATCTTCTGATTAAAGTGAAGAGTTTTTGATACCAAAAGCAGGGCATTCATCCCCTTTCATCTGACAGTTAATTCCCTTTTGATTCACAAGCAACAGGGAAGGATTAGAAGTGTTCTTTTTGTCGCACTCTCTCGGCTGATTTCAGCTGCCTTCCCATCTTGCACTAATCTTCAAAATTGTCTTTAAAGTAAGAGGGCAGATTAGGATATCCTTGCCATTAAAAAAAAAAAACATCCCCCAAAAAACAAATCCTTAAGTGCTTTTGATACAATCTAATCGGTAGTCCAAGAGGATTCTATCAAATCTGCTTTCAAGAGCTTCTAAAACAAGCAGCAGGGAAAGCAGAGAGGAAGAAACACAACTCTTTTCCACACTGCTGTGATTGTGACAAACTCTCTGCCATGTTTAGAGCCTGTTTGGTTTGTGGTGAAGCCTAGAAGCCAGGAGACAGGGAGTTCAAGTTCTGCTTTAGGCATGAAAGCCAACTGGGTGACTTTGGGATTCTCACCAAAGAGATGGTGAATTCTAGTTGTTAGGAATGATAGTCACCTAATGGTTGGATTGGCAATATATAAACCAGGATAGTCATTTAATACTGTATCTTTAAGAGAACGCTTTAATTGTAATTGGGTGTGGTTCCTCCAATGGCCATAAGATGGAGCCAGAAACCTGGTTTGTTCTTCTTGCATTTTCCCTATTGCCTTATGCCTGATCCTCCTTCTGCTCGGATTGCTGTGAGTCTTGCAACTGTTAGCAATCTCTGTTTATAGAACTTTGTTTATGATACTGGACTTTGTTTTTGGATTATCCCTGATCTGAATACTGACTGCTTTAACCGTGTATGACTTGGACCGTTTGTTGGACTTTGCTTACCCGTTTACTAGAAATAAAACCTACATTTTACTATTCAGTGTATCTGTGTGCTGGTTGTGTGTTATTCATCAACACTCTCACTACGTTTCTCTGAGAGCACTCATTCTCCTAACGGGGAATACCTCAACACTAGTCCTTTTATTTTAACATATTAATAGTTGGATGGGACCTTGCTGGTCATCCAGTCCAACCCTCTACCGAAGCAGGAGACGCTACACCATTTCTGACAGATGGCAGTCCAGTCTCTTCTTGAAAGCCTCCAGTGATGAAGCTCCCACAACTTCTGAAGGCAACTTTTGTTCCATGGGTTGATTGTTCTCACTGTCAGAAAATTTCTCCTTATTTCCAGGTTGAATCTCTCCATGTTCAGTTTCCATCCATTATTCCTTGTAATAAACATAAATGTTATAATAAACATTTCCATCAAAGCAAGAAGCAATGGATGGAAACTAAGGAAAGAACCAACCTAGAACTAAGGAAAATTTTCCTGATAGTGAGAACAATTGATCAGTGAAATGATTTGTCTCCAGAAGTTGTGGGTGTTCTGAATAATTAAATACTGGAAGTATTAAATACTGGAAGTATTTAAGAAGAATTTGGACTGGAAAAAGACTCAGAAAAAAAATTGGAACTCTGATCTTATATATGTTGATGGCAGCAAGACTACTGTATGCACAAAAATGGAAGGACATTTCGATTCACACCATGGATGAATGACTACAGAAGTTGATGGAGTTGGCAGAGGAGGCTAAATGGACCATTTGGATCAAAGGAAAGAATACAAGTATTTGTGTTGCTACATGGAAACTGGACTTTGTGTTTGAGGTGGAAAAAAATGAAACTTTGATTTTGAGCTTTACTGATTAGATTGATTATTTGTTATGGAAATGGCTAGTTTATAGTATTATGGAAAAGTAAAAAAAGTTGATGTTTGATGTTAATGTTTTATTTTACTGAAACAGAGGGAAGTCAGTGTCTTTTTTATTTTATTTCCCCTCTCTTTCCCTCATTTCTCTTTTCCTCTTCCCCTCCACACTGTATCCTACTATCTACTTTTGTATTTTATTCTGTAATGAAATATTGTAACAAAAGAGAGAGAGAGAGATTGGACAACCCTTTGTCTGAAATGGTATTAGAGTTTCCTGCCTGAGCAGTGGGGGCTGGACTAGAAGACCTCCGGGGTCCCTTCTGTTATTTTGCAAAATGAGTCAGTTGCCAAGCATCTGGATTTTGATTACATGACCCTGGGGGACATGCTTCAGATAACAGATAATCAGTGTTGACCTTGTAGGTTATCTAGTCCAACCATTTATGATAGATGGGAGTCCAATCTCTTCTTGAAAGCCTCAACTTCTGAGGGCAACTTCTGTTCCATTGGTTGATTGTTCTCACTGTCAGAAAATTTCTCCTTATTTCTAGGTTGAATCTCTCCTTGATCAGTTTCCATCCATTATTCCTTATCTGGCCTTTGGGTGCCCTGGAAAACAGCTTGACCCCTTCCTCACTGTGGCAGCCCCTCAAATATTGGAAGACTGCTATCCTGTCTCCCCTGGTCCTTCTCTTCACTAGAGTAGCCATGCCCAGTTCCTGTAATCTTTCTTCATATGTTTTAGTCTCCAGTCCCCTAATCATCCTGGTTACTCTTCTCTGTACTTTTTCTAGAGTCTCAACATCTTTTTTATAGTGGAGTGATCAAAACTGGATGCAGTACTCTAGGTATGGTCTTACTAAGGCTTTATAGAGTGGTATTAGTACCTCCATTGATCTCGATTGTATCCTTCTGTTAATGCAATTTAGGATTGCATTAGCATTTTTGGATGCCGCCGCAAACTGCTGGTTCACATTTACCTGGTTGTCCACTAAGACTCCAAGATCCCTCTCACAGTTATTGCTATTAAACCTGGTTACATCCAGTCTATATGTGTATTTTTAGTTTTTCTTGCCTAAGTGTAGAACTTTACTTTTCTTTACATTGAATTTAATTTTGTTAGATAGGGCCCAGTGTTCCAGTATGTCAAGATCCATCTGGATCTTGAGCCTGTCTTCTTGGGTGTTAGCTATTCCTGCCAGCTTAGTATCATCTGCAAATTTGGTAAGTTCCCCTTCTATTCCCTCATCTATGTCATTAATGAAGATATTGAAGAGTACTGGGCCTAAGACAGAACCTTTGGAACCCCACTGCTTACTTCCCTCCATGTAGATTTAGATCCATTAAGGACTACTCGTTGAGTACAGTTTGTCAGCCAGTTGCAAGTCCATCTGGTGGTAGTGCTATCTATCCCACTTTTTTCTAGCTTACTATAAAATAGGCTGTGGTCTACTTCGTCAATGATCATAAGTGTGAGAAATGGTAATGAATCACTTTTTTCAGTCCTGTTGTGCCTTCAAACGACCACTAAGCAAATGGTTAAAAGTCAAGGACTGCCTGTGCTTTAGTCAGTCTTAACATATTTGGATTGCTGCTCTGTTTATGTTCATACTGAATGGTTATAAGATCAAGACAGGACCTGAATTATGCATGATCTGCTGTCACTTTGTTCCATGGAACCTTTTTCATCCTGGCACGAAACTTGCAGTAATGTCATGCTCCATTTAGGATGAAAACTACCTCATCTATTTTTAATTTTTTTTAAAAAAACACCTTTTGGGTGTCTAGTGTACAGGTAGTCCTGGGTTTATGACCACAATTTGAGCCCCAAATTTATGTTGCTGAGTGAGAAATTTGTTCAGGGAGTTTCGCCCTGTTTTAAGACTTTTTTTGGGCCAGGTACCACCTATTCAATACCTGTGGACTTGGTTTTTCTTGCCTAAGCGTATGACCTTGCTTAATCAATTTGATTGGAATAGAGCTGGAAGGGACTTTAGAGGTCTTTCAGTCCAGCCCCCTGCACGAGCAGGAGACCCTATACCAGTGGTGGGATTCAAAATTTTTTACTACCGGTTCTGTGAGCGTGGCTTGGTGAGCATGGCAGGGGAAGGATCCTGCAAAATCCCCATTCCCTCCCCACCCCACTAACCTGCTTTCCAGCTCCATTCTCCTCTGCAGGGCAACCAAAGAAGACCCAGCCGATCAGCTGGGACTCAATGGGAGGCAGAGAATAGATGAGGGGAGGGGCCAGTCAGAGGTGGCATTTGCCGATTCTCCGAACTACTCAAAATTTCCGCTACCGGTTCTCCAGAACTGGTCAGAACCTGCTGAATACCACCTCTGCCCTATACCATTTCAAACAAGTCCAGTCTCTTTGTCAACCCTGAAGTGAACCTGGCTCCAAGCCAGCTTGGAGGCTTCAGGATTGCCACACAACAGAGAGGGGAAATAGATGGGGTTTGATAGCCAAAACAATAATGTGGGAACCAAGGACATTCCCACAGGTGGCGGGCCAGAGGAGGAGCGAAGTAACCAAGCAACCAGCCAGCAATTGGATTGGACAATGTGACCAGTGACTTGGGGGAAGGGGGAAACTTTTACTTTTAATACAGTTGCTGATCCAGTTCTACAGAGGAATGATGGAGTCTATCATCTGCACCTCTATAACTGTCTGGTTTGGTTCTGCAACCCAACAAGACAGACACAGATTTCAGAGGATAATTAGGACTGCAGAAAAAAACCATTTCTACCAACCTGCCTTCCATCGAGGGCCTGTATACTGCACGAGTCAAAAAGAGGGCTGTGAAAATATCTACTGACCCCTCACATCCTGGATGTAAATTGTCTCAACTCCTACCCTCAAAACCATACTATAGAGCACAGCACACCAGAACAACTAGACACAAGAACAGTTTTTCCCCAAAAGCCATCACTCTGCTAAACAAATAATTCCCTCAATACTATTCAACTATTACAAAGTCTGCACTACTATTACTATTAATCTTCTCATCACACCTTATCACCCCTCCCCTCCCACTTGTGACTGTAGGACTGTAACTTTGTCATTTGTATCCTTATGATTTATATTGACTGTTTCCTGGTATGATTTGACTGCTTATTGTATCCTATGATTATTATTAAGTGTTGTACCTTATGATTCTTAAGTCTTGATGAATGTATCTTTTCTTTTACATACACTGAGAGCATTTGCACCAAATTCCTTGTTTGTCAAATCACACCTGGCCAATAAAGAATTCTATTTATACCTATTTATTTATTTATACCTTTATTTATATCATAACTTCTTCTGTTGATGAGATTCATGTGCATAAGAGAGAAAGATGATCCCCCCATCTGTCATGTTTCTTAATTTATTTTAAATGTGAATCAAATGAGATGTGAAAGGATGTGAATCCCTGTAAATCCCTATATTAAATTTAGCCGTTGCATTAATCCGAAGTAATACTGTTGATATTCACTTAATTCAATCTTCATGCCCAACTACGTGTTAAATCTTTTAATCTGGTCCCACCCTTTTTGGTTGGCCACAGGATGCCTGACATGTCATTCAAAGTTGGGCTAGATATCTGTCTATCACTCTTCCTACCGCTTTAATCTCTGCCTACCACTTTACCCAGCCTTACTACGACCACACTTGGAATACGGCATCCAATTTTGGTCACCACAATTTAAAAAAAAGATGTTGAGGCTCTGGAAAGAGTGCAGAGAAGAGCAATGAAGATGATTAGGGGACTGGAGGATAAAAGATATGAAGAATGGTCAAAGGAATTGGGTATGTCTAGTCTAGTAAATAGAAGGACTAGTTGTGACATGATAGCAGTATTTCAATATTTGAGGGGCTGCCCCAACGACAGGGGTGGGATTCTAGCAGTTCGGCCCGGTTTAGCTGAACCGGTAGTTCCGATGATCCATCTGTGAGCAAACTGGTTGTCTCTGACGATCAGTTGCCCTGGCTCTATACTGATCTTTATTTCCTGCATTTCAACCTCAGCTGCTTTGCATGGCACAGCCGATTGCCACACATCGTCTGTTTTACACACAGGGTTTGCAGCAGAAGGTGAGTTGCAAATGCTACACATGCGCAAAGCATGCGCTAGCACCAAACTGGTGGGAAAAATCTTTGAAACTCACCACTGCACAAAGATGAGGGGTGGGGGGGGGGAGTCAATCTATTTTCCAAAGCCACTGAAGGCAGGACAAGAAACAATGGATGGAAACTTATCAAGGAGGGAAATAACCTGGAACTAAGGATAAATTTCCTAATGGCGAGAACAATCACCCCGTGAAACGGTTTGCCTTCAGACATTGTGGGTGCTCCATCACTGGAGGCTTTCAAGAAAGATGATGATGATGATGATGATGATGATGATGATGATGATGATGATGATGATGATAATAATAATAATAATAATAATAGTAACAACTACTGGGAGCATCAGGTTGAGAAGGTTCTGGAGAATGAAAAAGTCAAGATCTTGTGGGACTTCAGAATTCACACTGACAGGCATTTGGCCCACAACACACCTGACATTACAATAGTTGAAAAGAAAAAGGGTTGGTTCATTGACATTGCAATACCTGGGGATGCATGAATTGAGGACTCGCAGCAAGAAAAAAAATCACAAAGTATCAGGACTTACAAATTGAACTTGAGCAACTTTGGAAAAATAAATCACATGTTATCCCAATTGTAATTGGAGCCCTTGAAGCAATACCTAAAGGGCTACCTCGTTACTTGGAAATTCTGAATTTATCAGACTTGAATATCCTGATTCTGCAAAAAAATCACCCTACTTGGAACAGCTTATATCCTCCGATGCTTCCTGAACAGTTCCTAGGTCCTTGGTTAGGACTCGATCTGTTGAGCTATCAACCAGCTCCAAAGGCTGTGCATATCACTAAAATAATAATAATAATAATAGTAATAATAATTGTATGTATATACAGTATACCCATACAACAAAATTCACATAACACTCAGAGACCAGGCTCAACACGCACACCCACATGACAATCCCCAAACACACTCCCACCCACCAAAATTCCCCACCCCCCAAAAACACACAAGCATCCACCCAACAGACCAAGTAATACTGCCCAACAGCTCACTGATGGCGGTCCTTAAGTTAATTGTTAAGTGCAATTAGAACTCTAGGATAAAAACTGTTCAGAAAATGTGGGGTCCGAGTTTTAATTGTTCTGTATCTTCTGCCAGAAAGCAACAGTTCATAAAAATTGTAAGCAGGATGGGAAGAGTCTCTGAGAATGTTGTGTGACTTCCTCAAACAGTGAAATGTGAAGATGTCGTCCAGGGCTTGTAGCTGGAGCCCAAGGATATTCTGGGCCGTTTTAATGATTCTCTGTAGAGCCTTTTTGTCCTCTACAGAGCTGCTCCCATACTATGCAAAAATGCCCTACGTCAGAGCACTCTCAATGGTGCTGCGGTAGTAGGACAGAAGTCTGGACTGGGCAGCCATTTGTCTGAAATGTTATAGGATCTCCTGCTCAAGCAGAGAGTTGGACTAGATGACCTTCAAGGTTCCATCCAACACTGTTATTCTATTCTATAAAAAAAATTCAAGGAGAAGGCGATCTTTATCTGTCCACAACTTTCTTTTCACACTGGAATCTTCTATTAATTTCCAGCACTTTTCAAAGCAAAGCAGAATCCCGCCAATGTTGTGGTTTTGTGCTACTCCTGTGGACCCCTGTTTCTTACTTGCAAACTCTAGCGCATCTGGGGAGGCATAGCTTAAACTTAGCTTGTCAGAGCTGGGTACTGCAAGGCTTCACCGACTTGATGGATTATTTCAATTTATACAGCTGCCCTTCTCCAATCCATGGACTCTGGACAGCTCGCAATAATTAAAAACCAGTATGAAAGAACAACAACAACAAAAAAGAAAGCAATATAAAAACCCCTATATAAATAAACAGGCTCTTCCCTTATGACTCACCACAATGAAATGGCGCTTCATTTTGTGGTCTCTGTAGCCTTATAATATATCTCCCTCCATCCGGTTCTCTTACAAAGCGGTTTGACTGGATATACCGTTGATCCCCTTAGAGAAATTAGTTTTGCTGGAGGATCAAATAGGTGGCCTTTCTTTTGGCTCAATTAGAAACCATTAGTTCTTATTATTGTGGCTAAGGCACTGAGTTTGTCTATCAGAAAGTTTGGCAGTTCGGCGGTTCGAGTCCCTAGCGCCGCGTAACGGAGTGAGCTCCTGTTACTTGTCCCAGCTTCTGCCAACCTAGCAGTTTGAAAGCACGTTAAAAAATGCAAGTAGAAAAATAGGAACCCCTTTGGTGGAAAGGTAACGGAATTCCATGCGCCTTCGCCTTTTAGTTATGCCGGCCACATGACCACGGAGATGTCTTCGGACAGAGGTGGTTCTTTGGCTTTGAAATGGAGATAAGCACTGCCTTCTAGAGCTGGAAATGACTAGCACATATGTGCGAGGAGAACCTTTACCATTAATTCTTATAATGTCATTAATTATTAGTTAGAAGTTAGACTTGGTGCTGGGATTGATTAGCCAAAGTGCTGGCCTAGGAACCAGGAGACTGAGAGTTCTAGTCCAGCCTTAGGCATGAAAGTTGGCTGGATAACTTTGGCCCAATCACCAGGAGACTGAGAGTTCTAGTCCCGCCTTAGGCATGGAAGCCAACTGGGTGAGTTTGGGCCAGTCACCAGGAGACTGAGAGTTCTAGTCCAGCCTTAGGCATGGAAGCAACTGGGTGTGTTTGGGTCAGTCACCAGGAGACTGAGAGTTCTAGTCCCGCCTTAGGCATGGAAGCCAACTGGGTGAATTTGGGCCAGTCACCAGGAGACTGAGAGTTCTAATCCCGCCTTAGGCATGGAAGCCAACTGGGTGAGTTTGGGCCAGTCACCAGGAGACTGAGAGTTCTAATCCCGCCTTAGGCATGGAAGCCAGCTCGATGAGTTTGGGCCAGCCACTCTCTCTCAGCCCAATCTACCTCACAGGATTGTTGTCGCGAGGAAAATAGGAGAAGGAAGGAGGTCTGCTCATCATCTTCAGTTACTTATAAAGTAATAAAGGCAGAATTAAAAACCTGAGTAAATAAATAAAATAATTAATGGTGGGTGCTGATATTTATTCCTTATGCCATGAAAGTTCTAATTATCTGCTGTTTTGTATTCTGTCCTCATGATGTCCTCAAATCATAACTTGGAGCATTTTTAAGCCATTCTGGATTTAAACTGTTACTTTCCTTCTTCTCCTATCATAAATATAATCATTAAATTAGATATTTATTTTTATTTATTTATTAGAGTTGTATTGCCGCCTATTCGACATGGCGGCTCAAGGTGGCTTACAACATATAAAACCACAATTTAAAACAATAAAACTCGTAGAATCACAGAAATTAATATAGTAAATTCAACCCCTCACCTCCCCCCCCCCAGGGACAGCAGATTACACGAAGCTATTTGATGGGCTCTATCCCGCTCTGGGTTCCCCAGACCTGTTGGCAGCACCAGGTCGTCAGTGCCTTCCGGAAGAGTATTAGAGGGGAGGGGGCCATTCTAATCTCTGGGGGAATGAAGTTCCAAAGAGAGAGACACCATGGAGAAGGCCTTCCTTTGGAGTCCTACCAGGTGTATCTCCCTCAGGGATGGACCTACAACATTCCCTGCCTCCACTAATGGGTCAGGTATATGTCACTGGCAAGAGATGGTCCCTCAGATAAACCTGGTCCCAAGCCATGAAGGGCTTTAAAGGTGACAACCAGGACACCTTGAATTGCACCCGGAAACAAATCGGCAACCAATGCAGCTCCCGCAAGAGAGGTGATACATGTGCACACCGGGGACTCCACAAAACCATGCGGGCCGCTGCATTTTGCACCAACTGGAGCTTCCAGATGCTCTTCAAGGGCAGCCCCATGTAGAGCATATTGCAACAATCAAGACAGGAAGTGACTAGGGCGAACCTATGGCACGCATGCTACAAGTGACACACAAAGCCATTTATGCCAGCACGCGAGCTGCAGGCACACTTACCTCACTGCGCATGTGCGTACCACACAGCTGATTTTCAGCCGGTTTGAGGCCTTTTTTGGCCTCCCAGAGGCTTGAGGAAGGCTTCCGCAGGCCGAAAACTAGGCCCATTTCATCACTTCCTGTTTTTCTGGAAATACCGGAAGTGACAAAACAGGCCTAGTTTTCGGCCTGAAAAGCCTGCAGAAGCCTTCCTAAAGCCTCTGGGAGGCCGAAATAGGCCTCAAACCAGCCAAAAATCAGCTGTGAGGTGCGCACGTGCATAGGGGGCGTAGGGATTGCGCGCGCATGCATAGGGGGCATGGGGGAGATGCGCATTGCCTTCTGGGTGTTGGCACGTGAGCGCAAGCGTGCAAGCACGTGCACAATTTTTGCCACGTGAAAAAGTTAGCCACCATTGGACTAGGGCATGAGTGACTGTGAGTAAGGACCACTGGTCCAGGAAAGAGTGTAACTGGTGCACAACCCGCAGTTATGCAAACGCCCTCCTGGTCGATATTAGATCTCTCATGCATCATTAACCATTTGTTTGCTGACAAGAACAAGGGATGGGATGCGCTCATATTCCATTGACCGCTTTAGTTGATACAACCATGTGTCCCCTGTCCACTAACAGTACCTTCCATGGCTATTTTGGATTAGGCTGCAGGAGATGCTGAATGTCAAATTCCCACAGGCCCATCTGCCATCATCATGCCTGACCAGTGTGGTCAGGTCTTAATACCAGTTTCTAGATTTAAATGAGGAGTAATAAGAACTATTATCTTCATGATAGCTCATGAAAATTTTGGGAAGCTAATATGACAACACAGGAGAAGAGCCGGGATGGTGCAGTGGTTAGAAAGCAGTATTGCAGGCTAATTCTGCTGACTGCCAGCAGTTTGATTCTCACTGGCTCAAGGTTGGCTCAGCCTTCCATCTGTCAAGAATCATAAGGTACAACACTTAATAAAAGTATTCCCAGCACATTGCAGCCATGAAAGAGTGCCTGGGACAATTGAGACCCAGATCTCATTCCTTTGCCGGAACAAAAGAAAACAATTCTACAGATAATCTATTGTTACTATGCCTAGTAACAATGTGTAACAGACTAAGAGGAGAAATAAGCAGATTTCTTAACCTAAATGATCAAGAATTAATTACAGGTAGTTCTAGTGACCTTTTGAAGTTACACACAGCACTGGAAAAAACCTGACTTTTGTCCGTTTTTCACACTTATGACCGTTGCAGCATTCCCAGAGTCACACGATCAAAATTCAGACGATTGGCAACTGACTCGTACTTATAACAGTTGCAGTGTTCGTGTGAGCCTCATTCGCGACGTTTTCGCAAGCAAAGTCAACAGGGAAGTCAGATTCCCTTTTAACAAGCGTGTTGCTTCAGAACTTGAGCGATTCCCTTGAAAGCTCACCTAACAACCGTCTCTCTTAACAACATAAACTATGGGTTCAGTTGCGATCCTAAATTCAAGGATTACCTCCATCAAAATAGCTTTGTTGCTGCAATTGCCCGTTTGATCCTCTAGATGGCAGGATGCCACAGGCGCTAGCTGAAATCTCTGCCCTACGGTTCACCTTAAATAAAATAACAATAAAAAAAAGGCCTGAATTAAATTTGATTCTCCTATCAGCAGAAGCTTAAAACAGAGGGGAAACAGGGTCTGTTCTGGATACTTTTTTTTTTTTTAACGTGCTTGCTGTTGCCAGGGCAACCATTTTCCCCGGGTATCCTAAATGCTCAGCCACTTTGACACTTTTCTGATTCCCGTTCTTAGAAAATTAAGCCTGTGTCACACCATCGGTGCAGGGGAAAACTATTAGAGAATAAGGACGGTGTCGAAAACAGCAACATCGGGTTCTGAAAAAGGTGGCATTTTTTTTTCCTAGAATGTCGAGTTGAAAGACGTGCTGGATGCAATTTTGGGCCTAAGGGGAGGCTGGCAATGGGAATGCCGCTAAAGAGGTGGTGGTAGCCCCAGAAATAACGGGATGCGGGGAGGCTTAGAATGAAGCTGGGTGCAGAAAAAGATGTGTGGAGACAGGAATGGCATAATAACAGAATAACAGAGTTGGAAGGGACCTCGGAGGTCATCTAGTCCAACCCGCTGCTCAAGCAGGACACCCTGTGCTATTTCAGACAAAGCGTTGTCCAATCTCTTCTTAAAAGCCTCCAGAAGCAATCTCTTCAATCAGATTTGAACCTTTTTACTTGGCTTCTTAATACCGTCCAAGCCCAGTTTAACCTTCTTGACATGTTTCCATTCATCTTCCTTACAGATAGTGTTAGCCCCAGGGGTGGGATTCAAATTTTTAACTACTGGTTCTGTAGGTGTGGCTTAATTGGTGGGCGTGGCTTGGTGGTCATATGACTGGGTGGACATGCCTTGGTGGTCATATTATTGGCTGGGTGTGGCCAACTCAATATCATTCATATTGAGGCACGCATCTCCTCACCTGGCCTCTCATGACTGTGGGGATGCTGCAACGGTTGTAAGGGTGAAAAAGGGTCATAAGTCACTTTTTTCAGTGCCATTGTAACTTTGAATAGTCACTCCACACAAGCAAAGTACCAGCAAAGGAGGGGAAAAAAACTCCAGAGACATTCCTGTGACGGGAAGTCTAGTCCTTTAAGAATGTAATAAGGGTTAACAGAGAGGCACTTTCTGTAAGCAACACCAGAATGTTTCCTTCCTACCTTCCTTACAGGATTAGGCCAGTAATTTCTTCTAACAACCGGTTCTCCAAACTGCTCAGAATGTTAACAACCGGTTCTAGCGAATAGGTGTGAACTGGTAGAAACCCACCCATGGTTAGCCCCACAGGAAATAAAGCCGTAAGAAATGTACCAAATTTGCTTTTTCCAAAAAGCAACTGGACATTCTTGCTTTTCTTTCTCCTTTTGAAAAATATCTCACTTCCCATCCAAGAAGCTTATTGAAGACAACCATGACTTAGATGATTGAGAATCTCTAATTATAATAATCAGAATAGAGCTGGAAGGGATCCTGGAGGTCTTCTAGTCCAGCCCCCTGCTCAAGCAGGGGAACCTATACTATTTCAGACAAATGACAGTCCAGTCTCTTCTGAGAAACATCCAGAGATGGAGCAACCAGAATGTCTGGTTTCCAAGTGCTGACATTCATTTAAAAAGACAAAAAGCAAAGTCTATCTTCCATAACAATTTATTTTATTTACAAAAGCATCAAATTGGCAAGGTTTGTTGTAATTCTGGATCTGACCCAACCCAGAATTACATCATATAATATTGGAAATTAGAAAACACCCCCAAAAGTCACATTCCCCAATAGAAGTAAATCAACGTTGCCTGGTGTCATCAATCTCCACCTCTAGGTCTCAGCAGGGTCAGCTTTCATTCTCAAGGGAAAGAAGAACTACCTAGCCTAAACAACTCTCTCTATCTCCACTCCTCCCACCTTAGGAATGTGGCAAGCCCGAAACCCTTCCCCCAGGGGTGGGATTCTACAGATTCACACCTATTCGCTAGAACTGGTTGTTAATATTCTAAGCAGTTCAGAGAACTGGTTGTTAGAAGAAATTACTGGCCTAATCCTGTAAGGAAGGCAGGAAGGAAACATTCTGGTGTTGCTTACAGAAACTGCCTCTCCGTTAACCTTTATTACATTCTTGGCAGAACTAGACTTCCTGTCTCAGGAACTTCTCTGGAGTTTTTTTCCCCTCCTTTGCTGATACTTTGCTTGTGTGGAGTGACCATTCAAAGTTACAGTGGCACTGAAAAAAGTGACTTATGACCATTTTTCACACTTATGACTGTTGCAGCATCCCCACAGTCACGAGAGGCCAGGCGAGGAGATGCGTGCCTCGATGTGAGCGATATTGAGTTGGCCACGCCCAGCCAGTCACATGACCACCAAGCCACACCCACCAACCAAGCCACACCCACAGTACCGGTTGTTAAAAAAATTGAATCCCACCCCTGCCTTCCCCCCATAACCAGCAAAGAGAAAGAAAGAAAAGGAATATATAATAAGGCTAAATAAAATGGCTACACATATGTCAATTTTGGGCTTGACACACAACTTCTGCAGGCAAGCTGTTCCACTGGTTAATTGCCCTCACTCTTAGGGAGTTTCTCCTCAATTCCAGCTTGATTCTCTCCTATATTAGTTTCCACCCATTGCTTCTTGTCCTGCCCTCTGGTGCTTTGGAAAATAAACATAGACATTTGCCGACAGAAAACATCTTTGGAAAGAGGTGTAATTCCCATGAGTGGAATGGATGTTGTTCTTGAAGAAGGTCAATAGATGTGAGTTCATTGCCCTATTTTTTTTTTGTCCATGGAGATTCTCAGTCATCCAGGTCATAGTTGATTTAAGGGTGTTTTTCAAAAGGCAACTGGACTTTCTTTGTGTCTCCTTGAAGATGTTTTGCTTTTTTTTCAAGATGCTTCTTCAGTTGACATGAAGCAATGTGTCTTCAAGCACATTGCAACCATGAAAGAATGCCTGGGATAACTAAGGCCCACATCTAATTTCTTTGCCGGAACAAAGGAAGACAATTCTACAGATAATCTATTGTTACTCTGCCTAGTAAGGAAACACAAAGAAAGTCCAATTGCCTTTTGAAAAACAGCCTTTTAGTCTTTCACCATCTATCAGCAGATTCCTGAGCTTCTACTACATCCATTAAACTCCAAGAGAAGCGGGAACTCTAAACACCCATGTTCTTCAGATGAGGAAGTGTAATGAGCCACAGAAGTTCAATGAGAGCTAGCGTAGAGCTGTCATGGAACACAGAGGCAGGACCAATTTGAGGTATCACTAGGGGAACGTTGGAAGGAATTCACAAACCCTGAAACTTTTGAGGATTGTTTTTGACATTTGTTGCAAGTCTAAATTCATTCTGAGCCTTAGCTTTCCTGATTTCATCTTTGCTGATTCAGGCTATGTATTGGGTGGATAGATAGATTGATGGATGGATGGATGGATGGATGGATGGATGGATAGATGTAGGTAGGTAGGTAGGTAGGTATAGAAAGATAGATAATGAATTGATGCATGCATGGAGGGAGGGAGAGAAGGATGAATGGATGCATGGATATTGACAGATTATAGAGAGAGGGAGAGAGAGAGATAAGATAAAGGGGGAGAGAGATAAGAGAGACAGATAGACAGACAGATAATGATAGACAGACAGACAGATTAAAACAAGAACAAGAGCAGCATGATGGCCTAGTGGTGAAGACACTTGCCTCCCACTCAGAAGGTTGAGAGTTCAATCCTAGGTAGAGGGTGGATGTTTCTCTCTTAGGGCGCAAAGAGAAAATATTTGCTGTGAACTCCATGTAGGTGTCAAGAAGGGCATCCGGCCAGTAAATGCTCAGCTTCATTCAGTCGCCCTGACTCTAGCCCCAATTAAGGGTCATAAAAAGGGGAAAAAATAAGAGCAAACAGAAACAGAGAAGAGAGAGAAAGGAACTTTCAGACCGCCTCCATTCCCAATCCCTAATCTATCCAAAGCAGTTTCATCATCATCTTCACTTCTCCTGATCTCAGAAAATGAAAGAGAAGGAGCAAAGGACTGCTTTTCATTGCTCATTCCTGAGCTGCCCCAAGTGCAAAGCATAACAAAAATCCCATCAACATTTTCATCCCTATTCTGAAAGGGGTTGATTGCATCCTTCTACACCTGTCTTCTTATTTGGAATTGTGTTTTTGGTCCATTAAAAAAAAAACCTAAAACTTTGCAGGTGGCCATCTACAAGACATTCAAGTTATCTTTTTCTTTGGATTAACTGCTTGATAGCTGAAGCCCAGAAGATGGATGAGACAAGTATTCCCACAAATAAAAAAAAAAAAATAGATCGCTCCTGCATACTCTATACAGCTGTGGCATTTAAAAATAGTTTTAGCAGAGTTTCAAATACATTAGAGAAGAAAATGGATCCAGCTCTTGAACTAAAGACACCATGAGGCTACAAAGACTGGAGATTTTTAAATTAGTGCACAATTCTTTCTGTGGAAATACCTAAATCATTGAGGAAGAAGACAGGAAAATGGAGAAAAGGTGTGGAAAACATGTTTATATGAGAAAGGGATAATGGATCTCTCTGAATAGAGGGGATGGGACATTTAGAGCTAAAGAGAAACACAGGTCATTAAGTCCAAGTTTCTTCAATTTCAGCATCTTTGTCTGTACCTCTCATGCAGCTGCCTTTTTAGAAAATCAGACTAAATGTTTATAACTGCATTGGATAAATATAGATTTTAGGATATTTGGTCTGAGGAATTATCTCTTTCTCCTCTCATTCTACACCCATCCATCTACCCACCCATGGCCTATCTATCCATCCATCAATCCATTATACATCATACATGTATCCATTCATTATCTGTCTTCCATCCATCCTTCCAATTATCCATGTATCCATCCATGCATCCTTTCATTATCTGTCTGTCCATCCATCCACGCATCCATCTTTTCATGTCTATATGTGTCCATCTGACTGTCTGTCTATCTATCTATGTATCCATCCTTCCATCCATTCATCCACCCTTTCATATCTGTCTGTCTGTCTGTCTATCTATCTATCTATCTATCTATCTATCTATCTATCTATCTATCTATCTATCTATTTATCATATATGTATCTGTTTTCTATCAATCCATCCACATCCAACCTCTCATGTCTGTCTGTCTGTCTATTTATCTGTCTATCATCTATGTATCTATCATTTATCTATCCATCCACTCTATCTATCTATCTATCTATCTATCTATCTATCTATCTATCTATCTGTCTGTCTGTCTGTCTGTCTGTCTGTCTGTCTGTCTGTCTGTCTGTCTATCTATCCACTCAACCACCCAGTCCACCCCACCATCCAGCTACCCAGCCACTTAGCCAGCCATATCCATCTATTCATCCATCCATTTATCCCACATTATGATCATTTCAATGGAAATCAAAGGTTAGTTGTTTTCTGTCATTGTTTGAGGCCCAATAAGAGTTAGGAAATGGTACAATTCTTTTCGATTACCTGCCACTAGTCCAGCCAAGGTTTACAACACATCTCAGGTGTCAGAATTTCTCTTGCAGCTTTCTAACGTTGCATGTCAAATACCTCTGGCATGATCATAAAAGGATGATCTCGCAATCTCTACGAGAGACACCTATTTTGTGATAAATGCCATGCCTTTGTCTCCTTCTTGCACTTATGATGATTGATGGAGAGGCAATCATTCTGTCTCTTGGATATTGATACAGGGGTGTGAGAGGCTTTCGCTATTTTAGTGTGCAGTGTGTGAAACCACAATTCCTTCTTTCCAGCCCAAATTTGAGTTTGGGTCTTATATAGGTAGTCCTTGATTTACAATCATTTGTTTAGTGAGCATTTAAAGTTATGATGGCTATGATTAAATGATGACTTTTTTTTCACCTGAATGATTTTAATGAATAATGAAGCATCTGCAAGAAAACAACTGAGCAAAAAGGTCATCAAAGACCCAACAAGTGAACCCTGAACCACAAATACTCTCTTCTATTGGCGACCTTAAGGACGCAGCGGCTCAGTGGCTAAGACGCTGAGTTTGTCGATCAGAAAGGTCGGTGGTTCGAATCCCTAGTGCTGCATAATGGAGTGAACTCCCGTTACTTGTCCCAGCTTCTGCCAACCTAGCAGTTTGAAAGCATGTAAAAAATGCAAGTAGAAAAATAGGGACAACTTTGGTGGGATGGTAACAGCGTTCCTTGCATATTTGGCATTTAGTCATGCCATATGACCACGAAGATGTCTTTGGACAGCGCTGGCTCTTCGGCTTTGTAATAGAGATGAGCAGCGCCCCCTAGAGCTGGAAATGACTAGCACGTATGTGCAAGGGGAACCTTTACCTTTAATTTTCTTGGTGACCTTATTGATGAATAGGTTCTTTCTGATTTGAAGACAACACCCTTTGGACCTTCCCCCATCTCTTTTCCACTCAACTCTCTCCATCGCAGTCAATCAATCAAAAATGTATTTACAGCCACACACCAGAACTCTGCGTTAACACAACAAAAACATTCAAAAATATATCCTTTTCCACTGAGCAGCTGGAGCAATTTTACAAGTTTTCAGTTCTTTAGATAGTAAAACTCTTGATGGATTTCTGCAGAAAAAAAGAACTTATTTCCAATATGTCTATGGAGATTCTCAGTCATCCAGGTCAGGGTTGTCCCAAAGGTGCTTTTTCAAGAGGCAACTGGACTTTCTTTGGGTTTTTCCTTGAAGACGTTTCACTTCTCATCCAAGAAGCTTCTTCAGCTCTGAATTGAAGAAGCTTCTTGGATGAGAAGCAAAACGTCTTCAGGGAAAAACCAGAAAGTCCAGTTGCTTCTTGAAAAAAACACCTTTGGGTCATCTCCAAGATCTCATCTGCAGAAAACCTAATTGCTGGTTTAAGGAGATAGGATGGTAGATTGACTTATCAAGCAAAGGTGATCACACTTAGACTTATATACGGCTTCAGAGTGCTTTACAGCCCTCTCTAAACACATTGCCCCCAACAATCTTGGTCCTCATTTTACCCACCTTGAAAGAATGGAAGGCTGAGTCAACCTTGAGCTGGTCAAGATTGAACTCTTGGCAGTTGGCAGAGTTTGCCTGCAATACTGAATTCTAATCACTGTGCCCCCATGGTAGATGATGATAGATAGATAGATAGATAGATAGATAGATAGATAGATAGATAGATAGATAGGCAGGCAGGCAGGCAGGCAGGCAGGCAGGCAGGCAGGCAGGCAGGCAGGCAGGCAGGCAGGCAGAGATAGCAGTAGCACTTAGACTTATATACTGCTTCACAGTGCTTTACAGCCCTCTCTAAACGGTTTACAAAGTCAGCATATTGTTCCTAACAATCTGGGTCTTCATTTTACCAACCTTGGAAGGGTGGAAGGCTGAGTCAACTTTGAGCCCCTCAGGATCGAATTTCAGACAGTGGGCAGAGTTTGCCTGCAATACTCCATTTTAACCGCTGTGCAATTAGGGTTCCAGCAACGCATACTATCTCAGTGGTTAAATTAATGTAAGTGTTATTTATTTTATGTTATTTCAAATCTCAAATCGTATATGTGCTGTTTTCATTTAGGAGGGTGTATTGCTTAAATGCTCAGATGTCTGTCCACATATAAGAATTTATTGGCCTAATTCCTAGGAACTGCAGTGAAAGCTGAGAGTGTGTTTGGTGAGCTGAAAACAGACTATATTGTTTAGCTAATATTTAATAACCAAACTGTTTGCTAAATTTATCTCCTGGGCCTATATTGACTTTAAAATTTTATTTTGTAATTTTAATCTGTTATTATATTTGTAATGGTTTTTATATTTTATATTCCTTCCTTTCTCCTTCCCTTCCTTCACCCTTTCCTCCCAATTCCTCCTTCCCTCCCTTTCTTTCATCTTCCTTCCTTCCTTCATTCCTTCTTTCCCCTTTTCTTCCCACCTCCTCCCTCCCTTTCTTCCTTTCATCTTCCTTCCTTCTTTCCTTCCTTCTCCTTTTCTTCCCCCCTCCCCCCTCCCTCCCTCCCTCCATTCCTTTCGTCTTCCTTCTTTCCTCCCTCCCTCCTTTCCTTTCCCTTTTCTTCCCACCTCCTCTCTCCCTTCCTTTCATCTTCCTTCCTTCTTCCCTTCCCTCTTTCCCCTTTCCTTCTCACCTCCTCCCTCCCTCCTTTCATTTTCCTTCCTCCCTCCCTCGCTTCTTTCCTACCCCTTTCCTTCCCACCTCCTCCCTCCCTCCCTCCTTTTATCTTCCTTCCTTCCTTTTTCTTTTTCCAATTATTAGTTTCTCCTAGTTCACATCTTTCTTGTTTAAAATTTAATAAAGTTATTACAAAAAGCAAACCCTGCTGGAATAGTAGGAGGAGATTTAGAAATAAACAAAACAATGCTGTTTGCAAATAAAACCAATTTGCTTTCCACTGGAAAAAAGCCGAAGAAAAAGAGCTATCATTTCCTCCACATATCTCGGCAAAATTGAACCGACGTTTACCATTTTAGCAAAAACTAGGGAAATAGCAGCCCGACGTGCCTCCAAATCTATGTCAGAAGAGACATTTTGCTTTTGGAGGCAAAAGGAGACCAAATTTTCCTGCTACTAATAGATATATGGATGGAGACAGACGAACGGTGATGGTAGCAGTGACAAGTGCAAAAAAGATATTAAACTTATCCCACTTCCTTTTGCAAAATAAATAAATTTATCCAATCTGGCTGCACCACCGGGCGTGTTTATATCTTTGTGGGCCTTGGGGAGAAGCTTTGGATGAAGATGAAATTAATGATAATGAATTTACAGTGTTGATGTTGTTGTTTTTCACGAGCTAGAACGAAAAGTAAGAAAGGGAATTTCTCAGCTCAAATTCCCGCAAGGGGAGCTGGGTTTGTTTACCCCAAACAAAATCTTTCTCAGCTACTGTTTCCGTAGCCATGGCAACCGTATTGAGGTTACATCTATCAGCAAAGAGAGCAAAACAAGGACAGAGAGAGTGTTTAATAAAGATGAGCTGTGATAATTAAGTGCCAGGCAAGCTCGGTGGATCCTCATCCTACTTTCTTCTCAACCTGGAGGAACAAACTTTCTGGAACTTTCTTCTTTTCAGCCTCACTCTGGAGGATAAAATTGGATCTTACTTAAGAGTTTCAAATTCCCTCTCTGTAGTTCCTCATTAGTTTTTCGGCTATGCAAAGCAGCTTGAGTAAAGAGCTAGGATTTTAACAAGTCTGCGGAAACACCTTTTCTAGTTCGTAACTATGTTCAGCTTCCAACAGAAGAGAATATTAAAATGAAACAGAGATGAAATAAGTTAAAAGCCAGAATACAATGGCTGGAGGTGGGAATCTTCTAAAGAAGCTCAGGGTTGACCTGTGGGGTCCTTGGTGCTCTCCGAACTTGGTGGTTTTCTTGCTGACGTTTCATGACCCAACTAGGTAACATCATCAATGCTGGTAACACTCTCTCTAAGTAAATATCCCCAAGACAGAAGGGGTAGATTCCAGACACATAAGAGGCCCAGAATATGTATGAGAGAAAGAGGATGAAGACACCTTCTCCTTAATAAGTCCCAGACAACATTGTAGATATAGATAGTAGAATCTTCAGTCTGGCAAGACTTCGTCTAGAGATATGAAAATAATAAAAAAAAAACTCAGCTTGGAAGATTCACCATGTGTCATGCTTGGTTTTGGGTCTGGCACATGATGACTGAGGAATTCTGGGGATTGAAGTCCCCACACAATGGCTGAAGGATTCTTTTTTTTTTTATTTGCATTTATATGCCGCCCTTCTCCGGAGACTCAGGGCGGCTTACAGTCTTTGGAGCACCATGCTAAGTGCTCGGCAATAGCCTTCATTCCATTGTATATGCCTGCCTTTTACTAGGGCTTTTGGCCCCCTCCAAGCAGCATTTTTACAAAGTCAGCTTATTGACCCCAACAATCTTGGGTCCTCAATTTACCTACCCCGAGAGGATGGAAGGCTGAGTCAACCTTGAGCCTGGTGGGATTCGAACCTGCACTAATTGCAGGCAGCTTGCACTAAGTGCTAGATGATTAACAGCCTGCACCACCAAGGCTCTGTTCTTGAAGTTGAAGTCCACACAGAGAGAGGTTGAGGGATTCTGGGAGTTGAAGTCCACACATGATATGATGGAATGCATTGAACAGTTGAATTCCCAGGAGGGAGGGGATGCATTCCAGAGGAGTAAGAGGCAACTCAGCCCAGACAATATGTGTGAGAGAAAGAGGGTGAAGACAGACCCTCCTTAATAGTTCCCAGAGTGTATTGTAGATACAAATAGTAGAATCTTTAGTCTGGCCAGATTTTATGCAAATAATAAAGAACCCAGCTTGGGAGAATCACAATGTGTCATGCTTGGTTTTGGATCTGACACGTGGTGACTGAGGAATTCTGGGAACTGAAGTCCCCACACGATGGCTGAAGACTTCTTGAAACTGAAGTCCACACAGGCAGGCTGAGGGATTCTGGGATTTGTAGTCCACATATGATGTGATTTGAATTTAGTGAGGAGTTTAATTCCCAAGAGGGGTGCAATCCAGAAGAGTAAGGGGTAACTTAGCTCATATATGCGCAACAGAAAGAAGGTGAAGACAATCCTCCTTAATAGTTCCCAGAGTATATTGTAGATGCAAATAGTAAAATCTTCAGCCTGGAAAGATTCTACCTCAGGTCTGACGCAATAAAGAACTCAGAAGAATCACCTCACGTCAGTCTTGATTTTGAGCTGACACTTCATAAAAGGACACCACATTTAGCACGGCCAGTTGACAAGACTCTCATTTCCCAGAAGACGAATTGAAATATTTTCTCTTCACATCCTCTGACTCCCTAGGATGCCCTCTATCAAATCCACTCACCTTTTTTCTTTTCCTTTCTTCTTTTCTGGGGAAAGCAAGCATACTTCAAAGCTAAGTACTTGGCTGCAATCATCAATTGTTGGGGTTTATTTTCCACATTTCCTAAGAATGACTATGACTATGTTGCTAATATAAGCCTGGAGGGATTTATCTATTTATTTGCTTGCCTGCTAGCTTTACATTTCTCCTTTATGTTGGAAATGAACATCCAAGGCAACTCACAGTTTAACATGAGACACGTTGGATAAAAGAAGAAAAATGAAGGATCCTTGATTGATAACGGAGCTTTGTAATATGCCAATTTCTGGTTTCATTAATATATTAGATACAGCTCGGAGGAAGAAGTAGAGATATATAAGAACCAGGTGATGAGTCCACAGTATTCCAATAGACATGTCTAGAATAGAATAGAATAGAATAGAATAGAATAGAATAGAATAGAATAGAATAGAATAGAATAGAATCAAGTGTGATCGGACACACAAGGAATTTGTCTTGGTGCAAATGCTCTCAGTGTGCATAAAAGAAAAGATACATGTCTCAAGAATCATCAGGTACAACACTTAATTATAGTCATAGGGTACAATAAGCAATCAAATCATACTAGAAAACAGTCAATATAAGTCGTAAGGATACAAGCGACAAAGTTACAGTCCTACAATCACAAGTGGGAGGGGATGGGTGATAAGGAGTGATGAAAAGATTAATAATAATAGTAGTGCAGATTTTGTAAATAGTTGGACAGTGTTGAGGGAATTATTTGTTTAACAGAGTGATGGCATTTGGGGGAAAAACTGTTCTTGTGTCTAGTTGTCCTGGTGTGCAGTGCTCTATAGCATTGTTTTGAGGGAAGGAGTTGAAACAGTTTATGTCCAGGATGTGAGGGGTCTGTAAATATTTTCACCCCTCTTTTTGACTCATGCAGTATACAAGCCCGCGATGGAAGGCAGGTTGGTAGTAATTGTTTTTTCTGCAGTCCTAATTATCCTCTGAAGTCTGTATCTGTTCTGTTGGGTTGCAGAACCAAACCAATAAAATTCATCTCATGTTGCCTATCTATTCTTGGACACTTTTCTTGTGATAGTTGCTAAGAACCATCATTCTTATGGATAGTGAATTATAACCACCATTTCTGAACAACAGAAGCAGGTTCAATCAGAATAGAGCTGGAAAGGACTTTGGAGGTCTTCTAGTCCAACCCCCTGTTCAAGCAGGAGACCTTATACCGTTTCAGACAAATGACTGTTCAATCTCTTCTTAAAAACCTCCAGAAATGAAGCACCCAAAACTTTTGAAGGCAAGCTGTTCCAGCACTTAATTGTCCTCACTGTTAGGAAATTTCTCCTTAACTCCAGGTTGCTTCTCTCCTTGGTTGGTTTCCATCCATGTTCCTTGTCTTGCCTTCTGGTGCTTTGGAGAATAGGTTGACCCCATCCTCTTCTTTGTGGCAGCCCCTCAGATAGTGGAATACTGTTCAATGAAGATAGTGTAGAAAGTTAGCGCCTACCCTTTTCCTAGAAGAATGAAATATTTTGAGAAATATTAAAAAGGCAGAATATATATTTCCCTGGATGAGAAATGGAGAAACATACTCTTGGAAAGCAGTTTCCACCTTTCTTAATAGCCCTCAGCAGATGTCAGCACTTAAGGAGAAAACTAGCTCTATTCATAAGCAAATACCCTTTCCCAGGGTCCAACAAAGCAGGAATTAGCCCACAGTCAGAATAGGAATTGCCCAACATCCTTTCAGAACACAAGCCGCTTCATTGCAAAATCTTAGTTGCATCACCCCCAGCAAACTTCAACCAAATTTAGCTCAGACAAACTCCTAGGATTTGTACATGGCTCAATGGGAGTCAAACAACACCCAATAGAACACATATTCTTTGCGGCCCTTTCTGGATCTGGGCGCACTTCGCACAATCACTTCCGCCCTCGTCATCTCCCGCCTGGATTATTGCAATGCTCTCTACATGGGGCTCCCCTTGAAGAGTCTCCGGAGGCTGCAGCTAGTCCAGAATGCAGCCGCGCGGGTGATCGTGGGTGCTCCTCGGAGCTCCCACGTTACACCGCTTCTCCGCAGGCTGCACTGGCTTCCTGTGGCCTTCCGGATTCGATTCAAGGTGGTACTGACAGTATTTAAAGTGCTCCATGGCTCGGGACCTGGGTACTTACGGGACCGCCTGCTGCCATCATCAACCTCCCGCTGCTCAGTACGCTCCCACAGGGTTGCCCTCCTCGGGGTACCACCGCCCGGCCGTTGTCGGTTGACGGCCCCGAGGGTTCGGGCTTTCTCTGTGGGAGCCCCCTCCCTTTGGAATGATCTCCCCCCGGAGATACGAGCTATGACGGATATTCTGACCTTCCGGCGCGCAGTGAAAACCCTATTTTTTAAACAGGCTGGCCTGGCCCAGTAACTGTATTTTAGTTTTAACTTAATTTTAATCGGGGTTTTATTAGCTTTTAATTTTTAACTGAATTTTTGGGATAGACAGCCGGATCAATTTGGTTTAATTTATTTTAATTGTATTTATTGGGTATTTATTGTATGTTTTTAGTAGGCTGTACACCGCCCCGAGTCCCTTTTGGGAGAGGGAGCGGTATAGAAGTTTAATAAATAAATAAATAAATAAATAAAGAACACATATTCTTGCACAGGAATAGGAAATTCAAGTGCAAAGCCCAAGAAAAGGTATAAATATCCCCCACAATTCAACCCTGAAGTTACAAGTATTCTCCTTGATGAAAAGTTAGCTTCCCAAAAAGACTCCTTTGCACAATGATAATCAAAATTTCATCTAGGTTATTAATAAAGATGGAGGAGGGGGAGGAGGAGGAGGAAGAGGAAGAGGAAGAAGAAGAAGAAGAAGAAGAAGAAGAAGAAGAAGAAGAAGAAGAAGAAGAAGAAGAAGAAGAAGAAGAAGAAGAAGAAGAAGAAGAAGAAGAAGAAGAAGAAGAAGAAGAAGAAGAAGAAGAAGAAGAAGAAGAAGAAGAAGAAGAAGATGATTCCTTCCAATCATGATTAATTGAGGCTCTCTAATTCGGAAGAAGCCAAATGATGTTGGCTTGGTTCATATCAAGACTACAGATCCATGATTAAACATTTGTATTTGATCTGAACCATGATGTTGATCTTTTGCTGCTGATCTTTTGCTTCCCAAATGTCCCAGCTCAAAGATCCAGCAAAGATGTCAAACCTTCATAAATCTTCCTAATTGACTATACTAGAAAGGAGGTATTGCATCAGCCACACAAAGGTATGATATGGAAACTTCCCTCCAATCTTTCACTCACATCCACACAAGTATAAACCACTAGACACTCTTCCTTACTTTTAGTTTAATTTTCTGAATGTGGTAAGAAGAAAAAAATAAGTAGAGAGAAAAATGGATTGGGGAAACTTTGATTCCAAGATTCAGGTGCTGAAACAATTTTTTGGTTTTCCGAATCAAATTGGAAAATCAAATTAAACCTTCCAATCAGGTATCTCTGAATCGATTTGATGATTAGGAAGCTTGTTCGTTCTGAATCATGCACTTTAAGATAAATTGCTTTACAGATTAACAGAGTTGGAAGGGACCTTTCAAGTCATCTAGTCCAGGGGTTACCAACCTTTTGGACTTCAGGGACCACCAAACTCATCATTTTAAATCCCGTGGACCAGAGACCCAAAAAAATCTGCAGGAAAATTCTCCACCCCATTTTCCTACCAATCGATCATTCTTTATTTGGGATTGCAGGATATCGTCTGCAGGTCCGTTCTCAGAGAGAGAGAGAGAGGGAGGGAGGGAGGGAGGGAGGGAGGGAGGGAGACAGACAGAGACAGAGACAGAGACAGAGACAGAGAGACTGACTGGCTTTTGGCTTCATGCAAGGAAAGCAGCAGAAGCAGCAGAAGTCTTCCTTTCTCTCCCCCAAACTCTGCCAGAAATAAGTCTTTGCTGGTGCAGCCTCTTGGAGCAGGAAGCCTTGCAAGATCCCAAAGACTCATTTCTGGCAGAGTTTGGGGGAGAGAAAGAAATATTTTTGCTGCTTTCCTTATGTGCAGCCAAAAGCAGAAGAAAGAAATGGAAAGAAGCAGCCTGGTGGCCAGGCGAGATGTGTGGGGCTTGTGGGGCAAGTTCCCCCCTCCACCCTTTCCCCCTCCCTTCACTACCTCGTGTTGTTCACAATGCAAGTGATGCAAGCCTTGTGTTCCCGCGAGCCATGTGGATGGTGCAGCCATGTATTCCCACGCAGCCTGGATTAATTGCTTTGGGAGGGACATTTCTCTGCGGACTACCAAAATTTTCTCATGGACCACCAGTGGTCCCCGGTCCACTGCTTGGTGACCCCTGATCTAGTCCAACCCCCCACCCAAGCAGAAGACCCTACACCATTTCTGACAGATAGCAGTCCAATCTCTTCAAGCCTCCAGTGATGAAGCTCCCCAACTTCTGAAGGCAAGTTCTGTTCCATGGATTGATTGCTCTCATTGTCAGAAAATTTCTCTGTATTTCCAGGTTGAATCTCTCCTTGTTCAGTTTCCATCCATTATTCCTTGTCTGGCCTACAGGCGCTTTAGAAAGTAGATTGATCCCTTCCTCTCTGTGGCAGCCCCTCAAATATTGGAAGACTGCCATCATGTCTCCTCTGGTCCTTCTCTTCCTTAGACTAGCCATGCCCAGTTCCTGCAACCGTTCCTCGTATGTTTTAGCCTCCAGTCCCCTAATCATCCTGGTTGCTCTTCTCTGCACTTTTTTAGAGCCTCAACATCTTTTTTATAGTGTGGTGACCAAAACTGGATGCAGTACTCTAGGTGTGGTCTTACTAAGGCTTTATAGAGTGGTATTAGTACCTCACTTGATCTTGATTGCATTGTATAAACTATTGGGTACAAGAAAAAAGATAAATCTAAACCCAATATTATCCTTGCTGATTAAAGGCCTGCCTATTTTTTTTTAAATAACACATCCACACTAATATTTTTTAAAAAAATATAAACAGCAAGTTTCGACTTGAATCTGCAAATGCAAAATATATGTTCTCCACATTGTCATCATAAAACTAAGATCTCTCCACATTTTTTAAATAAAAAAATAAGTTGTAAATAAACAAATCAAGCTAAATCATTAGAGTCTTGGATTATTCTAAACAATTTATGAGACAGTCTGCCTTACTCTATTTCCCTGCAGAAAAGATGGGGTTGGTTATATAAATGATTTATTATTGTTTTCTTCTGTAGGCACCGATAGACTAGACAGAAGGGGAGGGCAAAGGAAATCAGCATTAATTGAATGCAAAATCATCTACTTTTTAAAACTCCAAGCAAAGTATATGTATGTCCTCATTCACAAAGCAGGAAGAAGGGCCCACAGATGGAATTCGTCGAGTGGTTTCAAAGTTGCCTATGAATTGCAGGACTGAATGCAAAGGAGACTGGAAAAAACTTTTGATCTCAGCAAGATAGGGAAGCCAATGAAGGCAAAATAATTACGTACCCCTGATGAACATTGCAGGATCCAATCCAAAAGAACAATTAATCAGTGGAACAACTTGCCTCCAGAAGTTGTAAATGTTCCAACACTGGAATTTTTAAAGAAGAGATTGGATAAACATTTGTCTGAAGTGGTATAGGGTTTCCTGCCTGTGCGGGGGGCGGGGCGGCGCGTTGGACTAGAAGACCTCCAAGGTTCCTTCTAACTCTGTTATTCTATTCTATTCTATTCTATTCTATTCTATTCTATTCTATTCTATTCTATTCTATTCTATTCTAGTATCTTCTTAAAATATACAATGTTCCAAGTAGCATAGTTTTTTGCAGTTCCGCTGGTGGTATTGCAGGAAGCTGCAATTTTTTGATGTGTTTTGTAAAATTCTTGGACATGGTACCAAGTGCTCTGATGACAATCGGTATCACTCTTACATGTTTCATCCATAATCGCATGGTTTTGATGGGCAGGTCGTGATATTTATTACAGATGAAGAAACCTCTTTGATCCGTTAACCTTTGGTCAGTTACGTTACATGTTTTTCCTTCCACAGTTGCATTATTCTTTTTTTGAAATCCGCTGGCTGTTGGTTGTGCCTGATGGTAACATTTGATAATTTCTCAATTTTCTTCGGTTGTCCAAGTTTTGCGCTTTTGTCCCAGTTGCACGCCCTGGTTCACCAGCAGTAGCAACTGAGCTCTGTAGCCCATTTTTCGACAGATGTCCAGAAGGCATAATGTCATGCCTCTGTTGGAATCTGATTCTGAGGGAGAGGAGGAACAGCTGACAGGGAGTGGGAGTGTGGTTCCAGTGGCTATGGAAGAAACTGGGGAAGGGCACAGTCCGGCTGGGCATTCAGAGGAAGACCCAGGGCCACCCCCTCTTCATCCTAGGGCACGCTGGGAGGAACAGAGAAGGGAGCAATGTGAGTTGCATGGTTTACGGGGGAGGAAAGGGCCCTGATCCCCTTCATTAGCTGCAGCTGGGAAAACTGTTTAAAAAGGCAAACTACGCACAGCAAAGTTGCTGGAAGCAAAGCATAAATTATCTTTATTTGTCGAGGCTTATCTGGGTTCTGGCATCCTCCCAACTGTGTGTGTTTCATTATCTTTTGGAAGTCTGCAATTCCTTATCCTGCCCTGTCTTGTTAATTGCTGCAGCATGGTTTGTGTTGGTTTTTATTTATAATTTATATGTACTTTGGGTTCGGACGGAATTTCTTCCCTTTAGAGACTGCTCTTGGGAGAGTTTTTTTCTCCAGCAATGATAACTGGGCATTGAGGGCCAAGTTGGAGGAATTAAAGGAACTTTACCTACAATTGTGACTTAGTTGCTTTTGTACCATGCCCCAGGTCATCACACATACCATGTGATCCTTGTTGATCTGGGCGGTGACCGATCTTGTATGAAATTTTGTTGATTTCTTTTCATCGTTGGTGATGGTAGGTGCTTGGGTTGGTTCATGGTGGCTAAGCCACTACCAATCCCAAAACCAGCAATTCCATAACCGTAAGGACCACACCTGACAGCTGTCCAGGCCCAGCCATGGATTGTTGTTGTTGTTGTGATTGTGATTGTGATTGTGATTATGATTGTTGTTGTTGTTATGATTATGATTATCATTGTGATTGTGATTGTGATTACCATTACCATTATCATTATTATTATTAATCGCACCGTCAGCCAGGTGTTCAGACTGGGTTTGGCATTTTTGTCTACCTATCGAGTCCTTACCAAGGACCTGGAATAGGCAAATCTGGATGTTTGATGGAGTTACAGATAACACCACACGATGTTCCAAGGAAAGCTGCCTTCCGCAATTGACTGATGGCAAATTTGTCAATGCCAATGATGATGTTCAAGTGGTGCTCCAGTTGTTTTGGGACTGCACCCAAGGCATCTATGACTATTGGTACTACTCTTGCTTGTTTTTGCCATAGTCGTTCTATTTGTATTTGTAGGTCTTTGTGTTTTGTTATCTTTTCCAGTTCTTTCTCTTCTAGTCTGCTGTCTCCAGGCATTGCCACATCCACAATCCAGGCTTTTTTGTCTTTCTTATCAACAACTGTTAAGTCCGGGGTGTTATGTGGCAGGTGCCTGTCTGTCTGGATTCTGTAGTCCCAGAGCAATTTAACTTTTTCATTTTCTATGACTTTTTCTATTTTATAGTCCCACCAGTTCATGCTTACAGGCAAATGATATTTCTTGTAGATCTTCCAATGTACCATTGTTGCTACTTTGTCATAATTATAATTATTATTTCAAAATTCAGATTCTTAATACAAACTGTAATAGGCATTCATAAATTCAGTTAATCAGAATAGAGCTGGAAGGGACCTAGGAGATCTTCTAGTCCAACCCCCCTGCTCAAGCAAGAGACCCTATACCATTTCAGACAGGTGTCTGTCCAGTCTCTTCTTAAAAGCCTCCAGTGATGAAGCACCCACAACTCCTGAAGGCAAACTGTTCCACTGGTTAATTGTCAGCTGGTGCTCCATTCAAAATCCAAGAAAGAAATACTTAGACTCCGTTAGTTAGAGAAAAGGTATCTTTTACTGGAAATCAAAGTGGTAGCAACAAAAGAATTCTGAATCTGAGAAAATGAGCACGTAAATCACATATACAAACTGATGCAACGTTCCCACCCCCCAATGGTTCAATTTGCTCCTCCAATTAAAAGTTGTGGATAGCATCATGTAGGCATCTTCAGGTGGGGATGAGGCCTCTGTCCGTTGACCTTGGCATATTTTGATAAAGAGTTGCGGCTGCGCATAGCATAGAATAGAAACCTAAGCAAGACTCTCCCCCCCCCCCTCAACTTATACAGTTTCGTTTCTTAACAACTCCAGCTCGCTTCCCATAATAATCATGGCCCTCTCCCTCCCCCCGTTAGTTATGACAGCTGAAAGATTTATTTATTTATTTATTTATTAATTACATTTATATACCGCCCTTCTCCCTAGGGACTCAGGGCGGTGAACAGCTCGTCTAAAAACCCCACAAATACAAAAGTTAAAAAGTAATTAAATATTTGAAACAGCTGCAGACTAAAATTAGGAAACCCCCCCCCTACCCTTAAAACCCAATTTAAAGTTAAAAATGGAGATCAAATTTAAAATCATTATCTCAGCCCAGGCCGGCCTGCTCAAAGAGCCAAGTCTTTAACGCGCGCCTGAAGGCCCTCAGGTCCGTGCCGGTACGAAGTTCCGGTGGCAGAGTATTCCAGAGGGCGGGGGCACCCACAGAGAAGGCCCTACCCCTTGGCGCCGCCAGACGACACATAGCGGCCGACGGCACCCGGAGCAGACCCTCCCCGTGGGAACGCACCGGCCTGTTGGAGAACGTTGGTAGAATGCGGTCCTGAAGGTAACCTGGTCCCATGCCATGGGTCGCCCTAAAGGTCAAAACTAGAACCTTAAAGCGAACCCGGAGAGCCATCGGCAACCAATGCAGCTCGCGCAGGAGAGGCGTCACATGGGCGCTACGCGACGCCCCCATAATCACCCTCGCGGCTGCATTTTGCACCAACTGGAGTCTCCGGATGCTCCCCGCAGGGAGCCCCATGTAGAGGGCATTACAATAGTCCAGGCGAGAGGTGACAAGGGCCTGAGTGACCGTGCGCAAGGCGTCCCGATCCAGGAAGGGCCGCAACCGGTAGATCCGACGGATCTGATGAAACGTCCCCCTGGAGACGGCCGCGATGTGATGTTCAAGCGACAGCCGTACATCCAGGAGGACTCCCAGGTTGCGAGCCCTCTCTGTGGGGGGCAGAACCTCCCCCCCAATAGCCAGCGAAGGTGTCAGCTGGCTATATCGGGGCGCCGGAAACCACAGCCACTCGGTCTTGGATGGGTTGAGCCGAAGCCTGTTCCCGCCCATCCAGTCCCGCACGGCCTCCAGGCACCTAGACATAGTCCCCACAGCATCGTTGGGGTGGTCCGGAGTGGAGATGTACAGCTGGGTGTCATCTGCATACAGATGACACCTCACTCCAAGACCACGGATGATCTCGCCCAGCGGCTTCATATAAATGTTGAACAGGAGGGGAGAAAGGACCGACCCCTGAGGCACCCCACAAACCAGGGGCCTAGAGGTGGACCTCTCCCCCCCCGCCAACACGAATTGCGAACGGTCAGAGAGGAAGGAGGAGAACCATCGGAGGACGGTTCCACCAATCCCCAACCCCTCCAACCGTCGCAATAAGATACTATGGTCGATAGTATCAAAAGCCGCCGAGAGATCTAATAGGACCAGGACAGAGGAGAACCCTCTGTCACGAGCCCTCCAGAGATCATCAACCAACGCGACCAATGCCGTCTCAGTGCTATGTCCAGGCCTGAAGCCCGATTGGAACGGATCGAGGTAAGTTGCTTCCTCCAGGTACTGGGGGAGCTGACGTGCCACCACACTCTCAACAACCTTCGCCACGAAGGGAAGGTTGGAGACTGGACGATAGTTGTTTAAAATAGCTGGGTCCAGGGAAGGCTTCTTGAGGAGGGGGCGCACCACCGCCGCCTTCAGGGCGGTAGGGAGCAACCCCTCTCTCAAAGAAGCATTGACAATCCCCTGGAGCCAGCCTCGTGTCGTCTCCCTGGCGGCCGAAACCAACCAGGAAGGACACGGGTCCAATAAACAGGTGGTGGCATTCAGACCCCCCAGCAACCTGTCCACACCCTCAGCGGTCACAGGATCGAACTCCCCCCAGATAACACTCTCAAGACCTGCCCCGGACACCTCCCCCGGGACCACCCAATTGGAGTCGAGCCCTTCCCGAATCTGAGCGATTTTATCATGCAGAAATCGGGAAAACTCCTCCGCTCTACCCTGCAAGAGGTCATCCCGCGCTCTCGGTTCAAGTAGAGAGCGGGTCACTCTAAACAGGGCGGCAGGCCGATTTTCTGCTGATGCAATAAGGGCGGAGAAATACGAAGATTTCGCCGCCCCTATCGCCACAAGGTAAGTCTTAATATGAGATCTCACCTGTGTTCGGTCAGACTCAGAACGGCTCGCCCTCCAAATGCCCTCAAGACGTCTTTTTCGGCACTTCATCTCCCGTAGCTCCTCCGTATACCACGGAGCCAAATGGGATCTGTGCCGAGTCAGAGGTCGCATAGGCACAACTCGCTCTAGGGCCCCGGCGGCCGACCCCTCCCAGGTGGCCACCAGGTCTCCAGGCGAGCTGAGAGCCAGAGATTCAGGAAATGGCCCAAGCTCCCTCTGGAACCGATCCGGATCCATTAGGCGCCTGGGGCGGAACCATCTAAGTGGCTCCGCCTCCCTGCGGTGGGGGGTAGCGGAACAGAAATCCAGCCTAAGGAGGGAATGATCTGTCCATGACAAGGGCGTAATAACTAAATCCCCCCAATTACAGTCATTCAACCACTGCCCAGAGACAAAAATCAGGTCCAGCATGTGACCTCCCATGTGAGTGGGGGCAGAAACTAACTGGGTCAGGTCCATGGCCGTCATGGAAGCCAAGAACTCCCGGACCAACCCCGAGGTTTCACCGAGCGATGGCAGGTTGAAATCCCCCATGACTAAGAGCCTTGGGGTCTCAACCGCCAGCCCGGCTATTACCTCTAGGAGTCCGGGTAGGGCCGATGAGACGTGGCAGGGAGCCAGGTACGTCAACAAAAGACCCATCTGAACCCCTTGCCCCCACTTCACAAAAAGAGATTCACAGCCAGCCGTCTGAGGGACAGTGGCCTCCCTAGGACAAAGGACTTCCTTTATAAGCACCGCCACCCCACCGCCCCTTCCCTGAGCCCTAGGCTGGTGAAATGCAAGGAAACCTGGTGGGCACATCTCAACCAGAGGGACACCTCCCTCTGGGCCCAACCAGGTTTCGGTGACACCTACCAGGTCCGCGGCCTCCTCCTGAGCCAACTCCCAGATCAGGGGAGCCTTATTAACCACGGACCTGGCATTGCACAACAGCAGCCGGGTATTCAGGGCCTGAGATTCCGGACAACCAGGACTGCAGGATGGGTAGGGAGGGTCGGAGCGCGCTACCGCTTGTAAACATCGGGAGCGCGATCCCCTAACCGGATATGGCCCTCCACCCCTAGCATACCTACCTCTCCCAGTTACCGTGCCGATAAAATTGGCCCCCGGCTGCCCACCCCCTGTCTGCCACCCCGACACGGGGACCCCCGAGGGCCCACAGGCGCGCTCGCCGGCCCGGCTGCCCCCAATTCCATGCGGGCTGTCTCCCCCGCCCGCCCTGGACTTTTCCCCCTTAAAAAATCCCATTAAAAATTTTTCAAGCCCGAATTTACCACGCCCTCCCCGGTTTCCCCGACCCCACCATCGCTCCGGATCCCAGGATCCCTCATTGCGGAAGGTCTTAGAGAGCTTCGAGGGCCACCTAAGGGAGAGGGGGGCATCCCTCAAGGCCCAAAGCTCTGTCCTCGGGTACTTCCGTGGACCTGGCCGCCCCATCTCGGCAGTCCCAGAGTGTCCGCGACGTCTGCCGTCCTCCGGCCATGGAAAATGGAATCCAGTCCAGCTGGGATATATTCTGCCTCCCCCCGGTCGTCCCACCTCTGCCACCGGTGAGACCCCCGGGGGGGAAAGAGTCACAGGCAGAGCCGGTCCCCCCCCCAGGCCCACCACCTCTGCCACCGGTGGGGGCCCCAGGGAAGGAAGGGACACCACAGCTCCACCTAAGCGGCCCACGGGGGCATCGGCACCATCGCTCCCCAGCCGAGCCCTTCCGTGGATCTCCCAGCCGCCGCGTCGTCTTCGGGGCTATCGAAAATGCCCCAGGTCCGCTCCAGGGCCGCCCTGACCGCCGCCGGCCCATATCAAAGCCGGCCGGGGCCGCCCATGACCGCCGCGGCCCGAAGGAGGCCGCTGAGCCCACACTGGGGCCACCGACGTAGAAGACACCAAGAGCGCCGTCACGACGAGTCCGGAGGCCGCGGCTGCCACCACCGCCGCCGCCGAACACCCATCCGCAGCCCCCTCGCTCAGCCGACCGCCGGGAAGGGCCGCCGCTGCCGACCACCCGTCCATCACCGCCGGGCGCCCGTCCGCAGCCGCCCCGCTCCGCCGACCGCTGGAGGAGGCCTCCGCAATCGACCCAAGGCCGCCGGGGCCGCCGTGACCACGCCGCCCTCCACATCGGTCCCGCGGCTCCAGCCGACCCCCGACCAGCTTCCAGATGTCCCGGCTGGTCTCCCTCGATCCTCCCCCGCCTCTGCCACCGGCGGGGGGGCCCAGGGGACAGGGGGGGTCGCCGCTGAGGCCGTCCAGGCCGGAGAGGGCCGCGGCGGAGCTCCGCGTCGCACGCACCGGATCCATCGCCACAAATCCACCGGGGCCGCTCCACACCACTCCCAAGGCCTCCGAGGCCGCTCAGAAACCGCTCCGGGGCCGCCGCACCTGGAACGCGGCCTCCGACGCCACTCCGAGGCCACTCCGAGGCCAACGAGGCCACCCCGAGGCCGCTCCGAGATGCAAAGCAAAAGAAGAGAAGCAAAGGAAGAAAATCGTGAAGGCTGACATTCGGCTCTCTTGCAAAAGAGGCGTTAGTCCTAAAAAAATAAGAACAGAAGATCATAAAACATATACATATAACAGCAACATTATGGTTCAGGGTTTATCAGGATACTTAGTGCGAAATGCTTTCACGAGCTTGGGAGCTCTAACATCCTTCTCATTCACCCATTCAGACTGGGAGGAAGGAAAATGCTTCCAAGCAACCAAATATTGGATTCGACCCCTCTTTTTCCGAGAATCCAAAATTTCTTTAACTTCAAAATGTTGTTCACCTTCAATAAGTAATGGTACAGGGGGATCTACTTGAGTCGGTCTCAAATCAGAAGTATGTTCAGGTTTTAATAAACTAACATGGAAAACAGGATGGATCCGTCGGAGGGTTTTAGGCAATTTCAATTGGACTGCCACAAGGTTCACAATTCGTTCAATTGGGAAAGATATTGGAATACATAATGCAGGTTCCAGACTGATGAGCTGTATTCAAGTATTGGTCTAGCAAATGTTTTGTATGCTCTAGTTAGTAGGGTGATATTACAAGAGAAAAAGCTATGTAGGATTAGGTTAACAACTCTTAATGCCTTTTTGGCTATGTAGTTACAGTGGGCTCTAGCACTTAGATCATTAGAGATGAGTACTCCAAGATCCTTGACAGAGTTTTTCACTGTCAACAAGTTTCCATCCACTGCTTCTTGTCTTGCCTTCTGGTGCTTTGGGAAATGAGTTGATCCCTTCTTCTTTGTGGCAGCCCTTCAAATACCGGGCTACTGCTATCATGTCTCCCTAGTCCTATTTTTCTCTAGACCAAATATTTGGATCTGGCCAAATCTCTAAACCAATTTGGATTTAGCCATATCCAAATCCTGCAACCATTCCTCAATGTATTAGGAAGGAACGTTGGATGTCTTCTGGGCCAACCCCCTGTTTAAGCAGGAGATCCTATATGATTTTTCTGATTCATTTCAACAGTTGATGAGCCCTTTCCATGAATTGTGTGAATTAGTTAATTCCATAACGAAGTGAAATGCACTGAGCAAACAAGTCACTACAAACCACTTCTCAGTTACTTTTCGTTCTTGAATTTGCCCTAAAAGAGCACAATACCGGCGGAGACAACCTAGTTATACCAACACGTCTGTCTCCCCAAACCATAAATAGGTTAACAATTACTAGATGCCCAGAACGATGTCACTGCCCATCACGATATATTCAGGCTTCCCTGCTCTTAAGATGGCACAAATCCAATTTAATTTTGCAAACAAGAGCTGACACAGTCAAGTCTGTTCATTAAGCTGTAATCCTGCTTTTTTAAAAAAAAACACCAAGAAAAGAAAGTTGGGATGGACAAAGAAAAAAAAAAAAAGGAAAAATGCCATAGAAAAAGTGACACAGTCATCAAATTGCATACATAGTGCCACTTTATACCGGCAGAAAGTCTGATTGTACTGCTAATTAATTCTCATGATGCCCACAAAGCCAAAGGTAAGATTTGCTTGACATACTTATTATTTAATTAGTATATTAACTTTCTCATTGCAAATCTTTCTCCGTTTAATTAGCTTGTATTATGAGCCTGCCTCAGCTGAACTGGCATTTGCAGGGAGAAATAAGAAATAACAGAATCTTGTAGGTCTGATTGTAATTCCCCCTACTCCTTATACAGGTAATCCTTGACTTACAACCATAATTGAGTCCAAAATTTCTGTTGCTAAGCGAGAATAACAGAACAGAATAACAGAAGTTGGAAAGGACCTTGGAGGTCTTCTAGTCCACCCCGCTGCTCAGGCAGTAAACCCTGCACCATTTCAGACAAATGGCTGTCCAATCTCTTCTATAAAACCTCCAGTGTTGGAGCATTCACAACTTCTGGAGGCAGATCGTTCCACTGGTTAATTGTTCTCACTGTCAGGATGTTTCCCCTTAGTTCTAGGTTCCTTCTCTCCTCGATTAGTTTCCATCCATTGCTTCTTGTCTTGCCTTCAGGTCATATGTGAGTTTTTAAAGTGAGTTTTGCCCTATTTTATGACTTTTCTTGCCACAAGTTGATGTTCCAGAGTTGGATCATAAAACATCTGGGGGAAAACCACCATGGTCAGAGAGCATCAAGAACCTCACCATTGTTGTTATTCTCCTCCTCCTCCTCCTCCTCCTCCTCCTCCTCCTCCTCCTCCTCCTCCTCCTCCTCCTCCCTTCTGGCACTGGTGATGTTCCTATTGTGATTTGCCGGCAGTAGATGTGGATGGCTGAGGTCTTGGAGAACAAGGACTCAGATGAGGGGTCTGCATGTGAGGCAGGGACGGGGCCAGGACTATCAGGGAGTGGGGTGCTGCCTTCAGAGATTGTGAAGGCTGGCAGCAGCAATGAAGAAGCCCCTGAGGAGCCTGTGCCCAGTGCGCATGTGCGCGTGGGGCTGCTCAAAGGAAAGAGCAGCTGCAGCAGTACGAGCGACTCGGGAATAAGGCTGCAAGGCAATGGCCCCTCCCTCAAGAGATAAAAGCCAGCTGAGAAACTGGAGTTCTTTGCAGGAAGCAAAGAAGTTTTTTACACTCAAGCCTTGTGGACGTTCGGAATATCTTGGTTGGTGTTTAGAGACTCTTTGTGTTTGAAATATTTCTTAGTAACTTTATCTAGTGCTCTTGGCAGCTTTGCACAACCTTGGCATGGCTCGTTCTTATCAGAGGCAATTAGTTTGAAACCGCCTTTTAACCAGGAAGGAATGGAATTCATAAAGAATCATTAAAAGGTTTTGCTGTTACCTCTGTCTGGTGTTTGTTTCCTTGGAACAAGATTTGGGTCAGAACAGTTCTCTAGTTGGGTCATGAAAGGTCTGCAAGAAAACCACCAAGCCCAGAGAGCACCAAGGACTCCACAATTCAGCCCTGAGTTCTAAACACTCTCTTCTATTGATAATATATTATGCCAGCCCACAGAAAGCATTAGTGCAGCAACCCAGTTAAACAGCATTGTGTGAATGCACCTGATGACTTGTGAAATGAGTCACTGAAGTTGCTAAGTTAGCAAATTCAGACGCTTGTACTTGTATTTATGTTGGATTTCAGTGTCCCCTTTTGGGACCCATTCTCCTAAGCACCTGAAAGCTAGAAAAGAAGCAATGAATGGAAACTCATCAAGGAGAGAAGCAACCTGGAATTCAGGAGTAATTTCTTGACAGTGAGAACTATAAACCAGTGGAACGACTTGCATCCAGAAGTTGTGGGTTCTCCATCACTGGCGGCTTTTAAGAAGAGACTGGACAACTATTTGCCTGAAATGATAGAGGGTTTACTGCCTGAGGAGGGAGTTGGACTAGAAGACCTCCAAAGATCCCTTCCGACTCTGTTATTCTGACCTTCTGAACAAGCAAGGTCAATGGAGAAGCCAGATTCATTTCACAACCAAGTTACTAACTTAACAGCTGTAGTAGTTCACTTAACAACTGGGCCAAGAAATGTCATAAAATGTGGCAAAACTCACTTAAGAATTGTCTCTCTTAGCAACACAAATTTGGAGGTCATTTGTGGTTGTAAATGGAGGACCACTTGCACAAGCTTCCAAAATTTAGGAACAAATCCCTAAACGCAGGTAATAGGCTTTTCTGATCATTTTTAAAGACTTTTTAAATACTTTTTTTTTTTTTTTTAAAGAAAATGATGAGCCTCCAAAAGAGTTACTGTTCTTTTCAGGTTAAAAGGCAGGGAGGAGAAACTTGCAAAATATCTTCTTGTTCCTTTATCGTTTGGCCCCCTGCAGTGCAAGAAAATCTGCAGCCATCTGGAAATAGGCTGTTAAACAATTATGACCAAAAAAAAAAAAAAGACAAGAGAAGTGTGGATTTTGCACTCTTTGAAATATTAACTCATCATATCAAGAAAAGAGGAAATTGGGATTGTAATGATGCATTTGCCAAGATTTAGTTTCTTTTTATTACAGTTTTCCCGTATCACACATGTAGTTACCGAACAAGTCTTTGCTTTCCCTTCTCGGGAAAAAAAGTGATCTCTAGCTCACTTTTATGCCTTTAATTCAGCTGCTTTTCTCTTTCTTTCTTTCTTTCTTTCTTTCTTTCTTTCTTTCTTTCTTTCTTTCTTTCTTTCTTTCTTTCTTTCTTTCTTTCTTTCTTCCTTCCTTCCTTCCTTCCTTCCTTCTTTCTTTCTTTCTTTCTTTCTTTCTTTCTTTCTTTCTTTCTTTCTTTCTTTCTTTCTTTCTTTCCTTCCCTTCTTCCATCTTTCCTTTCTCCCTTTTCTTTCTTATTCCTATTCTTTGCCATTTCCTTCCTTTCTCCCTTCCTTCCTTCCCTCCCCTTCCATTCCTTCATTTTTGCATTCTTTCTCTTTCTTTCTCTCCTTTCATCCACTTTTTCTCTCTCTTTCTCACTATCCTTCCTTTCTCTTTTTTTCTCTTTCTCGTTCATTCTTCCCTCTTCCTTAAAGATTCCTTTATAAGAGAGAGAACTATACAAACTCTTTGCATTAAAAATAAGGGGACGATTTTCCAGATGCAGAATGATGCTTGTGGTGTCCTGAATGGATTAGACCAGGCTGCAAACTGTGAAATTTTGAGGTTAGGATTAGGAAATCTCCATTCCGACCAATAATTCCGAGACAGGCATCTTCTCAAAAGTTCTGTTTAATTGGATAGTAAACTGGCACATCTGGGGAATCCCGAATCTGAAAGTTCCGGGCTTCCTTGCAATAAGTAAAAACTACAAATCCACCCCCTGCACCCATCATCGTATCAATGTGCCTCAATCACCATCAGTCCCAACTTGAGACGTCCTCTCACCCAGGTGCAGAAACAACATGACCTCAACGTAGAAGAAGAATGTTATTATGTCTAATCACATACACTCCAAGAAATTCCCCTTCCCATTTTCCCAGGCTCAAGAATGGGGCAGTGTGGAAGCATCTGGTCTCAATATGGCTTCCAAAGCTGACATAGAATAGAATATTGGAAGGGACCTTGGAGGTCTTCTAGTCCAACCCCCTGCAAGCCTTAAAGGGTCATGGGATCCCCTTTTGCAACCTTCTGACAAGCAAAATCAATGGGGAAGCCAGATTCACTTATCAATCAATCATGTTATAACTTTAACAGCTGCAGAGATTCACATAACAACTCTGGCAAGAAAGGTCCAGCGATGGTATTCAGCAGGTTCTGACCAGTACTGAAGAACCGATAGTGGAAATTTTGAGTAGTTCAGACAAATATCACCTCTGACTAGAGATTTTACATTATCCTTCCCCTATCATGGCCATCAAGCCACGGCCACAGAACTGGTAGTAAAAAAAATTGAATCCCACCACTGGAAAGGTCATAAAATGGGCCAAAAACTCCCTTAGTAACCATCTCACTTAGCAACAGAAATTTGGGCTCAGTTGTGGTTGTAAATCAAGGAGCACCTATGATGACCCAGGGCGTGGCACAAAGGCAACAAAATCACAAAAACAGGTAAAATCCCTTTAATACCTCCAACTTGGCTCCCATTGTCCAGTTATCCTCAGCTAGAGAAAAAACTCTCCCAAGAACAGTTTTTAAAGGGAAGAAATTAGTCTGTACCTATAATATAAATTATAAATATAAATTATAAATAAATTATAAATAAAAACCACCATGCTGCAGCAATTAACGAGACAGGGCAGGATAACGAATTGCAGACTTCCAAAAGATAACGAAACACACACAGTTGGGAGGACGCCAGAACCCAGACAAGCCTTGACAAACACAGATAATGCATGCTTTGTTTCCAGCGAGGTGTTGTGCGCAAACACCCTCTTTATCCTGTTTTCCCAGCTGCAGCTAATGAAGGGAATCAGGGCCTTTTTCTCCCCCATAACCCATGTTACTCCCTTATTCATTCCTCCCTGTGTGCCTTAGGATGAAGTGGGGGGGGGGGGCTGGGCCTTCCTCTGAATGGCCAGCCGGACTGTGCCCTTCCCCAGTTTCCTCCACAGCCACCGGAGCCACATTCCCACTCCCTGTCAGCTGCTCAATCTCCCTCTCAGAATCAGATTCCAACAGGGACATAATAACTCCTATAGATACTCCTGAGAGCACAAAGGTGCTGATTCAGGGTCCCTTAAGATCTCTACACCTTGTGGAAATTACTAAGGCTTTGTTGGTCTGTTTCCATTGGGGTGGGGTGCGGGGGTTGGAGTGGATCCAAAAACAACAACAACAATAGAAGAGCCTCAAGCTTTGTAAAAGCCACACAACTTTATCCCAAAAGGTGATTTTCAAAACGCAACTGGACATTGTTTTCTCCTTGAAGGTGTTTCGCTTCTCATCCCAGAAGCTCCTTCCGTTCTAATTGAATGATGGCGAACGGAAGGATCACTCAGAACTGAAGAAGCTTCTGGGATGGGAAGTGAAATGTCTTCAAGAGGGAAAAAACCCAGAAAGTCCAGTTGCCTCTTGAAAAAGCACCTATGGGACAGCCATGACCGAATCTCCATAGATATCACAACTTTATCCCTTAAATGGGATCTGAGATCCCATTTCTGGAACTGCAAAAATCTGTGTTCCTCTTTATCAAACAAAACAGTATTTTTTATTCTTTCGTCAAGCATGCATTTGATAATATATATTAGTATAAACAAGATTACTAATACATGAAATAGATATGAATAAACGGGAACATTAGGACAGGGATGGTAGGCACTTTGGTGCGCTTATGCACGCCCCTTACAGACCTCTTAGCAATGGGGTGAGGTCAACTGTAGACAGTCTGAGGTTAAAGTTTTGGGGGTTTGGGGAAGAAACCATAGAGTTCAGATAGAGTGTTCCAGGCATTGTCATGCCCCTGTTGGAGACTGACTCCAAGGGAGAAGAAGAACAGCTGACAGGGAGTGGAAGTGTGGCTCCGGAGGTTGTGGAGGAGGTTGGAGAAGGGCAGAGGCTGGCTGAGCAGTCAGAGGAAGACCCAGGCCCATCCCCTATCTATCCTAGGGCATGCAAGGAGGAGAAGTTAAGGGAGAGATGTTGCTTACAGGAGAGAAAGTGGCCACGATCTCCCTCATTGACTGCAGCTGGGGGGAATAGTATAAAGGAGGGGCGTGTAAGACACAGCATTGCTAGAAGCAAGAAGTGTTTTATTTCTGGCTGAGGTTTATCTTGGTTGGCTTTCTTCCAGTGGACTGTGCCTTGTTATCTTCTTGAAGTTTGTAATTAATTATCCTGGTCTGTTGTGGAAATTCCTTCAGTGTGGTTTGTTTTGGTTTTTTATTTCTCCGTTATCTATTCTTTGAGTTTGGACTGTATTTCTTTCTTTTGGAGACTATTTTGGAAAGAGTTTAATCTCCACCTGCAAACAATTGAACAGTGAGGCTAAGTTGGAGGCATTAAAGGAAATTTATTTACATTTGGGAATTTATTACATGTGTGCTGCTTTCCAGGTCATCACAGGCATTGACCACTCTGTTGCTTGAAGTCGTATTTCTAGCAATCGAGTTTAGTGCAGTTTACCTTGAGTTTGTATCTATTATGTGCTCGTGTATTGTTGAGGTTGAAGCTGAAGTAGTCATTGATGGGTAGGACATTGTAATGGATAATTTTATGTACTACGCTTAGGTCAGACCGAAGGCGGTGTAGTTCTAAGTGATCTAAGCCTAAAATTTCAAGTCAGAAAACATAGGGTATTCTGTTGCAAAATAGAGGAGTAGAGGACTCTTCTCATGAAATATTTCTGGACTCTCTCAATTGTATTAATGTCCGATCTGCAGTTTGTATTCCTGACAGATGAACTGTATTCAAGGGGAAAAAGGGGAGGAGGGATCCTTAAACTGGAAATCTTGGTCATTGCCTTTTCTTCTAGATCTTTCTTGCCCTTGAACTAATCCTAAGACTTTCTTCTTAATCTTGATAAATAAATGAACCCTGTCACCAGCACCTGACATTTCTATTCCCAAACTACTTTTTGCATAACCCCAAACAAATAACACATCAAAAAGGGGAAACGACGTGGAAGCTGCATTCTATTAATATGATTAAATAGATTTGCATGCTAATATTTCACTCGAAATCAGGGGGAAGCAGAGCCTCTGGAGATGAAGTCGTGATATGTGTGTTTGTTTACATATGTCTGTCTCGCTGACTGCTTTCTTCCCTAACGAAGTGTGCAGAAGGGTGGCAGAGAAAGTTTTTGAGAAAGGCAGCATCTGATGGAATTGGTTTTGAGCTGAGAACAGAGTTGGAAGGGATCTTGGAGGTCTTCTAATCCAACCCCCTGCTCAAGCAAGAGACCCAGGGATGGCTACGTCAACTTTGGAATTGTTATTAAAAGCTGCCATACAGCTGCGGAGGATTGGAAGGGGGCTGATATTATTTGAGGAGCTCTCAGTAGACAAAATGAATTCTTTAGTAATTCAAGGTCATTGTGAATGGTGCAGGAAGAATTGGGACTGAAGGGGGATTGGTTCACGTGATGTACAACGATGTGGGGAAAAAGGGATGGTTTGTAGGGTGGGACCTTGTGGGAAGTCTGGAGGAAAAAACTTTAGTTTCGGAATTCCACAGAGGTACCAAGTTTCTATTCTAATAAAAGTACTTTGAGATTATGTTTGTCTTGGAGTTAACTGGCTGGAACGGATAATCTCTGGAATGCTGACAGGCTAAACTTTTCAGTACCAAGTGCCAAAGTGTGTGAGCGCACCCCTAAAATGCAATACGTGTATGTCCCCCATCCAGGTGCCCTACCCCCACACATGCAGCCACCCCATACATGTACACACGTCTCCATGCATGTGCGCTCATCCCCTACGCATGCCCCTGCATGTCACCCCTAGTCTGTCAACTAAAAAAAAAATACTTCTTTGGTCTTTTTAGTTGCCAGCAAAAAGGGAGTGGAGGAAAGTAATGCATTCCTGAAATGCTTCAGATAATTCCTAGGCAGACCAAAGCTGTCGGCGTACAAGAATATTACTGGAGAGCATGACTGATGACTCTTGGCTATGGATGTGTCCCATTGGAGAATATACATCCAGGAGGTGGGGGGGAAGACCAGGATCAAGGGGGAAATGAATGGTGTATTTTAGGGTTGGCTGCACCCAGCTAACGCCAACATGGTCACTCCTAATAAATCAATTTTTTTACTCTGAGAGATGCGGCTAGAGACTTATGATTTGAATGGGGGGTGGATTTGTTGGAGCCCTGACATAGTCCTTCTTTTCATGAAACCAGACATACTCAGTCCAAGCAACCTTTCTTCATATGTTTCAGCCTCCCATCCCCTAATCATCTTTGTTACTTTTCTCTGCACTGTTTCCAGAGTCTCAACATCTTTTTTTTATATCGTGGTGATCAAAACTGGAGGCAATATTCCACGTGTGGCCGTACTAAGGCTTTGTAAATTTTTGAGAAGGTCTTGTAGTCATGTGAAGCCAACATTTTTCTGTACTCAGACTAGACTTTCCTTTTAAATAATGGATGGAAATTGTACCTAGCTTGCCTAAGCCCCTAAAATATTTATTTAAAATCTATTTAACACCTTTCCGATTCGAGACAGCACTCGATTGCCAAACGAAAGCCCCTGGGTATGCCAAATGATGTTTTATTTCTAAAACCTGCTTCAGAGCTTAAATCAGACTCCAAAAATGCTGCTTCTTTTCCGAAATCCAATTATTCCATTATGTGCCTAGAAAGTAGAAATCCAAGTAAAAGTATCACCAAACTATATTCAGTTCCACATATACTTCGCAGAGAGTTTGGATTTGTTTATTAAGCTGGATTTCCCAAGAGGGAAAGGGGACACGTTTACAAGTGGAAATTTATGGAAGAGAACATTTGTGGGATGCTAGGTGCTTTTTTAAATCCCTGCTGGTTTTAATTACAATTAAAATATTGGCACTGCATTGATTTTTCAACTTCTGTTTCAGTTGTTCAGCTGAGAGCTGTTGTGGAATAGAGCAGCATGAAGGCAAAAGAAAGAGAAAGGAAGGAAGGAAGGAAGGAAGGAAGGAAGGAAGGAAGGAAGGAAGGAAGGAAGGAAGGAAGGAAGGAAGGAAGGAAGGAAGGAGAGAGGGAGGGAAAAAAGGAAGAAGAAAAGGAAGAAAGAGAAAGAAAAGAAATTTAACATAGATAGTCCTCAACTTATGACCATTATGAATGAGTAAGCCATCTTGAACTGGTGGTTAAAGCATCAGGCTGGAAAGCAGGAGACTGTGCGTTCAAATTTTGTTTTAGCCATGAAAGCCATCTGGGTGACCTTGGGTCAATCACCAGGAGACTGTGAGTTCTAGCCCTGCTATAGGCATGAAAGCCAGCTGGGTGACTTTGGGCCAATCACCAGGAGACGGTGAGTTCTAGTCCCACCTTAGCCATGAAAGCCGACTAATCACCAAGAGACAGTGAGTTCTAGTTCCACCTTAGGCATGACAGTAGGCTGGGTGACTTTGAGCCAATCACCAGGAGATGATGAGTTCTAGTCCCACCTTAGGCATAAAATCCGACTGGGTAACTTTGTGCCAATCACCAGTAGACAGTGAGTTCTAGTCCTGCCTTAGGTTTGAAAGCCAGCGGAGTGATCTTAGGCTAGTCTCTATTTCTCCCTCAATCCAGCCCAGCTCACAGGATTGTTGTCATGGGAGGAGGGAAAATGAAGAAGAAAGTGTGCTGTATATATTTTGCCGCCTTGAGTTATTTGTAAAAATAACCAAGGTGAGATTAAACAAACAAACAAATAAAATTCCCACTGTTAGGAAAGACTAAAAAGACCTTTTTAAATCCATAACAGACTTTGAGTATCAGAATAACAGCGTTGGAAGGGACCTTGGAGGTCTTCTAGTCCAACCCTCAACTCAGGCAGGAAACCCTATATCATTCCAGACAAATGATTGTCCAATCACTTCTTAAAAACCTCCAGAGTTGGAGAATTCACAATTTCTGGAGGTAAGTCATTCCTCTGGTTAATTGTTCTCACTGTCAGGAAATTTCTCCTTAATTCTAGGTTGTTTCTCTCCTTGGTTAATTTCCATCCGTTACTTCTTGTCCTGCCTTCAGGTGCTTTGGAGATCCAAATATACCCTTTTATATATAGTGAGCCTTCATTTTACATCTTCCTCCAAAGAGGCCCTGAAGTTATTAAACCAGCAGAGTCTTAGAAAAGGCGCATGTTGTAAGATATACTATCAGCAAGAGATGCATTTGTCAAGTTCTACATTATTGAGCAGTTGTGACCTAGGCCACCCAGAGTCACTGGTTGAGATGGGCCACTCTGGAAAAACAAACAAATAAATAAATAATTCAGTAAACCGAATTTGTATTCCTTAAGTGACACCAGTATAGTTATTAGGGTTTGAATAGCCTATGCAAAGGGTAATTCGGTATCCTTTGTGAGGGCTCTCCAAATGATTAAACCAGGTTTAAATTGAGAACGAGGACAAAGTTTTTCCTCACTGTGTATTATTGCAGCTGGTAAGAGATTAATCAAAGACGGAGAAAGAACGATGGAGCAACTTCTAGGGGGGAAAACTCCATATAATATAGTTCACCTGGAGAGGATCTTAAATGTCTTCAGTTTGAAGACAGTAAAACAGGTGAGCTGATTCATCTGTGCTATCTGATTACCCCCAAAAAATGTTTGTTCCCTCAAGTGATCTCCTAAATCAATTTTATTGCTGTGTTCCGGTGTGTGGTTTTATCGCTTGGAAATTATCTGATTTTAATAATGTGTGTGCGAGCGTGTGCCTTAATTGCCGGTTTTATTAGCTGTTGGTTTTATTAATGTTTTCTCATTCTTACGCTCTCTTTTTGTTACTGTACTTGGCTTTATGTTTGCAAGACACCTGGGATGGATTTGGCCCTAAAATCCAGCATGTTTCTTAGGTTTGAGGACCACACTTTAGAATAGGTAGGGCCAGAAATATATACATATTTCATTCAATGCCAATCCTACTCCAGTTTCGTTAAAATTGTTAACATTTAGCCAATTTAGCCTGGTGGTTAAGTGCTGGCCTAGAAACCAGGAGAGGGTGAGTTCTAGTCTCACCTTAGACATGAAAGCCGGTTGGATGACTTTGGGCCAGTCGCTCACTCTCGACCCAATCTACCTCACAGAGTAGTTGTTCAGGGGAAAAGAGAAGGAGGACAGACTATTAGATGTTGTTGGAAGAAATATCCATCTGCTGGAAAGACACTGGAAACATGGAGGCTGATTGGAAAGATGGTTTAATGATGAAACAGAACCACCAACCACATGGTTCTCTGATGCAGCTGATCCAAATGGAGTTGACAGTGAGGAGTATTTATACCTTCTCTTGGGCTTTGCACTTGAGCTTCCTGTTCCTGTGCAAGAACATGTATTCTATTGGTTGTTGTCAGATTCCTATAAAGTCATGTAGAGGTCATGTAGGGGCCATAGCTGGCTCTATAGGCAAAAAGGGAAAAGCAAATCCTAGGTGCTTGTCTGAGCTAATCTGTTCAACTTCTGGCTTACTGTTTATCTGAGCTCCCAAATTTCTGTGGCTTTGACGTTTGGACTGCTGAGGGAATGGTGCAATGAAGGAGCTTGTGTTCTCAAAGGGTACTGAGCAATTTCTATTGTGGCTAATTGGCTTTCATCCTGTGTTAGATCTTGAGTGAGGGGCTGCTTCTAATCCTATCATTCTGCCTTTCTTTAAACTTTGCAGTTCCAAAATATCCTATCTTGAATGTGTTTCTGCTTGCAGTTTTTGCTTTGCTTATGAATAGAGACATCTAGATATCAGTAATTGGCTTCTTTTTTTCAATAAGCTCTTTATCTCTTAAGTGCTGACATCTGCTGTGGACTATTAAGAAAAAGTAGGGGTTGCTTCCTGCCTCTAAAAACATGTTCCTCCATTCCTCATTTAGGGAAATATAATATTCTGCCTTTTTAATATTCCTCAAAATATTTCATTCTTCTGAGGGGTAGGGCTTCCCACAATACGTTCACCATTTGGAATTACTTATAAAATAGTAAAAGTGGGATAAAAATCAAATTAGAAATGAAGATCCAGTTTTGGTCACTATAAAAAAGTTGTCGAGGCTTTGGGAAAAGGGCAGAGAAGAGCAACAAAGATGATTATAGACCTGGAGGACATTAAAACATATGATGAACAGTTGCAGGAATTGGGAATATCTCGTCTAGTGAAAAGAAGGACTATTTTCCAAAGCACCAGAAGGCAAGACAAGAAGTAATAGAAGGAAACTAACTAAGGATAAAAGCAACCTAGAACTAAGGAGAAATTTCCTCACAGAGGACAATTAGCCAGTGGAACATCTTGCCTCCAAAAGCTGTGAATGCTCCAAAACTGGAAGTTTTTAAGAAGAGATTGGACAACCATTTGTCTGAAATAGTATAGGATTTCCTGCCTGAGCAGGGGTTGGTCTAGAAGACCTCCAAGGTCCCTCCCACCTCTGATATTCTATAACACTCTTAAAAAACAAGATGGCTTGTCCATTAGGACAGTTGAGTCTGGATTATAGAGCCACTTTGGTCTATTAATTAAGACACTTGGCTAGAAACCAAGATATTGTGAGTTCAAATCCTACCTTAGCCATAAAGGCCGGCTGGATGATCTTGGGCTAGTCCTGGTCTCTTAGCCTTATCCACCTCACAGGGTTGTTCTGGTTAAAAATAGAAGGAGGAAGAAGTATTAGGTACGTTTACTGCCTGGAGTTTTTTGTAGAAGTAATAAAGGTGGGATAGAAATTTAATCAATAAAAGGATCAGACACTTCCTGCCATGCTTTATCTATTTTTTTAAATTTGGTTCAATTTCAGCGTTGCCCAACACTGAACTGCTTCTAGGCAGCTCATTTCTAAGAGAAATCAGCGAAGCTGGGGCTACTCCTAACAACTTTCCTTTGGGACTAAGTAAGAGAAGTGCCTGGATCTAGACTTGGTCTGGGCTGCAAAAATTGAGATAATTGGGTTGTTGTTCTAATTGGCAGCAGCAACGTAGAGGGGTGTGTTTCGTTTTTTGGTATCTCTTTGCTGGTAATTTATAAATGTTTAAATGTTTTTACAACCCAGAATTGCCACTGCAAAGCTTGAGTCCATATTTTTAACAGGAAACTTGACTGGTTATCATTTTCAGCCAGCAAAAAGATCTGATGTTCAACTTCTCCTGGCCAAGACTGAAAACCAGAGTTGCACCGATAGGGATTTTTGAGGAGACAGCCCACGGATCAATAATTGATGGCCAGAATTATAGATGCTATTCAGAAAGCATTCCGAGCCATTCGTCCAGTGCGAGTGCAAGTTCTAATTGTAGTGGAAAGTAAGATTCGCCTTTTGCACGTCTCTCTCCCATCCTTTGCTTCTTGTTTTTGGGGTGATTGATAGAATCTCCACCCGATTCTTGGAATTTCTGTCAGGAAATTTCTCCTCAGTTTGAGGTTGTTTCTCTCCTTGATGAGTTTCCATCCGTTGCTTCTTGTCCTGCCTCCTGGGGCTTTGGAGAGTAAGTTGACTCCCTCTTCTTTGTGGCAGCCTCTTAGATATTCGAAGACTGCTGCCTTGTCACATCTAGTCCTTCTTTTCATTAAACTAGAGATAACCAATACTAGACCTACTCATGCTTCTTGTCTTACCTTCTCTTTAAGTCTGCTCATTTGGGCCTCAAATTGTTGTGTTCACCAAATCATTTGTTGGGCCTCTTGCCTGTCCCAGAAGACTTCTCCCACACTGAAGCTAGAAAGCATCAATAGCAGTGGTGGGATTCAAATTTTTTACTGCTGGTTCTGTGCGTGTGGCTTGGTGGGACTGGCAGGGGAAGGATGCCATAAAATCTCCAGTCAGAGGTGGTATTTGCCGGTTCTCCGAACTACTCAAAATTTCCGCTACTGGTTCTCCAGAACTGGTCAGAACCTGCTGAATACCACCTCTGATCAATAGCCTTAATATCCTGCTTCCTCAAAGTCCAATTTCCACTTCCCTGGTGTCCTAAGGAAAGTAACGTATTTTCTCATTATTATTTGTCCGGCATGCAGAACTTATTAATGGAAACCTATCACCTCCTTTTTTATTAGACAATAAAAATAGAGAACGATACAAGCCAGCAATGTGCAGCAGCAGCCAAAAAATCTAATACAATCCTTAGTTGTATAAACAGAGACATAGAATCAAAATCATGTGATTTATAAATCCTTAGTAAGATCACTCGTGGAATACTACATCCACTTTTGGTCACCACAGTACAAAAAGGATGTTGAGACTTTTGAAAAAACATGCAGAGAAGAACAAGAAAAGTGATTAAAAGCCCGGAGACTAAAAGATATAAAGAATGGTTGCAGGAATTGGATATGACTACTCTAGAGAAAAGAAAGAATAGGGGTGACATGGTAGCAGTATTCAAGTACTTGAGGGGCTGCCATAAAGAAGAGGGGGTCAACTTATTGTCCAAAAGCACCAGAAGGCAGGACAAGAAACAATGGATGGAAACTAATCAAGGAGAGAAGCAACTTGAAGTTAAGGAGAAACTTCCTAAGAGTGAGAACAATTAACAGTGGAACAGCTTGCCTTCAGAAGTTGTAAATGCGCCATCACTGGAGGTTTTTAAGAGGAGAAATGTAAAAAAAGGAGGGAACTTTCTTTCACATGTGCACAGCAGCTCAAAAATACTGGCAGAAAATTAGGAGATGGCTGGAGGAAATGACAACAGATCGAACTGAAACCAGAATTCTTTTTATTAGGGATCTTAAATAAACAACTCTCGAAAAAAGTGAAGTACACAATAGTACATATCTTGACAGTGGCCAGACTGGCCTTTGCACAATGTTGGAAGCAACCCCATATTCCATCAGAGGAACTGATTATCCAAAAAATATCAGATTGTGCAGAGATGGACAAATTAACTTTGGTATTAAAAGGAAAAGATACATCAATGTATTACGACAGCTGGAACTGCTGGTACAGATGGATAGAACAAAGATCAATTAAACAATAAAGGGCAAAAGAATATGTACTATAATTGTAGTAGTGAATGTATGTATGTATGTATGTATGTATGTATGTATTTGCTAAGGATTAATTGTTTAGAAAGTATAAAACAAAGTTGAAAAAAAAAGGTCCCACAAACTGTCGAGGACAAAATGGTTTTTAATTGTTTTCTAAATTTTTCTTTTTCATTTTTCTTTCTTCATTTCTTTTCTCTTTTTCACGTTGTGTGTGTTGTTTGTCTATTTCAATGGTAAAATTAATAAAGTTTATTTAAAGAAGAAGAAGAAGAAGAGACTGGACAGCCATTTGTCTGGATCCAGCTTGAGCAGGGGGTTGGACTAGAAGACCTCTAAGGTCCCTTTCATCTCTATTCTGATGGACTGATGTGATGAGGAATTCTGCCAGAACTTCCCTGCCGTGGTGCCTTCTAATAAGCAATAATGCATCTATCAAAAGATATCACTTGCCCTGGGATGTTAACTAATATCTTCTATTTATCTACATTGTGGTTTACAAGTGGAAAGAGCAGTGGAGCCAGGGCAGAATTATTACCTTGGCAAAATGTCTATGATGGGGCATCCAGGGTAATAATCTGGACTCTCAGTGGCCTCGTGGGAATGATTTCTTGCAAAGACAAGTTGGTTCCCCTGGAAGGTAAGACATTTCTCTCCACTTTCTGCTGAGTTAGAAAGTTGTTACTTTGCAAGGCAGCCTCGTAAAATTTAAATATCATGAGCTTCCTTGACATTGTGATTCATGAGCCAAATAATGGCGCCATTAAAAGAGAGTGGAAGCTGTTAGCCCAGTCAGTTGCGAAGCTCCGAATTAGAGATCCTTGAAATATGACCGCCAGACTTCAATGCAAATGCATCCCCTTCACTCCGTCTGAGTACAAATAGAGGACGGGAGAGAGAGAAAGAGAGAGAGGAAAGAACACTGGGTTAGCAAATTATAAAAGATGGCCAGTCCCGGAGAGATAAATTTAGATGGGGAGGAAAGCAGGGACCGCTAATTCAGCGGGATTAAGCATGCTAATGCTGTATTTCCTAATTCAGGAGTCGATTGTATTCAGCTAATCAGAATAGAGCTGGAAGGGACCTTGGAGATCTTCTAGTCCAACCCCCCTACTCAAGCAGGAATCCCTCTACAATTTCAGACAGTCTTTTCTTACAGTCTTTCGCTACAGCTTCTGATGGCAACTTGTTAATTGTCCTCGCTGTTCGGAAGTTTCTCCTTAATTCCAGGTTGCTTCTCTCCTTGATTAGTTTCCATCCATTGCTTCTTGTCTTGCTTCCTGGTGCTTTTGGAAAGTAAATTGACCCCCTCTTCTTTGTGGCAGCCCCTCAAATACAGGAATATGGCTATTCCTTCTTTTCTCTAGATTAGCCAAACCCAAATCCTGCAACCGTTCTTCACATGTTTTAGTCTCCAGACCTTTAATCATCTTAATTGCTCTTCTCTGCACTTTTTCCAAAGTCTCAACATCTTTTTTTCTAAGGTGGTGACCAAAACTGAATACAGCATTCCAGATGTGTGGTCTTACTAAGGCTTTATAAAGTGATACTAATCCTTCACATGATTTTGATTCTATGCCTCTGTTTATACAACCAAGGATTGTGTTAGGTTTTTTTTGGCTGGCTCATGTTTAAGTGATCATTTACTAAGACTCCAAGGTCCCTCTCACAGTTGCTGTTTTTGAACTAGGTCTTACCTAACTTGTAGTTGTACCTTTGGTTTTTCCTGCCTAGATGTAAAACCTTGCTTTTCTCCAGAGAGAGGGAGGGAGGGAGGGGGAGAGAGAGAGAGAGAGAGAGAGACTCATATAAACATGTGTAAAACAATTTTAAAAAACACTTTTCGCCCCTATGAATTGTTCGTGTCTTCCTCAATTTCAGGCCTCTCTCAAGGTCCTGGCAATCTGAGGGTTCTACACAAGATCTTAGCTGATCCTAGCACTGGACTCTTCTGGACAGAGAGCTCTGATGTTGATCCTGGAAAATACGACCTACCTTGAAAGTAAGTCCTAGTTTGATTTTACACCTGCACTCAATATAAGCCCTACCCCCCAAATAAGCCCTAATTAAGATCCTGCCCACTCCAAAGTGCTGGGTAAAAATTAAGCTAGTGTAGAGATGGGGGTGGTGGAGCTGCCCTACTACTTACCTTTGGACAGTTGTAGCCAGGCCTCACATACTCCAACATCTGCCTTGCTGGCCTATTTCTTCTGCAGCTGGCAAGGCTGGCAAGGATTTCCTGAAGGCCTCTGTAGCTGATAACAAAGAAGCTCTGGATCGATCCAGAGCTCTGTTATTGGCTGCAGAGGCCATCAGGAAAGCCTTGCCGGCCACAGAAGAAGAAATTCCTGAAGGCCTCTGACAGCAAAAAGGATGCTGGGTTTGATATGCACAAGTGAGTCAGTGGATGATATCCCTCGAAAATAAGACCCGGTGCCTTTTTTGGTGGCAAAAAAATATATAAGACAGGGTCTTATTTTGGGGGAAACACAGTTTATATAAACTTTCCTTCTCACCCCTGTGTTCTTCTTAATCTTGAGTCTTCTACCAGAGGCCAGAGAGGTTGAAAGTTCTGTACAGAACTTCAAACAGTTGATAAATGAACTGTTCTAAGTCAAGGACTTCTGTTGTTATAAGACACTGCTGATTAGCATTTTTCACACTTCAGCATCCCTCGGTCACGCAATCAACATTTCAGTCGGTCACGCAATACATAACATTTCAGATGCTTGGCAGCTGTCTCCTATTTAGGATGGTTGCACCGTCCCAGAGTCATGCAATCTGCTTTTGCGATGTTCTGACAAGCAAAATCAGATTCACTTAACAACTGTGTTCCTCCCTTACCAACCACAGTGAATCCCTTAACAACTGTACCAAGAAAGGGATAAAACTCACTTAAGAAATGTCTCCCTTTGCAGTATAATTTTTTGGGCTCAATTGTAGTCATAAGTCGAGGACTGCCTAACTTTTACGGTGCTATTTGGTGTATGCTTTCCTGCCTGCATCTAAGCATGCCAATGCCATATTTCTTAAACCAGAGTCTATCGTATGTGTTGTGGCTGAGATTCGGACAATGAGGAGGTTGGGGAGGAACATGGGCCAGTCCTGGAGTCTGGGAAAGGCTCTGCATCGGAGGCAGAGATGGGGCCAGGACCGTCTGACGGTTATCAGCTGCCTTTGGAGTTGGACATTAGTGAGGCAGAAGAATAGCTGGAGCCTGTTCCCAGTGTGTGCATGCACATAGCTGCCAGAAGAAGGGAACAGCTGAGGAACAAGGACCAACTTGGGAGTAAAGCCATAGGTAGACGGTGAATGGCCTCTCCCATACGGACTAAAAGAGGACCGAAAGTGGAGCGGGGTTTTTGCAGGAAACAATTAGTTCATTTGGGTGAAGATCTGTTCCTGCATTCTTGCCAAGCATTGTCTGCTACAGTGTGGCATCTAAAAGATATCGGCCTGGCGATTCTCCAAGCCTGATAAATATCAGTAATTGGGAAATATTCTTGAAAGACTGTTGGCCAGAGCTTTGCTGGAGATGAATTTCACGGTAAATTCAATAAAAGGAGTTTATCAGGATGAGGAGTCGCTTTCGTGCTGTTGGGGAAGCCTAGGTCAGAACAGGCTGTTTACATGCACACATCTCCATTACACCACAGCCCGAGGCAGTGTGTGAATAGAGATTGCACCAAGCTAGAACTTTTTTTTTTTCCCACGGAGGTCACTGTGTAAACAGTTAATGAAGCAAAGACACTTGAGGGATTCATTGGCTGAACACACCGAGATGTGTTTCTTCTAAATGTTCAATTGGCAGTTACAAAATTACTTTGGCAAGACTCGGCAAAGAGCTGCGGACATCGCATCTCTCTCTCTCTCTCTCTCTCTGCATTAAATGAAGTGTTCAGAATTAATTTCTAAAGCAGCAGAACCCTTTGACTGGAGCATCTAATAATGGCCAAGGAAAGAGAAAGCGCATGGGGGTATGGGGGGGGGGGAACCCCACCCCCAAATTTCAAAGGAAGAAAGCAAGCCAGAGGTTAGAGACACCTCATATAATTTGCGAGAGAAAGGAACACTTCAGCTAACATCTTACCAGTAGATTTACCTTGTAAATTAGCCGGCTTTAAGTGCATCCTTCAATGGCGGCTGGGAGGAGGAGAAAAAAAAAAAAATCCAATTAAGATGAATGTCTTGGATGAGAGCCAACGTATAAAGCAGTCCACTGACATTCTGCTCTGGTGCTCAAGAATTTAATCGAGCAGCAACTCCAACTCAGGGGATGGAGCCGATAGCCAGGAGCAAACCCGTTCACCTTCTAGCTGATTTGCGTGAACCTGGAAGAGAAACGAGCTAGAATTTCCTGGGTTTGTCCACCGTTCTTTTAGTTTCCAACCCTCCCAGAGGAATCTCGGACAGCAAATACGTTAGCTGGTCACATCCCCACCCTTGCGGCAAATTACAGGCAGTCCTTGACTTAGAGTTGGGCCCCAAAATTTCAGTTGCTAAGCAAGGCAGCGGTTAAGAGAGTTTCGTCCCATTTATGACCTCGGAATGGGACACCTCGCCTCAGCCAACTTGTCACGGCCTACTCGCCCCAATCAACTCACCACGGCCAATTTTCTATAGCCAACTCCTCACAGCCAACTCACCTGGTCAAGTCACCACAGCCAATTTGCCTCATCCAACTCCTCACAGCCAACTCACCTGGTCAAGTCACCACAGCCAATTTGCCTCATCCAACTCCTCACGGTCAACTCACCTGGTCAAGTCACCACAGCCAATTTGCCTCATCCAACTCCTCACGGTCAACTCACCTGGTCAAGTCACCACAGCCAATTTGCCTCATCCAACTCCTCATGGTCAACTCACCTGGTCAAGTCACCACAGCCAATTTGCCTCATCCAACTCCTCATGGTCAACTCACCTGGTCAAGTCACCACAGCCAATTTGCCTCATCTAACTCCTCACAGCCAACTCACCTGGTCAAGTCACCACAGCCAATTTGCCTCATCCAACTCCTCATGGTCAACTCACCTGGTCAAGTCACTACAGCCAATTTGCCTCATCCAACTCCTCACGGCCAACTCACCTGGTCAAGTCACCACAGCCAATTTGCCTCATCCAACTCCTCACGGCCAACTCACCTGGTCAAGTCACCACAGCCAATTTGCCTCATCCAACTCCTCATGGTTAACTCACCATGGCCAACTCACCATGACCAGCCTCAGACAACACATCACAGCCAACTCACCTTGGTCAATTCACCACGGCCAATTTGCCACAGCCCAGTCACCACAGCCAAATCGCCATGGCCAACTATTACAGGACAAGTGTAATGGTATCACATTCTTCCTTTCTGAAAAGAGAGTGGGCAATCCGATTCAGTTACTCTTGTCCTCTCCTCTCCACTTTGTATGAAATGGTTATTTTTTGAGGGGTGTCTGGGTTTTGGGCAGCAGCCTCACAATTTCCCCATCTCTTATTTTCAGTTTGGTTATTAGCTAGAATCCAACTTTCTGTGTTTCTACTGACCCAGGCCAGGCAAGGGGACAAGTTGGTGTAGTCCAGGTGTTGTAATAGCTGAGTATGAAATCTGAGCAAATCTGCAAGTGGTCAAAGGGAAGAAAGATGCTCAGGGCAAAGATTTAGTTCAGTTCAGAGTCTGCCAGTGGCTGGAAGCCTCACTCAGTGGAGGAATGCCAGATTGAAGGGTCAATATGAGGCACCGCATGCATTCATTGTTAAAGGCCTTGCATAGCCTACTTCTGAAGATCTGGAAGGAAGGAAGGAAGGAAGGAAGGAAGGAAGGAAGGAAGGAAGGAAGGAAGGAAGGAAGGAAGGAAGGAAGGAAGGAAGTGGAGGGAAGGAAGGGGAGGGAAGGAAGGGGAGGGAGGGAGAAAGAAAGGAAAGGATGGGGAGGGGATAGGGAAGGGAGGAAGGGAGGAAGGAAGGAAGGAAGGAAGGAAGGAAGGAAGGAAGGAAGGAGGGAGGGAAGGAAGGAAGGAGGGGGAGGGAAGGAAGGGAAGAGGAGGGAGGGAGGAAAGGAGGGGGAGGGGATAGGGAAGGGAGGGAGAGAAGAAAAAGGGAGGAATGGAAGGAGGGCTAGAGAGAAGGAAGGAAGGAAGGAAGGAAGGAAGGAAGGAAGGAAGGAAGGAAGGGAGGGAGGGAGGAAGGAAGGGAGGGAGGGGAGAGAGGGTGGAAGGAAGGAACAAGAGGGGGAGAGGAGGGGAGGGGAAGGATGGGGATGGGGAGGGAGGGAGGGAAGGAGGGAGGGAGAAAAGAATGGGAGGTGGGAGGGAGGGAAGGGAAGAGAAGGAAGGAAGAAAAGGAGGGGAGGGGATAGGGAAGGGAAGGAGTGAAAAAGGAAGCAATGGGAGGAGGGAGGGAGAGGGAAGGGAAGGATGGGGATGGGGAGGGAGGAAGGGAGGAAGAAAGGCATGGGAGGTGGGAGGGAGGGAAGGAAAGAAGAGGAAGGGAGGGGAAGGGAAAGAGAAAGAGAAAGGGAGAGAAGCTCAGATGCTTAATTTATCTTGACACATTAGTTAATGAAGGAAAACTGTTTACATGTTGTTGTTATAGCAAGGCTTGGGTGATTAGATGCTATAAATTATGCAGGACACCATTAATAAATTTCATTAGACACTGTATTAGGCTGCCTCCAGCCCAAGCAACAGCTTCTGATGAATTACACGGCAATGGCCAAGGAGCTGACATAGCTGATGAGCGTGTGGAAGCAGCCTTTGGATGCTGCCTTCATTAAGGTGGGAGTCGAGGTATTTGGGGGTAACAAATCATCCTCAGATAGGACAGATCAGAAGTCATTAAAGTTTGAGCGCTTTATGAATTTCATCTTTTACTTTGGGAAAGGGGATGTCAGAGACATTCGTCTCATAATGAAACCTTTGAGAGTTTTCTTATTTTCCCCACCCATCACTGGAGTAAATTTTTCTGGCAGTGGAGCTGTGGGGAACAGTAATAAAAGTCTTTTAATGAAACTTCGAAGCCAGGCACAACCATTCCACGCTGGTGTACTCTTCAGCATCTCGACGTCTTTTACAGTTTTTCTTGTATGTATATATTTATTTTCTCTTTGCCTACAATATGTGCTTGGTAGACATCGTGTCATCTGAATCCATTTGTTTACATAATAATACTTTTTAACATCCTAATTTCTACCTCTATTTTTCCAACCATTGATTAAAAACAAGCCCCAAATTCGGAAGTGCTCTGTGCCTTCATTTTCTTTAATCTTCAGTGTTAAACTATCCATCTCTGCACCAGCTAATAGTTTGTTAATTGTGCCTTCTTCCGTTGGTGTTTCCTCGTTTTTCCAATATTGCGCAAATACAATTCTTGCTGCAAAACATATATAATATTGAACTGGCTAAATGGCAAAAACTTTGGACTACAAAGAAGAAACTAACATTGGCTACGGCTTATAAAGGAAATCTTTAGAAGATGTTTTACAGGTGGCATCTTCCGCCAGCCAGGCTTTCTAAAATGTTTAAAAATATATCCCCAAATTGTTGGAAATGTAAAGATGTATCAGGCACATTTTATCACATGTGGTGGACTTGCAATGCTGCAAAAAAATATTGGAGACTGATTGAAACATGGATAGAACAAATGGTGGAAGAGTGCATTCCATTTAAATCAGAATTTTTTCTCCTAGGAATAATATCAGAAAAATTTAAGAAGGAAATAATGTATCTAATACTACATGTATTGATGGCGGCTAGAATAACATATGCACAATACGGGAAAAATGAAATCATACCTTCAGAAACAGAAATAATAAGAAAAATTATTTCATGTGCAGAATCAGATAGGTTAACTTTAAAAATAAAAGATAAAGGAGCATCTAAATATTATAAAACATGGAATAAATTTTATCAATGGTTATATAGCAGAAGAGAAGGTCAAAATATTAGTAGTTATGATTAGATTAATTAGTAATTAATATATTAATTAGGGAGATTATAAATGATGAAGTAAAACATACATATGTATAACAAGGTTAAGTTGGATGTAGTGTGTTGGTATTCTCATAATTAAAATTTAAAAATACATTTTAAAATGCATGTAATATCAAATATACATTCCCTTTGTCATATTTTTCTGGGTATTATGCCTAACGGAAATACTTCTGGCTTATAATCTATATGTTGCCTTAAGATTTTTTTCTAAACACGTGTGCACATTCATTCAGAATTTTTTTTGCTTTTGGACATGTCCACCACACATGGTAGTAGGTGCCTGGTACTTGATTACATTTCTAACATTTGGTGGACATAGTTTTAAGCATTTTTGCTAGCCTCGCAGGTGGAAATTTCTTTTACATTTTGACAACTTGAGTGGAACTCTAAAGACGGATGATAAATACAGGTAGTCCTCCACTTATGACCACAATGGAAGCCCAAAATTTATATTGCTATGTGAGAAATGTGTTGAGTGAGTTTTGCTCCATTCCCATGCATCTCTTGTCCACTATGCTACAACCACTGCATCCATCCATGGGATTTTTCACAATCAAGGATCTGTTGCCAACGAGGAAAGAATTTGTTCTTCATTTGCTATTATTTGTTTCCTCTTTACATACAATATGTGCTTAATGAATAGCGTACTGTCTGGGTCAGTTTGTTTACATAGTAATACTTCTTAACTTCCTAATTTCTACCCCTTTTATCCAACCATTGATAAAAACGAGTCCCAACTTCGAAAATATTCGGTGTCTTCTCAGAGGTGGTATTCAGCAGGTTCTGACCAGTTCTGGAGAACTGATAGTGGAAATTTTGAGTAGTTCGGAGAACCGGCAAATCCCACCTCTGACTGGCCCCGCCTCCATCTCTTATCTGCCTCTCGAGTCCCAGCTAATCAGCTGGGTCTCCTTTTTATTCAGAACCTGCTGAATACCACCTCTGGTTTTACCCCCCCTAATCATCTTCGTTGCTCTTATCTGCACTCTTTCCAGGGTCTAAACATCTTTTTTTATATCATGATGACCAAAGCTAGATGCAGTATTCGAAATGTGGTCTTCATAAGTCTTTATCAAGCAATACTAACACTTGATGTGATCTTGATTTTTCTTGCCTAAGTGTACAGCCTTACTGTGTTCACCTTTGGATTTCATTTTGTTAGATTGAGCTCCGTCTATTAAAACCCTTCTGTATCTTAAGCCTATCTTCCAGGGTGTTGGCTGTTCCTGCCAGCTTGGTGTCATTACTTGGTCTTCTGAGACCAAATCTAATATGTCTTCTTTTTGTTAAGGTCAAATAACCAGAGAAGAGAAAGCCTTCACTAAAATAGATTTTATGTTTCTGTGAGCCCAAGTAGGTCTTTTCAGCTAGGCCCAATGCTATTGGCTTAGCTCTTATTTGTACCTCAGATCAACAATTCAGCTGGTTTTGTTTCTAACACTTACAGCTCCTGAGTAGGGACTTGGGAAAGATGTATCTCAAAGAAAGAGTGATTATAGTGCTTTAATATCTCTATTGGGCAAATGTAATTTCATGTTTCCAGATTTCTGCTTTCCTTTGGCAATAGATACAGAGACTGGTTTGTGAAATTTATTTCCCCATGCTGACTGACCTAATTCTTCCAGCTTGCTGGTCTGAATTTAAAACTACATCCAAACTCCTTTTCTTAGAGTTGTTGTTGTTGTTGCTGTTTTAATTCCAACATGGCTGGCTTTTTCATTTTTTTTAATGTGTTAAAAAGGCCTCCCCCCAAAAAAAAAGACGGAAGAAACAACAAGGCAGAAAACAAACAAATATTCTTATGCCAAGAAAAAAATCAAAGCCATGAGGGAAATCCTTCCAAATGTAACAAATATAATAAAAATTACAGGGTTTGTTTGGAGAATCTTTTCTTTTTGATTTGAACCACCGGTGGAGGTGAAAGATATTGCAGGACTCTGTGCTTGGCAAATTTGAGATTTGTCTGGAATAACTTAAGCTTATGCATTGTTTTCCTTGTCTGGTTGTCTCCAACAGTAATCAAGGTGACAAATTCCTTGGGTGTCCAATCACACTTGGCCAATAAAGAATTCTATTCTATTCTGTTTCTCCTCCTCCTCCTTCACCCTCCTCCTCCTCTACCTTCTCAAATGATTGGACAGTCACTTCTCCAGAGTGGCATAGGGTCTCCTGCTGGAGCAAGGAGTTGGAATAAAAGACCTCCAAGATCCCTTCCAATTCTGTTATTCTGTATTCTGTATGTTAGTTTCTTGCCCTGTCAATGTTTGTGGAAGTGGTCCAGTGGTTCTTTGGCTGAGCTGTGTATTATTTGCTTGTTGGACAGTTCCTTGATTGGGTTATAGATTGCTTCTTAATTGTTGGTCTGATGTTAATTTTGGTGTTAATCTCTAGGCATTGATTGTTGGTGGGGAAGTCTTTTTGTTCCCTTTCTGGTTGGTTGATTGTCTCTTTTGCACAATATGTAGATGTTGTTTATCTCAATGTACCTGTTGATGGCCGATTTGTCTGAGTGCCAGTTTTCCTGGAATTCTTTAGCATTTTTAGAGGTGCTAATTCTCTTGCCTTGGTCTAAAATGCCCACAGTTTCCCAGTCCAAACAATAGTGAAATCTGTCCATATGTTGTGAAATTAAAGGGTTTTCATCATCTCTTTTGATTGCTCGTTGGTGTTCATGTATGCATTGTGGTTGCGTTGTTTTCCCAGGAAAGCAAGAAGCCATTTTCTCTTTGCAATTTTCTTTCTAGCCAAGCTGTTAAGCTCTACATTATACCTGTCTGTCTGACAAACATCCGAGGAGTCGAGCGATAAGAAATTTTTCATTCAAGCTGGAGACAAGCCAATATAATTACTCCCTATTCCATTTTTTTCCCAGGTGGCAACTGTAGATCACAAAAATGCAGATGCCACATAGAAGAAGGGCAGAAAAATCAAACAGAGGAATAGAAGCTTAACCCGGGGGCTTCCAACAAAATCTGCCCAAACCCTGGGAAGTAGCAATTTCATGCCCATAAATGAAATTTGAAATCTATCACTCATGAATTAGGGATCATTCAAGCACAGAGTTGAGCAGTTCGCACCTATTTGCTACAACCAGTTGTTAGAAGAAATGACTGGCCTAATCCTGCAAGGAAGGCAGGAAGGAAACATTCTGGTGTTCCTTACAGAAACTGTCTCTCTGTTTACCCTTATTACTTTCTTGGCAGGGCTAGGCTTCCTGTCTCAGGAATTTCTCTGGAGTTTTTTTTCCCCTCCTTTGCTGGTACTTTGCTTGTGTGGAGGGACCATTCAAAGTTACAATGGCACTGAAAAAAGTGACTTATGACCATTTTTCACACTTATGACTGTTGCAGCATCTCCACTCTCATGAGAGGCCAGGCAAAGAGATGTGTGCCTCGATGTGAGTGATATTGAGTTGGCCACACCCAGCTAATAACATGACCACCAAGCCATGTCCACCCAGTCACATGACCACCAAGCCATGCCCACCACTTAAGCCATGCCCACAGAACTGGTTGTTAAAATTTTTGAATCCCACCCCTGGTTCTAGGCCCACCAATAGGCCAGATGGGTGGTTTTGGGCCAATCACCAGGAAACTGTGAGTTCTAGTCCCATCTTAGACCTGAAATCCAGCTAGATGACTTTGGGCCAATCATTAAGAGTCAGTGAGTTCTAGTCTCACCTTAGGCATAAAAACTGGGTGAATTTGGGCCAATCACCAAGAGACTGAGTTCTAGTCCCACCTTAGACATGAAAGCCAGTTGGGTAGTTTTGGGCCAGTCACCAGGAGGCTGTGAATTCTAGTTTCATCTTAGGCATGAAAACCACCTGTGTGACTTTGGGCCAGTTCTTCCTCACCCCAACCTACCTCATAGGGTTGTTGTCTGGAAAATAGGAGGAAGAAGGAATATTTGGAATATTCTCTGCCTTGAGTTACTCAGAAAGTAATAAAGGTGGGATATAAAATTTAAAATAAAATATATTAATCATTGAGACCCAACCAATAATCGTTCCCTACTTTTTGCATTGTGAATAATTTATTGTAACATGATCTAGCATCAACATAAGGATTTCTGTGCAAAGCCATTTTTAATAAACTTTATTAGTCTTTTATATCTTTAAAAACCGAACCAAAAATATACATATTATGACATTAGCAGTATGTGACATCTATCTCATAAACTTCTATTTTGTGATTATTTACAAATATATACAATTTATGTGAATGTAAACCTTTAATCTATAGGTTGCTTATCATTAATTCTTTCATCATCCATTTGTCTTAATTCAATCCAATCATACAATTTTTCCCAAATTCTTTAATATTCAGAGTCCCCTTTCTCTCGTAACATCAGGGTTAATTTATCCATCTCAGTGCACACCATTATTTTTTGAATGATCAATTCGTCTGATGGTATATAATTGTGCTTCTAACATTGAGCATAGGTAAAGACAATTTTTCAATGTGTGCCCTTTAAAGGATGTTTGTGTTGATCACAGTTAAAAGGAAAACACACACATTTAAGCACATGTGTGTGTGTGTTTGTGTGTCTTCGATCTGCAGCTCTCATACCTGAGAGTGTGTCTTGTAATAAATAGATTTGAGTGTCTTTCCATTCTCCTTCACTGTATTATCGTTCTGTTTCTCCATTCACAAAGGTTTTCCTGGCAGAAAGCCAAAGAGGTAACCTATTCTTAACGGTGGAGTATTTATTCTTCAAAAATAATAGTGTCTTAAATTCATTTCTCTTTCCCAGCAGGGGGAGAGGAACCACAAAATTGGGAGGGAGGGAGGGAGAAGGGGAAAAGAGGGGGAATGGAATGGAACAGAATGGAACAGAACAGAATAGAATAGAAAATATGGAATGGAATGGAATAGAATAGAATAGAATAGAATAGAATAGAATAGAATAGAATAGAATAGAATAGAATAGAATTATAATGGAATAGACTAGACTAGACTAGACTAGACTAGACTAGACTGGACTGGACTGGACTGGACTGGACTGGACTGGAATGGAATGGAATGGAATGGAATGGACTGGACTGGACTGGACTGGACTGGAATAGAATAGAATTATAATGGAATAGACTAGACTAGACTAGACTAGACTAGAATAGAATAGACTAGACTAGACTAGACTAGACTAGACTAGACTAGAATAGAATAGAATAGAATAGAATAGAATAGAATAGAATAGAATTATAATGGAATAGACTAGACTAGACTAGACTAGACTAGACTGGACTGGACTGGACTGGACTGGACTGGACTGGACTGGAATGGAATGGAATGGAATGGAATGGACTGGACTGGACTGGAATAGAATAGAATTATAATGGAATAGACTAGACTAGACTAGAATAGAATAGAATAGAATAGAATAGAATAGAATAGAATAGAATAGAATAGAATAGAATAGAATAGAATAGAAAACATGGAATGGAATGGAACAAAACAGGATAGAACAGAAGACTATTTGCGATTGTGTGATTAGACACACAAGAAATTTGTCTCTGGTGCAGAAGTTCTCAAAGCTCTGTTGCAAAGCAACAGAGTAATAATAATTATAATAATCAGACCAATAAGGGGGTGGTGGAAAAGAGGAGATAATAATACTACAGCCATAACAACATGGATAAATATGCTTAAACAGTCTTGTGAGAATTAGGTGTTCAGCAGAGTGATGGAATGAGGGGAAAATAATCTATTTTTGTATGTAGTTGTTTTGGCATTTAGATCCCTATAGTGGCATCTTGAAGGGAGGAGCTGAAACAATCTATGTCCAGCATGTAAGGTGTCTGTAGAAAGAGAAAAGAAACAGAGAGAGAAGGGAGAAGGGAGAGATTATTATCTGGGTATTAGGGAGTGAGCCCAGTTCTTAATTCACCCCTGCCTCCCATCCCTGGCACAGAGCTTTGCAAATGCCAGGGGTTGAAAATTAATGCCTGCAGGTATCTCTTAAGACATTAAGACATTATTATTTTTCGCTTAAAATCTGAGGTTGCAAATGTTGTGAATGTTATATGTTCCTCAAAGGACAGCTGCTTAATCCCTTGAAGGTCTCAAATGATTATTTTTTTTAAATCGAATACCTTTTCCAGAAATCACCGTCTGTATTGAAGTCTATATGGAGCAAAATTGTGTACAGTTGGGCTATAGATGTGTTTGAAAGAAGTCTATCAAACCCTACAGCAACCAACAAATCCAAAGAGATGGTTTGTCCTAGTGGTTAAGGCACCAGGCTAAAAACTGGGAGACTGTGAGTTCTAGTCCCACCTTAGGTGCAAAAGCTGGATGAGTTACTTTGATTCAATCATCAGGAGTCTGTGAGTTCTAGTTGAAAGTCAGCTAGTTCATGAAGCCAGCTAGTTCTGCCATATGCATGAAAGCTGACTAGGTGACTTCGGGCCAGTTACCAGGAGACTGTGAGTTCTAGTCCCACCTTAGGCACAAAAGCTGGATAAGTGACTTTGAATCAATCACCAGGAGACTGTGAGTTCTAGTTCTGCCATATGCATGAAAGCCAGCTAGGTGACTTTGGGCGAGTTACCAGGAGACTGTAAGTTCTAGTCACACCTTAGGCACAAAAACTGGATGAGCAACTTTGGATCAATCACCAGGAGACTGTGAGTTCTAGTCCTTCCATATACATGAAAGCTGGCTAGATGACTTCAGGCCAGTTACCAGGAGGCTGTGAATTCTAGTCTCACCTTAAGCACAAAAACTGGATGAGCGACTTTGGATCAATCACCAGGAGACTGTGAGTTCTAGTTCTTCCATATACACATGAAAGCCAGCTAGGTGACTTTGGGCCAGTTACCAGGAGTCTGTGAGTTCTAGTTCTGCCATATGTATGAAAGCCTACTAAGTAACCTTGGGCCAATGGTCTGGAGACTGTGAATTCTAGTCCCGCCTTAGGCTCAAAGGCTTCAAAGGGCCAGTTTCTCTCTCTCTCTCTGTCTCTATTTCTCAGCCCAACTCATCTCGCAAGGTTGTTATTGTGGTGGGAAAAAAAGAGGAGGAAGGAGTACGATGTATGTTGACTTTCTCCTCTTCCCTTTAGGTTGAAAAATAGCTGCCCAAGGAGATAAGGCCTCCTTGCCAAATCTAGATACTCATTTAAGCACCTTGGACAGCTTGCAGCACAAATGGGTAAATCTGTAATGCCTCTCTCCCTCCTTCTCAACTCCACCTTAGAGAGCTGAACACCGTGAATTAGATTAGTTGTGACTTTTGACACACCCCTCTTGTTTGATCCCCTTCGTGTTCCATTTAGGAAATAGGAGGAGGGGGTGTAACTATTGCTATAACCAGAAAGGGAATTCCCATCACATCTGATAACAGAGAAGGTCAAATTTAATTATCTCCAATTGCATTCTAAAGGCCCAAAGCGGTTTTCCACTTTTCTAGCCAGCCACAAAGAGAAATAAGTAAGTATATTATGTAGCTCCAGCATTGGCATCGTTTTATAAAGAATAAAGTTCTTTTTTTTTCCTTTTCTTTTTCCTCCCTCCTTCCAACCTTCTCAAGTTCAGCTCGCTTTTTTTTTCTCTCTCTCTCTCTCTCTATGGCTGTCTTGGTAACAAGAGACCATTTCAACGCCTGAGTTGTAACATTCTCCAGCTGAAATCTCCAGCTATTTATGACGGAGAAAACGAGGTGATTACGATGGAGAAAAATCTGGCTTTGGTAGAGAAATTGTCCTTCATGGTAATATTTTATTTGCTGACAAGATTTGCTAAAGATGAAGGATTAACTCTAGGCAGTATTCAGCATATTTTTTTTTTAAAAAAATTGATGTTTAAACCCATGCAGTAATAATAAAGAAATCCTTTGCCATATTACAAAAAAAAAAATTTAGAAAAGTACTTTGGGCACACTAGAGATGAATTTTACCAAATCAATTTGTTTATGTTATTGATTAATCAGATTTATATTGTTTCCCACCCCGTGTATGTGTGTTTGTATGTGTATGTGTTTATGTGTGTGTGTTTCTATGTGTGTGTGCGTGTGGATGGATGGATGGATAGATGGATGGATGGAAGGAAGGAAGGAAGGAAGGAAGGAAGGAAGGAAGGAAGGAAGGAAGGAAGGAAGGAAGGAAGGAAGGAAGGAAGGAAGGATGGATGGATGGATGGATAGATAGATAGATAGATAGATAGATAGATAGATAGATAGATACATAGATGAGAGATAGATAGAGATAGGTGGATGGATGGATGGATGGATGGATAGATGGATAGTGGGATAGAAGGATAGAGACAGAGATTAATAGAAAGAGATAGATAGATAGATAGATAGATAGATAGATAGATAGATAGATGATAGATAGATAGATAGATAGATAGATAGATAGATAGATAGATAAGGATAGATAGATGAGAGATAGATGGATAGATAGAGATAGATAGATAAAGATAGATAGATAGATAGATAGATAGATAGATAGATAGATAGATAGATAGATAGATAGATAGATAGATAGATAGGGTTTATGGTTGGTTTAAACCATAAACCAAACCAACCAACCAACCATAAAGATAGATAGATAGATAGATAGATAGATAGATAGATAGATAGATAGATAGATAGATAGATAGATAGTAGATAGAGAGAGAGAGAGAGAGAGAGAGAGAGAGAGAGAGAGATAAAATTGCTAGACAAACAGAAGCCAGTATTGGTGGAAGATAGATAAAACCATATGCAATAAATTAATTTCTTGGTTTTATTGTTTTTTTTCAAATAACTCAAGGCAGTGATCATATCCAATATACTTCCTCCTCTTATTTTCTCCACAACAACAAGCCTGTGAGGTAGGTTGAGATGAAAAAGAGGGGCTGGGCCAACATCACCCAGCTGGATTTCATGCTTAAAGCAGAACTAGAACTCAAAGTCTCCTGGTGATTGGCCCAAAGTCACCCCACTGGCTTTTGTGTCTAAGGTGGAACTGGAACTCACCCTCTCGTGGCTTCTAGATCAGCACCTTAAAGATCCCACACTACAAAGTGTTGTAGGACCAGAGAAGCAAAATTTCAAGTGGATCCTTCAGCCATGAAAACTCAGGGTGGCTTTCAAATTGAAGTTGCCTTCAATTTAATCCACTTCAGAGTACAGGTAGGCCTTGGCTCACAACCCAACTGAGCCCAAAATGTCTGTTGTTAAGTGAGACATTTGTTAAATGAATTTTGCCCCCTTTTATGATCTTTCTTGTTAAGTGAATCTCTGTAGTTGACACATTAGTACCCCGGTTGTGAAGTAAATGTGGCTTCCCCATTGATTTTGTTTATTAGAAAGTTGCAGAAATTGGGACAAAGCAACGGTCATCAACGTGATTCAGTTTCCAAACATCTGATTTTTTTTTTATCCCATGAGCCTGGGGATGATGGAAATGTTGTAACTGTGAAAAATGGTCATAAGTCACTTTTTTTCAGTGCTGTTATAACTTTGAACAGCCACTAAGCAAACCATTGTAAGTCGAGGACTACCTGTAGCTGAAGGGTTTGAGTGGTTTTATGCTACCTTGACTTCTTAGGGGGAAGATGGGTACACAACATTATAAATCAATAAATAATATTAAATTATAATAACATTATAAATCAATAAATAATAATGACAGACTTGAACACTGGGCCCGAGCTAAGAAAATGAAATTCAATGTAAAGTCCTGAAAAACCCAAAGTACACATATAGACTGGGTGAAACCAGGCTCAATAGCAGTAATTGTGAGAGGGATCTTGGAGTCTTAGTGGACAACCAGTTAAATAGGAGCCAGCAGTGTGTGGCAGCAGCCAAAAAAAGCTAATGCAATCCTAAATTGCATTAACAGAGGAATACAATCGAGGTCAAATGACGTACTGATATCACTCTACAAAGCCTTAGTAAGACCACACCTAGAATATTGTATCCAGTTTTGGTCCCCACACTATAAAAAAGATGTTGAGACTCTAGAAAGAGTGCAGAGAAGAGCAACCAGGATGATTAGGAGGACTGGAGACTAAAACATATGAAGAACGGTTGCAGGAACTGGGCTTGGCTAATCTAGTAAAGAGAAGGACCAGGGGAGACAGGATACAATATTCCAATATTTGAGGGGCTGCCACAGAGAGGAAGGGGTCAAGCCAGAGGTGGTATTCAGCAGGTTCTCACCAGTTCTGGAGAACCAATAGCAGAAATTTTGAGTAGTTCGGAAAATTGGCAAATACCACCTCTGACTGGAGATGTTACAATATCCTTCCCTGCTACGCCCACCAAGCCATGCCCACAGAACCAGTAGTAAAAAAAATTGAATCACACCACTGGGTCAAGCTATTTTCCAAGGCACCTGAAGGTCAGTCAAGGAATAATGGATGAAAACTGAACAAGGAGAGATTCAACTTGGAAATAAGGAAAAGCTTTCTGACAAGGAGAAGAATCAACCAATGGAACAGAAGTTGCCTTCAGAAGTTGTGGGAACTTCATCCCTGGAAGCTTTCAAGAAGAGACTGGACTGCCATTTGTCAGCAATGGTGCGGGGTCTCCTGTTTGGGCGGGGGGTTAGATTAGATGATCTACAAGGTCCCTTCCAACTCTGTTAATCAGTTAATGTTGCAAAGCAATTTAGATTACCACACTTAAGAGAATGTCGTCAAAACGTTACACCGAAATTTCATTTTAACACCCTAAAACAAGTGGGGGGTGTTCATTTTTGAAGACAGGCCCTCAAATCAGTCAGAGGGCCAGTGCCTTTGGATGATATGCAGGATGCAGGATTTATTCAAATCACACATGAATCGATGCAAGGGGTGGAAATTGATGCAAAGGGCATAATTACAGAAATGGCATTATTATGTCATTTGAGCTATTTGCATAATGACATCATTAAGCAAATAATGTGCAGAAATTTGGACTGCTGCATGGAAAGTCCATCACGCTGGTAAAAATGAAGTTTCATCTAAACACTCTCGGCAGATCAGCAACTTAATGTACTGAATATTTACATTATGCAAAAAATAAACCCCACCTCAAAATGTTTGTGATGCCAAAATCATAGTTTTCTATAAAGTTTAGGACTCCACGGTTTCTAACTGTATGTGGAAATGACCTTGGGGAGAATGCCTGTAGAGATTTTCAGTCATCCAGATCATGCTAATCCCACAAGTGCTTTTTCAGGAGGCAACTGGAATTTGGGTTGAACACCCTTTGAATGGTATGGGAGTAAGAATGGATTTCCAGAGCAAAAAATTGCAGACTACAGGAACCAGGAACACGACTCAGGAACATGACCCCTGAGGACACAGATAAACCTCCAAGTGGCCCCAACCGACTCTCAAAAAGGATACAAATGACCAGCTGTCTGCAAGGAGTATAAATCTTTCCCTTCCCCACTATCTTGTCAGAGCTGAAGAAGCTTCTTGGATGAGAAGCGAAACGACTTCAAAAGAAAAAAAAACCAGAAAGCCCAGTTGCCTCCTGAAAAAAACACCTTTGGGATTTGGGAAGAATGGTTTGTTTCTTCCTGAGGCCTGAGGCTTTCATGCCTCAGATAGAACTAGAACTTATCGTCGCCTGGTTTCCAGATCAGCACCTTCATCACTACACCATTTTCTAAGGGGACTCTGAAGCTGATTATCAATCCAGGTCTTTACTTGTTTGGCACACAGTACTCCTCCTCCTCTTCTTCCTCCTCCTCCTCCTCCTCCTCCTTTCCACAAACACTACTCCCTTCTAGCACTGATGATGTTACCTCGCTGGGTAATGAAATCTCTGTAAGAAAATCATCGAACTCAGAGATCACCAAGGACCTCACAGTCCTCCTCTTCCTCTTCTTTGTAAACCCCACTCCCTTCTAAGCACTGATTATATTACCTAGTTGGGTAGTGAAACGCCTGCAAGAAAACAACCGAGCTCAGAGAGCACCAAGGACTCCTCATTTCAACCTGGAGCCACAAAATATTCTCTTCTATTGGTAGTTCAGGCAAGCCAAACAAAGTTAAAAAAAAAAAAAAACTGGATTGACAAGAAGAACAAGAGGGCCTACCATTTTTTCACAACAGGCAGCCCATTTGTCAAGTTTATCATTCCATCAGACATTCTTAAACCAAGGACTGCCTATAATCGTTCCAAGCGGACAAAAGATTGGTGTGAAGATGTGCTGTGCCTTTTCTACTGATTTTTCTTTTTCCAACTGCATTTCTGGAAGGTGTGGACCCGAACCGTTCAAAACTGGAGAGAGGGAGGGAGAGAGGAAGAGAGAGAGAGAGAGAGAGCAGGGCGATGAATAAATAAATAATCTCTCCGCAGAGTTTCTGCTCCTCGGAGTGACCTATTTTACAAAGCATCCTTTTTTGGCAAACCATGTCGGCTTCTGTGATTTATTCAGGGCAGGCCAAAAGAGGGGGAAAAAAAGAAAAAGAAGAATTGTGCTGCCTTAGAGCTTAGAGTTGCATGGATTGTGGAGGAGATGTGCGAAAATGATACAATTATGCCATAATGCCCGGCCAAGATTTCTTTATGGCCAATGCAAAATGGATTTAAAAAAAAAAAAAAAACAGGAGGGGAGAAATGTTGAGTCCTTTTCTGGAGGAGGAGGAGGAGGAAGGGATCAGCCAAACGTTGCTGTCCAAGAGGGCACCAGGTAGAAGTGTTTCTGAAAGGGTTATATTGTTCAGAAAATAAAAATGCAAAAAGAAAAAAAAAATAGGAGAGATTAAAAAGGAACATCTACTAAGGCGGGAATGCAAAGCATTGCAGAAAAGCCTTCTTACAATGCCTTTTTCTCTTCTACCACTGCAGCTTAGATATTTATAATTTACAGTGACCACTAAAGATTGTTCTGAGCTTCTGCTTAAATCATTTCATCTGTTATTCCCAAATGGCCTCATAATTTTTCCTTTTTTAAAAACGAAACTGTACAGGTCTGGTCCCATTGGTTTTAACAATAGGGAACTATATATCTATTCATCTTGCCCTATTCTTCACCCTGAATAGAATTGTGCCCTGGGTAGAGCATAGAATAATAGGGTTGGAAGGGACCTTAGAGGTCTTCTAGTCCAACCCCAGGGCAAGCAGGAGATCTTACATCATTCCAAACAGAGAACTGGAACAGAGGGTTGGAATGTAAAACTTCTAAAGTCCCTTCCCACCCTATTATTCTATCTTCTATGTATCTTGATTAGCAAAAAGTGGCTTTAACTTAATGTTATTGTTGTGGCCCAATCTGACTCACTTAAAACAACCCCAGGGTGCTTTTTCAAAAGACAACTGGACTCTGTTTTTCCTTGAAGACGTTTCGCTTCTCATCCAAGAGGCTTCTTCAGTTCTGACTCAGAATTGAAGAATTAGAACTGAAGAAGCCTCTTGGATGAGAAGTAAAATGACTTCAAGGAAAAAGAAAGTCCAATTGTCTTTGAAAAAGCACCTTTGAGGACAACCATGACCTGGATGACTGAGGATCTCCGTAGACATTGAAAACAGCCCAGTCACTGTGAAGATTACAAGATAAATTCATACAACGCCAACATTGAATTTTTAACTAGGGCATACAAAACCTTTGCCAGACCAATTCTCAAATACAGCTCGTCCGCCTGGAATCCACACTCTATATCGGACATTAATATGATTGAGTGGGTTGAGAGGTATTTCTCGAGAAGAGTCCTCCATTCACAGTAGAATTCCCTATGCCTTCAGGCTCAAAATTTTGGGCCTGGACAATCTGGAACTGCACCGCCTGCCATTCAATCTAAGCATAGTTCACAAAATTGTCTGTTACAATGTCTTACCTGTCAGTGACTCCTTCAGCCTCAATCACAATAATACACGGGCAAACAACCGATACAAACTCAGGGCAAACCGCTCCAAACTCAATTGCAGAAAATACGACTTCAGCCACAGAGTGGTCAATGCCTGGAACGTCCTGCCCGACTCTGTTGTTACAGCCTCAACCCCTCACAGCTTCAACCTCAAACAGTCTACCATGGACCTCACCCCATTCTTAACAGGTCCTTAAAGGGGGCGTGCATAAGCGCACCAGCGTGCCTACCATCGCTGTCTTACTGTCCCCGTTTACATGTATTTACTTCCTTTGTTTATGTTCATACCTATACTTGTTACCTTGTACATGTTTGACAAACAAATAAAATAAATTTAAAAAATAAATTTATCGAGCATGCAAGACTACAGTGTACTTCATGCTCCTGAGCAGCCCTGAACCAAAGCAGAACCACAGCTCATACAATTTTAACCTACCACCTTTCAAAAAATGGGATAAAGAAAAAAAGCAGACACAATACAAATTGAAGCATGAGGTTGGAATGGTTTTCATAAAGCCAGCAAGGTGACTTCATTTATTTTTTTTAATAATTTTTTTAATACAATTGACCCATCTTCAGTTGAACAGTGTGTTGTCTGGGTAGAAACATCTTTGTTAAACAATAATCAAAATTGCAACATCCTTCGTTATATATTAATTCTGCAATATTTAACATAGCAATGTTCCACCTATTGATAATACAATATTAACATAGAATATTCAACATGTTAGTCATCATATTAACTTATCTATTTTAACACATCATCTTTATTTTGTTTCCCTATTTCTAACTTCCATTTTTATTATTTAACCATTGATAGAATAAATTCCATACCATGGAATAGAATAGAATAGAATAGAATAGAATAGAATAGAATAGAATAGAATAGAATACTTTATTGGCCAAGTGTGATTGGACACACAAGGAATTTGTCTTGGTGTAAATACTCTCAGTATACATAAAGAAGGAACATTTGTTAAGAATCAAGAATCATAATGTACAACACTTAATGATAGTCATAGGGTACAATCAACATCAAATCATACTAGGAAACAGAGGATACAAGCAACAAAGTTACAGTCAAAAGTGAGAGGGGATGGGTGATAAGGAGTGATGAGAAGATTAACAGTAGTAGTAGTGTACACTTTGTAAATAGTTGAACAGTGTTGAGGGAAATATTCAGTTTGCTCTTTCTCCTTAATTGCCAATGTTCATCTATTCATTTCTGCACATTCTAGTATTTTCCTAATCACATCCTCATCTGTAGGTATCTCTTCACTCTTCCAATTTTGGGCCAATACAATTCTAGCAGCAGTTAGTATAAGATTAACTAAATATGCATTTTCCTTACTATATTCTTCAGGTTAGGTGACTTCATTATTGATCCCTTCCTATTTGGTCAGCCATGCTAGCTATATTGCCTTTGAGATGTGGTCAGCAAACCTAAACAATTTGGTTTTCTGGGCCACTGGTTCCTGTCTCATGTTTCTCTCTGTTGCCACTCAAAATCAATTCCGATTGCTGTAAATGTTTTCTATAGAATAGAATAGAATAGAATAGAATAGAATAGAATAGAATAGAATAGAATAGAATAGAATTTTTTGTTGGCCAAGAGTGATTGGACACACAAGGAATTAGTCTTGGTGCAAATGCTCTCAGTGTACATAAAGGAAAAAATACATTCGTCAAGAATCAAGAATCATCAGGTACGACACTTAATGATAGTCATAGGGTACAATAAGCAATCAAATCATACTAGGAAACAGTCAATATAAATCGTAAGGATATAAGTGACAAAGTTACAGTGATACAGTCATAAGTGGGAGGAGATGGGTGATAGGAACGATGAGAAGATTAATAGTAATAGTAATGTAGACTTAGTAATAGTTTGATAGTGTTGAGGAAATTATTTGTTTAGCAGAGTGATAGCATTTGGGACAAAACTGTTCTTGTGTCTAGTTGTTCTGGTGTGCAGTGCTCTATAGCGTCGTTGTGAGGGAAGGAGTTGAAACAGTTTATGTCCAAGATATGAGGGATCTGTAGATATTTTCACAGCCCTCTTTTTGACTCATGCAGTATACAGGTCCTCGATGGAAGGCAGGCTGGTAGCAATTATAATGGCACTTTAAGAAGGTCACTTGTATGAGAGGGAAGCATTTCATAGAGTTGGTAGACAATGCAATGTGCCAAGGTATGGGGGATGTACTCCTTCAATACAGATGGATTAAGCCACCAGGAGTCTAAGCTAGAACAACAGAATAACAGAGTTGGAAGCGATCTTGGAGGTCTTCTAGTCCAACCCCCTATTCAAGCAAGAGACCCTGTATTGTTTCAGATAAATGGCAGTCCAGTCTCTTCTTAAAAGCCCCCAGTGATGGAGCATCCACAACTTCTGAAGGCAAGCTATTCCACTGGTTAACTGTTCTCATCGTTAGGGAATTTCTCCATAGTTCTAGGATGCTTCTTTCCTTAGAACATAGAATATAGAATAGCAGAGTTTGAAGGACCTTCTAACCCAACCCCTCCTCAAGCAGAAGACCCTATACCATCTCAGAAAAATAGTTGTTGAGTCTCTTTTTTAAAGAAAGCAGTGGTGGAGCACCCACAACTTCTGAAGGCAAGCTATTCCATTGGTTGATTGCTCCCACCGAAATGTTCTCCTTAATTCTAAGTTGCTTTTCTCCTTGGTTGGTTTCCAATCATAGCTTCTCATCTTGCCTCTGAGTGCTTTGGAAAATAGTTTAACCCCTTGACTTGATAAAAGCCCCTCAAATATTGGAACACTGTTATTATGTCTCTCCTAGTCCTTCTTTTCATTAGATTAGACATGCCCACTTCCTGTAACTGTTTTTCAAATGTTTCACCCTCCAGCCCAGGGATGGGATTCAACACGTTCGCACCTATTCACTAGAACCAGTTGTTAACATTCTAAGCAATTCGGAGAACCGGTTGTTAGAAGAAATTACTGGCCTAATCCTGTAGGGAAGGCAGGAAGGAAATATTCTGGTGTTGCTTACAGAAACTGCCTCTCCACTAACCCTTATTACATTCTTGGCAGGACTAGATTTCCTGTCTCAGGAACTTCTATAGAGTTTTCTTCTCCTCCTTTGCTGGTACTTTGCTTGTGTGGAGTGATCATTCAAAGTTACAATGGCACTGAAAAAAGTAACTTATAAACCATTTTTCACACTTACAACTATTGCAGCATCCCCACAATCATGAGAGGCCAAGCAAGGAGATGCGTGCCACGATGTGAATGATGTTGAGTTGGCCACGCCCAGCCAGTCACATGACCACCAAGCCACACCCACCAACTAAGCCACGCCCACAGAACCGGTTGTTAAAAAAATTGAATCCCACCCCTGCTCCAGCCCCCCTAATCATTCTTGTTGCTCTTCCAGAGTTTTAATATCTTTTTTATATTGTGCTGATCAGAACTGGATACAATAATTCCAAGTATGCTTTTACCAAGGCCACACTTGGAATATTATATCCAGATTAGATCATCACAATATAAAAAGATGTTGAGACTCTAGAAAGAGTGCAGAGAAGAGCAACCAGGATGATTAGGGAAGCTAAAACATATGAAGAACGGTTGCAGGAACTGGGCTTGGTTAGTCTAGTGAAGAGAAGGAGCAGGGGAGACAGGATAGCAGTCTTCCAATATTTTGGGGGCTACCACAAAGAAGAGGGAAATCAAGCTATTCTCCAAAGCATCTGAAGGCAGTACAAAAAGCAATGGATGGAAACTAACCAAAGAGAGAAGCAACCTAGAAATAAGGAGAAATTTCCTGACAGGGAGAACAATTAACCAGTGGAACGATTTGCCTTGAAGCAGATTGAAATTGTTATTCAGCAAGTTTTCTTAGCTAATTAAAAAGAATAAAATAGAGTGTGAGATATTTCCTTGTTCTATTGTGCTGAAATTCTATTTCAGGAACAAAAACTGCAGCAAAATGATCGGGTTCGTGGATTTAGTTCAACTCTCTCTAGCTTGTTTTTATGCACAAACAGCTATCTAAGCGATCTGTCTGGGAAATGGGAATTTTTTTAGCTGAAGAATTGAGTTACGTAGCTGATTACATGCTGATCGAAATTAATGAAGCACCCAATAAAAAAAGGCATGGCATTACAGAATTATTAAAGCCTTATAACTGCTTGCTAATTAGCATCTCTAATGAAAATTAATATGATTTAAAATACTACCCAGCAGCAAGAAAATGAACAGTGACATAAAATAATAACATCAGCAGCATTAATAACAATTATTTTATTAGATAAATTACATGTTTAGGAAATGGGGGGAAAGAGAAGAATATTATTACTCAGATTGAACCCAAAAAGGGGAAAAAATGATTTTACCGATTGTGTAGAATCAAGCATTGGAAAGATTTTTATAGATAGAATTCAAAAATTTGAGAGCGAGAAGGCTATTAAAATGTCCCTTAAAAGCATCATTTGGAGTAAATTTGAAGTTCTCTCACAGACATTTCCCCACCACCACCATCAGCATCTCCAGAAAGTCAAAATAGTCCAAAAGGAAAATGGAATTAATGCAAAAAACAATTCCCTGACTACAAATGCTTTAGAAATTTATTGACATAGTAAATGTTATGTTTTTGCAATGTTGTTCTGTTTTGTTCTGTAAAATTGCCAGAATATCAGCACTGGAGATTGCAAGAATCCAAGGAATAATTTTACCAATATGGTTGCCAGTTGGTCCTGGTGGTTAAGGCACTAGGTTAGAAATCAGGAGACAGTGAATTCTAATCCTGATTAAGCTATAAAAGCTGACTTGGACCAATCACCAGGAGATGATGAGTTCTAATTCTGCCTTAGCTAAATATCTATAGAGTTTCTCGGTCATCTAGGCCAAATAATCCTTCCATTCCTCACCATCCAGTCAGAGCTGAAGATACTTCTTAGATGAGAAGTGAAACATCTTCAAAGAAAAAGCAGAAAGTCCAGTTGCCTCCTGAAAAAGCACCTTTAGGGACCTCCACAGCTCCAGGAAAGAAGTTATTCGATTGATCGTTCTCACTGTGAGGAAATTCCTCCTTCATTCCAGGTTGGATCACCCTCTGATGAACTTCGACCCATTGCTTCTTGTCCTGCCCTCAGGTGCTCTGGAGAATAAATTGTTGCCTTCTTCTCTGTGAAAGCCCTTTCAAGATTGCTATCATCTCTCCCCTGAACCTTCTCTTCCTTAGAGTAAACCTAGTTCCCTTAGCCGTTCGTTGTATGATTTAGCCTCTTCACCCTTTCCCTGAGATTTTAACCATCTTTGTTACTCTTCTCTGCACTCTCTCCTTTTTGTGACTGTGGTTAACAGAGCTGAGTTGTGTGGTGGCCTAGAGGTGGAGCTCTCACCTCACAATCAGGAGGCTGTGAGTTCGATCCTAGGTAGAGGCAGATATTTCTCTCTCTGGGTGCAATGAGAATATGTCTGCTGAATAGGAACTCCACATTGGTGACAGGAAGAGCATCCAGCCAGTAATCACACAGTTCTATTCAGTTGCCCTGACTCCACCCCGCAAGGGATTATGGGGTCATTAAAAGAGGCTGATTGTGGTTAACAGAACTGGATGGATCAAGGCCCTGTTGTTAAAAACAAAACAAATAACACTTATGCCGTATATCCATGCTGGATAAATTAACCCTAGTGCCTGTGAGAAGAGCCAGATCTCCACAGCTTTCCAAAAGGCCAATAAGAATAGGGTTGTCTATATCTTGGGGTGGATGGGAACTTTTCCATTTGGAAAGGAAATCCTTGCAAGGAGACAGCTCCAGAATAAGAGTAACATTCAATGGTGGGATCCAAAAATTTTTACTACTGGTTCGGTGGGCGTGGCTTGGTAGACGTGCTGTGGCTTGGTGGGCATGGCTTGTTGGGCATGGCAGGGGACGGATACTGCAAAATCCCCATTTCCTCCCCACCAGTGGTGGTATTCCACCGGTTTGGCCCGGTTCTGCTGACCTGGTAGCGCCAATGAGCAGCGGAGACTGAATTGATTCTCTCTGCCGCTCTGCTGTTGAGCCTGTCTGCCCACTCGGGCTGCCATACTCACTTTTATTCCCTGCTTTTGATAATAAATAACAGATAATCAGAGTTGGAAGGGACCTTGTCGGTCATCCAGTCCAATGCCCCCCACCCACCCAAGCGGGAGACCCTTCACCATTTCTGATAAATGACAGTCCAGTCTCTTCTTGAAAGATTCCAGTGATGAAGCTCCCACAACTTCTGAGGGCAACTTCTGTTCCATGGGTTGAATGTTCTCCATGTCAGAAAGTTTCTCCTTATTTCCAGGTTAAATCTCTTCTTGTTCAGTTTCCATCCATTATTCCTTGTCTGGCCTACAGGCGCTTTAGAAAATAGCTTGAACCCTTCCTCCTCTCTGTGGCAGCCCCTCAGATATTGGAAGACTGCCATCTTGTCTCTTCTGGTCTCTTTTCTTCACCAGACTACCCATGCCCAGTTCCTGCAACCCTTCATCATATGTTTTATGCTCCAGTCCCCTAATCATCCTGGTTGCTCTTCTTTGCACTTTTTCTAGAGTCTCAACATCGTTTTTATAGTGTGCTGACCAAAACTGGATGCAGTACTCTAGGTGTGGTTTTACTAAGGCTTTATAGAATGGTATTAGTACCTCACTTGATCATGCTTGTATCCCTCTGTTAATACAACTTAGGATTGCATTAGCTTTCTTGACTGCTGCTGCACACTGCTGGCTAAAAAAGCTAATGCAATCCTAAGTTGTTTGAAAGCTTGAAGTGCAGCTGCTTTGCGTGACAGGTGCTGAAGCGACTGGGAGAGTGCAGGGTTGCAGGAGGTGAGTTGGAACCCCACTAGCCTGCACAAATGCCTCTGCGCCTTCATGAAGTGTGCGTTTGGCAGGCATGCATGCAAAGTGTGTACACTCGCAAAAAGTGCGCCCACCATGCCACCCCCATCAAACTGGTGGTAAAAAATTTTGAATCCCACCACTGGTCCTCACCCCATTAACCTGCTTTCCAGCTCCGTTCTCCTGTGCAGGGCAACAAAAGAAGAACAAACCAATCAGCTTGGACTTGGGAGGCAGAGAATAGATGGGAGCAGGGCCAGCATTTGCCGGTTCTCCGAAGTACTCAAAATTTCCGCTACTGGTTCTCCAGAACTGGTCAGAACCTGCTGAATGCCACCTCTGGTAATATGTCTCCAAAATCCAATTACAGTAGACCAAATACTGGAGAAAAGCTGCCCAGAGCACATATGGGTGATCCCCCGTTCTCTCATTCTCCAGAGACGTTCCAAAGAACTGGTCGACTCTCCAGGAATTCAATCTTTAATATAGACATCAGCTCTGCTTTCACAGAGATGTCATCAATTCACCATCTCTCTCCCCCGCCCCCCAAAAAATCCTGCTGTAATAATTCCTTGCAAAATAAGGGTTAGGGTTAGGGTTAGGGTTAGCCACAGGTAGAGTGTGGGGTGCTTGCATGTTGTGATCAGATAGTCAGAGGCTTACTGTGAAGTAAGAAGAGTTCTCCAGTCCTCTACTCGTTGCAGAATACCTTATGCCACCAGACTCGAAATTCTAGACCTAGAAAACCTAGAACTACGCTGCCTTCTGTCCAATCTAAATATAGTATATAAAATCATACATTGCAATGTCCTACCTGTCAATGAATACTTCAGCTTCAACCATAACAACACAAGAGCACGCAATAGATACAAACTCAAGGTTAATTGCACCAAACTTGATTGCAGGAAATACGACTTCAGCAACAGAGTGGTCAATGTCTGCAATACTCTACCTGACTCTGTAGTTTCTTCCCTAAACCCCAAAAACTTTAACCTTAGACTGTCTACTATTGACCTCACCCCTTTCCTAGAAGGTCTGTAGGGGATGTGCATAAGCGCACCAACGTGCCTACCGTCCCTCTCCTGTTGTTTCTTTTATTCTTCTTATATGTATCCATGTATTCATAACTATGTTTTTACTTATACCTATTATCTTGTAAGCAATTGACAAATCAATCAATCAATAAATAAAAAATAAAAAAGCTCCATTTTCCTTTACACTGTAACTCAGTGTAACATTTTTACAGACATGGAGAAAGGAGAAAGACATGTCCATTGAATCCAAGCATCTGTTAAATCCAAATTCATGTAAAGAACAAAATCCAATCATTTTGTGTTGTGGGAAAAAAAATGACATAATTGATAACATTTCATCCTTTATGTCACTTTGTCATTGGCATTATTTATGCATTCTTAAATGGATGCAAATAAGCCAATTAAGTAGTCATCCAAATGGCGTAAATTATGCTAATTGGCCAGACTACTTCTGAAGCAATAGACTTCATCTGTTCTTTGGGGGTGAACCTTGAATAATTATTTCTTCTATTACATCCAAATTTTTTGGACAAGAATCCGTCAGACTGAATTTTTTTTTTTGTACAAATCGTTTATCCAGTTTCTCATACTCATTTTTAATGGAAGGTTTTATGATTGGGTTGCAATACAAGTTGATTAATATAGCAATAGCACTTATATATCACTTTACAGTGCTTTAAAGCTTTCTCTAAGTGGTTTACAGAGTCAGCCTATTGCCTCCAAAAATGTGGGTCCTCATTTTACCCACCTCAGAAGAATGAAAGGCTGAGTCAATCTTGAGCCCATCAGGATCGAACTCTTAGCAATGAGGGATCAATTATCTATCTATCTATCTATCTATCTATCTATCTATCTATCTATCTATCTATCTATCTATCTATCTATCTATCTATCTATCTATCTATCTATCTATCTATCCATCGCAATAGCGATAGCAGTTTGACATATATCACTTCACAGTGCTTTACAGCCCTCTCTAAGCAGTTTACAGTATTGCTCCCAAAAATCTGAGTCCTTATTTTACTGACCTCGGAAGGATGGAAGGCTGAGTCAACCTTGAGCCAGTCATGATCTAACTTCAGGCAGTGAGCAGTGAGTTAGCCTGCAATGCTGTATTTTAACCACTCTGCAACCATGGATAGATAGTTAGGTAGATGGATGGATGGATGGATGGATGGATGGATGGATGGATGGATGGATGGATGGATGGATAGATAGATAGATAGATAGATAGATAGATAGATAGATAGATAGATAGATAGATAGATAGATAGATAGATAGATAGATAGATAGATAGATAGATAGATAGATAGATAGATAGATAGACAGATAATAGACAAGCGGCAGGCAGATAGTAGGCAGGCAGGCAGGCAGCTAGATGATAGAAGATAGATGATAGATAGATAGATAGATAGATAGATAGATAGATAGATAGATAGATAGATGATAGATAGATAGATAGAGGAGCATCTTAGGAGCACTTCTCTTATTTTGTGTGTGTGTGTGTGTGTGTGTGTGTAAAACATTTGTGAAATTAGTCGTCTTTTTTGAGTAAACACAGAACAGACAGAGCTGGCACGGGGGCAGAGTTAAATGTGTCATCAGCTTAGAGTCCTTATGTTGCCACAAGTGGTCTAAGCGTAACCCCTCCTGAATTTTTTTCAACCTTTATCTAAGCATCAATTTAGTGCTGACCCCGTTAGTTAACTAGGTTCTTGTGTTATCAGTTTGAATAAATCTTGTGTACTGCAATTTAACTAAGGTCCTGATCTTTTGCCCTGAAATTCATCTTGTTTAACTCTGTCCCATTCCCCCAGCTCTACGTGCTCTTACAGAATAACAGAGCTGGAAGAGACCCTTGGACATCTTCTACTCCAGCCCCTTGCTCACGCACTACACCATTTCATAGCAATTCAGCTAAATTAATCTATCCCGTTCCTCTACTCATAAACTTGGCAGAGATGGTTGGAAAGCCATTTGTGCACAAATCTAATTAACAATGCCAGTTTTAATTGGGTGCTCAGCTCAGCCTACAAGCCTAATCCCGCAGACCTTTGTACCACCTTGAACAGTTCTCATCAGTTTTTGTTTTCCTTCGCAAGGCTGCTTCTGGCTGGTGACCTTCATCACCCAACCACATGTCTATCTTCGAATTCCATCCTTAGCAAACAGGATGGTCTGACACCCTCCCTCTATTTGGGGTCAAGTGAGACCAACTGGTCTACCTCAGAAGCTATTTTTCATTCCCTAGGAAAGAATGTTTGGCGTAATTCAAAAAAAATGAAATGAAGCAACATGTCAAAGCATTTGGAACAACAATCATCACAACCTGAATCGCAGCAGTAGGGAGAAATTATGGAAACACAAACCAAATTAGATCAGAAGGAAGCAGTGGGTGGAAGGTTCGGTTTCCTCAGAGAGCCAAAGCTTGTGTGTTAACGTAGCATTGATAGAACTTGATGATCCCACAGGTGATGGGGGTAGGATTGTGAGAAAATGTGTTTGTGTGTGCCTAGGAAAGCCCAGCATTTCATTTCTTTGTACAACAGATGGTCCTTGACTCGTTTGCTGCTTGTTAAAATGAATCATGTGAAGCGGTTTCTGCTCCCTACCCACTGACTGAAAGGAAAGGGTAAGAGAAACAGAAAGAATTGGCACAAAACCAATCTTACACTAGATACAAAGATAGGGCGAGTTATAAGTGGTCTGCTCACCTGGAGAGGATGCCGTGGGATTCTATACCATGCAAGGCAGATGCAAAAAGAGGAAAAGGTCAAAGAGCACGAGGCAGACCCACAAGAAGATGGAGAGGCTACATCAAAGAGCATCAAACCATAACCAACCATTGATGCTGCCAGAAGTGCAAGAACCAGAATCCTATATCTCCTTCAACACTCAAAAGCAGGAAGGAGGAGGAGGAGGAGGAGAAAAGAAGAAGAAGAAGAAGAAGAAGAAGAAGAAGAAGAAGAAGAAGAAGAAGAAGAAGAAGAAGAAGAAGAAGAAGAAGAAGAAGAAGAAGAAGAAGAAGAAGAAGAAGAAGAAGAAGAAGAAGAAGAAGAAGAAGAAGGATTCCTCCCAATCATGATTAATTAATTCAGAAGAAGCCAAATGATGTTGGCTTGGTTCATATCAAGACTATAGATCCATGATTAAACATTAGTATTTGATCTGAACCATGATGTTGATCTTTTGTTGCTGATCTTTTGCTTCCCAAATGTCCCAGTTCAAAGGTCCAGCAAAGATGTCAAACCTTCATAAAGACTCACTGACAAATTGTAGTGTCATAAAGGATGTAATCCTGCAGCTTCCCTAAACAGGAAGGTAACATATTCAGTGGGCCAGGTAATTGCTTTGAATAATGTGATTTGGGGGGGAAGAGGAGACTTAAAATTAACATTCCCGTGAACAATGACATTGTATGCAAAGCCATGTCAATCAATTGGGGGACTTTGTGTGGCTCTCTTTCATTCTATGTGTCTCTGTGAGAGAAGGGAGCAAAAACAATATTTATTTCACATCTCTGATCTTGCCTCAAGACGTCCAAGACATCCACACTGCAACCACAAAATACCAGAATGTCAATGAGTGGAAAGCTCTAACCATTACATATCCATCGAGGGCTGGTCAGGTGGGCACGTTCTGATTATTCCTGGTGAAAACGAAGAAACACAAAAAGTGGATTTCCCATCCCCCTTCATAAACCCAAGGTGGCTTTATTTATCTCTCTTCCTTACTCTTTGAACCACATTTACGTTACAAAAGCAGCAATGGTGGGTTTTCAAATTGTTTCATACCAGTTCTATGCACGGTTCTATGCATGTGCACGCTGAGTGTTCAGAGATGGACTTCTGTCAACGCTGGTAAGCTGAGCTGTTTTTTAGGTCAGCTGAGGCGTGGCAATCCATTCTGCTGCGTGAATCAGCTGAGCTAAAAAAACCAGGGAATATAGGAGAGCTAACGGCGGGTGTGGGTGGGTGGGGTCAATCAGAGATCAGTGGTGGGATTCAAACATTTTTACTACCGGTTTTGTGGGTGTGGCTTTGTGGGCGTGGCTTTGTGGGCATGGCAGGGGAAGGATACTGTCAAATCTCCATTCCTACCCCACTCATGGGCAAAGGTTACTGCAAAATCTCCTTCCCTCCCCACCCCTGTTTTCCAGCTCCGTTCTCCTGTGAAGGGCAACAAAAGAAGACCCAGCCAATCAGCTGGAACACGAGAGGCAGAGAATAGAATGGGGGCGGGCCCAGTCAGAGGTGGTATTTGCCAGTTCTCAGAACTAGTCTACTGGTACATCAGAACCAGTCGGAACCGGCTGAATACAACCTCTGAAAAGCAGATCGGTTCACATTCTGCAAACCTCTCTATGGGGATTCTCAGACAACATCTGATGATGTTACCCTAACTTGGGTAATGAAAGGTCTACAAGAAAGCAACCTAGCTCAAAGAGCAACATGGATTGATTCCCGAGCATCTAGATCACGGTTATCTCAATTATGCTTTTCCAAAAGAAGAGCAAAACGAGTAAAAAAAAAAAGATCCCAAGAATCAAATCAAATAATTGAAGAGAAAAACAAAAAAAAGGAAGTCCATTTTGGAAAATCAACCTTAACCTCTTCACGTTTCCACCTGGAACATATCTCCATATGTGGTGGTCTTGTACAAAAGCTAAAAGATATTGGACAAAAGTACACACATGGTTGGAAAAAATGATAAAACAACACATAGATTTGAAACCTGAAATATTTTTATTAGGGATGGTTCCTGAAGGTTACAGCAAAGAAAAAGCATATTTAATCATACATGTATTAACAGCAGCTAGAATTGTATTTGCTCAAAATTGGAAGAGTGATAAGATACTGGCAGAGGGAAAAGTAATTGAGAAAATATTTGAATGTGCAGAAATGAATAGACTAACACTGGCAATTAAAGAAAAAGAAGAAACAGAATATTATATGGTATGAGATTTATTTTGTCCATGGTTGGAAAATAAAACAAAATGGAATAGACGAATATATAGAGAAATAAATAAAGATTGATAAAAATAATAGATATAGTAAATAATAGTTATAAAAAATGTGTTTATTGTTATTTGGGTAAGAAAAGTATTAACTATAATTGTTAGCACAGGATATATGTAGCCAGTCGACACACGGCTGAAATGAAAGATGGAATTACTGTAAATATAAAATAAAAAAAATTAATAAGACCTGCTTGCATTTCAACAAACTGAGATCCTTCCCCTGGCCTGCTTGATCAGTTCAAGCTATTCAGAAATGCTGCTGCCATATGCGGCCCTTTGAAAACCAACGCCCGGAGCGCCGTTTATAAAAAGGATAATTTATGACTCGTAAGCGTCTTCTGCTATTAGAGACATTCTGCCAGCGTGAATGGGATTGATAGCAATTGAGCTGCTTTCGCCCTTCTCTCCCTTCCACCCACCCTTTCCCCATCCCCTCATTTAGCAGATATTGTTTAGATTCAAGGCTTCGGCGTGAAGCACGGCATTTACAAGCGCGAGCGTCTTCAGGAAATAAAAAGGTTATTTTTGTAGATTCTTGGCAGGGCTAATTTGCTCTTCATTTGTAGAGATGGGGGAAACTTTGAATTGCTGAGCATGTGCCAAGTATGCCAAATAAGCCTTTGGATGGATGCAGAATGGATGGATGGATAAGAGCCATCCAAACAGCAGAGAGCAAAAGCATTTCAGTGACTCCTTGAAGAACCATTTCAGATATCCAGGCCAAGTTGAAGCATCTTTTTTATGCTAGATGGTGTGAGACCATTTCGGGAAGTTGTCACCATGCCAGAAGGCCTGGTTCCTTGTCACCTCCTCTTTAGTGCAACAATTTCAGACCAGAAGTTATAATTGGTCTAAAACTTAGCTTTCTAGAGCTATAGTATTCTAACTTTCAAGTATTCAACTTCATGTATTCCAAATTTAGTTCCAAATACAACACAAGGGTTCAGACTACAATCTTTAAAGCCTTAAAAACTCCAATCGTCTTATGTAAAAGATTGTTTCCTCACACTAGGATCACTTAGTAAAAAAAAGTGAAGGGATTACCCACCAAAAATAACAGAATACAGAATAAAAGAGTTGGAAGAGACCTTGGAAGTAAAAAATACTATACCATTTCAGGCAAACTTGATGGGAGGGGGGCGGGGAGAGAGAGAGAGAAAGAGAGAGAGAGAGAGAGAGAGAGATGGATGATAGATACATAGATATGGATGATAGATAGGTAGGTGGGTGGGTGGGTGGGTGGATGGATGGATGGATGGAAGGATGGATGGAAGGAAGGAAGGAAGGAAGGAAGGAAGGAAGGAAGGAAGGAAGGAAGGAAGGAAGGAAGGAAGGAAGGAAGGAAGGAAGGAAGGAAGGAAGGATATAGGTAGACAAATAATATATAACAACAGATAAATGATGGCTGGATGATAGATAAACAAAGAAAGATGATATAATAGATAGATAGATAGATAGATAGATAGATAGATAGATAGATAGATAGATAGATAGATAGATAGATAGATAGATAGATAGATAGATAGATAGATAGATAGATAGACAGGGATGGATGGATGGATGGATGGATGGATGGATGGATGGATGAATGGATGTAGGTAGACAGATAATATATTTATAGAGTATGATAATATGATTATAGTATGATAGATAGATAGATAGATAGATAGATAGATAGATAGATAGATAGATAGATAGATAGATAGATAGATAGATAGATAGATCCCTCACTGCCAAGAGTTCGATCCTGATGGGCTCAAGGATGGATGGATGATCGGTAGGCAGACAGACCGACAGACAGACAAACAGATAGATAGATAATGGATATGGATACGGATATAGGTGTAGGTGTAGATGTACAGGTATAGATATTTTAGGATTCCCTGAAATCCTAAATTTGAATCAATTACAGCTCCCAGCAGCAAAGTGACTCCCTGACCCTAGATCTTGCAATCCTGGATTGCATTCTAAATTAGTGTTCAGAGAAAAGTAGGAGAGCTAAACAAATAAAGAGAAAGAGTGGAAGAGTTAGGATTTTATGCTGTGAAGTGGGGCTATTCAGTGAATGGAATCTCTCTGTATTTAATTACCAAGATTTGCAATATGAATCAGCAAACTATAATTATTTAACACAAACATCTGGATTCCCTGCTTACTTAATCATTTGACAGGAACCAAATCTAAAATGAATATTTTGTTTTGCTTTGTTTAATAACTTTTTTTCTTGGCAAATTAGGAGTAAAATGAATAGACAGACAAAGCCCTGATTCAAAATCTTCCTTAACTGAAAAAAATCCCTTAGGGTAGCCGGGAAAAGTTGTCAGTTCTTAGAACATAGAATAACGAAGTCAGAAGGGACCTTGGAGGTCTTCTAGTCCAGCCCCTCTACTCAAGCGGGAGACCCTATACCCATGATGGCAAATCTATGGCACACGTGCCGCAGGTGGCAGAATTCTTTCTGTGGGCACGCGAGCCATCGCCCCAATTCAGCTCTGCCACGTGCGCCTCCTGTCGGCCAGCTGGTCTTTGGGTCTCTGCCGTGGATGCGCAGGGGCCTTAGTGGTGCAGGCTGTTAATCATCCGGCACTTAGCTCAATTGCCTGCAATTAGTGCCGGTTCGAATCCCACCAGGCTCAAGGTTGACTCAGCCTTCCATCCTCTCGGGGTAGGTAAATTGAGGACCCAAGATTGTTGGGGGCAATAAGCTGACTTTGTAAAAAAATGCCGCTTGGGGGGGGGGCCAAAAGCCCTAGTAATAAGCAGGCATATACAATGGAATGAAGGCTATTGCCGAGCACTTAGCATGGTGCTCTAAAGACTGTAAGCCGCCCTGAGTCTCTGGAGAAGGGCGGCATATAAATGTAAATAAATAAATGTGCATGCAGGCATGGACGGGGCGGGTGCATGCGTGGGGCAATGCACAAGCATTGCATTTTGGGGGTGCACGTGCGCTTTGGGCACTGGGTGCCGAAAAGGTTAGCCATCACTGCCCTATACCATTGCAGATAAGTGACTGTCCAGTGTTGGTTTAAACCTATTTAAACCTATTTAAACCCTTTAAACCCCTTACATGGCATGTGTCCAGAATATCTGAGGAGCCATCAATGGCCTACCCCATGCATTCCATCATGTTGTATATCCCACCTTGTAAAGAATTCTGCCACTGAACCTGAGAACTGCTCCTACTTTTTGACCTTCAGAAGAACATCAAAACCTGCTTTTACCTGTTGTCTTCGCCCTCCCCCTCCCATAGGGGAGGATTCTCTACTGGAGGTGGTTGACTCACACCAGAGGGGTAAAAGCAGGGGTGGGATCCGACAGGGTTAACTACCAGTTCGGTCATTTACGAAGTTTGGTGATTTACGAGGTTCGATGATTTACGATGTGCTTCCCTGCACGCTGCCGGCCGCGCGCCTGTAAATCGTCATCAGCACGCTGCATGCAGAGAAGCAGCCTTTCAAAAAATCTGTTTTTCCTGTTTTTTTAACTGCAGCTGTGCCTCACACGGCAGCTGAAGTTGAAAAAACTCAGGAAATAAAGGTCAGGTAAGAGCTTAGGTGGGCATGTGAGCAAAAACATCAGCAGACATAGAACCGGTTCTATGTCTGCTGCTCTTCAGAGCTACCGGTTCTACAGAGGTGGACAGAACCGGTAGAAACCCACCCCTGGGTAAGAGGTTCACATCCTAAGCCATCTGTCTCCTGTTCTACTTTTTCTTTATATTGCTTTTCTTAATGTTAATTGTTATATATTTAAGTTTTGCTGCTTGCAAGCTACTCAGAATCACCTTATCAGAGAGAAGAATGGCACATAAATTTAATAAATGAATAAACAAACCTCCTCTAACAATGAACCAGAATCTGTTGTTCTATAATAGCTAGCATTAAGACCAGAGATGGCATTCAGCAGGTTCTGACCAGTTCTGGAGAACCAGTAGCAGAAATTTTGAGTAGTTCGAAGAACCGGCAAATATCACCTCTACCCCCCGATGAACTGATCATACAAAAAATTATGACATGCTGAAATGGACAAACTGACATTAATGTTACAAGACAAAGATGAGTCTGAATACTACAAAATTTGGGGAAAATGGTATAGTTGGACAGAATTAAGATAGAAAATGAAATAATTTAAGATAAGCAACTTATTGATAAATGTATATATTCATATAATATTGTATATATTTGTAAATACACACAAAAGATGGAAATCTATGAGATTGAGATCACAGAATGGTTAACGTTATAATTATATTTTTGTTTTGTTTTTAAAAGATACAAAAGACTAATAAAGTTTATTTTTTTTAAAAAACCCACCTCTGACTGGCCCCGCCCCATCTCTTCTCCACCTCCCATTGAGTCCCAGATGATAGGCTGGATCTCCTTTGGTTGCCCTACACAGGAGAACGGAGATGGAAAGCAGGTTAGTGGGGTGGGGAGGGAATGGAGATTCTGCAGTATCCTTCCCCTGCCATGCCCACCAAGCCACACCCTCCAAGCCATGCCATGCCCATCAAGCCACGCCCGCAGAACTGGCAGTAGAAATTTTTGAATCCCACCATTGATTAAGACCATATTATAGGGCAGTGGTGGCTAACCTTTTCCGGCTCCTGTGCTAGCAATGCGTGCTGCCCCCCACCCCACCCTCTGTTCATGCATGCGCAACCCCCCGCGTGCATTGCACTTCTCTGTGCATCAGCTCACATCCCCTGTGCACCCCTGCGCCCCACATATGCACGCCAGATACACGACAATCAACTGCTGGGTGGCAGCGCAGTGAGGCTTATCGGTAGTAAAAAAAATTGAATCCCACCACAGCTCCACTCACTTCACTTACTTCGTTGTACCATAAGCACAACCAACCTCAGAAAGCGTCAAGGACTCCTCATTTCAATCCTGAGCTACAAAAAAAAAAAAAAATCCTTTATCAGTTGAGAATATTCCTGTGCATAAGCAGGAGTAGCAATAAATCAGTTAAACTGAACCTTCAGGTGTGGGCCTCGTCTACCATGTCTAATTCTATGTTCAGTGAAACCTCAGATAATGACCATAATCCGTTCCTAAGGATTTGGTCGTCATCAGACGTTGACATCCCTGGAAGCACAACTGTGTGTGGGAATGGTGTGGTGCTGAAAGGGAAATAGGCATGAAACAGCAAATCACCGTGCCTGTGTTTGGTCGCCATCCAAGCACCTGTTCACAACCAAAGATAAAAACCTTTGGTCATCACTTGAATTGGTCGTTCACAACCAGAGTTTCCACCTGTACTTCCCTCTGAGATAAGAAGGAACAGGTCTTGAAGAGAACTGTTGTGTCTCCTCTCCCATGTATTTTCTCAAGGCTAAGCTTAGAGAGGACTGGAGGGTGAAACATGTAAAGAACGGTTGGTAGAATTGGATAGGTCTAGTTTAATGAAAAGAAGGACTAGGGGTGACATGATAGCAGACTTCCAATATCTCAGGGGTTGCCACAAAGAAGGGGCAGTCAAGCTATTCTCCAAAGCACCTGAGGACAGGACCAGAAGCCATGGATAGAAACTAATCAAGGAGATGGTCAATGTCTGGAATACTCTACCTGACTCTGTGGTTTCTTCCCCAAACCCCAAAAACTTTAACCTTAGACTGTCTACTATTGACCTCACCCCACTTCCTAAGAGGCCTGTAAGGGGTGTGCATAAGTGCACCAATCGTGCCTACCGTCCCCGTCCTATTGTTTCTTTTTATTTTTCTTATAAGTATCCATCTCATGTATTCAAAACTATGTTTATTCTTATACCTGTATCTTGTAAGTGATTAATAAATGAATGAATGAATGAATGAATGAATAAATAAATAAATAAATAAATAAATAAATAAATAAATAAATAAATAAATCTAAGGAGAAATTTCCTGAGAGTTAGAACAATTAATCAGGGGAACAACTTGCCTCCAGAAATTGTAAATGCTCCAGCACTGGAAAATTTTAAGAAGAGATTGGATAACCATATGTCTGAAATGGTATGGGGCCGTGATGGGGAACCTATGGCACACGTGCCGGAAGTGGCACGCAGAGCCATTTCTGCCGGCATTCGAGCTGTCGCCCCGGATCAGGTCCACTGCGCATGCGTGTATGCTTCCCGCCAGCCAGCTGATTGTCAGGTACCTCCCATGCATGCTTGGGGGTGGGGGGCATGTGGGAGACACGTGTGCATGCACAGAATCACGTGGTATGCATGGGAGGGGTCGCGCTTGCATATGCAGGGGACGGGGAGATCACACACCCATTACATTGTGGGCGCAGGCATGCAAGGATGAAAAGGTTAGCCCTCACTGGTGTAGGGTTTCCTGCCTAAGCAGCGGGTTGGACTAGAAGACCTCCAAGATCTCTTCCAACTCCGTTATTCTATTCTATTCATACTCAGATTCTTTGTTCCCTCCTATGAAGGTGAATAGAATAGAATACCAGAGTTGGAAGGGATCTTGAAGTTGGCTTCAAATTCTCTGATTAAAGGTAATCCTCGACTTACAACAGTTTTTTTTTATAGGCCAGGGGTCGCCAACCTTTTGGACCTCAGGGACCACCAAACTCATAATTTGAAATCCCACGGATAATAATAATAATAATAATAATAATAAGAAGAAGAAGAAGAAGAAGAAGAAGAAGAAGAAGAAGAAGAAGAAGAAGAAGAAGAAGAAGAAGAAGAAGAAGAAGAAGAAGAAGAAGAAGAAGAAGAAGAAGAAGAAGAAGAAGAAGAAGAAGAAGAAGAAGAAGAAGAAGAAGAAGAAGAAGAAGAAGAAGAACTTTGACAGGTGGTGGCTTGCTGACATCGATGGGAAAGTCAGTCCCATATTCCAGAGCTGCAGGAGTCACAGGATTGGCTCTCCGGTCATCCTGGAGCAACTGCTCCTCCACCTGCCTGCCATGGACTGGAGGAGCTGCTCCAGGATGACCAAAGGGCCAGTCCTGTGACTCCTGCAGCTCTGGAATGTGGGACCGACTTTCCCACCAACGTCAGCAAGCCACCCCGGGGTGGATTTCCCTCCCCTGCCATTGGCCTTATATTCCAGTCCCAGCTCGCGTGTCTCTACTCAAGATAAGGTTTGTGCTCGGCTGAAAGGTGGGGGCCAGTGGGTGGGCAGGCCATGCGGGCAGTGCAACCTTATGTTCCCGCGCAGCCTGGATTAATTGCTTTGGGGGGGGGGGACATTTCTCTGAGGACCATCAAAATTTTCTCATGGACCACCAGTGGTCTCCGGCCCACTAATTGGCGACCACTGTTATAGGCCATTCAAAATTCCAGTGGCACTGAAAAATGTGACTTATGACTGTTTTTCATAGTTTGAGTTTGAGTTTTATTTAATTTATATACTGCCCCCCCTCCCAAATTGGGACTCGGGGTGGTGCACAGCCCAACTAAAAACGATACAATACCAGATATAAAATTTAAAAACAGATTAAAAATGGATTAAATCTATGGCTGAGAAATTAAGACAACAATAAAGTAATAAAAGCAGGGTAAAAAATAACAAATTTAAAACCTTCCAATATTACTAAGCCACACCGGCTTGTTGGAAAAGATGAGTCTTCAATGCACGCCGGAAGGTTCACAGGTCAGGGATAGCCCACATCTCCGGGGGTAACTCATTCCAAAGGGATGGTGCTCCCACAGAGAAGGCCCGCACCCTCGGGGCTGCCAGCCGGCATCGTCCAACTGATGGCACCCCAAGGAGGCCCACCCTGTGAGAGTGCACAGGCTGGCGGGAGGCTGACAGTGGCAGAAGGCGGTCCCGTAGTTGCGACCTTTGCAGCATCCCCATGATGACGTGATCAAAATTCAAACACTTGGAAACTGGTTCATATTTAGGACCTTTGCTGTGCTCCGGAGTCACGTGATCTTCTTTTGAGACCTTCGGATGAGCAAAGTCAATGGGGAAACCAGATTCACATAACAACCAGGTACTAACTTGTCAACTGCAGTGATTCACTTAAAAACTGCGGCAAGAAAAGACATAAAATGGGACAAAACCCACTTAACAAGTGTCTCAGGAAAGAGTAGCTACAGCAGCACAGGCGACTCAGGAGTAAGGCTGCAAGGTAATGGCCCCTCCTTCAAGAAGATAAAAGCCAGCTGTGAATCGGATGTTCTTTGCAGGAAGCAAAGACGTTTTGAAACTCGAGCCTCGTGGACATTTTAGTATCTTAGTTGGTGTCTGAAGACACTAAAATATTTTTTGGTAACCTTATCTGTTATTCTTGGCAGCCTCGCAGAGTTTTGAGCAAGGCTCGTGCTTACCAAAGTTAATTAGTTTGCAGCAACCTTTTAACCAGGGATTTGTAAGAATCATTAAAAGGTTTCTGTTCCCTTTGGTTCATGTCTTTTTTATTGGAAAAGGATTTGGGCCAGAACAAAACCTGGTACATATATTGTACTACAAGATTGGATTTGATCCAGACATCAAGAAGAAGCAAGAGTGGGGCACCCTGGCCTCACAATCAGGAAGCTGTGAGTTTGATCCTAGGTAGAGGCAGATATTTCTCCCTGTGGGCACAATGAGAAAACATCAGTTGAACAAAACTCTGCATTGGCAACAGGAAGGGCATCCGGCCAGTAAACACTCAGCTCCATTCAGTTGCCCAGTCTTCACCCCACAAAAGATTATGGGGTCATTAAAAGATGATGATGATGATGATCAAGAAGAAGCAAGTTGGAAAAGCAAAGCCATCAATTTATTCAAGTTTGAATGGTGAAATTAAGGGGGAACTATGGATTAAATTAACATCAAGGAGGTTCTTCTGAGCTTCATTGGGAAGCTTGGGGTAAATGGGGCTGGCAGGACATGAATATTTAATTTTTAGCTGACAAATAGCATACAAATAGGAGCTTACATCTCCCTCCTTTTAACTTTTTTTTGCAAATTAAGAATTACATATAGAAACTGTCAAATGGAATAGAAGTAGCTAGAATTCCCTTTGGAGGAAAAATATTAATTTTTATGCTTCTGAAGGGATTATTATCTGAAGTATAAAATATTTAAACACAAACATATGATAATGAAATAAATGTGATTAAATAAAAATGGAAGAAATGGCAGTAATTCTGCTGCAGTCTCAGAAGGACAGTGGAAATATTTATGAAGAAACTCCCTCAAGTATTATTTGATGTAAACTCAAAGTTTTATAAAATTATGCTGGTATGACACTATCCCGAATTTCCCAAACAGTCTCAAATTTGTGTTGGAAATGTAACTAAGGCAAAGAACCATTCATACACACACACAGAGAGAGAGAGAGAAATCTTGGTTAAATAATCATTAATACACACAGAGAGACCAAGAGATAGAGAAAGAGAAAGTATTTATATAATTACAGGATATCAGCTGTGGTTAATTATAGAAGCTACAATATTATGGGATATTAGAAACCAAATATCTGGAGACTATAAAGCAAAATTGAATTATTTCTTACCAACTGCTAAAATAATTACAAGGTTTAATGAATGACTGTTTTACCATCAATTTGTTAATGAGATGGATGGATGGCGGATAGATAGATAGATAGATAGATAGATAGATAGATAGATAGATAGATAGATAGATAGATAGATAGATAGATAGATGTGTGTGTGAGAGAGAGGCGGGGGGAGGGAGGGAGAGAGAGAAAAATTTTAAAGGAATATAGTTGAAAATTCATGTACTATTTCTCTGAAATTTGACACATAAAATTTAAACCAATTGTATCTTCTATCAAATTCTTTTGAAAATTGTATTCTGGACAAAGGAAATGTGTTTTCCTGATTTTCACTGCATAACTAGACATGGAGCAAACTTATTTTCAAAGCTATCTGTAGCTTGGACGTTCCCAGAAATCTAGGCTGATATTCAAAACAGAATCTGACCGTTTTGGAACAGTCTTACTGAAAAGTACTGTGAAATGTCTGGTAGTTCGTTCATTCATTCATTCATTCATTCATTCATTCATTCAATCATTCATTCAATCAATCACTCATTCTTTCATCTCTCTCTCTCTCTCTCTCCCCCTCCCTCCCTCCCTCCCTCTCTTTCTCTCTCTCTTTCTCTCTCAATAATCTTCTATTGGTTTAAGTTGACTCCAGGAGAGCACTACCTTTGAAATAATCCAAAATAATAAAGTCAATGGAGAGAAAGACTCAACTCTGTCAATATTCCATATGCATTCTTCTTGCTTGAAACTGGTGTTTCAAGGCATGTGACCTTCAAACCTGGAGAAAATATTGAATCTTCAAAATTGATAGCCCTTGAAGGGCCACCCTTTAGAGTTGGACACAACTGGAAGAGAAATCTTTACCTTTTTATCTAGTATGTTCAACCATATAAGCCTGCAGGACAATTTGATGGGGAAAGCAACAAGTTGGGTTTTGACTCTCAAGGATCTAGATGTTAGCATAGGTGCTTCTTATTCTTCTTTTGCCATATCCGTCATCAGACGTTGGTGATTTTGTTGGCAATCCTATTTTTATCAACAGCCACACAAAAAAGTGCTGTTGAGTTTTCTCCAAACCATTCCCTTATATTTTGAAACTATGATGTTCTTCTTCTGCCTTGATCTCCATTTGCCTGGAGGTTTAAGTAAAGTATGCCGTTGTTGTTCTTTTAAAAAAAATATTATACATTTACTTTTACATAACTATTCATAATTATACAACATCATTGTGTACTGGATACAACAAGTCTTTTTTTTCCCTTTCCATTGTGTTATACATCCTAGCTAAAACTATCATATTGTATAATCTCTCCATCAATGTTATATTATACATCCAAATTATATCTATTATTTGTTTACAACATAATATACTATTCCAATCCTCACTTTTAGCATTTCATGTTGTATTCATGTACAATTCAAAGATATACTTTTTTTACATTATTTATTCTTGCATCTTCCTTTATCCCTGTATAATTTAGTTAATCTTCTTTCCTTCTTTAACACTAATTTCTGCTTCTATTATTTATCCAGTTGTACCATATGTCCCATATTGCGTATAGTACGGGGATGGGATTCTACCAGTTCGCACCTATTTGCTAGAACCGGTTGTTAACATGCTAAGCAGTTCAGAGAACTGGTTGTTAGAAGAAATTACTGGCCTAATCCTGTAAGGAAGGCAGGAAGGAAACATTCTGGTGCTGCTTATAGAAGCTGCCTCTCCATTAACCCTTATTACATTCTTGGCAGGACTAGACTTCCTGTCTCAGGAACGTCTCTTGAGTTTTTTCCCCCTCCTTTGCTGGTACTTTGCTTGTATGGAGTGACCATTCAAAGTTACAATGGCACTGAAAAAAGTGACTTATGACCATTTTTCATACTTATGACTTTTGCAGCATCCCTACAGTCATGAGAGGCCAGGCGAGGAGATGTGTGCCTCGATGTGAGTGATATTGAGTTGGTCACACCCATCCAATAACATGACTACCAAGCCACGCCCACCACCTAAGCCATGCCCACAGAACCAGTTGTTAAAAATTTGAATCCCACCCCTGGTATAGTACTATGATTCTTCCTTGTCTTTAAGTTCCATTGCAAGTCTGTTCATCTCAGTCCTCTCTAGTATCCTTTTTATTACTTCCTCCTCTGTAGGTGTCTTTTCACTTTTCCAATTTTTTATTTATTTATTTAGTCAAATGCTTACAATATAATAGAAATAAGAATAAACATAAGTTTAAATATAAGAAATAGGAACTAATAATTGGGGACAACAGGACAGGGGCGGTAGGCACGATTGTGCGCTTATGCACACCCCTTACAGACCTCTTAGGAACGGGGTGAGGTCAATAGAGGTTAGTTTGAGGGTAAAGGAGTGGGGGTTTGAGCAGGTGACAAGAGAATCAGGTAGTGAGTTCCAAACATTGACCACTCTGTTGCTGAAATTGTACTTCCTGCAATCAAGTTTGGAGTGGTTTACATTAAGTTTAAATCTTTTGTGTGTTCTTATGTTGTTGTGGTTAAAGCTGAAATATTCATTAACTGGTAAGATGTTGTAACATATGATTTTATGTACTATACTTAAGTCCAATCTTAGCCGGCATAGTTCCAGGTTGTCTAAGCCTAGAATCTCAAGTCTGGTGGTGTAGGGTATTCCGTTGCGAACAGAGAAATGTAGTATTCTTCTGGTAAAGTACTTCTGGACTCGCTCTTTTCATTTTATTTGTATAGGATTCTAGCTGCAGTTATTATATGAATGATTAAATAAGTAAGTCTTTTATCGTATTTCCCTGCTATTATCCCTAATAAGTATGCTGTATTTTTCTGGGTGTCTCATCACAGGTCCAAAATATTCTAATTTTCACTTTTTTATGGTTTTGGTGATTTCCCTTGGCTTTCCCAGGTGGCTTGGGTGCTAGGTGATAACAATTCATTCTGAGTAAGAATCATGCCAAACAGACTTCCTGCATTTTATTAATGTTTATGCCTGCCCAACAGCAAGTCTTAATTCTATTGCAATCATTTTCATGTTCATTAATCTCTTTGAGGTAGGGTGAAGTGGCACTCCTCTTAGATGCATTTTTTGTTCATATAACATATAACAACGGGCAGACGTTGTTTTTGCATATTGTATATTGTATGCTGTTTATTGTTGTGTGTTTGAAATTGGAAGCCATGCAAAATTGCTTTGGAATTGGGCCACATCTAAATCTAATAAAATAATAAACAACCGAACAAGCTGCTTCTCTTCTTGCTGTTTTATTTTATTTTTTGCCTTCCAATGATGTTTCTTCACTGTTGAGTTGATGTGCCTTCCTCCCAACCTTAAACAGGCAGAAATAAACCAAGATTGTCATGAAATGTGCTGTTCCAAATGACAATATCTTATCCTGTCTCCTCTGACTCTGTTCCAAATAACTTCAGTTTATTAAATTCATGAGATCTAGTGACCCTATTTATTAAAGTTGTTGGGTTCAAGTTGAAACTCATTAGCAAAATTAAGCAGGGTGAAGAGGTAGGTAGCAGTATAGAAAAAGGACGGTAAATTGAGTTTTCTTTAGAGAATCCTGGCTATTCCTATCATTAGGTTAAGCTTTCAAAAGCCCCCATTTAAGGGATTGTGATATAGAATTATATCTTGCAGGAGAGGAGGAGGGGGGAGGGAGAGGGGAGGAGGAGGGGGGGAGGGGGGGGGGGGGGGGGAGGAGGAGGGGGAGGAGAAGGAGAAGAAGGAGAAGGAGGAGGAGGAGGAAGAGGAGGAGGAGGAGAAGGAGAAGAAGAAGGAGAAGAAGAAGAAGAAGAAGAAGAAGAAGAAGAAGAAGAAGAAGAAGAAGAAGAAGAAGAAGAAGAAGAAGAAGAAGAAGAAGAAGAAGAAGAAGAAGAAGAAGAAGAAGAAGAAGAAGAAGAAGATGATGATGATAATCATCCTTAGGGGAAAATTCACACAACAGATTTAACCAATTCAATTAATGACCTTGTGATTGGCACAACACTCTAAGCTTGTTTAATTTTAACCTTGTCAAATTGCCCACTGCACCTCCATCCAACTTATCAGGTAAGCCATCCCTCAATTGGATTAAAGTAGACAACTGATTAATTCTGTAATCAAGTTCAGTGAGCGTTCTAAATGCACCCATGAAATTGCCTTCCTTTGCAATTTCATTGAATCTCAGAAGTTGTAAGCCCACATCTCCTGACCACCTTATAACTGAGTTAGTGCAAGATTACCTCTTCTATTTCTACAAATCCCGCCCTCCCAATCTCTCATTCTCCCACATCAGTGCAACAAGATGATTAGGGAACTGAAAACTAAAGCATATGAAGAACGGTTGCAGGAACTGGATATACCTAGTTTAGTGAAAAGAAGGACTAGGGGTGACATGATATTAGTGTTCCAATGCTTGATGGGGCTGCCACAAAGAGGAGAGAGTCAAGCTATTCTCCAAAGCATCAGGAGGCAGAACAAGAAACAACGGATGGAAACTAATCAAGGAGAGAAGCAGTCTAGAGCTAAGGAGAGACTTCCTGCCAGCGAGAACAATTAACCAGTGGAACTTCAGAAGTTGTGGATGCTCCAGGACTGGAGGTTTTTAAGAAGAGACTGGACAGCCACTTGTCTGAAATAGTATAGGGTCTCCTGTTTGAGCAAGGGGGTTGGACTAGAAGGCCTTCAAGGCAAAGGTGGGCTTCAAAAAATTTAGCAACCAGTTCTCTGCCCAGTTGCTGTGTGAGCATAGCCATGGTGGGCATGGCCTAGTTGTTGTCCTGCACCACAGTGGAAGGATGCATTTTCGATTCATCCTTGGGCTCCGGAGACTTTCCTTGAGCCTCCAAGAGGTGAAAACTGCCTCCCCAGTTTCCAGAGACTGGAAACAAGCCCATTTCTGGCCTTCTGAAGCCTCCAGGAATCCCATTTTTTGCCCTCCCCAAGCCTCCATTGTGGGCCTTGTACGTACCTGGGATCCAAAATGGGCCATGTCGGGAATCCTGGAAGGAGCTGGGCAGGGTGGGCGGGGCCAGCCAGGGGTGGGATTTGCCAGTTCGTGGAACCGGCCATTAAAAAGGATAACATCAGCTATGGGTTCACTTGAACCTGGGGCGAACCGGTAGCAGCTCACTCCTGCTCCAAGGTCTCTTCTAAATTTGTTACGAATTCCTTCCTTGTCTTCTTTCAACGGCCCATCCTCATTCAGCTCCCTTTTAGACACTTGCACAAGGTTGTTACCTGTTTTTGCACTAGGGGTCCTCACTGATACATCCAAGCATCCCTCCCAGCCGAGACACATCTGGCATGAAGAAATGCTTAGCGGCAATCACACTTCTGGCAATCATTTGCTCTCTCTCTAATAGGCAGGAGAACATTTGCCATCACACCAATGTTCTCTTCTCCGCTTCTCGGTGTATGATAAGGTTAATACAAAGACCTCTATCAGTAGGAAAGGAATTGCCAACACACACCTTATTTATTTATTTAGATTTATATACCGCCCCCTCTCCCAAAGGGACTCGGGGCGGTGAACAGCCAGAATAAAAGCACATATAAACACATACAATATTTAAAAATTAAAAGAATTAAATATGTTGGCGTTACAAAGATTAAAACATGGGAATTAAGAAAAATTAAAACCAAATTAAAATTTTAAAAACCCCTAGGCCAGACCGGCTTGCTGAAATAAATAAGTTTTCAACGCACGGCGGAAGGTCAGGAGATCAGGAATGGTCCTCATCTTCGGGGGTAATTCATTCCAGAGAGGGGGTGCCCCCAATGAGAAGGCCCGCATCCTCGGGGTCGCCAGCCGTCCAGCCGGCAGCACCCCGAGGAGGCCGACTCTATGGGAGCGAATCGGTCAGTGGGAGGCCGATAATGGCAGGAGGCGGTCTCGCAGATATCCTGGTCCCGAGCCATGGAGCGCTTTAAAGATGGTAACTAAGACCTTGAAGCGCACCTGGAGGGCCACCGGGAGCCAATACAGCTCACGCAGAAGTGGTATAACATGGGAGCCCCGAGGAGCCCCCAACACCACCCGCGCGGCCGCATTCTGAACCAGCTGGAGCCTCCGGATGCTCTTCAAAGGCAGCCCCATGTAGAGAGCATTGGCATAGTCTTAAGATACAGCCTGCCACATTATGCAAATTCGGTAATGCACAGGACATTCGGTTGCCCAACAGAGCCATGTCAATTGATGCGTTGATGAGAAAGGGACACGCCCTTTCCTCTTGAAATGAGCACTTCAGTTGAACTTTCTTTGGGTAATGAGTCTTCCTCTGTTTTTAAGCCCAATCCTGAATAAAGCTCCAATCCACAACATGTCTCTGGCATGAGTGTGTATGCGTGTCCAGTGGCTTGTGGTTTTTTTTATTGAGCCAGATGTAATGGGTTTTTGTTTTAATGTAATTCTCTGTCTTTCAGTCAATCAGAGTAGAGCTGGAAGGGACCTTGGAGGTCTTCTAGTCCAACCCCTTGCTCAAATAGAGGATGCTATCATTTCATTCTTTTCTTTAAAATCTCCAGTGATGGAGCATCCACAACTTCTGGAGGCAAGTTGTTCCACTGGTTAATTATCTTCACTGTTAAGATGTTTCTCCTTAATTCCAGGTTGCTTCTCTCCTTGGTTAGTTTCTATCCATTGTTACTTGTCCTGCCTTGAGGTGCTTTGGAAAATAGGTTGACACCCCCCCACCCCCTTTGCTGAAGCTTCCTGGAGAGATATGCAGCAAATTTATATGTATAATATTTAGGTTTCTTAATATTTGTGCTTTTATTATAGCTGGTATATTAATAGAGCTATTAATATTAATATGATATAACTGTTATATTAAAAGCACAAATATTATGACGTGGGAAAATACCCGAAGAAACCTAAATAACGTGTGTGTGTGTAGGTAGGTAGGTAGGTAGATATGTATGTATATACATACTTATAACACAAGTATATACTCATTCCCCTGTCTCAGCTGATCTGGAGGAGAATCAGTGGCCTAATGGCAATTACAACCTCCTCACATATAATACTTCCTTGGTTCGAATCCCAGTAAGGGTATGGCTAGCTGACGAGAGCTAAGTAGCTCGAAATAGATCTATCCTAGTCTCCCTTGTTTAATTATTTGTCAGCTCAAAATCTAATACACATATAAACAAAAAAGACAATGAAACAAATAGCTTTCTGTCTGGATGGTCTCTGGTGATGAGCTGAAAGACAGAAAAGGACAGCAGTATGCTTCCTCCCTTAATTGGGGCTTACCAGGGTGTTGTAACACAAGTATATAGTTATTCACCTGTCTCAGCTGATCTGGAGGAAAATCAGTGGCCTAATGGCAATTACAACCGCCTCACATGCAATACTTCCCTGGTTCGAATCCCAGTAAGGGTATGGCTAGCTGACGAGAGCTAAATAGCTCGAAATAGATTTATCCTAGTCTCCCTTGTTTAATTATTTATCAGCTCAAAAACCTAACACACACACACACACACACACACAAAACCTACTTCTATCCCACCTTTATTATTTTTAATATATAGATATATCTATCTGTCATAATTATCTATCATAATTATCTATCTACTTCTATCCCACCTTTATTATTTTTAAAAAATAATCAAAATTGACAAATTGACAAATTCACCATCAGTCAATTGCAAAAGGCAGCTTTGCTTGCAACAGCTTACATCCTGCAATGTTATCTGTAGCACCATCAAACCTCCAAATATGTGTATTCTGGGTCCTTGGGAAGGTGGATAAAAATGCCAAATCCACTCTGAACATCTTGCTCACTATCCTGCGGTAACATGGGTGGCCAATACATTTGGCTGATTAATAAATAAATAACTGCATGGTAGATAGGTACAAGATGGCTAACTTCAAAGAGAGAATAGCTATATCTACCAGGGAGAACATTTTGGTTTGCCTAAAGATAAATAGATTAATCTATTAGTCAACAACCCATAGGTTTGGAGTCGCTTGTGGCTCTTTCATCCCTCTGCTGTGGCTCCCCTGTTGTCAGTCAGCTCCACAATTGATAGGGCTGTCAGTTAGGACAGGTAGAAGAAAAAGGATAGTGCACTAGGAGGAGACTCTATGATGGGGGAACTAGATTTCTTGTCAGCAGAGGAAAAAGGATGCCGGGCTATGAGGAGACTCTATGGTGGGGGAACCGGACTTTCGGTCGGCTCCAAATTTGAATGGGGGGCTTCCAGTTAAGACCTTTGTGGCTCTTTGAGTGTTTAAGATTGAGTGTTTAAGATTGACCCCTGTCCTAGATGGACATTCAGATTATTCTTTTCTTGTTTGTTTTCTATATTTTATAATGTTCTCTTCCTTGATTTGTCGAGAGGTTCATTAGATCATTTCTCCTTTAGACAAGAGGGAGAGAGATGAGAAATGAAGAGAAAAAAAGGCCCAATTACTTATTTCAATCATTTTTTTTGTCATGAATAGGATTATAGACTCTGATGACTCATTTGTGTTTTCCTGAAAGGGTTTACTACTCATACTAATGAGAGTTCACAGCACCACTAATTGTCCGCACTGGATAATAATTGGGAAAGAGCAGATTTTAGAATAGCTTTGCCTCGTCTTAATAGCTTGGGCTGGTATTTTCTGCAATTTCCACAAAAATAATTATTATTTGCTTTCAGCTATGCTAGTAATAATTATAGTCGATAAGAAAGATTAAAAAATGGATAGTGGACAGTGGCAGTAACTGGAGACAGAGAGGATACTGAGGAGGAGTAGGAGATGAGGATAAGAGGAGGGGAGAGAGAGGAGGGAGAGGAGAGAGAGGAGAGGAGAGGAGAGGGGACCTAGGGGAGAGAAGATGAATGGAGAAAAGGGGAAAGAGAAAGGGAAGCAGAGGGGAGGGAAGAAAAGTAGACTGGAGTGGGGAGGAGAGGAGAAAAGGAGGAGAGGAGAGGAGAGCGGGAGGGGGGGGAGGGAGGGAGGAGAGAGGTTGGAGGGAGGAGAGTAGAGGAGGGAAGGGGAGGGAGAGTAGAGGAGAGGGGGAGGAGGAGAATAGGAGGGGAGCGATGAGAGGAAGGAGAGGGGAGGGAGAGGGAAGACGATAGATAGGAGAGAGAGGGAGGAGGGGAGTAGTAGAGAGAGGGAGGAGATGAGAGAGGAGGGAGAAATAGAGAGGAGAGGAGAGGAGGAGATAGGAGGAGAGGAGAAGAGGAGAGGGGAAGAAGGAAGGAGGAGAAAGAGAGAGACATGAGGAGGAGAGGGGTCAGGAAGGGGAGGAGAGAGGGAGGAGGAGAGGAGAGGAGAGAGAGTAGGGATGAGAGGAGAGGAGAGAGGAGAGGAGAGAGAGAGGGAGGAGGAGGGATGGAGGAGAGAGAGGATGAGAGAGAGAGAGGAGAGGAGAGGAGAGGAGGAGAGACGAAGGAGGGTGAGAGAGGTAGGAGAGGAGAGGAGAGGAGGAAGGGACGTTGGATATCTACTAGTCCAATTCCCTGCTCAAACAAGAGGCCCTATACAATGTGTCCCTAAACCCCAGGTCACAGCCCATTATCAGGCCACTATCTGGGCTTCACAAGCAGCAGGCTGACACGCACGTGCGCGCACAGCTCAACTTGTGCAAACTGAGCCACATGCACAGATGGACACCGGTCCACCACTCACGTGGCCTGGTTCCCTTCCTCCTCCCCATGCTGCCAAGACCCAAAGGTTGGGGGCCTCGGCCCTACACCATTCCAGACAAATGGTTGTCCGATTTCTTCTTAAAAACCTCCAGTGATGGAGCCCCCATAAGCTTCTGAAGGCACGCTATTCCAGTGATTAATTATTCTCACTGTCAAGAAATTTCTCCTTAGTTCTAGGCTGGTCCTCTCCTTGGTTAGTTTCCATCCGTTGCTTCTTGTCTTGTTCTCAGGTGCTTTGGAGAATAAATGGACTCCCTCTTGTTTATGACAGCAAAGATCAAAGAAGACCTATTGTTTACATATCTTGTCTCCAAGAGCCCTGGCCTTGGATGTCAACCTCTGTATTTTAGTTCCTTCGTATGAAAGGCAGTCACTTATAAATATTTGGGTGACCAATAAATAACCACAAATAGCTCTCTCTCTCTCTCTCTCTCTCACACACACTCTCTCTCTCTCTCATCATCATCTAGTCCACAACTGTGTAGTTCTAGTGCTCTATCTTTAACTATACTGATTGAGGTCATTGAGAGATTTAATGTCCTCTCAAAAAGGGCCAGAAGAAATTGGTAGCTGATAAAGGAAACAGCACATAAACCTTCTATGACTATGTTTACAAGAAGTCACAATGACTGACCTCTAGATTATTACCCCTTAGAGACCCATTTGGCTCCCATTTCGATGATGTTCAGAAAGTCACTTAAAACTTGGCTGTTCTCCCAGATCCTGGGGTAAGGTGGTTGCCAAGTTCATATGGGTTGTTTTATCTGGTGTGTATGGTTTTCTTCTGGATGCATTTGACCTGTTTTCCTATTTTATTGTTTAAAACTCTAAACTCTCAGACAAATCAGCCATCAGCAGGCACATAGAGATAAACAACATCTACATACCATTCAAAAGAGACAATCAAAAAAGTCAAAAAGGAAGCAAAAACACCAAAACACCTCATCACCAGGTGAATCAATACCCAGATAAGCAAAGATTAACGTCAAGATTAATACTAGACCAACAATCAAGGCATAAACAACACCACAATCAAAGAACTACTAACAGAGAAACAATCAAATAGTAAACAAGGAACCACCAAGAACACACCCACCAACACTGACAATGCAAGTAAGTAGTATATAAAAAGAGAGCAAATATACTTCCTTCTAGCATTGATGGTGTTACCTTTTGGGGTAATGAAACGTCTGCAAGAAGATAGCCAAACTCAAAGAGCACCAAGGATCTCTCATTTCAATCCTAAGGTACAAATATTAATGAATATTGGTAATGAAATACCTGCAGGAAAACAACCAGGCTCAGAGAGCACAAAGTACCCCAGAAACTAAATTGCCCAAAGTCATATGGAGACAGGTGACATTAACTCCATTAAGAAGAAAATATCAGGAGGCTGACTGCACACGTAGACCAGAATTCCACTTTATCGAGATTCTGTAGTAAAGAATCTTGTAAGTCTACATTTTCTCTTCTCTTCTTCTTTACACTCCTAGAAGTCAAGAAGAAACCAGACTCATTGCCTCTAGGCATCCTAACAGCTTTTACATCTCTATGGTTTCCTACAGGTGACTCTTAAATTGTACATAATTAAGTCACTGCCTTCTAGCACTGATGATATTACCTAGTTGGGTCATGAAACGTCTGCAAGAAAACTACCAAGCTCAGAGAGCACCAAGGACCCCACAGTTCATAATTTACTCCTGGAAGTTCCAAACGGATGTTGAAGCAAGGACTCCTAAAGACCTGGAGAAGTCTGAAAGTAATTTAAAGAGAGTATGGAAAGTCTTAGGCATTAGATTGATGTAGCTTCATTAGATGGCTATTACGTACTGTATAAGTTGGGTTGACAAAATCAGAAATGAGGAGGTGATAAGCTGCCTGGGAAAGCCAAGGGAAATCATCAAGAACCATTAAAAAGTGAAAGTTAGAATATTTCGGACATGTGATGCGACACCCGGAAAAAGATGACATAAACTCAGCAGCGCTTTTTAGTGTGTTGATTAAAAGGACTTTTTATTGCTGTTGATAAAAATATGATCACCAAAATGATCACCAATGTCCAATGATAGATATAGCAGGAGGAAGAGGTGGAGGAAGAGGAGGAGGAGGAGGAGGGGGGGAGGAAAAGGAGGAGGGGGGGGGAGGAAAAGGAGGAGGGAAAGCGGGAGCGGGAGAAGAAGAAGAAGAAGAAGAAGAAGAAGAAGAAGAAGAAGAAGAAGAAGAAGAAGAAGAAGAAGAAGAAGAAGAAGAAGAAGAAGAAGAAGAAGAAGAAGAAGAAGAAGAAGAAGAAGAAGAAGAAGAAGAAGAAGAAGAAGAAGAAGAAGAAGAAGAAGAAGAAGAAGAAGAAGAAGAAGAAATTTCATTAGCAATAGTGTCTGGGTTGAGTCAAAAAAGATCAACATACCAATGGAAGCCCTGAACATTGTTAGATATAAAACTGATGAAGCTCCAATCACACTGCTGGGATTGTCATCTGGAGTCTTTTTCCCACCTTCCCACGGATCATTTGTTTTATTATCTAGTAATAACAGTAGTAACAGCGGTAGTAAAAACCATAATTTTCTGGAAGGTCTTTCTCCACTTTCCCACTTTCTTGCAGTAGAAAAAGAATATTTTAGGATCAAGTTTCTGTAATGAAACTGCCAGATTCCAAAATGCACTTTCGTTTGGAACTGCAGCTGGAGAATTCCCAGAAAAGAAAAAAAAAACATCTTCAGCAAATCCCAGGTTTTACAAAGATGCAGCTGTACTCACAAAAATACAGTCGATGCTGTTGAGAGAGCAGACTGGCAGCCTGCCCGAGTGACGGCTGTGAAAATTCCGGTGAAAAGGACCAATACATGAAACCTTAGGAAGCTAAGAATCAGGGAGAGGAAACCATGAAACAAAACTTCATCGTGGTGATGCTGGCATGGAACATATTATCATAAGGCCAGAAGGGATGTTGGAAGTCTTCTAGTCCAAGGCAGGGGACCTTCATACCAAATTTGTCAACCTTAACGCTTGTGAACTTCAAGCTTCCCAGAATTTGAATTTTTCAAAACACCCACAGAACCAGTAGTAAAAATTTTTTTGAATCCCACCACTGGTTGGGATGAAGAAACTGATGACTCTGATTAAAAAACAGAGAGATTGTATAAATGTAATGCCAATTGGCAGTCCCTTTTGGACTTTTTGAAGGAACCGGGAATGGGGGGAGTCAAATCATGACATATGGATTTGATGAGAGATAATATTTATAGATTATTAAAAATAGACATTTCGTTGTAATCGTAGAGCAAGAATTGAAGTTCACTTTTATCTGCTCTAAAATAAATCAGAAGTCGTTCTTTTTTGGTATCAGTTTCTGTCTGTATATTTTTATTTTATTGCATCTCTGTGCGTCATTGCTTTCTCCTTTCTTCTCTCTATTCTATTCTCTCGTTGACTAGTAGTTTTTTTGTTTTATTTTTCTTTAAAACAAATGAATAATGTTATTTACAATAAAGGAAGGAACCCTGTGGAAAAAAAGAAATTTAAAGAGAGCAGGGAAATAGGATGGAAGTGTGGGAGAAATAAACCCACAATTGAGAGCCTTAAGACGGGGCACTTCACTAGGATATAATGTTAAGTTAAGCTCTCATATTAAGGACTGTGATTCATAACATGCTCCCTCATAAAGGTTGTGGCTGAACTGATAGGAAATGGAAAGTTAATTTGGAGGGGGGAAAGAGAGAGAAATTTGATTTATGAAATAGGCCAGAATCTTTCATGTACTTTATTCAAGGTCAACAAGGGAAGATGGTACTTTCTTGAAGTGTAGAAAACTTTAATAGAGGCTTAGCTTGGTTGATCAAGCAAAGAGCCACCTCAAGTGACCACATGAATACAGGGATCTAGAAGAAGATATGGTTGTGTCTATTTTATTATGACTCTAATTTTAAATCAAACTTAATTTAATTAAGGCTCTAGATAGCCAGTTTAATGCAGTGCTTAAGGTGTTGGCCTAGAAACCAGGAGACTGTGAGTTCTAGTTCCACCTTAGACCTGAAAGCCACCTGGGTGATTTTGGGCCAATCACAAGGAGAGTGAGAATTCTAGTCCCATCTTAAGCAGGAAAGTCAGCCGGGTGACTTTGGGCCAATCATCAATAGACTGTGAGTTCTAGTCCCACTTTAGGCATGAAAGCTATCTGGGTAATTTTGGGCCAATCACCAGGAGACTGTGAGTTCTAGTCCCGCCTTTGGCAGGAAAGCCAGCTGAGTGATTTTGGGCCAATCACCAGGGGACTGTGAGTTCTAGTCCTACCTTAGACATGAAAGTCATCTGGGTGACTTTGGGCCAATCACCAGGAGACTGTGAGTTCTAGTCCCACCTTAGGTAGGAAAGCCAGCTGAGTGGGTGAAACACCAGGAGATGGTGAGTTCTAGTCCTATTTTAGGCATGAAATTCAGTTGGATGACTTTGGACCAGTCTTTCTCTCTCAGAATAGAATAGAATTCTTTATTGGCCAAGTGTGATTGGACACACAAGGAATTTGTCTTGGTGTAAATACTCTCAGTATACATAATTTTAACAGCAGCCAAGTATTTAATTTCTTTTAACTTTTGTAATTTTGTATTATATTATAGTTGGCTGAGTCCCTCGGGAGAAGGGCGGTATATAAATTTAAGAAAGAAAGAAAGAAAGAAAGAAAGAAAGAAAGAAAGAAAGAAAGAAAGAAAGAAAGAAAGAAAGAAAGAAAGAAAGAAAGAAAGAAAGAAAGAAAGAAAGAAAGAAAGAAAGAAAGAAAGAAAGAAAGAAAGAAAGAAAGAAAGAAAAGCCCAACCCACTTCACAGGATTGTTGTTGTGGGGAAAATAGGAGTGAGAAGTGTTACAAATGCTCACTGCCTTGAGTAATAAAGATGAGATAAACATCTAATAAATAAATAAACAACCTCAAAATTAGATTCCATGTCTCATGTCACCACCCCACCAATGGAATATTTCTGCTGTCTGACCTTAATCCCCAATTTTCAGACTAGGCAATTTGTGTGATCCGCCCCCACACCATCCCAAAACATGTCGGTGCGTGCAACATTCAAGAAGCAACTCCTGCCTTGTAAAATTGAATGAGCCCCATTGCTGCACTCTGCAAAACAGCCTCTTCTGACTTTACCTTTAAAGCCCTCAATTGAATGCAGAGTATCTCATCAAGGAGAATCAGGTTTCCTCTTTGCTCCTGAGACGAGTATTGTGTTGCCTTTGCTTCACAAAGTGCCACATTAACACACAGCTCAGCTACCTTTCACGAGCTAATTATACTATCTCTGAAAGCTTCTAAGTGGATGGGAAGCATAAAGGGCTTGAATAGAGAGAGAAAATGTCTGTTTCTATCGCACACTGAATTTAGTCAAAGAATTAGGTACTTTACTCAACGTAGTAATCTTTAGCATTAGGTCCCTACTCGCTGTTCCTGTTGAGGAATCAATTGAAGGGATTCCCAGCACACATCCCTACAACGCCATCTCAAATTGAGGGGAATCACCGTAAGGATAGAAGCGGTGGTGAAATTTTGGGATCTTTGTAGGATTTCAATGGAGAAGGAGCCACCATTTTCCTCAGTTCTGAGAAAAACTGAACTAAATTGGTGCAAGGCGACAGAAATGGTTGGATTCAGCTTTGAGAAAAGGGGTCCTTCCTTTTTAGCAATTGGTTCTTAAGGTGGCTCAAAAGTTTTGTAGAAAGTGAGCGCCCACTCCTCTCCTAGAAGAATGAAATATTTTGAGGAATGTGTTAAAAAGGCAGGATAAAATATTTCTCCTAAAAGAGAAATAAAAAAAAAATCTTAAGGGAGACAGAAACTCAGAGCCGGCCGTAAAATGGCCATAAAATTAGCGACCGGTTCACCCGAACCATGGAGAACCGGTCGCAGCCTACCCCTGGTGTGAACGCCATCTCCTCTCTGCAATCTGCAAATGTCGTTTATCCCCATTTATGAACGTGCACTCTCGTGCAAAGATCTTTGAAGTCTCGACATCGGAGAGATTGCTTCCCCGTGATTTGAACGGTCCCAAGGAGAACCTTGAGAGACAATCAAAGGAGTCAACTAAACAATTTAAGCTCTACAGACTGAGTCTCAATAGGCAGCAATTACATTTCGAAGGAAAATGTTTTACAATTGTAATTAGACATAATAGGAAAAATGTATTTTTTTTTTTGCCTTTATCCTTCTCCCATGGCGAGTCAATTTAATTCTTAAATACAAGAGACATAATTGATTTTAGACCTAGATTAGTACTGAAAATGATCTATATGCATTCTTGCTAATGGAACCAGAGAATTGGTTTTCCTTGGAGACCTCAGACCAACCCACTTCGTGGTAGCGTATTAAATCCTGACAGGTTAGCTAACAGAAGAAGAAAGGGAGGGGGGGGAGAGAGAGAGAGAGGATCAAATACCCCACAGATTAACAATTTAACCGAATAATTAATGTTGCACTCTTGCTACTTAATTATAGATTGTATACACAAACCTATTACTATTATTGTAAAGACCACAAAGGGAAAAGAGTATGATGAGTTGATGGTATTCGCTGAGTTGTAAAGGGAGGCAATTTTGACACAAAAAAAATAACCTTGCATGGGAGAATGAGAATCGGGTATGTCTTCAGCCAACAATGCGGACAGCGAAATGAGTGAGGCCGATCAATTTAGCAGTCATATCTGGGACACTTCCTTCATCCCTGGGAAGGAAGCACAACTGTGAAAGGTGAGGTGCAGAAGACGCATCATTCACTTCGTTATCGCAACATGTTCGGCCATCAGTGGGAAGAGGAGAGCGGCTGATTTAATTGTGTCGGCTTCTCTTTTATCACACATTCGATGAATGTCATTTTTTTTCCTGGACGAAATAGGGGCATGTCTGATCTTGCTTCATTTAGGCTATTCAGAGTTTTGCAGCATTAACTCAGCGTCAGAAAAAATAAACCCAGATGGCTTCATTTAACGTCTTTATAAACATAATAAGTAGATTTTACAAACCAGTTGTAGATTTCTCCAACATGGAGCAAACTCAGACAGAAACATGTTGCAAGTTCAGAGCAGAGCTCCAGGCTTCATAGTACAGATAACAGAGAGAGAACTTTAGTTCAGCAAGTAAGCAGAGGAGAGAAGCAGTTTCATCTTTGGTAGACAAACTCAGAGTTTAACATAGCTTCAGAGCTGCAGAGCTTAATATAGAGCCACGCCTAGGCTACTTCTAGTTTCAGTTTCCAAACTGTCCTCATTGGCTGATTTAGTTGCTATGCCTATTCATTGGCTGACCTTCTTACTGTGCTCTATTCCAGTTCATGAATATACTTTGACATAGATTGTCCCCCAAGAAGATTTTCTGGGATGTCTTTGTTGTGGCCTGCCAGTGGCCAGAGGAGCTGGCAGCAGATTTGGACAGTGAGGAGGTTGGGGAGGAACATGGGCCAGTCCTGGAGTCTGGAGAAGGCTCTGCATCAGAGGCAGAGATGGAACCAGGGCCCTCTGACAGTTATCAGATGCCTTCAGAGTCAGAGATCAGTGAGGCAGAAGAACAGCTGGAGCCTGTTCCCAGTGTGCGCATGCACAGAACTGCCAGGAGAAGGGAACAGCTAAGGAGCAAGAGTCGACTCGGGAGTAAAGCCACAGGTGGACAATGAATGGCCCCTCCCATAGGGAATAAGGAGGAGCTAAAGGGGAGGGGTGTTTGCAGGAGACAATTTAGTTCAGTTCATTAGGGTGAAGATCTGTTCCTGACTCCTTGCCAACTATTGTCTGCTACGGAGTGGTGTTTGGAAGATATTGGCCTGGCAATTCTCCCAGCCTGATAAAGGTTTGTAATTGGGAACTATCTTGAAAGACCGTTGGCCAGGACATTGTTGGAGAAGAATTCGCTTTAAACTAAATAAAAGGGGTTTTATCGGGACAAGGAGTCAGCTATGTGCTTTTGGGAAGCCTAAGTAAGAACAGTCTTTGCTTAATCCAAGGGCAAAGAACGATGGCTCTTTTATGACTTGTGGACTATATAGAATATATAACAGAATAACAGACTTGGAAGGGACCTTAGAGGTCTTCTAATCCAACCCCCTGTTCAAACAGGAGACTCTTATACCATTTCAGACAAATGGTTGTCCAACACAAGTAGTCCTTGACTTACAACAGTTCTTTTAGTGGCCATTCAAAATTACAACGGCACTGAAAAAAGTGACTTACAACCATTTTTCACACTTATGGCGTTGCAACATCCGCATGGTCACGTGATTTACCGTTGGATGCTTGACACCTGACTCACATTTATGATGCTTGCAGTGTCCCGGGGTCATGTGGTCACATTTTGCAACTTTCTGCCAAGGAATGAGGAAACCAGCTTCACTTAACAACTGTATTTAAAGTACCGTTTAAGAAATTAAAGTGATTCACTTAACAAATGTGGCTAGAAAAGTCGTAAAATGGCGGGCAAAACTCAACACATTTCCCATTTAGCAACAGATATTTTGGGCTCAGCAGTAGTCATGAGTTGAAGATTAGCTGTATCTTCTTAAAAGCCTCCAATGTTGGAGCACCCAGAACTTCTGGAGGAAAGCTGTTCCACTGGTTAAATGTCCTCACTGTTGGGAAGTTTCTCCTTAGTTCCAGGTTGCTCCTCTCCTTGATGAGTTTCCACCCATTGCTTCTTGTCCTGCCTTCAGGTGCTTTGGAAAATAGCTTGATTCTCTCTTGCCTTGGTAAGGCCACCCTTGGAATACTGTATTCAGTTTTGCTCACCACAATATAAAGAAAGATGCTGAGACTCTGGAAAGAGTGCAGATAAGAGCAACAAAGATGATTAGGGGACTGGAGGCTAAAACACACAGAGAATGGTTGCAGGAATTGGGTATGTCTAGTTGGATGAAAAGAAGAACTCGGGGATGACATGATAGCAGTCTTCCAATATCTCAGGGGCTGCTACAAAGAAGAAGGAGTCAAGCCAGGGGTGGGATTCTACCAGTTCGCACCTATTCGCTAGAACCGATTGTTAACATTCTAAGCATTTCGGAGAACCGGTTGTTAGAAGAAATTACTGGCCTAATCCTGTAAGGAAGGCAGGAAGGAAACATTCTGCTATTGCTTACAGAAACTGCCTCTCCATTAACCCTTATTACATTCTTGGCAGGACTAGACTTCCTGTCTCAGGGACTTCTATGGAGTTTTTTCCCCCTCCTTTGCTGGTACTTTGCTTGTGTGGAGTGACTATTCAAAGTTACAATGGCACTGAAAAAAGTGACTTATGACCATTTTTCACATGACTCTTGCAGTATCCCCAAAGTCATGAGAGGCCAGATGAGGAGATGCGTGCCTCGATGTGAGTGATATTGAGTTCACCACGCCCAGCCAATAATATGACCACCAAGCCATGTTCACCCAGTCAATGACCACCACCTAAGCCACTCCCACAGAACCAGTTGTTAAAAATTTGAATCCCACCCCTGAGTCAAGCTATTCTCCAAAGCACCTGAAGGCAGGAAAAGAAGCAATGGGTGGAAACTAATCAAGGAGAGATCCAATCTAGAACTAAGGAGAAATTTCCTGACAGTTGGAACAATTAACCAGTGGAACAACTTGCCTCTGAAGTTGTAAATTCTCCAACACTGGAAGTTTTTAAGAGTTTGGATAACTCTTTGTCTGAAATGTTATAGGGTTTCCTGTCTAAGCAGGGGATTGGACTAGAAGACCTCCAAGGTCCCTTCCAGGTCTGTTATTTTATTCTATTCTATTCTTCTTTCTGGCAGAGGGGGTCAACCTATTCTCCAGAGTACCTGAAGGCAGGTGTCTTACCTACTGGATTCATCCCAAAATGATAACATCCATTAGGTTGTTCGATCCACCTGCCTTATCTTGAACTCAAGTGACCCTGACTTCCCTTGGTGGCCAGTCCACTCAATAATGACTTTTAATTAGGACTCTGATGCAAATGTTGATCAATACACAGACTGTGATTCCCACCACTGGGAAACTGCAGCCACATGCAGAGCGGTAGACACCCAATCCTCCAAAGTTATTAAAATGCCCAGCTTTAATTTCTCGTCCCATAGTTACTCAAGTTTCTAGTCCTTATTGATCTTCCTTTGTAACAATTATCCTCCATTCAGGGAATCAAAAGGGGAAGAAGCAGCAAAACACAAGTGAAAATAACCAAATCTATCCATGTCCTGGTCCATATTTTCTCCGTAATGCCAACGTATCAAGAATAATCCCCATTTAAGATGTTTCTCTCCATTTTTTTTAACCATTGTTTTTTAACTTCAGAACAGAGGAAAGTTTCTCCTTCCTCTCAACAATTTTCAATTTGCTGAGTTCAGTCATTGTTTTGTTTTGTAGTTGTTGTTTTTTAAAGGGGGGGGGATAATTTTCATGTTATCTGCATTCTAGGGCATGTACGTTTGGGGGCATATAGAACAATGTATGTTCATTTTTTACAAGGAATTATCGCCCATAGAAGGGCATTTTGCATGCAAATTTTGCCTAAATAAATACGTCTCTGATTACCATTGTGCATTTGTGTTTGTGAGAGAAAGAGTGTAAAACTTCATCACAAATAAATCTGTTTCAGCTTGTATAAGAACTGCAAATGGGCAAATTCTCCAAATTGGAATTGTGACATTCTTCCCTGCTCGTAATTATATCATACTCTCTTTCTCTCTCCCTCTCTCTCTCTCTCTCTCTCTCTCTCTCTGTGTGTGTGTGTGTGTGTGTGAGAGAGAGAGAGAGAGAGAGATCTTAATTTTACTATTTTACTTCCATTTCATGTTTTTTCCACTTGCCCAGAATTTTTTTCTTCTTCTCTTCAATTGTGCCTGATTTTTGAAGACTTTTCTATCCCTCTACTTTTCTTTGTCAGTTTATGGAAGTAGTTTGCCACTCCCTGCTTCCTAAGGCTAAGAGAGAGTGACTGGCTCGAGGTTACCCTGCTGGCTTTTTAACTTAAGGTGGGACTAGAATTCCCTGTCTCCCAGTTTCCAATCTCATTCCTTAACCACTGCACCAAAGTGGATCTCAATGATGGCTTTCATCAAACTTACACAGATTGGAAATGCTTTACTTGTGCATGCATTTTATACTCTCTTTTTTTTTTTTTTTGCATTTTTATACATTTTACTCTTGCATGTGTTTTATATATCTTTCCCCATATTTTTCAGGCTGGAGTTCAAAATCCATCCACCATGAACACAAACTCAGCAGAAGTTGCAACTGTAAACAGTTTTGGATCACAGCATCCTTGGAATATATATATATATCCACCAGTTTTAAAGTTGCCAAATAGAATACTCCTGGTTTAAAAGTGTTCTACTTAGGCAACTTAAAAACCTGTGGATATCAACTCCCAGAATTCCTCAAACAGCTGGCTGGGGAATTCTGGAAAATGAAGTCTACAAGTCTTAAAGATTGCCAGGGCTGGACAGCCTTGATTTAAACCATTTATTGAGCTGCCCAATTCAAACGTAGGACTCTAAGCAGCATAAGAAACCAAAGCACCTGAAGGCCAGACAAGGAATAATGGATGGAAACTGAACAAGAAGAGATTCGACCTGGAAATAAGGAGAAATGTCCTGATAGTGAGAACAATCAACCAGTGGAAATTGTGGGAGTTTTGTCACTGGAGACTTTCAAGAAGCAATTAGACTGCCATTTGTCAGAAATGGTGTAGGGTCTCCTGGCTGGGCGTGGGGTTGAACTAGATGACCTACAAGGACCCTTCCAACTCTGTGAAACTATCATCAAAGGATGAACAAGTTAAAAAAGAAATCCAGACTAAAATCCAATACTTTTAATAAGCAATTATGAAGCCCTTTGGGAGTAGTTATCTCGTTATTTATATAGCCGTGGTAGCATAATGGTTAAAATGCAATACTGTAGACTGACTCTGCCAACTGCCAGCAGTTCGATCCTCACCAGCTCAAGGTTGACTTAGCTTTCCATCCTTCCAAGATCGGTAAAATGAGGAGCCAGATTGTTGGGGTCAAGATGCTGACTCTGCAAATTTTATTTTATTTTATTTATTTTATCAAGCGATTATAAGATAACAGGTATAAGTAAAAACATAGTTATGAATACATGAAATGGGTACATATAAGAAAAATAAAAGAAACAATAGGACAAGGTCAGTAGGCACGTTGGTGCGCTTATGCATGCCCCCTACAGCCCTCTTAGGAAAGGGGTGAGGTCAATAGTAAACAATCTAAGGTTAAAGTTTTTGGGGTTTGGGGAAGAAACCACAGAGTCAGGTAGAGTATTCCAGACATTGACCACTCTGTTGCTGAAGTCGTATTTCCTGCAATCAAGTTTGGTGCAGTTAACCTTGAGTTTGTATCTATTGTGTGCTCTTATGTTGTTATGGTGGAAGCTGAAGTATTCATTGACAGGTAGGACATTGCAATGTATAATTTTATGTACTATACTTAGATCAGACCGAAGGCGTCATAGTTTTAGGTTGTCTAGGTCTAATCGCTCAGAGAGGGCTGTAAAGCACTGTGAAGTGGTATTTAAGTCTAAGTGCTATTTGTATTGTGTATCCATGTGTGTGCACTTGTGTACATTTGTGTGTTTTTTAAAAAAAAATCGCTCTTTTTGGCATACCTGTTAGTAGTCTTGAAAGAGGCGTCTTTATTGCACCCTTTTCATTTGAGAAATTAGCAACAAAGATGATTAGGGGACTGGAGGCTAAAACATATGAAGAACAGTTGCAGGAATTGGGTATGTCTAGTTTAATGAAAAGAAGGACCAGGGGTGACATGATAGCAGTCTTCCAATATCTCAGGGGCTGCCACCAAAGAAGAAGGAGTCAAGCTGTTCTCCAAAGCACCTAAAGGCAGGACAAGAAGCAATGGGTAGAAACTAATCAAGGAGAGAACCATCCTAGAACTAAAGAGAAATTTCCTGACAGTCAGAGCAATTAATCAGTGGAACGACTTTCCTCCAGAAGTTATGAACGCTGCAAGACTGGAGGTTTTTTAAAAGATGTTGAATAACCATTTGTCTGAAGTGCCTAAGCAGAGGGTTGGACTAGAAGACCTCCAAGGTCCCTTCCAACGGTGTTATTTTATTTTATTCTATTCTATCCTTCTTTCTGGTAGGGAAGATATTTAGATATTTATTTGATTTGTCAATCGCTTACAAGATAATAGGTGTTAGTAATGTATATACATAGTTTTGAATACATGAAATGGGTGCATATAAGAAAAATAAAAGAAACAATAGGACAGGGACGGTAGGCACATTGGTGCGCTTATGCACACCTCCTACAGACCTCTTAGGAAAGGGGTGAGGTCAATAGTAGTCAACCTATTCTCCAGAGTACCTGAAGGCAGGTGTCTTATCTACTGGATTCATCCCCAAATTTCTTGACTGTTAAAACAATGGAACAACTTGCCTCCAGAAATTTTGAATGCTCCAAAACTGGAAGTTTTGAAAAAGAGATTGGACTGCCATTTGTGTGAAATGGTATGGGGTTTCCTGCTTGAACAGTGTTTGGACTAAAAGACCTCCTAGGTCCCTTCCAACTCATTACCCCATCATTCTGTTAAAACCAACATGTTGAGAAGAATGATTTTTTGAGTTTTTGAGAGACGACATACTTAAGACATTGACTGAATTGGGAGAGGGTTTCCTGCCTGAGCAGAGGGGTTCAAGACCTCCAAGACCCCTTCTAACTCTGTTATTCTATTATGGTGGGAAAGCTATTTTGCAGGAAACAATATTTTCCACTTCCGTCTTAACCTTCTCAGCTTCGTTTCTGAAAACGAGCTGAGTTTTTGCCCTCCTGCAAAAGGCAGCTTAGTTAAATCACTCACATGAAAGCCTTCTGTGATTTATTTTTGTTTTGTCCCTTGCCTGCCACTCGCTTCTCCCGACGGATGTGGGGAACAAACGCAAGACTGGCTCACAAGTTCACCTTCTCTAAAATCCTCGCCTGGCCAGAAAAAGAAAGAAAGAAAGAAAGACTTGGTCCATTATTTATTGAAGAACGATGCCGCGAAACAATTACATTAGCACATCCCTCCGTAGGACTGGTGTGTGAGGCATCTTACAATTATTGCAAAGCAATCACGCACTTGGGGGGAACAACAGCAAGAAAAATAAATGTCCCAATTTTTCTTTTGGTTTTTTTTTTTTTTTTGCCAAGATTGGTGGGAAAAGTGACATGGTCAATGCATAACTTAGCGCTGCAATAATGATGCTTGGCTGAGAGAGCTTTTAAATGATTCAAAGGTTGGGTTCCATTTCAGGGAAGCTGGTTTTTCTCCTTCTTATAAACAATGCAACAATTTTGGAAAGTCTCTGTGATGATCAGGAAAGGCTAAGCAATTTCCTGGAAGCGTTCATCAGCCTACCAAGGACTTGGTAAGTGATGGAACCAAGAGAAGGAATTCCTTTGAATAACTATTTTAAGTTACAAGTACGTAGCACCTATGATTAATGTTTCTATTCCATTAATTTTGTTACTTTGAAGTAACAAAAAAGATTTGTGGAGTCTGAATAAAAAAAACAGAACAGACTGGTTAAAGGGATAGGGTTTGGGTTAGGGTTTGAGTTGGGTTAGGGTTGGGGTTAAGGTTAGGGTTAGAGTAGAGTTAATATTAGGATTGGGGTTGAGGTTGGGATTAGGGTTAGGGTTGGAGTTAGGGGTAATGGTAGGGTAGGGTATGATAGATTAGGGCTATTGGTAAATTAGGGTTAGTGGTAGGCATAGGTTTCGAGTTAAGGTAAGTATTAGGATTGGGGTTGGCATTGAGGTTGGAGTTGGGGTTAGGGTTAGTGTAAAGATTAGGATTGGAGTTAGATTTGGGGTTAGGGTAAAGGTTAGGGTTGGAGTTAGGGGTGGGGGTAGGGTCAGGTATAGGGATAGGGATAGGATAGAGTTAGGGATAGAGGTGGGCTTAGGGGTAGGAATAGAGGTAGGGATAGGTGTAAGGTTAGGGGTGGGGTAGGGGTAGAATTAGGGGTAGGGTTAGTGGTAAATTAGGATTAGTGGTAAATTAGGGTTAGTGGTAGGGGTAGGTTGAGATTAGGAATAGGAGTAGGGTTAAAGTTAGGGGTAGGGGTAGAGTTAGGGGTAAGGATAGGGATGGGGTATATTTAGTGGTCCAGTTAAGGTAGGGGTAAGGGTAGAGTTAGGATTGAACTAAAATAAGCTGAAAACTCATAATGTAGGAAACACACTTTGAATATTTAATCTGTCATTTAACAGGTTCATGCCAAGAATATTATGGGATGAGATGAAATGTTGCATTACATATATAGTTGCCAGGCATAGTTGCTAGATGCTTGATGATTCAAATTATGCTATCCAATGAGTGAGAGCACGTTCCAAATCCAATAGATTTGAACTGTATATACTTTTTTTTTCCTTTTGAAGCTGCCTTTTCACATTGTACCTGTTTCCAAACATTTTTTTGGTTTAAGGAGGTAGTTCTCAATCTATGGCACTCTGGCCATAGATTATTAGAGTGCTTAAAAGCCTGACAAATAAATAAATCCATGATTCCAGTTTTCTGCTTCCCCTCTCTATCCTTTTCAAAGCATTTTATTTATTTATTTTATTTATTTATTTATTTTAGGTTTTATATACCGCCCTTCTCCCGAAGGACTCAGGGCGGTGAACAGCCAACTAAAATACATGTATACAAATATAAATAGTTAAAAAAGAATTAAACCCTGGGCTGTCCCTATAAAAATCTAAAAACCCCAATTAAAATAAATTAAAACTTTGTGCACCCATCCCAACTAATCTAAAAACCCCATTTAAAATCCCATTTGAGTCAGCTCAGGCCGGCCTGCTCGAAAAGCCAGGTCTTCAGGTCACGTCTGAAGGCCCTCAGGTCACTGGTCGTTCGTAATCCAGGGGGCATCCCATTCCAAAGGGCGGGTGCCCCCACAGAGAAGGCCCTATTCCTCGGGGTCACCAGACGACACATAGAAGGCGTCGGGACCCGGAGGAGACCCTCTCTGTGGGAGCGCACCGGTCGGTGTTTTATGCAAACTTTAAAATTTTATGCACAATTAAAATTATCCCATGACTGCCTTCCATTAGAACATGGGTGTCAAACTCTATTTCATTGAGGGCCACATTAGGGTTGAGTTTGACACCCCTACACTAGATATAATAGATATAACAGATAATCAGAGTTGAAAGGGACCTTGTAGGTCATCTAGTCCAACCCCCCGCCCAAGCGGGAGACCCTACACCATTTCTCACAAATGGCAATCCAATCTCTTCTTGAAAGTCTCAAGTGGTGATGCTCCCACAATTTCCGAGGGCAAGCTGTTCCATTGGTTGATTGTTCTCACTGTCAGAAAGTTTCTCCTTATTTCCAGGTTGAATCTCTCCTTGTTCAGTTTCCATCCATTATTTCTTGTCTGGCCTTCAGGTGCCTTGGAAAATAGCTTGACCCCTTCCTCCTCTCTGTGGCAGCCCCTCAAATATTGGAAGACCGCTATCATGTCTCCCCTGGTCCTTCTCTTTACTAGACTAGCCAAGCCCAGTTCCTGTAACCATTCTTCATATGTTTTAGCCTCCAGTCCCCTCATCATCCTGGTTGCTCTTCTCTGTACTTTTTCTAAAATCCCAACATCTTTTTTATAGTGTGGTGACCAAAACTGGATGCAGTACTTAGAATATCCAATTTGGAAGGGACCTTGGAAGTCTTATAGTCCAACCCTCTGCTATAACTATAACAATAATACTTATATAGCACCCTGTAGTGCTTCATAGCTCTCTCTCTGAGCTGTTTACAATGTCAACATACTGCCCCCCCAAAACCTGGGTCCCCATTTTACCCCTCCCTGGAAGAACGGAATGTTGAGTTCATCCTGAGCCCATCAGGATCGAACTCCAGATTGTGGGCTGAGTTTTCCTGCAATACTGCATTCTAACCATTGCGCCATCTCGGCTCTTAACTATGCAGAATTTAATTAATCCATCTTGGCCCTCATCTCCCAGTTTTTAGTATTACTAAAATAGTATTACTAAAACCAACCCTGAATGCTTTACTTGCTGTTTCTCTCAATCTCTGCAAATTTTCTGCCTGAACAACAGAAGAAGACCATGCAGCCAAATGAAATTCCTGATATTGAATTTTTGTTTAGTTTAGTGATATTTAACACCGTCTCCCTCCAAGGAGTAAAGTGTTCTGACTTCCTTTAATAGACAGGCAGGTTATGGTTCGAATAGAATAGAATAGAATAGAATAGAATAGAATAGAATAGAATAGAATTCTTTATTGGCCAAGTGTGGTTGGACACACAAGGAATTTGTCTTGGTGTAAATACTCTCAGTGCACATAAAAGAAAAGATAAATTCGTCAAGAGCCAAAAATAATCAGGTACAACACTTAATGATAGTCATAGGGTACAATAAGCAATCAAATCATACTAGGAAGCAGTCAATATAGATCGTAAGGATGCAAGCGACAAAGTTACAGTCATACAGTCACAAGTGGATGGAGATGGCTTGGGAAGATTAACAGTAATAGTGGTGCAGACTTTGTAAATAGCGCAGTGTTGAGGGAATTAGTTGTTTAGCAGAGTGATGGCTTTCGGGAAAAAACTGTTCTTGTGTCTAGTTGTTCTGGTGTGCAGTGCTCTATAGCATCGTTTTGAGGGAAGGAGTTGATACCGTTTATGTCCGGGATGTGAGGGGTCTGTAAATATTTTCACAGCCCTCATCTGGACTCATTCAGTGTACAGGTTCTCGATTGAAGGCAAGTTGGTAGTAATGGTTTTTTCTGCAGTCCTGATTATCCTCTGAAGTCTGTGTCTGTTCTGTTGAATTGCAGAACCAAACCAGATAGTTATAGAGGTGCAGATGATGGACTCATGTCTCTGCTTCTCTCTCATAATTAAAATCTAGCAGTTAATCAAAGGAAATTATCTTGTCACAGAAAGCCAGACGTAACTAGGTTAGAAGGTTGGAGGGAAAATATGACTATTAATCTGCTTTCTCCCACTTTAAGCCTGAAGTAATGAAGTTCTAAAGAGAAGCTAATAATGTCCAGTGGCATGCTTCAAAACCTAAGGCGATTTACAGGAATTTATCACCAAGTTATTATGGAAAGATTCACTGAGTAAAGGATAAGTCTAACTACTTCCTAAAATAAGAAGATGCAAACAGGTTTTGGGGTCAGGTTAACAACTATATCCACTCAGCATTGTGTTTCTTCCAAGAATCAAGCAGATATTTCTGGGGTAGTCACCAGTAAGAGAAGAACGTCTATCCAATCCCTCCATTGCCTCTGTCCCCATGAAGCATCCTCTTTTAATGAACCCATAATCCCTTGCAGAGTGGAGTCCGGGAAACTGAATGGATCTAGCAGAGTGTTTTAATGGCCGGACGCCTTTCCTGTCACCAATGTGGCGGTTTTTTCCCCACCAGAATTCTCAGTGCGCCCAGAGAAAGACATATCTGCCTCTACATAGGATCAAACTCACAGCCTCCCGATTGTAAGGCGAGAGCTCCACCTCTAGGCCACCGCACCACTCCCTCTGTCCCCAGGAATGCAGCCCAGAAATAAAATGTCAGATTGCATTGGGTTGCGCAGCAATAATAAACCTGAGATAAATATGGAAAAGCAAGGGCATTGGCCTGGCACCCAAGTGTAAATTAGTCTGCTCTACTGTGCTCCCCAAGGGTGGCTCAGTGCCTAAGACACTGAGCTTGTCAATCACAAAAGTCAGCAGTTCAGTGGTTCGAATCCCTAGCGCCGCGTAATGGGGTGAGCTCCCATTACTTGTCTCAGTTTCTGCCAACCTAGCAGTTTGAAAGCATGTAAAAAATGCAAGTAGAAAAATAGGGATCACTTTTGGTGGGAAGGTAACAGCGTTCCGTGCGCCTTCATGCTGGCCACATGACCACGGAGACGTCTTCGGACAGCGCTGGCTCTTTGGCTTTGTAATGGAGATGAGCACTGCCCCCTAGAGTCAGGAATGACTAGCACGTATGTGCAGGGGAACCTTTACCTTACTGTGCTCCCCATAGCTATCTATGGTGATGAAACTGGTGTTGTGGCCCACTGGCAGCTGACGGAGCTGGCAGCAGAGTTGGGGAGAAACTTGGGCCAGTCTTGAAGGCTGGGGAGGGCTCGTATGAGGGCCCTGCATCGGAGACAGAGATGGGGCCTGGGTAGGCTGGCAGTCATCAGTTGCCTTCAGACTCAGACAGCAGTGAGGTGTGGGAGCTTCTGGAACCAGTTCCCAACCTGTGCATGCGAAGGGCTACCAGAAGACTAGAACAATTGAGAAAGCAGGGTCGCCTCAGGAGTAAGGCCACACCTGAAAGATGATTGGCCCGTCCCATAGGATGTAAAAGAGGAGCAAATGGGATGTGAGCTTTTGCAGGAAGCAATTAGTTCGTCTGGTTGGTTCAAGCTTTGAAAAGTTCTGTTTGACTCTATGTCAAGTTTGGCCTTGCCCTGGGTCTGGCACTTAGTTCTCTGGCCGCATTCCAAGTACGATAAGGCTGGGTGTTTATACACATTCCCCTGAAAGACTGTTTGTGAAGCCTTGCTTGTTTTATGCTTTCTAAGGAAGCCTAGGTCAGAACAGTTGGATCTTTAAAAAGCAAGACAGGAAGATAATTGACTTGTTTGAGCTCTGATGTTGTTTAGTTTAGTTTACTTTATTGTCATTGCACCTCATACAACGAAATCAAACACCATCTTCAGGACACATCATGACCATGAAAATAAACACACATCCTTCACACTTCACACTTCACACATTGAACCGAAAACCCGTAACATTGCACCAACACTGCACTATACAGCAGAATTCAAAAGAGCTACTGCCCTGGGATAGAAGCTGTTTTTCAGCCTATTTGTGCTTGTTTTTAATATTCTGTACCGTCTGCCAGATGGTAATAGTTCAAAAAAAGGGTGCCCAGGATGAGATGGATCTTTGACAATATTTTGAACTTTCTTAAGGCCACGGGAGCTATAAATCTCTTCCCAAAAGAAGTTTCCTGCATGTTCCTTGGACAGAAAAGGTGACTAACAAGCAAGTATCGGAGCGCATAACACGAGACATGTCACTGGAAGGAAAAACCACCAAACTGCATCTCACGTATTTTGGCCACGTTATGTAGAGGAAATTCACTGGAGAAAGTGATTATGTTTGGAAGAGTTTAGTGGTAAAAGGAAGCCAGGCCACCAAAAAACATGATGGCTGGACACCATCAAAGCTGGCCCCAGCCAGACAATATAACAACTCAAAGAAAAAGTGCAAGATTGGAAGATGTTTTGAGAGACCTATTGATATGGTGTGTGATTACTTCATATATTAAATCAAAGGTATGTTTATGATGAACTTGAAAAGATGAGAGAAAGATGCTTTTGCGTTAAAAGTAATGTGTTGGGATTCCGACCACAGACTCACAAACTGGAAAGCTATATAATGAAAAAGTGTCTCTTGAGTAGATTTTTATGCTAGCAAAGTTTTTTATTGTACAGGTAGCATGTTCTCAGTAAATCTGTCTGGAAATCATGCAGCAAATGTCACAATGAAGTCAGAGATGCTGAGACAAACTAGTAGTTTTCTATAAATAAATATATTTTATATTTATATTTACAGCAGGAAAGATACTACTTCCTTTCCCTTCCTTTCCTTCCCTTCCCTTTTTACTTTCCTTCCCTTCTCTCTTTCCATTCCTTCCCTTCCCTTCCCTTCCCTTCCCTTCTTTCTTTCCTTCCTTTCCTTTCCTTCCTTTCCTTTCCTTCCCTTCCTTTCCCTTTCCACTCTTCTTCTCTCTCTTCTTTCTCTCTCTCTCTTCCTTCCTTCCTTCCTTCCTTCCTTCCTGTTACTTTCACTGGGAAGGCACTAAGGTTTTACAAAGCCAATTATAAAAATTTATTTAAGAGCATTTTTGTTTTATGAAATATTGCATCCAATTAATATCAATTAGCTCCTATTAAATTTAATAGTAGCTGAGTTATTGAGTTTAATTCAGTTTCAATACATTTCAATTATGCCCATTCCTAATTATTAATTCAAGTCCCTATCAATTATCCTTAATTAATTTCATTTACTCACAATGCATATTCAGGTAATTCTCCTTTACTGCCAACTGCTTGCTATTAATTTCAGCCAACATCTGTGACCGAGAATAGAAGAAATAAATGAGCCTCTCACAGTATGGATTTGTGATATTACCGAAAACTCTCTTACCTATGTCAATTTTCTCCTCTTTTCCTGATCAGCTTCAACTCAAGATTACCACCCTCCATAGATACGGTGCACGTAGACCTCCATAGATACGGTGCACGTAGAAACACACGTAAGAGTTTTCCTTTGGGGATGAAATTTGAGTCCTATATTTCACACAATATGCTTTATCCCTGAGGGTTTAAAAGCAATCCGTCACAATTTTTTATGGAAGAGGACTTGAATGTTTGATCAAAGTGGGCACTGATGGAAATACCTAACTTCAGTTTTATTCCAGCCAATGACTCCTACTTTATTTTTATTTGTATCTATTTATTGTTGTCATTTTCATTGCCATATACTAGTGGGAGAATACAGAAAAATTATGGACAACCCACTCCTACCGATGCATGCCAATCTTTCTCATTGATCAGCTTCTTTTCTTCTTGTGCCATATCCGTCATCGGATGTTGGCGATCATGTTGGCAATCCTATTTTTATCAGCAGCTGCATGAAAAAGTGCTGCTGAGTTTTGTCCAAACCAGTCCCTTAGATTTTGAAGCCATGATGTTCTTCTTCTGCCTGGATCTCATTTGCCTTCAATCTTTCCCTGGAAGATTGAATCTGTTCTCTGGTAATACCATACTACTAACTAGAGCATACAAAACATTTGCTGGACCAATACTCGAATACAGCTTATCAGTCTGGAACCCATATCACGTATCTGATATTAACACAGTTGAGAAAGTCCAGAAATATTTCACAAGAAGAGTTCTCTACTCCTCTACTCGTTGTAGAATACCTTATGCCACCAAACTTGAAATTCTAGATCTAGAAAACCTTGAATTACGCCGTCTTTGGTCTGATCTAAGTATGGTATATAAAATCATACATTGTAATGACTTACCTGTCAATGAATACTTCAGCTTCAACCATAACAACACAAGAGCACACAATAGATACAAACTCAAGGTTAACCGCACCAATTTTGATTGCAGGAAATACGACTTCAGCAACAGAGTGGTCAATGTCTGGAATACTCTACCTGTGGTTTCTTCCCCAAACCCCAAAAACTTTAACCTTAGACTGTCTACTATTTTATTTATTTATTTTATTAGTCAATTGCTTACAAGATAATAGGTATAAGTAAAACATAGTTATGAATACATGGATACATATAAGAAAAAGAAAAAAAGAAACAATAGGAGAGGGACGGTAGGCATGTTGGTGCGCTTATGCACGCCCCCTACAGACCTCTTAGGAAAGGGGTGAGGTCAATAGTAGACAGTCTAAGGTTAAAGTTTTTGAGGTTTGGGGAAGAAACCACAGAGTCACCCCTTTTTTATTGACCTCACCCCTTTCCTAAGAGGTCTGTAGGGGGCGTGCATAAGCACACCAACGTGCCTACCATCCCTCTCCTATTGTTTCTTTTATTTTTCTTATATGTACCCATTTCATGTATTCATAACTATGTATATATTTATACCTATTATCTTGTAAGCGACTGACAAATCAAATAAATAAATAAAATAAATGAAAATAAAGATTCAGTGAAGTAGGCCGTATTTTTCTGGATGTTGCTCGGCGTGGCCCTGGTGGGCGTGGTCTACCGGTACTTCTGGTTTGGCCATTTTTCACCTTCCCAAGGGTCCGGAAGCTTCCCTGAGACATCTGGGAAGGTGAAAATGGCCTCCCCCAGGCTCTGGAGGCCCTCTGGAAACCAGAAACAGGCCTATATCCGGACTTCTGGAAGGCCCATTTCCCCCTCCCAGAGCCTCTGCACAGACCCTACACTTACCTGCATCGAAAATGGGCTGTGTGGCGAATCCTGGGAGGGGCGGGGTGGGGTGGACGGGCCCAACCAGTCGGTTCAAATACCGGTTCGGTGAATCAGATGCAAACTTATCATCTGGTTCACCCAAACTGGTCCGAACCAGTAGAATCCCAACCCTGATAACAGCCGCCTGTAAATCCACATTTCAAATGCTTCTAGATTCTGCAAGTGGCCTTCTGTCAGAGACCAACTCTCCACTCCGTAGAGAAGGATGGAAAAGATCTAGCATCTGACAAGCCTGCTTTTCAATCTTAGGCTTATGTCATGACTGCAAAAGACTTTTTTTCATTTGGAAGAATGCTGCTCAAGCTTTCTGTATCCTTGTCTTAACTTCAGGGGTCATGTCCCAGCTTTCATGTAAATTAGAACTGAGGCACGTGATCGGTGGTGGGATTAAAAACAAAATTTACTACCAGTTCTGTGGGAGTGGCATGGTGGGCATGGTGTGGCTTGGTGGAAGGATACTGTAAAATCCCCATTCCCTCCCTATCCTGCTTTCTAGCTCCGTTCTCCTGTGCAGGGCAACCAAAGAAGACCCAGACGATCAGCTGGGGCTCGGAAGGCAGAGAAGAGATGGAGCAGGGCCAGTCAGAGGTGGGATTTGCAGGTTCTCTAAACGACTCAAAATTTCCGCTACCAGTTCTCCAGAACTGGTCATAACCTGCTGAATACCACCTCTGCATTTGAGCCTTTCAACTTTTTCTAGTGGCATTCCTTCCGAATTTATCTGAAATCCCAAAAGCTTCCATTGGCCCTTGATTAAGCATGTCACCTGTCAAAAGCTAACACTGCACGTTGGCTTTAACAGAATAACAGTATAAAGAGTCGGAAGGGACCTTGGAGGTCTTCTAGTCCAGCCCCCTGCACAACATCTGCCCAAACAATGTTAACATCGGTTCCCAATGAAAGCCAAATGGGTCACTGAATATCCAGTTACAGGAAGACATATAAACGAACCCTCAAAAAGGGGGCACACTTTAAATTACCATGTTGGTTGATCTCACCATTAGCAAATTAGAATTAGAAAATTAGAAAACTTAAGTCCAAGCTGTGGGAAGTGTAGAAGGTACCTGTAAGAAGGAAAAAGGTACCTATTTTCATATGTGGTGGACCTGCCCAGAGGTCAAGAAATATTGGAATATAATTCAATTGTGGTTAGAAGAAATAATAAAACAGAAAATTGAATTCAAACCAGAACTATTCTTATTAGGCATAATAATGGAAAAAAGATAATAAAAAGATAAATACATTATGCTACATATTTTAACAGCTGCTAGGATTTCCTATGCAAAATTCTGGAAGCAAGAAATTGTACCACCAGAGGGTGTTGTTTTAAAAAAAAAATTTAGACTGTGCAGAGATAGACAGACTAACAATGAAATTAAGAGACAAAGAAGAGTCGATATATTATAATGGCTGGGGTGCCTGGTATGAATGGTTTAAGAATAAAAAGAAATCAAAATGGCAATTAGGTAAAGAATAAGAAACTATGTAAATACTTATATCTATATCCATACTTACCTATACTTATTTATATATTAAGTTGAAATTGTATAATGAAAGAAATGTGTATATAGAAAGATGATAAGGAAAAGTAAAAGATTTCTTGATGTTGGTATAAGGATGTATAAAGTTTTATTTTATGCTTTTAAATTTTGAAAACTAAATAAAATTTGCTAAATTAAAAAAAAAAAAAAAGGAAATGTCCCCTTAGTTCTAGGTTGCTTCTGTCCTTGGATAGTTTCCAAAAATTGTCTCTTGTCTTGCCTTTTGGTACTTTGGAAAATGGGAGTGGGGTGTTCAAACTATTTTTAAACAGTGAGAGCAATCAACCAATGGAATAGCTTGCCTCCAGAAGTTTTGGGTGCTCCATCACTGGAGGTTTGTAAAAAGAGACTGGACAACTATTTGTCCAAAATGGTATAAGATCTCCTGCTCAACCAGTGGGTTAGACTAGAAGACCTCTGAGGTCCCTTCCAACTATATTATTTTCGTGTTCTGTGTTCTAAATCCCAACTGCTGTGTTCATAATACACTTTCTCCTCAAATTCACCACACTGTAGCTTAATTTGATAGCCTCATTTTCAGCCTGCTGCGCTTAAAGCTGGTTTACTGCAAAATAGGGAACCACTAAGTCTCCAACTTATTATATGTTTAATGTTCTAACTGAATCAGTTTTCACCAGCAGTTATGGAATCCTGTAGTTGAATTCCTTTGCAAGAGAAAACCCCTAAACACAAACAAATTAGAAAACCTACTCAGCCCCCACTATTAATTACATGTATTCCCACTCCCCACAATTCAGGGAGAGATTCAGCCATATTCACTCTCAAGTTAAAAGCATGTTTTAATCTGATGAACTATTTATGTAGACCAGGTTTTTAATTTCAGCTAGGATTCGGGTCAGAATATACTTCAAGCTTTCCAAATATACTCTTAACCCTGAACTAGATCCAACACGATTCCAGATAATCGTCATTTTTTTCCCCCAAGGTTTAATGCCCTCAGCCTGGAAATCAGCCTTCTCTCTAGTAGTTAAACAGCTTATCAAACTGACATTCTTTTCAGAAGTTCAGCAGATGAACTCTTGGCCTTGATCCTTCGCCAAGAAGCTACAGTATTGAAACATGACTTCCAATATTTCATTGACAGAGTAGAAAATCAATGTCATCCTATATGACCCACACCTTTGGAAATTCCAAAAGGATGCTGGTTAAAAAAAAACCAATAAATAAATAAATAAGTATGCTTTTCCAAAAGCTTTTTGAGGAGAGAAAAATAACGCACCATCAAATTATTGAAAAGGATTAGATTCAGATTCAGAATACAGCTGGAAGGGACTTTGGAGGTCTTCTAATCCAACCCGCTGCTTCAGCAGGAAACCCTATATCCTACACTGTGGGTGGATTGTTATGATTTTGGTTTTAAACTGAAAGAATTAACATTGTTTTAATAAGTTTTAATATTTGGAAGACAAATAAGAAAGAAGACAAATTTGTCTGTAGCCAGACAGATATGGATGCTTTTCATTTAATAAAGAGGCAATTTTGACGACAACATTTGCAGCTGATTTGCCATTCTTTAAAAAAAATCAATCAGAATAGAGCCGAAAGGGACCTTGGAGGTCTTCTAGTCCAACCCCTGCTCAAGCAGGAGACTCTATACCTGTGATGGCGAACCTATGGCACGCGTGCAGGGGTGGGATTCTACCAGTTTTCAGCTATTCACTAGAATCAGTTGTTAACATTCTAAGCAGTTCGGAAAACCGGTTGTTAGAAGAAATTACTGGCCTAATCCTGCAAGGAAGGCAGGAAGGAAACATTCTGGTGTTGCTTACAGAAACTGCCTCTCTGTTAACCCTTATTACATTCTTGGCAGGACTAGACTTCCTGTCTCTGGAACTTCTCTGGAGTTTTTTTCCCCTCCTTTGCTGGTACTTTGTTTGTGTGGAGTGACCATTCAAAGTTACAATGGCACTGAAAAAAGTGACTTATGACCATTTTTCACACTTGTTGCAGAATCTCCACAGTCATGAGAGGCCAGGCGAGGAGATGCGTGCCTCGATGTGAGTGATATTGAGTTGGCCACACCCAGCCAATAACATGACCACCAAGCCACATCCACCCAGTCACATAACCACCAAGCCATACCAACCAACAAAGCCACGCCCACAGAACCGGTTGTTACAAAATTTGAATCCCACCCCTGCACGCGTGCCACAGGTGGCTTGCAGCGCCATTTGTGTCGGCACATGAGCTGCAGGCAAACTTACCTCACTGCACATGCGCACACCTTACAGCTGATTTTTGGGTGGTTTGAGGCCTTTTTTCGGCCTCCCTGAGGCTTGAGGAAGGCTTCTGCAGGCTTTGCGGGCCGAAAACTAGCCCCGTTTCATCACTTCCTGTTTTTCTGAAAATACCGGAAGTGACAAAACGGGGCTAGTTATTGGCCTGCAAAGCCTGCAGAAGCTTTCCTCAAGCCTCTGGCAGGCCGAAAAAGGCCTCAAACTGGCCGAAAACCAGCTGTGATGCGCAGTGCGGGGGTAGGGGAGCAGCGGGGGAGTGGGGGTGGGGACAGCGCGAGCATATGTAGGGGGCGTGGGGCGGCTCGCATTGCCTTCTGGGTGCTGGCACAGGAGCATGACCGTGCAAGCGCGCCCATAATTTTTGGCACAGGAGCCCCAAAAGTTAGCCACCACTGCTCTATACCATTTCAGACAAGTGGCTGTCCAGTCTTTCCTTTAAAAAACTCCAGCGATGAAGCACCTACAACTTCTGAAGGCAAGTTTTTCCACTGGTTAATTGTCCTCACTGTTAGGAAGCTTCTCCTTAATTCCAGGTTGCATCTTAAGAAATAGAAATAGAATAACAGAGTTGGAAGGGACCTTGGAGGTCTTCTAGTCCAACCCGCTACCTAGACAGGAAACCCTACACCGCTTCAGACAAATGGTTATTCCAACAACTCTCCTTGATTAATTTCCAACCATTGTTTCTTGTCCTGCCTTCAGGCGCTTTGGAGAATAGCTTGACTCTCTCTTCTTCATGGCAGCCTCTCAAATACTGGAATACTGCTATCCTGTTCCCCTTAGTCCTTCTTTTCTCCAGGTTAGCCAAACCCAAATTTTGCACACACACACCCGTTAATGTTAACATTAAATTAACATTGGGAGGAGAAAAAAGAAAAGTCATCCTGCATAGAAAAAAGATCGCTTTTAAAACGACCTTGGAGAGTTCCAGGATGGAAGGGGTCTGGAGAACGTCAACGTTCACGCTGAAATTGTTCTAGCAAGGTCAGGCTCTGGATTTTATAACAGCCCTGGGACGCTCTCAAGCTGCCAAAAGTCCTCCAAATATGGCAGCACAGATCTTCTGCGTCAACTTGAGGCTGGACCTGGGGAGGATTGAAATTACCCCATGCCGGGTAGTCCTCGACATACGGCCGCAATTGAACCTAGCGCTATGGTCACAGCGATCCTTAAGCGATACCTGCTCCCCAGGGGTGGGATTCAAATTTTTTAACAACCGGTTCTGTGGCCGTGGCTAGGTGGGCGTGGCCATGTGACTGGGTGGGCGTGGCTTTTTTTTTTTTGCAGCAAAACCCCGCCTCCCTGTTTTTTGGGCCTTCTGGGCCTCAGGGAAGCCTCGAGGGAGGGCATTTTTGCTCCCAGAAGGCTCCCCTGGGGCTCAGGAAGAAAAAAAACGGAGCGTGGAAGGGGCGCGCAGCACCCCACTCTCTTTTATAAGGCCTTCTGGGTCTCAGGGAAGCTCCTGGGGGGGCGTTTTTGCTCCCAGGTCATTTCCCTGGGGCCCAGAAAGGCAAAAAATGGAGCGCGGGTGTGTGTGTGCTGAGCCCCCTCGCTCCATTTTTTGGAACAGCTGATGGTCGGGAGGAGAAAAAAATACCTTGAGGAGTGACTGGGCAAGCAAGAACCCAGTCAGCAATGTTGTGCATGCATGATAAGGACTGACTGGGCATGGAAGGGAGAGGCAGACAGAGAGGGGCGGGGTCAGCCAGGGGAATGACTTGCCAGTTCTCTGAACTGGGCAGAATCATGACAACCGGTTCTATAGAACTGGTCTGAACAGATAGAATCCCACCCCTGTTGCTCCCCCATTTTGGTTGTTACACAAAGTATGGGCTGCCTCAGAAGATAGAGGAGTCCCTGGGTTTCTGAATGAATAGCTGTAAGTCGAGGACTAACTGTATGGCATTTACGGGACCGCCTGCTGCCACCGTCAGTCTCTCGCCGACCAGTGCGCTCTCATAGAGCGGGTCTCCTCGGGGTGCCGCTGGCTGGATGGCTGGCGACCCCGAGGGTTCGGGCCTTCTCTTTGGGAGCTCCCTCCCCCTGGAACGAATTGCCCCCGGAGATGAGGACCATCTCCGACCTATTGACCTTCCGGTGCGCACTAAAAACCCACTTATTCCATCGAGCCGGTCTGGCCTAGAGTTATGTTTAATGGTTTTAAATTTGGTTTTAAATGGTTTTTAACTTTCTTAATTCCCTATTTTTAATTCTTAATGCCAACTTATTTAATCCTTTTAACGTATTTTAAATTATTGTATTTGTATTTATATGTTTTTATTTGGCTGTACACCGCCCCGAGTCCTTAGGGAGAGGGGGCGGTATATAAATTGGAATATAAATAAATAAATAAATAAGTAAATAAATAAGTAAATAAATAAATAAGTAAATAAATAAATAAGTAAATAAATAAATAAGTAAATGATAAATTTGATCTCATGTTGGAGGGTTGGGAGATGATCCACTCACAGATGTATAAAATCATTTTTTTTTAATGCCCAGAAGAATTCTTTTAGCTATAAACACAATAATCTACTATTGGGTGCCACTAATAGTATGGAACCTGATTTGTCTTGTATGCTACACACAAACACACACAGAGAGATTTTTCAGGACTTTAGGTGCCAGTTGAATACCCATCTCTTCATTCAAGTGTCCTCACTATTAATACTACGTTCGAATGGATTTCTCTCTTGCCATAATTTTATCTCTTGTGTTTTACAAATTTGTTGTTAAGTTGTGTCTGACTCTTTGCAACCCCATGAACCATAGCACTCTGGGGCCCCTTGTCCTCCAGTGTCTCCCAGACTTTGCCCACATTTCATTTTAATATATGCTGAGTAGTTTACATTTAAAATGACAATAAAGTTTCTATTCTATTCTATTCCTATTCCACTCCATTCCGTTCCATATTTTGTATTCTATTCTATTCCATATTTTCTTTTCTATTCTAAATCTAGTCTACTCTACTCCATTCCATTCCATTCCATCCATTCCATATTTTCTATTCTATTCCATTCCATTCCGTATTTTGTATTCTATTCCATTCCATTCCATCCATTCCATATTTTTTATTATGTTCTATTCTATTCTATTCCTATTCCACTCCATTCCATTCCATATTTTGTATTCTATTCTATTCCATTCCACATTTTCTTTTATATTCTATTCTAATTCTACTCTATTCCACTCCATTCCATTCTATCCATTCCATATTTTCTATTCCATTCCATTCCATATTTTCTATTATGTTCTATTTTATTCTATTCTATTCTATTCTATTCCATTCCATATTTTCTTTTCTATTCCATTCTAATTCTACTCTACTCTATTCCATTCCATTCCATTCCATTCCATATTTTCTTTTCTATTCCATTCTAATTCTACTCTACTCTACTCTACTCCATTCCATTCCATCCATTCCATATTTTCTATTCCATTTCATTCCATTCTATTCCATATTTTCTATTCTATTCTATTCCATTCCGTATTTTCTATTCTATTCTATTCTATTCCATTCCAGTCCATTCCATTCCATTCCATTCCATATTTTCTTTTCTATTCCATTCTAATTCTACTCTACTCTACTCTATTCCATTCCATTCCATCCATTCCATATTTTCTATTCTATTCCATTCCATTTTTTGTATTCTATTTTATTCTATTCTATTCTAATTCCATTCCATTCCATATTTTCTATTCTATTCCAGTTCTATCCAGCCCATATTTTCTACTCTGTTCTATTCCATTCCATTCCATATTTTCTCTTCTCTTCTCCATCAGGGTCTTCTCCAATGAGTCCTCTCTTCTCATTAGATACCCAAATTATTTGAACTTCAGCTTTAGGATCTGTCTTTCCAAAGGACAGTCAGCATTGATTTCCTTTAGGATTGACCAATTGGATCTCCTTGGTCTCTCAAGAGTCTTCTCCAACACCACATTTCAAAAGCATCCATTCAGCTTGTGGTAGTTTTCACACTGATGTAAACAAGCCACAACACTAGTGGTGGGATTCAAAAAAAAAAAAAATTACTATCGGTTCTGTGGGCGTGGCTTGCTGGGCAAGATACTGCAAAATCCCCCTTCCCTCCCCACCCCACTAACCTGCTTTCCAGTTCAACCAAAGAAGACCCAGCCGATCAGCTGGGACTCTGGAGGCGGAGAAGAGATGGGGTTGGCGGGGCCAGTCAGAGGTGGGATTGGCCGGTTCTCCGAACTACTCAAAATTTCTGCTTCCGGTTCTCCAGACCTGGCCGGAACCTACTGAATACCACCTCTGTGCAGCACTTTGTCTGATCACCCCCCAAAAAACCAGATGGCTTTTATTTTTATGCAATCAATACAGTAATTACATACAGATATGCTCACAGGTATGAAACATGGGTCCAGTTCTGTGCACAGCACAATGATTCGACACTGAGGAAAATGGTTCTCCAGAGAAACAGAGAAACAGCCACGCCGTCTGTCCAACACAACAGATTCAGAGTGGGCGATTCTTCTCTAACCTCTTCTGGAGCAAGAGCTCCTAGGAAATTTAACAGAATGACAGAGTTGGAAGAGACCTTGGAGGTCTTCTAGACCAACCCACTGCTCAAGCAGGAGACCTTATATCATGGGTGTCAAACTCAAGGCCGTGGGGCCACCCTGGAAACAACGAAGGACCAGCCCACAGTGCTTTTGCCAATGAAAAGGGAGTTCAGGAGGGCCGCCTGCTCTGTTACCATTGGAGTTCCATTTTCTGGCAGAGTACTTGGGCCACCAAACGAGTGAGGTTGAGCTGGCTACATCCACCCTGGCCACACCCACCCAGCCCCCAAGGTCAAATACAACCCTGATGCGTCCCTCAATGAAATCGTGTTTGACACCCCTGCCTTATATCTGTCATGCCCCCATCAGAGTCCAAATCTGAGGAGGAAGACAAACAGCCATCAGGGAGCAGGAGAGCGACTCCGTTGGCTGTGGAGGAAACTGGGGAAGGGCAAAGTCCAGCTGGGCTGAGCAGGGGGAGAGGTAGAACAAGGGAGAGGGAGTTCAGAGAAAGACCCAGGCTCACCTCCTCTTCATCTTAGAACACACAGGGAGGAATGGAGAAGAGAGCAAGGTGGGTTGCGTGGCTTACGGGGAAGGAAAGGGCCCTGATTCCTTTCACAAGGTGCACCTGGAGAGGGAGTTTAAAGGAGAGGCAGTTGGGAGGGGCGTTTGCCAGGAACAAACGCTGAGTTCATCTAGTGTTGGCTGCTGTTATCTAAGTTCCTGGCATCCTCCCAATTGGTTTGATTTACTGGCATGTTACTTCACTTCTGGAACTCCTTATCTTGCCCTGCCAGATTTATTGCCTTATCTTGCTTTGTTGGATTTATAGTTTAAAGTTTTCTGTTTACAATATTTTGGACAAGAATATCTGCAGCCAAAGGCTGTTGTAGGTTCCTGGGAGAATTTTTCTCCAGACTGGAAGGTAACCAGAACATTGAGGGCAAAGTTGGAGCTAATAAAGGGACCCCTACTTATTACCTGGCTGGGTTGTCTTTGTGCCACACCCCGGGTCATCCCAATATCAATCCAGATAAATGCTTATCCAATCTCTTCTTAAAAACCTCCAGTATTTATTTATTTTATTAAATTTTTATACCGCCCCCTCTCCCACAATGGGACTCGGGGCGGTGTACAGCCAAGATAAAACCACACAATAAATAGAATTTAAAATAGATTTAAAAAGAATTAAATTAGTGGCTGAAAGAACACAATAAAACAAGGTAAAAAAGTTAAAATTACCAAAAAAATTTAAAAATTTAAAACCCTAGTAATTGATACTAGGCCAGACCGGCCTGTTGGAAGAGGTGGGTCTTTAATGTGCGCCGGAAGGTTTGCAGGTCAGTAATGGCTCACATCTCCGGGGGTAATTCATTCCAGAGGGAGGGTGCCCCCGCAGAGAAAGCCCACACCCTTGGAGCTGCCAGCCAGCATCGCCCAGCTGGCGGCAACCCGAGGAGGCCCACCCTGTGGGAGCGCACTGGCCAGCGGTAGGCCGATGGTGGCAGCAGACGGTCCCGTAAGTACCCGGATCCCAAGCCATGAAGCACTTTAAAGGTGACTACCAACACCTTGAATCACACCCGGAAGGCCACTGGAAGCTAGTGCAGCTCGCGCAGGAGCGGTGTAACACGGGAGTTCCAAGGAGCCCCCAAAACCACCTGCGTGGGCACATTCTGCACCAGCTGAAGCCTTTGGATGCTCTTCAAGCGGAGCCCCATGTAGAGAGCATTGCAGTAGTCTATGCGGGAGATGTCAAGGGCAGAAGTGACTGTGCGAAGAGCGCCCTGATCCAGAAAGGGCTACAACTGGTAGATCTGCCGGACCTGACAAAAGGCCCCCCTGGCGACGGCCGCAATGTGAGCATTGGAGAATTCACAACTTCTGGAAGCAAGTCGTTCCACTGATTAATTGTTCTCACTGTTAGGAAGTTTCTTCTTAGTTCTAAGTTGCTTCTCTCCTTGATTCGTTTCCATCCATTCCTTCTTGTCCTGCCTTTGTCCAACCTCAAGCTGATGCTATCCTTCAGCAGCCAAGCCCTGGACTCGTCCTCAGAGCTGGTGCGCACGAAACATATGTTCTTCCACTGTGTTGCTGGCATTTGTACCCCCAGACTGGCAGGAAACTATAAACTTCATTTTTTTTTCCCTTTGGGTGGCTTGTGCCAATTATGGAGAAGGTTGTGTGTGTGTGACTCCCTCCCTATATCTGTTTATATTGCAGGAATTTTTCCACCCTGTATTTGGGCTTAAATGCTCCTACATTGCCTTTGGCAGTGAAAGTCAGGCTCAAGCAAATTACACCTTGGCTTCAGTCGATGCCTGTATCGGTTACAGTCAACAATTCTGCTTTGGCAAAAACCAGAAAGAAAAAAAAAAATTTGGCACTGTCCCACCCGTCTTCTAGCTCAGCTTACATAAAATAAAGAGACCCGGTCCCTTCATATGGGCCAGATTAAAATGGACTGGGGAGGGGGCCTGTGGGACAGAGAGAAAGAGAGAGAGAGAGACCAAAGAATCCTACCCTTAAATGAAACCTGGATTTCATTACAGCACTGTCTCTTCCACTCTCCACCCAACCCAATGACACATACATGGTGGTATGTTAGTGGCAAGGAAGAAGGTCAGAGTCTGGGGATGGGGGGGCAGGAGGGAGGGGGCAGGGAGTTTGACTAGCAGACCTCCAAGGTCCCTTCCAATTCTTTTGTGATTCTGTGATTAGGAGGGAGAGAGGGAAGGGAGGGAGGGAGGGAGGGAGGGAGGAAGGAAGGAAGGAAGGAAGGAAGGAAGGAAGGAAGGAAGGAAGGAAGGAAGACCAAAGACAGGAGGGAGAAAGGAAGAAAGAAATAAGGGAAGGTGGAGGGAGGGAGGAAAAAATACCAAAGGAGGGAAAGAGAAAGAAAGAAAGAAGGAGGGAGGGGAGGAGGGAGGGAGGGAGGGAGGAATACCAAAGAAGGGAGGAAAAAGGAAATGAGAAAAGGAGGGAGGGATGGAGGAAGGAAGGAAGGAAGGAAGGAAAGAAGGAAGGAAGGAAGGAAGGAAGGAAGGAAGGAAGGAAGGAAGGAAGGAAGGAAGGAAGGAAGGAAGGAAGGAAGGAAGGAAGGAAGGAAGACCAAAGGAAGGAGGAAGAAAGAAATGAGGGAAGAAGGGAGGGAGGTCAAGTCCAAGAGGGAAAGGAGTAGGGGGAAGAAGGGAAAGGAAGGGGAAGGGAAGGATCTTGACATCCCCCCCCCCCTTAGCCCCATCTCACTCCTATTATCTTTTCTCACCCATTAAAAGGCTAGATTTCTGCAAATAGCATTTCCAGGCATCCTGGTCCTTTCAAAAGGTTCTAAGGATATTTACCAGATGGAAATCCTAATTGTGCCCAACATAAGTGAATCCTCCAGTAGCCCATCTTCTCCAAGGAACTTGCCTGCCAAAATGAAAATGACCTGCAATAGAGAACTTGTCCATGTGTATATGTGCGCGTGTGACAGAGAGAGAGTTTTGCCTTCTCTCAGGGCTAATTTAATAAGAGTATCATATGCATGTCTTCTCATGCTTCCACAAGAAGGGAGAAAGGAGAGGGAGAGAGAGGGAATGAGAGAGACAGAGGGAGGAAGAGAGGGACGAAGAGAGAATGGGAGAGAGAGAAAGAGAGAGAGAAGGACAGAGGGAGGGAGGGAGGGAGAGAGGGAGAGAAAATGAGAGAGAGGGAGGGAGGAAGATAGGGAGGAAGAGAGAATGAGAGAGGCAAATGGAGAGGGAGAGAGAGGAAAAGAGGAGAGAGAAGGAGAGAGAGAGGGAGGAAGAGAGGGAGGAAGAGAGAATGAGAGAGAGAGGAGAGGAGAGGGAGGGAGGGAGGGAGAATGAGAGAGACAAATGGAGAAGAAGAGGGAGGAAGAGAGAAGGAGAGAGAGAGAGAGGGAAAGGGAGGGAAAGAGGATGAGAGAGACAGAGAATGAGAGACAGAGGGAGGAACAGAGGGAGAGAGAGAGAATGAGAGAGGGTGGGAAAGGGAGGGAGAAAAATAGAGAAAGAGATGATTCTATTCCAGCAGCTGGATTCCTGGCTACCTCACTCGAGGCTTCTTACTACCATCTGCTCCTGCTTGTGTGTTGTGTAATAGCCAGGCTTATTTACAAATGTGCACTGTGTGCATTGTGGAGGCAAGAGGCTTAGGCACCCTTCCAGACAACAGGAAGTCTGCCACAACAGACTTCCCAAGAGGCCTCAACGGCTAATAGAGGGATCCTACAGTCAGTTACCAGGAGGATCAGAGGTGGCTTCCCAAAAAACGGCATCAGGAAGAAGAGGAGTGTGATTGTCCCCCTGGGAGGCTTCCCAGTTTCTTCTCCTTGGCCATAAGGAGAAGAAGAACCCAAGCTTAGACTCAACATCTTTTCTTCTTCTTTTAAGCCAATCTCTGGGCAGTTTTGCTGAATCATTGAAAAGCTTTATTTATCCATTCATTATCCTTATAGCTGGTGATGCTCAGTTACATACAAACAGACTTGGGAGGAGCCAATTGAAGTTCTTGACAGGGCATCCTTCAAGGAGACATGGAGGCCACCATGGGCATCATCACTGCAGCATTGCCCAGCTGGTGCAAAAACATTGCAGGAACTGGGTATGTCTAGCCCAGGAGTAGGGAACCTTGGCTCTTTTATCACTTACGGACTTCAACTCCCAGAATTCCTGAGTGAGCCATAAAAGGTTCCCCATCCCTGGCCTACTAGTTTTTCAGTTGTGGGGGAAATCAATTTTTGACTTGAATGGGACTGTTTAATATACAAATGTAGGACATATTCTTTATGAATATAAATAATATACATATAATACATATAAAGAATATGTCCTACATTTGTATATTAAATAGTCCCATTCAAATCAAAAATTGATTTCCCTCACAACTGAAAAACCAGTAGGCCAGGGATGGGAAAACTTTTATGGCTCACTCAGGAATTCTGGGAGTTGAAGTCCGTAAGTGATAAAAGAGCCAAGGTTCCCTACCGCTGGTTTAGCCTAATGAAAAGAAGGACTAGGAGTGACATGAGAGCAGTCTTCCACTATCTCAGGGGCTGCCACAAAGAAGAGGAAGTCAAGATATTGTTTTAATTCTGTACTGTTTTTGTATTTTAATTCGGCTGTGCACCGCCCTGAGTCCTGTCAGGGAAATAGGGCGGTATATAAGTTCAATAAATAAATAAATATTTTGCAAAGCACCAGAAGGCAGGACAAGAAGCAACAGATGGAAATTCATCAGTGAGAGAAGCAACCTAGAACTAAGGAGAAATTTCCTGACAATTAAAACAATTAGCCAGTGGAACAACTTGCCTCCAGAAGTTATAAATGCTCCAACACTGGAAGTTTTAAAGAAGAGATTTGTCTGGAATAGTATAATGTTTCCTGCCTGAGCAGGGGGTTGGACTGGAAGACCTCCAAGGTCCCTTCCCACTCTATTATTCTATTTTCCATATTCTATGGTTGTGGGGTCCTTGGTATTATTTGAGCTTGGTTGTTCTCTTGCATGTGTTTCATCACCCAACTAGGTGACATCATTGATGTTAGAAGTGAGTGGAATTTGTGGCAAGGAGGAAGGGGAAGGAGAAGGGGGGAGGAGGAGCAGGAGGAGGACGATGACAACTATGGATTTTTAGTGCTCTCTGAGTTGTTTGTTTTCTTACGTGTTTCATCATCCAACTAGGTAACATCATCAGTACTAGAAGACAGTGGGGATTGTGGTGAGGAGGAAGAGGAAGAAAAAGAGGAGGAAGAGGAAGAGGAGGATGACTGTGGGGGTCCTTAGTGCTCTCTGATTTTGTTTCAACATCCAACTAAGCAACTTCATTGGTGCTAGAATGCAGTGGGGTTTGTGGCGAGGAGGAGGAGGAGGTTGAGGCTGATTTGTATGGGTGCTAAACAGTGGTGGGATTCAAAAAAAATTACTACTGGTTCTGTGGGCATAGCTTGGTGGGCAGGATACTGCAAAATCCCATTCCCTTCCCACCCCACTAACCTGCTTTCCAGCTCCGTTCTCCTGTGCAGGGCAACCAAAGAAGACCCAGCCAATCAGCTGGAGACAGAGAATAGATGGGGGCGGGGCCAGTCAGAGGTGGGATTTGCCGGTTCTCCAAACTGCTCAAAATTCAGCTACTGGTTCTCCAGAACTGGTCAGAACCTGCTGAATACCACCTCTGGTCCTAGACTTCAGGGAATTCTCTAGCATTTTTTGGACTTAGCTTGGTGTAGGTTGCTCACAGTTTCCCAGTTGAAACTGTGGTGAAGTCTGTCCAGGTGTGGTGCAATTAAGGAGTTTTCATCATGTCTTTTGACTGCTACTTGATGTTACATACTGTATGTATAGTAAATATCGACATATTTACCAATTACATATTTATGTTTGGGTCATTTTCACGGTTGCATTACATGCTACCATTGATATATCCTCAGAACCAGTCTTCTGTGACCATGAGATCCACCCTCCTGCTGAGTGTAGGAATCCTAAAATTGAAACCATCCAGACAGACGGAAGATGTTTAGTCTTTCTCTCAAAGACATCCAGTCAAAAGTAAATATCCCTGGTACATCTGTGCTCATTAGATTTCCTTTCTAGGACTCTGAGATTCTCAATGCTCTTTGAATATTTTCCAGTTTGTTTGACTCTTTCGTTATATCTCTTGCCCAGATATCCAAACATATTTAACATCAGGTCTAATTAATACAGACTTCCCATGGTTTAAAAAACTGTGATTTGGATGGTGCAACTCTAGAAAGTTGCTTATCACTTTGGCAACCATTTTGTAATGCTTACACATACTTAGTTTGCAAGTAACTGTTATCTCAAGGCCTCTTCTATTTATTTTATTTATTTATTTATTTTACTTGTCAATTGCTTACAAGATAATAGGTATAAGTAAAAACATAGTTATGAATACATGGATACATATAAGAAAAATAAAAAATTAATGAAACAGTAGGACAGGGACAGTAGGCACGTTGGTGCGCTTATGCACACCCCCTACAGACCTCTTAGGAAAGGGGTGAGGTCAATAGTAGACAGTCTAAGTTCTCTTCTCTCTTCCCCTTCCTCTCCCTCCCCTCCTCCTTTCCCTTCCCTCTCCTCCCCTCTCCTCTCTTCCCTTTTATCCTTTCCCTTGCCCTCAAGTTGGCCTTCCTCGCTCCCTCCCTCATTGTTTTCTCCCCTCCTTCCTTCCTTTGCCTTTCCTTCCTTCCTTCCTTCCTTCCTTCCTTCCATCTCCCTTCTCTTCCTTCTCCCTCTCTCCCCTCCCCTCCCCTCTCCTCCACTAATACCAGTTTAACATCTGCCCTTCTACACTTGTGTTTTTCCTACCTTCTCACTGAAAGACACAGTCTCTATGAAATATATCTTTGCTATTTTCATCCTCTCTCTGTAACCTATCACAATTCCACTGAATTTCCTTTCTCTTTCCTCCTATAGTGTTGCCAGGGCTTTGTTAGCGGCAGGAGAACATCAGCCAAGCAGAAGGGAATTAATCTGAGGCCAGGACAGGAATGCTAAGAATGTAAACATACAGCTGTTCTTCAAGAGATGGGAAAGGGAATAAAAACCTGTACAGCTTTCCACAGAACTGGCTGCAAATGTGTTGTGTCATCTCTTCGCCACAGAGATTCTCACTGTGAGTGAACAGAAGAACAGAGTTGGAAGGGACTTTGGAGGCCTTCTAGTCCAACCCCCTGCTTCAGCAGGAGATCCAAAGCCATTTCAGGCAGATGGCTGTCTAATCTCGTCTTAAAAGCCTCCAGTGTTGGAGCACCCACAAGTTTCTGGAGGCAAAGTGTTCCACGGATTAATTGTTCACACTGTCAGGAAATTGTACCTGGTTTCTAGCTTCTCCTTAGCTTCACTTAATACCTACCATGTGTCCCCATATTGTTATTTTTTTTGCCACCAAAAAAGGCACCAGGTCTTATTTTTGGGGGGGGTTTTCCACTGACTAACCTCACTTGCGTGCATCATCCCCGGACTCCTTTTCGCTGTCAAAGGCCTTCAGGAACTACTTCTTCTGCAGCTGGCAAGGCTTTCATCTGAAGGCCTCTGCAGCCAATAACAGAACTACCAACTACCGAGGCCTTCAGGAAAGCCTTGCCAGCCTTGCCAGCTGCAGAAGAAATGGGCCAGCAAGGTAAGTGTTGGGGTGTGCGACGCCTGGCTACAACTGTCCAAAGGTAAGTAGTAGGATAGCTCCACCTCCCCATCCCCCCCATCTTAATTTTTACCTGTGCACTCTGGAGTGGGCGGAATCTTAATAAGGGCTTATTTTGGGGGGTAGGGCTTATATTGGGCACACGTGTAAAAATCAAGCTAGGACTTACTTTCAGGGTAGGTCGTATTTTATGGAAACAGGGTATTTATTTATATCAGGGTTCCATCTCATTCGACATGTCACTCTACATCCTGGTCATTATGTCACACCCTGGACATAAACTGTTTCAACTCCTTCCCTCAAAACAACGCTACAGAGCACTGCACACCAGAACAACTAGACACAAGAACAGTTTTTTCCCGAAAGCCATCACTCTGCTAAACAAATAATTCCCTCAACACTGTTCAACTATTTACAAAGTGTACACTACTGTTACTGTTAAGCTTCTCATCACTCCTTATCACCCATCCCCTCCCACTTGTGACTATAACTTCGTTGCTTGTATCCTCTGTTTCCTAGTATGATTTGATGTTGATTGTACCCTATGACTATCATTAAGTGTTGTACGTTATGATTCTTGATTCTTAACGAATGTTCCTTCTTTATGTATACTGAGAGTATTTACACCAAGACAAAGTCCTTGTGTGTCCAATCATACTTGGCCAATAAAGCATTCCATTTCTCCATTTCATTTCCATTTTTACATGAGTCTACCTACTTTTGATTTCCCTGCCTCTCTCTGCTGAAGAAGGACATGACCCAGGACCTTGGGAGGTACCAAGTACTGGAACAAAATTACTTGGAATATTGAACCCAGTTTCAGTCACCATAGTGTTAAAAAAGATATTGAGACTTTGGGGGAAAAGTGCAGAGAAGAGCAACTAGGATGATTAAGGAATTGGAAATTAAAACATATAAAGCATGGGTGTCAAACTCAAGGCCCGCGGTCCTCTCAGATCTGGCCCATGGGGCCACCCTGGAAACAGTGAAGGACTGGGCTGCAGGTTCTCTGCCAGCAAAAATGGAGCTTGGGAAGACACCCTCTCAAGCTCCCTTTTTGCTAGCAGAGGATTGCAGAAGGCCGTCACAGCCAAAAATGGAGCTTGGGAACCTGTTTTTGCTGGCAAAGGGCTTGGGCCTCCACAGGCGTGCCTGACATGAGTGACATCAACCTGGCCATGCCCACCCTGGCTATGCCCTTCCCTCGCCCTCCCCCAGAGGTCAAACACAACCCTGACACAACCCTTAATGAAATCAAGTCTGATATAAAGATTAGGTGCAGGAATTGTTGTGGTTCTCCGGCACCAGGTGCAGATGGCTGAGGTCTCAGAGAGCGAGGACTCAGATGAGGGGCCTGCGTGTGATACAGGGATGGGGCCAGGACCATCAGGGAGTGGACTGCTGCCTTCGGAGATTGTGAAGGCTGGCAGCAGTGATGAAGAGGTCCCCGAGGAGCTCTTTCGAAGGAAAGAGCAGCTGCAGCAGCACAGGCGACGCAGGAGTAAGGCTACAAAGTAATGGCCCCGCCCTCAAGAGATAAAAGCCAGCTGAGAAGCCGGAGTTCTTTGCAGGAAGCAAAGAAGTTTTTGCACTCAAGCCTTGTGGACATTCGGAATAACTGAGTTGGTGTTGGGAGACTCTTTGTGTTTGAAATATTCCTTACTAACTTTATCTAGTGTTCTTGGCAGCCTTGCACAACCTTGGCAAGGCTCGTTCTTATCAGAGACAATTAGTTTGAAACAGCCGTTTAACCGTGAATGAATGGAATTCACAGAGAAGCATTAAAAGGTTTTGCTTTTATCTCTGTTTGGTGTTTGTTTACTTGGAACAAGGTTTGGGTCAGAGCAGGAATTGGGTTTGTCTAGTCAAGTAAAAAAGAAGAACTAGGGATGATAGGATTGGAGTCATCAAAATCTAAGTGGCTGCCACAAAGAAGAGGGGCTTAATTTATTTTCCAAAGCACCTGAAGGCAGGACAAGAAGCATTGGATGGAAACTGATCAAGGAGAGATTCAATCTAGAAATAAGGAGAAATTTCCTGACAGTGAGAACAATTAATCAGTGGAGCGACTTGCCTTCAGAAGTTGTGGGTACTCCATTACTGGAGGCTTTTAAGAGGAGACTGCACAGCCTCCTGTCTGAAAGGGTGTAGGATCTCCTGCTTTTATGAGGGGTTGGGCTAGATGACCTTCTATGTTCCTTCCAACTCTCTTACTCTGTTATTCTCTTCTTAAAAAGTTTCCGCAGTTGGCATAGCTGTATCTTAGTTTGCGGTTGTGGTTGAATTTCCTGTGACATGCAGCCTTAAAAAGCAGTTTTGGTCCAAATTCATTTTGTAAATTTGTATATTTGTATAAATGGAATTTGAATTGTAAACATTGAATGATATAATGTTGTACATCTTCAAGCTATCATAAAAATGCATTTTTGGGGTTTGGGCTTTTTTCTTTAAATATACCAAGAGTATATTTTTTGGCAAAGCTTAGAAATATACCATAGATATACAGAAAATTGACTATTTCTATGGATGCTTCATGTGAGATAGAAACTCCAGTTTTGTTTCCCATTCTGTTTTGGGCAATGTTTCAAAAATAATTCTAACTTCCAGAAACAGGATCTCCCAAAGTTCTTAGGGAATGAAAAAACATTATTGATGAAACCTGGAGAACAACTTTGAACCAAAACAAACACAACTGGTCTGGAATGTCTATATGGAAACAATTTGGATTGGTAGCACAATATAATAATTCTTTTTCTGGAGCTGGGCCAATTAAGAATTCAAGTAGAAGGAATCTTTGATTTGTCTTTTTTTTCCCCTATATTTTATTTCTATTCATAAAGTTAAGATGCAAACTGCAAAAGGAACACACACACAAAATACAAGAACAAGCCAAAGACATTTAAAATGTGCACTTAAAAAAAACACATGTCCATAGATTATTCTCTTGTTGAACTGATAAATATATTTCAACAATAGTCTTCCCTCCACTGTGAAACAGGCCCACAGTTACAACTCTGCTTACCCAGCTAATTTGGCTTGGCATCGATTGGTCTAAATCACCCAGCTAGTTTTCATGTCTAAGGTGGGAATGGAATGGAATGGAATGGAGTGGAGTGGATTAGAGTGGAGTGGAGTGGAGTGGAGTGGAGTGGAGTGGAGTAGAGTAGAGTAGAGTAGAGTAGAGTAGAGTAGAGTAGAGTAGAGTAGAGTAGAGTAGAGTAGAGTAGAACAGAACAGAACAGAATAGTTGTAAGGGACATTGGAGGTCTTCTAGTCCAACCCACTGCCCAAGCAGGAGACCCTACATCATTTCTGACAGATGGCAGTCCAGTCTCTTCTTGAAAGATTCCAGCAATGAAGCTCCCACAACTTCTGAAGGCAACTTCCATGGGTTGATTGTTCTCCCTGTCAGAAAGTTTCTCCTTATTTCCAGGTTGAATCTCTCCTTGTTCATTTTCTACCTGGCCTTCAGGTGCTTTGGAAAATAGCTTGACCCCTTCCTCTCTGTGGCAGCTCCTCAGATATTGGAAGACTGCTATCATGTCTCCCCTGGTCCTTCTCTTTACTAGACTAGCCAAGCCCAGTTCCTGCAACCATTCGTTGTATGTTTTAGCCTACAGACCCCTAATCATCTTGATTGCTTACCTCTGCACTCTTCCTAGAGTCTCACAAGTCTCCTGCTTTTTAGCCTGATGCTTTAGAGCAAACTGGCTATAGTGACATAGGGCATTTTGGTAGAAATCTCCAGGACCTGCACCCATTCAGGTGCCCGTCTAACAAAAAGTTAAATAGTTTACACAAAGTTGGAAATTGGACAGTATCCCTTCCAATGGTATAGTAATAAAGAAAGTGTTGGACTGTGCAGAGATGATTAAACTTACTTTGGAACTGCAAGATAGAGAGGAATTGGAATATTATACAGTCTGGGATAAGTGGTATAGTTGGTTAGATAATAGAAATAAGAATTAAAATTATATTTGTATATAGATATATGTGAAATTATCGATGTCACGGCATTGTAAAGAATGTAAAAGAGATATGTAATTGTGGAGAAGCACAATAGAAATACTCAAAAAAAAAGAAAGTAAGTTAAGTGACAACAATGGGCAAAACTCTGTAAAGTATAAAGCAGCATCTGGCAACTGGATTCCACAGCTGATGAAGAAGAGGAATCAATCACAAAATACTTTTGCAAAAAAGCTTGTAAGTTGTTTCTCCTTGCTGTTCTCTCTATTCCTCCATGTTTTTCTCTACAACTCCAGCCTATCTGTCAGGATTTTTGGGGGTAGGCAGGGGTGGGATTCAAAATTTTTAACAACCGGTTCTGTGGGCGTGGCTTAGGTGGTGGGCGTAGCTTGGTGGTGATGTAACTAGGTGGACATGGCTTGGTGGTCATGTGACTGGCTGGGTGTGGCCAACTCAACATCACTCATATCGAAGCACGCATCTCCTCGCCTGGCCTCTCATGACTGTGGGGATGCTGCAACAGTCGTATGTGTGGAAAATGGTCATAAGTCACTTTTTTCAGAGCCATTGTAACTTTGAATGGTCACTCCACACAAGCAAAGTACCAGCAAAGGAGGGGAAAAAACTCAAGAGATGTTGCTGAGACAGGAAGTCTAGTCCTGCCAAGAATGTAATAAGGGTTAATGGAGAGGCAGTTTCTGTAAGCAACACCAGAATGTTTCCTTCCTGCCTTCCTTACAGGATTAGGCCAGTAATTTCTTCTAACAACCGGTTCTCCGAACTGCTTAGAATGTTAACAACCGGTTCTAGAGAATAGGTGCGAACTGGTAAGAATCCCACCCCTGGGGGTAGGGATAGGTGGAGGTTCTGATTAAGGGAAATCAGCCAGTGGGCAAGGCCAGTTCAGAGAATAGGCTAACAGACCATTGATAACTCCAAAGACAAGCACAGAATAAGAATGCAAACGCTAAATCTTTAGCCTGCTTTCCTGTAATTGCAAAGGATTTTGTCCTTGATATACACTTTACAAAATAACAGAGTTGGAAGGGACCTTGGAGGTCTTCTAGCCCAGCCCACTGCACAAGCAGGAAAACCTGTACCATTTCAGACAAGTGGCTATCCAAAAACTCTTCTTGAAAACCTCCAGTGGTGGAGCACCCACAACTTCTGAAGGCAAGCTGTTCCACTGGTTGATTGTTCTCACCGGCAGGAAATTTATCCTCATTTCAAGGTTGCTTCTCTCCTTGATTAGTTTCCATCCACTGCAGTGGTGGGATTCAAAAATTTTTACTATGGGTTCTGTGGGTGTGGCTTGGTGGGTGTGGCAGGGGAAGGATACTGCAAAATCCTCATTTCCTCCCCACCCCACTAACCTGCTTTCCAGCTCCATTCTCCTCTGCAGGGCAACCAAAGAAGACCCAGCCAATTAGCCGGGACTCAGGAGGCAGAGAATAGATAGGGGCAGGACCAATCAGAGGTGGTATTTGCCAGTTCTCCAAACTACTCAAAATTTCCACTACCAGTTCTCCAGAACCGGTCAGAACTGGCTGAATACCATCTCTGATCCATTGCTTCATATTTCAGCCTTCTTGATCTCAGCAGCTAGGAGACGTGTGGACTTCAACTCCCAGAATTCCCTAGCCAGTATGGTTGGTTGGGGAATTCTGGGAGTTGAAGCCCACACATCTTCAAGCTGCCAAGGTTGAGAAAAGCTGTCCTAGAGAAATGAGTTTGAGGGCAGGGGAAATAATAGATATGGATTGGTCCTGGCTAAGAATGCATTCAGACATACTTTATTCTCAATAATTTTTGCTGTTTGGGGAGAGGTCATAAAAGGCAGTATGTCCACTGTGACTCTGATGAACTACCCCATCAGAGGACATCATCACTGCTGGCTGTATTGACACAACTGTGAGAGAGACCTTGGACTCTTAATGGACAATCAATTAAATAGGAGCCAGAAGTGTGCAGCAGTAGCCAAAAAAGCTAATGCAATCCTAGGTTGCATTAACAGAGGGATAGAATCAAGATCAAGGGAGGTACTAATACCACTCTATAAAACCTTAGTAAGACCACACCTAAAGAACTGCATCCAGTTTTGGTCACCACACTATAAAAAAGATGTTGATACTTTAGAAAGTATGCAGAGAAAAGCAACCAGGATGATTAGGGGACTGGAGACTAAAACATATGAAGAACGGTTACAGGAACTGGGCTTGGCTAGTCTAATGAAGAGGAGGACCAGGGGAGACACGATAGCAGTCTTCCAATATTTGAGAGGCTGCCACAGAGAGGAAGGGGTCAAGCTATTTTCTATGGCACCCGAAGGCCAGACAAGGAATAATGGATGGAAACTGACCAAGGAGAGATTTTAACCTTAGAAATAAGGAGAAATTTTCTGACAGTGAGAACAATCAACCCATGGAACAGAAGTTTCCTTCGAAAGTTGTGGGAGCTTCATCCCTGGAAGCTTTCAAGAAATGACTGAAACTGCCATCTGTCAGAAATGGTGTACTGTCTCCTGCTTGGGCAGGGGGTTGGACTAGATGACTTACAAGGTCCATTCCATTTCTGTTAATCTGAACTTGTTCTACTAAGTCAAGAAAGATTTCACAGATAAATCTACCCAACGAGTTAACAGCAGAGTCGTTTGATCTGATTTAATTTATTGATTCATTCTGACTCAAACAGTGCAAATAGATACAAAAAAATTGCAATTTAAAGGCATAGAATACTTCCATTCCAAGCTCAGGATCATATTCTTCCCTTGGACTTGCCAAATACAGACAAAAAAAAAAAAACCCACAAACTTTTTAATAGACCACTCAAACCCATCCAGCTGAATCGAAGATGCCCAATTGACAATTCCATCAGAATCAGTGGTCTAATTTAGAAAGTCAGATTGATTTGGCGAGTCAAATAAAAAAGGGTTTAAACCGAATCTCCAACTCAAATCTTTGCTTAGCCATATTGATTCATCTTAAGCTTTGTAAGCTGATTAAGGCTTAGCAGGTTGGGGGAAAACCAGCCTGTACAGTTACTTTGCAGTTCAATATATTATGGAAACCCATAAAATAGGTCAATTCAATCGTGGTATTAGATGTGCTTTTCTGTGTGAATGAAGCTACTTTGTTTCCTGGCATAGAATTAGTGAATTATATTCCATGATTCCTTGAGAAGAAAGCTGTGACAAATCTCTACAGAACATATTAAAAAGCAGAGACACCCCCTTGCCAACAAAGCTATGATTTCCCCAGCCGTGATGGTATGGTTGTGAGAGTTGGACCATAAAGAGGACTGGTTACTGAAGAATTGATCCTTTCAAAGTGCGGGGCTGGAGAAGATTCTTGAGGATTCCTTAGACTGCAAGGAGATCCAATCCATCAGTGCTCAAGGAAAGTGGAAGGTCAGCACAAATACTTTGGCCATCAGAGGGGATTCTTGGTGCTCTCTAGGACTGATGAGAGGTGGGCCTCCTCGGGGTGGCATCAGCTGGGCGATGCCGGCTGGTGGCCCCGAGGGTGTGGGCCTTCTCTGTGGGTGCACCCTCCCTCTGGAATGAATTACCCCCGGAGATGCGAACTATCCCTGACCTGCAAACCTTCCGGCGCGCATTGAAGACCCACCTTTTCCAACAGGCCGGTCTGGCCTAGTATCATTAGAAAGGTTTTTTAATTTTTTAACTTTTTTACCCTGTTTTTATAGTTTTATTATCGTTATCTTAGCCACTAATTTAATCTTTTTAATCGATTTTAACTTTTATATTTGTAACTGTGATGTTTTTATTTGGGCTGTACACCGGCCCGAGTCCCAATTTGGGAGAGGGGGCGGTATGTAAGTTAAATAAATAAATAAATAAATAAATAAATAAATAAATAAATAAATAAATAAATGAGAATGAGGTTTGCAAAGTGGAAGAGGAGGAGGGCTTTGGGGTCCTTGGTGCTCTCTGAGCTTTCTTGATGTTTTGCAGACATTTCATTACCCAAACTAGGTAACATTGTCCATGCTCACTGATGATGTTACCTAGTTGGGTAATGAAACATCTGCAAGAAAACAACCAAGCTCAGAGAGCACCAAGCAACCCCTCATGCCAGTAACTGAATTGACGATGATCGTTGGGAATCTGTATCAGCTGTCATCTTGCAAACTTGGATGAGAAGAGAAACGTCTTCAAAAGAAAAAACCAGAAAGTCCAATTGCCTCCTGATAAAGCACCTTTGGGTCAACCACAACCTGGAGAAGTGAGGATCTCCAGAGATTGCTGGCTCTTCCGATCAGCAGGTTCAAACCCTGTCTTTATAAGCAGCTGGAGCTCTTCACTGCCAAGGCAGTGGTGGGATTCAAAAAAATTTACTATCAGTTCTGTGGATGTGGCTTGGTGGGCGTGGCAGGGGAAGGATACTGCAAAATCACATTCTCTCCCCGTCCCACTAACCTGCTTTCCAGGTCCTTTCTCCTGTGTAGGACAACCAAAGAAGACCCAGCCAATCAGCTGGGACTCAGCAGGCAGAGAACAGGTGGGGGCGGGGCCAGTCAGAGGTGGTTTTTGCAGGTTCTCCAAACTACTCAAAATTTCCGCTACCGGTTCTCCAGAGCTGGCCAGAACCTGCTTGAATATCACCTAAATGTGACAAAGAATGTGCTTCCCAAACTCAGCATCTTGTCCGTTGACCTTTCTGGGAGGGGCGGAGGAAAGTGGGCGCCTTTTAAAGGCATTTGCCAAAATCAGCCGTAAATATTTCAAGAAGGCCTCTGCCAACTCTTATCCCTGTTCCAAGTCCGAAATCTTTGCAAAATTTCTCCCCTTGGGGGGGCATCCCTAGAGAGCCCAATTTATTCCATTACCACCACCACCCCCAATGCCTTTAGAACAAGCCGCTGCATTTTTTGTAGGCGTATTATTCATGGTCTCTTTTGAATAATAATAATAAAAAAAAGCTGAGATTTTCTCCTGCCAAATGGGGGTATTGATTTTTTTCAGCTGACCCCTTTTCTTACTCTGGCTTCAATCCACGTTCTTTGGAATAGGTTTCCTTTTTATTTTTCGATGGTTTAGAGAGATGCCACCTCATTCATCTCTGAATTTGAGCTTCAGAGGATCTGGGGATGGGACTGGAACTATTGAGGCTCATAATAGACTTTTGGAAGTGCTATTACCATCTGGATAATGGCTAGGAGTGGTTTGCATGCATTGGTAGATGATTTTATTCCTCCTCTGGCGTATGTTTTAAAAGCTGATGATTTAAGGGTTGGCTCCCTCCGCTGCTTTGGTTCAGAGGTCTGCGAACACATGAAAGCGTTCACACTGGGCATGAAAAGAGAAAGGAGAAGGACATCTTTGGGTGTCTTCCTATGTTGAGAATATAATGGGCATTCTCAGGCAAAAGCCCACGAGAGTTAAACCTTCTCTGGCAAGGGCCGGTAAAGGCTCTTAGGAAAAATTGCAAACCATTTCTCGCAACCCTGCCACAACATTGCACCCACACTAGTGGTGGGATTCAAAAAAATCTACTATTGGTTCTGCAGGTGTGGCTTTGAGGGCAGGGCATGGCTTGATGGGCATATTGTAGTGTGGCTTGGTGGGCGTGGCTTGGTGGGCGTGGCAGGGGAAGGATACTGTAAAACTCCATTCCCTCCCCATTCCTGGGGGAAGGTTCCTGCAAAATCCCCATTCCCTCCCCACCCCATTAACCTGCTTTCCAGCTCCGTTCTCCTGTGCAGGGCAACCAAAGAAGACCCAGCCAATCAGCTGGGACTCGGGAGGTGGAGAATAGAGGGGGGGCGGGGCCAGTCAGAGGTGGTATTTGCCGGTTCTCTGAACTACTCAAAATTTCCGCTATCGGTTCTCCAGAACTGGTCAGGACCTGCTGAATATCCATCTCTGACCTACACACAGGTTTTAAAGAAAAGATTGGACAACCATTTGTCTGAAAATAGGTACAAGGTTTCCTACTTGAGCAAGGGATTGGACTAGAAGACCTCCAAGGTCCCCTTCCAATTCTGTCATGTGGATATTACTTCTCCAGCACTGTTTTCCAAATTCGCCAACACTTTAATAGCAATAGCAATAGCGCTTAGACTTATATTCCGCTGACTCTGTGGTTTACAGAGTCAGCCTATTGTCCCCCAACATTTTAGCAACCTCGGAAGGATGAAAGGTTGAGACAACCTTGAGCCGGTCAGGATCGAACTCCTGGCAGTGGGCAGAGTTAGCCTGCAAGGCTGCACTCTAACAATGCCACCATAACTAGGAAGGAAAGAAGGAAGGAAGGAAGGAAGGAAGGAAGGAAGGAAGGAAGGAAGGAAGGAAGGAAGGAAGGAAGGAAGGAAGGGCAATAGCACTTAGACTAATATACCTGTTCATAGTGTTTTGCAGCCCTCTCTAAGTGGTTTACAGAGTCAGCACATGACCTCTGAAGGATGGAAAGGTGAGTCAACCTTGAGCCGGTCACAATCAAACTCCTAGCAGTGGGCAGAGTTAACCTGCAATGCTGCATTCTAACCACTTTACTACTAAGACTTGGAATGGAAGGAGGGAGGGAGGAAGGAAGGAAGGAAGGAAGGAAGGAAGGAAGGAAGGAAGGAAGGAAGGAAGGAAGGAAGGAAGGAAGGAAGGAATAGCAGTAGCACAGAGTCAGCACATGGCCCCCAACAATCTGGGTCCTCTTTTTACTGACCTCGGAAGGACAGAAGGATCAGTCAATCTTGAGCCAGCCAGGATCGAACTACTAAACTGCTGGCAGACTGCAGTCAGCAGAAGTAGCCTGCAGTACTACCTTCTAACCTCTGTGCCACCACATTGATAGCTAGACTTTAATTCTTGGAAGAGACTCATGGGAATCCTAGATAGAGATATTCCTCGACTTACCAATCACAATCGAGTCTGGAATTTTATGTTGCTAAGCAAGGCAATGGGTTAAGTGAATCCCACCCAATTTTACTGCCTTTTTTGCCAATTGCTGTGGTCATTAGTAGCTTACGTGATTGTTGAGAAAATCCAGCTTCTCCCATTAACTTTGTTTGACGGAAGCTAGTTGGGAAGGTTGCAAAAAGGTGACCACATGATGCAGGATGCTACAACTGTTGTAGATACTAATGCCAGTTGCCAAGTGGCCAAATTTTTATCATGTGACCATGGGGATACTGCAGTGATCATAAACACAAGGATTGATGCTATAGAGCACTGCACACCAGAACAACTAGACACAAGGACAGTTTTTTTTCCTGAACGCCATCACTCTGCTAAACAAATAATTCCCTCAACACTGTCCAACTATTTACAAAGTCTGGATTACTATCATTATTAATCTTCTCATCACTCCTTATCATCCATCCCCTCCCACCTGTGACTGTATGACTAACTTTGTCTCTTGTATCCTTACGATCTATATTGACTGTTTCCTAGTATGACTTGATTGCTTATTGTACCCTGTGACTATTATTAAGTGTTGTACCTTATGATTTTTGACTCTTGATGAATGTTTTTTTTTCTTTTATGTACACTGAGAGCATTTGCACCAAGACAAATTCCTTGTGTGTCCAACCACACTTGGCCAATAAAGAATTCTATTATTCTATCAGCTGCAAGTCACCTTTTTCAGTGCCAATATAACTTTGAATAGATGCTAAACAAAATAGTTCTAAGTCAAGGATTTACTTGTAAATTTCTAGGAAACTGAAAACTCACATTTTAAGAAGTTGCCAGTGCTGGATAATTCTTATATTCCATCTCCTGTGATACGTAAATATTATGGGGTCTAATTCACTTGTAGGCATCAGCTTTGGAAGTATCCCTAATCTGTTCTTCTGAACAAATATCTCTTTATTCTTCTCTTTTGTCCTATCCAAAGATGATCTTTGGTGGTGATGTCTTCCAATGGTAAGGATATTGTTGTGGATGCTCCAACACGGGAGGATTTTAAGAAGAGATCAGACTAACCATTTGCCTGAAATCATGTAGGATTTCCTGCTTGAACAAGGGGTTGGATCAGAAGAGGGCAGGACAAGAAGCAACGGATGGAAACTAATCAAGGAGAGAAGCAACCTAGAACTAAGGAGAAATTTCCTGACAGTTAGAACAATTAATCAGTGGAACAACTTGCTTCCAGAAGTTGTGAATTCTCCAACACTGGAAGTTCTTAAGAGAATGGATAACTCTTTGTCTGAAATGCTATAGGATTTCCTGCCTAAGCAGCGGGTTGGACTAGAAGACCTCCAAGATCCCTTCCAACTCTGTTATTCTATTCCACTGATGGTGAACCTTTTTGTTGTGGTGTGCCAAAAGCATGCGCACGTGCGATAACACACATGTGTGTGCCGGCACCCACAATGCAAAGCGCTCCCCCTGCACATGTGTGTGCAACACCCCACCCCCTTACCTGCACTGCACATATGCATACCTCCCAGCTGATTTTCAGCCTGTTTAAGGCCTTTTTCAGCCTCTCTGCAGCCTCGGGAGGTCAAAAAACAGGCCTTCTGGAAATACCAGAAGTGCTGAAACGGGCCTATTTTTCAGCCTCCAAAGGCTGCAGAGGCTTCCCTTGAGCCCCCAGAAGGGTGAAAATGGCCTCCCCCGGGCTACAGAGGCCCTCCGAAGGCTGAAAACGGGCACTTCCAGTATTTACGGAAGGCCCGTTTTTCAGCCTCCCGAGGCTGTAGAGGCTTCCCTGGAGCCTCCGGGAGGTCGAAAAAGGCCTCAAACAGGCCAAAAATCAGCTGGGAGGCGCACGCATGCGCAGTGCAGGTAAATTTGGCTGGAGCTCACATGCCCGCACAAATGGCATGTCACGGTTCTATTCTGTTTTACTCTTTTTAATCTAATTTTGAAAATTAAACATTTGTAAGCATTCACTAGTTCAGTCCCAGATGTAGAGATAGAACTGATTGTATTTTAGGAATTGACAAAACTTTTTTTTTTTTTAATAAAACAAAATTAAATAACTAGTGCCAGTTGAGTCTAGCGATTAAGGCGCCTGGCTAGAAAGCAGAAGACAGGGAGTTCTAGTCCTGCCTTAGCCATGAAAGCCGGCTGGATGACTTTGGACCAATCGCCAGGAGGTGGTGAGTTCTAGTCCCGCCTTAGGTATGAAAGACAGCTGGGTGACCTTGACCAATCGCTCTCTCTCTCTCTCTCAGCCCACCCAATTCACGGGATTGTGGTTGTAGGGAATGGAGGAGGAGGAAAGACTATTATGTATGTTTCCCAACTTGAGCTATGTATAAAAATAATAAAGGTGGGATGTAAATAAATAAATGAAATCAGAAAATTAAAAAATGCTGTAGTCTTTAAAGTGCCAATTCTGCTGTAAGCATTCTATTTTCTTTTCCTTCCTTCCTTCCTTCCTTCCTTCCTTCCTTCCTTCCTTCCTTCCTTCCTTCCTTCCTTCCTTCCTTCCTTCCTTCCTTTATTTTTCTTTCTTTCTCTTTCTTTCTATTTATTTATCTATTTCTCTTTCCTTCTTTCTTTTTCTTTCTTTATTGTTCTTTCTCTGTTTTCTCTTTCTATTTATTATTTATTTATTTCTCTTTCTTTATTTTTCTCTTTCTCCTTTCTCTCTCTCTCTTTCTTTATTTTTTCCTTTATTTTTTCCTTTGTTTATCTCTCCTCCTTTCTCTTTCTTTATTACTCTTTCTTTTTCTTTCTTTTCTTTCTTTCTTTTTCTTTCTTTCTCTCTCTCCTCGTCCCTTTCTGTTTTTTTCTTTCTATTTATTTATCTATTTCTCTCTGTCTTCTTTCTTTCTTTCTTTCTTTCTTTCTTTCTTTCTTTCTTTCTTTCTTTCTTTCTTTCTTTCTTTCTTTCTTTCTTTTTCTCAAGACAGAAGAGTCTCTTTGTGAAACCTCCATCTACCTGCAACATGGATTCTGTCTCCACCACCCCTGCCATCACAGAAAGGATGGACCTTCTTCACAGGAACATGTTCTGGGTGATATCCGTTGGGCCAGCTCCAACTGGGAACAAAGTACCTCAATTTACTCCCCTCAGGAAGCGGAGAAGAATTTCTTCCAATCCCCATTCCTGTTGCCGAAGACCCCTCGGCCTTGTTTGGAAACCTAAAGCCTGTCTCAAACACTCAGCAGCGAAGTTTACTGATGGCTGTTGATCAGAAAGGTCACTCACAGCTCAAGATGGATTATCTGCCCAGAACATTTTCTGGCTTTGACCGTTTGTCCTACGGCTGCTGTTCATTTTATTCCTCTTCCATGGGTCTTGTCAGAAGAACCAATATCTCCTCCTGAGTGTCAGCTTTGTTCTTTCTCTGACACCCTTGAAGGGTCATTTCTGAAAAGCAAACAACGTTGCTTTCAGGTCTTAAAAATACACCGCTGTATGAAAAAGGGTTGGCAAATACTTGGTTAGGAGCACCTAACACCACCCATCTTTACCACAAGGGAATTGTGAAGGAGAAATTTCCTCACAATGCAAAGAATTAATCAGTGGATCAGCTTGCCTTCAGAAGTTTTGGGTGCTCCATCACTGGAGGTTTTTAACAAGAGATTGGACAACCATTTGTCTGAAATGGTAGGGGTTCCTGCTCAAGCAGGGGGTTGGACTAGAAGACCTCTAAGGTCCCTTCCAGTTCTATGGTCCTAGAGCAGAGAGAGAGGAGAACTGGCCCAAGGTTACCCAGCTGGCATTATGCCTAAGGCAGGACTAAATAGGGCTGTCCCCTGATTATAAGCCTTCGAAGCCCTGAAGGTGCAAAATTAAATGAACTTCAATTTCATTTCCAATTGAGGAGAGCACTGGAATGTATTGTTTGCTCACCAATGCTGGGATGGAAAGGCAGCTGAAGCTCTCATTCCAGTAATGCAGAGCTGGTTACTATGATATTGATTTGTTCTTAACCTCCCCCCTCCCCATCCTGTTGGCATCACACGCCAAGAGACAGGATGTTAGACTTGACAGAATAAATGGGCTGCTGTATTTCCTGGAGCTCAAGATCAATAGACCTTCATATCTGGAAATTTTCCTGTCAGAAGACCAAAATGATGAGTTCCTTCTTAAGGACACGGTGGCCCTTATTCAAAGAAACCATCATCGGGGGCTGCAAGACAAAATGCCAACATAGGATAGGATGTTCTTTCAGCGAGAATTAAGTTCTTACTCAGCATGGCTTGAATTGAGATTCCCCTCAGCTTAGTCTGAGGTTATGAATTAACAAGATGGCAATCTGGAATATCTACTTTGATTGGGAAAATATTCAATAGGCTGTTTCCAGCCGACTGAGAAGGCCCATCCCTGAACAGGGAGGGCTAAATAAAAACTTAATAGAAATGTGATAACCGGAATACTGTTAGCCTTTGACGAAGTATGGTTTGATAACTCTATATTCCATGCCTGCAATCTCTTAACTGTGGGGTCTTTGGTGCTCTCTGAGCTTGGTGGTTTTCTTGCAGATGTTTCATTACCCAAGTAGGTAACATCATCAGTGCTAGGAAGTGTGTAGGTTTGCTCCTTGTTTATATATAAGGTAAATCTTGCCCTGCCAATATTACTGAGACTTTACTTCTTGTAAAGAACAACCTAGCTAAGGAACTGCCAAGAAGAAAACACTCCCTACCAGCACTGATGATGTCACCTAGTTAGGTAATGAAACACCCAAGCCCAGAAAGCACCAAGGACCCCACAGTCCTTGTCTGCCTCCTCTTCCCTTTCTCGTCCATTCCACAAACCCCCCTCCCTTCTAGCACTGATGATGTTACCTAGTTGGGTGATGAAATGTTTGCAAGAAAACCAGCCAAACTCAGAGAGCATCCAAGGCATGAATGACCATGAAGCACGGTCAAGGAACGATGTGTTGCCATTCTGGCTTCTAACAATTTCAAGCAATGCTTTGGAAGTGTCCCAAATTGTGTACAGGATTGTCATGCCCTTGTTAGAGTCAGACTCTGAGGAAGAGGAGGAACAGCCGATAGGGAGTGGAGGTGTGGCTCCGGAGGTTGTAGAGGAGGCTGGGGAGGGACAGAGGCCAGCTGGGCAGTCAGCTGCCCATCCCCTCTGCATCTTAGGACACGCAGGGAGGAACGGAGATGGAAACAACTTGGCTTATGAGAGAGGAAGCGGCCATGATCCCCCTCATTGGTTGCATAAGAGAGATGGTTAAAACAGTGTTGCCAGAAGCAAAGCATGTTTTGTTTTGGGCTGAAGGGATCTTGGTTGGCGTCCTTCCAACAGACTGTGTCTTGTTATCTCGTTGAAGTTGGTAATTACTTATCCTGGTCCATTGTGGAATTTCCTTCATTGTAGTTTGTTTTGGTTTTTTTATTTCACCTCTATCTGCTCATTAAGTTCGGACTGTATTGCTTTCTTTTGAAGACTATTTTTGAGTAAGTTTTATCTCCAGCTGAGAATTATTGAACAGTGGGGCCAAGTTGGAGGCATTAAAGGACATTTATTTACGTTTTGGATTTTGTTACGTTTGTGTTGCACTCCGGGTCATCACAAGAATGTTGCAAACTTGTGTTATTTAAAATCCTTGTAAGTTCTCATGGTTTTATTTAGTCCCTTCAGCCTTCCACCTGCCTGGCCATTTCCTTTAACTTTCACACACACCCAAGACAACAACTGCACAAAACCTCCTTTCTCTGACTCAGTGGAAAATGACAATTGAGAGGGCTTCGTGCTCGCTCTACATTGGCTAAATGTGGTGCTTTCTACGGAAATGATTCTCCCGTCATTACAATTTGCAAACGAAATGATGTATCTCAGAAGGAACCAGGTTTTATCCTTTGGGTTGTCCTTTGGCTTGGGGAAAATTTATGCAATGAGGAAATGTAATATTTTTTCAAGGACTCTATTTTTAATGGCCTCAAATGCTAGCTTTTTATTTTGATTTTGTGCCCTGCTACTTGACTTTCTGACTCTCGCTTATCCCGTTGACTGAATTATTGTATGGGGGGGGGAAGCATACACAGCCAATGATCATTTCAGAGATAACTGTATTTTAAAAAAAATTAAGAAATGTCATACAATTTGTGTTTAAGGCTTTTATCCAACTCTTCTGCTATTCTGAGAGCAAAATAATAACACAAATAACAGCAAGAGCAAAAGCAAGAGCAAGAGCAACAGGAAGAAGAAGAAGAAGAAGAAGAAGAAGAAGAAGAAGAAGAAGAAGAAGAAGAAGAAGAAGAAGAAGAAGAAGAAGAGGAGGAGGAGGAGGAGGAGGAGGAGGAGGAGGAGGAGGAGGAGGAGGAGGAGGAGGAGGAGGAGGAGGAGGAGGAAAAAAAGAAGAAACCATTTGTTTGCAAAAGGTTCCACAAAATAGACTCTGTGACAGCCTAGTAATTGACGCCTTTCTAACACAGGTAAGTCCTCAACACACAACAATTCATTTAGTGACTGTTTGAAGTTTCAACGGCACTGAAAAAAGTGTATTATGACCGTTTTTCACAGTTATGACCGTTGCAGCATCCCGTGATTTACATTTGGCTGTTTGACAACCGATTCACATTTATGACGGCTGCAGTATCCCAGGGTCCTTTTGCAACCTTCTGATGAGCAAAGTCAGTGGGGAAACCAGATTCACTTAATGACCGTGTTACTAATTTAAGAACCGCAGGGATTCCCTTAACAAAAGTGGTGAGGAAAGTCGTAAGATGGGGCAAAATTCACCTAACAAAATTCTCCCTCAGCAACAAAAAGGTTGGGCTCAATTGCGGTCGTAAGTTGAGCACTACCTGTACAAGGTAGTCCTTGACTTAAAACAGGTTTGTTAAGCGACCATTCAAAGTTACAACGGCACTGAAAAAAGTTATATGGCACTTATGATCGTTTTTCACACTTATGACCTTTGCAGCTTCCCCACAGTTATGTGATCAGAATTTGGACACTTAGCAACTGACTCATATTTATGACAGTTGCAATATCCCGGGGGGTCATGTGATCCTCTTTTGCGACCTTCTGCCGAGCAGCAGTGGTGCAGTGCTGAGAGTGCAGTACTGCAGGCTTCTTCTGCTGACTGCTGGCTGCCTGCAATTTGGCAGTTCAAATCTCACCAGGCTCAAGGTTGACTCAGCCTTCTGTCCTTCTGAGGTGGGTAAAATGAGGACCCAGATTGTTGGGGGGAAATATGCTGAGTCTGTAAACCAGTGATTGCCAACCAATGGGTCGGAGACCACTGGTGGTCCACAAGAAAATTTTGGTGGTCCGCAGAGAAATGTCACCCCCAAAGCAATTAATCCAGGCTGCACAGGAACACAAGGCTTGCATTGCTTGCATTGCAAACAACACGAAGTAGTGAGGGGAGGGGGGAAAGGACGGAGGGGGGGGGGGACTTGCCCCATTTGCCCCATGTGCCTTGCCTGGCCACTGGGCTGCTTCTTTCCGCTTCTTTCTTCTTCTGCTTTTGGCTGCATGCAAGGAAAGCAGCAAAAGTCTTTCTTTCTCTCCCACAAACTCTGCCAGAAATGAGTCTTTGGGACCCTGCAAGGCCTTCTGCTCCAAGAGGCTGCGACAAGTCTCCCATTTCTGGCAGAGTTTGGGGGAGAGAAAGAAAGACTTCTGCTGCTTCTGCTGCTTTCCTTGCATGAAGCCTAAAGTCTCTCTTTCTCCCCCCTTACCCCCGATAACGGAGCTGGAGACGGTATCCTGCAATCCCAAATAAAAAACGATAGATCAGTGGGAAAATGGGGTGGGGAAATTTCCTGCAGACTTTTTTGGGGATTTTCCCAGGGTCTCTGGTCCGCGGGATTTAAAATTATGAGTTTGCTGGTCCCTGAGGTCCAAAAGGTTGGCAACCCCTGCTGTAAACCACTCAGTGAGTGCTGTAAAAGTATTTAAGTCCAAGTATTATTGCTAGTAACTGCAAATAAATATAAGTTACTACCTTATTAAGATGTGTAAAGATGTGAAACCGCAATACCTCATTTAGATGCATAATAACATATTACAGTACAATCCATCTCTTGTGTATTACACTTGGCAAGTGTCACAGTCAGTGTTGGATGTATATTTTGTGTATATTTATAGATACTGTACTCTCAAATTGCAAATGGAGACGTGGGTATTGTATTTTTCTTATTTTTATCTTTAAGTGTTTTGGTTTTATTGTATTGCAAACAGTTGCTGGGGTGCATCCACAGTTTTGTTGTACAATGACAATAAAGTTCTTCTATTTTATTCTAGTATGAGCCACAGTGGCACAGTGGTCAGAGTGCAGTACTGCAGGCTATTTCTGCTGACTGCTGGCTGACTGCAATTTGACAGATCAAATCTCACCAGGCTCAAGGTTGACTCAGCCTTCCATCCTTCCAAGGTGGCCAAGTTTCACCTAGTCTGTAACTATGTAGTTGTTGTTATTTGCCTAAGTACAAAAAATTACTTCTATCTACACTGAATTTCATTTGGTTAGTTCAGGCCCAGTGTTCAAATCTGTCAGGTCTTTACTTAGAACAGTTTATGTCCTGTTATTTAATAATTTAATATTATTCAATAACAACATCTGACTTTCCCAGGTCCCTGTGAAAAGACTCTAGGTGGATAAAAATGCTAAATCCAGTCAAAACCTCTGTCCAATGGTCCAAGCAGCTATAATAATAATGTAATTTAACATTTTAAAATGGCAGAAATAACATGAAGAATGATCTTGTACAGTCTCTACGAGCTGAAAAATCAGGCTTTGACAGGAAAACAGTGCACCACACAGATCAATTCGGGAAGCTGATCAATTCCTTGCCTTCATTTTTATTGTGAATAACATTAAAAGACAAAACAACCCCCTGCTCCGCACAGAATTACATGGAAGAATGATACATCTGCTCCTTCCTTTTTTTTTCCCTGACCATCAGCTGTTCTGCTGTGCCGGGAGATTTAGATTAGCTAGAAAGCAGGAAATCATTGGATTTCTTGCTTTCTAGCTAATCTAAAAGCAGAGCTGAACCTTCCTTAGGACTGAAGCTTCTATTTTTCAGTGCAGACTCAGCTAGCAGATTGCAGATAGATAGATCTCTGAGTGAATCTGTGATTCTGTGAGCAGGTCAATCTGCCTGCCCGCCTTGCCTGATTTTGGGGTAAAAGTTGCTCTTTTTTAAATAAAAAATTAAATATTTACATAAATATTTACAATATTTACATGACCAGCAAGCCATACCCAATCAGCAAGCCACACCCACACAGTCACATGACCACCAAACCACACCCACAAATTAGGCCATGCCCATAGAACTGGTTGTTAAGAAATTTGAATCCCATCCTTGCAACTCTGCTATTCTGTTATTATTCTTCCTTCAAATGCATCATGGTACTTTCAAGTGAGGTTGAAATTCAACCAAAGTTCAACTGAGGTTGAACTTCAGTTGGAGTTTCCCACAAAGACTCCACATCATCCTTGAAAGCTGTCAATGGAAGTTGACCCGCAAGGCTCAGAAATGCACAATATAACTCTGTTTCTTCTCACTTGAGGAGCATTTCCATTTTTTTTTCCTTTCCAGGGTGTCACAAATGTTGAGATGGAAGCCTTGTGGATGGGTTCAACGCCCTCCTTGATTTTATGCGTGTTCGGGGGTCAGATCTTTGATCAGACACAAGCTTGATAACTTGACTATTTTAACCCGCAGGGAGGCACCTCTGTTCCCAAATAATCCTGAAGTCACATGGAAAGTCCTGGCACTGTCTCTTTGACAGAACAGTGTGGTCGTTTTTGACCTGTTCCCTCAATCCACGCAAAGAGCTGTAAAATGTCTCCTATTTAAAGTGCACATTTTTGATAGCCAACTTCGATGAATTGGGCAGATCGTCTGGAAGGGTTTCGGCAGCCAATGCTTGTCTCTCCCTGTGACACCCTGAATCATGATTATGGCAATGTAATAAATCGAGAGCCAGAGCCAAGAATCCAAGAAACACCGTCTGTACACATAGCAAGTTTTGTTCATACAAGTCCATTTTACACCCCCCCCTCCAAAAAAAAACCCCATAGTTTTTCTTACATCAGAGCAGGCGATGCAACTCTACCGGTTTGGACCGGTTCGGGAGAACTGGATGTTAAATTTGCATTGGGTTCATTGAACCGGTATTTGAACTGACCGGCTGGTCCCGCCCTCCCCTTCCCACCCCTCCCAGGAGTCTCCACATAGCCCATTTTCAATACAGGTAAGTGTAGGGGGGGAAATGGCTCTACCAGAAGTCATGAAACGGGCCTCTTTCTGGCTTCCAGAGGGCCTCAGAACCCAGGGGAAGCCATTTTCACCCTTCCAGAGGCCCAAGAGAAGCCTCTGGATCCTTCAGAAGGCAAAAAGGCCCAACCAGAAGTACCAGAAGTCACAAAATGGGCCTCCAGAGCCCAGGGGAGGCTGTTTTTGCCCTCCCAGAGGCTGGAGGGAAGCCTCTGGACCCTTGGGAAGGCAAAAAAACAGCCCTCCTGGAACTTCCAGTAGGCCAGGCCCACCATGGCCATGCCCACCAAGCAACTGGGCAGTGAACTGGTTGATGGGATTTTTAAATCTCACCCCTTCATCAGAGGCCTTTGAAGTGATTCTCTCCTACCAAACAGAAACCAACTCTGTTCTTTTTTTCATTGTCCCATTATTAATTAATCCACTGGAAACACTCAGTTAAGACCTGGGCACCATGTTAAATATTTATATGTATCCCGTCTATTATTTTTACAAATAACTCAAAGCGGCGAACATATCCAACGCAACACCCTCCTCCTATTTTCCCCACAACAACAACCTTGTGAGAGGAAATGGGCTGAAAGACATTGAATGGCCCCAAAGTCACCCAGCTGGCTTTCATGACTAAGGTGAGACTAGAAGTCATTGTCACCTGGCTTCTAGCCAAGTGCCATAACCACTAGACCAAACTGGCTCTCCTAAAAGAAGAAAGAGTAGAGTCAATTTCTTGCGTTTTTAGCTTACACTAAAAATGAGAAGAAAAGAAAGAGGGAATGAGAGAGAGAGAGAGAAAGAGGGAGGGAGAGAGGGAGGAAAAGAAAGAATGGAGAGAGGTGAGAGGAAGGGAATGGAATGGAAAGGAAAAGAAAAAGAAGGAGGGAAAACACAAAAAAAGAAAGGGGGAGGAAATGGGGAGAACGGCAAAGGGGTGAGGAATGAAGAAAAGAAAGAAAAACAGAGGAGGGAGGAGGGGGAGGAATGAAGGAGGGAAGAAAAAGAGAGCGCGCAGAAAGAAGAAAGAAAGAAAGAAAGAACGACAAGAACGAAAGAAGGAAAGAAAGAAAGAAAGAAAAGAAAGACAGAAAGAAGACAGAAAAAAGAAAGAAAGAAGAAAGAAGAAAGAAAGAAAGAGAAAAAAGGGAGATACAGGGAAGGTGAAAGGAAGGAAGGAGAAGAAAGAAAGACAGACAGAGAAAAGAAAGAAAGGGGACGGAGGGAAGGGAGAAAGAAAGAAAGACAAAAAGAAAGGAAGGAAGGAAGGAAGGAAGGAAGGAAGGAAGGAAGGAAGGAAGGAAGGAAGGAAGGAAGGAAGGAAGGAAGGAAGGAAGGAAGGAAGGAAGGAAGAGAAAGAAAGAGAGGAAAAAAGAAAGACGGAAAAGTGGAGGAAGGGAAAAGGAAGAAAGGAAAGAAGGAAGGAAAGGAAGGAAGGAAGGAAGGAAGGGGGAGAGAGAGAAAGAGAGAGAAAGAGAGAGAGGGAGAGCACACATAAGACATTTCTAGAAGACCAGGCATTGTTGCTATTATTTAGAGCATGGTGAGAAATAGCTGCTGAACACTTCTCCCTATCAAAAATCCATAGGGTGAAATCACAACTGCTTGGTTCCACCACAGCCTTTATGGAGCAATACAAATTGACTCCCCTAAGAGACCCGAAGAGCCCATCGCTTCTTTCTCGTTTCTTTCTCTCTTCTGCACAAACGAATTATCGATGAATCTGCAGGTGTTGCTTCCTGCGGACAGATAAACTTGCTCAGACCCACACGGCCTCTTCCACAGAAAAAAAAATAACCCTCTGGGGAAAGGAAGATGGCGTCCTTCGAGACCAGAGTCTTGCTTGCTGGACCACATTTGCAGGGAGGCTGGAAGCCAACCAGACCATCGTTCCCTGTTGGGCCAATGAGATGTAATTTTGGATCCCCCCCCCCTCCCCGTTAACATTGCAGAAATAAGAATTGGCAGTGGGTGCTGAACATTTCCTCGTGTGTCCAAGTGTGGGTGGTAGAAAGCTGGCATCTTCCAATCTTTCAGACATCTGCCAACGATGACAAGCACCCACTGGCACAGCGCTGTAAATTTAATTACATTTCCGACCCTTGTTGCAAACAATGGTGCTTTCTGCCAAAACCTTGCCTTTTGTTTGGGTGCCAAACACGATCACATTTCCTTTTCCCTGATGGAGCCTAATTCCAGCACTGGAGGGCAGGGGTGGGATTCTACCACTTCACACCGGTTCAGTGGAACCGGTTGTTACGATTCTCCGCAGTTTGGAGAGCCAGCAAATCGTGCCCCTGGCTGGCCCCACCCCTCTCTGCCCAGTCAGTCTTTATCGTGCATGCGCGACATCGCCGCACATGTGACATTGCTGACTGCATTCTCCCTGCCTGCCCTACCCCGCCCTGCCTGGTCACTCCTTATGGTATTTCTTTTTTTTGCTTCCCAATGATCAGCTGTTCCAAGGATCAGGTGTGCCAGGATCCCCCTTGCTGTCTCACTGCTTTGCCCAGGAGGCTTCCCTGAGACCCAGGAGGCAAAAAAACAGAGTGCAGAGGAAGGTGCTGCAAAAGAAGAGGAAGAAGAAGAGGAGGAGGAGGAGGAGAGGAGGGGGAAAAGGGGGAGGAGGAGCGGGAGAAGAAGAAGAAGAGGAGGAGGAGGAGGAAAAGGAAGGGGAGGAGTTGGAGAAGAAGGAGAAGAAGAAAAGGAGGAGGAGGTGGTGGTGGTGGTGGTGGTGGAGGAGGAGGAGGAGGAGGAGGAAAGGGAGGAGGAGTGGGAGAAGAAGAGGAGGAGGAGGTGGTGGTGGTGGTGGAGGAGGAGGAGGAAAAGGAGAAGGAGGAGCGGAGGAAGAAGAAGAAGGAGAAGGAGAAGGAGAAGAGGAGGAGGAGGAGGAGGATGACGAGGAGGGTGACGAGGAGGGTGACGAGGAGGATGACGAGGAGAAGGAGAAGGAGGAAAAGGTGGAGGAGGAAGAGGAGGTGGAGGAGGAAAAGGAGGAGGAGGAGTGGGAGAAGAAGAAGTAGAGGAGGAGGTGTTGGAGGAGGAGGAGGAGGAGGAAAAGGAGGAGGAGTGGGAGAAGAAGAAGAGGAGGAGGAGGAGAGGAAAAGAAGGAGGAGAAGAAGAAGAGGAGGAGGAGGAGGAGGTGGTGGAGGAGGAGGAGGAGGAAAGGGAGGAGGAGGAGTGGGAGAAGAAGAGGAGGAGGTGGTGGTGGTGGTGGTGGTGGAGGAGGAGGAGGAGGAGGAGGAAAAGGAGGAGGAAGAGTGGGAGAAGAAGAAGTAGAGGAGGAGGAGGAGGATGACGATGAGGATGACAAGGAGAAGGAGAAGGAGGAAAAGGTGGAGGAGGAAAAGGAGGTGGAGGAGGAAAAGGAGGAGGAGGAGGAGAAGAAGTAGAGGAGGAGGAGGAGGAGGAGGAGGAGGAGGAAAAGGAGGAGGAGGAGTGGGAGTGGGAGTGGGAGAAGAAGAAGAGGAGGAGGAGGAGAGGAAAAGAAGGAGGAGAAGAAGAAGAGGAGGAGGAGGAGGAGGTGGAGGAAGAGGAGGAGGAGGAAAGGGAGGAGGAGGAGTGGGAGAAGAAGAGGAGGAGGTGGTGGTGGTGGAGGAAGAGGAGGAGGAAAAGGAAGGGGAGAAGTTGGAGAAGAAGAAGAAGAGGAGGAGGAGGAGGAGGTGATGGAGGAGGAAAGGGAGGAGGAGGAGTGGGGGAAGAAGAAGAGGAGGAGGTGGTGGTGGAGGAGGAGGAGGAGGAGGAAAAGGAGAAGGAAGAGTGGGAGAAGAAGAAGTAGAGGAGGAGGAGGAGGAGGAGGAGGAGGATGACGATGAGGATGACAAGGAGAAGGAGAAGGAGGAAAAGGTAGAGGAGGAAAAGGAGGTGGAGGAGGAAAAGGAGGAGGAGGAGGAGAAGAAGAAGTAGAGGAGGAGGAGAAGGAGGTGGTGGTGGAGGAGGAGGAGGAGGAAAAGGAGGAGGAGGAGTGGGAGAAGAAGAAGAGGAGGAGGAGGAGGAGGAGGAGAGGAAAAGGAGGAGGAGCCGAAGAGGAGGAGGAGGAGGAGGAGGAGGAGGAAGACACATATACCCAGTCACATTGCCACACCCACCTAGCCATGCCCATCTAGCCATGCCCACAGAACTGGTAGTAAAAATATTTGCATCCCACCCCTGCTGGAGGGGCCATAAAACAGTGCAGTTGAAAGCCAAGGATGGACATGGTAGGCTTTAAGTCCTCAGATGAGAAGTGGAAACTATTCCTCATTCTGACATGGATGGTACATTCATTATTGCTCTTACTCTTGGAATGGGTGACTTCCATTGGATCAAGTGGTGGAGCTGCAGAAAACAGAATGACAGAGTTTGAAGAGACCTTCCAGCCTCTTAGACGAGAGATTGAGAAGGTCTTCTAGTCCAACCTCAGGCAGAAGACTCTACACCAGACAAATGTCTGTCCAGTCTCTTTTTGAAAACCTCCAGTGATGGAGCACCCACAACTTCTGGAAGCAAGTTATCCCATTGGTTAATTGTTCTCACTGTCAGGAAGTTTCTCCTTGGTTATAAGTAGGATCTCTCATTGATAAGTTTCCATCCATTGCTTCTTGTCTTTCTCTCAGGGACTTTGGAAAATAGGTTAGTCCTAGTCCTTCTCTTTATTGGACTAAACATCACAGGGGCTTATTTGTGGAGTTGAACAAGGTCAAGTAGAGACATGGGATGAAGAGCCTTAATTTGGGCCTCCGTTGTGATCGTAAGGCAAAGACTACGTATATATATCTTTCAGCAAAGTCTCTTTTATAATGCCTTGATAAGGCCACACTTGGAATACTGCATTCAGTTTTGGTCGTCACGGTGTAAAAAAGATGTTGAGACTCTAGAAAGAGTGCAGAGAAGATCAACAAGAATGATTAGGGGGCTGGAGGGTAAAACATATCAAGAACAGTTGCAGGAACTGGGCCTGGCTAGTCTAGTGAGGAGAAGGACCAGGGGAAACCTGATGGCAGTGTTCCAGTATCTCAGGGGCTGACACAAGGAAGAGGGAGTCAAGCTGTTCTCTGGAAGTTTTTAAAATGTTGGATAAGCATTTGTCTGAAGTGTTGTAGGGTTTCCTGCCTAAACAGGGGGTTGGACTAGAAGACCTCCAAGGTCCCTTCCAACTCTGTTATTCTATTCTACTCTATTCCATTCCATTCCATTCCATTCCATTCTTCTCATTCTATTCCATTCCGTATTTTCTATTCTATTCTATTCCATTCCATTCCATTCTTCTCATTCCATTCCATTCCGTATTTTCTATTCTATTCTATTCTATTCTATTCTATTCTATTCTATTCTATTCTATTCCATTCCATTCCATTCCATTCCATTCCATTATTCTCATTCCATTCCGTATTTTCTATTCTATTTTATTCCATTCCATTCCATTCTTCTCATTCCATTCCATTCCGTATTTTCTATTCTATTCTATTCTATTCTATTCTATTCTATTCTATTCTATTCTATTCTATTCCTATTCCTATTCCTATTCCTATTCCTATTCCTATTCTATTCCATTCCATTCCACTCCATTCCACTCCATTACATTACATTCTGTATCTTCTATTCTATTCTATTCTATTCTATTCTATTCTATTCTATTCTATTCTATTCTATTCTATTCTATTCTATTCTATTCTATTCTATTCTATTCTATTCCATTCTATTCCATTCCATTGCACTCCACTCCACTACATTACATTATATTCTGTATCTTCTATTCTATTCTATTCATCCGGGAGAGAGATTTCCATTCTTCTCCATCTAAACTTGTCTGTCTGAACTCAACTGGCTACCTTTGTCACTTCCAGTTATCTAAGAGAAACATTCACACAGCGAGGGTTTCCTTTGGAGGAGTGTTTAATTACACGGAACCGGGATTTCATGTGTGAATTTTATTATGGTTTTCTGCCATCCAAGTCGATTTAAATCACCTCAACGATCAGGGCTGAGAAAATAGCTTTCCGGGGCCTACTTGTTCCCTCGAGTCCGTTGCCCCTACCTGATAGTAAAGCTATTATAGCTATTGATTAGCTCCGTCCTTCCTATTAACTAGCCCCAGTGATATTCCTTAGTTACATCATTAGTCACTGTAAATCATGGGAAGCTACCACCTGAAATTGTTTAGCAAGTCGGATGGAGGGGAGGGAATCGATACGCTGGCACATTTAAGTGTGAGGGATAAGGCCGAAGTGCTAATTGCAAAAGACGGATAAATACGTTTGCGTGAAAAAACACAGAGGGTTTCTCGCCCTTTCTGTCTTCCCCAGAGAACTGACAGGGTAGGAAGGAGACACCGTTAAGAGACAGGCAAAGAAGGGGCGCTGGCTAGGCATATTAATTAGACCGTAAGATGAACATCCAAAGTGGGTCTATTAAAATTAGCAGTAAAAAGGAGAAAGATAATTTTTTAGAATAGGAAAAGGAAAAGGAATAGGGTATGGCAGAATAGAATAGAATAGAATAGAATAGAATAGAATAGAATAGAATAGAATAGAATAGAATAGAATAGAATAGAATAGAATAGAAAATATGGAATGGAATGGAATGGAATGGAGAATAGAATAAAATAGACTAGAATAGACTAGAATAGACTAGAATAGAATAGAATAGAATAGAATAGAATAGAATAGAATAGAATAGAATAGAATAGAATGGAATGGAATGGAATGGAATGGAATGGAATGGAATGGAATGGAATAGAATAGAAAATATGGAATGGAGAATAGAACAGAACAGAACAAAATAGAATAGAAGAGTTGGAAGGGACCTTGGAGGTCTTCTAGTCTAACCCCCTGCTATGCCATTTCAGACAAATGGTTGTCCAATCTCTTCTTAAAAACTTCCAGTGTTAGAGCATTCACAATTTCTGGAGGCAAGTTGTTACATTAATTATTTGTTCTCACTGTCAGGAAGTTTCTCCTTAGTTCTAGGTTGCTTCTCTCCTTGATCCCCCCCCCCTCTTCTTTGTGGCAGCCCCTGAGATACTGGAACCCTGCTATCATTTCAACCCTAGTTCCTGCAACTGTTCTTCATATGTTTTAGCCTCCAGTCCCCCAATCCTCTTTCTTGCTCTTCCCTGCACTCTTTCTAGAGTCTCGACATCTTTTTTTTTTACATCATGGTGACCAAAACTGCATGCAGTATTCCAGGTGTGGCCTTACCAAGGCATTACAAAGTGGTATTAACACTTCACATGATCTTGATTCACACTCTACTTTGATTTTTTTTTTTGGCCACAGTTGTTAAGTGAATCACGCAATTTAAATAAAAATAAATTAAACTTGTAAACGATTTGCAATGGTTAAGTGAATCAGGCTTTCTCCCGAGGAATTGTCTCCTTCTTAGGGCTGAGAGAGTGTCATGCCCCTGTTGGAGACTGATTCCGAGGGAAAGGAAGAACAGTCGACAGGGAGTGGAAGTGTGGCTCCGGAGGTTGTGGAGGAGGCTGGGGAAGGGCACAGGCTGGCTGGGCAGTCAGAGGAAGACCCAGGCCCATCCCCTCTCCATCCTAGGACACGCAGAGAGGAGAGGATAAGAAGAGATGTGAATGACATGGTCTATGGGGGAGGAAAGGGTCTTGATCTTCTTCATGGGCTGCAGCTGTGACAACTGAATAAGAGGACGGACATGTGTATGGGCGAGTGCTGGAAACAAAGCGTGGAAATATCTCTAGTTTATGATTCCTCTCTGAGTTTGGCATCCTTCCCAGTGTGTGTTCTGATATCTGTGGAGGTCTTCAAGCCCTTATCTTGCCTGGTTCCCTTAATTGCTTCAGTGTGGTTTGTGTTGTTTTTACTCTTATAATTTATAGGCATTTTTAGTTTAAACGGCATTTCCTCCTTTTCGTAACTGCTTGTGGGGGAGTTTTTTGTCTCCAGTCAAGGATATTTGGAGCTTTGAAACAAAGTGAAGGAATAAAAGGGGCTTCAGCTGTTGCAGTGAATGTGTTTATTTTGTATCCCACTCTGGGTCATCACATAGACAGTGGCCGGCCCAAAGTCACCCAACTGGCTTTCATGCCTAAAGCAGGGCTAGAACTCCTGAGCTCCTAGTTTCTATCCCGGCACCTTAACCCTTACACAAAACTGATCTAACATGGTTTAGCATGGGATAAAATCTCAGTCACTGAACGCCAATATGGAGGCTTCATACGTCCTTCTGCAAAATGCTAGCCTCTTTCCCACCATTATATGTTTGCAGAGATCAAATTCCTAGCCATACTGAGTTTGAATCAAGAAACTTGGCCTCGCCCCAAAATTAAATAACCACAACCAGAATTTCACAGCAGCAAAAATTCAGCATGCCTCTGAATAATGAAAAAAGACATTTCCTCCCATTGGGTATTTCTCTTTTTTAAAAAAAAATAATGCCATGGAGATATTTAAATATTACAGGCAGTCACAGGAGGGAGAAAGCATCAATTGGTAATATAGGTGCATTTAGACTACATATCGGAATACGTTTTATTTCTTGTTTAGCAACGCTTGCCCCCACCTCTTTCCCGCCCACCCTTTGCTTTTCTGTTTCACAGTCATCGAAAATGACACTTTCAGAAACGAGACTGATCAATGTTGATTAATTTCCCCGGAATGAGTTTGTTGAGAGAGAAAGAGAAGGGAGACATCTAAATAAATATAAGAGGTGAAACAGAGTTCATACAGCCCGGCTGAGATTGGAGAGCCGGTCTGGCCCCCTGAAGCTCATTTATTATGGCCAGGATATTGATAGATCTCTTTTAATAGAATAGGATGTTTCTCCAATCGAGTTTCTCAGCTTTATTTATCTGCTGGGTTAGAAGGAAGCTCGGAATATCAGAATCACGGCTTCCTTAATTGCAAATTCCCCTTGCCACCTTGTGTTCTTGTTCTTGTTCTTGTGTTATTATTCCCCTTGAATGATAAGTGCTGGAGAAATGTGAAAGCTGGATGAGGAGATACAGTATGAAATACAGAATTATTTAGAAGGAACCTCAGAGGTCTTCTAGTCCAACCCGCTGCTCAAACAGGAGACCCTATTCCATTCCAGACAAATGACAGTGCAGTCTCTTCTTAAAAGCTTCCAGTGATGAAGCATTTACAACTTCTGGAGGCAGGTTGTTCCACTGGTTAATTGTTTTCACTGTCTGGAAATTCCTCCTTAGTTCTAGGTTGCTTCTCTCTTTCACTAATTTCCACCCATTGTTTCTTATGCTTCCTTCAGGTGCTTTGGAGAATTGTTCACACTGTTAAGAAATTTCTCCTTAGTTCCAGGTTGCTTTCTCTCTAAAAGGATGCAAAAGACCAGTTATCTGCCAGGAGTATAAATCCTTCCATTCCCCACCATCCTGTCAGAGCTGAAGAAGCTTCTTGGATGAGAAGGGAAACGTCTTCAAAGAAAAAAAGAAAACAGAAAGACCAGCTGCATCTCAAAAAAGCATCTTTGGGACAACCATGAGCCAAAGAATTAAGAACCTCCAGAGATAACAAGAAACTATATTATCAGAGCCTGTTTTACCAATATAGATAAATTTACTACTTACAACTATTCATTTAGTGACCATTGGAAGTTACAAGGGCACGGAAAAAAGTGACTTCTGACCATTTTTCACAGACTATGCAGCATCCTTGTGGTCACGTGATCAAAATTCGGACACTTGGCAATTGAATTATTTATGACAGTTGCAATGACATGTGATCCCTGTTTGAGACCTTCTGGCAAGGAAACCAGTGGTGGGATTCAAACATTTTTACTACCGGTTCTGTGGGCGTGACTTGGTGGGCATGGCAGGAGAAGGATACCGTAAAATCTCTATTCTCTCCCCACTCCTGGGGGAAGGTTACTGCAAAATCCCATTCCCTCCCCACCCCACTAACCTGCTTTCCAGCTCCGTTCTCCTGTGCAGGGCAACAAAAGGAGACCCAGCCAATCAGCTGGGACTCGGGAGGCGGAGAATAGGTGGAGGCGGGGCCAGTCAGAGGTGGGATTTACTGGTTCCCCGAACTACTCAAAATTTCCACTACTGGTTCTCCAAAACTGGTCAGAACCTGCTGAATACCCACCTCCGAAGCAAACCCAATGGGGAAACCAGATTCACTTAAGCACCGTGTTACTAACTGAACAGCTGCAGTGATTCACTTAACAACTGTGGCAAAAAAGGTCTTAAAATGGGACAGTGATTACAATCAACCAATGGAGCAGAAGTTGCCTTCAGAAGTTGTGGGAGCTTCATCACTGGAGGCTTCCAAGAAGAATCTGGACTGCCATTTGTCAGAAATGATGTAGGGTCTCCTGCTTGGGTGGGGGGCTGGACTAGATGACCTACAAAATCCTTTCCAACTCTGTTATTCAGAATTCACTTAAGAAGTTTCTTGCTTACCAATGCAAATGTTGGGTCCAGCACTGGTCATAAACTGAGGAATATCTGTTATGCCATGCTTTGGAAATGTTAACTCCACCATCACCATCTTATCCTGTTCTTTCTCGTCTAGCTTTTAAAATGTTTCTGATTTTTATTTTATTTTATGTTATTATTTTGCAATCTGGTTTATGCTTTATTTATTCTCAATTCTTGACGAATGTATCATTTCTTTGATGTATTCTGAGAGTATTTACACCAAGACAAATTCCACACTTGCCCAATAAAGTATTCTATTCTAATGCTTCTTCTGGCTGTTCTACGAAAGGCTGATATTGAGCTGACCTAAGAACTCACCTTCAGCATGAATTCTTGTAAATGAGGGGGTTTGCAGTTAACTCAGGTGAAGATTTAAAAACCCGACGTGAACATTGAAGGCTGCTTATGAAATAATCATGACTTCCCTTGATGGATGGGAAAAGATTCTCTTAATTTCCAGCAGAGATTTTCAGCAGGAGTTTTCATTAGACAGATGGGGATTGAGAGGGAAGGAATCCTATTACAGATTAAGCTGAAAACCATTTCAGTGGGTTTTTTTTTAAAAAAAGAAAGAAAGAAAGAAACCAGGGAATTAATAATTCAGATATCTTCAATGAGGTTCTCCGAACGAGCAGCATCATTTAAGTTTTAATTGAGGAGTTATACATCTATAAGTCTCTAATAGATTTTGTTTTAATGCACTGCAAATTTCTTGGCTTAGAAGAAACCAATAATGTTAAATTGGGTGAGCTAAGCAAAAAAGACAACAAATAGAGGTGTTTTTTTTTTTAATGAATTGAGTATTAAGTAGGCTTTTCATGTTACTTCACGTGTCATTCTGAAGTGATTCGCTTAACAAACTGCAACTAGGAAGGTCAAAAAAATGAGGCACAACTCATATAACAACCGTCTTGGAATACTGCATCCAGTTTTGGTCGCCACAATGTAAAAAAAAAAGATGTTGAGACTCTAGAAATAGTGCAGAGAAGAGCAACAAGGATGATTAGGGGACTGGAGGCTGAAACTTATGAAGAACGGTTACTGGAATTGGGTATGTCTAGTTTGATTAAAAGAAGGACTTGTGTTCCAATATCTCAGGGGCTCCCTAGCTTTCTAAGGAAATCAAAACCAAAAGAAAAGGGACATGCTTTCAGACTTCCTTCAATCAGAACAGAGCTGGAAGGGACCTTGGAGGTCTTCTAGCCCAACCCCTTACTCAAGCAGGAGACCCTGTACCACTTCAGACAAATGACTGTCCAGTCTCTTCTTAAAACTTTCTTTCTGAAAACAAGCTGTCCCACTTTAAGAAGCTATAGAGCAGAGGTGGGATTCAAATATTTTTACTACCGGTTCTTTGGGCGTGGCTTGGTGGGTATGGCTTGGCTTGGTGGATGTGGCTTGGTGGGCGTGACAGAAGAAGAATACTGAAAAAACTCCATTCCCTCCCCACTCCAGGGGGAAGATTACTGCAAAATCCTCCCTGCCCACCCCAATAACCTGCTTACCAGCTCCGTTCTCCTGAGCAGGGCAACAAAAGAGGACCCAGCTGATCAGCTGGGACTCGAGAGGCAGAGAAGAGATTGGGATGGAGCCAGTCAGAGGTGGTATTCCAAATGACTCAAAATTTCGGCTACCGGTTATCTGTACTACTCAAAATTTCCGCTACCGGTTCTCCAGAAATGGTCAGAACCTGCTGAATACCATCTCTGGTATAGAGCATTGTACACCAGAACTACTAGATTGACCTCACCCCATTCCTAAGAGGTCTTGTAAGGGGCGTGCATAAGTGCACCATCGTGCCTACCGTCCCTGTCCTATTGTCCCCATTTATTCGTACCTATTTTCTGTATTCTTACTCATGTTTATACTTATACCTATTATTTTGTAAGCGATTGACAAATCAAATAAATAAAATAAAATAAAAATAACAAAAACAGTTTTTTCCCGAAAGTCATCACTCTGCTAAAGAAATAATTCCCTCAACATTGTCCAAATATTTACAAAGTCTGCACTACTATTACTATTAACCAGGATATTTACAAGACCACATTCTGCCATTTTCCTCTCACTGTCCGGTGCGCTCCCACAGGGAGGATCTCCTGCAGGTCCCGTCAGTATCTATGTGCCGGCTGGTGACCCCGAGGAATAGGGCCTTCTCTGTGGGGGCGTTTGCCCTCTGGAACGGGTTGCCTCCGGAGTTACATACAGCCACGGACCTGGGGACCTTCAGGCATGCCTTGAAAACCTGGCTCTTTGACCGGCCGGCTTGGGCTGAATTTAGATTTGGGTGTTTTACTTTTATATTAAATTTTAGGGTTTTAGGGAGGGGTTTTAATTGATTACAGTCAGGGCCTTAGTTTAATTTAGTTTTAATTTTTCACATATTTATTGTTTTAATTGTATGGCTGTGCACCGCTCCGAGTCCTTCGGGAGAGGAGCGGTATATAAATAAATATTTATTATTAGTATTAATATTAGTATTAGTATTATTATTAATCTTCTCATCACTCCTGATCGCCCTTTCTCTCCCACTTGTGACTGTATGACTGTAACTATGTCTTAAGATTTATATTCACTGCTTCTTGGTATGATTTGATTACTTATTGTGCCCTATGACTATTATTAAGTGCTGTACCTGATGATTCTTGATGAATGTATCTTTTCTTTTATGTACACTGAGAGCATTTGCGCCAAAACAAATTCCTTGTGTGTCCAATCTCACTTGGCCAATAAAGAATTCACGGTTGTGCAGTGAATACGGCTTCCCTATTGACTTGGATTCGTCAGAAAGTCCCCTCAGACGGGACACTGCAACCGTCATAAATATGAGTCACTTGTCCCTAGCAAGTGACAACAGTCATAAGTGTGAAAAATGGTTGTAAGTCACTTTTTTCATGTACAGTTTTTAAAAGAAAGGGTAACAGGCAATAGTCATGGTTACATAATCAAAGCCCTGTGACTATTTATATGTATTTTATCATCTTTTAACAACCCCATCAATCCCTTGGGGGGAGGTAGAGTCTGGGCAACTGAATGGTGCCGAGTGTTTACTGGCCAGATGCCCTTCCTGTCACCGGTGCGGAGTTTTGTTCAGCAGATATATGTGTCTAGAGAGAGAAATATCTGCCTCTACCAAGGATTGAACTCACAGCCTCCTGATTGCAAGGCAAGCGCTCCATCACCGTACCTGTCAACTAAAAAGATACTCCTTTGGTCTTTTTAGCTGCCAGAAAAAGGGAGTGAGGGAAAACAAGGCATTCTTGAAACGCTTAGATAATCTTCTCGGCAGCCCAAAGTTGTCGGAGCATAAGAAGGTTATTGGAGAGCATGATGGATGACTCTTGGAGACGGATGTGTCCCATTGGAGGAGTCACACCCAGAGGGTGAGAGAAAGACCAGGGTCAAGGGAGAAATGTATGATGTGATTTAGTATCAGCTGCACCCAGCCACGCGCCACCATGGCAACCTCTAATAAATCAATTTACTTTTCTCTGAGATGCGGCTTGAGGCTTTTGATTTGAATGAGGGTGGATTTGTTGGAGCCCTGACAGCACCACTCAATTTATATGTGTTTTATGCCTGCAGAAAATTAGGGAGACATTCTGATGCTTTTTTGACAGCCCGGTGTTAAAGCAGCAGGCTAGAAATCAGGGGACTGTGAGTTCTAGTTTCGCCTTAAGCGTAAAAGCTGGTTGGGTAACTTTAAACCAATGACCAGGAGATGGCGAGTTCTAGTCCCACCTCAGACATGAAAGCTGATTGGGTGACTTTGAGCCAATCATCAGTAGACTATGAGTTCTAGTCCCACGTTAGGTATGAAGCTGATTGGGTGACTTTGAACCAATCACCAGGAGACGGCGAGTTCTAGTCCCACCTCAGACATGAAAGCTGGTTGGGGGACTTTGAGCCAATCACCAGGAGACTGTGAGTTCTAGTCCCACCTTAGGCATGAAAGTCGGATGGGTGACTTTAAGCCAGTCATTGTCTCTCAGTCCAACTCACCTCACAGGGTTGTTGTTGTGGGGAAAAACAGGAGGAGGAAGGCGTGTGCGATATGTTCTCCACCTTAAGTTATTTATTAAAATAACAAAGATGGAATACAAATAAATAAATAATGGCAGGCTTCGAAGAAGGGCTAATCAAATCTCTCAGATGATGGGGATTAGTAACCTGTTTTACGAATCGATTGGGAAATGAACTTATGTCACCCCACCAAGCAACTCTGAAAAAAAAAAAACTTACAAACTCTTGTATTATACCTTTCCGCATGCTAATGATTATAATAATTTTATTATAATAATAAAATTCCCAGTCTATTACCAGGCACATATTACCACATGTGATGGACATGCAAAAAAAGCAAGGGAATTTTGGCGACAGATCCAGATGTGGTTAGAAAAAAATGGTAGGACAATGGTTAGAATTCAAGCCAGAACTATTTTTACTAGGAATTACAGGTGAAAAAATACACCTTCAGAAGGGGAGATAATAAAGAAAATATTGGTTTGCACAGAGCTGGATAGATTAACATTAGAGCTAAAAAATAAAGGGGAGACAGAATACTACAATACATGGAATAGATGTTACCAATAGTTGGAACTGAGAGGTGGAATTCAGAACATAAAATAGCTAGGCTAAATAAACCCAGAATGTGATTATATATGTACCAAAATGAGTATATTGGTCAAAAATAACTGTACAAAACTAGCAACATATAAATAGTATGTATGTTATCTGTCTTTTAATTCAGTATGTATGGTGGAGGAAATGCCTGGAAGGTCACATTTTGTTCGATATTTATATATGTATATAATAAAATTATATATTTTTTAAAAAATCCCAGTCTAAACATCTGGCTGACTCAGCAACCAACCATAACAATCTATTAAAATTATATGCTCTCCCTTGCCAAAGACCTGGCCAAAATTAAAAATACAGGGCAAATTTGATATATAATAATAATAAAAAGATACCATTCTCACTCGACTAAACACCAAAAAGGCTCCCCAAAACCAGCAGGGTGTATGTTCAAAATGTTCAGGACATTAATCTCTGGCTTTCCAACAGAAAGGAGGAGAAAAAATAATAACCTAAGCAATAAAGTCTACATTCAGTTCAGGAAAAGCACTCACCCAGTAGGCTTCCAGGAAGAAGCCGTGGTTTGATCCAATCCCAGATATCTGGAAGCTAACGAGCGAAAAAATGAGAATCGTTTTTTGCTCCGTTTGAAAGAGCCAGTGTCTCATATTTATTTGACTTCAGTGGTGATTTCAGTTTCCATCTCTGAAGCAACGTAGATCTGGCAAGGTTTCCTTGCTGCTTGGACACTCATCTTGGCAAATTGTCAGAAGCAGGGGGGGAAAAATAGAGAGAATAAAGCTGCACCAATTTTTTATCATTTGCCACCTCCAGAGGCGTGAACCAAAAAATATCTATTTTTTCTCAGATTGTGAGAGGAACTGAAACCTCAGACTTCTGGTGGTCACTTTTTCCTCAGACCGGTTCATTCTTTTGGAGGTTGACCTCTTGTCTTGCCATGAGATGAGTCCTGAGAAATGGACCCAATTCCCAAGAGTCCAGCATTTGGGGTTCAACTGGACTTTCAACGGGCTTTCAGACGGTTTATTGAATAATGTTTCTGTGGGGTGTAGGTTTCTCCAGAATAAGAGGTGGATAGAGATATTGTGTCTCTGCATGGAAAGTCTCCTAAAAAAATGAAATATTTTAGGATATACTAAAAAGGCAGAATATTTCCCCTAAAAGAGAAGTAGAAACTCAGAGAGGCAGAAACTCATCCCATCCCCCCACCTTTGTTAATTTTAAGGCCTGGGCCAGTCTATTCTACGTAACAAAGATCTACCTCCTTCAGGCAGAGCCATTTAATTGCCCTTCATTGCATCACCCAGCAAGTTTCAGCCAAACTTAGCACACAGACAGTCTACAAAGCTAGCTATGACCTTTGACGGCAACCAATCAGGATACTCTTCCTGTGTCCCAGGAAGTTCAAAGTCAGAGAGGGTATAAAATCCAGGGTCTCTCAGCATCTCTTCCCATTTCTTTGTCCAAGAGCTCCAAGGCATGAGAGTCTGTCCACCATTAAACCTTCTTTCCAAGCAACTTCCATTAATCCAGTGTCTTTTTCCCCACTTGGAATTGAACCCAGAAGGATATTTCTTCCAATAGTCCATTTAGTTGATGTGGGCTCATATGGACATGCTTTTTCTGATAAATGGAACATAAGTGTCAGTTTTGTCTAGTGGTCAAAGCATCAGGCTAGAAACCAGGAGACTGTGAATTCTAGTCCCATCTTAGCCATGAAGCCATTGAGGTAACTTTGGACCAATCATCAAGAGACAGTGAATTCTGTTTATTTATTTATTTATTTTTATTTGCCAATTGCTTACAAGATAATAGGTATAAGTAAAACATAGTTATGAATACATGGATACATATAAGAAAAATAAAATATAAAGAAACAATAGGACAGGGACGGTAGGCACGTTGGTGTGCTTATGCACGCCCCCTACAGACCTCTTAGGAAAAGGGTGAGGTCAATAGTAGATAGTCTAAGGTTAAAGTTTTTGGAATTTGGGGAAGAAACCACAGAGTCAGGTAGAGTATTCCAGACATTGACCACTCTGTTGTTGAAGTCGTATTTCCTGCAATCAAGTTTGGTGCGATTAACCTTGAGTTTGTGTCTATTGTTTGCTCTTGTGTTGTTATGGTTGAAGCTGAAGTATTCATTGACAGGTAGGACATTGCAATGTATGATTTTATATACTATACTTAGATCGGACCGAAGGCGGCGTAGTTCTATATTTTCTAGGTCTAGAATTTCAAGTCTGGGGGCATAAGGTATTCTGCAACAAGTAGAGGAGTTAAGAACTCTTCTTGTAAAATATTTCTGGACTTTCTCAACTGTGTTAATATCAGATACGTAATGTGGGTTCCAAACTGATGAGCTGTATTCGAGTATTGGTCTAGCTAATGTTTTGTATGCTCTAGTTATTAGTATAATATTACCAGAGAAAAAGATTAGATTAACAACTCTTAACGCCTTTTTGGCTATGTAGTTACAGTGGGCTCTAACAGATCATTAGAGATGAGTACTCCAAGATCCTTGACAGAGTTTGGATCATCAACAAGGTCTTCACTATTCAGCCTGTATTTTATTTTCTGATTTTTTTTTGCCAATATGTAGGACAGAGCATTTATTTGTTGAGTTTTGAAGTTACTATTTGTTTGACCATTCTGATACATAGTCAAGGTTATTTTGAAGGGTAGCAGTATTGTCTGTGGTGTTGAATAGCTTTACATCATCAGCGAAGAAAACGCAGTTGCTCTTAATATGATCACAGAGGTCATTTATGTAGAGGATGAAGAGGGTTGGTCCTAGAACACTGCCTTGGGGGACACCACTGTTGACAGGTACAGAATTTGATAGGATGCTCCCAATTTTGACCATTTGTTGTCTGTTTGACAGGAATGCTTCTATCCAGTTATACAGGTGTCCAGAGATACCGTAAGATTATAGTTTTAGGAGTAGTTTGTCATGTACCACTGAATCAAAGGCTTTACAGAATTCTGGTCCAACTTTAGGCAGGAAAATTTTCTGGGTGACTTTGAGCCAATCCCCAGGAGGTGTGAGTTCTAATCCTATCTTAGCTATGAAAGCCAATTGGGTGACTTTAGATCAGGAGTCCCCAAACTTGGCAACTTTAAGACCTGTGGATGTCAACTCCCAGAATTAGCTGATTGGAGAATTCTAGGAGTTGAAGTCCACAAGTCTTAAAGTTGCCACATTTGAAGACCTCTGCTTTAGACCAATCTCTAGAAGATTGTGAGTTCCTGTCCTGCCTTAGGCATAAAAGCCAATTGGGTGACGTTGGGCCAATCACCAGGAAATGATGCGTTCTTGTCCCATCTTAGACATGAAAGGCAGCTGGGTGATTTTGGGCCAATCCCTCTCCCTCAGCTCAATCCACCTCACATAATTGTTTTTGTGGGGAAAATAGGAAAGTGAAGAATATTGTGTGTGCTTTCCATTTTGAGTTATTTATATTTGGGATACAAATAAATGAATAGTTATTTGGTATAGAATAGTTATTAATCATAATCAATTTTAAACTCTGAAGGGTGTTAAAATAAACACTCCATAAATGCAAACAAAAAAATAAAGAAATGGTTGGGTCCTGTTAAAAAGGGGTAACGAAATTGATTTACTGGAAATACAATTAAACTTACAGTTATTACTCCCAATATATTTAATTATCCTTATCTCCACCCTTGTCACATGAACAATGAATAATTATCTGGATGTCTTTTGAGGAATGCAATCTCAAGGGCGAAGTATCAGTGTGTGTTTGTGTAACACAAATCAATGAAACTCCTAGCAGCTGCATTTCTAGACCATGCTAAGTTTGACTAACATTATCTTTGTCTTGTTTTCATAGGTTGGCATGTTGTTTAAACCCAGCCCTTTCGGGCAGTGTGTGGGTTGATATATTGTACAAAGCCAGAAATGAGTTAAATGGGTTGATTCGATAGTCACATTAAGTTTAACAGAATAAGAGAGTTGGAAGGGACTTCGAACTCCCGACTCAAGCAGGAAACCCTATACAATTTCAGACAAATGGCTGTCCAATCTCTTCTTAAAAACCTCCAGTGATGGAGCACCCACAACTTCTGGAGGCAAGTCGTTCCACTGATCAATTGTTCTCACAGCCAGGAAATTTCTCCTTACTTCTAGGTTGCTTCTCTCCTTGGTTAGTTTCCATCTGTTGCTTCTTGCCCTGCCTTCAGGTGCTTTGGAGAATAGGTTGACTCCCTCTTCTTTGTGGCAGCCCCTCAAACATTGGGACACTGTTCTCATGTCATAACTAGTCCTTCTTTTCACTAAACTAGATACATTCAATTCCTACAACCTTTCTACTATGTTTTAGCCTCCAGCCTTGATTAGTTTGAACCACTCAAAGTTGCCTCAGACCATCAGATGGGTGGAAAATAAACTTGATAATAGTATAATAGAAATAGAACTAATGTGTTAAAAGAAAGATAAAAGTAGTACTAATAGTAATAGGTGCATTGGATGTAATCCTCAAATGACTGGAGCACCACTTGAATTCCCTTGGAGTTGACAAAATCACCATCGGTCAATTGCAAAAGGCAGCTTTACTTAGAACAGTTACATCTTGCAATGATACCTCTAACAGAGGAGTGTCAAACTCAAGGCCTGTGGGCTGGATCTGGTCCAAAGGGTGCTTAAATCTGGCCTGCGAACCAGCCTGGAAATAGCAGAGATGTCAACTCATAAAACTCTACTACAAAACACAGCTTGCAAAACCAAAACTGTATTCAATAAATTGTTTTCAAAGATAGTAACAAAGTGACCGAAGTTTCTGCCATGCAAAATTCTAACTGGAGAGTATGATTGATGACTCTGGGCTATGGAGGTGTCCCATTGGAGAATATGAATTATGATACACCCAGAGGGATGGGGAAAAACCAGGGTGAAGGATGACAATGAATTATGTGTCTCAGAGTCAGCTACACCCAGGCAGTGCCGGACATGTTGACTCCCAATAAATCCTTCCAAAGTTTTGGAAGTTTGGCTCGAGACTCATGATTTAAATGGGAGTAACTGCTGGAATCCTGACAGATGGACTAGTCCATAGTGCTTCTGGCAGCCAAAATGGGATACAGGGGAGCCATGCGAGGCCTTTCCCTGTCTCATTTTTGGTCTGAACAGCCTCCGCCAGCCAAAACGGGGTACGAGGGACCTCTGCACCTCATTTTTGGTGGCAGGGTGCTACAGGAGGCCATCCAGGCCAAAAACAAAACACGAGTGGCCTTCCGCAGCCCTGGTGCCCCTTTTTGGCCAGAAGGGTGCTTCAGGAGGCATCCATCCCATCTCCCCACCCCCCGCCCTCCCTCCAGCCAGTCCAAAAAAGGAGAACTACAATGCTGATCCAGCCCTCGAAGAAATCTAGTTTGACACCCCTGCTCTAACACCATCAAGCATCCACATCAGTGGTGGGATTCAAATTATTTTACTACCGGTTCTGTGGGTGTGGCTTGGTGGGCATGGAGTGATTTGGTGGGCGTGGCAGGGGCAGGATACTGCAAAATCTCCATTCCCTCCCCACCCCTCTAACCTGCTTTCCAGCTCCATTCTCCTGTGCAGGACAACCAAAGAAGACCCAGCCAATCAGCTGGGACTCAGGAGGCAGAGAATAGATGGGGGACGGGGCCAGTCAGAGGTGGCCTTTGCCGGTTCTCTGAACTACTTAAAATTTCCGCTACCGGTTCTCCAGAACTGGTCAGAACCTGCTGAATACCACCTCTGATCCACCTCTGCCTATCACAGGTCCTTGGGAAGGGCTGGATAGGTAGACAAAAATGCCAAATCCAGCCTGAATATCTGACGAATTGTGCAACAAATTGAACCGTATCTTTTAAAAAGTTTATCAAGAAAATCCAGCTACAGATATGTAGACAGAAAGCTGGTCAAAAGCTGGTCTCCTTAGTTTTCAAACAAGATATTTATGGTCATTTGTAAAATAGCTCAAGATGTCTTCTTACAGCATTTAGACAATTTCATCTTTGTAGCACTTCCTGGAATATTATTCTGTTATGCCTCTGTGTCAAGGCCAGCACCAAAAATAAGAAGAGGGGGAATATACCATAAGAGCAAAAAAAACCACCATATATTAATTTTGAAGACAAAACTGGTTTACCATAAAGTCTTCGTTTTTCTTTCTGTCTATCCATCTATCAATTCATTCACCTTCCACTCTCTCTCTCGCTCTCTTTCTTTCTTTCTTTCTTTCTTTCTTTCTTTCTTTCTTTCTTTCTTTCTTTCTTTCTCTTTCTTTCTTTCTTTCTTTCTTTCTTTCTTTCTATCTATCTATCTATCTATCTATCTATCTATCTATCTATCTATCTAAGCATCCCTCTTATCTCATTTCTCTCTTTTATCTCTCTCTCTGTCTACCTACTTACCTACTCTATCTATCTATCATCTATCTATCATCTATCTCTATCTTTATCTATATCTATCTCTACATCTATCTATCCATCCATCCATTCACCCATCCACTCATCCATCTTATTATATTTAGCTATATCTATCTACCCATCCGTTATATCTATTTATCCATCCATCCATCCATCCATCCATCCATCCATCCATCCATCCATCGTATTATATCTCTCCATCTAGTCATCTATCATCTATTCATCTTATATATTATTATATATAACTATTATTATAACTATCTATCTTCTATCCATCTTATTCTGTATCTATCTATGCATCCATCCACCTATTCTGTTCTGTTCTGTTCCGTTCCGTTCCATTCTATTCTATTCCATGCTGTTCTATTTTGCGCCACTCTACTCTACTCCTGACTTGCTACTCTGACAAATGTAGAAATAAATGGGGCTCAAAGCTTTTTTTAGCTGGATCATGTCCATTAACAACCTGATGCTCCACTCAACGGTAGTGTTAAATCACACACTGGCCTCAAATAGATCTTTCTCCTTTGGAGAATGATCTGATACAGAATTTGCCAAGTGACAGCAGTCATGGTTGAGATGCTTGAAACGATTCTTGTGCGTTGAAAAAAAAGGCCTTCCCATTACAACAGCAATCTCAGCAAATGAAGTCATTGTCTTCATTTCACTATGTAATTACAATGGAAGCTATTGCCATGCTCAATAGGAGACAACAATGTTTATGCAACCGCCAAGATTATTTGCCTCCAAAAGGAGCCATTTTTTTATAGTTAATTATTTTCCAAGATGTACCAGGACAGGAGGTTAATTTACTGTGATTATTTTTGCTCTAAAATACAGTCAGCAGGATGGCTCAAAAATTAAATTAAACCTGGATTTAATTGCTTTTTGGAAATTCTCCACTGAATCAGATGGATAGGTGATTCACCCATTCCCCACGAGAAGATCTATAGCAAATTTTCTATGTTCTTCTAGCATCTTTCTAGAAAAAATGGGCATCTAGAGAGGATTCATACACTTTTCATGGATGATAGAATAAAAGTTGATATACCCCCTCTAGGTATCCTTTGGCCACCTCGAAGGAAATAAGTGTAAGGAATTATGCCCCAAGGGCCTTTGTAGGCTTTCTAAAAGAAATTTTCCAAATGGAATGCAAGACAACGTTTGGGCTTCCACAGAACTGACTAGGACATGGGACAAGTGATAGCTTGGAAAAATGAAAGGGGAAGGGGAAGGGAAGGAAAGGGAAGAAGGAAGGGGAAGAGAAGAGAAGAGAAGAGAAGAGGAGAGGAGAGGAGAGGAGAGGAGAAGAGAAGAGAAGAGAAGAGAAGAGAAGAGAAGAGAAGAGAAGAGAAGAGAAGAGAGGAGAAGAGAAGAGAAGAGAAGAGAAGAGAAGAGAAGAGAAGAGAAGGGAAGGGAAGGGAAGGGAAGGGAAGGGAAGGGAAGGAAAGGAAAGGAAAGGAAAGGAAAGGAAAGGAAAGGAAAGGAAAGGAAAGGAAAGGAAAGGAAAGGAAAGGAAAGGAAAGGAAAGGAAAGGAAAGGAAAGGAAAGGAAAGGAAGGAAGGGAAAGGAAGGGAAGGGGAAGGAAGGAAAAGGGAAGAAAAGGAAAGGAAAGGAAAAGAGGATAGGGGAAAAGAGGATAGGGGAGGAGAGGAGAGGGGAGGAGAAGGGATCTAGGGGAGAGGAGAGGAGTCAACAGTAGCATTAGAGCATGCACTGAATTCAAATCCTTCAACCCCAAATGATGATCAGATGCAGGAAAAGTCTTTTGATCAAGACAAATGTCGTTAAACATGAGTCAGTTGACAAGCGTCCAAATTTTGATCACATGACCATAGGGATATTGTAACGGTTATAAGTATGAAAAACAATCAAAAGTCCCATTTTCAGTGCCATTGTAACTTTGAATAGTCACTAACTCAACTGTTGTAAGTCAACTCCTACCTGAAATATTGACTGAGCACAAGGTGCCCCATTATTCCTATTTATACAATCTAGATTTTAAAAAAAACATGCACACAATTTGACAATTTTCAGTACAGCAGCCGTGTAATACGAAACTCTAGGATCCAATGGACTTTTTAAAAGTATCTCCAATTTTCTCAGACGTTTCATTTTCCATTCGGCCACTTTTCCTCAAAAAATATTTGAAACAGGCATTTAAGCACGCAGAGGGAGGCCGGGAGGAAATCAAGAAGAGCTAGAAAGACACAAAGAGACTCCAAGAAACTACGTATTTCAGCATGTCTAATTTTATGGCTGTGTTGCTTGGGATATGTGATTCATCCATGTTCAGAGGTTGCTAATGGAGCAGATTTACAAATTGGAAAGCAACTGAGATTTCCTTTTTCATAAAGAATTGGCTGAAACCCAGTCAGACTTCAACAAGGATTACACTCTTGTCTAGCTGTCAATTTTCCAGTGATAGGTACGGTGTTCCAAAAATAGGAACACCTGAAAATACTAAAGTCTGTCTCGAAGTCAAATTAATGTATGTAATTACTTCTTTCCAGCACAGAACAATTTTAGGACATCCTGGAAAGATATGCTTTAAAAAGAATAACAGAGTAACAGAGTTGGAAGGGACCCTGGAGGCCTTCTAGTCCAACCCCTGCTCAAGCAGAAGACCCTGTACCAGGAGTCTTCAAACTTGACAGCTTTAAGACTTGTGGACTTCAACTCCCAGAATTCCTCCTCCAGTCATGTTAGCTCAGGAATGCTGGGAGTTGAAGTCCACAAGCTCAAACTTGCTAAGTTTGAAGACCTCTGCCCTATACTATTTCAAGGTTGCCTCTGGGGCCGTTGTGGCGGCGTCCTGTACAAAGACCATGTCACGGCATGGCCCCAGCGGCCCCCTGAGGAGTGTGGTGGCCCTGGATTCCCCAGGGCGGGGTCGATTTGCGGGGGCCGTTTGGAGGGCCTTGGACTGGCCTCAGCGGCTTTATTACAGCCGCGGAGGCCCTGGAACAGCGGCCGTGACACCCCCGGAGTTCCAAGGGGCGGTGAAAAGGCCTTGGCGCCCCTAGTGAGGCACGGCGGCGTGGCAGGCTCGGCGACCTCACTCGGGCCGGGGCGGTCTTGGGAGGCTCCGGCTGGTCCTGATATGGGCCTATGGCAGTTTCGGCCCTGGAGTGGACCTGGGGCACCCTTGACGGCCCCGAGGACGACGCGGAGGCTGGAGGACCCACGGAGGAGCTCGGCTGAGGAGTGGTGGTGCCGATACCCCCGTGGGCCGCTTAGGCAGAGCCATGGTTGTTCCCCTTTTTCCCCTGGGGCCCCCACCGGTGGCGGAGGTGGTGGGCCCAGGGGGGGGATTAGCTCTGCCTGTGACCTTTTCCCCCCTGGGGGTCCCACCGGTGGCAGAGGTGGGACGACTGGGGGGAGGCGGCATATGCCCCAGCCTACCTGGATTTTTTCCGCGGCCAGAGGATGGCAGAGACTGCAGGCGCTCCGAGACTGTCGAGGGGGCCGGGACCACGGATTTATTCGAGGGCAGAACTCTGGGCCCTGAGGGATGTCCCCCTCTCCCTCAGGTGGCCTCCAAGACTCTCTAAGACCTTTTGTGATGAGGGATCCTGGGATCCGGAGCGATGGTGGGGCCGAAGAAACCGGAGGAAATGTTCTAAACCTTTGATTAAATTTTTAATGGGATTTTTTAAGGGGTTGGAAGGATCCAGGGCGGGCGGGGGAGACAGCCCGCATGGATATGGGGGCAGCCAGGCCGGCGCGCGCGCCTGGGGGACCTCGGGGGTTTCTGTGTCGGGGTGGCAGACAGGGGGTGGGCAGCGGGGGGTCAATTTTATTAGCACGGTGACTGGGAGAGGCAGATATGCTGGGGGTAGAGGGCCATATCCGGTAAGGGGATCGCGCTCCCGATGTTTGCAAACGGTAGCGCGCTCCGACCCTCATTACCCATCCTGCAGCCCTGGTTGTCCGGAATCTCAGGCCCTGAATACCCGGCTGTTGTTGTGCAATGCCAGGTCCGTGGTTAATAAGGCTCCCCTGATCCACGATTTGGTTCAGGAGGAGGCCGCGGATCTGGTAGGTGTCACCGAAACCTGGTTGGGCCCAGAGGGTGGTGTCCCTCTGGTTGAGATGTGCCCACCAGGTTTCCTTGCATTTCACCAGCCTAGGGCTCAGGGAAGGGGTGGTGGGGTAGCGGTGCTTATAAAGGAAGTCCTTTGTCCTAGGGAGGCCACTGTCCCTCAGACGGCTGGCTGTGAATCTCTATTTGTGAAGTGGGGGCAAAGGGTACAGATGGGTCTTTTGATGGCGTACCTGGCTCCCTGCCACGTCTCATCGGCCCTACCCGGACTCCTAGAGGTAATAGCCGGGCTGGCGGTTGAGACCCCTAGGCTTTTGGTCATGGGGGATTTCAACCTGCCATCGCTCGGTGAAACCTCGGGGTTGGTCCGGGAGTTCTTGGCTTCCATGACGGCCATGGACCTGACCCAGTTAGTTTCTGCCCCCACTCACATGGGAGGACACATGCTGGACCTGATTTTTGTCTCTGGGCAGTGGTTGAATGACTGTAATTGGGGGGATTTAGTTATTACACCCTTGTCATGGACAGATCATTCCCTCCTTAGGCTGGATTTCTGTTCCGCTACCCCCCATCGCAGGGAGGCGGAGCCACTTAGATGGTTCCGCCCCAGGCGCCTAATGGATCCGGATCGGTTCCAGAGGGAGCTTGGGCCATTTCCTGAATCTCTGGCTCTCAGCTCGCCTGGAGACCTGGTGGCCACCTGGGAGGGGTTGGCCGCCGGGGCCCTAGAGCGAGTTGTGCCTATGCGACCTCTGACTCGGCACAGATCCCATTTGGCTCCGTGGTATACGGAGGAGCTACGGGAGATGAAGTGCCGAAAAAGACGTCTTGAGGGCATTTGGAGGGCGAGCCGTTCTGAGTCTGACCGAACACAGGTGAGATCTCATATTAAGACTTACCTTGTGGCGATAGGGGCGGCGAAATCTTCGTATTTCTCCGCCCTTATTGCATCGGCAGAAAATCGGCCTGCCGCCCTGTTTAGAGTGACCCGCTCTCTACTTGAACCGAGAGCGCGGGATGACCTCTTGCAGGGTAGAGCAGAGGAGTTTTCCCGATTTCTGCATGATAAAATCGCTCAGATTCGGGAGGGGCTCGACTCCAATTGGGTGGTCCCGGGGGAGGTGTCCGGGGCAGGTCTTGAGAGTGTTATCTGGGGGGAGTTCGATCCTGTGACCGCTGAGGGTGTGGACAGGTTGCTGGGGGGTCTGAATGCCACCACCTGTTTATTGGACCCGTGTCCTTCCTGGTTGGTTTCGGCCGCCAGGGAGACGACACGAGGCTGGCTCCAGGGGATTGTCAACGCTTCCTTGAGAGAGGGGGTACTCCCTACCGCCCTGAAGGCGGCGGTGGTGCGCCCCCTCCTCAAGAAGCCTTCCCTGGACCCAGCTATTTTAAACAACTATCGTCCAGTCTCCAACCTTCCCTTCGTGGCGAAGGTTGTTGAGAGTGTGGTGGCACGTCAGCTCCCCCAGTACCTGGAGGAAGCAACTTACCTCGATCCGTTCCAATCGGGCTTCAGGCCTGGACATAGCACTGAGACGGCATTGGTCGCGTTGGTTGATGATCTCTGGAGGGCTCGTGACAGAGGGTTCTCCTCTGTCCTGGTCCTATTAGATCTCTCGGCGGCTTTTGATACTATCGACCATAGTATCTTATTGCGACGGTTGGAGGGGTTGGGGATTGGTGGAACCGTCCTTCGATGGTTCTCCTCCTTCCTCTCTGACCGTTCGCAATTCGTGTTGGCGGGGGGGGAGAGGTCCACCTCTAGGCCCCTGGTTTGTGGGGTGCCTCAGGGGTCGGTCCTTTCTCCCCTCCTGTTCAACATTTACATGAAGCCGCTGGGCGAGATCATCCGTGGTCTTGGAGTGAGGTGTCATCTGTATGCAGATGACACCCAGCTGTACATCTCCACTCCGGACCACCCCAACGATGCTGTGGGGGCTATGTCTAGGTGCCTGGAGGCCGTGCGGGACTGGATGGGCGGGAACAGGCTTCGGCTCAACCCATCCAAGACCGAGTGGCTGTGGTTTCCGGCGCCCCGATATAGCCAGCTGACACCTTCGCTGGCTATTGGGGGGGAAGTTCTGCCCCCCACAGAGAGGGCTCGCAACCTGGGAGTCCTCCTGGATGTACGGCTGTCGCTTGAACATCACATCGCGGCCGTCTCCAGGGGGGCGTTTCATCAGATCCGTCGGATCTACCGGTTGCGGCCCTTTCTGGATCGGGACGCCTTGCGCACGGTCACTCAGGCCCTTGTCACCTCTCGCCTGGACTATTGTAATGCCCTCTACATGGGGCTCCCTGCGGGGAGCATCCGGAGACTCCAGTTGGTGCAAAATGCAGCCGCGAGGGTGATTATGGGGGCGTCGCGTAGCGCCCATGTGACGCCTCTCCTGCGCGAGCTGCATTGGTTGCCGATGGCTCTCCGGGTTCGCTTTAAGGTTCTAGTTTTGACCTTTAGGGCGACCCATGGCATGGGACCAGGTTACCTTCAGGACCGCATTCTGCCAACGTTCTCCAACAGGCCGGTGCGTTCCCACAGGGAGGGTCTGCTTCGGGTGCCGTCGGCCGCTATGTGTCATCTGGCGGCGCCAAGGAGTAGGGCCTTCTCTGTGGGTGCCCCCGCCCTCTGGAATACTCTGCCACCGGAACTTCGTACCGGCACGGACCTGAGGGCCTTCAGGCGCGCGTTAAAGACCTGGCTCTTTGAGCAGGCCGGCCTGGGCTGAGATAATGATTTTAAATTTGATCTCCATTTTTAACTTTAAATTGGGTTTTTAAGGGTGGGGGGGGGGTTTCCTAATTTTAGTCTGCAGCTGATTTAAATATTTAATTACTTTTTAACTTTTGTATTTTTGTGGGGTTTTTAGATGAGCTGTTCACCGCCCTGAGTCCCTTGGGAGAAGGGCGGTATATAAATGTAATTAATAATAATAATAATAAAAATAAAGGTTGTCCAGTCTCTTCTTAAAAACTTCCAATGTTGAAGTACCCACAACTTCAAGAGGCATGTTCTGTCACCGCTTAATTGTTCTCACATCCTGGACATAAACTGTTTCAACTCCTACCCTCAAAATGACGCCATAGTAGAGCACTGCACACAAGAACAACTAGACACGAGGACAGTTTTTCCCCAAACGCCATCACTCTACTAAACAAATAATTCCCTCAACACTGTCCAACTAATTACAAAGTCTGCACTACTATTACTATTAATCTTCTCATCACTCCTTATCACCCATCCCCTCCCACTTGTGACTGTATGACTGTAACTTTTTCGCTTGTATCCTTATGATTTATATTGACTGTTTCCTAGTATGACTTGGTTGCTTATTGTACCCTATGACTATCATTAAGTGTTGTACGTTATGATTCTTGAGTCTTGACGAATGTATCTTTTCTTTTATGTACACTGAGAGCATTTGCACCAAGACAAATTCCTTGTGTGTCCAATAAAGAATTCTATTCTATTCTATTCCTATTCTATTCTATGTACACTGAGAGCATTTGCACCAAGATAAATTCCTTGTGTGTCCAACCACACTTGGCCAATAAAGAATTCATTCATTCTCAGTGTCAGGAAATTTCTCCTTAATTCTAGGTTGCTTCTCTCCTTGATTAGTTTCCATCCATGGCTTCTTGTTCTTCCTTCAGGTGCTTTGGAGAATAGCTTGACCTCAAAATTCTTTCTTGAAGATTATTCTTATTGCATCTTGAACACCATTTCAATTTACTAATTAATTTTTCTATCTAATTGCAACGTGAGACCAATGCTACACAAAATGTCATCTTTGTGTGGATTAAGCCCTACTCTACAATTTATTGAATTACCAATAGAAGAAATTATTTGTAGCTCTGGGTTTGAACCGTGGGTATATAATATAGGTAGTCCTCAACTTACAATTTCAGTTGAGTCCAAAACTCCTGTTATTAAGTGAGACTCTTGTTAAGTACGTTTTGCCTCATTGTGCGACCTATCTTGCCTCGGTTGTTAAGTGAATCACTGCCATTGTTAAATAAATTGTGCGGTGTGTCAGGATTCTGGCAATTACTCCAATTAAATCATGAGCCTCGAGCCACTCTCCCAAAACTAAAAAAGATTTATTTGAAGTTAACATTCTACATCGGCATTTGCCTGGGCGTAGCCAACTCTGAGATACATAATTCACTGATACCCTTGATTCTGCTTTCCCTTCCCCACCCCTCTGATGTATCATCCAACGAAACACATCCATAGCCAAGAGTCATCAATCATGCTCTCCAATTAGATTTTTGCGGGCAGAAGCTTCTGTCATCTAATCAGTCTTTGAAGAAAATGTGAATGGAATGTACTTTTGATTCCACACTGCCGCCTGCTCTTTGAAACTCTTTCTGTTGTCAACTATAAAACGTGTATACAAAATGTTTTATGAGTTGACATGGTCATTAAGTGAATCTGGTTTCCCCATTGACTTTCCTCATCAGATGGTGGCAAAAAGGGATCACGTGACTCCAGGACACTGCAACAGTCATAAATATGAGTCAGTTGCCAAGCCTCTGAATTTTGATCACGTGACCATGGAGATGCCACAAAGGTCGTAAGTGTGGAAAATGGTCATAAATCACTTTTTTCAGAAACCATTGTGACTTTGAGAAGTCACTAATGAACTGTCATAAGTTGAGACTACCTTTGATGGATAACCGGAGCAACAGAAATCCTAAGAGGCTGCTAAGCTGTTCGAACAGCTTCTGCCTCTGTGTTGGGACTACAAATCCCAGCGTTCCCTGCCTGCATTTTCAGATGGCATTAGTCCTCGACTGTGATGACCCAGGGCATGGCACAAAGACAACAATGTCAGATAATCAATAAGAGTCCTTTTATGATCTCCAACTTTACCCCTGATGTCCAGGTTACCTTCTGGCTGGAGAAAAACTCTCCCAAGAACAGTCTTTGACTGCAGAAAATTAAGTCCAAAACATGGTCAACACAAACTGTCACTTAAAGTCCAAACCAGCCAAACTGAAGTAATTAATTTGACAGGGCAGGAGCAAGAATTTCAGACTTGAAGGCATGGCAAAACTCACATGGTTGGAAAGATGCCAGGAACACAGATAAGTCACGACAACACAGGATAAAGTCACGTTTGCTCCCAGCAGCCTGCCTCAGGCAGTCTGCTTTTCTTGTCAACTGTCTTCTCAGCTGTGGCTAATGGAGGGAATCAGGGCCCTCTCCTCCCTCATAAACCACACAACCCATTTTGCTCTCTTCTCCGTTCCTCTCTGTGTGCCGTAGGATGAAGAGAGGGTAGGACTGGTTCTCCCTCTGAACTCCCTCTCACTTGTTCTACCTGTGTCCTGCTCTGCCCAGCCAGACTTTGCCCTTGCCCAGTTTCCTCCACAGCCAAAGGAGCCACACTCCCACTCCTTGCCAGCTGTTCATCTTCCTCCTCGGATTCTGACTCTGACAGGGGCATCGACTTACAGCAGTCCATTTAGTGACAGTTCGAAGTTACAATGTCACTGAAAAAAGTGAGTTATGTCTGTTTCTCACACCTACAACCAATGCCGCCTCCCCATGCTCACATGATCAAAATTCAGGGGCTTGGCCAGCTGATTCTCATGTATGACGGTTGCGGTGTTCCTGGGATCACGTGATCCTCTGAACGACCATTTTGCTGATTGAACAATCGCAGCGATGCCCTGAATGATGGGGGCAAGAATGCTCGTCCAATTCACTGAACCAATGCTCCGCTTAGCCGCATAAATTCTGCACCTTGATTGTGGTTGTAAGTCAAGGACAACCCATAGTGAGTTGAAGAGAAAAGGGGGGGGAATAAAATAAAATTCTAAAAATGGCTGAATCGATTAGGAGCATTAAATTGACCATATGAAGGAGGGTAAGCCATCTCCCAGCCTTTGCAAATGAAAATGAAACCCAGGGTGGCATATCCAGTGTGCCATGATTAAGTCAACAGTCACACCCAAGATAGTTTTCATACCCTCTAGAATTACCTTGGTATTTTTGAGGGTATCAAGTAACCGAAGAAGATGCTGCCAAGTGGTGTCAGCTGGCTGGGAAGAGCTGAATTTTTCCTCTTCTTCTTTTTTTTCCTTCTGTTTTTTTCTGACTCTCATCCTTGTAGTCCTTCCTCCTTGGTCTGGCATCTCTGCCTGGTACGGTTGGTCAGCCCTGCCCAAAATTATGTCCATATATATATACACACACAGAGAGAGAGAAAGAGAGAGAGAGAGAGAGAGATTATCCTGTCTTTATTATTTTTTTAAAAAATAACTCAAGGCAGTGAACATCTCTGATGAATCTTCCTCCTCCTTATTATCCCTAGAACAATAACAACCCTGTGAGGTGGGTTGGGCTGACAGAGAAGGATTGGCCCAAAGTCAGCCAGTCAGGTTTCGTGCCTATAGCAGGACTAGAACTCACAGTCTCCTGGTGCTTGGCCCAAAGTTACCTAGCCTTTTTTCATGCATAAGACAGAACTAGAACTCACAGTCTCCTAGTATTTGGGCCAAAGCCACCCAGTAGACTTTGATTCTTAAGGCAGAACTAGAACTCATAGTATTCTAGTGTTTGGCCCCAAATAATCCAGCCTTTTTTCATGTGTAAGGCAGAACCAGAACTCACAGTCTCCTAGTATTTGGGCCAAAGTCACCCAGTAGGATTTGATTCCTAAGGCAGAACTAGAACTCACAATCTCCTGGTGCTTGGCCCAAAGTCACTGAGCAGTCTTCCAAGCCTAATACAGAACTAGAACTCACCATCTCCTGGTTTCTACACTGCACTAACCTAATTAATTGGCAGAGAATTCCAGTCTTCGCTGCTGAAATGCTCCAGAATCAGATCAATTGTGGTCAACGGTTGTATACCGCAGATATTGTCAAGTATTGACAGTCCCAGGAGGAACTGTGTGTGTGAACACACACTGTGTTTCTGTGTGTGTGTGTGAAAAACCACAATGTTTTTCATCTTCTCTTTTCCTAGAGCTTTGCACAGCTGGGCTAAGTTTTTTTTTTCTCTCTCTCTTTCTGTTATGATCAGAACTTCAGGCAGTAGATAATATCAATTCCAAATTATTATTATTATTATTGCTTTTAATTTTTCACGAGCAGAACACGCATGCACGTACGCACACATACACGCAGGTTGCAGGTTCTCTTAAAGAGTCCACCCATGCTCTCCAGAGGCCTCCACTCAAAGACCCTGGAGCCACATGCTTTCAAGGTCCCCCTTCCTTTTTTTGCAACCTCCTGTCACACGTACGTATACACACACACACGCACATGCACACACACCCAAACACACACACACACACACCAAGAAAAGGTGGGGGGAGGGAAAGCTTCATTGCAAACAGCTGCCTTCCCCCTCGATTGCTGGTACTTTGCGAAGGAAACACAATCCCACATCTGGTGAGATGGTTGGTGGGTGACATAATCGTGTAAACAGCGGCTGGGCTTGAACCGTCTTCAACGAGACTCAAAAATGTTTATGCCTCTCTGAAATTTCAGGAAGAGGAGAAGGCAGAGCGGGGGGGGGGGGGAACGAAGAAGAAGAAGAAAAAAAAAACCCTCAGTATTTATTTTCCTAGAAAGGGAGGTCAGAATTGGCAAGAACATAGTGGACGGATTTTTTTATTTTTTAATGTCTTTTTGCTAAAGAGAAGGGAGACAGCTGTCAGAAGAAATTGGTGCATTTGGAGTTGGAAGAGCTGCTGTGTTCTTCATGACAGAATAACAGAGCTGGAAGGGACCTTGGAAGTCTTCTAGTCCATCCCCCTGCCCAAGCAAGAGACATTTCCTCCTGCGTGCCACGATCCTGAGATTGTTCCACACAAGCTGGTAGATGCCTTCTTTATGTATTTTTGCTAGCATCCAAGTAGCCCTGGGCAGAGGTAGTATTCAGACGGTTCTGACCGGTTCTCAAGAACCGGTAGTGGAAATTTTGAGTAGTTCAGAGAACCAGCAAATATCACCTCTGACTGGCCCTGCCCCCATCTATTCTCTGCCTCTCAAGTCCCAGAGAATTGGTTGGGTCTTCTTTGCTTGTCCTGCACAGGAGAATGGAGCTGGAAAGCAGGTTAATGGGGTGGGGAGGGAATGGGGATTTTGCAGTATCCTTCCCCTACCATGCTCACCAAGCCAGGCCCACCAAGCCACAGAACTGGTAGTAAAAACTTTTGAATCCCACCACTAGCCCTGGGGATGTAACTATAATTTGTTTTTTTTTTATTCCAAAGATAGTCCTTGACTTACAATAATTCCTTGAGTGACCGTTCAAAGCTATAATGGCCCTGGAAAAAAGTGACTTATGATTGTTTTTCACACTTATGTTCATTGCAGCCTTGCCCATGGTCACTTGATCAAAATTCAGATGCACAGCACCTGACTCATAATTATGACAGTTGCACCGGAGTGCCGGAGTCACACCATCCCCTTTGACAAGTAAAGCCAATGGGGAAGCCAGATTCACTTAATAACCGTGTGACTAACTTAACAACAGCAGCGATTCACTTAACAATGGGGGCAAGAAAGGTCGCAGAATGAGGCAAAAACTCCTATCCAAACATGAATTAGGTTCGACTTGCTTAGATGTTTTTGAGCTCAGGGAGGATTGGTTTCAGTCTTAGCTTCAGTTAGAACCGAAGAAACTTCAGGGATGAGAAGCAAAATGTTTTCAAGGGAAAATAAAAATTAAAAAAGACTCCAGAAAACGTGCAGAAAAGAGCAACAACAATGATTAGCGGCCTGGAGGCTGAAACATACCCTTTTCTCCCAAAAAATACAATCAACCCCAAAAGTAAGTCCTAGCTTGATTTTTACATGTGTGCCCAATATAAGCCTACCCCCCAAAATAAGCCCTAATTAAGGCCCCCACCCACTCCAGAGTGCATGGCTAAAAATTAAGCTAGGGTGGGGATGGGGGTGGGGTAGAGCTATCCTACTACTTACCTTCAGACAGTTGTAATCAGGCCTCACACACTCCAACACCTGCCTTGCTGGCCCATTTCTTCTGCAGCTGGCAAGGCTGGCAAGGCTTTCCTGAAGGCCTCTGTAGCTGATTACAAAGAAGTTCTGGATCGATCCAGAGTTCTGTTATTGGCTACAGAGGCCTTCAAGAAAGTCTTGGTGGCCGCAGAAGAAGTTCCTGAAGGTCTCCTGACACCGAAAAAGAGGCCAGGGGCGATGCGCGCAAGTGAGGTTAGTCAGTGGATGACATCCCGTGAAAATAAGACCTGGTGCCTATTTTGGTGGCCAAAAAAAATAAGACATGGTTTTATTCTGGGGAAAACACAATATGAAGAACGGTTGCAGGAATTGGGTATGTCCAGTCTAGTGAAAAGGAGTGGCGGGGGGGGGGGGGGTTGACATGATAGAAGTGTTTCAATATTTGAGGGGCTGCCACAAAGAAAAGAGGGTCAACCTTTTCTCCAAAGCACCAGAAGGCAAGACAAGTGTCAGGGCTCCAACAAATCCACCCTCATTCAAATCAAAAGTCTCTAGCCGCATCGCAGAGGAAAGTAAATTGGTTTATTAGAAGTTGCCCTGTTGGCATTAGTTGGGTGCAGCCGATACTAAATCACATCATACATTTCCCCCTTGACCCTGGTCTTTCTTTCACCCCCTGGGTGTGACTCCTCCAATGGGACACATCCGTCTCCGAGAGTTATCCGTCATGCTCTCCAATAACCTTCTTAGGCTCCGACAACTTTGGGCTGTTGAGGTGATTATCTAGGCATTTCAAGAATGCCTTGTTTGCCCCACTCTCTTTTTCTGGCAGCTAGAAAGACCAAAGGAGTATCTTTTTAGTTGACATTCAGCTCCCCTCACTTCCTGAAGGTGACCTCCACAACATAAAAAGAAAACAAATTTATTGCAGGTATAGAATTTAGGGTTGCAAAAAAATATAATAATAACCCAGGTTTGGTTGGGTTTTCTGCGTGGAACCTAGTCACAAGGCGATCAACTTAGACGTTCCTACTCTTTACCCAAGATGCCTCTGATAAAGAGCAGCCCTTCCACTTGATTAGATATTGGAGTTCTCTCCTATGTCACCTCGAATTGAGGATTCGCTGCACTTCATAATAGGTTTGGCCTCCTATGACCACGGGGTCTGGGGGTTCACGAGGTGGTGGCCTCAGAGTTGATCCCACCACAGGGTTTAAGAGGTTGCTATGGAATACCAGGTGTATTTTCCCCAACAGTTGTTCATCATACGTTTCCAATGGATGGAAACTAATCAAGGAGGGAAGCAACCTAGAACTAAGGAGAAATTTCCTGACAGTGAGATTAATTAACCAGTGGAACAAATTGCCTCCATATGTTGTAAATGCTCCAACACCGGAGCGTTTCAAGAAGAGATTGGACAGTCTCCTGCCTGTTTGGTCTAGAACAGAAGTCTCCAACCTTGACAACTTTAAGATTTATGGACTTCAACTCCCAGAATTCCTCAGCCAGCAAGGCCAGCAAAGGAATTTTGGGAGTTGAAGTCCACAAGTCTTAAAGTTGTCAAGGTTAGAGATCCCTTGTCTAGAAGGCCTCCAAGATCCCTTCCAATTCTTATTATTCAGAGCCACCAGTAGGTAGTTCCCAAGGAGGCATATCGTCAGATCTTCAATCAGATTTTCCTCACCAGAACTTCATTCCTGGGGAGAGTTTTGCTTCCAGATGATGGAAAAGTTTATTTCCACAGGAATCGTAAGCACAGTGTTATTAATGCGTTCGACTTCCCCTAAGCTGCCAAACTGAGGATCGGTTTGGTTTGGTGGATGCAGGCTTGACTGACCCTCCCCACTGACACACGCTTTGGAGGTGGGGAGGGCACATCCAGAGTCTCCCTGGGGGGATTCTTCTCTGAACCGAGCACTTTGTAATATGAGCACAAAATTTACAGTTTGTTTACACATTGTTTTACCGTACCCTTGAGAGAGAGAGAGAGAGAGAGAGAGAGGCTGTAATTGAATGCAACGGTTGGAATAAATTATTAACATTCTGATCCTCTGAGGTTCTATAACTTTCCATTCTTCTGCTGGTGTCTTCCTATTTAAACAAAAAACAAAAAACAGTAAAAGTAAAGAGACCCTTGAGTTGATTTCGACTTCTACTCATCCTGCCCGTGTTGTTTCCTCGGCAAAAATATGGAATTGGTTTGCTGCAATTTTATTTTATTTTATTTTATTTTTTGCAGGTCATTGTTTCTAGAGCTGGAGATTTCCTAATGGTTTTCCGTTTAAACCCTTCCCGGCATCAGTCCTGCTTAATTTTTCAGTCAGGTTTAAGTGTGCGCTGAACCCTTTGGTAACACACACACACATGAACATAGTAGGGTAGGTGTAAAATTAGGGTACTGTGAGGTCCTCAGTGTTCTGTGAGCTTGGTTATTTTTCTTGCAGGTGTTTCATGACTCAATTAGGTAACATTATCAGTGCTACTTTTCCTCCTACAGAGGAGCAGGAGGAAGAGGAGGGGTAGGAACAGCAGGAGGAGGAGGGATGTGGGGTTCTTGGTGCTCTCTGAGCTTGGTTATTTTCTTGCAGGTGTCTCATAACCCAACTAGGTAACATTATCAGTGTTAGAAAGTAGTGGGGTTTGCAGGGAGGAGCAGGAGCTGGAGACTTTGGGGTCCTTGGTGGTCTCTGAGCTTGGTTATTTTATTGCAGTTGTTTCGTGAAGGTAGAGAGGTTTGTATGGAGGAGGAGGAGGAGGAGGAGGAGGAGGAGGAGGAGGAGGAGGAGGAGGAGGAGGAGGAGGAGGAGGAGGAGGAGGAGGAGGAGGAGAAGGAAGTAGTTGTGGAAGATTGTGGGGTCCTTGGTATTCTCCGACCCAACTAGGTAACATCATCAGCACTAGAAGGATTTATGGAGAGGAGAAGAAAGAGGAGGAGGGGGAGGAGAGGAGGAGGAGGAGGGGGAGGGGGAGGAGGAAGAGGAGGAGGAGGAGGAGAAGGAGGAGGAGGAGGAGGAAGTGGTTGTGGAGGATTGTGGGGTCCTTGGTATTCTTGAGCTTGGTTGTTTTATTGCAGATGCTTCATGACCCAACTAGGTAACATCATCAGCACTAGAAGGATTTATGGAGAGGAGAAGGAAGAGGAGGGGGAGGAAAGGAGGAGGAGGAGGGGAAGGAGAGGTGGGGCTGTGGCATCCTTGGTGCTCTCTGAGCTTGGTTACTGTTATGACACAACTAAGTAACATCATCAGTGGCAGAAGAGAGTGAGGTTTGCTCACTGTTCAAGCAGTAAATAATATCCCAATAAGGGACCACTAGGAACATTAATCAATATTGACAGGGCAAGCCACTTGTATACATTACCAGCAATCTGTGAAAAATGGGTGTTGTATAGAATGCCTAGGAAATGTATAGAATGTGTGATAGCATTATTATATAATACCCAGGTATTCTGCAGAATGACAAGAACTCTTGAGACAAAGCATGACAAAAGAGTCATAGGTTAGGGTTAGGGTTAATAAACCCAACTGTTTATTGAAAAGACAAATATGAAAATGAAAGAATGTAAAATAATATATAGGACTTTCTTGCTGGAAAAAATAAAATTGCCAAGAAAGGGGGGGGGGAAGCAGTATTGATCTGCTTGTTGCAACAAGGATGGCTGGAATGGAATGGAGGAGAGGAGAGGAGAGGAGAGAAAATGAATAGAAGAGAGGAGAGAAGAGAAGAGAAGAGGAGAGGAGGGGAGGGGAGGGAAAGGGAAGGGAAGGGAAGAGAAGAGAAGAGAAGAGAAGAGAAGAGAAGAGAAGAGAAGAGAAGAGAAGAGAAGAGAAGAGAAGAGAAGAGAAGAGAAGAGAAGAGAAGAGAAGAGAAGAGAAGAGAAGAGAAGAGAAGAGAAGAGAAGAGAAGAGAAATTCTTTATTGGCCAAGTGTGATTAGACACACATGGTGTTTGTCTCTGCTGCATAAGCTCTCAATGTACATACAAACAACAAATTAATATAATCATGATACCAATAAGACAAGGTAGTAGGAAAAGTTGCAAGGAATGAGAAACACTGATTTAGATTAATCGTCCACATCCCCAAAAGTTGGCTAATATACATTCTTCCCTAAAAAACAACAACATAACCTTGGTTAAGTTTAAAGGCCAAGCATCTCTCCAACATGATTCTTCCACTCAACAAAAACCCACAATATTTCCCATCCCCCGCATCTAGCAGACCACTAGCTGAAAACAGGAAGGCATCTATTCTACTGTGCCATTATTTTATTTCTTCCTTTTTATATTTTTGTTTTTTTAAATCACCCTTTCTTTTAAAAGGGGGAAACAGACTGGAAAGACAGATGAGGGCAAAACGTCTTGATTCCCCACCGCCAGTCTTTTTCTGTCGCTTCAGGTTCTTAATCTGCCAGAAAAATATGTCCTGCAGCCCAGCCATAAAACAAGTTGTTATGAAGTAAACCGCATGATGTATCAGACAGGAAGAGAGAAACCAAACAGGTCAACTCCTTGAGATTTTCCCACAAGAAACTTTCAACAATGTGGCAGAATTAAGGGAAGGAAAAGAGAAGGAGACTCAACGGGCCTCCAGCAAGACCCAGTCACCACCAGCGTCCATTGCCAACTTCATCCAACCTATTGCTCCCAATGTCTACTTTCTTGTCAAATCAACAAATGCTTTATACTGTCCTATATTTTAACAGAGAGCATTCATTCTGGCCACATTTTGCCTGCAGAGAACATTCTTATTCTTATTATTTTGATATTCCATACTGCATCCAGTTCTGGTCACCATCAACGAAATGGAGACTGAGATACTCCCTAAGGTATCCTTACTAAAGCAGATAAAATCACAATCACAAACTTTTTAACAGATTAACAGAGTTGGAAGGGACCTTGTAGGTCATCTAGTCCAACTTCTGGAGGCAAAACCTTCCACTGATTAATTGTTCTCACAGTCAGGGAATTTCTCCTTAATTCTAGGTTGAGTCTCTCCTTGATTAGTTTCCATCCGTTGCTTCTTGTCCTGCCTTCAGGTGCTTTAGAGAATAGCTTGACCCCATCCTCTTCTTTGTGGCAACCCCTCAAATACTGGAAGACTGCTCTCATGTCACCCCTAGTCCTTCTTTAAAGTAGACATACCCAATTCCTGCAACCTTTCTTTACAGGTTTTAGCCTCCAGCCCCCTAATCATCTTCGTTGTTTTCTCTGCACTCTTTCTAGAGGCACAACATCTTTTTTATAGAATAAAATTCTTCATTGGCCAAATGTGATTGGACACACAAGGAATTTGTCTTCGGTGCATAAGGTCTTAGTGTACATAAAAAATACATTCATCAAGAATCATAAGATATAACATTTAATAATAGTCATAGGATACTAAATAAGCGATCAAAATCATACTAGGAAACTAAATAAAACCATATAAATCGTAAAGATGCAAGCAACAAGGTTATAGTCGTATTCGTGTTATATAGTGTTGTTTTGTTATATTGTGTTATATGTAACCCTAACCCAGAGGTGGTATTCAGCAGGTTCTGACCAGTTCCGGAGAACCGGTAGCGGAAATTTTAAGTAGTTCAGAAAACCGGCAAATACCACCTCTGACTGGAAATTTTACAGTATCCTTCCCCTGCCACGCCCACCAAGCCACACCCACAGAACCAGTAGTAAAAAAAATTGAAACCCACCACTGCCCTAACCCCTTGGATCACTAAACTGATAAATTTTGTAAGTAACTGTGGCCTTCCTGTCTCTTGATCATAGGGGAACACAATAGGGGAACAAGTTTTTAAAAAAGAGCTTCCCAAAGAATTAAGGATATAGAAGCACAAATTGATACAGCTATCCTTAGTAAGGTGGGTAACTTAGAATAGAATTCTTTATTGGCCAAGAGTGATTGGACACACAAGGAATTTGTCTTGGTGCAAATGCTCTCAGTGTACTTAAAAGAAAAGATACATTCGTCAAGAGTCAAGAATCATCAGGTACAACACTTAAGGATAGTCATGGGGTACAATAAGCCATCAGCTTGAAATGGCTGAGCAAATACAAATGTATTTTTCAAGTAGACAGCTATTTAAAGTTACAACTGCCAAAATAGGGAGATATTTATGAGAGTGAGATTCAAACAGTTTGATATGTGGTCAGATATGGGAGATTTCATTCTATACCCTATAATGGATGTCTCTGGATTCGAGGAGCAGCTGAGGTAGAAGACCTGGCTCACATCCTATTTGATTGTTACCTGTATAAGAAGATGAGATACAGATACCTCGGTCTATATACTAAACAAATGATCCATTGACCCATTTAATCTCCAGGTGACCTTAATGACTCACTAAAAGAATGCAACTGTCCACCTTTCTGCAAGGAGTATAAATCCTTCCATTCCCCACCATCCTGTCAGAGCTGAAGAAGCTTCTTGGATGAGAAGCTAAATGTCTTCAAAGAAAAAAACAAAGGAAGTCCAGTGGCCTCTTGAAAAAAGCACCCTTAGGACAAATGATCCATTGGGAACCGCATATCAAAACAACTTACCTTATGTGCAGCCAGAATTTGAAAACAACATTTAATACTTGAGCAAAATGGTTCATCTAAGATCAGGATATGTAGGACTGATTGGGGTAAATTGTAAGGGAGACACTGAAATAATGCAATCCTAAGTTGCATTAACAAAGGGATACAATCAAGATCAAGTGATGCACTAATACCATTCTATAAAGCCTTAGTAAGACCACACCTAGAATACTGCATCTAGTTTTGGTCCCCCCACTATAAAAAAGATATTGAGGCTCTAGAAAAAGTGCAGAGAAGAGCAACCAGGATGATGAGGGGACTGGAGGCTAAAACATATTAAGAACAGTTGCAGGAATTAGATCTGGCTAGTCTAGTGAAGAGAAGGACCAGGGGAGACAGGATTGCAGGGTTCCAATATTTGAGGGACTACCATAGAGAGGAGGAGAGGGTCAAGGTATTTTCTAAAACACCCGAAGGCCCGAGAAGGAATAATGGATGGAAACTGAACAAGGAGAGATTTAACCTAGAAATAAGGAAGAATTTGCTGACCGTGAGAACAATCAACCCATGGAACAGAAATTGCCTTCAGAAGTTGTGGGAGTTTCATCCCTGGAAGCTTTCAAGAAGAGACTGGACTGCCATCTGTCAGAAATGGCGTAGGGTCTCCTACTTGGGTGGGGGGGTTGGACTAGACGACCTACAAGGTCCCTTCCGATTCTGTTAATTTGTTAAAAAATAATTCTATCATATTTTATTTATCCATATATTAAATTATTGTATTTTATTCCAATTCATTTTAAATTCTATTTTATTCCAATTCCATTTTAAATTATTTTTATCAGATTTTAATAATAATTTGTGTTTGGAACTCTTCACTTTGATATGGCCCATGGGCTAATCAATAAATTCAACTAACTAACCGGTCACCACCATGATATCAAAAAGATGTTGAGAGACTCTAGATAGAGTACAGAGAAGAGCAATGAAAATAATAACAGATCCCGAAGCTAAAATATTTGGTGAACAATTGAGAGAATTAGGCATGTAGGGATGATATAATAGCAGTGTTCCAATACCTACCATAAAGAGGAGGGGTCAACCTATTTTCCAAAGCACCTGGAGGCAGGACAAGAAGCAATGGATAGAAATTAATCAAAGAGAGAACCAACTTGAACTAAAGAGAAATTTCCTGACCATGAGAACAATTAACCAGCCTTCAGAAGTTGTGAATGTTCCAATACTGGAAGTTTTTAAGAAGAGATTGGATAACCATTTTGTCTGAAATTATGTAATTTCCTGCCTGAACAAGGTTCCTTCCAACATCATTATTCTGTTATGATGATTGCTATTCTATTTTGAAAGAAAGCTCAATTGTTTTCCAGGGCATAGTGGGAAATTTAAGTAGTTCTGGCAACTCTCAGATCAACCCTTTTGGAAAAGGAAAAGCAGATTGATCCCAGGACCAGGATGGAAACAAGGTACCAACTTGCTACTTATTGGTTGAGAGTATGTCTAATAGTAACCAAATTGGAAGGGACCTTGGAGGTCTTCTAGTCCAGCCTCATCTGCTCAAGCAAGAGACATGGGGTGGGATTCAGCTGGTTCAGACCGGTTCGGATGAACTGGATGTTACATCTGGTTTGTTGAACTGGATGTTACATCTGGTTTGTTGAACTGGTAGTTGAACTGACCGGTTGGCCCCCCCACCCTATCTTGCCCCTCCCAGGAGTCTCCACGTAGCTCGTTTTGGATGCAGGTAATTGCTGGGTCCACAAAGAGACTCTGGGCAAAAAACAGGCCTTCCAGAAGTCCGGAAATGGGTCTATTTCCGGCTTCCGGAGGGCCTCCAGATCCCAGGGGAGGCTGTTTTTGCCCTCCCAGAGGCCCGAGGGAAGTCTCCGGACCCCAAGGAAGGCAAAAAACAGCCCTCCCGGAAGTTCCCGTAGGCCACATCCCACTATGGCCACGCCCACCCAGCAACCGGGCAGTGAACTGGTTGCTGGAGTTTTTGAATTCCACCCCTGAGGAGACCCTAGACCATTTCAGACAAATGACTTTCCAGTCTCTTCTTAGAAACCTCCAGTGATGGAACAGCCATAACATCCGAAGGCAATTTGTTCCACTGGTTGATGGTTCTCCCTGTTAGGAAGTTCTAGGTTGCTTCTCTCCTGCAGGATTCTATTACTATTAACCTTACAATTAAAGCAGTAGCAGTAGCTTATGGTTTTTGTTTCCTCTCTGGATTACAGGGAATTTTCTCCTTAGGTCTAGGATGCTTCTTCCCTTGGTTAATCTCCATCCATCCATTCCATTTCTGCCAGTGGTGGGATTCAAATTTTTTTACTACTGGTTCTGTGGGTGTGGCTTGGTGGGCATGGCAGGGGAAGGATACCCCATTCCCTCCCCATTCCTGAGGGACGGTTACTGCAAAATCCCCGTTCCCTCCCCACCCAACTAACCTGCTTTCCAGCTCCGTTCTCCTGTGCAGGGCAACAAAAGAAGACCCAGCCAATCAGCTGGGACTCGGGAGGTGGAGAATAGATGGGGGCGGGGCCTGTCAGAGGTGGGATTTGCCAGTTCTCCGAACTACTCAAAATTTCCACTACCGGTTCTCCAGAACTGGTCAGAACCTGCCGAATACCCACCTCTGATCTCTGCCCTTCAAAACCACATGGCAACCTTTGGAGGTTATCCAAAGGATGCACCATGCCAACATTTGGATAAAAGCTCATCTAATTGTTTTCTTTAGGAAGCAAATGTTCCCAAAGAACTTCATTTCCCCAACTGGCACTAATGTGGGTTAGGGAAGAAGTGGATGTCTCCGTGCAAATGTCAGCTTCAATTGACTTCCAGTGTCTTCTGCTCTCTACTGGCCTACAGTGGTGAAAATGCCACACCTGGGCCAGAGTGTGCCTCCGTGTGTAACTGTCCTTGCCATGCACTTTTACGAATGTCTCCAGCTGCGCCCGATGCGGCACACTATTACGCCGCCCCAAATTAACAAGTGGGGAGCCTTTGTCATTAAAGCGAGACAAGCCCATTTGTTTTTATTATGGCTGGCAAGAGAGCCTCGGTTTGCAGCGCAAACAGCAATGCAATTATCTTTGGTGATATTCCTCCATGTGGCGCATTCTAACTCACAGTAGCCCAGATTCAGAAACTGAGGTAATGTTTGCATTTTAAGTCCTGGGGGAAGACAAACTTCTCCAGAACTCCACTGTTAGCAAGGCAAGCTAACGATAAAGTTAAATAAACACAGCCCATCAATTTTGCCGTAGTCATAAAGAAAGGGGCTTGAAAAGGAGAGGCTGTCGTGAAAGGGGAGGGAAGGGAAGGGAAGGCGTTATTGTGATTGTGCATCAGATTGGAAACACCAAGAAATGTATGAATATAACTGCTGGGTTATAAATTTAAATCTCTCTCACTCTTTCTTTCTTTCTTTCTTTCTTTCTTTCTTTCTTTCTTTCTTTCTTTCTTTCTTTCTTTCTTTCTTTCTGTCTTTCTTTCAATCCTTCCTTTCTGCCTTTTCTCTCTCTCTCTTTCTCTGTTTCTTCCTTCCTTCCTTTCTGTCTTTCTTTCTTTCTTTCAATCCTTCCTTTCTGCCTTCTCTCTCTCTCTCTTTCTCTGTTTCTTCCTTCCTTCCTTTCTGTCTTTCTTTCTTTCAATCCTTCCTTTCTGCCTTCTCTCTCTCTTTCTTTCATTCCTTCTTTCCTTCCTTCATTCAATCCTTCCATTCTGCCTTCTCTCTCTCTTCTTTCTTCTTTTCTTCCTTTCTGTCTTTCTTTCCTTCAATCTTTCCTTTCTGCCTTCTCTCTCTTTCTTTCTTTCATTCCTTTTCCTTCCTTCCTTCCATCCTTCCTTTCTGCCTTCTCTCTCTCTCTTTCTTTCTTTCCTTCCTTCCTTTCTGCCTTCTCTCTCTGTCTTCTTTCTTTCTTCCTCTCTTTTTCTCTCCCCTCCCTCCCATTTGATCTCCTTCCCTTTTTTCCTTCCTTTCTTCCTCTTCTTTCTTCTTTCTTTCTCTCTCTCTCTCCCTTCTCTCCCTCCCTCCTATTTGACCTTCCTTCCTCTCCTTTCTTTCTTTCCTTCCTCTTCTCTTCTCTTTCTTTCTTTCCTTTCTCTTTCTTTTTTCTTCCTCTCTTTCTCTCCCTTCTCTCTCTCCCTCCCTTTTGACATTCCTTCCTTCTTTTCTTCCTCCCTTCCTCCCTGCCTCCACAGCAAAGCTTAATAAATATCACCTTCATTAATTTGTCCAAGGCAAAAGGTATTAAAGCCGCACAGAACATTTACCACAAACGCATTACTCTTTTTTTTGAAAATGACTTTTTTTCCCTTTCCCTCGAAGAAAAAAAAAGCCATTTTCAAAAAGAAGACAATGAAGAAGGGGTGGGAAAATTCACCACTTACCCTTTGAAACCGTTCTAGGAAAGATTAATTACCCGACACTTCCAAGTGTCAAGTTTTACTGGAAAAGGGAAATGAACCCACCCACGGCACTCTGATCTGTCTTTCTTCTGCAAAGAAAATACTCAAAAGATCTTGAAGGGGAATCTTTGATAGCAAAGCCAGGGTGGTTTGCGAGAGGCCAGACCGCAGTCATAGAGACTGCCAAGCTCATCCAAGCATATAAGGTCTGGAAGCAGGATTCCCAGAATGCAAAAAAAAAACGCTTAAGCACTACATTTGGAATGCAAAAAATAATAAATAAATAATAAAAATGGGGATCTTGATTTTTTTAGGATCTTAATGGTGAAGGGAGAAGTATCTCTGGTCTAGTGAAAAGAAAGACCAGAGGTGACATTGTAGAAAGTTAGCACCCATCCTTCTCCTAGAACAGTGGTGACTAACCGTTTTGGGCTCCTGTGCCAAAAATTGTGTGCGAGCGTGCCAGCACCCAGAAGGCAATGTGCCACCTCCCCACACCCCCTACACATGTGCGCGCAATCCCCATCCACCCCCACCGCCCCCTTACTTGCACTGCACCTCACAGCTGATTTTCAGCCAGTTAGAGGCCTTTTTGGGCCTCCCAGAAGTTTGAGGAAGACTTCTGCAGGCTGAAAACTAGGTCCGTTTAGTCATTTCCAGTATTTTCAGAAAAACAGAAAGTGACGAAATGGGCCTAGTTTTTGGCCTGCAAAACCTGCAGGAGCCTGCAAAGGCCTCCCTCAAGCTTCTGGGAGGCTGAATAAGGTCTCAAACCAGCCGAAAATCGGCTGTGAGGTACGCACATGAGCAGTGAGGAAATTTGGCTTGCACCTCGCAGCTGATTTTCAGCCAGTTTGAGGCCTTTTTTGGCCTCCAAGAGATTTGAGGAAGACTTCTGCGGGCTGAAAACTAGGTCCGTTTCATCACTTCCGTTATTTTCAGAAAAACAGAAAGTGATGAAACGGCCCTAGTTTTTGGCCTGCAAAGCCTGCAGGAACCTGCAAAGGCCTCCCTCAAGCCTCTGGGAGACTGAAAAAGGTCTCAAACTAGCCGAAAATCAGCTGTGAGGTGTGCACGTGAACAGTGAGGAAATTTTGCCTGCAGCTTGCGTGCCAGCACAAATGGTTCTGTGTGCCACCTGTGGCACACGTGTCATAGGTTCGCCATCACAGTCCTAGAAGAACGAAATATTCTAGGAAATATTAAAAAGGCAGAATATTATACCTCCCTGGATGAGAAAAGGAGATGCGTGCTCTTGGAAAGCAACCCCCACCTTCGTTAATAGCCCCAGAAAGACTGGCCCATCCTATCTACAAGACAAAAGACCTTTGCCCTCAGGACATAATAGGATTAGCCCTCTATTCATCTCACCATATGGCACCTTGGAAGATTACATCACCCAGCAAGCTTCAACCAAGTCTGGGACTCAAGACAACCTACAAAGTTACCTCTGCATGACCCCATAGGCGTCTGACAACCAATCAGGATACCGTTTTTTTTGTCAAAGGAACAAGAAGCAAGTTCAAAGCCCAACAGAGAGTATAAATAACACTCACTCCCCACTCCATGGGTTCTGCTACCCAGAATTACACGTGCTTGGTGGTTCTGCTTCTCCATTAAAACATCCTTCCAAGCAGCCTCCATGTTTTCAGTGTGTCTTTCTTCCCACTTGGAACTGAACCCAGATGCACATTTCTTCCAAAAACACGACAGCAGTGTTCCAATATCTAAAGGGCTGCCACAAAGAAGTGGGTGTCAACTTATTCCCCAAAGCACCAAAAGGCAGGGCTAGAAGCAATGGATGGAAACTAATCAAGAAGAGAAGCACTCTAGAACTAAGGAGAACTTCCTGACAGTGAGGACAATTTACCAGTGAAACAGCTTGCCTCCAGAGGTTGTGAGTGCTCCAACACTGGAGGTTTTTAAGAGGAGAAATTTCCTAATGATAAGAGTCATCAACTAATGGAATAGCTTGTCTTCAGAAGTCGTGGGTTCTCCATCACTAGAGGCTCTCAAAAAGAGACTGGACAACCATTTCTCTGATATGGCATAGGATCCCCTGCTTGAGCAGTGGGTTGGATTAGAACTGGGATGGCAAACTTAAGACCTAGCCCCTGGGGTGTTTGGTCTGGTCCACGGGGCTGCCCTGGAAACAGCAGACTGGCCCACAGTGCCTCTGCTGGTAAAAATGGAGCTGGGGGATGTGGCTGTATCATTTTTGCTGGCAGAGGTTTGCAGGAGGCCGATGCAGCTGAAAATGGCGCTCGTTTCTGGTCTCCTTCATTTCCCTGAACCCTTTTTTCAGTTTCTCTGAACCATTTTTAAAGGCCAAGGCATAATAATAATAACAACAACAACAACAACAACAATAATGAGGAGGAGGAGGAGGAGGAGGAGAAGAAGAAGAAGAACAAGAACACAAAAACAAGAACGAAGGAAAAAAACAACAAAGAGAGAAGAAAGAAAGAAGAGAAGAAGAAGAGAAGAAGAGAAATAAGAAGAAAGAAAGAAGAAAAAAAGGAAGAAGAAGAAGAAGAAAAAGAAAAGAAGAAGAAGAAGAAGCGAAGAAAGAAAAGGGAAGAGAAAGAAGAAGAAAGAAGAGAGAAGAAGGAAAGAAGAGAGAGAAGAAAGAAGAAGAAAGAAGAAGAAGAAGAAGAAGAAGAAGAAAGAAGAAGAAGAAGAAGAAGAAGAAGAAGAACATGAAGAAGAACAAAAACAAGAAGAAGAAGAAGAAGAAGAAGAAGAAGAAGAAGAAGAAGAAGAAGAAGAAGAAGAAGAAGAAGAAGAAGAAGAAGAAGAAGAAGAAGAAGAAGAAGAAGAAGAAGAAGAAGAAGAAGATGATGATGCACTATTTTCTTCAGTGTTGTTATGGGTTGAATTCTTCACAAAAGATTCTGCAGACAGAGATAATGGGGAAAGAATGTTCCAGGGTGGTCCATAAAATCTGTTTTTCTCACTTTTCTGTTGCCAGACTGGAACCAAGTTAGTTGACAGAGAAGAGGATAATCAATGCCATCGGTAAAACAAAGGTGTGAATTTGCCCTCTCTTGGATCATTCTCAAATATTCTTCCACCTGACATCCATTAAATGAGACATCTTACACGGCCTTGTAACACCCCACAGAAACACTCAAGCCACTGTAAATAATTCCCACCCACCCCCCACAGCTCCTGTCTACAATGATCTGATCAACTTCCATCGTTCCCCTGCTTATTTTTTTATTAAACCAAGTTTTAAACATGACTGTTCTCCAGAATTCAACAAGACGCTTCCTGAAGCCTCCCTGAGATCTGACGGGAACCAGTGGTGGTCTTCTACCGGTTCGGCCAAACTGGTAGCTCCGAGGATCATCTGTGAGCCAATTGATTCACTCCGATGATCAGCTGCTGGGCCACCCCACCACTCTAATACTCTAATACTGACCTTTATTTCCTGCGTTTCAACCTCAGCTGCTTCGTGCGGCACAGCCAGGGGTGGGATTCTACCAATTCAGACCAGTTCTATAGAACCAGTTGTTATGATTCTGCGCAGTTTGGCAAATCGTGCCCTCGTCAATCCTCATCGGCATGCACGACATTGGGCACATGCCTGACATCTCTGACTGTGTTCTTCCCCTCCCAGTCACTTCTTAAGGTATTTCTTTTTTTTTCCCCTCCCGATGATCAGCTGTTCCTAGGATCAGCTGTGCCGGGATTCCCCTCACTTACTTACTGCTTCACCCAGAAGGCTTCCCTGAGGCTCAGGAAGGCAAAAAGTGGAGGGAGGGCACAGCTACCCCCCCGCCTCTCTATTTTTTGCCTTCCTGGGCTCCAAAGAAGCCTTCTGGGAGCAAAAATGCCCCCCAGGAGACTTCCCTGAGGCCCAGAAGGCCCAAAAATGAGGGGAGGGTTTAAATCCTTACCCTTCTCTCTCCCTTCCATCACATCTAATGAAGTTTCTTAGAACTGAAGCGAACTTCTTCCTCCTCCTCAAGAAGAAAATAAAGTCCAGTTGCCTTTTGAAATAGCACTTTTGAGGCAACCATGACTTAGATGACCAAGAATCTCCATAGACATTTAAATGAACCTTCACTTGGGGGCCTGGTCTTTCTCATGTGGGAAGCCTCCACACACAGAGAGAAGAATGAAACATTTGGGGAGATATTAGAAAAGGCAGAATATTATATTTCCCTAAAGGAGAAATGGAGAAACACGTTTTTAGAGGCAGAAAGCATGCACGCGCACACACACACGCACGCACACACACACACAGCAGATGCCAGCCCTTAAAGAGATAAAGAGCTGATTGAATGAGGAAGCCAACTATCTAGATGGCTGCATTCATAAGCAAAGCAAATACTGCAGGCAGAAATCCATTCAAGGCAGGATATTTCGAAACCCCTTGCAGCAAAGTCTGGCAGCTAACAAAAGCTGAGTGATAGCAAGATTCAACACAGGACGAAAGCGATTAGCCCTAGTTAGGAATTGCTCAACACCCTTTTACAAACACAAAGCCCATGTTGCACAAATCCCAAACTTCAAAGTTACGGAAACTATAAAGATCCACCCACCTATTCAGCTGACCCGGAACTGCATGCTGTCTTTGGTTCTGTTCACCAATAAACTTTCTTTCCAATCAGCCTCCATATTGTTTCCAGGGTTTTTCCCCCAGCTTGGAACTGAACCAGATGGTGAAAATGACTTGATGGCCCATAATCAAATCTTCTTCAGACTCCAATTCGAATTCAAGTCCCGGTTCCTTTTCCTTGCAGGCTGAAAAGATGGAGCTACACCAGAGTTGGTATTCAGCAGGTTCCGACCAGTTCTGGAGAACTGGTAGCGGCAATTTTGAGTAATTTGGAGAACGGGCAAATCCCACTTTTGACTGGCCCCGTCCCCATCTGTTCTCTTCCTCCCGAGTCCCAGCTGATCGGCTGGGACTTCTTTTGTTGCCCTGTACAGGAGAACGGAGCTGGAAAGCAGGTTAGTGGGGTGGGGAGGGAATGGGGATTTTTCAGTAATCTTCCCCTGCCACGCCCACCAAGCCACACCACGCCTACCAAGCTATGCCCACAGAATCGGTAGTAAACAAATTTGAATCCCACCACTGAGCTACACACCCCACAGGCTGCTCACACGATCTGGGTTCTACGATTCTTTCCCTGTGCTCATTCATCGCCTGGCACTTTTCTCCTGGTTTTCAAAAGTGGAAACTCAGCTCCGATTGATTTCAGACGCTCACCTCGGGATCCTAATTTAGGTTTTCATTCAACCCGATCTTTTTGTTCCGTTTTCTCTCAGCCTACCTACCCATTTTGTTAATATTTTTGGAAAAGGGAAAGCACAACGAAGAAGGGAAACTAACCGTTGTTGAACTCCTCCAATTAACTGCTAATCACATTTACACCCTGGGGTGTGCAGAATTGGAATAAAAAATCAACGGCTCTCCCATTCTTTTCTTTTCCTTTCCTTTCTTTTCTTCCCTTTTTGTGAAGGGAGGCAGGCAGTAGAAGTGACAATTTGGCAGAGATCTCAAAGAGGTGAGAGACAGCTCCTTTGACAGAGGGCTTGCTCACCCACAATGCACAACACACACACACACACCCCTCTGGTTGCACAGACACACATGCCTGGTTTTTAATTTTTAAGCTCATCTTTGATGCAAAAAAAAGATTAGATGGTGTAAATCATTGGGGGGGGGGGGGAATTGCATTTGGAACAGTTGGTTCCAAAAAATACCAGTATTGTCTTCTCTTCATTGTATTTGCCATTTGGTGGGGCGGGAAATGGTATGTTTAACAAATCTGGTTTGAAATACAGGTATCCTCGACTTACAACCACAACTGAGCCCAGCATTTCTGTTGCTAAGCGGGACATTCGTTCAGTGAATTTTGCCTTGTTTTACAACGTCCCTCACCACAGTTGTCAAGTGAATCATTGCAGTTGTTAAGTTAGCAACATAGTTGTTTAGTGAATCTGGCTTCTTGAATTGACTTTGCTTGTTAGAAGGCCTCAAAAGGGGATTGCATGACTCCGGGCCATTGCAACCGTCATAAATGTGAGTCAGTTGCCAAGCATCCAGATGTAGATCGCGTGACCATGGGGGGGGGGGAAATGCTGCAATGGTTGTAAGTGTGAAAAATGGTCATAAGTCGCTTTTTTTTTTTGACGCCGTTGTGACCCGTTGAGGACTACCTGAATTCAAAATCGTATTTCTCATCCATTCTTGAATGGAATCAGGGGTCAGCTGCTGGGGGTTCGGGGGGGTTCGGGAGAGCCCCCAGCTAAGATTCTGTGCAGTTCAGAGGACTCCCAAATCCCACTTCCGGCTGGTCCCGCCTGTCCCTCCCAGGAGTCCGTTTTGGATGCAGGTAAGTACAGGGCCTGTGCAGAGGATCAGAGAGGGCGAAAAACGGGGCTCCCAGAAATTTGGGGAGGCTGGAAACAGGCCCGTTTCTGGCTTCCAGAGAGCTTCCGGAGCCAAGGGAGGCCATTTTTCGCCCTCACAGAGGCTCAAGGAAAGCCTCTGGAATCTTCCCCCACCGCCATGGTGCAGGAGGCTGCCTAGGCCACACCCACAGTGGCCACACCCACCCAGCAACTGGGCAAAGAACCCTTTGCTAAAACTTTTGAAGCCCGCCCTTGAATGGAATACTTCAGATTTTGGAAATTCATTGCTGCTTCCTGTCACTGCGTTTATTTTTGTTGTCTGAGGAGCTTTCCACAGATGTTTACAGAATAAGCTGGACTGGTTATCAAGTCTCCATAGTAACAAGATATGAGTGTCTTGTGAAGTTCTGTTTTTACTGCACATGTGCGCAAGGGAGGAGTTTTACTTCTACTTCATCTTTCATTATAGTCTTCTTTTGTTTGCTTAGTAGAATGGTGCTGCTGTTTCTTTGGTTTCTTAGTTATTTTGTAAATAAAGTATGCTGGCAACAGAAAAACACGATCCATTTCCTCTAATTTATAAAACTGAACGTTTTCGTTTTGACACTTCCATCGCAGAATATTAGAACAGCAAGCATAAGCGCACCAACGTGCTTATCGTCCCTGTCCTACTGTTTCTTTTATTTTATTTTTTATTTTTCTTATATGTATCCATGTATTCATAGCTATGTTTTTACTTATGCCTATTATCTTGTAAGCAATTGACGAAAATAAATAAATAAAATAAACAAATAAAAAAAGAAACCAACAACACAAAACCAACAACGATGGATGTTCTCACATCTAGCCGCGCGTGTCAAAACAGAATTGATTTTGATGGGGAAGCGATTGCTAAAATTGTTAACACATTTTGTTATTACCGTAGCTCATTCTAAATTGAACGCAAAGCCGTACCCATACTCTGTAAAAACACCCACAATGTTTGCACAGAGATTGTTAGTGTTCATTTAGTGACTTGTGGGTGAGGGTGACATATTTTGCTTCCCCTTCTGATGGGGCTGGAGTACTTTCTTTGGCAATGCAATATTCAGCCTCTAAAATTTCAAAGAACGGGGAATTTGGTTCTCAAAGAAAGCTTGAAACTGATATGCTTTAAGCAAAAAGTAAAAAAAAAAAATGAACCCCAATCCTCTTCCTTCACCAGTTCAATCCCATCTTGATATTACTAAGTGGTGCAGCCTGCAATACTCATTTTGAAAAATAGTTAGAAAGGGGCTCTGTTGCCAGAACAAGATGCTTTCTCTTCTTACCACAGAGTTGGAAGGGACCTTGGAGGTCTTCTAGTCCAACCCCCTGCTCAAGCAGGAAACACTATACTATTTCAGACAAATGGCTATTCAATTTCTTCTTAAAACTTAAAAACGTTCTTTCTTTCTTTCTTTCCTCTCTCTCTCTCTCTCTTTCTTTATTGGCCAGGTGTGATTAGACACACAAAGAACTTGTCTTGGTGTATATGCTTTCACTGTACAGAGAAAGAAGATATACTCGTGAAGATTCCAGTGTTGGAGCACCCACAACTTCTGGAGGCACATAGTTCCTCTGGTTAATTGTTCTCACTGTCAGGAAATTTCTCCTTAGTTCTAGGTTGCTTCTCTCCTTGATAAGTTTCCATCCATTGCTTCTTGTTCTGCCTTCAGGTGCTTTGGAGCAGTGGTCACCAACCAGTAGGCCGGAGACCATTGGTGGTCTGTGAGAAAATGTTGGTGGTCTGCAGAGAAATGTCCCTCCCAAAGCAATTAATCCAGGCTGCGCGGGAACACAAGTCTGCGCCGCTTGCATTGTGAACAACACCAGGTAGTGAGGGGAGGGGGGAAAGGGAGGAGGGGGGAACTTGCCCCACTCGCCCCATGTGCCTTGTCTGGCTACCAGGCTGCTTCTTTCCACTTCCTTCTTCTTCTGCTTTTGGCTGCATGCAAGGAAAGCAGCAAAAGTCTTTCTTTCTCTCCCCCAAACTCCACCAGAAATGAGTCTTTGGGACCCTGCAAGGCATCCTGCTCCAAGAGGCTGCGGCTGCAAAGACTCATTTCTGGCAGAGTTTGCGGGAGAGAAAGAAAGACTTCTGCTGTTTCTGCTGCTTTCCTTGCATGAAGCCAAAAGTCTCTTTCTCTCTCCCCTGAGAATGGAGTTGGAGACAGTATCCTGAGATCCCAAATGAAGAATGATCGATCGGTAGGAAAACAGGGTGGGGAATTTTCCTGCAGACTTTTTGGGGGATTTTCCCAGGGTCTCTGGTCCACGAGATTTAAAATTATGACTTTGGTGGTCCCTGAGGTCCAAAAGTTTGGCCACCCCTGCTTTGGAGAATAGCTTGACTCCTTTTGTGGCAGCCCCTGAGATATAGGAAGACTGCTATCATGTCACTCCCAGTCCTTCTTTTCACTAAACTAGGCATTCTCAGTTCCTGCAGCCATGTTCTTATAACTCATGTTCTCCTTCTCATTGATGGACAGCAAACCTTCACAGATATATATCAATGCACAATGCCTGTAAAACCAACTTTTCCCTAATCACTTTTAGTAGCAACAACTCTCTTTGATTTGTCTCCAAAGTTTTAGGGGAAGTTGATTAAGCCCTGGTGGTGGAGGGGTTAGAATGCAGGAAAAAGGTAACAGTTTCCCTGTCCAGTCCTGTCTGACTCTAGGGCGCTATCTCATCTCTGTTTCTTGGCCAAGGGAGTTGTCCAAAGACATATTCCATGGTCACGTAGCCAGCATGACTATTTGCATGCAATGGTTTTATCTTCCCACCAAAGTGGTACCTATTTATCTACTCACATGTACATGCTTTCGAACTGCTAGGTGAGCTGGAGCAAGGAACAGAAATTCACCCGTTGCATGGCGCTTAGGTCTCAAACCCCAGCTGGTAGGTTCCAGCAGACAAGTTCAGCCTCTTTAACCACTGAGCCATCACGCCACCTAGAATGCCGTATGGCAGGCATATTCTGCCCACAGCCAGGTGTTCGATCCTGACTGGCTGAAGGTTGATTCAGCCTCCCATCCTTCTGAAGTTGGTAAAATGAGGACCCAGATTGTTACGGACAATCTGCTGACATTGTAAGCCGCCCAGAGAGTGTTGTAAAGCACTGTGAAGCAATATATGCCAAAGTGCCATTGATATTGCTAAGTTGTAACCGCATATTTCTTGATCCAGCAGCAGATTCAGGAGACTGATAATAATCTCATAAAACAGCCCTATTAGCTATGACTTCACAACACTCTTGATATTACTGGGAGCAGCTGTATCTTTAATATAGACTCATAAATCCCACCAATTTCTTTATGCAACAGCTCCCTACTGGTGGCAGCTTCTAGAAGTCAACTTTTTTTTGCTGTTCTCTGGGCTTAGTCATCCATCAATCAGAATAAGCTGGAAGGGACCTTGGAGGTCTTCTAGTCCAGCCCCCTGCTCAAGCAGGAGACCCTATACCATTTCAGACAAATGACTGTCCACTCTCTTCTTGAAAACCTCCAATGTTGGAGCACCCACAACTTCTGGAGCCAAGCTGTTCCACTGGTGAATTGTCCTCACTGTTAGGAAGTTTCTCCTTAATTCCTTGATTCTCCCTTTGATGAGTTTCCATCCATTGTTTCTTGTCCTGCCTTGAGGTGGCTTTGGAGAATAGGTTGACTCCCCCCCCCCCTCTTCTTTGAGACAGCCCCTCAAATACAGGAATATGTCTATCATGTCCCCCCTAAGTCCTTCTTTTCTCTAGTCTGGCCATCCCCAAATCTTGCAACCATTCTTCAATTGTTTTAGTCTCCATGATTAAACATCTTAATTGCTCTTTTTTGCACTTTTTCCAGAGTCTCAACACCTTTTGGGTAATATGATGACCAAAACTGGATGCAGAATTCCAGGTGTGAATTCCTTATTAAGGATTTATAAAGTATTTACTAATGTTTCGTGTGATTTTGCTTTTCTCTTTGGGAACCAGGTAAGTGGCGTCCACACCAGTGGTGGGATTCCAATTTTTTTACTACCGGTTCTGTGGACGTGGCTTGGTGGGCGTGGCAGGGGGAGGATACTGTAAAATCTCCAATGAGGGGTGGGATTTGCTGGTTCTCCGAACTACTTAAAATTTCCACTACTGGTTCTCCAGAATTGGTCAGAACTTGCTGAATACCACCTCTGGTCCACACTAAGCAAGCCAGAGAGCTCAAGTTTACCAGTTCATCTAATTAAAATACAGATAGTCCCAGTGGTAGGATTCAAATTTTTTTACTACGGGTTCTGCGGGCGTGGCTTGGTGGGCGTGGTTTGGTGGGTGTGGCAGGGGAAAATACTGCAAAATCCCCATTCCCTCCCCACCCCACTAACCTGCTTTCCAGCTCCATTCTCCTTTGCAGGGCAACCAAAGAAGACCCAGCCGATCAGCTGGAACTCAGGAGGTGGAGAATAGATGGGGGCGGGGCCAGTCAGAGGTGGGATTTGCAGGTTCTCCGGACTACTCAAAATTTCCGCTTCCGGTTCTCCAGAACTGATCAGAACTGGCTGAATACCACCTTTGATGGGAGCTGCACCTAAATGCACCTTAATGGGGGGAGTTCCATCCATCCAGACGAACAGGAGAGAAATTAAGAAATCTCAGATAAGGGTTCAAATCAGGGGTGGGATTCAACTGGTGCTACTACCAGTTCGGTGACTACGTTCCACGCACGTGTAAAAAAACCTTAAGCTGTGCCACCCGGACAGCTAAAAAGCGCTGTGCGTAGGTGTGCAGCGTTTGAAAAGCCTCTTTTTTCCTGCTTTTCAATCTCAGCTGTGCCACGCAAAGCAGCTGAGGTTGAAAAAGCAGGAAATAAAAGACAGGTAAGAGCCCGGGCGGGCAAGTGGGCCAAACAGCAGCAAACACAGAACCGGTTCAGTGTCTGCTGCTCTTCAGAACCGGTAGCATCCCACCCCTGGGGGTGGGGCCAGTCAGAGATGGTATTTGCCGGTTCTCAGAACTGCTCAAAATTTCTGCTACCAGTTCTCTAGAAGTCCGTTGTTAAAATCAATCACATCCAATTTGACAGCCTTTTTTGTGCCAGAGTTCTGAAGCAAACCATTGTGGTCGTTAAGTGAATTGCACGGTCATTAAGTAAATCTGGCTTTCCCCAGTGCCTTTGCTTGTTGGAAAGCAGCTGGGATGGTCGCAAATTGGAATCATACAGTGCTAGACACCGCTTCTCATGCCCCTGTCAGAGTCTGAATCCAAGGAGGAAGATGAATAGATGACAGGGCGTGGGAGTGTGGCTCCATTGGCTGTGGAGGAAACTGGGGAAGGGCAAAGTCTGGCTGGGCAGAGCAGGAGAGAGGTAGAACAAGAGAGGGGGAATTCAGAGGAAGAACCAGGCCCACACCCTCTTCATCCTAGGGCACATAGGGAGGAACGGAAAAGAGAGCAACGTCGATGGATGGCTTACGGGGGAGAAAAGGGCCCTGATTCCCTTCATTAGCCACAGCTGGGAAAAGAGTTTAAAAGAGATGCATGCTGAGTGCGGCAGCTGCTGGGAGCAAACATGAGTTTATCTTGTGTTGACTTCGGTTATCTTTATTCCTGCCGTCTTCCCAACTGTGTTGAGTTATTGCCGTGCCTTCACATCTGGAATTCTTGCTCCTACCCTGTCGGAATAATTACCTCATTTTGCCTTGATTTGACTTATAGTTACAGTTTCTTTGTTGACCACATTTTGGACTTAATTCTTTGCAGTCAAAAGCCGTTCTTGGGAGAGTTCTGGCTCATCTTCCTCTTCAGATTCAGGGTCCAATGAGGTGTGGGGCATGACACTATCAGTAAAATGAGGACCCAGATTGTTAGGCGATTTTGTAAACCATTTAGAGGGGGCTAGAAAGCACTGTCAATTGTTATATGCTTAGTACAATTGCTACTGGTTCAAAAGGGTTGGAAGCTCCCCAATTGGGGATTTTTAAGCAGAGGCTGAATGTCCAACTATTAGGGTTTCTATAAGAGTAGATCTCCTTCCTCAATTGCGGGTTGGGATAGATGACCTTTGAGATCGCTTTGAGTCTTGCAACTGTTTTTCATCACTTCATTTTTTTTCCAGGTATTTCATCCTGCCTGAAATATCAAAGGGATATAAAGAAAACAGATGGATGCCCTACGGGGAACAGTGCAAAACGTAGCCCATGAAAAGTAAAGAACAACAAAAAAAAGGAAAAATAACAGCGAAGCCTCTCGCACCGTTTGATAAAAATAGAACATTTTCTTACAATTCCCTACAGAGGCAGAATGGGATCATTAGTACGTTGAAAATCAGAGAGAGTTTGCCTTGAAGATTAAATTGGGGGAAAGTTCAACTAAAAACTGGTACATACTATAATTTGATGGGGTAGAACAGGCTTCTTCTGGCTGTGTGTTATGTGAGTTCTAGTGCCAGGTTGGAGAAAGGTGAGTTCATTTCTGTTCTCGCGTTGAAAGCAAACATGTCATTGAATGCTGAGTTTTAAATAAGAAAAATTAAAATATCACGAGTTGAAAGGTCTCGGATCGACTCCTGGTGCCAAATCTGAACTTAGTAGGAAAAGCAACCGAGAGATGTCTGATCAGGTGGCTCATATAAGCAAGTCAAGCTGCATTCTGACTATCGCATACATTTGCAATGCACATTAAGCAGCTCAATGCCTTAGTAAGCCTTAGTAAAGCCACATTTGGAATAGCGCATCCAGTTTTGGTTACTGCATTACAATAAAGATGTTGAGACTTTTTTTTTGGGGGGGGGGGGAGAGCAACTAAGATGATTAAAGGCCTTGAGATTAAAACATGTGAAGAACAGTTGCAGGATTTGGGGATGGCCAGTCTAGGGAAAAGAAGGACTAAGGCAGTGGTGGCTAACCTTTTGGGGCTCTTGTGCCAAAAATTGAGTGTGCGCGCACGCACATGCACTCATGTGCTAGCACCCAGAAGGCAATGCATGCCCCCCCGCCCTCTGTTCATGTGGGCACAATCCCCCCACCCACCCCCTTACCTGCACTGCACCTCCCAGCTGATTTTCGGCGTCGCAGAGGCTTGAGGAAAGCCTCTGCAGCCTTTGCAGGCTGAAAAATGGGCCCATTTTGTCACTTCCGGTATTTCCAGAAATACAGGAAGTGATGAAACGAGTCTATTTTTCGGCCTGCAAAGGCTGCAGAAGCTTCCCTCGAGCCTCTGGGAGGCCGAAAAAGGCCTCAAACAGGCCAAAAATTAGCTGTGAGGCACGCACATGCACAGTGAGGTAAGTTGCCCTGTGGCTTGCGTGCTGGCACAAATGGCACTATGTGCCATCTGTGGCACGTGTGCTATAGGTTCATCATCACGGGACTAGAGTGACATAATAATATTACAGTATTTTAGAGGCTGCCACAAAGAGGAGGGGGTCAATTTATTTATTAAAGCAACTGTAGGCAGGACAAGAAGCAATGGATGGAAACTAATCCAGGAGAGAAGCAACCTGGAATTAAGGAGAAACTTCCTAACAGTGAGGACAATTAACCAGGGGAACAGCTTGCCTCCAGAAATTGTGGGTATTCCATCACTGGAGGTTTTTAAGAAGAGACTGGACAATCATTTGTCTGAAATGAAAGGGTCTCCTGCTTGAGCAGGGGGCTGGACTAGAAGACCACCAAGGACCCTTCCAGCTCTATTCTGGTTGCTTGATTGATTGATGTTTCCAAATGGAAATAACGGGGAGTGACAACAACAGCAAAAAAACTAACCAAGTCACAGATTGGTTCAAGGGTATTGTCCAGTGCTACCTGCATCCCTCAAGAAAATCCTGCTAGATTTCCCCACCCCCACCCCCAGAATTAGTCAATATCCAGAGGCAGATAATTATGCTGGAAGAAGAAAAAAAGAAAAGCTGGATTATTTAGAAGTTAGAATATGTTACCCTGAGTTAAAGCATATCTATTCCTCTCTTTGCATGCCACCTCCTTGAGCAGAATTCTGCAGAAGTCATAGACCTTTAATATCAGTGTATTTTTTAACCTTCTTTTTAATATTTTATCTCTCTCCCAAGTAGCAGATGTCTCTTTATTTCATGGAGATTTCTCACTGCTGAACAGCATTTTGTTGGATAGCCCAATGTTCAAGTCCATCCAAATCCTTCTGTACCTTGACACTGTCTACTGAGCTGTTAGCAATTCTCCCCATCCTAATTTTGTGCCGTTTTTGTCCAAATTCGATGAGCATCCTTTCTACCTCCCTTCTAAGCCCATTTATAAAAATCCAAATTAATTCCACTACCACAAACATGACAGAGAATTTGAAAATTTATCATGGACCACATCAAGCATGAAAAAGTATTTGTTACTGTCAGTCCTGAATTAGTTTCCAGGCCTGGTCAACTGTAGAACATGAGTAATTAATGAGCCCTAGGATATCCACAATGGCTTCCTTGAATCTGCAATTAATTTTTAAAAAATTATTTAAAATCTTAAAAGAAAAAAATCCCTAACTCTCACAAGATCATCAAATAGCATGAATGTTCATGAGCGAAACTGCATAACGTTTGCAAGAGATCTTGTGCATATTTCTCCATTTTCAAAAATGGTTTTAATTTCTTTTATTAGCCAAAGAATCACCCTTTAGATTACAGATAAACAGAGTTGAAAGGGACCTCATAGGTCATCTAATCCAACCCCCCGTCCAAGCAGGAGATCCTACACCATTTCTGACAGATGGCAGTCCATTCTCTACTTGAAAGTTTCCAGTGATGAAGCTCCTACAACTTCTGAAGGCAATTCCTGTTCCATGGGTTGATTGTTCTCAGTGTCAGAAAATTTATCCTCATTTCTAGGTTAAAATCTCTCCTTGGTCAGTTTCTATCCATTATTCCTTGTCTGGCCTTCGGGTAGAAAATAGAAAATAGCTTGACCCCTTCCTCCTCTGTGTGGCAGCCCCTCAAATATTGGAAAGACTACTATCTTGTCTCCCTTGGTCCTTCTCTTCCCTAGACTAGCCAAGCCCAGTTCCTGCAACCATTCCTCGTATGTTTTAGCCTTCAGTCCCCTAATCATCCTGGTTGCTCTTCTCTACACTTTTTCTCTACACTCAACATCTTTTTTATAGTGTGGTGACCAAAACTGGACGTAGTACTCTAGGTCTGGTCTTACTAAGGCTTTATAGAGTGGCATCAGTATCTTTCTTTAAAAGTCAACCCAAAGTTACACAATAATGTTACAGAACTGTTTCAAAAAGGAATGGAGTGAACAGAATCCTGTTTTCAGCTGAAACTGCAGATTCTTGAAATCAGAGATTGACTCTTTCCTAGTATGATTTAATTGCTTATTTGTACCCTATGACTATCATTAAGTGTTATATCTTATTATTCTTGACAAATGTGTCTTTTCTTTTTATGTACAGTAAGAGCATATGCACCAAGACAAATTCCTTATGTGTCTAATCACACTTGGCCAATAAAGAATTCATTCACTCATTCGGTGCACAACTAGAGTAGATACTGTATGGGAATAATAGAATGACATGGCATGGCATAGCATAGAAAATATGGAATGGAATGAATGAATGAATGAATGAATGAATGAATGAATGAATGAATGAATGAATGAATTCTTTATTAGCCAATTGTGATTAGATACACAAGGGATTTGTCTTGGTGCATATGCTCTGAGTGTACATAGAAAGAAAAGATACATTCGTCAAGAAGCATAAGGTACAACACTTAATATAGTTAATATATGAATGAATGGAATGGAGGAGAGGGGAGGGGAGGAGAAGAGAGGGAAGGGATGGAGAGAAGAGGGATGGAGTGGGAGAGGAAAGAAGAACCAGGAACAGGGAAGGGAAGGGAATAGAAGGGAATAGGAATTTGTCTTCAGTGCAGAAACTTCAATATTCTAAAGTTAAAAAATAAATATCTTTAAAAAGCAATGAGTGTTTGAAGGATCAGATCTTTCCCACACATAGCACCTATTCAAACTTCTCCATGCCAAACTGATCTTTAACTACAAAGCGTACACATAGTGCTTGAATTATGGCCAACCCTTTAGCAACTGTTTGAAGTTATGATGGACTTCTGCAGGGCTTCTTATGACCTGGATTCAAAGTTTGGATGACTGGCTCCCCTCCTCCAAGTTCCCATGATCATTTTATGATACTGCTTGAGCAGGAGGCTGAACTAGAAGACCTCCAAGATCCTTTCCAGCTCATTCTATTCTATTCTGTTTCATTCTGTTCTGTTCCATTCCATATTTTCTATTTTATTCCATTCCATTCCATATTTTCTATTCTATTCCATTTCATTTCATTCCATTCCGTATTTTCTATTCTATTCTATTCCATTCCATTCCATTCCATTCCATTCCGTATTTTCTATTCTATTCTATTCTATTCCATTCCATTCCATATTTTCTATTCTATTCCATTCCATTCCATTCCGTATTTTCTATTCTATTCTATTCTATTCCATTCTATTCCATTCCATTCCATATTTTCTATTCTATTCCATTTCATTCCATTCCGTATTTTCTATTCTATTCTATTCCATTTCATTCCATTCCGTATTTTCTATTCTATTCCATTCCATTCCGTATTTTCTATTCTATTCTATTCTATTCTATTCCATTCTATTCCATTCCATTCCATATTCTATTCTATTCTATTCCATTCCATTCCGTATTTTCTATTCTATTCTATTCCATTCCATTCCATTCCATTCCATATTTTCTATTCTATTCCATTCCATTCCATATTTTCTATTCTATTCCATTCCATTCCATTCCGTATTTTCTATTCTATTCTATTCCATTCCATTCCATATTTTCTATTCTATTCTATTCCATTCCATTCCATATTTTCTATTCTATTCTATTCCATTCCATTCCATTCCGTATTTTCTATTCTATTCTATTCCATTCCATTCCGTATTTTCTATTCTATTCTATTCCATTCCATTCCGTATTTTCTATTCTATTCTATTCCATTCTATTCCATTCCATTCCGTATTTTCTATTCTATTCTATTCCATTCCATTCCATATTTTCTATTCTATTCCATTCCATTCCATTCCGTATTTTCTATTCTATTCTATTCCATTCCATTCCGTATTTTCTATTCTATTCTATTCCATTCCATTCCATTCCGTATTTTCTATTCTATTCTATTCCATTCCATTCTATTCCATTCCATTCCATATTTTCTATTCTATTCTATTCCATTCCATTCCATTCCGTATTTTCTATTCTATTCCATTCCATTCCATTCCATTCCGTATTTTCTATTCTATTCCATTCCATTCCATATTTTCTATTCTATTCCATTTCATTCCATTCCGTATTTTCTATTCTATTCTATTCCATTCCATTCCATTCCGTATTTTCTATTCTATTCTATTCCATTCCATTCCGTATTTTCTATTCTATTCTATTCCATTCCATTCCATTCCGTATTTTCTATTCTATTCTATTCCATTCCATTCCGTATTTTCTATTCTATTCTATTCCATTCCATTCCATTCCATATTTTCTATTCTATTCTATTCCATTCCATTCCGTATTTTCTATTCTATTCTATTCCATTCTATTCCTATTCCATTCCGTATTTTCTATTCTATTCTATTCCATTCCATTCCATTCCATTCCGTATTTTCTATTCTATTCTATTCCATTCCATTCCGTATTTTCTATTCTATTCTATTCTATTCCATTCCATTCCATTCCATATTTTTCTATTCTATTCTATTCCATTCCATTCCGTATTTTCTATTCTATTCTATTCTATTCTATTCTATTCCATTCCATTCCATTCCATTCCATTCCGCATTTTCTATTCTATTCTATTCCATTCCATTTCGTATTTTCTATTCTATTCCATTCCATTCCATTTCGTATTTTCTATTCTATTCTATTCTATTCTATTCTATTCTATTCCATTCGTATTTTCTATTCTATTCTATTCCATTCCATTCCGTATTTTCTATTCTATTCTATTCCATTCCATTCCGTATTTTCTATTCTATTCCATTCCATTCCATTCCGTATTTTCTATTCTATTCCATTCCATTCCATTCCATTCCGTATTTTCTATTCTATTCCATTCCATTCCATTCCATATTTTCTATTCTATTCTATTCCATTCCGTATTTTCTATTCTATTCCATTCCATTCTATTCCATTCCATTCCGTATTTTCTATTCTATTCCATTCCATTCCGTATTTTCTATTCTATTCTATTCCATTCCATTCCATTCCGTATTCCAGTCATTCATTCCGTATTTCTATTATTCTATTCCATTCCATTCCGTATTTTCTATTCTATTCTATTCCATTCCATTCCATTCCATATTTTCTATTATATTCTATTCCATTCCATTCCGTATTTTCTATTCTATTCTATTCCATTCTATTCCATTCCATTCCGTATTTTCTATTCTATTCTATTCCATTCCATTCCATTCCATTCCGTATTTTCTATTCTATTCTATTCTATTCCATTCCATTCCGTATTTTCTATTCTATTCTATTCTATTCCATTCCATTCTATTCCATATTTTCTATTCTATTCTATTCCATTCCATTCCGTATTTTCTATTGTATTCTATTCTATTCTATTCTATTCCATTCCATTCCATTCCATTCCATTCCGCATTTTCTATTCTATTCTATTCCATTCCATTTCGTATTTTCTATTCTATTCCATTCCATTCCATTTCGTATTTTCTATTCTATTCTATTCTATTCTATTCTATTCCATTCGTATTTTCTATTCTATTCTATTCCATTCCATTCCGTATTTTCTATTCTATTCTATTCCATTCCATTCCGTATTTTCTATTCTATTCCATTCCATTCCATTCCACTCCACTCCACTCCACTCCGTCCCGTCCCGTCCCGTCCCATCCCATCCCATCCCATCCTTTTTTGTGCTCAGCAACCATGTTAGTGGCTATCCTGTCAGAGCTGAAGAAGCTTCTTGGATGAGAAGCAAACATCTTCAATAGAGAAAACCAGAAAGTCCAGTTGCCTCCTGAAAAAAGCACCTTTGGGATAACCATGACCTGGAGGACTGAGAATCTCTATAAAGACTTTTAGTTTCACTTTGCCACATAAAAGTTGGACTCCATTACGGTTGTACGTCAAGGACTGCCTGTCTGTTCACCGGAGAGCTTTGCTGAGTTTTGTTAAGCTTTTTTTTTAAAAAAAAAAAAGCCATAAAAACACTAAGCACATCGTATATTTTCAGCGCTGGCCATTTGATGCCCAAGTCTGTCATTTCAGCCCAGTCAAACATTCAGATGTGAGGAAACGGACTGACTGCAGATTAAACTCAGCCCATAAATAAGAACTTGTGACGCTCTGTTTAAAAATGTAAAGAACAGCCATGTTTAATTTACAGCTGAAAAGTGAGATGCAATTAATCAAGATAAGGTGGGGGGAAGAATAGTGCAATCTCCCACCCACCCCCAACTTCCATCCCTGAAATAAATTTCAAAGCTTCTCCCTTGTCCTTAATAATGGATGTTGCACTATTATAGTTATTAATACCCCATAGGTTAATATTTATTTCTCTCTTAGTGTTTGATCAATGAAATCTCAGCCCAGAGTTTTGCATGAATTAGGTGGTTCTCTGTCATGGAAATTCATCTTTATTTTTACGGTGTCAAGCGAGCAGGGAGAATTACGACCAGAGCTGTCATCTCTGAAGGGAGAAAAATGTCATCCGAAGCTACAGAAAGGATTTCTGATCCTTGGCAGATCTTGGTTTCAGGATCCTGGAAGGACACAGAGAATGTTTTATGAGGGGGCCAAGATTTAGTCTGTTTGAGGGCCACAAAAGGGCCTCTGAATGACATCCAGGAGTTATATTTCCCCCCAAAAAGGAAGAGTTAACACAAAGGAACAGGCTAGGCCAAACTGAAGTCAGCTTTGATTTAAGGGAAGCCACTCACCATGCAATTAAAATGATTTTTTTTTCCCCATCAGTCACCAACATCTGGTAGTCCTCGAACTACGACCATAAGACAACAAGACAGACACAGATTTCAGAGGATAATTAGAATTGCAGAAAAAACATTTACTACAAACCTGCCTTCCATCGAGGACCTGTATCCTGCATGAGTCAAAAAGAGGGCTGTGAAAATATCTACAGACCCCTCACATCCTGGACATAAACTGTTTCAACTCCTTCCCTCAAAATGACGTTATAGAGCACTGCACACCAGAACAACTAGACACAAGGACAGTTTTTCCCTGAATGCCATCACTCTGCTAAACAAATAATTTCCTCAACATTGTTCAACTATTTACTAAGTCTGCACTACTATTACTGTTAATTTTCTCATCACTCCTTATCGCTCATCTCCTCCTCCTACTTGTGACTGTATGACTGTAACTTTGTCCCTTGTATCCTTACGATTTATATTGACTGTTTCCTAGAATGATTTGATTGCTGATTGTACCCTATGACTATTATTAAGTGTTGTACCTTATGATTCTCAATTCTTGATGAATGTATCTTTTCTTTTATGTACACTGAGAGCATTTGCACCAAGACAAATTCCTTGCGTGTCCGATCACACTTGGCCAATAAAAGAATTCTATTCTATTCTATAATTGAGTTCAAGATTTTTGCCGTTGAGATGTTTGTTAAGTGAGTTTTGCCTCATTTTACAACCGTCCTTGCCACAATTCCTAAATGAATCACTGCAGTTGTTTAGCTAATAACACTGTTGTTGAGGGAATCTGGTTTCCCGATTGAGTTTGCTTGTCAGGTCGCAAAAGGGAATCACGTGATCCAGGGATGGGTTTCAAAAAATTTAGCAACCGGTTCTCTGCCAGGTTGCTGGGTGCGCGTGGGCATGGTAAGCGTGGCCTTGCCAGCCTCCTGCACCGTGGCGTGGGAGGGCGTTTTCAACTTCCCCAGGCTCTGGAGACTTTCCTCAAGCCTCCAGGAGGACAAAAACAGCATGCCTGGCATACAAAACGGGCCACATGGGGACTCCTTTTTGTGTTGTACAGGTCACCTTCAAGAAGTGAGGGGAGCTGAATGTCAACTAAAAAAATACTCCTTTGGTCTTTTTAGTTGCCAGCAGAAAGGGGTGGGTGAAAGCAATGCATTCCTCAAATGCCTTAGATAATCACCTTAATAGCCCAAGATTATTACTGGAGAGCCTGTTTGATGACTCTTGGCTATGGATGTGTCCCATTGGAGAATATACATCCAGGGGATGGGGGGAAGACCAAGGACAAGGGGGAAATGAATGATGTATTTTAGTGGCAGCTGTGGGGTGGGCGGGGCCAACCAGGGGTGGGATTTAACGGTTCAGAAAAACCAGCTATTAAAAATGATAAAATTAGCTACCAGTTCGCCTGAACCGGGGAGAATCGGTAGCAGCCCATCCCTTCACATGACTTTGGGACACTGTAGCCATCATAAATATGAGTCAGTTGCCAAGTGTCTGAATTTTGACCACACGACCATGGGGATGCTACAACTGTTGTAAGTGTTTAAAAAATGGTCATAAGTCACTCTTTTTTCCAGTGCTGTTGTAACTTTGAACAGTCACTAAATGAACTGTTGTAAATCAAGGACCACCTATATCAAGATAAAGTGAAGTATTAATACCGCTGTACTGGTATAATGACTTGGTATGGCCCCCCACTTGAAATATTGTGTCCAGTTCTGGACACAATAATACCAAAAATGATGTTGAGACTCTCTACTGCAGAGATGAGCCAACGCAAATGATTGAGGGCTGGAGGCCAAAACCTACGAAGAACGATTGCAAGAATTGGATATGTCTAGTCTAGTGAAGAGAACGATTAGGTGTGATGTGATAGCAGTCCTCCAGTATTTGAGGGGCTGCCACACAAAAGAGGGGAACAAGCTATTCTACAAAAGGCAGGATAAGAAGTAACAGATGGGAATTTATCAGAGATCCAACCTAGAATTAAAGAGAAATTTCCTAACAGTGAAAAAAATTAAGCTGAGAAACAGCTTGCCTTCAGAAGTTGTGGATGCTAAGAAGAGATTGGACAACGATTGGTCTTGCTCGGAGACTCAAAAATATTGGCTAAAAATTAGAAAATGGTTGCAGGAGATCACTAATGAACAAATAGAATTAGAACCAGAATTATTCTTACTGGGGATATTTAAAAAGAAATACAGGAGGAATACAAAATATATAGTATTACATATTTTAACGGCAGATAGAATTGCCTATGCCCAATGTTGGAAAAATACATATGTACCACCAGATGAATTGATTATTCTCTCCTTGTTCAGTTTCCATCCATTATTCCTTGTCTGGCCTTTGGGTGCCTTGGAAAACAGCTTGACCCTCTCCTCTCTGTGGCAGCCCCTCAAATATTGGAAGACTGCTATTAACCTAATCTTACATAGCTTTTTCTCTGGTAATATTATACTAATAACTAGAGCATACAAAACATTTGCTAGACCAATACTCAAATACAGCTCATCAGTCTGGAACCCACATTACATATCTGATATTAACACAGTTGAGAAAGTCCAGAAATATTTCACAAGAAGAATTCTCCACTCCTCTACTCGTTGCAGAATACCTTATATGCCACCAGACTCAAAATTCTAGACCTAGAAAACCTAGAACTACGTTGCCTTCAGTCCGATCTAAGTATAGTATATAAAATCATACATTGCAATGTCCTACCTATCAATGAATACTTCAGCTTCAACCATAACAACCCAAGAGCAAACAATAGACACAAACTCAAGGTTAATCGCACCAAACTTGATTGCAGGAAATACGACTTCAGCAACAGAGTGGTCAATGTCTGGAATACTCTGACTGACTCTGTGGTTTCTTCCCCAAACCCTAAAAACTTTAACCTTAGACTATCTACTTTTGACCTCACCCCTTTCCTAAGAGGTCTATAGGGGGCGTGCATAAGCGCACCAACGTGTCCACTGTCCCTGTCCTATTGTTTCTTTTATTTATTTATCTTTAATTTTTCTTATATGTATCCATATATTCATAACTATGTTTTTACTTATACCTATTATCTTGTAAGCAATTGACAAATTGACAAATAAATAAATAAATAAATAAATCTCTCCCCTGGTCCTTCTCTTCACATATGGGAGAAAGTGTTCTCAGCTCCTTCAATCATCTTTGTCACTCAGGGTGACTTAATTTCCTGGTTCCTTTGCTAGCGTTTCCTCTGGTCTAACCACTTCCTAAAATTTTCTGATTGCTGGTCGAGTTTCCTGTTTGAGCTTAACCAACAGCTCAGAGCTTCGCTTCCTGTCACCTAACCACCAGCTCTAGGCATTCGGTCTGTTCCCAGTGAGGTTCTCTCAAACCAAGTTCTTCGTAAACAAATCAACCAATCGACCATCCCCATACCAACCGATCTAACAGTCAGTTTCCAGATGATGCTTTCCAACTGTAAAAACTTGTTTTTGTTTTGTGGTTAGGAGCTGTGACCAATCAAGTAGGTCTCGTCGCTGGTCTTCTAGCTGTTGCTCAAGAATGAAAGCTAGATTTTATTATCTCCTGAGGTGTCCAGAGAGGCGGACTACAACGATGGAGAATGATGCATTAAGAGATCTCAAGATAGGTTCTATTCTTTATACGTTTGCGATACAACTATAACACAGGTAGAAGAAGATGGACCTACATCACAACATCACAACATCTGTAGCCCTTTGTTTTCCTTGTTGGAGGTGTCTGCAAGAGAGGGTTAAAAAAATGCCAAGATGGCAGCTGCTTGGGACAGACATAAAAAGCAGGTAGAGTTTTTGTCATACCTTAGTGACTACTATCTTAACTTTTTTCAGCCGAAGAGACAGTTTGGTAGAGTGGCTAAGGCACCAGTCTAGAAACTAGGAGATGGTGAGTTCTAGTCCTGCCTTAGGCATGAAAATCAATTGGGTGACTTTGGGCCAATCACTAGGAGTTCTAGTCTAGAAACTAGGAGATGGTGAGTTCTAGTTCCATCTTAGGTATGAAAGCCAGCTGGGTGACTTTGGGCCAATGAACAGTTCTGATTCTGCCTTAGCATGAAAATGTCCCAGTCTGTAGTACACTTTCTTCCTCCCTCCCTCCCTCCCTCCCTCTTCTATCTTTCCTTCCTTCCTTCCTTCCTTCCTTCCTTCCTTCCTTCCTTCCTTCCTTCCTTCCTTCCTTCCTTCCTTCCTTCCCTCCCTCCCTCCCTCCTTCCTTCCTTCCTTCTCAATTGTACTTATACATATCTTTCTCTCCCTCTCCCTCCCTCCCTCTCTCTCCCTCTGCCTCCCTCTCCCTCCCTCCCTCTCTCTCCCTCTCCCTCCCTCTCTCTCTGTCTCTCTCTCCCTCTCCCTCCCGCCCCTCTCCCCTCTCTCTCTTTGCACATATGCTCAGGCATAATGGCAAAGACTTAATGAAGAAGAGTGATAGATAGGCGGTGCTATCTATGCTATCAAGTTTACAAAGAGATACTGAAGTGACTAAGATTTTCTGATGCGTTTGTCCCTCTGATTATGTTTATTTGCCTTTTGCTGTCACACTTTACAACTTTGCAGACAAAGGAATATATTGACTAGAGAATGGAGAGAAACCCACGAGTCATGGGCACCAAATTCAAAGCTTTCACACTTCATTTTTAAGAAATTACAAATTTTAAAGAAGTAGCGAGCGTGAGATGCTTCCATAAAGATATTTCATAGAATCTAAGAATTACGAAGTTCTATAAGGTGTAGGTTTTTTAAAAAAAAAAAAAACCCTCTCGAATTCAAGCCCACGTTAGGTACAAGATTGTTAAGAAATACATGCTAGACGGAAAGAATAGAACCCAGAATAATAGGGTTGGAAGGGACTTTGATGGTCATCTAGTCCAACCCTCTGTTCAAGCAGGAGACCCTATACCATTCTAAGCAAATGACTATCCAATTTCTTCTTAAAAGCCTCCAGTGATGGAGCATTCACAACTCCTTGAGGCAACATGTTCCACTGGTTAATTCTTCTCACTGTCAGAAAATTACACCTTAGTTCTAGATTGCTTCTCTCCTTGATTAGTTTCCATCCATTGCTTCTTATCCCACCCTCAGGTGCTATGGAGCAGTGGTCACCAACCGGTGGGCCGCGGCCCACTGGTGGGCCATGAGAAAACTTTGGTGGGCCGCAGAGAAATCTCACCCCCAGAGCACCCCCACAAAGCAACTAATCCAGGCTGTGCAGAAACACAAGGCTGCGCCGCCCACATGGCCCGCAGGAATCCTTCCTGCCCACTCACTCCTTACCCGACAAACTTGCCTGCTAATTTGCTATTTTTCCTTTCTCCGACCATCATCTATCTGTTCGGCTGTGCCAGGAGATTTAGATTAGCTAGGAAGCAGAAAAATGGTTGGATTTCTTGCTTTCTAATCTAGCTAGTCTTTAGATCTTCGGCTGAGCACAGCCGAACCTCCCTTAGGACTGAAGGTTTGCTTGCAAACTCATGGCAAGTTGAGAGACTGAGATAGCCGATGGCAGATAGGTAGATCACTGAATGATTCTGTGAGCAACTCAATCTGCCTGCTTTGTCTGATTTTGGGTAAAAGTTGCTCTTTTTTTTATAAAAAATTCAATATTTATATAAATATTTATAATATTTACATACAAGCCATGCCCAGCCAGTCACATGACCACCAAGCCACACTCACAAATTAGGCTGTGCCCACAGAACTGGTTAGTGATCCCTGGGATCTAAAATTATGAGTTTGGTGGTCTCTGATATCCAAAAGGTTGGCAACCTCTGCTATGGAGAATAATCAATGCCCTCGTTCTTGTGACAGCCTCTCAGATATTGGAAGACTGCTATCCTATCACTCTTGGTCCTTCTCTTTGTTAGGCTAGGCATACCTCATTCCCTCAATTGTTCATTGTGTGCTTTTTTTCTCATCATTGTTGCTCTTCTCTGCACTCTTTCTAGAGTCTCAACATATTTTCTGTATCCCATTGTCCAGAACTGGACACATTATTTCAATGTGTATGATTTCACCAATGCCGTGCAAATTTATATGGCTAGATGACCATCTACTTGAAGACATTCTACTGGAGATAGCTCCATATTTTGGGCTTCACTGGTGACACTGTTAAGCTGTTGTTGCTATAGAAATGTTTTTCTACATTTAATTGGAATTTGACCAGGGGTGGGATTCAATTTTTTAATAACCGGTTCTGTGGGTGTGGCTTAATTGGCAGGCGTGGCTTGGTGGTCATGTGACTGGGTGGACATAGCTTGGTGGTCATGTTATTGGCTGGGTGTGACTAACTCGATATCATTCATATCAAGGCACGCACCTTCTCGTCTGGCCTCTCATGACTATGGGGATACTGCAACAGTCGTAGGTGTGAAAAACGGTCATAAGTCACTTTTTTCAGTGCCATTGTAACTTTGAATGGTCACTCCACACAAGCAAAGTACCAGCAAAGGAGGGAAAAAAATTCCAGAGAAGTTCCTGAGACAGGAAGTCTAGTCCTGCCAAGAATGTAATAAGGGTTAACGGAGAGGCAATTTCTGTAAGCAACACCAGAATGTTTCCTTCCTGCCTTCCTTACAGGATTAGGCCAGTAATTTCTTCTAACAACCAGTTTTCCAAACTGCTTAGAATGTTAACAACCAGTTCTAGGAAATAGGTGCAAACCTGTAGAATCCCACCCCTGAATTTGACTCCCTGTAGATTAAGATTTCACTTCCTGCCCTCCTGACGACGTGGAACCAGTTTTGACCGTGACTTTGTGAGACCTTTCAGACCTAAGAGGGACATCACTCCTGAAGGAACTGAGGCTTGATGTCGTTAATGAGGACACAGAAATAGTCCTCAAAACAGAGAGAGAAAGACAAAATGGCTGTTGGCTCATGTGCTGAAAATTGCCACAGCAAAGTAGAAAGAAAAAAAGCAAGAAAATCAGAGGGAAGTTGGCCCTGCTAGAACTAAACAAGATGGAATAGGAAATTATGATTTTTAAATACCGAAATCAGGGGAAATTGTTTTTTTTTTTTTAATGGGTAGAATAAAAGACAAGGAAGACAAAATATGGCCTGGAGCAGAGGAGGGGGGGTATCTCCAAATTTGTCAACTTGAAGTCTTTTGGACTTCAACTCCCAGAATTCCTCAGCCGTGCTGATTGGGGAATTCTGGGAGTTGAAGTCCATCCTGTATAAAGTTGCCAAGTCTGAGAAATGGTGAATTAGAGAAATAACATGAAGAGAGGATGCAAAAGTCGCTGTGGGCGAATAGGTGGCAATATAAATTCAATCAATCAATCCATCAATGAATAAATAAGTAAGTAAGTAAGTAAATAAATAAATAAATAAATATTAGAATTGCATAAATATAAGAATTGAAATAAAAATTTCTCCAAACAAAAATTTAACCCCTCAGTCTGAGGGATTGTGGGGAGGCTGGCTCTCAGAACTTCGGAAAGAGGTCGTAAGTACATTTGGAGAAGGGAACTTTGTAATTTTGAATGGTTGCTAAGCAATCAGTCGTAAGTCAAGGACTACTCTTCTTCTCAATGAGACTTGTCCTTCAAACATGCATTACCAGCAGAATTTGATTGACATAAAAATAAACAAATATTGAAATATTGAACAAGAGAATAATGAAAGGTTATAATTTAACAAAAACATCTGTGTTATTAGAATTATATAACTTGTTAAATGTAAATATGATGAATATTATTTTATTCATATTAAAATGTGATTAGAAAGGGGATATTTTTTTAATGTAATAGTGGCATAATTAGAAAAAATAGAAAGGGGATAAACAATGGAAGATGATAGTTCAATATAAATCTGTGTATTATTATTAGAACTATATAAGTTTGTTAAACACAACAAATATGATTGTTAATATTTTATTCGTAGTTAAATTTAGAATATGGAGATCGGCATAAAAATAACATACTGAAATATTGAATAATCAAAGAGTGAAAGGTTATAACTTAACAAAATATGCGTATTAATATCAAAATTTTATAAGATTGTCAACTGTATTAAACACGAAGAATATTGCTTGATTTGTATTAAAATGTAGGCCAGACAAGGAATAATGGATGGAAACTGAACAAGGAGAGATTCAACCTGGAAATAAGGAGAAATTTTCTGACAGTGAGAACAATCAACCCATGGAAAGAATTTGCCTTTGGAAGTTATGGGAGCATCATCACTTGAGACTTTCAAGAAGAGATTGGACTGCCATTTGTCAGAAATGGTGTAGCGTCTCCTGCTTGGGCAGGGGGTTGGACTAGATGACCTACAAGGTCCCTTCCAACTCTGTTAATGTAATCTAAAAAATTTTTATTAAGTTTCAGCCTTCCTGTCTCATTGGTGCTCAGGAGGGATGTCCAACCTTGGGAACTTTAAGACTTGTGGACTTCAATTCCCAGAATTTTTTGACCAGAATTCTAGGCCTTGAAGTCCACAAGATTTAAAGTTACCAAGGTTGGGCATCAGCTTCCTGAGTTTTCAGGACATGGTGCCTAGAGATCTATTTTAATAGTCTGCTCACAGCTTCCCCAAAGACAGTGAGACGCAGCTATACATTCTCCCATCCTGCATGGCCTGCAGACATTTTTTTTCCCCTTACAGTTTTTGCATTGATTCCACATTTCCTAAATCACATGTAGTTTTCCTCAGAAGCCAAAGTCTGCTGTCTCTCGACAACCTTCTTCAAAAAAAGAAAAAAAAAAAGAAAGAAAATAAAATATTCTGCAGCTGTGGAAAATAAAATAAAATAAAATAAATCCCTTGAAATATTTTCCCTCCCCTCCCGCACGTTTGATTGAAAGCAGACTTTCAAAATATATATATCTCCAAGAGTTCACTTTTATAAGGAATGTGGATTTAAAGGAAGGAGGCGCACGAATAAATCCTTCCATTTCTTACAAAATGAGTTCCTGACTCTTCCTGTATCACTTTGACAGGCGAGCATCGATGTGACTTGTCAGCATCAAAATTTTAATACAGGCGATACCCTCACCTGTCCTTCCTTCTCTTTCAATTCCACGGGAGGCTGCAACACATCTCCTTGTTTAGACTAGATCCAGATTGATTCCGTTCTAAAAAAAAGGCCGAGATTCACTTCCAGGCTCCCAGTAGACAGGTTGCAAATCATCAGTTGCCCTCATTACCAAGAGTTGGATTTTGAAAGGGAGTAAAAACACTGTTGCAGGGATGCAGTGGCTCGGTGGATAAGACTCTGAGCTTGTCGCTCAGAAAGGTCGGCAGTTCGGCGGTTCGAATCCCTAGCGCTGCGTAATGGAGTGAGCTCCCGTTACTTCTCCCAGCTTCTGCCAACCTAGCAGTTCGAAAACATGTAAAAATGCAAGAAGAAAAATAGGGACCCCTTTGGTGGGAAGGTAAAAAGCGTTCTGTGCGCCTTCAGGCATTTAGTCATGCCGGCCACATGACCACGGAGACGTCTTCGGACCGCGCTGGCTCTTCGGCTTTGTAACAGAGATGAGCACTGCCCCCTAGAGCCGGAATCGACTAGCACGGAAGTGCGAGGGGAACCTTTATCTTTACTTAAAGCACTTTTGGGCAGAAATTGGAGAGAGGCTAGGATGAATGGAACCCTCAACCAATTTTGAGCTTGGTGGTTTGGTGGTGGTTTCAAGGATTATTAGTTCCTTGAAGCCAGAGTAAAATCTGAAATAATTGTCTGCTGAAACAGAGATGGTTCTTAGTACCCAATTTTCAGAGAAGGAAGGAAGGTGAAGGGAGGGAGGGAAGGGAGGAGGAAAGGAAGGAAAGAAAAGAGAAAGAATAGAAGTAAGAAAAAAAGGAGAGAAAGGAGGGAGGGAGGAAAGGAAGGAAGGAAGGGAGGGAGGGAGGAGAGGGAGGGAGAGGGACGGAGGGCAAGGAAGAGAAAGGAAAGGAGAGAAGGAGGGAAAGAAAAGACAAAGAATAGGAGTAAGAAAAAAGGAGAGAAAGGAGGGAAAGAAGGAAGGACAGGAAAGGAGAGGGAGGGAAGGGAAGAGGAAGGAAGGAAGAGGGGGGGAGGGAAAGAGGAAGGGAGGGAGGGAAGGAAGGAGAGGGAAGGAGGGGAGGAGGGAGGGGAGGGAAGAGGAAGGGAGGGAGAGAAGGAAGGAAGGAAGGATGAAAGTAAGGAGAGGGAGAAGGGAGGGAGGAAGGAAGGAAGGAAGGAAGGAAGGAAGGAAGGAAGGAAGGAAGGAAGGAAGGAAGGAAGGAAGGAAGGAAGGAAGGAAGGAAAGAGGAAATAGTAACAAACCCAAGACTAAACTATTCTTGATCTGTGTGGAGCATTACTCTAATGCACTCTACAGTTGCATTAATTGACCAGGTCTGAACACATTGGAATCCATTCAGACTCATTTCATTAAACTCATGTCCATCTTTTTAATCCACCAAATCAACCTTCTGAGATGAAGTTCTCAGTCATTTCTGGAACTTTAAACTAGATTTGAATCAATGTTGGAATCTAGCCAGATCCATTTTGCAAAACAATATCAACCTTCAAACAGGATCCAACTGACCGCTAGTTGACTAGATTCTTGTGTGTAGACATGAGCAATAAACCAGCTTAACTGGAACGTAATGTGTGGCCCTGATTCTTCACACCTGACAGGAAGACTACACTTGTAAGCTATCCATGGTTGTCTCTACTCCCACTGTGATGTAGCATTTTTCTAGATAAGTGAGTCAGAACATGTCCTAGGCAGAAAATTGCAGGTATCTCCAGATAAATAATTTCACTAGTAATTAGAGAAGGAAAGATCTTTATCAGTTTTTTTCACATGTTTCTTTCTAAGTCCATCCTCTGTCAGATCTTTATCAAATTGCATTTAAATAAAATGATTATGCGTGCATAAAATATAGATCGTACACATTTTATTTCAAAGTAGCTTTTTTCGACAAGAATTATATCACCACTGGTAAAGAGTGAGCGAAAGGGGGGGAGGAGGAAGAGGAGGTGATAGAGGGAGAAAAAGAAAAGGAGGAAGAGGAAGGGGAAGATGTGTAGGAGCAAAAGCAGGAGAGGAAAAGGAAGAGGAAGAGGAAGAATAAGAAGAGGAGAAGGAGAAGAAGAGGAAGAGGAAGAAGAGGAGGAGGAGGAGAAGAGGAAGAAGAGGAGAAGGAGAAGGAGAAGAAGAGGAAGAAGAAGAGGAGGAAGAGGAGGTGGTGGTATAGGAAGAAAAAGAAGAGGAAGAAGAGGAAGGGGAAGATAAGGAGCAGCAAAAGCAGGAGAGGGAGAGGAAAAGGAAGATGAGAAGGAGGAGGAGGAGAGGAAGGGGAAGAAGATTAAGTAGTTTTCCTACATATTTTGGAAGGGGCAATCAGCTGACTCATCTTAAAAAGGAGTTCCTTTCCATAAGGCCCTCTGTCTTCTACGATTTTCACAACTTAATTAGTATAAAACCACTTTCCATATTCCAAACAGGTTCCTCTTATTAACTTCTCTTTTCCAAGCATGTTTCACACTCCATTCCTCCCTAAAACATGACATTAAGCAGAGACCCAAATGATATTGATGGATTTAGCTCAATGTAATTCCAGTTTATCATATTGCCATATTTCTGAATTTTCATCTGTCCTGTACAACTTGGATGGCTGATAAGTCACCTGTGGCCTTAGGGTGTGAAGAAGCCCAGATAATTGTCTTACATTTAGGAAGACACCCATAAAGTATTTGGAGCCCTAAACCTCCTTAATATCAAGAAGAAGAAAAATGAAAACGGGAATTGCCATTATCATTGTGTATCAATCATCGTGACATCCCAGTTTGGATAGTCATGAAGACTGTCTCCTTCAAGAGATTTGCAGGCTGGATCTTCCAGAGATCAAACAGCAAAGTAAGGGATCATGTCACATCATTTATTTGACATTTCTGTAAAGAAGAAGAAATTTAATCCAGAATTGGAAAAGGGCGATTCTAAAGGATGAAGTCACAGGCGCTGGGATTGCAAATCTGGGAACATTCCTACTAAATTAACTTGTCCTTTTGGTTCACCCAAAGGGACGCGGTGGCTCAGTGGCTAAGACGCTGAGCTTGTCGATCAGAAAGGTTGGTGGTTCGAATCCCTAGCACCACGTAACGGAGTGAGCTCCCGTTACTTGTCCCAGCTTCTGCCAACCTAGCAGTTCGAAAGCATGTTAAAAATGCAAGTAGAAAAATAGGGACACCTTTGGTGGGAAGGGATGCGCTTTCAGGTCTTTAGTCATGCCAGCCACAGCACCACGGAGACGTCTTCGTACAGCGCTGGCTCTTCGAGATGAGCACCGCCCTCTAGAGCCGGAAACAACTAGCACGTATGTGCAAGGGGAACCTTTACCTTCACCTTTTGGTTCACCCCAATGCCTGACTCCAATGGGCTGGATTTGGACAACATTCCAAGTCAGCAAAATGATCTCAATCCGTCAATGATCAATCAAGGATAGAACCCAGCAAGTCTACTAGAGGCTTCACTGACCTGGTGAAGGATGTTATGCGTAGACAAGAGCTGCAAAGCTAATGTATCATGCTTTGTCCTTCCAAGTTTACCATAAATAAATAGATACAAGCTCAAGGTTAATCGCACCAAACCTGATTGCAGGAAATACGACTTCAGCAACAGAGTGGTCAATATCTGGAATACTCTACCTGACTCTGTGGTTTCTTCCCCAAACACCAAAAACTTTAACCTTAGACTGTCTACTACTGACCTCACCCCTTTCCTAAGAGATCTGTAGGGGGTGTGCATAAGCGCACCAACGTGCCTACCGTCCCTGTCCTATTGTTTCTTTTTATTTTTCTTATATGTATCCATTTCATGTATTCATAATTATGTTTATACTTATACCTGTTATCTTATAACCGCTTGACAAAATAAAATAAAATAAAAAATAAATGTGTGGAGAGACCAGTTCAGATTGTTCATTATCTGCACCCCCAGATACTTAATTCTGTTGACCACCTCTATAGATGCATCCTTGATACTGTGTGGACTATGACTATGCTGGCTCTTTCTAAAATATACAATGATCTCCTTTTTTTATTAACATTTAGAACCAGGTTACTTTTATTGCACCAGTCCACCAGAGCCTTCACCTCTTCTCTATATGCACCTTAATTGTTGTCCCGGATAAGACCCATCCCCTTGCTCAATGCAGGACTCTCATTCCAACCCAACCAAATAGTCTATTTTTGAAAACCTCTTGTGCTGGAGAATCCACAACTCCAAGAGGCAAGCTCAGGGGTGGGTTTCAACCGGTGTAACAACCGGTTCGCTGAGCTTCGCGCGCACGCCCCGTATTTGAACAACACCCATTTTCAGCTCTAATACTTACCTTCTACTGCAGCCCCAGTGAGTAAATCAGCTGAGGTGTGGCAATCCACTGTGTCATGCGAATCAGCTGAGCTTAAAACCCTGGAAATAAAGGACAGATTAAGGCAGGGGCGGGTTTGGCAGGCCAAATCATTGTCATAACTATCGGTTCGCGTGAACCAGACCAAATCGGTAGAATCCCAACCCTGGGTAAGCTCTTTCACTGATTAATTGTTCTCACTGTCCAAATTTCTCTTTAATTCTAGGTTGGGTCTCTCTTTGACAAGCTTCCACCCATTACTTCTTGTCCTGCCCACTGGTGCGCTAGAGAATAAGTCAATCTTTTTATCAAACACAGGAACTTAAATAGACTGTAACCATCATGAGATTCTCTGCCCAGTGGATTATACAGATTTAAGATGCATGTGTACATACAGGACTATGTATACAAGGTTGCTTATGTTATGTAGACTCCTGTATGGTTGACAATGATTGCCCTTCTAGGTCTCATGAAACAAAACATTTTGGGCAGCTGGTTTAGATAGACTTTCCCTTTTCCTCTCTCTTTGAGCCTTCTCCTTCTGTAGGAGAAGGAATAGCAGAACCTGGGGACAGAGTGAAAAGAGGGTTCAGCCTAGAATCACTATGTAGTCACAAACTCCCCTTGAGTGCCTGTTGATTCTTATTTAACTTAAACCAGATGCTATTATTGATAAGATTCCTATGCATAGGCTTTTAGCAATAAATCACCTTTAGACGTAGACCTGGTCTTTTGCATCTGATACCTTCTCTTTCTCCTTTTCATCTCCTTCATCTAGAAATATACCTTTTCTTTTTCTCCTCCTCTCTTTCTCCTCTGCATCTCCTTCTCATTCTCATCCCCCTTCTTGACATATACCTTCTCCTTCTTTTTCTCTCCTGCATCTCCCTCTTGTTCCCTTTCTCAATATATACCTTCCCCTCCTCCTCTTTTTCTTTCTTTTTCTTTCTCCTCTTCATTTCATTCTCTTTCTCCTTCTCAACATATACCTTCTTCTTCTTATCTTTTTTCTCTTCATCTTCTTCTTCTTCCCCTTCTCAATATATACATCCTCCTCCTCCTCCTCTACTCTTTCTCCTCTTCAACTTTCTCCTTCTTCTCATTCCCCTTCTTGATATATACCTTCTCCTTCTGCTCCTCTTCTCTTTCTTCTCTTCATCTCCTTCTCATTCCCCTTCTCAACAAATACCTTCTCTCCCTTCTTCTCTTCTCTTCTTCTTCTTCCTCTTCTTAACATATACCTTCTCCTTCTTTTCCTCTTTTTTCTCTTCATCTCCTTCTTCCCCTTCTCAACATATACCTCCTCCTCCTTCTCTACTCTTTCTCCTCTTCTTCTTCTTCTTCTTCTTCTTCTTCTTCTTCTTCTTCTTTTTCTTTTTCTTCTTCTTCTTCTTCTCCCTCTTCTTCTCAACATATACCTTCTCCTCATATTTTCCTTTTCATCTCCTTTTTCTCACTCCCTTTCTCAACATACACCTTTTCCTTCTCCCCCCAATTCTCTTTCTCCTCGCTCCTTCTCCTTCATCTCCTTCTCCTTTTACAGTACCCCTTTTTCAAAGTCAAAGTTGGATGGATGGTGTCATAGATAGACCACAACTTTCAAATGCCCCTCAGCAAGAGGCTTGAAATGCGGCGCATTGAGTTATTCACAAACGTGGCTAGATGGCAGTAGATCCCAAGCCTGTTAGAGTCCTGAAAGGCCATTTTTAATCGAGACACACAGAAAACACAATGAGATCCTTTTGCAGAAGAACCAGGCTTAAAAACTCCAAGCACGTGTTCCCAGTCCCCATTTCGGAATTCCTTAGAGTGAGTAGATTAACTTAAAGGAGGGAAGAAAAAGAGAGAGCTACCATGTCATCACTGCTGGCAGCCACAGCCTATGACCTCAGCAGACAGAGATGCAGCTTACCACAATTTAATAAACTGGAACATTTAAATTAATTTGGCCAAACTGCGAATTTCTAAATGAGATAATTTGCTTTAAGCACCTGAACTTTCTCCCACACACAATGCTCCTTTCTCTCCAGACTTCTCTTTCTCTCTTAATTGAGACAATATTCCAGCTCCTTCGAATGTAATTTTGAACAACACAACGACACAATCCTGTTCTCTTCTTCAGCAATGACTTTTTTAAAATCTATTTTTCTTGCCTTTTTTCTCTGTCTCTAAGCTTTCTGCCCACTATGGTTGTGCCTATTGCTTTGTCCCATCGCATGTTGAAATGGTTAGTAAGGTGTAAAATGAAAATGACAGTATATAGATAGTCCTTGACTTACGACAATTGTGCAATTGCTATGCCAGACAGTTGTTCAGTACGTTTGGTCCCATTTTACGACCTTTCCTGCCACAGTTTTTAAGTGAGGAGGTCCTTGATGCTCTCTCATCTGGCTTGTTTTCTTGCAGACGTTTCATTAGCCAAACTAGGTAATGTCATCAGTGCAAAGTCAGTGTTGATGTAAGCTAGTTTGGCCAATGAAATGTCTGCAAGAAAACAAGGAAGCTCAGGGAGCACCAAGGATGCTTCATCTCAACCCTGGGCTACAAATATTCTCAAATATTAATATTAAAATAGTAATATTACATACATTAAGAAGAGATTGGATAACCATTTGTCTGAAATGGTATAGGGTTTTCTGCCTAAGCGCGGGATTGGATCAGAAGACCTCCAAGGTCTCTTGCAACTCTGTTGTTCTATCCTATTCTGTTCTGGTCTAGTCTAGTCTAATGTAGTCTAGTCTTCATTCCAATATTCTATTCTGTTCTGTTCTATTCTTCATTCCAATATTCTGTTCTGTTCTATTCATTTTTATTCTATTCTATTCTACTCTACTCTACTCTACTCCACTCCACTCTAATATATTCTATATTCCACTATTCTATTCTGGTCTGCCCTGCTCTGCTCTGTTCCATTCCGTTCCATTCCATTCCATTCTACTCCATTCCATTCTATTCCATTCCATTCCATTCTACTCGATTCCATTCCAGTCCATTCCATTCTATCCCATTCCATTCTATTCCATTCCATTCCATTCTACTCCATTCCATTCCATTCAATTCCATTCTATTCCATTCCATTCTACTCCATTCCATCCCATTCTATTCTATTCTATTCCATTCCATTCTATTCCATTCCATTCTATTCTATTCCATTCTATTCTATTCCATTCTACTCCAGTCCATTCTACTCCATTCCATTCTTCATTCCAGTATTCTGTTCTGTTCTGTGCTGTGCTGTGCTGTGCTGTGCCTTGCCGTGCCGTGCCATTCCAATCCAATTCTAATTCTAATTCTGTTCTGATGTGTTTTGGAGCTTTTCTGTAAATGGCTGTGCAGATTTCAACATGGAAGTTGAGACACCCCTCCCCAAAAATTAACAGAAGAGATCTAGCAGTTGAAAAATTTGCCTAAGATGACAATTATGAAGCCAGATTCTCTCCTCTAGAAGTCAAGGCTAGGGAGAAGTCATTTGTTTTTAGCATCAATGCAGATAGTCCTCGACCTACGACAATTCATTCAAAGTTACAATGGCACTGAAAAAAGGGACTTAGGACACACTTATAGGACACACATCTCCATGGTCACTCAGTCAAAATTCACACACTTGGCAACTGACTCATATTTATGAGAGTCACTGTGTCCTGGGGTCATGTGATCCCCTTTTGCGACCTTCTGACAAGCAAAGTGAATGAAAAAGCCTGATTCACTTAACAACAGGGTTATTAACTTGATAACTTAAATGATTCACTTAACAATTGTGGCAAGGAAGGTTGCAAAATGGGGCAGAACTCACTTAACAGTTATCTCTCTTAGTGTTCTGACCCAAATCTTGTTCCAAGGAAACAAACTCCAGATGGAGGTAACAGCAAAACCTTTTAATGATTCTTTACGAATTCCGTTCCTTCCCGGTTAAAAGGCTGTTTCAAACTAATTGTCTCTTATAAGAACAAGCCTTGCCAAGGTGGTGCAAGGCTGCCAAGAACACCTGATAAAGTTACTCAGAAATATTTCAAACACAGAGGGTCTCCAAACACCAACCAAGATATTCCAGGCGTCCCCAAGACTTGAGTGTAAAACTTCTTTGCTTCCTGGAAAGGACTCCGGTTTCTCAGCTGGCTTTTATCTCTTAAGGGTGGGGCCATCACCTTGCAACCTCACTCTCGAGTCGCCCATGCTGCTGCAGCTGCTCTTTCCTCTAGCAGCCCTGAGCACATGTGCACTGACTCCTCGGGGACCTCTTCATCATTGCTACCAGCCTTCACTATCTCCCAAGACAGCATTCCACTCCATGATGGTCCTGGCCCCATCCCTGCCTCACACGCAGGCCCCTCATCTGAGTCCTCGCTCTCCACCTGCTGCCGTCGAACCACAACACTTAGCAACAGAAATGTTGGCCTCAATTATGGTTATAACTTGAGGAGTTCCTGCAAAAACATGATATGCTTTATATGTGTGTGTGTGTGTTTGTGTGTGTGTGTGTATGTGGTAGATTTGTACATGTAGAGAACTTCTCTCTTTATTTACCTTTTGGTAGATTGGTTTTGTATTTTCTATATTTTCTCTATCTTGAATTTATATTAATATAATATATTATATTAATAATATTATTATATTAATTATATTAATTAATTATTTATCAGGTATTGTTTGTTAATCCTAATAAATAAAAGGATTAAAATTAGGACTGTTTTCACAGCAGTTTCTTTCCTTTGCTACAAGAATACCATTTGCAATTGTTTTTTTTTTAATTATTATTTATTAAATGTCTATGGAGATTCTCAGTCATGCAGGTCATGGTTGTCTCAAAGGTGTTTTTTTCAAAAGGTAACTGGACTTTCTTGGGTTTTGCTTGAAGATGTTTTGCTTCTCATCCAAGAAGCTTCCTCCATTCTAACTGAATAGTAGATAACTATTTATTTACTTTAGTTTTGATTTTAAAAACATGTTTAAAAAAAGTTTAGTATTTTAAAAAGGGTGGGGGGGGGGAAAGAGTATTTTTCCCTATAAGATCAAAGAATCTGAAAGAATATAGTGAACTTTGTTAATAAAAATGATGAAAGTTCACAAAAGATTATTAGGCGCAAACAGAAATACATACTATTTCCACAGCAAGGAAGATGAAGCAGGAATGGTTAAATGTATCCTTTTATTCAAAGAGGGGAATATATTTAAGTACCTTTTTTCACTTGAATATCAATTCTGGATTTTATGGTTGTGATGAAAAAAAAATGAAACTTTGACTTCGGGTTTGTCAATTAGATTTATTATTATAGAAATGGTTAGTTATACATGGCTAGTTATGTGTAAAAGCAAAACGTTGAGTATTTTTATCTTGTATTGTGCTAAAAAGAGTCGGAAGTCAACACCTCTTTTGTTTTGTTTTTCTCCTTGAACTTCACCTTTTTCCCCCCTTCTAATTTCCTATTTCTATTTTTCTTTGTATTTTATACATTAAATAAAAATTAAAAAACGAGAGAACTATTTATCTGCTTTTGTCGAAACTGTGCCTTATGTAAAGTAGCGATTGACTATAATGCTTTTCCCAATTTGGTATCCTCCCAATAAGTTGTGGTTCAACAATGGCTAATAATCTTCAGGCATTTGCAAAGTCATCATGCAACCCACAATTAGAAAACAAAGCTATCATTACCTCAGTGTTTGTTACTGGCACGCGGAAGTAATTGGATAAATACTTTGTCCTTTCTTCCATCCTTGGAAGATATTCGCTGTCACAATTGTGACTTCTGAACATTAATCAAAGCTCCACCTAAATTCTGGAGGAGTTGCCCATGACTCAGCCCATTCCTGACTAACAAATTTTGCCAAATTCCTCAAGCATATCCGAGGTGCCAATAAAGAAGAATATTAGTAGCTCAGGGGTTGAAAGGAGAGGTTCTTGGTTGAAATGAGGGATCCACTTTCTGAGGTGACATAAACTTCCTTTCTTTCTTTTTTCCCAAGTTTGCATTTTGTTTGCACTTTGAAGAAGTAGTTTAGAAAGAGGATTGACGCTGTTGAACTTTGGTGTTGGAGAAAATTCCTGAAAATACCAAAAATCGAGGGCTACCTATACAATCAATCAATTATATTTTATTCTCCCTGTGTTCAGTTGGAGACTAGCATGTTGCCTTCTTCATGATGGTAGAGATCTAGGATAGCTTTATCTTGAGAAGGAATAGACTAGAAGGGAAAAATAGTCCTGCCTATCTGAGAAAAAGGAAGATCTCCAAAATTTATAGTAAAAAAATCCATTTCCTTCTTTCAATCAGAGACTGGTTTGGAATCCATCTCAAAAAGAAGAAAAAGAAACCCTTTATAGTAGAATAGAATGGAATAGAATAGAATGGAATGGAATATGGAATGGAATGGAATATGGAATGGAATGGAGGAGAGTAGAGGAGAGAAGAGAAGAGAAGAGAAGAGAAGAGAAGAGAAGAGAAGAGAAGAGAAGAGAAGAGAAGAGAAGAGAAGAGAAGAGAAGAGAAGAGAAGAGAAGAGAAGAGAAGAGAAGAGAAAAGAAGAAGAGAATTTTTATTGGCCAAGTGTGATTAAACAAACAAGGAATTGGTCTTGAGTGCATAAGCTCTCAGTGTACCTAAAAGCTATAAGTGATAAATCATGATCACAGTCATCATAAAAATGCATACATCATAAATCATAAGTTACAACACTAGATAGTCGTAGGATACTAAATAATATCAACATAAATCATACTAGGAAACTAAATAAAACAATACAAATTGTAAAGATACAAGCAACAAAGTTACAGTCATAAGAAGGCAAGGAGATAGGTAATAGGAAAGATGAGAAGAATAGTAATACAGCCTTACTAAACAGTGTTGTGGGATTTAGTGGTTTAGCAGAATGATGGCATGGGGGGGGGGAACTGTCGTTGTGACCAGTTGTTCTGGTGTGCAGTGCTCTATGGCATTGTCTTGAGGGAAGGAGTTGAAACAGTTTATGTCCGGGATGTGAGGAGTCTGTAAATATTTTCATTGCCCTCTTTTTGATTCATGCAGTATCCTCGATGGAAGGCAGGTTGGTAGCAATTGTTTTTTCTACAGTCCTAATTATCCTCTGAAGTCTGTGTCTGTCCTGTTGGGTTGCAGAACCAAATCAGACAGTTATAGAGGTGCAGATGATAGACTCAATAATTCCTCTGCAGAATTGTATCAGCAAATACTCCTTGGGCAGCCTGAGCTTTCTGAATTGGCGTAGAAAGAACATTCTTTGTTGTGCTTTTTTGATGACTTTTTTGATGTTAGGTGTCCATTTTAACTCTTGAGATATTATAGAACCTAGAAACTTGAAGGTCTCTACTGTTGATACTGTGTTGTCTCGTATTGTAAGAGTTTTAATAGTATTGTATCATTAAGGCTCCATGTTACCTACTTTTCTGGGTCTAGTAAAAGTCATTTGCTAATAGAAGAGAGTATTTGTAGCTCAGGGTTGAAGTGTGAAGTCCTCTGAACTTGGTGGTTTTCTTGCAGACATTTCATTACCCAACTAGGTAACACCTTCAGTATGCTTTGGTGATGTGCTTTGGAAGTTTGGTAATGAGCCATCTGTAAGAAAACAACCAAGCTCAGAAAGCACCAAGGACTCCACAAAACGTTGGAAATTTGGAAATCACCTCACCTGATCTTTCTGAATCAATTAAGCATTCCCTGATGCATCATTTTTCCCTCTTAACTGGAGCCAGGAAAACTATTTTTGTACACCTGTACACAAAATCCATTCTTTTTTTGTCTATGTTTTGAAGACTGGAAGCAAATTTTCCATTTTCCATGCATCATAGCTCTGTGTGTGTGTGTGTGTGTGTGTGTGTAGATTAAATATGATTAAAAAAATTCTTGGCACCTATTTATTTTAAATAAACTATCACTTTCCATTGAGAAAGCAACTACTTTAAAGGTAGTAAAATCTACATCTTTTGATCCAAAGGTGGCGTGAAAACACTCGCTTAATTTTGACAGAAGAGTAACAGAATAACAGAGCTCAAAGGAACCTTGGAGGTCTTCTAGTCCAACCCCCTGCTAATCTTTCTGATTCAGAAAGATCAGGTCAGACCAATGATTGTCTAACTTCTTCTTTAAAACCTACAGTGTTGGAGCACCCACAACTTCTGAAGTTAAGCTGTTTCACTGATTAATTGTTCTCACTGTCAGGAAATTTCTTCTTAGTTCTAGGTTGCTTCTCTCCTTCCTACCCATTGCTTCTTGTCCTGCCTTCAGGTGCTTTGGAGAAAAGCTTGACTCCCTCTTCTTTGTGCCATCCCCTGAAATATTGGAAAACTGCTATCCTGTCTCCCCTGCTCCTTCTTTTCATTAAACTAGACATATTCAATTCCTGCCACCGTTTTATGTTTTAGCGTCCAGTCCCTTAATCCTCTTCGTTGCTGTTCTCTGCATTCTTTCCAGAGTCTTAACATCCTTTTTATATCATGGCAACCAAAACTGGATGCGATATTCCAAGTGTGGTCTTACCAAGTCTTTTTTTTTTTTAATTGATATAATCCAGTTATCCATAAATGATTTTGGCACCTCTACTACTGAAATATACTAGACAATAAAATCATAAAAGTGTTGTTCTGCAACATTTTTGAATTGATTTTCTAATAAACCTATGTGATTTAAGGTAGTGTTTTTTTCCCAGCACCAAAGGGGATTTTTAACTAACGGAATGGATATTTCTTTGGTGTTTTTCAAAGCAACTGTATTTTTCAAAGCACCGTTGTTTACAATGGGTTTGCAATTTCCCCCAAATGTTTCCGTATGTTAAACATTTCCTCTTTTTTTTTTTTTTTAGAGTTGGGTATGAATGGCCCTTCAGAGTTTCCCACCAAAACTCTCAGAAGACAAAATTGGGTAGGTAATTTACTTCAAGAGGAAGGGGGGGGATGGCTTAAGGGAAGAGGTCCTGTAAGGGGGAAATCTCATTTATGGAGTTTTTACCTGGAAACACTAAATTTTGGGATTTACAGAAAGAATAGAATTCTTTATGAATAGAATTCTTTATTGGCCAAGTGTGGTTGGCCACACACGGAATTTGTCTTGGTGCAAATGCTCTCGGTGTACATAAAAGAAAAAGATCCATTCATCAAGAATCATAAGGTACAACGCTTAATGATAGTCAAGCATGAAAGGTTTAGGATTGGGATTTACGGAAAGCATGGAAGGTTGTTAGAAAAAAATGATTGTGCAATGACAAGGCCAAACATTTAACATGCATATACAAGTAATCCTCAACTTACATCCATTCATTCAAGTGAGTGTTTGAAGTTACAAGGGCGCTGAAAATAAAGTGACTTAGAACTGTCGCAGCATCCACTTGGTCACGTGATCAGAAATTCAGATGCCTGGCAACTGCCTCATATTTATGATGGTTGCCTTATCCCGAGATCCCGTGATCCCCTTTTGCGACCTTCTGACCAGCAAAGTTCATGGGTGAAGCCAGATTCACTTAACAACCAGATGACTAACTTAACAATCGCATCTTTTAGCTGTTGTATTTTTCTATTAGTGTAGTAACAGAATAACAGAAGTTGAAGGGAGCTTGGACGTGTTCTAATCCAACCCCCTATTCAGACCAATGGTTTGTTCCATCTCTTCTTAAAAACTTCCAGTGTTTGGAGCATTCACAAGTTCTGGAGGCAAGTTGTTCCACTGGATTAATTGTTCTCACTGTCCGGAAATTTTCTCCCTAGTTCTAGGTTGCTTTTCTCCTGGATTGGTTCCCATCCATTGTTTCTTCTCCTGCCTTTTTTGGTGCTTTGGAGAATAGGTTGACCTCCTCTTCTTTTTGGCAACCCTTCAAATATTGGAAGACTGCTATCATGTCACCCCTAGTCTTGTCCAACCCATCACGACCCCATGGACAACGTTCCTCCAGGCCATCCTATCCTCTACCATCCCCTGGAGTCTATTTAAGCTCATGCAGACTGCTTCGGTGATTCCAGACACAAGGACAGCTTTTCCTCATGCCATCACTCTGCTAAACAAATAATTCCCACAACACTGTCCAAATATTTACAAAGTCTGAACTGCTATTATTATTAATCTTCTCATCACTCCTTATCACCCATCCCCTCCCACTTGTGACTGTATGATCGCAACTTTGTTGCTTGTATCCTTATGATCTATATTGACTGTTTCCTAGTACGATTTGATTGCTTATTGTATCCTATGACTATCATTAAGTGTTGTACCTGATGATTCTTGACGAATGTATCTTTTCTTTTATGTATACAGATAGCATTGGAACCAAGACAAATTCCTTGTGTGTCCAATCACACTTGGCCAATAAAAGAATTCTAATTTTAATAGAATAGAATAGAATAGAATAGAATAGAATAGAATAGAATAAATATTGGTATGAGGAATAGAATAGATAGAGTAGAATAGAATAGAACAGAACAGAATGGAATAGAATTCTTTATTGGCCCAGTGTGATTGGACACACAAGGAATTTGTCTCCGGTGCATAAGCCCTCCGTGTACATAAAAATATACTCATCAAGAATCATAAGATACAACACTTAATAGTCACAGGGTACAAGTAATAGTCACAGAGTACAAATAATAGTCACAGGGTACAATAAGCAATCAAATCATACTAGGAAACACTCAATATAAATTGTAAGGATACAAGCGACACGGTTATAATCATAAGTGGGAAGAGATAGGTAATAGGAAGAATGAGAGGAATAATAGTAACACAGACTCTTGATGGATGTATCTTTTCTTTTATGTACACTAAGAGCATTTGTATCAAGACAAATTCCTTGTGTGTCCAATCACACTTGGCCAATAAAGAATTCTCTATTCTATTCCATTCCATTCTATTCTATTCCATCCAGCCACCTCATTCTCTGTCATCCCCTTCTTCTTTTGCCCTCGATCGTTCCCAGCATTAGGCTCTTCTCCAGTGAGTCCTTCCTTTTCATGAGGTGGCCAAAGTCTTTGAGTTTCATCTTCAGGATCTGGCCTTCTAAAGAGCAGTCAGGGTTGATCTCCTCTAGGACTGACCAATTGGATCGCCTTGCAGTCCAAGGTGAACTCCAGAATCTGATATCAGTGAGGCAGAGGAACAGGGGGAGCCTATTCCCAGTGCACACATGCTCAGAGCTGCCAGAAGGCAAGAACAGTTAAGACAAAAGGGGCGACTCAGGAGTAAGGCTTGGAGGTGATTGGCCCTCTCATAAGACATAAAGGAAGAGCAAAGGGAGATGAGCCTTTGCAGGAAGCAACTTTGTTCGTACTGGTCGGTTTGAAATATGAAGCTCCGTGTTGAATTTGTGCTCCGTTTGGTTTGGTACAACAAATTGGCAATTTAGTCATTGGCAGCATTTCAAGGAAGATAAAGGTGGGTGCTTATCAGACTTATCCCGAAGGATGTTGGCAGACTTCTGTGGGACTATTTACAAACTGTTTGAGACTCATACGGGCTGTGAATGAATAAAATTCACAGCCGTTGAAATAAAAGAAAAAAGGTTTTTGGGACTAATGTGTGTTTGTTAATATCCCAGGAACCTCGGTTAAAACATCTCTAGCACCAGAGTTCAAAGGCCTCCATTCTTTGGCGCTCAGCCTTCCTTACGGTCCAACTATCACAGCCATGCCTTGCAACTGGGAAAACCATAGCCTTGACTCTACGCACTTTTGTTGGCATTAAAGTAGACGTTCCTAATTCCTGCAACCGTTCTTCGTATGTTTTAGCCTCCAGTCCCCTGATCATCTTTGTAGTTTCTCCAGTCTGAGCAAGTTGTTTAGGGGGGAACCCACAAATGTTTTCCGAGGTTTCATTTGTCACCTAATTTGGATAGGCCCACATTCACTTCCAGGAAAAAAACTACCAGAGCCTTATCGACTTTTTCTTCCTTCAGGAATACGTCCTCAAGGGTACTGTTGGATTTTCACAAGGTTCATTTCTAATCCCCTGGTTTCACTGATTTTTAATGCCTCCTTCTTTAAGTTTTTTTTTTTTCTTTTTTGAGATGGACCCGAATATTTATATCTTATTTTGATTTTGTTTTAATTCTTCCCAAGGCAAAGCCCTTTCAAGTTGTGCCAGTATTATTATTTCTCTAAACGAGTTTCATCTTGATCCTTAAAGCAACTCGATGCCAAGAACAAACTTGCTTTATAGATAATGCATATTTTTTTCTCTTTTGCAATGGCCCATCAACAATTCCATTTGAGCAACGGCAGGAATTAAAACAGCTGAACGGGGTTTCTTTTTTTCCTCTTTTTTTCGAGAGGTCCTTCTAATGCAGGATGTCCTCGACTTATGACTGCAACTGAGCCCAAAATTTAATTCGCGAAGTCAGATATTTGAGTTTTGCTCTGTTTTACGACCTTTCTTGCTACTATTATTAAGTGAATCCTTGCAATTGTTCAGGGAGTACTGGCAGTCCTTGACTTACAATGATTCATTTAGTGATCGTTCAAGGTTACCACAGCACTTATGACCGTGGTTCACACTTATGACCTTTGATCAAAATTCAGACGCTTGGCAAGCGACTCATATTTATGACGGTCGCGGCGTTCCCATGATTTCCCTCTTGTGACCTCCTGACAGGCAAAGTCAAAGGGGAAGCTGGATTCACTTAATGACCATGTGACTAACTTATCAACTGCAGGGGTTCACTTAACAACCGAGGCAAGAAAAGTCATACAATGGGGGCAAAAGCTCGCTTAACGAATGTCTCAAATGAATTTGGAACCTGCCAAAATTGTAGTTTTAGTTCAAGAGGAGGGGAAAAGCTTTAAAGATATGACAACAGGCACAATTCACTTAAACAACCACCTGGTTTAGCCATGGAAATTCCGGTCCCAATTTGTTCACAAATTGAGAACTCTCTAATTCAGCAGTCGCCAACCAGTGGGCCCGGGCACCACTGGTGGTCCATGAGAAAGTGTTGGGGGTCTGCAGGGAAATGTCACCCCCAAAGCAATTAATCCACGCTGCGCTGGAAAACATGGCCCATGGGAACACAAGGCTTGCGTTGCTTGCATTGCAAACAACACAAGGTGTTGTGGGGGGAGGGGGGAAAGGGGGGAGGGAGAGAACTCACCCCACACACCTCGCCTGGCCACTGGGATACTTCTTTCCGCTTCTTTCTTCTTCTGCTTTTGGCTGCATGCAAGGAAAGTAGGATTTCGTGCGCCTTAGCTGTTCTACTTACCGGGGCTGCCCTGTAAAGCAGTGGTCACTAACCAGTGGGCCGGGAACCACTGGTCATCCATGAGAAAATTTTGGTGGTCTGCAGAGAAATGTCATCCCCAAAGCAATTAATCCAGGCTGCGCAGATCACAAGGATGTGCCGTCCACATGGTCTGTGGGAACACAAGGCTTGCGTCGCATTGCGAACAACACAAAGTAGTGAGGGGAGGGGGAAAGGATGGAGGGGGGAACTTGCCTCACTCACCCCAAGTGCCTGGCCTGGCCACTGGGCTGCTTCTTTCTGCTTCTTTCCTCTTCTGCTTTTGGCTGCATGCAAGGAAAGCAGCAAAAGTCTTTCTTTCTCTCCCCCAAACTCTGCCAGAAATGAGTCTTTAGGACCCTGCAAGGCCTCCTGCTCCAAGAGGCTGCACCATTCTGGTGGAGTTTGGGGGAGAAAAAGAAAGACTTCTGCTGCTTTCCTTGCGTGAAGCCAAAAGTCTCTCTCTCCCCCTGAGAACGGAGCTGGAGACAGTATCCTGTGATCCCAAATAAAGAATGATTGACCGGTAGGAAAACGGGGTGGGGAATTTTCCTGCAGACTTTTTTGAGGATTTTCTCAGAGTCTCTGGTCTACAATGGCTACTGCATACAAGGAAAATCTCTATAAAATGTTTTATAGGTAGCATTTGCCACCAGCAAGATTAGCAAAAATGTTCAGCAATATGTCCGCCAAGTGAAATGGTAATCAGACCCTGGGTACTTATTGTCATATGTGGTGGTGGACTTGTATGAAAGCAAGAAAATATTGAATGAAAATATAGACATTGTTGGAAAAGATGATCGAGCAACATGTAGATCTGAAACCAGAAATATTTTTGTTGGTTATACTGCCGGAGGCCTATGATAAAGGGACTATATATCTAGTTTTGAATGTATTGACAGCTGTAAGGATTGTATTTGCACAACATTGGAAAAATGAGGACACCCCATCAGATGAGGATGTAATTCAGAAAATACTAGACTGTGCAGAGATGGATAGATTGACATTAAAAATAAAGGAGAAAGAAGACACAGAATATTACTCAACATGGAATAGATTTTACGAGTGGTTAGAGATAAGTGGTAGAAATTAGATGAAGAAAGGTTATTGCTATGTATAAATTAAATATAAAGATGGCTTATAATGATAAATATGCCAATATAAACCAACAGACTTACAAATAAGCTAATATAAGGAGAATTCTAGTCAAAACTATTCTGTTACACTATTATTATTGTTATTAGTATATACGTTAATATTCCTTTCTTATGTTAATTTTTCTTGGCTTTTTTGTAAATGATATGCCCTGACAATACGCTGTATTCAAAATGTTTATGATATATATATATATCCAAATACAGAGGAGCCCAGCAGAGCTGCTTCAAGCTATAACAGACAGGAATAATGAAGAATGATCCGGGCCGACCACAAGATCATGAGCAAAGGTTTTTAAATTTTTTAATCTGGTTTTAATCTTTCTTAAACCCCTTATTTTTAATCTTTGTAAGAGCCAATGTATTTAATTCTTTTAATTTTTAAATATTGTATATGTGTTTTATATGTGCATTTTATTCTGGCTGTTCACCGCCCCGAGTCCCTTTGGGAGAGGGGGCGGTATATAAATTCAAATAAATAAATAAATAAATAAATAAATAAATCAACAAATTTCAATAGCTGGCAGGTTAACATCACTTCTTAGAAATAAGCATTCCAGGCTGGGTCTGACAAGGGAGGAAACAACAACAAGAGATAAGCCTCCTTGGACCAATGTGACTGATGCAAAAACAACAGGGCTAATTACTAGTGGGAGGCGGTTAGAAGGGCCTATTACCCTTGCAAGGGCTAAATTGATTAAAGATATATAAAGGCATAGATCTCTGTAATGGTGCAATACAAGGGACAACCAAGGACAGCCCTCCTTCTGAAGCTCTTCAGTCTCTACCTCCCTGTGTGATCCCGAGGATTGCTTGGAACCCCGTCAGGAGGTTAAACATTGGGATCCACCCTCGAGTTCTCAAGAGGCAAGACTTGAGTCTTCAAACCTCATGCCCAGGCTAGAAGCCAGAGAGAGATAATTGGGTGGAACTAGAAGTGCAATTACATTCCATTTGATGTACATATATTGCAATTTAATTAGAGATGCAGTGACTAGATGACCTTGGTTGATCTCAGGAACTAAAGTGGATCAGCTTTGGGTCAGTATGGCGTATGTGGCCTGGCAGATCCAGGTGGAGATCTGGGGTCCAAAGGACAGATCCTAGGGATTCCAGATCTGTCATTTGGACTGGGAAATTCTTTTAGATAGATAGATAGATAGATAGATAGATAGATAGATAGATAGATAGATAGATAGATAGATAGATAGATAGATAGATAGATAGAGATAGAAAGATAAATAAGATACACAGATAATAGATAGGTAGATAGACATATAGGTAGGTAGATAGACAGATAGATAGATAGACAGACAGACAGACAGATAGATCGATAGAGATATAAAATGTTTATGAAATATGTGTGTGTGTGTATGTGTGTTTATGTGTGTGTGTAAAAGAAGAAAGAGACATCTTGCAATCTCCCAAACTAAAATTATATTTACTTACTAAGTTTTCATCGGCGTCTGCTGACATTGTCAGTGCTGAATGGTGGGTTCAGTTGAGCCTAAAAAGAGTTGCAAGGAGTTGCAAAACTAAGCATTGCACCGAGGCCAATTTAATAGCAATAGAACTTAGACTTATTGTTCTGACCTAGGCTTCCCCAACAGCACAAGGCTGACTCCTCATCCCAATAAAACCCCTTTTGTTTAGTTTACAGTGAATTCCTTTCCAGCAAAGTCCTGGCCAACAGTCTTTCCAGATATTTCCCAATTCTAGACCTTTATCAGGCTTGGAGAGTTGCCAGGCCAGTATCTTTCAGATGCCACACTGTAGCAGACAATGCTTGGCAAGAATGCAGGAACAGATCTTCACCCAAATGAACTAATTGCCTCCTGCAAAACCCCCGCTCCACTTTCGGTCCTCTTTTAGTCCCTATGGGAGAGGCCATTCACTGTCCACCTGTGGCTTCAATCCCAAGTTGACCCTTGTTCCTTAGCCGTTCCCTTCTTCTGGCAGCTCTGCGCATGCGCACACTGGGAACAGGCTCCAGCTGCTCTTCTGCCTCACTGATGTCTGACTCCGAAGGCAGCTGATAACTCTCAGACATCCCTGGCTCCATCTCTGCCTCCAATGCAGAGCCCTCATCAGAGCCTTCTCCAGATTCCAGGACTGGTCCATGTTCCTCCCCAACCTCCTTACTGTCCAAATCTACTGCCAGCTCCACTGGTGGGCCACAACACTTATATACCACTTTACAGTGCTTTACAGTTCTCTCTAAGCGGTTTACAGAGTCCAACCTTGGAAGGATGGAAGGCTGAGTCAACCTTGAGCCTGGTGAGATTCGAACTGCCAAATTGCAGGCAGCCGGCTGTCAGCAGAAGTAGTCTGCAAGTACTGCACTCTAACCACTGCACCACTATGGTGGAAAGAAGCAAGTGGGATTATCTACTACGCTGAAGGAAGGTGTAGCATAGATAATCCTACTCACCTCTTTCCACCTTAAACTGGCCACAGTGTACTGCTTGCCTTTGTTCTGTTAACCCACTCGTTGCCTGTCGCAACACGCTCCATCGTCAGTCCCAAAGTTGTGTTGCTGACACAATTGATCCAACTGGGAAGGCGGTTCTTACTGTCTCCTTCAACTCCAGTATAGGGAATTTTATTTCAACGCTGGAAATTATGTTCATTCCCAGCCGATAATGAGTCCCAAATAGTTCCTCGAGATAAGCACCTACCTTTCCCTCCTTTGAATTGCTGCCAACAACAAAAGTGTCAAATGAACTATAAAAAACCAACCGAACTACAAAGTCCACACAGAGCTTCAAGGTTTAATCCGAACAGAACAAACGACTTTGCTTCCTGCAAAGGTTTCTCTTTGCACTTCCTTTATACCTTATGGGAGGGGCAATCACTTCTCAGCCTTACTCCCGAGTCGCCCCTTTTGTTATAGCTGCTTTTGCCTTCTAGCAGCTCTGCACACATGGACACTGGAACAGGCTCCCCTGGTTCCTCTTCCTCACTGCTGCTTGATTCTTGAGGCTTCAGAGTCAGCACCCCTGGTGCTGACGGTCCTGGCCCCATCTCTGCATCGGATGCAGGACCCTCGTCCGAGTCGTCTTCAGACTCCCTGACTGGTCCCCGTTCTTCCCCACTGTCCGCTTCCGGTTCCAGCTTCACACGTTGCTGGAGAACCACAACAACACCATTCCAAAGGTGCTCATCTCAAATTGTGTAGCTAAAAGTCAGTAGAGATTCTCAGTCATCCAGGACTGAGCATCTGGATGACTGAGAATCTCTACCGACTTCAGCGTGAGCAAGTTGGTTAGGGGGACTCCATATATGTCCTCCAGGGTGTTTAATTTCTCACCTAACTTAGATGGGTTGATTAAGATACCCCTACTCTACATAAAACGTAAGGACAAAGCATGAAGGGAAGATGCTGATTTATCTGGAGAAACTGGTATGCTAGCTGTATGTCGCTTTAAGTGGAGGAAGAAGAAGAAAAAATGTTAAAGAGTATTTTTACAATAATCAGTGTGCGGCAGCAGCCAAAAAAGCTAACACAATTCTTGGTTGTATAAACAGAGGCATACAACCACATGAAGTATTACTACCGTTTTATAAAGCCTATAAATCTATAAAGAGAAGGACCAGGGGAGACAGGATAGCAGTCTTCCAGGGGCTGCCACAGAGAGGAAAGGATCAAACTATTTTCCAAAGCACCTGAAGGCCAGACAAGAAATAATGGATGGAAACTGATCAGGGAGAGATTCAACCTGGAAATAAGGAGAAACTTTCTGACACTGAGAACAATCAACCCATGGAACAGAAGTTGCCCTCGGAAGTTGTGGGAGCGTCACCAGTTTGAGACTTTCAAGAAGAGATTGGACTGCCATTTGTCAAAAACAGTGTAGGGTCTCCCACTTGAGTGGTGGGTTTGACTAGATGACCTACAAGGTCCCTTCCAACTCTGATTATCTGTTATCTGTTATAAAGCCTTAGTAGGCCACACCTTACTAAGCCTTATTTACACATCTTACTAAAACTGCATTCAGTTTTTGTCACCACGTTACAAAAAAGATGTTGAGACTTTGGAAAAAGTGAAAAGAAGAGTAGCTAAGAAGATTAAAGGCTAAAACATATGAAGAACGGCTGCAGGATTTGGGTTTGGCTAGTCTAGAGAAAAGGACTAGGGTGGGACATGATAGGAGTATTCCAGTATTTGAAGGGTTGCCACAAAGAAGAGGGGGGGTCAATTTACTTTCCAAGGCAGGACAAAAAGCAATGGATGGAAACTAACCAAAGAGAGAAGCAGCCTGGAATTAAGGAGAAATTTCCTAGTAGTGAGAACAATTAATCAGTGGAACAGCTTGCCTTCAGACATTGTGGGGCTTCATCACTGGAAGTTTTTAACAAGTGACTGGACAGCCATTTGTCTGAAATGGTATAGGGTCTCCTGCTTGAGTAGATGGGGCTGGACTAGAAGACCTCCAAGGTCCCTTCCAGCTCTATTCTGATTGATTTTTTTAAAAGAATGGCAGAGCAACTGCAAATGTCATCAAAACCATCCCTTTGTTAAATGAAAAGCATCCATATTTACATTAGCAATTAGAGAGCAAGAAGATAAAGAATATTATAAAATTTGGGACTTACTTTATCAATGGCTAGATAAGAAAATAGGGAAATAAAATACATGATACTGTAAATATAACGTGATAGTAAAGATAAGACAATGAAACGATGTGTGTTATAATTGACTGCAATGAAATGAATGATATCATGAACTAGGTTTTGTAAAAGTTGAGATTTGCTCGAAAAGGGTGGCCTGAATTTATAATTAAAGTCTAATAAGGAGTTAACAATAATATAATATACATAGTTGATCTATATAATATGAACGTTAGTAGGGAAAGACTGTTGATATTGTGCACAAAGGATATGTACCAACCGACACACTGAACAAGGGTTTTATTTGAAGTTTTATGTTTGTATTTGTCAATGTTTGTTGTCAAAATAAGTAAAAAATTTAAAAAAGAAAAGAAAAGAAAGAAAAGAAAAGCATCCATATTTGTTCTGCTACCCTTTTTCTTTCTTCTTTACCAAAATGATGTTCTTCTTTCATTTTAAAACCAAAATCATAAAACCATCCACCTGCTGTCATTCTGGTTTCTCTGCTTAGTTTCAGAAATATCTCTGAAAGGGATGACCCAGCAGATCACGGCTTGTCTAGTTATCTCCTCAAACAAACCAATCAAAAGGAAGAATTCTGAATCCAAATGAGCCAAGGATGCTAATCAGGACTTGTTCAAGATTGTACATTATGCCAGTCAGAAGCAGATTCTGTCCCTGGTTTGCAATCAGTTTGTAATCAGGCCTACAATTTGTCAGGCTTCTTTAAGGAGAAGGGCATGAAAACCTGCTAGGAAAGAGGCTCAGTGTTTGGTGTTAACTCTTTTCAGGCCAACTAGCTCCAGTTTTCTGCAAAAGCGGCACTTGTGTCGCTGTGCGACTTGTCTGACCTTGTACAGGTGAGTCGCAACCCGTTGTGGCAACTTAGCAAACCACACTTGAACGTACCTGACTTAGTTCAGTGGGACCAGGCTCGCAAACCTCTCAGGAAACATTTCACATAAATTCACATGCAGAGCTAGTTTGGTGTAGGCGTTAAGGCACCAGGCTAGAAACCAGGAGACTGTGAGTTCTAGTCCTGCCTTAGGCCTGAAAGCCAATAGGCTGACTTTGGGCCAATCACCAGGAGATTCTGCATTCTAATCAGGGGTGGGATTCAATTTTTTTAACAACCGGTTCTGTGGACATGGCTAGGTAGGCGTGGCTAGGTGGGCATCGCCCTGCGACTGGGTGGGCGTGGCTTCTTCTCTCTTTTTTGCAGCAACACCCCCCTCTCTGTTTTTTGGGCCTCCTGGGCCTCAGGGGAGCCTCCTGGGTGAAGCAATAAGACAGCGAAGGGGATCCCAACACAGCTGATCATCGGAACAGCTGATCAGTGGGAAGGAAAAAAAGAAATACCTTAAGGAGTGACTGGGCATGGGAGAACGCAGTCAGCGATGTCGGGCATGCACGCAATGTCACGCATGCGCAATATGGACTGACTGGACAGGGAGGGGAGAGAGGGGCGGGGCTAGCCAGCGGCTCGATTTGCGGGTTCTCCGAACTGCGCAGAATCATAACGACTAGTTCTATAGAACCAGTCTGAACCGGTAGAATCCCACCCCTGGTTCTAATCCCACCTTAGAGGCAAAGGTTAGCTGGGTGACTTTGGTCCAAATATCAGGAGACTGTGAGTTCTAGTTGTGCCTTAGGCCTGAAAGCTGGCTGGGTGACTTTGGTCTAGTCAGTCTTAGTGAGCCCAACTCACCCCACGGTTGTTGTTGTGGGGAAAATAGAAGAGACTGTCGGTGTTCCCCATCTTGAGTTATTCACAAAAACAATAAAGGTGGAATACAGATAAATAAAACACAATCCAATCTATCATCTCTCTGTCTCTCAAAATTCCATCCTGGTCATTTGAACCCAGAGCTCAAGCCTCTCTATAATTTTTTTTTTTAATCTTTCATTTAAAGTATTAGCCACAATTCAGCATTGTGCCATCTGCAAACTGGTAAGCAACCTGGTTAAAAAATAAAAAATAAAACAGCAGAGAGACCAGAAGGACTTCACACCATGCATTCCTCCACAATGAAGTGGAGCCATGACTAATATTTTTTTTTTGTGGGAGGGAGGTTGCACTACTTCAATCATTAGATTAGATTAACAGAGTTGGAAGGGACCTTATAGGTCATCTAGTCCAACCCCCCGTCCAAGCAAGAGACCATTTCTGACAGATGGTAGTCCAATATCTTCTTGAAAGTCTCAAGAGATGAAACTCCCACAACTCCCAAAGGCAACTTCTGTTCCATTGGTTGATTGTTTTCACCGTCAGAAATTTTCTCCTTCTTTTTAGGTTGAATCTCTCCATGTCCAGTTTTCATCCATTATTCCTTAGTCTGGCCTTCGGGTGCTTTGGAAGATAGCTTGACCCCTTCCTCCTGTCTGTGGCAGCCCCTCAAATACTGGAAGACTGCTATCCTGTCTCTCCTGGTCCTTCTCTTCACTAGTCTAGCTATGCCCAGTTCCTGCAACCGTTCTTCGTATATTTTAGTCTCCAGTCCCCTAATCATCCTGGTTGCTCTTCTCTGCACTCTTTCTAGAGCCTTAACATCTTTTTTATAATGTGGTGACCAAAACTGAATGCAGTATTCTAGGTGTGGCCTTACTAAGGCTTTATAGAGTGGTATTAGTACCTCCCTTGATCTTCAGTTAATCCCTCTGTCAACTAAAGTCTGATTTTAATTAGGATCAACTTACTCATATTTTACTGCTCTATAAAGGAGAAGTTCATGAGCCACTTCGTCAAGGTATATTACATCCTTGGCATCCCCCCAATCTACTAAGCTAGCAACTTTATCAAAGGAGATAAGGTTCGTCTGGTGAGATTTATTTCAAAGAAATCTTGCTTGTTGGTCCCTGTTGATTATAACTTACCTATCCTTGCAATCACAAACACTCTGCTTGATAATCTGCTTTGAAGACTTTGATACCTGTTTAACTGGAAAGGTAAAGGAGGCACGCCCTTTTAAGCATTTGTCAAACCACCTTGGCATCCTTAATAAGGCAAATCCTTTTGAGCATTTTCATCGATTTTAAGGTAAGGCCAAAAAAGCCACCCAGTTGCCAGAACCATGAGATGGGCAGCAAAAAAATTTCATAAATAAATAAATAGTTGTAAAAATGTAAGCTATATAACCACGTGTATCATTTGTGTCATATGTTGTCTACACCCAAGTAACTATTATCCAATTCCTTGGTGCAAGTATCTTAACTTTGTTAGAGTATATTCATGAACTGGAATAGAACTTGGTAACAAGGTCAGCTAATGAATAGGCATAGCAACTAAGTCAGCCAATGAGGACTGTTTGGAAACTGAAACTAGAATTAGCCGAGGTTGGATACTGAAACTGAAAGTAGCTGTCATGCCCCTGGTGGAGACTGATTCTGAGGAAGAACAGCCAACAGAGAGTGGAAGTGTGGCCCAGAGATGGTGGGGGAGGCTGGGGAAGGGATGAGGCTGGCTGAGCAGTCAGAGGAGGACCCAAGCCCATCCCCATCCATCCCATGGCACGCAGGGAGGAGAGGATCAAGGAAAAATGTGGTCTACTCGGGAGAAGAGGGCCATGATCCTCTTCATGGGCTGCAGCTGTGAGATCTGCATAAGAGTTTGGATCTGCGTGCTAACAAACGCTGGAGACAAATTAGTGTTTTATTCCTAGATGAGGTTTATCTTGGTTGGCATTCTTCCAATGGACTGTACCTGGTTATCTTCTTGAAGTTTGTTATTATTTATCCTGGTTTGTCGTGGAACTTACTTCAGTGCGGTTTGGTTTTGGTTTTTGCTTCATTATCTGCTCTTTGAATTTGAACTGTGTTTCTTTCGTTTGGAATGTTAGCTTGAAAATAGTTTAACCTTCAACGGCGAACAATTAAACAGTGAAGCCAAGTTGAAGGCATTAAAGGACCTTTATTTACGTTTTGGTTTTTATTTTTGGTTTTGGTTATATTTTTGATACACTCCGGGTCGTCACAGTAGTCTAGGCTGGAAACTGAAACTAGAAGTAGCCTAGGCATGGCTCTTTATTAAGCTCTGCAGCTCTGAAGCTATGTTGAGCTCTGAGTCTGTCTATTGAAAATGAAACTGCTTCTTTCCTCTGCTTGCCTGCTAAACTAAAGTGAAACTGATGTCTGCTTCTGAGCTACTGAAGTTACTTGCACTATGTTTCTGTCTGAGTTTGCTCCATGTTGGAGAAATCTACAACTGGTTTGTAAAATCTACTTATTATGTTTATAAAGATGTTAAATGAAGCATCAGCCACCTGGGTTTATTTTTCTGGCGCTGAATTAACACTGCAAAACTCTGAATAAACTTACTCTGTTTTTAATACAGTACCATGGATATCACATCAGAAAACCATCGTAAAGGCGATTTAAAAAAAAAAATTGAAAGAGCAAACTGTAGCTGATTGGATGTAGATGACTTTGTTCCATCCATTCAGGTAAATAAATTCTTGTTTTTGTTTCCTATGATAGCAGTGCTCCAATATTTGAGGGGCTAAAAGAGGGGTTCTCTCTATTCTCCGAATATAGAATAAGAAGCTATGGATGGAAACCAACCAAGGAGAGAAGCAACCTAGAAATAAGGAGACATTTCCTGACAGTTAGAACAATTAATCGATTGAATGACTTGCCTCCAGAAGTTGTGGGTGCTCCATCACTAGAGTCTCAAAGGTGGTTTTTTTTCAAGAGGCAACTGGACTTTCTGATTTTTTCTTTGAAGATGTTTCGCTTCTCATCCAAGAAGCTTCTTCAGCTCTGACTGGATGGTGGGGGATGGAAGGATTTATACTCCTTGCAGATGACCAGTTGTCTGCAAGGAGTCAGAGCTGAAAGAAGCTTCTTGGATGAGAAGCAAAATGTCTTCAATCAAAAACCAAGAAAGTCCAGTTGCCTCCTGAAAAAATGCAGATTTGGGACAACCACAACTTGGACGACTGAGAATCTCCATAGACATCCATCACTAGAGGTATTTGAAGAAGTTGAGTGCATTACGTGTAATGTTATTATAATGATGTATGATTAATGTAACTTAAGATTCCTAAAACTGTCAATATTATTACTATTATTTGGTATCAAAACTAACAATACCCAGATGCCACACTGTTCATGTATTCAATACACACACACAGAGAGAGAGACAGACAGACAGACAGAGACAGAGAGAAACAGAGAGAGAGAAAGACAGAGAGAGATAGAGATAGACAGAGAGAAAGAGAGAGAGAGAGACAGAGAGACAGACAGACAGAGACAGAGAGAAAGAGAGAGAGAAAGAGAGAGAGAGATAGAGATAGACAGAGAGACAGAGAGAGAGAGAGAGAGAGACAGACAGACAGAGACAGAGAGAAACAGAGAGAGAGAAAGGCAGAGAGAGATAGAGATAGACAGAGAGAGAGAGAGACAGAGAGAGAAACAGAGAGACAGAGAGAGAAACAGAGAGACAGAGAAAGACAGAAGAGACAGAGAGAGACAGAGACAGAGAGACAGTGAGAGACAGAGATAGAGAGAGATGGGAGAGAGAAAAACAGAGAGACAGAGAGAGACAGAGAGAGAGGGGAGAGAGAAAGACAGAGATACAGAAAGAGAGAGACACAGAAAGAGAGACACAGAGAGACACAGAGAGAGAGACAGACAGACAGAGAGAGAGAGAGAGATTGGACAGCCATTTGTCTAGAATTGTATAGTGTTTCCTGCCTGAGCAGGGGGATGGACTAGAAGACCTCCAAGGTCCCTTCCAACTCTGTTATTCTGTTTTTCCTAAAATTTGGCAGAAACAACTTTAGAACCCTCATAGAGATAGTTCTCGATGTAAAACAGTTCGTTTAGTGACCGTTCAAAGTTACAGCACCATTGAAAAAATAAAGTGACTTACGACCCTGTTTCACACTTACAACCACTGCAGCATCTCCATGGTGACCTGATCAAAATTCCAGGCATTTGGCAACGGACTCACATTTATGACAGTTGCAGTGTCCCAGGAGTCACCTTCTAGCCAGAAAAGTCAATGGGGAAACCAGATTCACTTAATGACCGTGTTACTCATTGAACAACTACAGCGTTTCACTTAACAACTGCGGAAGAAAAGGTCCCAAAATGGGGCAAAACTCCATTAACACTGTCTTGCTTAGCAATGGAAATTTGGGGCTCAATTTAAGACGAGGACTACCAATATTCATAAGAAGTGATCTAAAAGAAAATAAAGTTTGCAGATAATTTAAGACTTTCTATGGATAATCTGTGTTTAAAGGATGTTAATGAAGGACTGGCAGATGTCAAACAAATCTTGCTTACTGCAGAAATAATGGAATCAGAAATATTGGATTTTCTTTTTCTTTCTTTCCTTTTTAAAAAAGCATGGATTAGGAGACAGAGAAGGTATTTAAAGTGGAAATCCAAGGCTAAGAGAATAACGCACAGAAGGACTCTTTACCACATACACTGTACAAAAGAAACTGGCTGAAGATTTAAAAATTAAAAGGAAACTGCAGATGTTAAACCGAGAGAATGAGGAGGACAATGTCTTTTCATTGGAAAAGAAAGAAAATTGTTAAAGCCACTTGGAAAAAAAAAGAAGACAAAAGAATTTGCTAAAAGCCAGGAAGAAGTCTGTGTGATGGAATAAAAAAAGAAAGAAACAGAATGTAAGGGGAATCAAATCCTATGACAATAACTGAATTAACTGAAGATGTTAAGGTTTGCAGAGGTAAAAGGAAGGAATATAAAGTTCGCGTATTTGAGCAAGGTTAAAATAAGGCATGTTTCTATGGAACCCTGGCAATCTTTTATGGACTTTTCTGCTGAGATCAGGGTTGGAAAAAAAACCCGATGACTTAAAGAGGTTTTGCTTTAAAATAAAGGAAGAAAGGAGGGGAGAACAGAGAGAGAGATGTAAACTTACAGGAGGAAAAATCGCTACCAAACTGGATTATACTTCTTGTGATGAAGAATGGGAAGTCACTTCTTTACGCATTTGTTTTTTCCTTCCTTCCTTCCTTCCTTCCTTCCTTCCTTCCTTCCTTCCTTCCTTCCTTCCTTCCTTCTTTCCTTCCTTCCTTCCTTCCCTCCCCTTTCCCCTCCCTTCCATCCACCCATCTTCCTCCCTTCCTTCCTTCCTTTCCTTCCTTCCTTCCTTCCTTCCTTCCTTCCATCCACCCACGTGTCTTCTTTCCTTCCTTCTGTTAGAAGGATTGGGAGTCCTTCCTTCCTTCCTCCTTCCTTCCATCCACCCACGTGTCTTCCTTCCTTCCTTCCTTCCTTCCTTCCTTCCTTCCTTCCCTTTCCCCTCCCTTCCATCCATCCACCCATCTTCCTTCCTTCCTTCTTTCCATCCACCCACGTGTCTTCCTTCCTTCCTTTCTTCTGTTAGAAGGATTGGGAGTCCTTCCTTCCTTTCTTCCTTCCTTCCTTCCATCCACCCATGTGTCTTCCTTCCTTTCTTCTGTTAGAAGGATTGGGAGTCCATCCTTCCTTCCTTCCTTCCTTCCTTCCTTCCTTCCTTCCTTCCTTCCTTTGTGCCTACTTTATTACTGTAACTAAAATCCTCATTTTCTTAAGAGGAAGTAACCAGACTTACCTGCACTTTGTTCCAAGTGGTAAACTATATCCTTCTCTTTCCATATACGTTGGGATGAAACAGGCATACACGAATCCAGCAACGTCTTTAATTTATTGGGGAGCAACCCCACCAACTGCCACGCATTACATCCAAGCTCTGTTTAGAATAACTGGTTTTCCAATTTCTTTGTCTGTCTTTCTCCTACGTTTTCAGATAGATGTACATTTTTCTTCACACTTTGGTAATGGCCTCATGTCGTAATAGGTGACCGGGTGACAACTAATTTTCATAATTGGGCGCAAAAAAGAATTACTGGCCCCAAATTATTCCAAATCAGCTTTGTGAATGTACTGGGATTTTGTCAAAGGATATAGCAAAAGGATTAATTAGTCAAAGTTTAGTATATGTTCTCTATAGGAGCTAGTAATATCCTGCCTATGAGATCACTATATCCAGAAATGCCTCCTTTGGCATCGAAATAGGTCTCTTATTTAATGTATATACTCATATATTTATTTACTAGCTGGATACTTGTGCTTCGCTATGAAACTATGTGATCAGGCTTAGTTTTTGTGGAGGAAAATAAGGGGGGGGGGAGAATTGTGCCTCTGCCTACCAGCATCCATCGGTATTCATCTGGCTAGCATCCTGTCAGTGTGTGAGAGAGTTGAGGGCTGTTTGGAAACTGAAACAGTGTTTGCTGTGTGAGCAAGAAGGAGACAACAAGGAGCCTGGGTGTGGCTTAGCTCAACTGTTCTGTACTGAAGCTACTTGATGCTGTGAAACTAAAACTGAAACTCTTCTCCTCTGCTTGTGTTTTGCATTTGGAACAGATTTCTTTTCAGGTGGGGAGGGGGAGTAGATCTCCTTAGCATCAGAGCATGTTAATAATAATAATATAGGAAATACTAAATGCTCTGATGGTCATTTCGAAAAATCCTTTCTTAGTGAGTACCTAGAAGGCAAGAGGAACATACGTGCCAAATTTCAAGTTTGTAGGCTTTACGGTTCTATATATATAAATTTATTGTGATGACCCAGGGTGGGATACAAAATGAACACAGTCACAAAAAAACAGGTGAAGCCCCTTTTATTCCTTCACTTTGCTTCCAAACTCCAAATATCCTTGACTACAGACAAAAAACTCCCACACAAGCAAAAAAGGAGGAAATGCCGTTTAAATTACAAAGAGTAAAGAACAACACAAACCAGGCAAGATAAGGGCAGGAGAACATCCACAGATAACAGAACACACACTGGGAAGGACGCCAAACTCAGAGAGGAACCATAAACTAGAGATATTTCCATGCTTTGTTTCCAGCACTCGCCCATAGGCATGTCTGTCCTCTTCTTCAGTTGTCACAGCTGCAGCCCATGAAGAGGATCAAGGCCCTCTCCTCACGAATAGACCATGTCTCTCCCTTATCATCTCCTCCCTGCGTGCCGTAGGATGGATAGAGGATGGGCCTGAGTCCTCCTCTGACTGCCCAGCCAGCCTCTGCCCTTCCCCAGCCTCCTCCACAACCTCCGGAGCCACACTTCCACTCCCCGTCGGCTGTTCCTCGTCTCACTCAGAGTCAGTCTCCAGCAGGGGCATGACATTTATAAAACAAATAACAGATAATTTTATGTTGTATAAATAAATAAATATTTTTATACAGGTAATCTTCAACTTACCACTGTTTAGCAGCCATTCGAAGTAACAAAACCACTGGAAAAAATGGACTTACAACCAATCCTCCCAGTTATGACCATGGTCACGTCATCAAAATTTGGCAACTAGCATGTATTTATAATCGTTGCAGTGTCCTGGGGTCATGTTGATCATCATTTATAATCTTCCCAGCAAGCAAAACCATGGGGGAAAGCCAGATTCACCTAATGGCCACATGATTCATTTAACAACCATAGCAAAAAAGATGGTAAAATCAGGAAGAGGCTCACTTATCAATCACTTTGTTTGGCAATGGAAATTCTGGTCTCAATAAATTGAGAGTTACCTGTACATAGTATTCATTAACACAGGTACTCATTAACTTTCACTATTCCCGGTTTAAATAATATGTTATTATTCACAATAATTACAGTTGTTATCTATTTAATGCCTTGTGTATTATTTCCAAGTTTTAAAGGCATTTAAAAAAACAGAGCTATATTGAGGCTTCAATCTTTTGGCATTTGCAGAAATGTAAAAAACCTAGCCCTTTCATCAAGCTTTTAATGGGCGATTAAAATAAAGATTAATTTTAATTTATGTTTTTAACTTTTAAGGAATCGTATTTTTTTTTTATCCCTGTGATTTTGTAGCAACCTCAAGTACCTGCCTAAGCAGGATGATACAATATTAATTGAAACGAATGAATAAGCAGCCTAATGCACTGTTGAAATGAAAGCATAATAATATTGTAGGTTCCAAACCGTATTAAATAAATCAACAAATCAATCATCTTTACAATTTGCACCACTTTAGCGGTGTGGTTTTGTCATAATTAAACACTTCCAGCCCCTCCCAATATTAAACACTTAAGAAAAAGGAAGGAAATAATTCCGTAGATAATAACAAATAAGCATGCGAACAACGAACGTTGCATGCAGAATAAGGCACCAAATTGCTTTGTCAAAAAAAAAAAAGGGTGTACTGTATTCCTTTATTTCCTGAAATGGCAGCACAGAAGATTTGGACTTCAACACTTATGATCTAGGTGGGCTTCACGAAGACAAAAGACTGGGAAAGAAATCAAGAAGGATTCAAGGTGGGCATGACAGTAGTCTTTAGGAGGAACTGTCACAAAAAAGAGGGGGTCAACCTATTCTCCAAAGCAGTGGTCGCCAACCTTTTGGACCTCAGGGACCACCAAACTCATAATTTTAAATCCTGGGGATCACAAATATGAATTTTGACTGATGGCGGCTTGCTGACGTTGGGGTGTGTGTTTGTGTGTGTGTGTGTGTGTATGTGTGTGAGAGAGAGAGAGAGATCTGATCTAACCCCTCTCTCTCTCCCCCCCTCTCTCGTACACTCACACACAAACACACAGAGGCACGGGTGGGATTCAAAATTCTTAACAACTGGTTCTGTGGACACGGCCTAATTTGTGGGTGTGGCTTGGTGGGCATGGCTTGTATGTAAATATTATAAATATTTATTGAATTTTTAAAATAAAAAATAAAGAGCAACTTTTACCCAAAATCAGGCAAAGCAGGCAGGCAGATTGAGTTGCTCTCACAGAATCACAGATTTACTCAGATCTATCTTTCTGCCATCGGCTACCTGAGCCTGTCACATAAAATTTGCTTGCAAGCAAACCCATAACATGTGCTAACAAGCAAACTCACAAAATTAATTCACAACACACCATGTATGTAAATATTGAATTTTTTATAAAAACAAAGGAGCAACTTTTACCCAAAATCAGGCAAAGCAGGCAGGCAGATTGAGTTGCTCACAGAATCACAGATTCAGTTAGAGGTCTGTGTTTCTGCCGTCGGTTACCTTAGTCTGCAGTGACAAATAGAATCTTCAGTCCTAAGGAAGGTTCGGCTCTGCTTTTAGCTTAGCTAGAAAGCAAGAAATCCAATGCTAATCTAAATCTCTTGGCACAGCAGAACAGCTGATGGTTGGGAGGAAGGAAAAATAGCAACTGAGCAGGCAAGTTTGCCTGGTAAGGAGTGAGTGGGCGGGAAGGATTCCAGCGGGCCATGTGGGCAGCGGAGCCTTGTATTCCCGCACAGCCTGGATTAAATTGCTTTAGGGGGGTGTTCTGGGTGTGGCATTTCTCTGCGGCCCGCTAAAATTTTCTCGCGGACCACCAGTGGGCCATTGGCAACCACTGTTCCAAAACACTTGAAGGCAGGACAAGAAGCAATGGAAGGAAGATCATTAAGGAGAGATCCAACCTAGAACTAAGGAGCAATTCCTAGATAATAATTGTCGGGGACGAGAGGCTAAGACATATGAAGAACGGTTGCAGGAGTGGATTCGCCAGCAGCCCATTCAGTTGGACATCTTCAAAGCGATGATTCAATCAATTAATCAATCAATCACAACAGAGCTGGAAGGGATCTTAAGAGGTCTTCTAGTCTGACCCCCTGCTCAAGCAGGAGATCCTATACCATTTCAGACAGGTGGCTGTTCAGTCTCTTCTTAAAAACCTCCAGTGATGGAGCGCCCACAACTTCTGCAGACAATCCGTTCCATTGGTTAATTGTAAATACGAAGTTTCTCCTTAATCCCAGGTTGCTTCTCTCCTTGATTAATTTCCATCCATTGCTTCTTGTCTTATCTTCAGGTGCTTTGCAGAATGGCTTGATTTCCTCTTCTTTATGGCAACCTCTCAAATACTGGAAACCTGCTATCATAACCCACCTAATCCTTCTTTTCTCTAGACTGACCTCACACATACAAACACACACACAATTTTTTTTTGTTAGAAGGACTATGGTCTCCCAGAATTCCCTTGGCCAGCAGGGGAATTCTGGGACTTGCAGTCCACTCATCTCAGAGTTGCCCAGAGAAAAAATCCTGTCTTGGGGGACCAGGAATTGTGTACAAAATGCAATTTTGCTAAGAGGAAAACAATGGATAGAAAATGCAATGTTGCCAAGAGGATTGTAATTCCCCCAGAATTCTTCAGGCACCAAGAGAATTCTAGGAGTTGCAATCCACCTATCGTTGAATTACCCAGTGGAGAAAACCCTGCTTTGGTGAGTGAAAAATGTATTTAAAAAGATGCAATTTTGCTAGCAGGATTGTGGGTTTTTCCAGAATTCCCCAGGCAGCCTGGGGATTCTGGAACTCGCAGTCCACCCATCTCCGAGTTGCCCAGTGGAGAAATGTTGCCTTGGTGAGTGAGAAATTTATTTTAAATATGTAATTTTGCTAGAAGGACTGTGATCACCCAGAATTCCTCAGGAAGCATGGGAATTCTGGGACTTGCAGTCCACCCATTGCTGAGTTGCTCAGTGGAGAAATCCTGTCTTGAGAGAGCAAGAATTGTGTACAAAATACAATTTTGCTAGAAGGACTGGGGTCTCCCAGAATTCCCCGGGCAACATGGGAATTCACCCAGTGGAGGAATATCTTGGGAGAGCGAGAATTGTGTAGCAAATGCCATTTTTCCAGGAGACAGAAACCCAACTCTCTTCATACTCTACATAAGTGGACTCTGTGATCATATTAAGAGCAACAATGTTCTCTTCGCTGATGATGTAAAGCTATTCAACACCACAGACAATACTGCTACCCTTCAAAAAGATCTTGACTATGTAACAGAATTGTCAAACAAATGGCAACTTCAAATCTCAACAAATAAATGCTCTGTCTTACATATAGGCAAAAAAAAAAAAACAGAAAATAAAATACAGGCTGAATAGTGAAGACCTTGTTGATGACCCAAACTCTGTCAAGGATCTTGGAGTACTCATCTCAAATGACCTAAGTGCTAGAACCCACTATAACTACATAGCCATAAAGGTTAACAACCTAATCCTACGTAGCTTTTTCTCTGGTAATACCACACTACTAACTAGAGCATACAAAACATTTGCTAGACCTATACTTGAATACAGCTCATCAGTCTGGAACTCACATTATGTGTCTGATATTAACACAGTTGAGAAAGTCCAGAAATATTTCACAAGAAGAGTTCTCCACTCTACTCGTTGCAGAATACCTTATGCCACCAGACTTGAAATTCTAGACCTAGAAAACCTAGAACTATACCGCCTTCGGTCCAATCTAAGTATAGAATATAAACTCATACACTGCAATGTCCTACCTGTCAATGAATACTTCAGCTTCAACCATAACAATACAAGAGCAAACAATAGATACAAACTCAAGGTTAATCGCACCAAACCTGATTGCAGGAAATACAACTTCAGCAACAGAGTGGTCAATGTCTGGAATACTCTCCCTAACTCTGTGGTTTCTTCCCCAAACCCCCAAAACTTTAACCTTAGACTGTCTACTATTGACCTCACCCCTTTCCTAAGAGGTCTGTAGGGGGTGTGCATAAGCGCACCAATGTGCCTACCGTCCCTGTCCTATTGTTTCTTTTATTTTTCTATATGTACCAATTTCATGTATTCATAACTATGTACAGTATATACTTGCACCTATTATCTTGTAAGCGATTGACAAATCAAATAAATCAAATAAATAAATAAATATAGAAAATGGGATTTGGCCAGATAACCCCCCAGAATTCCTCAGTCAGCCTGGGGAATTCTGGGACTTGCAGTCCACCCCATCTCCAAATCATCCAGAGAAGAGACCTTTCCTTAGGGAGCAAGAATTGTGTAGCAAATGCAATTTTTCCAGGAAAGAGAAACATAGAGAAAATGGGATTTTGCCAGGACTGTAATCCCCCAGATTTCCCCAGGTACCATGGGAATTCTGGGACTTGCAGTCTGCCTATCACCAATCCACTCATCTCTGAGTTGGTCAGTGGAGAATGGGGAGCGAGAATTGGGTACAAAATGCAATTTTGCTAGGAGGGAAAAAATGTATAGAAAATGCAATTTGGCCAAAAGGATTGCGATCTCTCAGAATCCCGCTAGGCCTTCTGGGGGAATTCTGGGACTTGCAGTCCAGCCCATCTCTGAGTGGCTCAGTGGAGAAATCCTTTCTCGGGTCCAAAAGTGCAATTTTGCAAAGAGGGAAAAACCCTTACACAGAAAATGGGATTTGACCAGGTAATCCCCCAGAATCCCCCTGGCATCCTAGGGAATCCTGGAACCTGCCGTCCACCCCATCTTCAAATCACCCAGTGGAGAAACCTTTCCTTGGAGAGCGAGGAATTGTGTAGCAAATGCAATTTTTTTCCAAGAAAGAGAAACATACAGAAAATGCAATTTGGCCAAGAGGAGTGTAATCCCCCAGAATCCCCCCAGGCCTCCTGGGGGAATTCTGGGACCTTGCAGTCCACCCTATTTCTTGAGTGGCTCAGTGGAGAAATCCTCTCTCGGGTCCAAAACGGCAGTTTTGCAAAGGAGGAGAAGAAATGCGTATATAGAAAATGCGATTTGGCCAGCAGGATTGCGGTCTGTGTGTTTGTGTGTGTGTGCGCGTTGTTTGTGTGTCTCTGTGCGTGTCTCCCACCCTCCCCTCTCCGGCTCGGCCGCTGGGGGCGCAGGGAGCGAAGGCGACAGACGGGGGAGCTCTGGAGCCAAGCAGCCCCACTCGCAACCGGCGGCCGCCGCAGCAGCAGCAGCAGCAGCAGCAAACAACGCACCGACTCGGCGACCGTCTCGGCGGGCACAGCGGCGGCTCCTCTCCGGCGGTGATGCGGCTGCGCTGATCGCTTCCCCTTCGGCCGCGCAAGGAGAGCCCGGGCGGCGGGGCTCCGGATTTCTTTTTTCTTTTTTAAAAGATTCCCCCCCCCCTCCCTCAACGCAAAGGGTGGGGGAAAAAAATAAAAAAGGACCCCCTTTCCCGGCTTCTTCGATCGCCCACCGGGGCGCAGGCGAGGGAATCGGCGCAGGAGAAGCGAGCTTTTTTGCAAAGCGGGGCGTCTCTTTTTGGCTTTCCTGCCCCCTTTTTTTTCTCTCCCTCCCTTCCCCCAAAAGGGAGACCCCCCCCTTTCCCCCCCCTCCTCTCCCCTTCCCCTTCCTCTCCCTCCCCCTTTTAATTCTTTTTTTGGCAAGCTTCTTTGGTTGCAAGCTCCTTTTTTTTAAAAAAAAAATTTTTGCAAGCTTTTTTTAAAAATTTTTTGCAAGCTTTGAGGTTTTTTTTTTTTGTGTTTTCAAACCGGGAACCTTTGCACCGCGTTCTCCCCGTTGCAATTATTCCGATATATATATATATATATATTTTTCATTTTCATTTTTATTTTTCCCTCGGTCCACCCCTTTTCCTCGATTCTTGCACGCTCCCGCCGCCTTTGGAAAGCAGGAAAAGCAAAAAAAGAAAAAGGAAAGAAATCTCGGTCGCCTTATTTGGAGAGGCGCCATTTTTCCCCTCGGCTGGAACCTCGGCGGCTTTTTCTCCCTCTCGCTCCCTTCTCCTCTCCCGGTTTCGGGCGGCGACTGCCTTCGCCTCCGCCCGGCGCCTTTCCTCGCGCGCCCTCCCCCGGCTGACAGCTCCGACGCCGAGGCCGACGCCGAGCCATGGCCCCGGCGCCTCTCCGGCACCCCGGACAAGCGCAGGGCTGCTTTCGGGGGCTCCCGCGAGGGGCCTGGATCGGGATCTGAGCCCCTTGATCCCACAAGCCGCCCCGCCCCAGCTTTCGGCGCACACGCCTCTTTCCCTCCCCTCTGCCCGGAGCTGCGCCTCGGACGCGCCCCGCGAGATCCCCCCCCCCTTCGTGCAAGGGGCGCCGCTTGGGGAACGAGAGAGAGAGAGGGAGAGAACGAGCGAGCGAGCGAGGAAGAGAGGCAGGCGCGAAGCAGAGCGCGGGAGGCGCCGGAGGAGATGGGTGAGTGCTGCACGCGATCCTGAGCCCCTGGGTGGATGGGTGGGATGGTTTGGCCGGGGCGGGGGGGTGGGGGATGAGAAGGGAGGTCAGCCGACTTGGGTGGGTGGAGGAAACGGCGCGGAGGAGGAGTGGGGTGAGTGTTGCACGCGATCCTGAGCTCCCGGGATGAGGGGTGGGGGTGGGTGGGATGGTTTGGGGGAGAAGGGGATCAGTCGTCTTGGAGGGTAGCGCTGCACGTGATCCTGAACCCCCTGGGTGGGATGGTTTGGAGGAGGGGGGGGATCAGCCGAGTTGGGTGGGTTGGAGGAAACCAGGCGGAGGAGGAGAGGGGTGAGTGGTGCACGCGATCCTGAGCCACCGGGGTGAGGGGTGGGGGGGGTGGGATGGTTTGGGGGAGAAGCGGGTCAAACGTCTTGGAGGGTGCAGGAGGAGAGGAGGGTAGCGCTGCACGTGATCCTGAACCCCCTGGGTGGGATGGTTTGGAGGAGGAGGGGGGTCAGTCAACTTGGGAGGGTGGAAGAAACCTCCGTGGGTGTTTTGGGGGAGAGGGGTGTCAGTCGACTTGGGAGGATGGGGCAAGAAACGGCTACGCAGGAGGAGAAGGGCGATTGCTACACTGCGATCCTCTGGGTGGGATGGTTTGGGGAGAAGGGGGGGGGTCAATCGACTTGGAAGGTGGAGGAAAGGCGCAGGAGGAGAAGGGGGGCAGTGCTGCACGCAATCTTGACCTCTTGGGTGGGAGAGAGAGAGAGAGAGAGAGAGAGAAGGATTGGGGATGGGGAAGAAACTGGGCGCAGGAGGGGGAGGTGTGTGAGCAGCGCTGCACCCCATCCTGACCTGTGGAAGGAGGGCCTTTTGTTGTGTGTGTGTGTGTGTGTTTTTGCAAAGAGGGGGATGTGTGTGATCCAAAGAGGGGGATCCCCTGGCGAGGATTCCCGACCCTGCAAAGTTGAGATGGCGTGGGAAGTAATAATAATAATAATAATAATAATAATAATAATAATAATAATAATAATAATAATAATAATAATAATAATAATAGCTGGGGAGTCCCTTTTGGGGAAAGGGGTGGAAAAGGCAGGTTTGGAAGGAGAGAATTGGGGGGGGGGGCTGTGAAAGGATGAGAAAGGGAATCCATCCTGGTTGCGATCCTGGCCTGGCCTCGAGGATTCCTTGGGCAGAATTCCATCCAGGTGAACACTGAGCCGCTTGCCCGGGAGTAAGTTGGAGGGGGAATTGGGGAGGGAGCCCTCCCTCCCTCCCTCCCTCCCTGGTTGGAGGGGGTTTGGGAAAGGGGGATCTGATCCTCCCAGGGGAGAGCTGGGTGGGGAGAAAGAGGAAGAGGAGGAAGAAGGGGCTTCCTCAAGTTGCAAAAGAGGCTTTTTCCCATTGTGCCGGGCATTTACCCGCGAGGAAGCCCATCTACGCTCTTGGAGAGTCTTCCTTTTCCTTCCTTCCTTCCTTCCACCTCTCTTTTGCCTGCTGCACGGCTCTCTCCTTGTGTGTGCATGCCTGCCTGTGTGTGTGTTGTGTGTGCGCGCAGCCTCTTTGCGTGTCAAGAGGTGTACAAAACACGGCTGGCCAAAATGGGCATTTCCGCCTCGGTTCTCACCTTCCGCGGCAGGCTGCTCCAATGTCAAGACAAGGAAGGAGAGGTGGCCAAGAACCCAATTTTTGTGTGTGTGTGTTGTGTGTTGTGTGTGTACCATTCTCACGTTCCCTGCAAGATTCGGGTTCCCCCTCTCCCTGCAATGATGAATGCAAAGTGATTCCACACACACACACACACACACACACACAAACACACACACACACACACAAAATCTGGGGCCCAGCTGCTGAAGGATTGTTTTGACATTGGTGAAAGGATATCACCGGCAGCAGCCAGTCGAGCTTGCAGTGATAAACAAGAGCTGAGGGTGTGTGTGTTTGTGTGTGTGTGTGTGTGTGTGTCTGTGTGTGTGGTTGTGCACACAGAGCAAAAAGCCCTTGGAAAATTCACAACGCAGAGTCGTTGCTGTTTTTGCCCCCTTTTTAACACCCCTCTCTCTACATCTACTGCCAAAGGAGCCGAGGGGATCCTTCAGCTTCCCTGCTGTTTAAACACTCCCGAATACGCGTGTGTGCATACACACACACACACACACACACACACAAAACACACCCCTTTAGCACCTTCCACTTTACTTCGCTTCTCTTTTTTCCCCCCTCTTTGTGGGGAAGAGAGCAAAGGCTAGCAGAATGGGGGGAAAAAGAGAGAGGTTGTAATGTGTCAGATGTGTAGGTGTGCCAGGGAAGGGAGAGGAAGTGGGTGTTACAATCTGTGTGTGTGTGTGTGTATGTTTGGTGTGTCTCCCCTGTTTCTTTCTTGGCTCTCCTTGCTTTATTCATTCTCTTTCTCTCTCTCTCTCTCGTCCTGATGCTTTGATTGAAAACACTGCAAATGTTCTTGGGGAAAATATACTGGTTCGATTGAAATGCAAATCTTGCATTTGGGTTTGGGGCGGGGGGGGGATGAGGGGCTTGCTCCTTTTGGGACTTGGAGATATTTGGGGAGGGGGTGTTTCCGTAAGTAGCTGAAAGGAAGGAAGGAAGGGTTGTGTTGAAGGACAAGAGAGATTTCTTTAAAGATTGGTGTGTGTGTGATTTTATTCTTTCCTCCTGCTGGCTGTCGATGCAAACAATTTCTGTTGTGGTCACGCTGCTTCTTGTCGACAGTGTAGGCTTGTTCATCTTGATGTGCTGCTGGTGGCAACTCTTCATGTTTTAGGGATTTGGGCAAAATACACACCCACACCAACGGCTGGGAACTTTGCCCTATCAAGAGAGCACCCAAAAAACATCCGGGTTTTTTTTTATTTCTTCTTCTCTTTCTCCTCCTCCTCCTCCTCCTTCATCATCATTATTATTATTTTGGGAGAGTCACGAAAAGTAACATCTATTTTCCCGCCCTTCCCGAAGGCTGCCTTTACCCCTGTGCAAAAATTAACACCATGTCTCCCACAAGAGCAAAGAGAAACTCCGTATAGAGCAGCTGGGTAACATGTGTCATGTTGAACATGCGGTCTAACACGTAGGGGATTTCTCCGGGGCAGAGAAGTCGAGGGGCAGAGTTGAGGGGTGTCGAGAGTTGAGGAAAGGCTGGTGGGAATCAGAAGGTGGGGGGGGGGGGAGCAAGAGAGCACAGGTCTGGATCATTTGCAGAGGACCAAGGTCCCATCCTTGGTTGGAAGTTCTTCCGCATCAGTGCAAAGTTCGCCCTTGGTGTGTCTCATTCTCCTTCCAAGAGAAACCGCACAGAGGTTGTGAGTGTGTGTAGGGATGTGTTTATGGCGTCTTCAAACCAGCTAGACTTCATCTTTCAAGAGAAGGGCGGGGAGCCCGGCTTGTCTTCCAGAAGAACATCGTCCCTTCCATCTTTTAGATATTGGCATTTTTGTATTTTTGCAGTAACAGATTAACAGTGGGAAGGGAACCTGGAGGTCTTCTAGTCCACCCCACCCCCTGCTCAAGCAGGAGACCCTATTCCATTTCAGACAGGTGGGTTGTCCAATCTCTTCTTAAAAACCTCCAGTGATGGAGCACTCACAACTTCTGGAGCCAAGTCGTTCCACTGGTTGATTGTCCTCACTGCTAGGAAGTTTCTTCTAGATCTCTGCTTGATGAGTTTCCATCCATTGCTTCTTGTCCTGCCTTCAGTATTTTATTTATATAGCTTTATCTTTTTCATGTTCTAAGCAGCACACAGTTAAGTGCTAAGGTGGGCAGCCAATAAATTTCATAAACAAAACAATAAAAAGAAACAAACTGGTTACTGAGAACATGTCAGCAGAAAACATACAGGGATGCTGGGAGATATTCTTTCTCCATTCCTAACAGGTTTGTTCAGAATCGAGTTGGAAGGGACCTTGGAGGTCTTCTAGTCCAACCCCCTGCTCCAGCAGGAGACCCTATACCATTTCATACAAATGGTTGTCCAGTCTCTTCTTAAAAGTCTCCACTAATGGAGCACCTACCTACAACTTCTGCAGGTGAGCTGTTCCACTGGTTGATAGTTCTCACCGTTAGGAAGATTCTTCTTAATTCCAGGTTGCTTCTCTCCTTGATTATTTCTCATCCATTATTTCTTGTCCTACCTTCAGGTGTTTTGAATAGAATATAATTTTTTATTGGCCCAGTGTGATTGGACACACAAGCAATTTGTCTTTGGTGTATAAGCTCTCACTGTACATAAAGAAAAAAAATCAAAGCACATTCATCAAGAATCATAAATACAACGTTTAGTGATAGTCATAGGTTACTAATAAGCAATCAAATCATACTAGGGAACAAATAAAACAATATAAATTGTAAAGATACAAGCAACATGGTTATAGTTATAAGTTGGAAGAGATAGGTAATTGGAAGGATGAGAAGAATAATAGTAATGCAGTCTTACTAAGTAGTGTTGGGGGAATTATTTGTTTAGCAGAGTGATAGCGTTCGGGGAAAAACTACCTTTGTGTCTAGTTGTTCTGGTGTGCAATGCTCTATAGCAGGGGTCTCCCAGTTTGGCAACTTTAAGACTTGTGGACTTCAACTCCCAGAGTTCCTCAGACAGAAAAGCTGGCTGAGGAACTCTGGGAGTTGAAGTCCACAAGTCTTAAAAGTTGCCAAGGTTGGAGACCCCTGTTCTATAGCATTGTTTTGAGGATAGGAGTTGAAATAATTTATGTCCAGGATGTGAGGGGTCTGTAAATATTTGGAAAATAGATTGACTCCCTCTTTGTGGCAGCCCCTCAAATACTGGAATCCTGCTATCGTGTCATCCTGAAGTCCTTCTTTTCTCTAGGCCCGTGATGGCGAACCTACGGCATGTGTGCCACAGATGGCACGCAGAGCCATTTGTGCGGCCACGTGAGTCCCAGCCAAACTTAACTGCACTACGCATGCGCTCACCTCCTAGCTGATTTTCGGCCGCTTTGAGGCCGTTTTTGGCCCCCTCTGAGGCTCGAGGAAAACCTCTGCAGCCTTTGGAGGCCGAAAAACGGGCCCATTTTGTCACTTCCAAAGTGCCAAAACGGGCCGTTTTTCAGTCTCTAAAGGCTGCAGAGGCTTCCCTCGAGCCCCCAGGAGGGTGAAAACAGCCTCCCCCGGGCTCCAGAGGCTCTCTGGAGGCTGAAAATGGGCACTTCTGGTATTTCCGGAAGGCCTGTTTTTCAGTCTCCCAAGGTTACAGAGGCTTCCCTCAAGCCTCAGGGAGGCCGAAAAAGGCCTCAAATGGGCCGAAAATCAGCTGGGAGGCATGTGCATGCGCTGTGTAGGTAAGAGGGCGTGGGATGTGTGTGTGTTGCGTGTCTTTGAGGGGCGCTGAGCTTGAGCATACGCAAAGCTTACGCAGCCAGAGACAAATTTCCTTATGTGTCCAATCACCCTTGGCCAATAAAGAATTCTATTCAATTCTCAACTTTTGATATTGTATATGTTGATGACAAGAAAAATTATTTCATGCATAAAAATGGAAGGACCCTTTGATTCCCACCCTGGACGAACGGCTGCAGAAGTTGATGGAGTTACGTTAAATGGACTCCTTTGATCAAAGAAAAAAATAGTTTTGTTTCTACTTTGTAAACTGTTTCTGGACTTCGTGTTGGAGGTGGAGAAAAAAATGGAAACTTTGATTTTTTGGGGGTTCAACCGATTGGATAGATTTGTTGATATAGAAACGGCTAGTTTTGAAAAGTAAAAAGTTGAGGTTGGATGTTATTACCTTATTTTACTGCACCAAAGGGAGTCGCAAGTCAATGCATTTTCCCTTTTTTTATGCACTTTTACCTTCCCCTTTCCCCTCCCCTGTTTGTCCTACCATTTGTTCTTGTATTTTTGTATTTTATAGCATAAACGGATAAAAAAAGTGACTATGAAAAAAAAAGAATTTATTCTACTCTATTCGGCATCCATCCCCAATTTTTTTACGTTGAAAAGGAAGGTGTTTTCATTTAACTGCAAGACGTAAAAGCAGGAGTTGACAGCGTTGCAAGGAGTGGAGACAACAAGTCGAAGGGACATGGTGTGTTTGTGTGGTGGTGGTGATGAAACCCATGCCTTGCCTTATATGTACATCTGTGGAGTTCCCAGGCAGAGAAATGATGGCCCTACGAACTGCCTTGCTGGGATGGGGGGGGGGAGAGAGAGAGGAAGTAACTCGATCCTTCCCATGTTGACCCACGGATATTTGGGGTAGAGGGAGTAAAAAACAGCCTTGGAGCTGACCACTGTGGGGGCATCTTCATGATGAGCAGCCCGTTGGAGATGGCCTTAGGGATGGCTTGCTGTTTGTACATTTATTTTATTTTTTTTAAGCCACCCTTATAAATGTGTCGGAAGGCCCATAGCATTTGTGGAAGAGGGTTTCGGAGCAGTGAAAAGCTGGTTGGAGAAATGCAGAATGGAGTCAAAACATCTGGGAGGTTTTGTAGCCTGGGAGGATGGAGTTGGAAGAGGACCTCTGTGTGTGTGTTTTTGTGCGTGTGTGTTTATTTTCTCTGCTTTTCTTTGATGATCAGAATAGAATAGAATAGAATTCTTTATTGACCAAGTGTGATTGGACACACAGGGAATGGTGCATATGCTCTCAGTGTGCATAAGGAAAAATAAAATGCATTCATCAAGAGTCATAAGATACAACACTTAGTAATAGGCATATGTTACTATAAAAAATCAAATCATACATAGGTTACTAATATGCAATCAAAAACATACTAGGAAAACAAATAAAACAATATGAATTGAAAAGATATAAGCAACACGGTTATAGTCATAAGTGGGAAGAGATAGGTAATAAGAAGGATGAGAAGAAGAATAGTAATACAGACTTCGTAAATAGTTTGACAGTGTTGAGGGAATTATTTGTTTAGCAGAGTGATAGCTTTTGGGAAAAAACTGTCCTTTTGTCTAGTTGTTCTGTTGTGCAGTGCTCTATAGCGTCATTTTGAGGGAAGGAGTTGAAACAATTTATGTCTGGGATGTGAGGTCTGTGAGTATTTTCACAGCCCTCTTTTTGACTCTTGCAGTATACAAGTCCTCAATGGAAGGCAGGTTGATAGCAATTTTCTGCAGTCCTAATTATCCTCTGAAGTCTGTGTCTGTCCCGTTGGATTGCAGAACCAAACCAGACAGTGATAGAGGTGCAGATGACAGACTCAATCATTCCTCTGTAGAACTGGAATCAGCAGCTCTTTGGGCAGTTTGAGTTTTCTGAGTTGACTGGGTAGTAAGTCTTCCTCTAAGTAGAAAACATCTGTCTGGATGAGCCTAAAAAATTGTATTGCCCTCTTGTTTCATCAGTTCCGTAAAGGTAATCCTCGCGTTATGGCCAGCATGGAGCCCAAAATTCCCATTGCTTAAGCAAGAGATTGGTTAAGTGAGTTTTGCCCCATTTTTACGACCTTCCTTGCCACGATGGTTAAGGGATTTCCCTGCAGCGGTTTAAGTTCGTTTACACGGGATTGAAGTGAATCCGGCTTTCTCCGTTGGCGTTGCTTGTCAGAAGGTCGCAAAAGACGATCGCGTGACCCCCGGGACAATGCCACTGTCATGAATGCGAGTCGGCTGTCTGAATTTTGTGACCACAGGGGTGCTACAACACGGTCATAAGTGTGAAAAATGGTTGTAAGTCACTTCCAGTGCTGTTGTAAGTTCAGAGGCAGTGGTGGTATTCTATCGATTCAGCCTGGTTTTGCCGAGCCGGTAGTGCCGATGTGCAGCGGAGACCGAACAGGTGCTCTCCGCTGCTCTGCTTGTTGGGCCCACCTGCCTGTCTGGGCTCCCATATCTTTATTCCCTGTTTTTGAAGCGCAGCTGCTTTGCGTGACACTGCAGATTGCCGTGCGGCAGCTGCTGAAGCGATGGGGGAGAGCGCAGGCTTGCAGGAGGTGAGTCAGAAAGGCACTGCGCCTGCGCAAAATGCGTGTTTGGCTGGCACGCGCCAAGTATGTGTACATGCAAAGTGCGCCCGCTAAGCCATGCCCACCGAATCGGTGGTAAAACTTTGAAACGCACCACTGCCCAGATGGCCACTAAACGAACTGTTATAAGTCAAGGACTTACCTGTACGTACACACACACACACACACACACACGCACACACACATACACAGAGAGAGAGAGAGGGAGAGAGAGAGAGAGAGAGACAGAGCGCTACCTTGTATTGTGCATGCTTTCTTAATTATACAAATGAAAGCAAATAAATGTGTCCCAGGATAATATTGCAAAATCCAATTTGGGTTCACTCATTGGGACCAGAGGTTTAGTCTTCCAAGCTTTTGAACTTGTGCTGGAACCTGTCATGCCCCTGGTGGAGACTGACTGAGGGAGAGGAGGAACAGCCGACGGAGTGGAAGTGTGGCTCTGGAGGTTGTGGAGGAGGCTGGGGAAAGGCAGAGGCCGGCTGGGCAGTCAGAGGAGGACCCAGGCCCATCCCCTCTCCATCCTAGGGCACGCAGGGAAGAGAGGATAAGGGAGAGACGTAGTCTACTTGGGAGGAGAGGGCCTTGATCCTCTTCATGGGCTGCAGCTGTGGCAATTGAATAAGAGGACGGGCATGCGTAGGGGCCAGTGCTGGAAACAAAGCGTGAAAATATCTCTAGTTTATTGTTCCTCTCTGAGTTTGGCGTCCTTCCCAGTGTGCTGATATCGGTGGACATCTTCAAGCCCTTATCTTGCCTGGTTTGTGTTGTTTTTTACTCTTTATAATTTATGGGCATTTTTAGTTTAAACAGCACTTCCTCCTTCTTGTAATTGCTCAAGTGGGAGTTTTTTGTCTCCAGTCTAGGATATTTGGAGCTTGGAAGCAAAGTTAAGGAATAAAAGGGGTTTTACCTGTTTTTTGTGACTCTGTTTATTTTGTATCTCACCCTGGGTCATCACAGAACCCATCCTCAAAACACAAAAATGTGTGTTGAGAGAGAAGTTCCCTGAGGATAGGTTTCAGCACGAGTCCTAAAGCTCGGAAGACTAAACCTCTGGTCCCAATAACTGAACCCAGATTGAACTCTAAACAGTTATAATTTGGAAAAGAAGGTCACTGATTTATTTCAGTGAGAAATAGGCACTGTCTTCTGTTAAAGGACATCATTGCAACCGTCTCAGTTGCTGTGGTGCTCCTATCATTGGAGGTTTTTAAGAAGAGGTTGGATAGTCATTTGTCCAGAATGATATAAGGTTGGACTAGAAGAACTCTAAAGTTCTTTCTAACTCTAGTTACTCTGTATTCTGAATTTGGTAGTGTTTAGATCAGGAGTGTCAAACTCGATTTCATTGAGGGCCACATCAGGGTTGGGTTTGACCTTTGGGGGCCGGGGTGGACATGGCCAGTGCAATGTCTCTCGGGTCTAGGGCGCTTGTGGTGTCCCGAGTGCTCTTCCAGCGAAAATGGGCTTCCGAGCTCTGTTTTGGCTGCAACGACCTCCTGCAACCCTCTGCCAGTGAAAACTGAGCTCGCAAGAGCCACCCGCGGCCCTCCTGGGTTCCGTTTTTGTCTGCGATGGCTTCCTGCAACTCTCTGCCTGTGACAACAGGATCCCGAGCTCTGTTTCAGCTGCGACAGCCTCCTGCAACCCTTTGCCAGCAGAAATAGAGCTCGCAAGAGTCACCCGCGACCCTCCCAGGTTCTATTTTCGGCTGCTATGGCCTCCTGCAACCCTCTGCCAGGGAAAATGGAGCTCACGAGGGCCATCTGCGGCCCTTTTGAACTCCATTTTCACCAGCGGAGGCACCATGGGCCAGCCCTTCGCTATTTCCAGGGCAGCCCCATGGGCTGGATCTAGCCCCCAGGTCTTGAGTTTGACACTCTTGGTCTAGTGAGGGTTAGACACCAACTCCAGCCTTTATAAATAACATTTTTTAAAAAAACGAGCATCTGATTTAGGAAACCCTGAGTCTGTATGTGAAGTAGTGGTGGCCATCCTTAATCAGGATTGAGGGAAACCCCTCTAGTGTCCTGGAAAAATCCAATTTTGGGGTTTCCTTGGAGAACTTTAGAAGAGCGTGCTTGGTATCAGATTAACTAGGAGTGGGACAATTTGTGGTTCAGCCTGGCTTCTGGAACCAACTGTTGATACTTTAAAAAAACCTCTTGTTCATCATATCAACAATGTTTGGGCATCAACTGTTTCGTAAACAAAACAGTTACGGTTTGTTCATCCAGGTTTGAAGGTTGCGATGTCCTCTAAACCCTGCCAGTGGATACCTTCCTATTTTAACCGACAGATTAAATAAATCTGTGAATTAAATAAATTAAGCACTCAAATTTCCACTGCAAAGCAGGACAGTTGTTAGGCGATTTTTTTTGGTCGTGTTTTGCAGCCTTTCTTGCAAACCATTGTTGAGTGTATTACAGCAGTTAAGAGAGTTAACACGGTTGTGAAATGAATCTGGCTTGCCCATGATCGTGAGAAGGTGGCAAAAGGGGATCACATGACCCCTGGGACACTGCAACCGTCATAAGTGAGAGTCAGTTGCCAAGTGTCTGAATTTCGATCATGAGACCATGGGGAATGTCTCTTACGTTGTGGTTCGCCAGCAGCAGTGCTGATGGCTGATGTCTCGGACAGTGAGGACTCAGATGAGAGGCCTACATGTGATGCAGGGATGGAGCCAGGACCATCAGGAAGTGGAGTGCTGCCTTTGGAGATTGTGGCAGCAGTGATGAAGAGGCCCCCGAGGAGCCTGTGCCAAGTGCGTGTGCATGCAGGGCTGCTCGAAGGGAAGAGCAGTTGCAGCAGCACAGGCGACTCAGGAGTAAGGCTGCAAGATAATGGCCCCTCCCATAAGAGATAAAAGCCAGCTGAGAAACCGGAGTTCTTTGCAGGAAGCAAAGAAGTTTTTGCACTCAAGCCTTGTGGATGTTCGGAATATCTTGGTTGGTGTTTGGAGACTCTTTTGTGTTTGAAATATCTCTTGGCAACTTTATCTAGTGTTCTTGGCAGCCTTGCACCATGTTGACAAGGCTTGTTCTTATCAGAGGCAATTAGTTTGAAACAGCCTTTTAACCGGGAAGGAATGGAATTCATAAAGAATCATTAAAAGGGTTTACTGTTATCTCTGTCTGGTGTTTGTTTCCTTAGAACAAGGTTTGGGTCAGAACACTCTATGGAGATCCCGAATCCAAGCCACGATTGTTCCGAAGGGGCTTTTTCAAAAGACAACTGGATTTTCTTGGGGTTTTTTTCCTTGAAAATGTTTTGCTTCTCATCCAAGAAGCTTCTTCAGTTCCGATGGAATGAGAAATCTGATTGAACTTCTTGAATGAGAAGTGAAACGGTTTCAAGGAAAAAATATCAGTGGTGGGCTCCTGCTGGTTTGGACCGGTTCTAGTGAACTGATAGTTCCAACGATCAGCTAGCTCTGCCCACTCGCCTTTGCTCTATCCTGTTCTAGATTTCCATCTTTTTCAGCTCAGCTGATTCATGCGGCACAGTGGATTTTATCTTCTTGGAGCAGTGGTTGCCAACCAGTGGGCCGGGGACCACTGGTGGTCCGTGAGAAAATGTTGGTGGTCCACAGAGAAATGTCACCCCCAAAGCACCTCCCAAAGCAATTAATCCAGGCTGCGTGGAACACAAGGCTGTGCCGCCCACATGGTCTGTAGGAACACAAGGTTTGCATCACATTGCGAACAACATGAAGTAGTGAAGGGAGGGGGGAACTTGCTCCACGTGTCCCATGTGCCTGGCCTGGCTACTGGGCTGCTTTTTTCCGCTTCTTTCTTCTTCTTTTGGCTGCACGCAAGGAAAGCAGCAAAAGTCTCTCCCCCAAACTCTGCCAGAAATGAGTCTTTGGGACCTTGCAAGGCATCCTGCTCCAAGAGGCTGCGCCGGCAAAGACTCATTTCTGGTGGAGTTTGGGGGAAAGAAAGAAAGACTTCTGCTGCTTCTGCTGCTTTCCTTGCATGAAGCCAAAAGTCTCTCTTCCTCTCTCTCCTCCACCCTGAGAACGGAGCTGGAGACAGTATCCTGCGATCCCAAATAAAGAATGATCGATCGGTAGGAAAACCAGGGTGGGGAATTTTCTTTCAGACTTTTTGGGGGATTTTCCCAGGAACTCTGGTCTGCGGGATTTAAAATTATGAGTTTGGTGGTCCCTGAGGGCCAACAGGTTGGCGACCCATTCTGTAGAAGTTCAAATTGGTATTTTTTGAATGATGCGTGCGTGTGCGAAGCATGCATGAACAGAACCAGTTGTTAAACCGGTTGCAGCCCACCACTGGGAAAAAACCCAAGAAAGTCCAGTGGCCTTTTGAAAAAGCACCTTTAAGTTTTCTTCTACAAACTAAACTAACTAGGACTTTTCCCAGTTCCTCTTTGGTTTCCAGTCCTTTCACCATCTTAGTAGACTTTCTCCGGTTTTGCTGCAGTTGATCAATGTCCTATTAAAAATACATGAGATGTTCAATTCTTGGAATTCTTAATAAGGATCTTTCTGATGAATTGGTTCTGTTCATGAATTGTGAATATTGCAATTTAATATTCTGAATGACTAGACCCAACCTTGGGTGCTCATTTATTGTTGGACTTCAACTCCTCAAATTCCCAGCAATGACTATGGTTCCTAGGTACCTTCCAGGTTGGGGAAGACTGACATTATTTTTAATCCTTAATATTAAATAGTAATGTTCATAATTTATGGATGACACCTGGAGCTCACGTTTCGCTTACTTGGTGACTTGGCAGCGTGTTAGATTTCAACTGTCAACGTTCCTCAGTCATGGCAGCCATCGCTAAAGTCCATTTGTGGGTTGGGAAAAGCTGTCATAGGATAATAACCATGGTCTTAGATAAAGAATATCAAAGAAGGGGGGGACATGGATGGGTATTTCCTGAAGTTATCCTGTTTGGATCTAATTGTTTCAATAATGATGTGGCACCAAGTAGGGAGGAATAATGGATGGAAACATGGGTGGGATTCAATTGGTATAGCAACCGGTTCATTGAACATGTGCTTTGCGCGTGCAAGCATTTGAAAATTCAGTGTTTCATCTCTAATATTTACCTTCTACTGAAACCCTAGTGAGTAAAACAGCTGAGCCATAGCAATCCAGTGTGCCACGCAAATCAGCTGAGCTGCAAAACACGGAAATAAAGGACAGACTAGGGCAGGGGCGGTTGGGTGGGGTCAAATGATCACAGGAACTACCGGTTCACCTGAACCAGTTCAAACCGGAGAATCCCACACCACTGGATGGAAGTAAGAGTCAACACCAGAAGGTTACATAGCATTAAGAGACACAACCCAGGTTTTGCAGCCGTCAAGGAAAGGTATTGAGAAGGTGAAATCAATAAGGGGTTAAGATGCTGAACATTAGTTGTCTCTTGTTTTTTAGATATAATCTCAAGTAAATCCCATTTTATGACCTGGTTTGTAAATGAGTGTTTGTAAGAGAGGTCTTGCTTTCCTTTTGATCTGGTATAGGAATGTCCTAAATCAGTAGTGGTTAACCTTTTCGGCACCGAGTGCCAAAATGGGAGCGTGCGCACGCATCAAAAAGGAACCGAGTGGCAAAATGGGCATGTCAAAAACCGGAAGAGCAGCTCCTGGTGCACATATGCCCACCGGCCACCAGGTCTTTCATCTTCTACCGCACATGTGCGTGTGAAGACCAGCTAGCTGGTCAGCAAACACATGTGCATTAGAAACTGGAAGCCAGATGGACGTTGTGCATAATAGAATAGAGTAGAATACTTTATTGGCCAAGTGTGATTGGACACACAAGGAATTTGTCTTGGTGTAAATACTCTCAGTATACATAAAGAAGGAACATTCGTTAAGAATCAAGAACCATAATGTACAACACTTAATGATAGTCATAGGGTACAATCAACATCAAATCATACTAGGAAACAGAGGATACAAGCAACAAAGTTACAGTCACAAGTGGGAGGGGATGGATGATAAGGAGTGATGAGATGATTAACAATAATAGTAGTGTACACTTTGTAAAGAGTTGAACAGTGTTGAGGGAATTATTTGTTTAGCAGAGTGATGGCTTTCGGGAAAAAACTGTCCTTGTGTCTAGTTGTTCTGGTGTGCAGTGCTCTATAGCGTCATTTTGAGGGAAGGAGTTGAAACAGTTTATGTCCAGGATAATGTGCACTGGGAGCTGCTTTTCTGGTTTCCGGCACTACTACGTACACAAAGACCAGCTGGCCAGCAAGCACTGCAACCTGGAAGAGCAATGGTCAACAGCTGACATGACTGGAGAGATGGCTCTGCGTGCCACTTCCGGCACGCATGCCATAGGTTTTGCCATCACGGTCCTAAATCCTCCCTCTTATTCAACTTCACATCCTACCTCCTGTCTTCTTAACCATCTAGGTTCTTTGATGCTTCTCTCCCCACCTTTGGCTTATTAAAAATTACACTTGCTGTCAACTTTTCAATGATCTCTTGGCTGCAAAAACCCACAATCATGGAGACATAGAGAAATGAGGGCACCTGCATCTTGACTTCTTCGGTTGTCTTTGGTAGAATGGTCCCTTCAAGTCAGTTCAGGAGAAATGGCCAACTTTGCTCAAGATTGAGAAGCCATAGAGTTTTCTTAATGCGGAATCCAGTGCCCATAACCTTGGCTTCTCTAGCAAATGGTGTCTGTGGTCAATGGAAAGAAAAGGGAGGCTTTTAGAAGTCTTTCCAAAATGGTTGAGAAGTTGAGGAGATAGATTGAAGGTGGCAATTACAGTAAGGATGCTTAAGTTCTCTATGCTACCATATTAAGGTAGGTTGAGGTTGATGGGAAACGATGTATGTGTATTATGATGACGATGAGACATCCATTCAGTTGTGTCCAGCTCTTGGAGATTCTATAGGCCAGGTCTCTCTCCACATCTTCCAACCTTGCACTTATTTCTTTGAGTTGTTCTGGTGTCAGCTTTGATGGGGTTCAGCCATCATGTCCTTTGACAACCTGGTTTTCTTCTACCGCTAACTTTTCCAAGAATAGTTGCTTTCTCCAGTCAATCCTCCTGCATCATCATCATCAATCATCATTTAACGACCCCATAATCCCTTACGTGGTGGAGTTCCGGCAACAAAATGGAGCTAGCCCGAATGTTTACTGGCCGGAAGCCCTTCCTGTCACCAATGCGGTTCAGCAGAAATATTCCCATTGTGCCCAGAGAGAGGAAATCTCTACCTCTACCTAGAATCGAACTCACAGCCTCCTGATTGTGAGGCGAGAGCTCCAATCGATCCTCCTGCATGACATGGCCAAAATAAGTAAGATGCAGTTTTGTGATTTTTGCTTTCCAGTGATATGTCTGGTGTCATGTGCTCCAGTACTTGATTGTTAGTCAACTTTGCTAGCCAAGAATGCATGTGTAAGCAGGCATATATTTGAATATGGGTATTCATGAACAGGGGTATTGGGCAACACACCCAAAAGGTTACCCTCCTGGTACAAAAGTGTGAGGGCGTAATTACTTAGCTCTGTGAGTTGGGATGTGAGTACTGTTAGTGACTTTAAGATCTGTGGGTTGCCCTGCTTAACATTTCTTACATTAATTGGAAAAGGTGATGTTTGTGCCCCAAATAATTTGCTGGAAAAGGGGTTTTCCTCTTGGAAACAATTCTGGTGGATTGTTGAGAACCTGATAGTAGAAATACAAGTACTTCCCGACTTAACAAGAGAAGTTAAGTTTGGGCCACAATGGAGCCCAAAACATATGTTGCTAAGTGAAACATTTGTTCAGTGAGTTTTGCCTATTTTATGACTTTACTTGCCTCTGTTGTTAAGTGAATCATTGCAATGGTTAAGTGGGTAACCACGATTGTTAAGTGAATCTGGCTTCCCTATTGACTTTGCTTGCTGCAGTAGTCATAAGTGTGAGAAGCAGTCATAAGTCACTTCAGTGCTGTTGTAACTTTGAATGGTCACTAAATGACCTTTTGTAAATCAAGGACTATCCATAGATCATGTTTTCCCTTTCTTTATATCTATATATTTTACTTTAGGAATTCCTCTCTTTGGATATCTATGCTTCCTCCTATGACTGACTGTCATCACTAAGTGTTGAATCTTATGATTTATGATGAATGTATTTTATGGTGATTAGGATAATAATTTGTTGCTTGTACGTACACTGAGAGCTTATGCACCAGAGACAAGTTCCTTGTGTGTCCAACCACACTTGGCCAATGAAGAATAAAGAATTCTATGTTTATCGACTTCCGCTATTACATTTGCCCCATTCCTTGTGAGAAACTCCAGCTGGTGTTGCAGAGTGATGGGTAAAATTGTTCTGAGTAGCCTAGGGCTATTGAGAGTCAGCTGACATACAACTTTAATAAATTAGTGTGGGTCACACACTCGGCCAAGTGGTTAGGTAGGATGGGGCATTATTTGTCCACCTGTCAAGTCCTTCCCAAGGACCTGAAATAGGCAGGTGTGATGCTGTTAAAAGGTGTGGTCACAGGATGTAGGTGGTTTATAATAACAGAGTTGGAAGGGACCTTGAAGGTCTTCTAGTCCAACTCCCTGCTCAAGTGGGAGACCCTATACTTTTCAGATAAATGGTTGTCCAATCCTTTGTTAAAAGCACCTCCAGTGTTGGAGCATCCACAACTTCTGGAAGCAACTTGTTCCAGTGATAAATTGTTCTCACTGTCAGGAAAATAATTTCTCCTTAGTTCTAGGATGGTTCTCTCCTTGATTAGTTTCCATCCATTGCTCCTTGTTCTGGCTCCTTTGGAGAATAGCTTGACTCCCTCTTCTTTGTGGCAGCCCCTCAAATATTGGAACACTGTTATCATGTTGCCCCTAATACTTCTTTTCACTAGACTAGACATACCCAATTCCTGCAATTGTTCTTCATATGTTTTAAGTAAAGCTGCCTTCTGAAATTGACTGATGGAGATTTTGTCAATGCTGACATTGTTCAAGTGATGCTCCAGTTATTTTAAGATTTAGTAGAAACAATGTTGTTTTAGTAGAACAACGTCTGTTTGCAAGTTTTTTGGGGTTTTGTGATTTTCTTCAGTTCTTTCTCTTCTGTTCTGCTGTCTCATGTCCACCATCCAGACATTTTTGTCTTTCTTATTAACAGTTGTTAAGTCTTGAGTATTATCTGGCAGGTGCTCATCTGTTTCCCTTTTATAGTCCCAGAGTACGTTAGCTATTTCATTTTCTATGGCTTTCTCCATGTTGTGGTCTCATCAATTCTTGCTTGCAGGCAAATGATATTGCAGATCTTCCAGTGCACTATTGTTTCTACTTTGCCGTGCCGTTGTTTGTGGTCAGTCTGTACGATCTTCTTGCAGCAGCTAATCGGATAGTCCATTCTTTCTTCAGCTTCTTTGTAGAGGTGGCATTTGCTGCCTGCAAATGGGCTTAATTATGGGATTTTGAATAAATACTTATGGTTTATTTACCGTGTTAACACATCATCTATCTACAGATCACAGTGGCACACTCAAACAATGACCCTAATGAAAATAGAATCAAGGTTACCTGAAGTATTAGTACTGCTTTATAATGCCTTGGTAAGAGCACACATGGAATACTGCATCCAGTTTCGATCATCACAATATAAAAAAGATGTTGAGACTCAAGAAGGAGTGCAGAGAAGAGCAACAAAGATGATTAAGGGGCTGGAGGATAAAACATATTATGAATTGTTGCAGGAACTGGGTCTGTCTAGTTTAATGAAAAGAAGGACTGGGAGAGACATTAGTCTTCCAATATTTGAGGAGCTGCCACAAAGACGGGATGCTTGTTTGTCAGTCTATTTCCCAAAGCACCAGAAAGCAGGAGAATAGAATAGAGTAGAATAGAATAGAATAGAATAGAATAGAATAATTTATTGGCCGTGTGATTGGACACACAAGGAATTGATCTTCGATGCATAAGCTCTCAGCGTACATAAAAGCGATAAGTGATAAATCATGATCATCATCATCATAAAAATACATTCATTACAAATCATAAGATGCAACAGTGATAGTCATGGTACAGTGGTACCTCTACTTACGAAAGGCTCTAGTTACGAAAGTTTCAGGTTACGAAGCGCGCCTTCGAGAAAATATCGTCTCTACTTACGAATATGTTTCAAGATACGAAAGGCTTTGTTGGAAAATGGCGCGTCCGAGCTGCTCTGCCATTGGTTATCTTCCTGGCATCCCATTGGCTAGGAGGGATCTTTGTGTACGTACCGTGCCGCGTTCGCAGTCTCACGCTAGCGAAATCCAGCAAAGCACGAAGTAATAACGAAGAATTACTGTCTGAATTTCGGGACCTTGGAACGGATTAGGGCATTTACAGGTAAAATGCGTCTCTACTTACGGAATTTTCAGGTTACGAAACGGCTTCCGGAATGAATTAATTTCGTAAGTAGAGGTACCACTGTACTAAATAAGCAATCAACATAAATCATACAAGGACACTAAATAAAACAAAATTTAATCATAAAGATACAAGCAAAGATACATAAAGATAAAGTCCTAATCAAGGAGCGATCCAACCTAGAACTAAGGAGAAATTTCCTAGCAGTAAGAACAATTAATTAGTGGAACGGCTTGCTTCCAGAAGTTGTGGGTACTCCAACACTGGAGGTTTCTAAAGAGAGATTGGACAGCTGTTTGTCCAGAATGGTCTAGGGTCACCTGCTTGAGCAGGGGGTTGGAGTAGAAGACCTCCAAGGTCCCTTCCAACTCTGTTGACCTATTATTCTGTTAAAATCGAAGAAATCATATTATGGCTTAGCATGATAGTTGAACTCAATTTTGATCAGTTTTGTTATGCCCAGCAAAAAGAGGAGGAGGAGAACAAGATTTTCTAAGATCTGCTCTGTTTGGACTGCAGAATCTTATTTCTACTTTCAAGTGTCCGCCATATATAGTTCTAGAATTTTTACCCTTTCACTAGGTCAGGGGTAGGGAACCTTGGCTCTTTTATCACTTACGGACTTCAACTCCCAGAATTCCTGAGTGAGCCATAAAAGGTTCCCCATCCCTGGCCTACTGGTTTTTCAGTTGTGGGGGAAATCAATTTTTGACTTGAATGGGACTGTTTAATATACAAATGTAGGACATATTCTTTATGAATATAAATAATATACATATAATACATATAAAGAATATGTCCTACATTTGTATATTATATATTAAATAGTCCCATTCCAGTCAAAAATTGATTTCCCCCACAACTGAAAAACCAGTAGGCCAGGGATGGGGAACCTTTTATGGCTCACTCAGGAATTCTGGGAGTTGAAGTCCGTAAGTGATAAAAGAGCCAAGGTTCCCTACCCCTGCACTAGGTAAAAGTTTCCACCTAACTCTTCCAATCTTGTCTTCAGAACCATGATCTGACTGAAGAAAAGTTGGCATTTGACCCGAAATCAAATCCAGGAAGCTATCTGGTGGCACCTTAGAGATGAGTAGATTGGTTTCCCTCAGTACACTAATTAGCCTTGGAGGTGCCACCCGTTTTCTGCTGTTTTGCTGGCAGCACATGAAAGCTGCTACCTCTCTGGAAATGGCTTCAACGAGGCAGCCTCTCAGGGCTCTTCACTTCTCCTCTGTGAGTCAAGCTAATTGGCCCAGAAGGACATTTGTACAGTAAGAGGAAGACGCTGCTAAGGCTGCTCACGCAATCAAAGGGATGAGCATCGGAGGAGGCCCACAAAGACTCTCAGAGGCTCATTATCGAAGGGGGAGGGGAGAAAAGAGCTAAATGAAGACATCTGAGAAGGTTGTAGGAGTTACGGGCAGAATGCGCTTGGTTCCACTCAAGAGATCAACTCGGGGGGATCAATTCAAGCAACATGGCCAAAGAAGTGGGAATTTTCTTCCTGGGAGAGGGGTGAGGAGCATGGGTGTACCTAGATATGGATCCTCTAGGGCAGGGGTGTCAAACTCAAGGCCCATGGGTGAGATTTGGCCCATAGGGTGCTTAAATCTGGCCCATGGGACTGGCCTGGAAATATCAAAAGACCGGCCCCGGCGGTCTATTTTCGGCCTCCCTGGCCCTCTGCAGCACTCTGCCAGCCAAAAAGGGCCGTGCGGATGCCCCTCAAGGCCCCTGCGCGGCCCGTTTTTCTATGGCAGAGTGCTGCTAGAGGCCAGAGAGGCCGAAATCGGGCTGCACGGGGGCCTCGTGGGGCCTCAGCATGGCTCATTTTTGGCCATCAGAGTGCTGCAGGAGGCCATGGAGGCTGAAAACATGCTCCATTTTGGCCAGCAAAGTGTTGCAGGAGATATCTGTCACATCTCTCGCCCTCTCCCCATCTCCCTGCCGCCCTGCGGAAGAGAACTGCAGTGCTGATCCGACCCTCAAAGAAATCCAGTTCGACACCCCTGCTCTAGGGGAACGATATTTCTATGGGCACATGCAAGTAGTCCTCAACATAAGGACCCCAATGGAGCCCGTAATTTATGTTTAGCCCAGCGAGGAAGTTGTTACATGCGTTATGCCCCACTGCCACCGTGGTTAAGTGAACCACTGCAGTGGTTAAATGAATTGCTAACTCTTGTTAAGCTGCGTTTGTGTCTGAGCATGAGAGAAATTTGGGGCTCGCCTCCTTCATATTGACGGCCTTGTTTGGCGTGTCCTGGAAGGAGCCATTTTCCTCTCACTGCTGAGTAGAGTTGTTGAGCTTTTTCTTGGTTGAAAAATAACAAGAGTTGGAAGAGACTTTGGAAGGCTTCTAGTTCAACCCGCTGCTTAGGTAGGAAGCCCTATACCACTGATGGCTAACCTTTTTGTCGTCGCGTGCCGAAAGTGTGCGGTGTGCGTGTGACAGCATGCGCGCATGCCTGCACCCATAATGCAATGCGTCCGTGACCCCCCCAGCTCACCCCACCCTCCTGCGCAAGTACATGTGACCCCCCCTCCCCTTGCGCATGCATACATGACCCCCCCATGCTCTCCTTGCCTTCCCACGCATGCATGCGCAGCCCCCACACACTCTGTTTGAGGCCTAGTAGGCCTCCCTGCAGCCTCCTGGGAGCAAAAATGAGCAGCGGGAGGGTACTGCACCACACCCCAGCGCCCCATTTTGGGTCTGATAGGCCTCCCTGCAGTCTCCTGGGAGTAAAAACAGCCCCCCCCCCACGGCCTGTTTTTGCTCTCCGGAGGCTGCAGGGAGGCCTGCTAGGCCTAAAACGGGGAGCATGGAGGCACACTGCACTCCCTCCGTGCATGTGCACGTGACCTCCTGCACTCCCCCGTCTGCGCATGCGCACACATCTGCATGCGCCCTACCCCCTGCTCATGTGTGGCAGAGACCTGAAAATCAGCTGGATGGTGGGAAGCGCACTCGCGTGGTGGAGCTGAGCTGGGGCGACGGCTTGCGTGTCCGCAGAGAGGACTCTTTGTGCCACCTGTGGCACGCGTGTCATAAATTCACCATCACCGCCCTACACCATTTCAGACAAATGGTTATCCAATCTCTTCTTAAAAACTTTCAGTATTGAAGCATTTACAACTTCTGGAGGCAAGTTGTTCCATTGGTTAATTGTTCTCACTGTCAGGAAATTTTTCCTTGTTTTCAGGTTGCTTCTCTCATTGATCAGTTTCCATAGTGCTTTTGGGCCTGCTTTCTGGTGCTTTGGAAAATAGGTTGGTGCCCCTCTACTTTGGGGCAGCCCCCCAAATCCTGGATGACTTCTATCATGGCACTCCTAGTCTTTTTTTTTCATTAAATTAAACATAGCCAATTCCTGCAAACGTTCTTCATATGTTTTAGCTTCTAATCATTGTCTTGCGCTCTTTCTAAAGTCTCAACATCCTTTTGATATCGTGGCGACCACAACTGGGTGCAGTATCCCAAGTGTGGCCTTACCAAGGCATTATAAAGCAGTATTAACACTTCCTGTGATCTTGATTCTATTTTTGCTAGGAAGGTTGTTTGAGTGTGCCCGCGTGATTTATAGATTATAATGTATGACTTAGAAAAAGCAATTGAAATTTTATCCCGCCTACTTTGGCTGTAACTCTAGTGCAGTGTTTCTCAACCTTGGTATCTTGAAGATTGTGTGAACTTCAACTCCCAGAATTCCCCAGCCAGCCTTATTCACACAATCTTCAAGGTGCCAACGCTGAGAAACACTGCTCTAATGAGTAGTTCCTACGTTGTAACTAAACTTTGGTGGAATGTGCCAGATTTGTATGATGAGATCATTGCTAGCCTCACTGGTTAGTCCATGGGGTGTAAATAAATCCCTCAGAAGCAGTGTAATTGGTTTTAAATTTCTTTTGGATGAATTCCCTGTGAGACCTTCTCGCAAACGTGTTTCCTATAATGCAAGTGGAATGCAAGGAAACCCAGAACAGCCCAACTACATAAAATAATTTCATATTTTTTCAAGCAGTCCCAACTCTGCTCCTTTCCCTTCTGTAAATTATTAATTTGAATTTAACTGTTTCAGCTAATTCTGATAAAAAACTTTTGTGTGAGTGCAAACTCAGGTGACTTCTGCGTCTTGTCCAGTAATAGAAAAGGATCACTTTTTAAAGGTAGATGATGGTAGAAATTTTTTTCCAGTTATATGTAGTTTTCGGTTAACAATGGGAATTGGGTCCATAATCTTTATTAAACAATGTGATTGTATAATATGAGGTTACATGATCAAATTGTTTAGCTAAGGCAGTAGTGGCTAACCTTTTTCGGCTCCTGTGCCGAAAATTGCGCACACTAGCACCCAGAAGGCAATGTGCGCGGGCCATCCCCATACGCATGCATGTGCAATTCCTTCTGCCACCCCCTTACATGCACTGCACATGTGCACACCTCCCAGCTGATTTTCGGCCCATTTAAGCCCTTTTTCGACCTCCCAGAGGCTTGAGGGAAGCCTCTGCAGCCTTTGGAGGCCGAAAAATGGGCTGTTTCATCACTTCCGGTAAATACTGATGAAACTGGCCTGTTTTTCGGCCTCCGAAGACTTCAGAGGCTTCCCTCGAGCCTCTGGGAGGCCGAAAATTAGCTGCGCAGTGCAGGTAAGTTTAGCTGGGGCTTGCGTGCCCGCAGAAATGGCTCTGTGTGCCACCTGTGGCACACATGCCACCGGTTTTCCCTCACGGAGCTAGGGCAATGTTGGCGACCCTTGTTGCTGCTGTTAAGTGAGGATCACGGATTGTGAAGTGAGGATATCCTCTTGACTTCCTGCTGATTTCCAACAGTCATTGGGAAAGTCAGCAGGAATTCAGTGGGGAGTTCTAGGTTGCTCTTAAGCTGCTGCACGTTCATGGCTGGGCTTGGAGTGATTACTCCAAATGGCAGGAGGACATCCATGTATGGTATGCAGGCAGCTGCCGTGGCCACTAGGTCTTGTAGTTCATAGCCAGGCTCATCAAGACAAAAAAAAAACCAGAAGGGGAAGCAAATTACTAGAGCAACTTGCAACCTTCCCTGCTGGCTTCCCCATTGACTGCTTATGGGAAATCTGGGGAGGCACCAATGGCAGTCACATGACCATGGCTCCTAGCAGCCATCATAAGTTGAATCTGATGATGACGGGTGCTGGGACAGGTGTGGTGATAGAAAGCATTCGTTCAAAACCGTTGTAACTTTGAACGGTCACTGAACGAGTGGTTGTTCACTCTGTGAGATATCCATTGACGTCTTCTGTTTTCTTCTCGGACCTGACGATTCTCCATGACCTCAGTTGCAAAGCGAGAGCCTCAAATCGTTATTGTGATGGCTTGATCTCCAGAGTTTAAGTATCAACCACTACTGAATGGGTAGAATAGAATACGATGGTTCAATTAACAATCGCAACGGTTCGCTTAACAGCTGCGGCAAAAAAAAAATGGTTGTAAAATGGGCAAAACTCACTTAACAACTTCGTCCTTACCTCTTTTGGGCTCAGTTGCAATCATAAGGTGAGGACTTCCTGTACTAAAATTCAGAGTTTCTGATCTCCATTTTTATTTTTGTTCCCATCAGTTGCAGATCTGAGAGTTTTTGACTTCCTTCTTGTGATCCGACATTTCAACCTCTAAGAAAAGCCAAGTGGAATCTTGCCTTCTCTTCTGGGAGGGGGAAGAATCCCCTCTTCTTCAGCTCGGTCTCCTCTGCTCTCCCCCCATAAACTTTTCAGAGACTGGGGGATTGCAATGGAGCCCAGGGAAAATTTAGGCCCTTCCCGGCCGAGAGGAAGTGAGACGGACTTCTTGGCATCTACTATTGCTTCTGCCAAAGTTCCTTCTGCTCTTGGAGGATCTGGGGAGATCCTGCTCTCTACGTCCAGCTCTGCGAAAGGGATCTCGGGGAGCGGGGATCACCATCGTATGGAAATTGAGGAAGAGGATGAGCTTTGCTCCAGGAGGGATGTGGATTCGATTTCCAACGCCGACAGCGAGAAGTGGGTAGCTGGCGATGGTCTGGAGGAACATGAATTCTCCATCAAGGAGGCCAACTTCACCGAGGGAAGCTTGAAGTTGAAAATCCAGACCACCAAGAGGGCCAAGAAGCCCCCCAAAAGCCTAGAGAACTATATCTGCCCTCCAGAGATCAAAATCACCATTAAGCAATCTGGGGAGCCCAAACTTTCAAGAGCTGGGAAAAACAGCAAAGCCTCCAGAGAAGAAGACCACGCTCACTCCAAAAAGAAGGTAAGGGAACATCTCTTCTTCTTTGGCTTGGGATGGAGATCGGGAAGGATGGGTGTTCCTTCTTGACTTGTGTTTTCACAGAGGGTGGAAAGGGGCATTGTCTCCAGCAGCTCCTTTAGCCTTTTTTCCATGAGGGAAGTTCTCAAGGGCTTTGGAGAGAGAGAGAGAGACGGGAAAATCCCGTGTTTGGTTCAATGTGAACAAGATGAAATCTGTGTCCCTTCTGAATGGGGTATTTGCAATCTAAACATGGGACAACAGGTGGACCAGATAAACAGATGGAAGAGGGGGAGGAGGGGACGTCAAAAGACAAGGACCAGATGCTATTAGCATAAGAAGCTCAGATCTCCTGCACACCAGATGCTTTACCGATGTAGGGGTGGGGGCCCTCAGCTGAAGGCGGTTTAGAAGAGTTGTTTGCAGGACAATATAACGGCCCGCACACACAAAGAGCAGGCCTCTGAAACCGGAAGGGCCTGCAGAGTTTAAAAGCCCCCCTCCCCTTTTTTTTTAAATTTTACTTTTGTTTTTCATCAGAACAAGTTCTAAGAGGATGCTTTGGGGACAGCTGGACAGCAGTTTTGCACAGAAGCATTCTCCCTTTGCAAAATGAGCACGCTTAGTTTTGTGTGGGCGAGGATTTTTTTTGGCGGGGGAGGGAATTTTAATTTTGAGGGAGAGACAGGTTTGCAACCGAGGTTGGCGGTCAGCACCACAATGATACCCATTTGGTCTTTTGTGGACTTTTAATTTAGAGATAGGCGAAGGAAAATGAATTCAGTTTAGATTTGTTTCTAGGGGAGGCCAGGAGCTCACGAGAGAATGTTGTTTGGATTAGACAGCCACTCAAAAGGGAGCAATTATCTGTTGTAAGTCACTTTACAGATTGTGTATCTGTTTGTGTGTCCGGGATTCAAATGGAATTTGAACATTCAAAAATGAATGGTCCTGCAATTTAAGGAAAGATATGCCCTAAATATATATGTGTGTGTTTGTGTGTGTGTGTGTGTATCTATATCTGTATCTATATCTATCTATATACATACACATATATCTATCTCCCCATCAAGTGGATCCAACTTTACCTCAAATTAAGGGATTACAGGGTCATAAAAAGGGAATTATTCAAGTTTATAGCAGAAATAAAGTGACTTCACACTGTAATAACATTTCCAGTTCAATCCATCATAATGAAGATAAAGGTGAAAATCAAGGAAATTTATTTTTCTAATCTTATAGAGGTTCTACTGTACAAACATATTCTTACCCACAAACATTTTTACCCACAAACATTGTGTGTGTATGTATGTATGTATTGGATGTTTGAAATATATCTATCATCTATCATATGTCTCTCTCGTCTGCCAGTCTATCTGTCTGTTTGTTTCAAACATCCCAAATGATGTTTAGCAGGGGCAAATCCATCAGATGCTGCTATTCCAAGCACAATGAATCATTTTACCTCCTGATTTTCCTGAATTTGGTAGTAAATTTCAGGAGCACTTCCCAAGTTGAGTTTGAGCAGGATAGCAAAGTCCCAGAGGCCGGATCAGTGAAGATTTTAATATTTGTATCTGGAATTTGACGTACAAACGTTTTGTATGCAGGATGTCTGTAAAGGTTTTGTGCCGACTCTTAAAATGTGGATAGCTTCTTTGCGAAAATGTGTGAGTTTTTTTTGCAGATACAACCTAGTGATTCCATGCACTGTTTTTCTATCTATGCAAATAGTACAGCTTGGATAATAACACTGTTATTTCTGGATATCTCTTGGGCTTAAAAATACAGTAGGTGGTAATCTTTTTTTCCTTTCCATTTCATCATTGCTGTAGTAATGTTCACACCACATGCAGAAATAGCCAAAGTAGTAACAGCTGCGTGCAAGTAAAATGTGTGTTTAGTTGATGCCGAGTCTGGAGCTTTTTAACTGTGCAAAATCCATTTTTGGGTTTGGTTAGATTTGTACAACAACATGGGTTAAATCAGTGAATCAGTTGTGCAAATGTACTTCTCTGTTTTTCTCCTTAGGCCTGCTTTGGAAGCTGTTTTTTGCTGTATGTTCTTTTACATTTATTTCATGCTTTATACTCCTGAAAGACTGGTTGGATTAACATATACCTAGCCATAGTTTTTGTGCCATTATAGTTTATTAAATTATAACCTGAGGTTACCCAATGTGGTTAAGCCATAAACCAGTCACAAAGGTTTACTGAACTCGCTAAGCTAAAACTAAACAAGCCACATTATGGGTCTGTGTGTGTGTGTGTGTGTATGTGTGTGTGTGTATGTGCACAAGTCAGTGTTCGACTCTGGACAATCACCTGGACAAGACCTGCATTATTCTTGCTAATGTTTACTGAAATGGTTTGCCATTATTTACTTCCTAGGGCTGAGAGAGAGAAAGACTGGCCAAGGGAGTTGGCTTTGTGCCTCTGGTGGGACTAGAACTCACGTTCTCCCAATTTCTAGCCTGATGCCTCAACCATTAGACCAAACTGACCCTTTAATGGGTTAGTAGCAAATATAAGGGATGTGGTGGTTCAGTGGCTAAGATGCTGAGCTTGTTGATCAGAAAGGTCGGCGGTTCGGCAGTTCGAATCCCTAGCACCACATAACTGAGTGAGCTCCCATTACTTGTCCCAGCTTCTGCCAACCTAGCCGTTTGAAAGCATGTGAAAAATGCAAGTAGAAAAATAGGGACCCCTTTGGTGGGAAGGGAACAGCGTTCCGTGCGTCTTCGGTGTTTAGTCATGACCTCCACATGACCATGGAGACGTCTTTGGACAGCGCTGGCTCTTCGGCTTTGTAACGGAGATGAGCACCACCCCCTAGAACCGGAAATGACTAGCATGTATGCACGAGAGGAACCTTTACCTTTAGCAAGTATCAAATCAATTGATACTTGGATTAGATAGATAGATAGATAGATAGATAGATAGATAGATAGATAGATAGATAGCACCATCAAGTTGTTTTTGACACTTACCAATCAGATAGACAGTACAACAATAACAGTAGCATCCTGGCCACATGAATAATTCAGACAGGATATCCTGCCTTCTACCTGTGCACCTTATCAAGTGTTTATCAAGAAAAAAAGGGCTAAGTTTATCAGACCAGGTTGGTCAGGCCAGAAGATGGACTTCTTTGCTGACATTTACCTGACAACATAGCTGACCAAAATCAATTTCAAAACGATCTTGATGAGAAAATAACAGAATACATTTTGATGGAGACCAACGCAACATTCTTCACTTGGGAAACAGAACTAAAATGCAGAAATGTCAAAATTTTGTGTTGGTACTTGCGAAAAAGATTTTGGAATAAATTTTCGATCTCTGTGTCACAGTTGGATTTTATTCTGTAATGATGAGACCCCCATCTAAATGTGGGAAAGAAGGAAGGAAGATGAATTTTAGAAGGGAGGGAGGGAAGAAAGAAGATTAATTTTAGGAAGAAGGAGGGAGGGAGGAAGGAAGGAATAAAGGAAGATAGGAAGATTTAGAGAAGCAGAAGCAGGCTCATAGAAGGAAAACCTTTTCCAATCCTACTTGATTGGAGATTAGACTTTAAAACCTGTGAAAAAGGATTGAAAGGAATTGGGGACGTTTAGTTTTCAACAGGAGGTGAGATTGAATGACCAACAAAACCTCATTCAAGGTTTTTATGAGTTTATGGCTTAATACTTTGATAAGAATTTACTTTTGCACAGAACGATAGCAGAAGTATAAGGAATTGAAACAGACAGATTCATGGACCAGTAGAAATTAAGAAGGTTCATCCCAAACATCAGGGATTAGAGAGAGGGAAAGGCAAAAACACAGAAAAATCTTATTGGGGATAGGAAAGATATTTTAAGTGGGTTGCAACAGATGTCCTTTTGGCAAAAGAATTTTCAAGAGAGACAAGAGAAAGGAGTCAAGTTGATGATCTGAGTAGGTCAGCAAAGTTGTCTTAAGAAGCAGAGGTTGTAGTAAATTTAAGGGGAAAATTTACTTACGACCACAATGGAGTCCAGAATTTCTGTGGTTCAGTGAGAGATTTGTTCAGTTTGCCCTATTTTACGACCTGTCTTGCCACAGCTGTTAAGTGAATCACTGCAATGGATAAGAGAACATTTAAATGAACATTTAACTCGAGGACTACCCCGTACGGGTGGAATTATGACAAGAAGCAGATTGTTCGAATGGTGGATTAAGAAAGAAGCGCATCAGCTTCTGAGCGATGTCCACTTTCAACAACACTTCAGTGGAATATTACATTCTTGTTGAGCCCCCCCGTTGCTTCCCCCCCACCCTACAAAAGTTGACCTCTGCACAGAAGGTCAGATTTTACTCGGAAAGACAGAGGATGTCCCAATTCAAATCAAGCCTCCCCCCCCCCCCCCAAGCAGAATTCAACAGGAAATTAGCAATTAAGGGCCTAATCCCAGAAATGATTCTGTAATCTCAAAGTGAACAACACACCATGAGGAGGGGATTTCCAAAAAACTCGGGTGATTTATTTATTGGAGTAAGCAACCCTGAAAGGCCGTTGTTTGAGGCTGCCGCCCTCTGAGTCCTGTTTTTTTTTTTTTTTAAAAAAGGTAAAATTTGTGCAGAGACTTATGCTTTTCTTTCCAGACTTTTGGAATTGATATTTGTTTCTTGAAAATTATCAATGCAAGAAATGGATATAGATCTGGATTTTCAAAAACCTGGTACATGTCTCTTTCTTTCTTTCTTTCTTTCTTTCTTTCTTTCTTTCTTTCTTTCTTTCTTTCTTTCTTTCTTTCTTTCTTTCTTTCTTTCTTTCTTTCTTTCTTTCTTTCTTTCTTTCTTTCTTTCTAAGCATCCCTCTTATCTCATTTCTCTCTCCTCTCTCTCTGTCTACCTACTTACCTACTCTATCTATCATCTATCTATCATCTATCTCTATCTTTATCTATATCTATCTCTACATCTATCTATCCATCCATCCGTTCACCCATCCACTCATCCATCTTATTATATTTAGCTATATCTGTCTACCCATCCATTATATCTATTCTTTCTTTCTTTCTTTCTTTCTTTCTTTCTTTCTTTCTTTCTTTCTTTCTTTCTTTCTTTCTTTCTTTCTTTCTTTCTTTCTTTCTTTCTTTCTTTCTTTCTTTCTTTCTTTCTTTCTTTCTTTCTTTCTTTCTTTTTCTTCATTCCCCTTCCTTCCTTCCTTCCTTCCTTCCCTCCCTTCCTTTCTCCCTTCTTTCTTTTTCTTCATTCTCCCTTCACTCCTTCCTTCCTTCCTTCTTTTTTCTTCTTTTCTTTCCTTCCTTTCCTCCCTCCTTTACTTTCTTTCCTTCTTTCCTTTCTTTCTTTCCTTCCTTCTCTTCCCTTTCTCCCTCTACCTTCTTTCTTTTTCTTCATTCTTCCTTCACTCCTTCCTTCCCTTCCTTTTCTCCTTCCTTCATTCCTTTCCCTCTTCCTTTCCCCCTTCCTTCCTTCCTTCCTTCCTTCCTTCCTTCCTTCCTTCCTTCCTCTCCCTCTCTCACTTCTTTTTCTCCTTCCTTCCTTCCTTCCTTCCTCCTATTCCTCCCTCCTTCCTTCCTTCTTTTCCCCAAATAATTTTATTATAACTTTCCCATTAGCTGATCAATCATTGCCGTTCGTGGACATTTTTATTGGTTCTTTTATTGCCTTTTACATTGTTTTCATTGTTTTAAAATTATAAGACTTGTGAGCTGCCCAGAGTCACCTGTTTGATTCGGATGGCTAGATAAACTAATGTTCGAAGTTAAGGACAGAAGTTTTGGCCTCCATTGTGGCCATAAATCAAGGACTATACCTGTACCGGAGTCTGCTTTGAATTGTGTACAACTATAAGATTGTCTTGTCTGGCTTGGGAATTCTGGGAATTGTAGTCCACACGTCTTAAAGCTTGAAAAACCCTGGTACAGAAGCTGTCATTCTCTTCATTCCTCCTCCTTCCTTTTATTTTTCTTTCTTTTTCCCGCATTCTCTGCTTCTGTCCACGTAAACCTTCTTTATTTTTTAAATCAAAATGCAGCCTTGCGAAATTCTCCTTCAAGTCTCTTTCCCTTTGCATCATTTGCTGCTTCAGGGAATGAAAATTTTATGTTTTTGAACATCTTGCAAGTGTGCCTAACACCATCAACCGGAGATAAGGAGCTGTATCTGTTTTGGAAAGAGCCAATTGCCTCCTGCAGCTTCTGAGGAAAATCTGGAAGAAGTTCAGATTAGGTCAGAGCTCAGAATTCCTGAATAAACTTTTTGAGGGCAGGGTTCTTGTTTGCATTCAAGGAAGCCCCGGGCGAATTCTCCCTGCTTCAAAAGCAGTGATCTTTCTCAACAAGCTGGGAAAAACGTCTGTTTGAAGGTGACTGGGAATTCACAAGGAAGAAACAAAATCTTCTTTTGGGGGGGTAGGAAGTGCCATCAATTAACAATGTACATATATATATATATATATATATATATATATATATATATATATATGCAGGTCTTGGCGTGTTTGGGTCTTTTCCCGTGTAAGATTGAGAGTATTTGGCGATGTTTCAAGGAGGTCCCACTTGCCATCTTCAAGCTGGTGCTTTCAGCTTCGTGCTTGTGCTATCAAAGCGTGATCAGAGCTGCCGTCTCTCTATAAATACTGGTGAGAATGTGCGGTGTGGTGTGCCGGTTCTGTTGTAAGCGGGCTGGTTGGCTGTGTTGTTATTTCTTGATTGGTTGATGGAGTTGATGTTTGCAGATTGGTTGGCTTTTTCGTAAGAACCTGTGTGGCTGAGGTACTGGCTGTGTGTCTTATGTTACATCACAGCCATCCGCTCAGGACATCACATCATGGAACTCAAGAGGACAAGAAGACCACAAAACGTCAGGATGTTACAACACACCCAACAACCCAGGAGATTACAGCACAAGACCCAAGATGTCACAACAATAGAACTCAGAAGGTCATCACACAGCCCATTAACCAGGTCATTACAACACAGGAGGCTGATAGACACACAGCCAATACCTCAGCCACACAGGTTCTTACGAAAAAAGCCAACCAATCTGCAAACATCAACTCCATCAACCAATCAAGAAATAACAACACAGCCAACCAGCCCGCTTACAACAGAGCCAGCACACCACACCACACATCCCCACCAGTATTTATAGAGAGACGGCAGCTCTGATCACGCTTTGCTCGCACAAGCACGAAGCTGAAAGCACCAGCCTGAAGATGGCAAGTGGGACCTCGTCGAAACGTCACCAAGATACTCTCAATCTTACATGGGAAAAGACCTGAACACGCCAAAACCTGCATACCTGTACCCGTGAAAATCTACAAAAACAAATAAATGTGTACGTGTACGTGTATGTATGTACGTATATGTGTATATATATATGCATGCGCAAATGCACGCACACACACACTCTTGCACTCACGCTTTGGAAATAACTCAGTGTATTATCGAACATAACCAAATAGTCCTCCTTCCTCCTCTTTTCCTCACAACAACCTTTTGAGGTGGGTCGGGCTGTGTGAGAGAGAGAGGGGAGAACTGGCCTTAAAGTGCCTTAGCTGGCTTTCGCGCCTAAGGCGGGACTAGAGCTCACCGTTTCCTGGTTGATTGGGTTACTCGGCAGGCTGTCATGCCTAAGGCGGGACTAGAACTCCCTGTCTCCTGGTGATTGGTCCAAAATCACCCAGTTGGCTTTCATGTCTAAGGTAGGACTAGAACTCCCAGTCTCCTGGTGATTGGCCCAAAGTCACCCAGCCGGTTTTCCCAAAGGTGCTTTGGGAAAAGTCAATTGGACTTCCTTTGTTTTTTTTTCCTTGAAGAATTTTACCTTCTCATCCAAGAAGCTTCTTCAGTTCTGTACAGAACAGTTGTTAAGTGAGCAAAAACGCGTCTGTGCCTGGGTTTCCCTCAATTTTACGACCTTTCTTGCCACAATTATGAAAGTGAATCACTGCAGTTGTTAAGTTAGTAACCCAGTTGTAAAGAGAATCTGGCTTCCCCAATGGACTTCCCTTGTCAGGAGGTTGTAAAATGGGCTCCCATGACCCTGGGACACTGCAACCGTCATAAATGTGAATCCGTTGCCATGTATCTGACTTTTGATGCGTGTGATCGTAGGGATGCTGCAGTAGTCTATGTGAAAAATGGTGATAAGTCACTTTTTTCAGTGCCGTTGCAACTTTGAACGGTCAGTAAACGATCTATTGTAAGTTGAGGACTACCCATTTATTTATAGTTTGTACTTAGGTGGTACAGTTTGGTGATGAACAGTTGGAGATCTGCATGGAGTGGAGGATTGTTCAGTGTGTATGGACAATCCCAAGTCACTATTGGCCCTATTCCTATAAAAACAGCCTGCACCAAAATAAGAAATAAAAGAACTTTTGTTTGGGTGATTTTATAAGTCATTGAAATTTCCATCATTTTGATTTTCCAGGCAAACAGGGCCCTTCCAAACTGTTGATCTGATTTTGAAATGTGATTCGTAGTTTGGACAGCCATTTGTCTGAAACGTTGTGTAGGGTTTGCTGCTTGGGCAGGGGGTTGGACTAGAAGACCTCCAAGGTCCTTTCCAATTCTCTTATTCAGTTACTAGTAGCTTTGATGGAACTCCCTTGGAATTAAAATCTCCAAATTGGCATCCTGTACGGGTTGCAACTGATCTGCTCTCAACCACTAATCATACTTTTGTGGTGACACAATGTCGTGGTATCGCAACAATAGGCCCTGCCTTGCATTGGTATTGTGATGTGGACACACAGAGTGGGACTTGCACAGTCAGTGTGGGATTGGCTGTATTGCTATCTTGCAGACGCTATTGTGTGCGGTCTTGTTAAGTAATAATGGTGTGTTTCTTCGGCTTTTCATCCTGTGTGGAAGAGGGATGACTCATCTTGGGCAGGACATCCGTTTCTATTGTGCGTTAATTCGGATTCAAACCCTGGCTTAGGACTATCTTGAGGTCCATCTTGGTGGATTTCTAGAGTGAAGGAATGAGGTAGGCCGCCATTTTGGCGGAGTGGCGAAGATGCTGTTTTAGAAACTAGGAGACTGTGTTGTAGTTCCTCCTTGGGATGAAAGTCAGGATGAATGTCACTTGGGTGACTTTGGACCATCACTAGGTGATGCAGAATTCTAGTTCCGCCTTAGTGAAGAAAGCTGCCTGGGTGATTTTGGACCAATCACTAGGAGACGGTGAGTTCTAGTCCCGTTTTAGGCATGAAAGCTGCCTGGGTGATCTTGGGCCAATCACTAGGAGAGGATGAGTTGTAGTCCCACCGTATTCATGAAAGCCATCTGGGTGACTTTGGTCCTATCACTAGGAGATAGTGAGTTCTAGTCCTGCCTTAGGCATGAAAGCCAGTTGGATGACTTTGAACCAATCACTAGGAGACCATGAATTCTGTCCCACCTTAGGCATGAAAGCCGCCTGGGTAACTTTGAACCAGTCACTAGGAGAGAGTGAGTTCTAGTCCCACCTTAGATATCAAAGCTGCTCCAGTAACTTCGGGCCAATCCAAGTAACTTCAGACCAATCACCAGAAGACGATGAGTTCTAGTCCCACTTTAGGCATGAAAGCTGCCCAGGGTGACTTCGGGCCAATCAACCAGGAGACGATGAGTCCTAATCCTGGCTTAGGCCGTGAAAGCCGGTTGGGTGACTTAGCGCTAATCCTTCTCTCCCTCTCTCTCTCTCTCTCTCTCTCTCAGCCCGATCTATCTGGTGGTAGTTGGGAACCTGAGAGGCTGCATGATGTACACGGCCCTCAGCTGTATGAAATCAAGGCAGGATATAAATCTTAACGAATGCATGTTTTAAAAAAACAATTCATCTTCATTTGTTTTTCAAGTGCCAGGTTTCTCAGCCAAAGCCTGCTGGTGGTAGTTGTTGGGTTTGTCTTTGATGGCGGAGGTGGTAAAGGCTCTTTGACACAGATTTACAATGGGAATGCGGACGGACCTGTATCCTGGGAAGCTGCTCTGAAGAACCTTCCGTGGGGATTTATGAGCCCGGGCAGCCTAAATCTGTCGTTTGAAGTAGCAGGCCTGTAATTTCCTGACCTAACAACCTACGAAAAGAAGGGCTTGGGCTTCAAATGAGTGGCTGGCCACAGCTTCAAGCAAGGCGTGAGACGAGGGACTCTAAAAATAGGTTGTCAGGAGAGCTTGAAGTCTTTTCAGATTGATTAGCTGGCTTTGGGGGTAAAAATGTACCCAGGATGATTAGGAATAAGGTAGGGAGATCTATGATTGATATCCTGTCTTTCCACTAGGAAACTCGAGAGAGATCTCTAACTTCTTTCCTCCCTCCCTCCCTCCTTCCCTCCCTCCCTCTTTCTCCTTCCTTCCTTCCTTCCTTCCTTCCTTCCTTTCTTCCTTCCTTCCTTCCTTCCTTCCTTCCTTCCTTCCTTCCTCTCTCTTTCTCCTTCCTCCCTCCCTTCTCTGTCTTCTTCCTTCCTCTTCCTTCCTTCTTTTCTCCCTCCCTCCCTGTCTTCTTCCTTCCTCCCTCCCTCCCTTTCCTGTGGCATAACATGGGGCAAAATTCACTTAACCACTGTCTCACTTAGCAACAGAAATTTGGGGCTGTATTGTGGTGGTAAATCAGGGACTACCAACAAAACCATTAGCATAACGGAAACTCCCGAACCAGTGCCACCTGGGTTTGATTGATTGTGATTGACTCAGAAGGTGCCCACCACTTTGAACAAAAGTGGCTAATTCAGTTCAATTCAGAATAGAGCTGGAAGGGACCTTGGAGGTCTTCTAGTCCAACCCCTTACACAAGCAGGAGACCCTGTACCATTTCAGAAAAAGGGCTCCCCAGTCTATTCTTAAAAACCTCCACCGACTAACCTAAGACTATATCTTAGACCAGGGGTCTCCAATCTTGACAACTTTAAGCCTAGAGAGGACCTCAACTCCCAGAATTGCTGGCTGGGGAATTCCAGGAGTTGAAATCCGCCAGGCTTAAAGTTGCCAAGGATGGAGGGCCCCTGTCTTAGACTAACCTAAGACTAATCTACATTGTACATCCCTACAACGTATTTCTAACATACATGTAGTCCTTGACTTAACCAACACAATTGAGGCCAAAATTTATGTCGCTGAGTGAGAAATTTGTTAAGCGAGTTTTTCCCCACCTTTCCCGTGGCTTTCCTTGCCACGGTTGTTAAGTGAATCACTTCAATTGTTCAATTAGTAACACAGTTGCTAAATGAATCTGGTTTCTTTTTTGCTTGTCTGAAGGTCGCAAAAGGGACTCTGCAACCATCATAAATGTGAGTCAGTTGTCAGGCGTGCAAATGTAAATCAGGTCACCGTGGGGTGCAACAGTCATACGTGTAAAAAGGGGCCGTAAGTCCACTTTTTTCAGTGCCGTTGTAACTTCGAATGGTCATTAAGCGAACCATTGTAAATTGAGGATTACCTGTATTACTACGGGTCACAAGTCCCAACGGTGGGGTGGACAATCCGGTTGTGTCGATCTCACAGCAACCCGCTGCCCAATACGGTGTTTTAACCCCCTTCTCCATCTTACTTGGACTTGATCAATCTGCTTGGAAGGGCCGAGTTGTTTATACTCAATTGTGGTTGTTTATCCCACTTCGCTTGCGATATTTGGATTTTTTTCTTCCGGCAGAGCTCAAATCGGTCCATCTCTTTGGAGGGGAAACAAATAATAATAATAATAATAATAATAATAATAATAATAATAATATAATAATAATATAATAACAACAACAACAACACCCCAAATAAGATCCTCATTGTTGTGGTTGTGGTTGTTGTTGTTGTCATGAATAAACAACATTTGCAGGATAGGATTTGAAGGAAAAAAAAAACACCCAGTAGCAATACTGGAAATTCTCCCACTAATAAACAGACTGTTTATTTTCTTCTCACCCTGCTGTTTGCGAAAAGCCTTTTTCAGCGTAAAAAAGGAGACAGAGATTTCTTTTTTAAACACACACACACACACACGAGAGAGCTTCAATTCCCGAAGGCTCCCAAGTTTTTTCCTTTTTCCCCTCATCATTTTGGGTTGATTGTGGTTCGAGATTTGGGTTGGTGAGTGGGAGCCCCGTTTTATGACGCTGTCTCTTTCCACAATCTGGGTTTCTAGTATATATATATTTTGATTACCTGTCTTTATCTGTTTTATCGGGAATAATTCACCCCCCCCCCCCCGAAAATCGCGGTTGTGTTTTGGTAAGGCGTGAAAGCTCCTGGTTCTTACAAAACAGCAGCTGCAACCTCGGTGTGCATTAAGCGGCCTATTCATTCATTCAGGCGCCTTAATGGCCCTTTGTGTAAACGCTGAGTGAGGGGTGACCCACCATGCCTGCTTGGGCCGCGTCCCCCCCACCCCCACCACCGTTGTGTGAATTACAGCAGCACCCCTCTTTTCTCCTCCTCTCCCCCCCCCCCCTTTCCCCACCCCACTCCTGCATATGTATGGGAAGAGCCATCTGCTCCTCTAGCTTTGAGGGCCTTGCTTTCTCTCTCTCTCTCTTTCTGTTTTCGCAGGCATTTTCTCTTTTGTTCTGAAAGGAAAACTCAAATCGGGCCAGTGTTTTTTCCAAGGGCCTTTAAATAATAATAATAATAATAATGATGATGATGATGATGATGATGATGATGATGATGATATCTACTCTAGCACTCAATTAGAAAGTGCTTTCCTACTAACTTGAATTGGTTGGATTATTATTATTATTATTATTATTATTATATCTTTAGTGAGATTCACAGCCTTTGGGGCTGGTTGGTAGCTGAACAGATCGAGTCCTAACCAAGGACCTAGGAACTGTTCAGGTAGCATCGGAGTATGTAAGCTGTTCCAAGGAGGATAGTTTTTTTGGAGAACCAGGGTATTCAAGTCTGATAAATTCAGAATTTCCAAACAGCGAGGTAACCCTTTAGTATTGCTCCAAAGGCTCCAATTACAATTGGGATAACACGTGATTACTTTTTCCAAAGTCTCTCAACTTCAATTTGTAATACTTCGTGATTTTTTTCTTGCTGCGAGTCTTCAATTCGTGCATCACCAGGTATTGCAATGTCAATGAACCAAATCTTTTTTCATTATTATTATTATTATTAGTAGTAGTAGTAGTAGTAGTATTTATATACAAAAATGACAGTGTACACAGCAAACAATAATAATAATTAATAATAATTATTGTTACTATGTTCCCCCCCCTCAAAGGCATCACATTGTGACTCTTCGTTCCCCGTGGAAAAGTCTTCTCCCTTTATCCTGCGTCTTGTCTCAAATTCGATTCCCTGCCATCCATCCGTCCGTCCGTCCATCCATATTGCCGGGCATGTTGCAGCTGCTATCCTCAGCTGTGGGAAGCAGCTTCTCCTTCTCCACATCCTCCACCCCCTCTTTCCAAAATAAATAAATTAAAAACCGAGTGTTAATCCTGAAAAGGAGAGGCAGATCTCTTTCCCTCTTTCCCCTTATAGCAGGGATGTCAAACTCAAGGTTTGGGGGCCGGATCCAGCCCCAGGGGCTACTTAGACCTGTCCTGTGGAGCAGCTCTGGAAACAGCGAAGGACCGGTCCATGGTGCCTCTGCCAGCAAAAAGGCAACTCGGGAGGGCCGTGGGTGGATCTTGCAAGCTCCATTTTTGTCAAAAGGTAGCAGGAGGCTGTCGCAGCTGAAAACGGAGTTCAGGAGGACTGCGGGTAGCTCTCGTGAACTCCTATTTTTGCTGGCAGAGGGCTGAGGAGGCCATGACAGCCGAAAACAGAACTCGGGAGCCCATTTTTGGTGGCAGAGCGCTTGGGCCACCACAGGCATCCCTGACATGAGTGATGTAGAGTTGGCCATGCCCACCCTGGCTCCACTAGCTCAAATATAACCCTGATGCGTCCCTCAATGAAATTGAATTTTACATTCCTGCCCTATAGCATCCCCATCTGTCAGCCCACCTGCATCTCGTCTCTATGCTGGCTGGAGAGTTCTGGGAGTTGAAGTCCACAAGTCTTAAAGTTGCTTGGAGACCTCTGCCCTAAAGACATGAACTGATTGGGAAGTTATCAAAACAGGCCTTTTGGTGTCAGCCGGTAATTGACTGCAGGAATTTTGAGCTAATTGCTGCCTCTGGTCTGTCTTTTTTCCTCTTTCCATTTTTTATTTTTATTGTATAAAATGCAAAAAAAAAAAAAAAAAAGACTTTCCTTGCCATGGTTGTTAAGCGAATCATTGCATTCGTCAAGGGAGTTGACTCAGCCTCCCATCCTTTCGAGGTCGGTACAATGAGGACCCAGATTGTTGGGCGCCAATAGGCTGGCTCTGTAAACCGCTTAGAGATGGGTGGGATTAAATGGGTGGGATTATTTAGAGATTAAATGGGTGGGATTCTACTGGTTCGGACCAGTTCGGGCGAAGTGGATGTTAAAGTTACAGCTGGTTCCCCGAACCGGTATTTCAACCGACTAGCTGGCCCTTCTCTCCCCTCCCCTCCCCTCCCCTCCCCTCCCCTCCCAGGAGTCTCCACACAGCCCATTTTTGATGGAGGTAAGTGCAGGGTCCATGCAGAGGCTTTGGAAGGGGGAAAAATGGGCCTTCTGGAAGTTTCTGGCTTCCGGAGGGCCTCCAGAGCCCGGGGGAGGCCTTTTTCGCCCTCCCAGAGGCCCAGTGGAGGCCTCTGGACCCTTGGGAAGGCAAAAACGGCTTCCCCCGGGATCTGGAGGCTCACCAGAAGCTGGAAACAGGAAGTTCCGGTAGGCCACACCCACCATGGCCCCGTCTACCCAGCAACCGCTTCGCTGCCCGGTTGCTGGGATTTTTGAATCCCACCCCTGGCTGTAAAGCACCAGGAAGTGGTATATAAGTCTTTAAGTGCTATATTGCTTAGTAGCATGGTTGTTAAGTGAATGTGGATTTCACCTTTGATTTCGCTTGTCAGGAGGTCGCAAAAGCAGATAGCATGACCCCTAGGACATAAATCTGAGTCAGCTGCCAAGCATCTGAATTTTGATTGCGTGAGCTCAGGGATGCCGTGATGGTCATGTGAAAAATGGTCCTAAGTCCCCTTTTTAAAACGGTTTGAACCGGTCACTAAATGAACTGTTGTAAGACAAGGAGTACCTGCAAAGAGTGCAGTGGACCTCGTCTTCTCTACAACCCGCATGGTGCAGCTTGGGGCTCCTGTGGCAAGCTTGGATGGGACTTTGGAAGATTAACAGATTAACAGAGTTGGAAGGGACCTCGTAGGTCATCTACTCCAGCCACACCCACCCAAGCAGGAGACCCTATATCATTTCTGACAAATGGCAATCCAGTCTCTCCTTGAAAGCTTCCAGGGATGAAGCTCCCACAACTTCCAAAGGCAACTTCTGTTCCATGGGTTGATTGTTCTCCCTGTCAGAAAGTTTCTCCTTATTTCTAGGTTGAATCCCTCCTTGTTCTGTTTCCATCCATTATTCCTTGTCTGGCCTTCGGATGCCTTGGAAAATAGCTTGACCCAACCTCCTCTCTGTGGCAGCCCCTCAAATACTGGAAGACTGCTATCCTGTCTCCCCTGCTCCTTCTCTTCACTAGACTAACCATGCCCAGTTCCTGCACCGTTCCTCGTATGTTTTAGCCTCCAGTCCCCTAATCATCTTGGTTGCTCTTCTCTGCACTCATTCTAGAGTCTCAACATCTATTTATAACAGATAATCAGAGTTAGAAGGGACCTTGTAGGTCATCTAGTCCAACACCCTGCCCAAGTGGGAGACCCTATACCATTTCTGACAAATGGCAGTCCAATCTCTTCTTGAAAGTCTCAAGTGATGGTGCTCCCACAATTTCCGAGGTTCTCTATTTTATAGTGTGGTGACCAAAACTGGATGCAGTATTCTAGATATGGTCTTATTAAGGCCTTATAGAGTGGTATTAGTACCTCCCTTGATCTTGATTGCATCCCTCTGTTAATGCAACTTAGGATTGCGCTGACTTTTTTGGCTGCCGTCGCACACTGCTGGCTCCTATTTAGCTGGTTGTCCACTAAGACCCCAAAATCCCTCTCACGGTTACTGCTATTGAGCCTGGTTTCACCCAGTCTATATGTATACTTTTGGTTTTTCTTGCCTAAGTGTAGGACTTCACTTTTCTCTACATTGAATTTCATTTTATTAGATATGGCCCAGCGTTACAGTCTTGTCAAGATCCATCTGGATCTTGAGCCTATCTTCTGGGGTGTCGGCTGTTCCTGCCAGCTTAGTATCATCCGCAAATTCAGTAAGTTCACCTTCTATTCCCTCATATTCAAGATGAAGCCGGCAGCCATTGTCTCGTTCTTCAGGGTTTTGGCAGTTGTGAGAACGAACGTCCTTCAGCTGTTCCCGATTCCTGTGGGACTGGTTGTGAGTTTGCTTGCGTTGTGTCTTACAAGTGCTTTGTAATACCGCTTGTAGCTACGGACGCATCTGCTGCTGGGCCTCTGTGTAAGGTTGACCTTCTGAACGATCAAGTTTCTTTCTTTTAAATTATGTGTGACCTTTGTCCTCTCGTTTTTTGGTCTTGTGGATTTCCACCCATGCCTGTTTTCTATATCCTTTGGACTCCCCCCCCCTCTCTGTTGGGGAAACAACCCCTCCTCACTTGGTTCTCGGGTCTCTAGTTGTTGTTTTGTGTTTCAATTTTTAAAAAAATAATTTGTCAAAATATAAGAGACAAAGGAAAGTAAAAAGCAATGGAAAACGGAGAGAAGGAAAAAGGAAGGAAGAAATAAAAAGAGAGCTAGAAAGGGAAAACAAAACAAAAAGGCATTGACTCCCAAATCTCTTTGGTATAGTAGGCGATAATAATATGACAAGCTTAACAACTTTTTATTTTTATACAATAGTATGTAGAGTAGCCATCTCTAAAACAACAAACCTATCTAATCCACAAAAATAAAAACAAAATTTTATCCTCCCCCCCCTCCCCCCATTGCAAAGCCAAAATCTGAAAGTGATGACCAAATAGATACAAAATTAAATATATTTTCTTCTTTGGATAAAGGAATGGGATAGGAAGGGAAAAGAAGGGAAGGGAAGGAAAGGAAAGAAAACCCCTTAAGATCATCAAGTCCACCCTCCTTGAGAGATGGCTGGCTAGTTTCTTTTTGGCCATATCCCAGGAAAGAAAATATCTACTTTTCTAGATATTTGATTCTGCTCTCAAACTGCTTCCCTCCTATTTCAATTCAATATTTATGTCCTAATACCTTACAATCCTGCCAAAGAGCTCTTTAGCTTCTTCTGTGAGACATTTTTTTAGACATTTGAAAGAAGCTTTCCTATTTTCCCCTCTGTCTTCTCTTTCCAACATTTGAACATGCTTCAACTCTTCATGGGGGCTCAGCTTTTGTTCTCCTAAAAATTGTCATTATGCTTAAAATCAGAATTGGAAGCGGCCATTAAGCCATCAAGGTTAACCTCTGTTCCATGGAGATATTCGGAGATGGACAATCCAGGAATATATTGTTTACATTCTCCCTGGCACTTCCAAAGAAGGCAATAGGAATTGGAATGGAATGGAATGGAAGTGGAAGTGGAATAAGTGGAGTGGAGTGAAGTAGAGTAGAGTAGAGTGCGGAACGGAACAGAACAGAACAGAACAGTTTATTGGCCAAGTGTGATTGGACACACAAGGAATTTGTCTCCGGTACATAAGCTCTCAGTGTACTTACAAACAACAAAGTGATAAGTTATAAACATAAGATAACAATCACAAATCATGAGATACAAGCAACAAGTGATAAATCATAAGATACAAATATGAGAAGGACGTAGGAAGGGTGAGGAAGATGAGAAGAATAATAGCAAGACAACCTTACTACATGGGTAAAGTATCTTTAGGCACAAGACAGTGTTGTGGGAATTTGGTATATTCAGCAAAGTGATAGCATGGAGGGGAAAATATATTTGCATCTAGTTGTTTGGCATGTAGCATCCTCAGGGGAGAGGTTGAAACAATTTATATTTAGGATATGAGGTGGGTCTGTAAATATTTTCTCGGCCCTCTGCGAGAAGAGATGTCCTTCCCTCCACGGGGTCACTGGTTCTACAACTCCTGTTAGAATTAGGAGGGTTTTTCTAGCCATCTGTGAGAATCTGCCTTCCGGTTCTTAAACCCATCATTCCGCGTTTTAATCTCATGGCATGGTTGATCTTCAGTTAATCCATTATTATTATTTTTTTAGCAACACAAGACACAATATTCTTGGTGGGCTGTAGAATACTGTAGCTCACTGGTTTTGTATCAGAGCAAATGAATTTCTAGATTTCACCCAAGGCATTAAAATTTGGGAAGAGATAGGGCTCACCCCCCCTCTACTTGTTGGTTGTAGATAAGGACTAAACAGCCTTTGGGGGCTGCACGTAAGTAACACTTTCAATTTTGCGGGATATGAGATTGACGCTGAAGGATTAGGAGGCAAAGAGGCGTTTGGATTGGAACAAATTGGATTTTCTTATAGGTTTATGTACACAGTGCTGTGAATCTGGGGAGAATCTGGGGAGAGGGAATCTGGGGAGGTAAGATGTTGATGAACCAATAAATTGGTTGATGGATCCATATGTGTTTGAGAGGATTAACCTTAGCCCTAGTTTGTCTAATACAGGGGTTGGCAACCTACGGCTCTGGAGCCGCATGTGACTCTTTCATCCCTCTGATGTGGCTCCCTGTCACCAGTTGGTGCCATAATTTTGAGAGGAAGCTCTGGTTTGGGGGAGGGGGGAAGCACAGCACGCCAGGAGGGAACTCTATGGCAAGGAGTGGGTTTTCCAGTTGGATCCGCAATTGATAGGGTTTTCAGTTAGGACAGGTAGAGGGAAAAAGAGGTCATGCTAGGAGGAGACTCTATGGTGGGGGTACTGGAGTTCTGGTTAGCTCCAGAAATTGAATGGGGGGCTTCCGGTTAGGACCTTCGTGGCTCTTTGAGTGTTTAAAGTTGCCAACCCCTGCCTTACATGTAAAAAGTGGGTGATAGAGTTAGTATATCGAGTTGGGGAGATTCTCATAACTGAATTGTTTTTCCCTTCAATAAATCTGGTTGAAGAAGACTCCTTTTTTTGTGTGTGAACAGCTGGTAAGGGTTTCAAAGTTTGCGTCGAAGGTCACACACAAAGAGTTTGACCCTTTAAGAAAATAAATAAATGATGCTTTCAGTAGGGAAGCAATTCAGATTCCTTTTTTCCCCCTTTCATCCATCTGAGCAAAGAAGTAATTGTCATGGAACAAAATAATTATTATAATTACCCAGCACATAGAGAATATTTTCTGTTTTGATGTCTATCGTGTAAGCTCCAAGATTGGACGATGTTTATCGAAGAAAGCAAAGGTGATGTTTGAAGACGTGCATACAAGGTGGGGTGAAAGACATAGGAAAGTCATTTTCAGAGATGAGATCTAAACCTGTTTACTTCTCATGTTAAAGAACGCATCTGTTTCTTAGCACTGATTGTGTTAGGTGGGAATTCATTTGCCTAGGAGCAAATGAAGATCATGGCATCCAGCCCTCTCAATTCCTGGCAAATATATGAGGAAGAAATGCAAGTAGTGACAGATTTTATTTTCCTGGGCTCTAAGATCACCATAGATGGGGACTGCAGCCAAGAAATTAAAAGGCACTTGCTCCTGGGGAGGAACGCTATGGCAAATCTAGATAGCATCCTCAAAAGCAGAGACATCCCCCTGCCAACAAAAGTGCGTAGAGTCAAGGCTATGATTTTCCGAGTTGCAATGCATGACTGTGAAAGTTGGACCACAAGGAAGGCTGAGCGCCAAAGAATGGAGGCCTTTGAACTCCGGTGCTGGAGAAAACTCCTGCGAGTCCCTTGGACTGCAAGGTGATCCAACCAATCAATCCTAGAGGAGATCAGCCCTGACTGCTCTTTAGAAGGCCAGATCCTGAAGATGAAACTCAAAGACTTTGGCCACCTCATGAGAAGGAAGGACTCACTGGAGAAGAGCCTAATGCTGTGAACGACTGAGAGCAAAAGAAGAAGAAGAAGAAGGGGATGGCAGAGAAGGAGGTGTCTGGATGGAGTCACTGAAGCAGTCAGTGTGAGCTTAAATGGACTCCAGAAGATGGTAGAGGATAGGAAGGCCTGGAGGAACGTTGTCCATGGGGTTACGATGGATCGGATACGACTTCACAACTAACAACACCGAACAACGAACAACATACCTGACACCAGTCAGAGCAACTGAAAGAAGCAGGGTGGATTTGATTTAAATCAAGTCGATTTAAATCACTATTTAAACCATTAGTAAAAAGGCTTGATTTAAATCAAGTTGATTTAAATCCTAATTTTAAAAGAGCAACTGTCTCATCTCTGTCCCACAGAGGCTCCTCCTCTGATCTGCTGTTGACTCACTGACAGTCCCAATATTGCAGAATATACACAGCCTCATGCTACGTAACTCTGCTCCATTTCATGCCGAATAAACTAAATTATTAATGTATCTTAAATAGAAAACTACCTTTAGATAAATTTTTACTCTCAAAAGCATTTTATTAAAATAAATCTGATTTTTTAAAAATCCAATTTAATTTAAAAAAATCCAATTTAAATTAAAAAATAATCCTATTTTTTTATTTAAAAAAAAAATCATCGATTTTTATCCGCCCTGGAAAGGATACGTACAAGATTGGACAACGTGAAGAAACCTAGTCTACGGAATTACCAAGAATCGGACATGACTGAATGGAGAGCATTCTCTCGAGCTTAAAAACATAGGCCTGGAAGGGATCTTGGAGGTCTTCTAGTCCAACCCCCTTCCCAAGGCAGGAGTCCTTATATCATCCTGGACAAATGGTTGTTCAATCTTGAAAGCCTCCACTGATGGAGCACCCATAACTTCTGAAGGCAAGTCGTTCCACTGATGAATTGTTCTGTCGGGACATTTCTCCTTAAGTTCTAGGTTGATTCTCTCCTTGATGAGTTTCCATCCTTTGCTTCTTGTCCTGCTTTCAGTATTTTATTTATATAATCTTTTTCATACTGTAAGCTGGCCATAGTTATCCTGTGCTAAGATGGGCGGCCAATAAATATAATAAATCAATACAGATAGGTTTCTGAGAGTATGTCAACTTGTAGGAAACGTAACTTGTGGAGTCAAATTAGGAGAAAACTCTCAGAAAACATCTCCTCAGTTCTAGATAGGCTGTCTCCTTGATAACCTTCCATCCATGACTTCTTGTCCTGCCCTCAGGTGCTGTGGAAAATAAATTGAGACCCTTTCCCCTCTTGACACCCTTCAAGGATTGGAAGATGCTATCATGTCTCCCCTTAAGGCCTTCTCTTCGTTAAACTAGACCTATCTAGTTCCCTTAGCTGTTCATCGTATGATTTAGCTTCCAAACCCCTTATCATTGCTGTTCTCTGCACTCTTTCTTGGGTCTCAACAACTTATTTTTATCATCATCCTATATCCTGTAGCTTGATGACATTGCTGGAAAATCAACATGTATATCAGCTCACATTTTTCAATATTCAGTGCTCTGGGGTTTGTTCGACTTACAAGGAAAGCGTTTAAAATAATGGGATTTTTTTTATCCAGCTTTCCAGTAGTGAGATATTTCTGGCAAGGGATGATACTTTTGTGAGGCGCTTCAGTTGAGTTTGTAAGTGCCGCAGGCTCAGGAAAAGGAGAGGAGAAAGAAAACAGTGGTTTTTTTCCTCCCGGAATCTCTTCCCATCATCTTTTAATCTCCCTTTGGTTTGGTCCTTCGTGCTCTCTGAGCTTGGTGATTTCTTGCAGACGTTTCATTACCAAATTAGGCAGCCTCATCACTGCTACCTCTAGCACTGATAATGTTACCTAGTTTGGTAATGAAATGTCTGCAAGAAACTACCAAGCTCAGAGAGCAACAAGGACCTCAGCATTGAATCCAGAGCTTACAAATATTCTGTTAGTCTTCCTTTTTCTCATTCTCTAAAACAAAGTTTATTAATGAATAGGCATAACTTGGCAATAAACAGACTCTTGTTGCTTATCCTCATGATGCACAGATTATTTCTTAGCTGGACTTCTCTTAGTTGGTTTGGGATTTTTATTTCAGGCTCAAAGCAATGCCAACCAGTTTTGGGTTGTATGGCCAGCTCTTTATTTTATTTATTTATTTTATTTGTCAATTGCTTACAAGATAATAGGTATAAGTAAAACATAGTTATGAATACATGGATACATATAAGAAAAATAAAATATAAAAGAAACAATAGGACAGGGACGTTAGGCACGTTGGTGCGCTTATGCACGCCCCCTACAGACCTCTTAGGAAAGGGGTGAGGTCAATAGTAGACAGTCTTCTCTGAACACTGATGATGTTACATAGTGGGTTCATGAAAGGACTACAAGAAAACAACCAAGCTCAGAGAGCATCAAGAACCCTACAATTCAACCCTGCAAAGCTGCGGATATTCTGTTCTCTTGGTCTCACCAGATTGTAAGGTTGGATTAAGGTAAATGTAAAACATAAAGGTTAAACATGCTCTGGCTCTAGGGGGCGGTGCTCATCTCCGTTTCAAAGCCGAAGAGCCAGCGCTGTCCGAAGATGTCTCCGTGGTCATGTGGCCAGCATGACGCACAGAACGCTGTTACCTTCCCACCCAAGGCGGTCCCTATTTTTCTACTTACATGCTTTTGAACTGCTAGGTTGGCAGAAGCTGGGACAAGTAACGGGAGCTCACTCCATTACGCGGCGCTAGGGATTCGAACCGCCAAACTGCCGACGTTTCTGATCGACAAGCTCAGCGTCTTAGCCACAGAGCCACCGCGTCCCTGCAAGGTTGGATTAGGGCAGGCAGAAGGGATTGGATATCTCTGTTTAAAAAACCAAGGACCGAAAAAACACAAAGCCGCCTTTGATTTTAGAGGCTTCAAATTTGTGCGTGTGATGGTTTTGGGGCTTCTTACTGTCATTTTTTTGATGTTTGTAAGCCACTCAGGGTTAGGGCGCATAACGTTGGACTGTTACATAAGTGTTTTAAACACAAACAAAGTGGTTCACCCAAACAGTGGGAGAGATGCTTTCCACCTCACCGCTGGGATATCAGCAGGCCGGTTCTGTCACAATGAGAAACGAGCCAACCGTTTCCAGCCGAGACAAAAGGGCAGAACTGACCTAGTATTTATGTAGTTACTTAAACATGATTTAACCTATATAATACTCGTCGGGATTTGAGCACGTGGGATAGGTGGGTGGGTGGGGAACGGGAAGGCAGCTTGTGACGATTGAAGAGGACAGTTAATTAGATGGGAAAGATAGCTCGCAGCTGCCTCCAGAACCCAAATACCACGGCAAACATTTAAATCACCCGTGTGAACGAACGGTCAGCTTCCCCTCTTCCCAACCCCCCAGAAAAATGCAACAGAGAGGATGGATTTCAGGTTGAACCCACTGATATCTAGGCAGGTGAAATCATGTTTTTAAATTATTGAAGGGAGGGATGGGGGGAGGAAGGATCGATTTTGCTCATTGATTCGGGTGGCGTTCCTCTCTTCTGGAAGGTTTAAATCTCCCGGAATGGCTTTTGGTGCCACCTACTTTTCTTCAACAATTACAAAAATATTCTGTTTGTTGCTAAAAGCAGAGTCTTTACAAGTCCTCGGAGGGTGATATCTTGAAAATCTTTCCTTTCTGCAAGCCCGCGTGCAGCTTGCCAAATGACACCGGTCGCAAGGAGAGGAGAATTTTGCTTATTTTGGCCCGTCGGGGCTGTTTGTACGAATTACAGAACGGGGTAGGAAGGTCATTCGAGGCTGAACGGGCTGTGGAAGCCATCTTAAGGCAACCTCTCTAGAGAGAAGGGTCAGAAAAAGTGGCTTTGGAGTCCACTTCTGAAGAGCAAGGAACAATATTTTTTTTCCTCCTTAGAGAAAAAATAAGCGTAGAGGATGTGAATGAAGCAATGATAGTTCCCGTAATAACTAAAATAGAAAGATATGATTTGGTTTAGTGGTTAAGACACCAGTCTGGAAAGCAGGAGACTGTGAGTTCAAGTCTTGTGTTAGCCGTGAAAGCCAGCTGGGTGACTTTGGATCAATCAGAAAGAAACTGCGAGTTCTAGTCCCGCTTTAGGCATGAAAGCTAGTTAGGTGATTTTAGGCCAATCACCAGGAGGTTTGAGTTCTAGTCCTACTTTAGGCATGAAAATCAGCTGCGTGCCAATTACCAAGAGATAGTGAGTTCTAGTCCCGTCTTAGGCATGAAAGCCAACTGGGTGACTTTGGGCCAATGACCAGGAGACAGTGAATTCTAGTCTCACTTTAGCCATGAAAGCCACCCGGGTGATTTTGGGCCAGTCATTTTCTTTCTCAACCCAACCCACCTCCCAAGATTGTTGTGAGGAAAATAGGAAAAGGATGGTGTGTGTTGAATATGTTCATTACTTTGAGTTTTAACTGTAAAAATAACAAAAGGGAGGTCATAAATAAATAAAAATAAAAATGCTCTCTCCTCTGACCTTTATGATAATCCGATACTCTCTAAACCCTGGAAGGAGCCCGTTCTGTAAACTACATTGAGTCTCTGGAACTGGAGTTGAATATCAGTTGTAGTGATAAATAGACATAAATAAATTAAAGATAATACAGGGCACACGGTATGTTTTTATATTTACTAGACAACCCATGCTCTGTTGGATGGTGGTTTCAGAGATATTTCCTTACCAAAACAGAGAAACAGAATCGACAAATGGAGGTAGAAAAGGAGCCAGGAGCAGCTTCCGACTTCCTGCTGGCTCCCCCAATGTGTTTCCTTGTGGTAATCTGGCAGGGAGCCACTGAGTTATACTAAGCTGTAAATGATAGCTTAAAAAAATTATCATGTGACCTCCTGAGGCCTATATTGGGTTTAGTCTACAACAGGGGGTCGATTTCATTGAGGGCCACATCAGGGTTGTATTTGATCTCGGGGGGCCGGGTGGTGGCGTGGCCAGCTAAACATCACTCATCGGCCTCGCCAGGCCTCTGTTTTCAGTGGCAGAGGGTTGGAGGAGGCGGTCAAAAATGGAGCCTAGGCAGAGCTTGCATGGCCTCCCTGACAGTTGTGGGATTCAAAAGGTTTTACCACCGGTTCGATGGGCGTGGCTTAGTGGGCGCAGTTTGTGCGCGTGCACACACTTTTCATGCCCGCACACGCGCCAAACATACTATCAGTGTTCCAGAAAACTTCCACTCCAACCAATAACTCGAGACAAACATCTTTTCCAAAGTTCTTTTTATTTGGATAGTAAACTGATACATCTGGGAAATCCCGAATCTGAAAGTGTCCATTTTAGGTCATGTGATATAGTAGAACCTAGAAATTTGAAGGTCTCTACTGTTGACACAGTGTTGTCACTTGTTTCAGTACCGTTGTAACTTTGAGGGGCCACTAAACAAATGGCTGTAGGTCAAGGTTTACCTGCGTGAACGTTTCTTCGATGAAAAAAACACACCCGCGGAATGCAAATAACGATGTCCGTTGGATGAAAGACGAAGTCGGCAGCCCCACACAGTAAAAAGCTCGACTAAAAATAAGTATCTTTGTCTTCCAGCAGAAAGAGGGCAGATGTCAAAGTATCCCCTTGGGCAGAAAATTCCAGAACTGTCACTCGTGCGCCTGGAAACTGCGCCTCTGTTGCGTGTGGGGCCGGGGAAAGGACTTCCTGTCCTTAAAACACACTCATGTGGGAATAGGTTGCCTTTCAACCAGCTTGGTTCCGAGCCAAATAGGCCTTCGTGAACCACAGTCGGAATTTTTAATTGGGCCTGGAAATTATGAGGTGAAATAATTTCATCCCATCTTCGTTTTCGAACCGAGCATCGTGCCTTTTGCCACAACACAGCGCATGTGGTTTGTAAAACCAGATCTGGTCCTGCTCAGCTTTAAAAATGGTTGTAATCTAAGCTATCAGCAGAACCAGTAGCATCTTGAACCATCTGCAGATGTTACCTTTCAACAAGCTGGAAGATAGATACAGATGAACAGAGTTGGAAGGGATCTTGTAGGTCATCTAGTCCAACCCCCCGCCCAAGCAGGAGATGCTACACCATTTCTGACAAATGGCAGTCCAATCTCCCCTTGAAAGCCTCAGGGAGGAAGCTCCCACAACTTCTAAAGGCAACTTCTGTTCCATTGGTTGTTTGCTCTCAATGTCAGAAAATTTATTCTTATTTCCACTGAATCTCTCCTTGGTCAATTTCCATCTATTATTCCTTGTCTGGCCTTCAGGTGCCTTGGAAAATAGGTTGATTCCCTACTCTCTGTGGCAGCCCCCAAAATATTGGAAGACTGCTATCATATCTCCCCGGTCCACTAGACTAGCCGTGCCCAGTTCCTGCAACCGTTCTTCATATGTTTTAGCCTCCAGTCCCCTAATCATCCTGGTTGCTCTTCTCTGCACTCTTTCTACAGTCTCAACATCTTTTCTATAGTGTGTGACCAAAACTGGATGCAGTATTCGAGGTGTGGTCTTACTTAGGCTTTATAGTGAGGTATTAGTACCTCCCTTGATCTTGATTGTATCCCTCTGTTAATGACTTTTTTGGCTGCCACCGCTCACTGTTGGCTCATAGTTGGAGGAATCTCCAGATGGTTGAGGTCAACACTGCATTATCCCGGCAATCCTCCATTTCATATCTCCCATCTTTTGCAGACGCCTCCTGGATGAATTGGTTTTCATGCGTGCTCAAAACTCTGTAGCTTTTTCTTGTGAATTTGGAATATGGTCTCGTCATTACATTTGAGTTTCTTGGTTGTAGCAAGAACGTGGTTTAGTGAAAATTTGCAGACATACTTTTTTATTTTTTATTTTGCAAAGTCCTCTTTGATGAATAGGTTCCCACGTGTGCACAAAACTCAAGCTGCTTTTTCTTCTAAAAAAAAAGTCAGAATAATGGTCTCTCCTTATCATTACATTTGGGTTTCTTATTTTTCCCTGGGTGAAACTTTTGAGCTTTGTTCTTTTGGAACTTGCCCAGAGATCCCCGCTGATCCTTTGTGGGATCTGATTGAGCTGTTAGGGCGAGCTAAAGGAACCCCTTGTCCATCATCTAAAACCCTCCAAGACCAAGGAGAACTTTTCCAAGTTGCCCTGAGGTCATTTTGTGCGTGACAAGATTTGAATGCAAAGGGCAGTGGATTAGACTTGGAAAAAGTCAAAGGTTAAGCAAGAGCATTTAATAGCCAGCAAAGAACTGGAATTGAAATATTTCCTGAAGGCTTGACAGGCAGAAGAATAGAGGCAGACAAGTGGCAAATTTAGGTTTGGGGTGTGGGTTTTTTTTTTTTTATCTGATTGATAATAAGAAATCTATATTTCTAATTAGCGATATGTAGGTAGGCAGATTGCATAGTGAAACAGAGGGGATACCAGTTGGGGAAATAAATCCAAATAAACCAACAGCAAATATTGTCAAACATTTTTTTTTCTTAAGCCAATTTAGCTTAATGTTTACAACTATCTATCCCTCCCTCCCTCCCTCCCTCCCTCCCTTATCTATCTATCTATCTATCTATCTATCTATCTATCTATCTATCTATCTATCTATCTATCTATCTATCGGCATGCTACCAAACTCAGAAGGCCAAGCACCAACCAGAAGAAGCTACCTATTTGAGAATCTGGAATTTCTAGTTGAAAGAATCTGAAGTTGGGATATTTTATAACAGAATAATAGAATGGGAAGGGATCTTGGAGGTCTTCTAGTCCAACCCCCTTCTGTTCTAATTGTCAGGAACTTTTTCCTTAATTCTAGGTTGCCTCTCTCCTTGATTAGTTTCCATGTTTTGCTTCTTATCTTGCCTTCTGGTGCTTTGGAGAATACGCTGACTCTGTCTTCTTTGTGGCAGCCCCTTAGATATTGGAACACTATGTCTCCCCTAGTCCTTTTTTTCATTAGATTAGACATATCCAATTCCAGCAACTGTTCTTTATATGTTTTAGCCTCCCCTAATCATATTTGTTGCTCTACTCTGCACTCTTTCCAGAATCTCAATCATCTTTTTTATATTGTGGTGACCAAAACTGGATGCAATATTCCAAGTGTGGCCTTACCGAGGTGTTATAAAGTGGTACTAACACTTCATGTGATCTTGATTCTATCCTAGATGGCTTTCATGTTTAAGGTGGTACCTAGAACTCACTGTCTTCTGGTGATTGCCCCAAAGTCCCCCAGCTGGCTTTTATGGCTAAGGTAGGACTAGAACTCACTGTCTCCTGGTGATTTGCCCAAAATCACCCAGCTGGCTTTCATGCATAAGGGGGAACTAGAACTCACTGTCTCCTAGTGATTCCCTCAAAGTCAACCAGCTGGCTTTTATGGCTAGGGTAGTTCTAGAACTCACTGTCTCCTGGTGATTTGCCCAAAATCACCCAGCTGGCTTTCATGCATAAGGGGGAACTAGAACTCACTGTCTCCTGGTGATTCCCTCAAAGTCAACCAGCTGGCTTTTATGGCTAGGGTAGTTCTAGAACTCACTGTCTCCTGGTGATTTGCCCAAAATCACCCAGTTGGCTTTCATGCATAAAGGGGAACTAGAACTCACGGTCTCCTGGTGATTCCCTCAAAGTCAACCAGCTGGCTTTTATGGCTAAGGTAGTTCTAGAACTCACTGTCTCCTGGTGATTTGCCCAAAATCACCCAGCTGGCTTTCATGCCTCCAAAAAGCATTTCATTAAAATAAATTTGATAAAAATAAAATAAAGTAAAATCTGATTAAATAAAATAAAAAAAATCTGATTAAATAAAAAAAATCTGATTAAAATTTTTAAAAATCTGATTAAAATTTAAAAAAATTCTGATTTAAATTTTTTTAAAAAAATCCGATTAATTTTTTTTTTTTTTTAAAAATCTATTTTTGTCCACCCTGGAAAGAAGACCTACAAAACAATGGTCCACGAAATCACCAAGAATCGGACATGACTGAATGGAGAACGTTCTCTCCAGAGCTTAGAAACGTAGGCCTGGAAGGGATCTTGGAGGTCTTCTAGTCCAACCCCCTTCCCAAGGCAGGAGTCCTTATATCATCCTGGACAAATGGTTGTCCAATCTTGAAAGCCTCCACTGATGGAGCACCCACAACTTCCGAAGGCAAGTCGTTCCGCTGATGAATTGTTCTGCTGTTAACAATCCCATTCCCTTTAATGGGATGACTGGTAATGCAGTAGTGACAAGGTGAGGGACATGGTGGGCAGCAGGTGAGTGGACAGGCAGCTGCCATGATGGATCTGAAATGACCGGTGCCCTTTTAGTATTATATTTGTAAGTTGCTTAGAAATTTTCATTTTCACTGTTTGCCCTTCCTCCTGACAGTTAGAGCGTGGTGCTACAGATGCATTTCTCCTCAAACAGTTGTATCGTTTGTAGAGTACGTAGATTTGCAAGACAAGGGGATAAAGGAATGTTCCTGAACTTTGTTTTATGATTTACCTCAGGGCTACTGGGAAATTGTGTGCATGCATCAATGCAATCAATGCATGTTCTCTCAGCTTGCGTTCATCGAATGGGTGTATACCCAAAATGTAAATATTGCAGAATATACACAGCCTCGTGCTATGTAACTAAGCTCCATTTCATGCTGAATAAACTAAATTATTAATGTATCTTAAATAGAAAACTACCTTTAGATAGATTTTTACTCCAAAAGCATTTTATTTAAATACATTTGATTAAAAACAATCTGATTTAAATTAAAAAAAAATCCGATTTATTTTTGTTTTTTTAAAAAATCCTCTATTTTTATTCACCCTGCTAAGTGCATGTGGGTGTCTCTAATCCCTGTAAATATCTCTTGCTCTGATCTCTGACGCTGCTGCTCCGTTTCTAAGGAAAGGTGAATCAAGAAACTTCCACAAAAATGTCCCTTCCCTAAATCAACTGTTCTCAATTGAGGCCAATAAAAAGAGAGTCAGAAATGTCAACATTTGATGCTCATCTGAACATATCTGGAGGTTAGTTGGTAGAGAAAAAACCGCAGGAGACACCAAGGATGGTGGAGGAGGATTAAACTTCCAGCGGGTCAAGCTATTAAATGATGCCGCATGTTGGTGTGGGTCAGTGGGATTTCACTCCACTCGGGTGTGATTCTCCAGGTTTGAACAACCGGTTTGGTGATCGTGTGATTTGTGCTTGAGTAACACAGCTGAGAAGTGGGCAATCCACTGTGTCGCACTAATTAGCTGAGATGATATAAGTACAGTGGAGGGATTCAAATATTTTTAACGGTGGGTGTGGCTTAGTGGGCACGCTTTACGACTATGCACACACTTTGTGTGCACACGTGTGTGCCAAACGCACACTTTGCGCAGGCGCAGAGACATTCTAACTCACCTCCTGCAAGCCTCCACGATCCCGGTCGCTTCAGCAGCTGCTGCGCGGCACTCTTCTGTGCCTCGCGCAAAGCAGCCGCGCTTCAAATTCAGCGGATAAAGGTGAGTATGGGAGCCCCAGTAGGCGGATGGTCCCAACAGCAGAGCAGCAGAGAGAACCAGTTTGGTCTTTGTTGCTCATCGCTGCTACCGGCTTGGCAAAACCGGGCCAAACTGGTAGAATACCACCACTGTATAGATAGGTAAAGCACAGGGGCAGGCAGGTGGGCCCACGTGATAGTCGCAGGAAACCGGTTCGCTGCCAGCTGATTTTCTGAACAAAGGGTTCAGGCGAATGGTCTGAACTGGTAGAATCCCACCCCTGACTCCATTAGAATATTCTCATGAAATGTCAGCTTATAAGAGAGTTTTGAGGAAACGCCAGACTGGTTTGTGGACCACAAAGTATGTATGTATGTATGTATGTATGTATGTATGTATGTATGTATGTATGTACTTACTTACTTACTTATTTACTTAACTTACCTACCTACCTACCTACCTACTACTTACTTAATAACGTATATGATTGTCCAACTTGCACCTAGGCGCCTCCAGAAAGTGACTTCTGGAATTTCAGCAGCAGCTTTTAACTTTATAAAAACATCCCAGGGAAACTCGGAAGCGTTGATGGATGGAAATAAATCTAATAAGAGATCTAACCTAGAATTATGGAGAAAGATCCTGACAGTGAGAACAATTAATCAGTGGAACAACTTGCCTCTAGAAGTTATGTGTGCTTCATCACTGAAGGGTTTTAAGAAGAGAATCATTTGTCTGAAATCACTGGGTCTCCAGCTTGAGCAGGGGGTTGGACTAGAAGACCTCAGAGGTTCCTTCTAATTCTGTTCTTCTGACGGTCAAATGTAGTCTTGTTTGAGCTTTTTATGCTGGACAGAAGATCAGCAATTACTGTTGGGTTATCCAGAGGCAACCTAGTTCATTTTGATGGCATGCAGATAGTGATTATATGAGAAAGAAGCCCTTGTTGCATATCTGTCTTACCCACCTGCCTACCTAGGATCCATCCACCTGTAAATGGTATGATAGGATAACCTTGAGAGACAGGAAGAAGAGCCTCAAAATTGTCAGCAGAGTCTGCTGAAGGAATGGGGGCATGGCAAACATTTATGAAAAGACCCTCTTTAGTTTCTTGGACTGTAAAGGTGAGGGAAAAGAGAGGTCCTTTCAAGTTTGCAAGATTGTGTTAATCTTACAATGAAGTTAGAGCTAACACTTTTTAGTGTGCTTCTTGTCTGTAAAGCTGACTCCCTCCCTCCCTCCTTCCCTCCCTCCCTCCCTCCATCTCTCCATCCACTCATGAATCTACCAACGTTCCATCCATCTACCCACCTACCCACACATCCATTCATCTACTCCATCTATCCATCTCCCCAACTATCCATCCATCCATTCATCTACTCATCCATCCATCTACTCCATCCATCCATCCATCTACCCATCCCTTCAACTATCCATCCACTCATCCATCCACTCATCCATCCACCAACCTATCTATCCATCATCCATACATCCCCCCATCTACCTACTCATCCATCCCCCCCCACGCATCCATCCATCTACTCATCCATCCATCCATCTACTCATCTATTCATTATCCATCCATCCATTTACTCACTCATCCTTTCTTCCACTTATCCTTTCTTTCGAAGCTGAGTGTTGAGCATCTGTTTAGGCTTTAATTGACTAGACCATGATTAAGTTAACCACAGATAATTATATCGTGCAAACCATGACAATCAAAGGAGAGGGGCAGAATCTTCCTTGTTAGAAACAAGACGTATTGGACAAGATTTCTATCTGATCTTCCTATCCTCCTGGATCTCCAGGCAGCATCCATGGACTTCCCAGGTGACCTCTAACCCAGCTGTTGACCTGGCCTAAATCTGTTTTACCAAGATGCCCAAATATTAGGACAGATTGAAATCAGCAAGCATTCCGAAACTAGATAAGCAGTTATACATGTTCCTCAATGGTTAAATGCCACCGGTTCAGCCCAGTTGAGCCGAACTGGTAGCAAAAATTGCTATTGGTTCGGCGGTAGTTAAAAAAAGCTCCGACCATCAGCTGAGAGGAGAAAGTAGAGAAAAACGCAGGCTTGGCCCTTTCATCCACCCCTGTGCTTTTCTGTTCTTTATCCTCTCAGCTGATTGGTATGGCAGAGCCTCAGCTGGTGTTTGGAAAGCTGTGGGCGCGCGCGTTAGGTGCGCATGTGCAAAGTGCGCGATCACCAAACTGGTAAGGAAACTGGTAGAATCCCACCACTGATGCTCTTAAAAGTAATAGATGCTGCCAAAATTTTATAAGTACTGCATTAAGAGCCTCTGTGGCGCAGTGGTTAGAGTGCTGTACTGTAGGCCACTTCTGCTGACTATCGGCTGTTCAAATCTCATCAGGCTCAAGGTTGACTCAGCCTTCTAAGGGCTATTGTCCTTCCTTCCTTCCTTCCTTCCTTCCTTCCTTCCTTCCTTCCTTCCTTCCTTCCTTCCTTCCTTCCTTCCTTCCTTCCTTCCTTCCTTCCTTCCTTCCTTCCTTCCTTCCTCCCTCTCTTCCTCCCTCCCTTCCTTCCACCCTCTCTCCCTTTCTTCCTCTCTCCCTCCCTCCTTTCCTTCCTTGCCATGGTGGCTCAGTAGTTAGAATGAAATACTGCAGGCCAACTCTGCCCACTGAGTTCGATCCTGACCTGCTTAAGGTTGACTCAGCCTTCCATCCTTCCGAGGTGGGTAAAATGAGGACCCAGATGGTTGGGGGGCAATAAACTGACTCTGTAAACCGCTTAGAGAGGGCTGGAAAGCACTATAAAGCGGTATATAAGTCTTAAGTGCTATTGCTATGTTAGATGGATTTATGTTGGATTTATGTTAGATACATATCCTCCGCTCCGGTTTCACTATTTCAGAATGATTGCCATCCCGTCATTGCCACAGCTGAATCCACAAATTAAAGCAAACCCACACCATCAATGCTTCCAACTTACTTATTTTACATTCCTTGCATATAGTGCATCATGTGTAATTCTGAACACTCCTTGCCAACATATTTGGTTACACTTAGCCTGGTGAGAGATCAGCTCTCTTCATGCAATGACGGTGCTTGTTAACTTTAGCTTGGAAGAATGCACGAAAGAGAGTCTTCTAAGATGTCTGAATCATTAAACCTAGTCTAGCAGTTTGACCTGAAGCGGGCTGAACTGTTCCAACTATTATTTCCAAGTGGCTGTTTTGGTTTTCCTCTGATGGGGCGGATTTTAACCTGGCCCACATTTTCACATCTGACTGGATTTAAATCCCCGCTTCTTCATGAAATTCAGCACTTGGGTTTGGGGAAATTATACCGTATTTTTTGGACTATAAGACGCATTTTCCCCCCAAAAAAGTGTGTGGAAATGTCTGTGCGTCTTATAGAGCGAATATGGGCCTGTTTTTGGCCTCCCGAACCCTTCGTGTGTCCCGTTTTTGCCCTCCTTGGTATCTAGAAGCACTCTGCACTCTCCACTTGGGAGGCCAAAAGCAGGGCCTCTGGAGGCCAAAAACTGGCGTGTTTTTGGCCTGCAGAGTGCTTCTGGACACCAGGGAGGACAAAAATGGGACCAGCTGAGGCAAAAAAAAACTATTTTTTTTCTTGTTTTCCTCTTCTAAACCAAGGTGCGTCTTATGGTCCGATGCATCTTATAAAAAGATGCAAAATACGGTAATTTAATACAGATTAGCTTCCCAAACAAACCCTCTAACGTGAACTCCAAAGATTCCTTTATTAGAAATGCTGGAAGCCCTGGCAAAAAGTTTCTCTTGCAGGCTAACAAGTCCATCTGGCTGGAAGATGAATAATTATCTGCCATACCTCTTCATTTCTGCCCCCTGCCTTTTATTCCCAGAGCTAGGGTGGGGCCTTGTTAGCAGTGGTGACTCTTCCTTCCCAAGGACCAGCCCATTGATTTCCACTGCTCTCCTCTCCTCTGTTTTCTGAGCATCCACGCATCAGGCACTGGACCCAGGTGTTCCTCCTCTTCTTCATCAGTCACCTCCAGACCTGGGGGCTGTTACTCTCCATCTGAGGGCTGACAGATGCCCAAGACTCAGTCTCTCTCTCCCTCTCCCTCTCCCTCCTTCTCTTTCTCTGATTAGGCTGTTGTTTACTGTTAGCTTGCTTGTCTTGAATTGGTAGTTCCTTGATTGGGATGTTGTACCAAAATATAAACAATACCCCAGTCAAGGAATTGTCAACTCAGACAAACAAACAGTAAAGGATAGCCTAAAGAAAGAATCACCAAGAACCTTCCCATCAACATTAACAAGGTAAGCTACTTGTATAGAAACAGAGGGGAAATTCCACTCGCTTCTAGTACTGACAATGTTATCTACTTGGGTTAAGAAACATCTGCAAGGAAACAGCCAAGTTGAGAGACTACCAAGGATCCCACACCCCCCCTCCTCCTCCTCCTCCCTGCAAACCCCAGTCCCTTTTAGCACTGATGATGTTCCCTAGCTGGGATAAGAAACATCTGCGAGAAAACAGCCAAGCTCAGAGAGCACCAAGGATCCCACAGTCGTCCTCGTCTTCTCTTTCTCTTCCTCCTCTTCTTTCCAAACCTCCAAACACTGACGATGTTCCCTAGCTGGGTTTTGAAACGTCTGCAAACCTAGAGAGCACCATGGACTCCCAATTCCAACTCTGAGCTACGAATCCCGTCTTCTCTTGCTAAGATGTTACAAACCGGCCAAGTCTTCTTACTCGGAGAAGATTGCTAGCAGCTTCATTTTGGGGAAAAAAAACATCTTCCCTGAAAACTTGCACAGCGAGCCCTCCTGTTCCTCTTCTTCCCCCCCTCCTCAAAAATGATGAATTATTCTGCCAAGGAAGAACAAGATGATTTTCCTTAGCTATCCTCGATCCACAATAGACCTGTTCTGTCGCCTCGCTTCTGTCTTTCTGATAATGTCCTCCCCAGCTGGGAAGCCGCAGCTCCTCATTTGCGTGGCCCACAACTCGGGCGGTATGACATCATTTGCAATCGGGCCACCAACCTCCCCCCCCTCCTTTGCCTAGACAGACCCCCCCCCCCTATCCTCCCCGTCTCTACCCAGATCTGCTGATTCCACAGGGAAAGGCGGGCAGCACCTGCTCTACCTCTGATTTGCATGAGGCACCGGAGGGATGTGTGTGAAAGAGCAGCTGCTGGGTTGGCGGTGGGAAGAAGTGCCTGGCTGTGATCCGGTGGGATTTGGGTGGCAATTTTCGCTGCGTCTTGACTCTAGGCACCATCCGAAGTGGAGGGCAGGCAGCTGGGGCTGCTCTTCGAGTCTGTCTCGGTTTCCCTTCTGGAGGAGTGTGTGAAAATTTACAGAAGCAAAGCTTTGCTTGGTTTCCTTTCTTTCTCTCTCTCTCCCTCCCTCCCCCCTCTGTGTGTGTGTGTGTGTGTCCTTCTGTCTTTCCCTCCCTCTCCTTTCCCTGCCTCCCTTCTTCCCTTTCCGTTTCCCTCCCTCGCTCCCTCCTTCTCACCCTTCCTCTCCTTCTTTCCTCTCCCTCCCTCTTCTGTCTTTCTCCCTCTCCTCCTCCTTTCCTTTCCTTTTGTCTCCCTCCCTTTCCTTCTCCCTCTCCCTTCTTCCCTCCCTCCCTTCTTCCCTCCCTCCCTTCTTCCCTCCCTCTCCACCCTCTCCCTCCCTCTCTCTCTTTATGTCATTCCCTCCTTTCTCCCTTCTTCTCTCCCTCCCTCCCTGTCGTCTTTTCTCTCTCTCTCCCTTCCTGTCCTTTTCCCTCTTCCTCCCTCTTTCTCCCCCTCTGACTCCTTGTCTTTTCTTCTCCCTGCTGCTCCCCCCTTCTCTCTCCTTCTCTCATTCCCTGTCTCTCTTCCTCCTTCTCTCCCTCCCTCCCTCTCCCTCTCTCCTCTCTTCCTCTCCCTCCTGCTTCCTCCATCTCTCCTTATCTCATTCCCTCTCTCCCCGCCTCCTTCTCTCCCTTCTCCGTCCCTCTTCCTCCAATTCCTCTCTTCCTCTCCCTCCTGCTCCCTCCATCTCTCTCTCCTTATTTCACTCCCTCTCTCTCTTCATCCCTCTCCTCTCCCTCCTTTTCCCTCAGTCTCCTTTTCTCACTACTTCTCTCTCCCTCTTCCTCCCTCTTTCTTCTTCTTTCTCTCTCCCTTTCTGTCTCTCTCCCTCTCCACATTCCTAATCATTTTTCTTCTGCTTCCACCACTCCCTCTTTAACTGGCCAGGGGAAGCAACTGTGCCCAGTTTGTTCAAATCTCCATTCCAAACCTCTTTGCCCCAGTCTTCAGCTGTGCCCTTCCTTCAGAGGCATTGATCAGCAACTAAAATAATTCTCAGTGTACATAGGGCGCATTTTTTTTCAGTGCCAATCCCACGCAAAACTTCTACAGAATCCAGTTCCATCTGAAGGAAGTTGGCAAGTTTCCCACCAAGTCTTAGCTGGCAGTTCGCAGCCTTATTAAGAATCCTCTGCATTTCCCCATAGCTGTGCCTTGAAAAGTCCCTAAATCAACAAAATCTTTATTTTGTTGCATGGAAACATCGTCCTTGGCTTCATTTCCCTTTCCCCTCAAAATTATAGCTTAGCTCATTTGCCTATACATGTTTGGAAAAAGTGAGACGTCTTATTTTAGAAGCCCCTTTAACCCATCTTTTGGTGAAGATGTCGGTTTAGGAATGGAGCAGGCCTTGTTCCATGTTAGAAGCGTTAAAAAACACTGCACGGCTTTGCTGTTCACAGGATTGTAGTTGCGGATATATAAATGAGAGGTGAGCAGGGGTGGGCTTCTACCGGTTCCGTCCATCTCTTTAGAACCAGTAGTTCTGAAGAGCAGCAGACATAGAACCGGTTCTATGTCTGCTGATGTTTTTGCCCACCTGCCCACCCGGGCTCTTACCTGACCTTTATTTCCTGATTTTTTCAACTTCAGCTGCCGTGTGAGGCACAGCTGCAGTTAAAAAAGCAGGAAAAGAGGGCTTTTTGAAAGGCTGCTTCGCTGCACACAGCATGCTGATGACGATTTACAGACTCACGACAGCAGCATGCAGGGAAGCACATCGTAAATCACCGAACCTCAGTAAATGACCAAACTGGTAGTTAACCCTGTCAGATCCCACCCTGGAGGTGGGCAAACAATATGCTTCACTAGGAAGAAAAGAGAACTATGAATAGAAGGTAGAATTATAGGATGGGATGGGATGGGATGGGACAAAATGAAATGAAACAGAATAGAACAGAACAGGAAGTGAAAGGAACTGAACAGAACATAACATGGAACAGAACAGAACAGAACAGAAGGAAGTGGAATGGAATGGAATGGAATAGACCAGGGTTCACCAACCTTTTGGACCTCAGGGACCACCAAACTCATAATTTTAGATCCCAGGGACCACTAACTGGTTCTGTGGGTATGGCTTAATTTGTGGGTGTGGCTTAGTAGTCATGTGACTGGCTGGGCATGGCTTGTATATAAATATTACAAATATTTATATAAATATTGGTTTTTTTTTAATTTTTTTTAAAAAAGAACAACTTTTACCCAAAATCAGGCAAAGCAGGCAGGCAGATTGAGTTGCTCACAGAATCACAGATTCATTCAGAAATCTATCTAACTGCCATTGGCTAGTTCAGTCTGTCACATAAAATTTGCTTGCAAGCAAACTCATAAAATTTGCTAGCAAGCAAGCTCACAAAATTAACTCACAACACATCATGTATGTAAATATTGAATTTTTTATAAAAAAAGCAACTTTTATCCAAAATCAGGCAAAACAGCTAGATTGAGTTGCTCACAGAATTGTTCAGTGATCTATCTATCTGCCATCGGCTAGCGCAGTCTCTCAAATTTGCTTGCTGTGAGTCTGCACTGAATTTGCTTGCAAGCAAACCTTCAGTCCTAAGGGAGGTTCGGCTGTGCTTAGCTAGAAAGCAAGAAATCCAACCATTTCCTGCTTCCTAGCTAATCTAAATCTCCCGGCACAGCAGAACAGATGATGGTCGGAAAAAGGAAAAATAGCAACTTAGCAGACAAGTTTGCCGGGTAAGGAGTGAGTGGGTGGGGAGGGTTCCCACAGGCCATGTGGGCTGAGCAGCTTTGTGTTTCTGCACAGCCTGGATTAATTGCTTTGTGGGGGTGCTCTGGGGGTGAGATTTCTCTGTGGCTCACCAAAATTTTCTCACAGCCCACCGATGGGCCACGGCCCATCGATCGGCGACCACTGGAATAGACTAAGACTAAGACATGGAATAGGATAGGATAGGATAGAAAATATGGAATGGAGTGGAGTGGAATAGAACAGAACAGAATAGAATAGAGTAGAATAGAAAATATGAATGGAATGGAATGGAATAGAAAATACGGAATGGAATGGAATAGAAAATATGGTGTGGTATGGAACGGAAGGGAACAGAACAATAGAATTGGAAGAGACTTTGTAGGTCTTTACTCCAACCTCCTGCTCAAGCAAGAGACCTCTTTCTTCCTTCTTTCCTGTATGTCTTTCTCTCTCTTATTCTTCCTTCCTTCCTTCAGACAAATGGCTATCTAGTCTCTTAAAAAGCCTCTAGAAATTTGGGGCTCAATTGTGATTGTAAGTTGAGGGTTACCTGTAATTGTGTGACCAATCAATTATGTGCTATAAGGTCATTTCCCCCATAGTGGTCTTTTGTCTAAACTGGTCCTTCGGCTCCATCAATGATGGGCTGGTTGTTACCGTAACTGAGTATCTCAGTTACCATATAAAGAACGGTTGCTGGAATTGGCTATGCCAAGTTTAATGAAAGGAAGGACTTAGAGGTGAAGCGAGAGCAGTCTTCTAGTATCTCAGGCATTGCCACAAGGAAGAGGGAGTCAACTTATCCTCCAATGCACCAGAAGGCAGGACAAGAAGCAATGGATGGAAACTAACCAAGGAGAAAAGCAACTTAGAACTAAGGAGAATTTTTTTGAGGGTGAGGACAATTAACCAGTGGAACAGCTTTCCTCCAGAATGCTCCAACACTGGAAGTTTTAAAGAAGAAATTGTCTGAAATGATATAGGGTTTCCTGCCTAAACAGAGGGTTAGACTAGAAGACCCCCAAAGTCCCTTCCAACTCTGTTATTCTACTCTACTCTACTCTACTTTACTCTACTCTAATCTCTTGCTGCTACTTCCAAAGTCCCTTCCAACTCTGTTATCTCTCTCTGGGCAGGTTAAATAACCAGGATTCTGTTTGGGTTAAATTGTTATGGGCGTGTGGTACTGTTCCTCCGTTATCGATCTATCTGGGAATCCGGTCAAGGAGCAGACTTTGGAAACATCAGCATGCATCTTCTCCAGTCTCCCTCCTCCTCCCCCCTGAAAACCCCTTCTAGCAATGATGATGTTCCCTAGTTGCATTAAGAAACATCTGGAAGAAAAAAATCCAAGCTCAGAAAGCACCAAAGATCCACAATCATCCTCTTTCTCCTCCCTGCAAGCCGCACTGATGATGTTCCCTAGTTGGGTTAAGAAACATCTGCAAGAAAACAACCAACATCAGAGAGCACCAAGGATCCTACAGTCCTTCTCCTCCTCCTTGTCACAAACCCCACTCCCTTCTAGCACTGATGATGTTACCTAGTTGGGTAATGAAATGTCTGCAAGAAAACAGCCAAGCTCAAAGATCACCAAGGATCCTACAGTCCTCCTCCTCCTTTTTTTCCCCTTCTCTGAAATTATTATTTTGCTCGTTTCCAACATTTATCTCTCCCCTTGTTCCATTTCCACCTCTCCCCCTCCCTTTTAACTCCCCCCACCCCTTAATCAAAGAGGCCAGATGGCACGGAGCAGCCGCGAACAAGTGAAGCTCAGCATATGGGAAGCCTGTTTAATGCTTGCGCCTGTTGGGCGTTGCAGGGAAATTGAACAGAGGCAATTTTCAGATATGCGGTTGGATGCAAACCGCCGAAGGCCCAGCCGAGCAAAATGGCGTCCACCCTCGGGCCCCCCCTGCAACTGATACAGGGAGTCCTCAGCTTAAAACAACACTCTGTTTAGTGACCTTCCAATGTTACAAGGCGATGACTTGAACTCCGGGAGACATTGCAACTATCATCTACACGAACCAGTTGTCAAGCATCCAAATTTTGATCGCAGGACCCTGGGGGTTGCTGCGAAAGTTGTGTAAAAACCAATCGTAGGTCACTTTTTTTTCAATGCCGTCGTAACTTCAAGCAGTCACTAAGCAAGCTGTTGCAAGCGTAGGGCTTCCCATTTGCATCAGTTTGAATTCTGAAGGAACGACAGGTTGCAAAGCAGTCACCTCAAGGAATAAGGTGGTGAATAGGAAGAATGAGCAAAATATAGCCATCCCCGTAAAAATAAAATGAATTTGATATGTAGAAATTTGGTAATGTAACATTTTGAAAGGTTGATTATTTTGTTGGGAGTATTTAGTACGATGCACCTGATGGCCCATTGTTCTTTAGAACAATAGGTGGGCAATAATATAAATATTTCAGTAAGGTAGAAAGGCAATCATAATAGAATAATCTTTAAGAATGAGGATTATCAGTTGCTAGTTCCTTTGGTAGTGGAAGATAATACTTCTCTATCATCAACTTCTCTTTGAGTCATGATTTAGATGGGTTGATGACAGTTCTCTGCAACCAACTCACCATGGCCAACTTGTCATGGCCAACTCTCTGCGGGAGAAGAGTTACACTAATGTCAACGAAATAGAGGAATAGAACCATTAAAGAAAGAGTGTAAAAGGAGGGACAGAATGAAATGTGAATGGCAAAAATTAATTTAAAAAAAAAATATTTTAAATAATTAAATGGAATTGTTAAATTGTCCTGTAGCGAGTTCGCTATGGCAAGTTGTCCTGCAGCAAGTTGACCGTAGTGAGTTGGCTGTAGTGAGTTGGCCATGTCGAGTTAGCGGTAGTGAGTTGGCCATGGTGAGTTGATGTGGCAGGTTGGCCATGGTGAACTAGCCCTAGTGAGTTGGTCATGGTAAGTTGGCCATGGCGAGTTGGCCGTAATGAGTTGGCCATGGCGAGTTGACTGTAGTGAGTTGGCCTTAGTGAGGTGCCAGTGGTAAGTTGACCATGGCCATTGGCCGTAGTGAGTTGGCCATAGTGAGTTGGCCTTAGTGAGTTGGCCATGTCGAGTTAGCCGTAGTGAGTTGGCCATGGTGAGTTGATGTGGCAGGTTGGCCATGGTGAACTAGCCCTAGTGAGTTGGGCGTGGTAAGTTGGCCATGGCGAGTTGGTCATAGCAAGTTGGCCGTAATGAGTTGGCCATGGCAAGTTGGCTGTAGTGAGTTGGCCTTAGTGAGTTGCCTGTGGTAAGTTGGCCATAGCCGTTGGCCATAATGAGTTGGCCATAGTGACTTGTGCGTGGCGAATTGGCCGTTGTGAGTTGGCCATGGTTTCCATGCCTGAGGCAGGACTAGAACTCCCAGTATCCTGGTGATTGGGTCAGAGTCACCCAGCTGGCTTTCATGGCTAGGCCTGGACTAGAACTCCCAGTCTCCTTGCTTTCTGGCCTGGTGCCTTAACCACTATACCAAATTGGCTTAGTCTGGTTGGCTTTTCTAGAAGAAGAATTGGATGCGAGGAGGTATTTCCTGCTAAAATAAGGGTGCAAGTCGAACAGGAATTTCAAGCATGCACAGCTTGGTTATCTGTCTTCAACTCTCAACCATCTTCACGACATAAATGGAGAACGGTTGTACTCGGGATGTTTTCTTCGTATCCAGAGGCCCTTCGGAGAGGTGCTTAAGAAAGTAAATGCTCTTCCTTTTCCCTTATGTGCAGCTCCTGGGTCCCTAACCGATGTGTAGTAATTTTAGGAAATTACATTGATCCTTTTAGTGGTGATTTTCTTCTACCACCTGCCCTGTAGGGAAACGTGCCAGCCAAGATTTACATACGCTCTTCGGGTTTAATTTGGACTCCTCTGCAGATGCTCTAATTAAGGTGATCACAGCTGAGAGATAATTCCCGTAGTGATGTGGCTAACGCACAATAGGGAAGGGGCGGGAAGCTGTGCTAATGGAACCAGGAGACCTTAGGAAACACGATCCCTCGGTCCAGCAGTATGGGGATTTCTTCCTGGTGGAGAAGAGGTGATTGGAATTGACTTCTTCTTCACCTTCAAGGGTTCTTCGTCACTATCTGTATGTCCTAGGGATCAACCTACCCACCCTCTTCCTTCCTACCTCCCTCCCTCCCTCCACATCCTCTCCCTTCCTCCTTCTTTCCTCCTCATCCCCTCCCTCCCACCTCATCCTCTCCCTCCCTCCCTCCATCTCCTCTCCTTCCCTTCCATCCTTCCTCCTTCCCTGCCTCTCATCTTCTCCCTTCTCCCCTCCCTCCCTCTGTCCTTTCCCTCCCTTCTCCTCATCCTCTCCCTCCCTCCCTCCCTTGCTCCTCACTCCCTCCCTCCCTTCTTCTTTTACTTCCTTCCTTTTTTCCACCTTCCTTCCTTCCTTCCCTCCCTCCCTCCACCTCCTTCCTTCTTCCTACCCTCCTTCCCCTTTTCCTCCCTCCTTTTTCATTTTCCTTCCTTCTTCCCTCCCTTCGTTTTTCCTTTCTTCCTCTTTTTCCTTTCCTTTCTTTCCTTCCTTTCCCTTCCCATCCCATTCCATCTTTCTCTCTAGCTTTCCTCCCACCCTTTCTCTCTCCCTCTTCCTTTACTTCCTTTCTTTCTTCCCTCCATCTCCTTCTTTCCTCCTCCCCTCCCCTATTTCCTCCCTCCCTTCTTTCCTTCCTTTCTTCTCTTTCATTTTTCTTTCCTTCCTTCTTCCCTCCCTTTGTTCTTCCTTTCTCCCTTTTTTCTTTTCCTTCCCATCCCATCCCTCTCTTTCTCTCTAGCTTTTCTCTCACCCTCTTTCTCTCTACCTTCCCTCCCTCCCATTTGATCTCCCTCCTTTCCTTCATTTCAAATACTTTTATTACATTTTACAAAGCATAGGGATAAAAAACAACCCATACCAACAGGTTTACCTCTTATGGAAGGGCAGAATATAATTTTTTAGAACTAGAAAGCACAAGTATGAGTGAACCAGGCCACCAAATCTGACTACAGGCCGTCCTCAACATACAATCACAATTGGAACCAACATTCCCACTGCTAAACAGAGTGGTTGTTCAGTGAATCAAACTTAATTTTATAACCTGCTTTTGCTAGGATTGTTAAGCAAATCACTACAGTTGTTAAGTGAACCACACTGTCCTTAAAACAAATTATCCCCCATTAATTTTATTTGTTGGAATTTCCTAAATGGAGATAAGATGACTCTGGAATACGCAACTGGCATAAGTGCATGTCAGTTTCCAAGTGGCTGAATTTTGATCACGTGACTGGTGGGGATGCTACAATGATCCTAAGTATAAGGACAGATTGCAGATCACTTTTTTCGGTCCCTTTTTAACTTCAGACGGTCACTAAATGTATAGTTATAAGTCGAGGACTATTGATAATTTACATATGGTTCTGTATTGGGTGGCAGTGTTTGATCCCTGATCACACATGTGAAACGGCTGAAATTTTTAAATAGAGGTTATTGACTCTGTGAATATGAAGTGGGGAAATAAGCTACTCTCGAACATTGATTAGATACAGCAAAGAGAGAGCACCATAACAATACTTTACTGTAATAACGTCAAATTTTCTATAATGGCTGCATCATATGCCTTTGCTGATGATATTTGGCTAGAAGAAGAAGGATAAGTGACTGTCTTTGTGTGCGTATTTAATGATGGTTTATTAGTGGAAAAAACCTTTTATAGCTCCTGGAAGAGTTTCTTTGAATAACCGAAGAATAAAAGACATATTCCGTAGAACAATTCCAACAGAAGAACTGTGAATAAAAGCTCCCTTCCTTTTGCGGAAACTTAACGTTTTATTGAGCAAAAAGATTTATGAAGTTTTGACAGTCTGGAGGATGGCATCTAACCCAACTATTATTTGTTAAAGAGCTTATAAGGGCCATCCTGGGTGGTTCAAGTTCCATCCCGAAAGTGCTTTTGCAAGGTAGTTTTTTTGTTTTTTTCTTAGAAAACACTTTGCTTCTTATCCAAGAGAGTTAGAACTGAAGAAGCTTATTGGATAAGTGAGAAACAAAATGTTTTTAATGGGGAAAAAAAATCCCAAGGGAGTTCAATGGCTTTTGGGAAAAGTATATTTGGGACAACTGTGTCCTAGATGATAGATAATCTCCATATACCTCCAGTTCCATCCATCCATCCATCCATCCATCCATCCATCCATCCATCCATCTTTCCATCCTTTTCTTTGTTTATTTAAAAGATTTATATGAAGCCCCCATATTAAGCAACCCCGATTTAGATAGAGATGAATAAAACACAGGCCACTCTAGGGAGAAAAGAAAGGTAGCAATGCACCCTGTTCATATCCACCCCCATGCACTTCTGTACACAGAATTCCTCTGCAGCCAATTTCTCACTATCCCCAAGTGTACAAAATCCCTTTTTCCTTACTTAGCTGTAACTTTTACTCTTTGGAAGTGGCTAATTGATTGAGCAACGAGCCTTCTCTGAGAGGGGGGGGAGGGAGAGAAGGAAGGAAGGAAGAAAAGGAAGAAAAGAAGGAAGGGAAGGAAGAAAGTGGGAGAGAAAAAGAAAGCAGAAGAAGAAGGAAGGAAAGAGAAAGCGAGAGAAAGGAAGGAAGGGAATGAAGAGAGAGAAAAAGGAAGAAAAGGGAGGGGAAAGGAAAAGAAAGAATAAGAGAAAGAGAAGGAAGAAAGAGAGAAAGAAAGAGATAGGAAAGCAGGGAAGGAAGAAAAGGAAGGGAATGAAGAAAGTGAGAGAAAAGAAGAAAAGGAAGGAAAGAGAAAGAAAGAGAAAGGAAAAGGAAGGAAGGAATGAAGAGAGAAAAAGAAAGAAAGGGGAGGGAGGGAGGAGAGGAAGAAAGAATAAGAGAGAGAGACAGACAGACAGAAAGAAAGGTAGGTAGGAAAGAAGGAAGAAAATGAAGGGGATGAAGAAAGAAAGGAAGAAAAGGAAGGAAGGAAAGAAAGAAAAAGAAAGAAAAGAAAGAGAAGGAAGGAAGGAAATGAAGGGAGAGAAAAAAAGGAAGAAAAAAGAAAGAAAAGGGAGGGTGGGAGGAAAGGAAGAAAGAATAAGAGACAGACAGAAAGAGAGGAAAGGTAGGGAGGAAGAAAATGAAGGGGATGAAGAAAAAGGAAGACGAGGAAGGAAGGAAAGAGAAAGGAAGAAAGGAAAGGAAGGAAGGGAATGAAGAGAGAAAAAGGAAGAAAAAAGAAAGAAAAGGGAGGGAGGGAGGAAAGGAAGAAAGAATAAGAGAAACAGACAGACATGAAGAAAGAGAAAGAAAGGTAGGAAGAAAGGAAGGAAGGAAATGAAGGGGATGAAGAAAGAAAGGAAGAAAAGGAAGGAAAGAGAAAGAAAGAAAGGAAAGGAATGAAGTGAGACAAAAAGAAAAAAGAAAAGGGACGGAGGGAGGAAAGAAAGAATAAGAGAGACAGACAGACAGACAGGAAGGAAGAGAAGAAAGAAAAGAAAGAAAAGAAAGAAGGAAGGAAGAAAGAAAGAAAGAAAGAAAGAAAGAAAGAAAGAAAGAAAGAGATGGGATGAGGGAAAGAAAGAAAGAAGGAAGGAGGGAGGAAGGAAGGGAGAGAAGGAAGGAAGGAAGGAAGGAAGGAAGGAAGGAATGGGATGAGGGAAAGGAAGAAAGAAGGAAGGAAAGAAAAAGAAAGAGAAAGAAAGAAAGAAAGAAAGAGAGAAAGAGAAAGAAAGAAAGAAAGAAAGAAAGAAAGAAAGAAAGACAGAAGAAACCGTTATTTCACCAGAGCTTCCTTTCAAGGCCAGCCTGGCGGTTTTTGATCCGCCCTGAATGGGGTGCCCCTCATTTGGGGCTCCCCTTCTGAGAAGATTTGGGCCCATTGTCTGAGCTAGCGGGGCGTCGGATTGATTTCCAAGCCTTTGTGTGGACTCTCGGTTGCTGAATGAAGCTGTCACAGGGCGTCAGAGGTTGGCTAGCGAGCTGCCCTGGCTCCAAGCTGTGCTCCTTTTGTTATTTCGGCCTCATTGAGCCGAGGGGAGAGGCGCGTTTCAGGGTGATTTACCACCACCCAAACACCAGCTGTCTGTGGCATCGGCCGAGGCTTCCCTCTTCTCTTTCGCCCATCTCTCTCCATCCCCTTTTGCGGCTTCCCAGCTCTTGAACGGCCAGGATTTCTACCCGTCCCCCAAAAAATCCGCTTCTTTTTTTTTTGAAATGATTTCCAAAGGGGAAGAAATTTCAAAGGGGAGGAATAAAAAAACCCAACAGGAAGGCCATCTTTAATTTACACTTGTTCAGGATGGGAGAATAAAATAAAAAAAAACCCTGCCTTTTCCTCAAGGCAGCAAAGACAAGTTGGGATATGTAAAAGTCAAAATAATAGCAATAGCCCTTAGACACACATATCACTTTGCATTTTCCTCTCTAAGCGATTTACAGAATCAGCCTATTATCCCCCAACAGTTTTGGGTTTTCATTTTATGACCTTGGAAGGGTGGAAGGTCAAGTCTACCTTCAGCCGGTCAGGATCAAATTGCTGGCAGTCGGCAGAATTAGACTGCAATACTGCATTCTAACCACTATGCCACCAAGGAAGGAAGGAAGGAAAGAAGGAAGGAAGGAATGAAGGAATAAAAAAGAAAAGAGCAATAGCAATAGCACTTAGACTTATATACTGTTTCACAGTGCTTTACAGCCCTCTCTAAGCGATTTACAGAGTCAGCCTATTGTCTCCCAACAATTTTGGGTCCTCATTTTATGACCTCTGAAGGATGGAAGGTCAAGTCAACCTTGAGCCGGCGAGGACTAAACTGTTGGCAGTTGGCAGAATTAACCTGCAATACTATATTCTAACCACTATGCCACCAAGGAAGGAAAGAAGGAAGGAGAAAAGGAAGAGCAGTATCAGCCCTTAGACTTATATACCCCTTCACGTGCTTTTTACAGCCCTCTCTAAGCGGTTTACAGAGCCAGCCTTTTGCCCCCAACAATCTGTGTCCTCATTTTACCCACCTCAGAAAGATGGAAGGATGACTCAACCTTGAGCCGCTGAGACATGAATTGCCAAACTGCTGGCAGTCAGCAGAAGTAGCCTGCAGTACTCCACTCTAATCACTGTGCCACCACAGCTCCTGGCCACAATTGATCCCAAAAGGCCTGTGGCTAAGCGAGGCGTTTGGTAAAGCGAATTTTGCAACCTTTCTTGCCACCGTTTTCAAGTTGAACCGCTGAAGTTATTCGTTTAGTAACCCGATTGTTAAGTGAATCTGCCTTCCCCGTTGACTTCGCTTGTCTTGAAGGTCGCAAAAGAGGATCACGTGACCTCGGGTCCCTGCGGCCGTTGTAAATATGAGCCGGTTACCAAGGGTATGAATTTTGATCATGTGACCATGGGGATATGCTGCAAGTGTGAAAACCCAATATAGGCCACTTTTTTCAGTGCCGTTGCCACTGATTTACTTATTGTCCCCCAACAATTTTGGGTCCTCATTTTATGATCTCTGAAGGATGGAAGGTTGAGTCAACATTATTGTAGCTCGCCTACAACCACCGCGAATTGATACCCCACTAGAGGTAGCCGAGCTGACTGGCGTTATCCATGATGTCCATTGTCCATGATGTCCAGGGTTGCCGCTGTGCCTGTGACGTGAAACCTCGTGATAACGCTTCACCCGTGACGCAGTATGATGACGTGCATGGTTGGCGCCGCGAGACAGGACCGGGGGATGTTGGATTGCTTCCCGCGTCATTGACCTGATGAAGGATTGTAGTTACTGTGGCTACCGCAGGACAATTTGGGTTTGGGAGGCGGGCGGAAGGCGGACTATGGGGTGGATGTGGGGCTTGGCGGATGGTCTATTTAGGCAGCGCTGGGAAGCGGATATTCCCAGTGCTAGCTTCACGAGGGCTTTTTCGAGTTACGTGAGATGCCCTGTTCTTTTCCTTGAATCCTGCTGGAGATTGAATGTGCAAATAACGTCCTTTTGAACAGCCACTAAGTGAACTGTTGGAAGTCGAGGACTAGTTGTACTGAAGTCAAAGCCAACAGCAAGCAACGTCACAATTTCGGAAGGTCCATTGACAAGCCTGTCACCACCAAAATGTTCTCTCATAAGAATATTCAAAAGCATTGGATGCGTGAGGTCCTTTTCCAGATTGGAGAGAAAATTGAAATGGGAGGATTGCAAAATTTACACTTTACTAAACCTCAAAAAAAATCTTAATGGGCCATCAGCCTATTAAATACAACTTTCCATCGCAGCCAATCTTGATTTTTTTAAAATGGAGAGGATAATAAAAGCCACGCTGTATTTTTTGTGTGCTTGGTTTATGGGTTGAGTTTTGTTTATTGGTTTTCGTACTGCTTGTTCCTCAGTTGTATTGCACTTGAACGTTGATATTTTACAGCACTGTTCTACTATTTTAACTCTCTGCTGCATTGGGAACATTCTCTGACGGGCAGCTGATGTATCTGTTGATAGATTTATATAAATATTTGCCCGTCAGCTTTTGGTCACAAGTTTTCGTTGGCCCCGCTGATTTTTTTCTTTTCTTTTTTTTGAGACACGAGTATAGAAGTTCCAAATCTGTCTCTTTTCTTGTTTCAAATGTTCAGCTTGCACCTTAAATTAAGATGTGAAGAATGGAAGTAGTCCTTGGCTTACGGCCATGATTGAGGCCCAAAATTTCCATGGCTAGTTGAATTGGTTGTAAAGTGAGAATTGCCCCATTTTACAACCTAGCTTGTTAGAGTTGTTAACGGAATCAATGCTGTTTATTGTTTTGTTGTACATTTTTGTTGTACATTTTTCCTTAATATACTCCATTGTGTACTGGTTGCATCAAATCCCATTTTTCCCCCTTCCCGTCATGCTATACATCCTAGTTAAAACTATCTTATAGTACTGTGATGGCGAACCTATCATAAGTGTGCCATAGGTGACACGCAGAGCCATTTGTGCGGGCACGCGAGCCCCAGCCAAACTTACCTGCACGGTGTATGCGCATGTATCCCAGCTGATTTTCAGTCCATTTGAGGCCTTTTTCATCCTCCCAGGGGCTCGAGGGAAACCTCTGCAGCCTTTGGAGGCCAAAAAATGGGCCTTCCGGAAATACTGGAAGCGCCAAAACTGACCCATTTTTCAGCCTACAAAGGCTGCAGAGGCTTCCCTTGAGGCCCCGGGATGGTGAAAACAGCCTCAAATGGGCTGAAAATCAGCTGGGAGGCACGCGCTTGCATAGTGCAGGTAAGACTTGGATTGGTTCTTTGAATAGAATAACAGAGTTGGAAGGGACCTTGGAGGTCTTCTAGTCCAACCCCCTGCTTAGGTAGGAAACCTTATAGCATACACACACTCTCTCTATCTCTCTCTCTCTTTCTCTCTCTCTCACATACACACACAAATATACATACATATATTTACATATACATATGTGTATACACACATACATATACACACATGTACATTTACATATGTACATGTATGCATAAACATACATATATGTACATATATACATACATAAATATACAGATATGTATGTTTACATATAGATGTATGTATGGATATACATATATACATGCACACACATATATATATGCATGTATCCATATACATACACACATATATACACATGCACACACTGTATGTACACATACACTATACACACACACACACATTCAGATATACATATATATATATACACATACATACATAAACATATGCACATACATACACATATACACATATACATATATGCATTTACATATACATGTATGTATATATATACATACATACATACACACACATATATATATATACACATACTATATATATATACACACACACACACCCATGTATATACACACATGTATATAATAAATAAATATTTTATATATATATATAAAAAAAATCACTGTCCATTTTGAATATATGTCGGAAAGAGGAAGCTTGAGAGTTGATAAGGTTGATTCTGTATGGAGCAAAATCTGGATTCTGCTTCAGATACCACAAAGGTAACAAGGAAAAACAGGTCATGAAAAGGATGTATAGCATCCCAGAGCATCTGGCTCTGGTCAAGCATCGCTTACATCCCTGGATAGAAGGGAGCCAGTAATCTTTTCTGCTGTCCTCCCTAGTACTGCTGATATTTTTCTAGTTTGGATAACAAAGCACCTAGAAGAAAACGGTCAAGTTCAGAGAGCACTAAGGATGTCTTTTTTTTTATTCCCTACATGTTAATTTGGCTCTTACTTTCTTGGCCAGTCTGCCCTCCACAAAGCAAGTCCAGTCTCTGTCTTGTGGTTCTCCAAAGACTCTTGGTGGAGTCTCCCACGCTTTGACCTCCACCGGAACCCACAAGAGACGTAGGACATGTGGCCAAGAGGATAAGTGAAGTCAACGGTGGGTAACAACCGGTTTGGTGAGCACGCGAAAAGAGCTCTAAAACTAACCTTCTACTGTAGCCCCCGGTAGTAAAACAGCTGAGGCGCGGCCATCCGCTCTGCCGCACCTATCAGCTGAGCTTCAAAACAAAGGAAATATAGGACAGATTAGCGTAAAGGTTGGTGGGCGGGGCCAACTGATTGCCAGAACTACCGGTTCGCCCGAATTGGTCCTTGCTGGCTGAATCCCACCCCTGAGTGAAGTGTCCTCTTCACTTAGTCAAGAATCAAAGGGGTTTAGGCCTCACCGCGCTCACTCACGGCCTCACCGCCCTCCCTCAAAATTTAGCCCTAGATGATAAGCACTAAACCAGCATTTTGGAGAAACGCACTGTCTAGATCAGTGGTGGCTAACCTTTTTTGGCTCCCATGCGTGTGTGCATACCAGCACCCAGAAGGGAATGCACGCTGCCCCCCCCTGCACATGCGTGTGTGACCCCTCACACGCCGCGCATCTCAGCACATGCATGTGCGACCCCCTGTGCACAGTTCGTGTCTGCGCATGTGCACATGATCCCCGTGCATGCTGCGGATCTACACACACTCCTATGCATGCATGCCAGATACCCAACAATCAGTTGTTGGTAGGGTGGATAAAAATCGATGATTTTTTTAAAAAAAATCAGATTTTTTTGATTTAAATTGGATTTTTTTGATTTAAATTGGATTTTTTTGATTTAAATCGGATTTTTTTGATTTAAATCGGATTTTTTTGATTTAAATCGGATTTTTTTAAATAAAATGCTTTTTGAGGAAAATCTATTACCAGCCAAAGGTTATTCCATCATGAAATAAAGATTAGTTTTTTAATTATGAAGAATAAGGCTGTATATGTTTAATTTTTTTGGTAAATAAATTCCATTAATCCATTCACAATGTCATGCTCTTCCAGCGGTTTTTGTAAGATTATTGGGCAGTTTCTCTGCCTACAGAATATTATCACAGATGCTTGTTTACTTTTAAATAGTTATTATTAAGGTAATGATTATTTTTCTCCTTCCTTAGTACAACAGAAAAGTTGTCCAAATATGAATGATTAACCTATTAAATTGGGGATAAAAAAACTAATATGAAAAGTTGTTATTCTAAAAATCTTCATCTACTTGCATATTAAAGTTATACCAGCAAGAATTAGTCTTTATGTAGAAAACTATGATTTAAATCAAGCCTTACTGACTAGTGATTTAAATCGTGATTTAAATTGTGAATTAAATCAGTTTGATTTAAATCAAATCCACCCTGGTTGTTGGGTGGACAGCGCACGCACATGCGTAGTGGGGCTCTTCCGGGTGATCTCTTGCGTGCCAGAAGAAGTGGCTCTGCGTGCCACTTCCGGCACGCATGCTATAGGTTCGCCATCACGGGTCTAGATCAAGGGTCTTCAAACTTGACAAGTTTAAGACTTGTGGATTTCCAACTCCCAGAATTCCTGAGCTCACATGACTGGAGGAGGAATTCTGGGACTTGAAGGCCACAAGTCTTAAAGCTGTCAAGTTTGAAGACCCCTGGTCTAGATGATTGTAAGAATCTGATTATTTCTCCAGCAGTTTGGCACAGCTACCACCCTGGTCTGTCTCCTAAAAATACTGCGTTCCAATAGCTCAGTTGCTTGATCAGGACTAGATCAAAGTTTATTTTCAGTCATGACAGCCCAAGTCAGCTTCTCCAGATGGCGATTCTATTTTCATTGCAGCCCTGCTCTTTATCTAGGTTGACAGGGATTGACTTCTGTTTCTGAGACACCTCCAGCTGCAAAGCCTGGAGCCTAGCTACGCTTCTACAGGTTTAACAGAATAACAGAGTTGGGAAGGGGACCTTAGAGGTCTTCTAGTCTGACTCCCTGCTTAGACAGGAAACCCTACACTACTTAATACAACGTAGTTCTCATTTGACAACAGTTCGCTTAGGGACTGTTTCAAAGTTACAGCGGCACTGAAAACTTACGATCGTTTTTTAAACTTACGATGGTTGCAGCATCTCTATAATCAAAATTTGACGCTTGGCAAATGGCTCATATTTATGACTGCAACGGTCATAAGTGTGAAAAACAGTCACAAGTCATTTTTATCAATGCCATTGTAACTTCGAACAATCGCTAAGCGTATGGTTGTACGTCCGGACTGCCTGCCTATGTGTAAAAGGTAAAAGTAAATATTTATCTGTCTAATCTTATCCAAATTTAGGGTGTGGTACTCACATGTGTTTCTTGGCTGAGGGAGCCAGCGTTGTCTGAAGACATTTTCCGTGGTCATGTGCCTATCATGGCTATACGTCAAAGGCTCAAAGAATGCTGTTTTTCTTTCCGGCGAAATGGTACCTATTTATCTATTCACATTTACATGCTTTCGAACTGCTAGGTGGGCAGGAGCTAGAGCAAGGAACGGGAGCTCGCCCCATCGTTTGGTGCTCGGGTCCCAAACTCAGGCTGTCAACTGATAAACTCAGGGTCTTTTAACCACTGAGCCAACACTCGCACGCTACGTATACCCTCATTTGGTAAATTGGCATCAAATAGGAATACTGCTATGAACGGATTGATTATGAGCTCAGCATTCAGTTGATGTTAATTACGTAGGAGAAGAGATCTCAAGATTTGAAATAATTTGAGTATTTAATGAATAAAACAACTGAGTTTTAGCTTGTGGCATGTCTAGGTCACAGATATGAGACTCCCCTCCCTAAACCCCATCTCTTATCTAGATTCCACTCGTCTTTTTTTCAATTCTGTCGGGCATCTTGAAGCTCTCACTCTTCCTTTTGAGATTTTTCGTTTGCTCTAAATAGATGTTTCTCCATCTCCTTGGAAATGGATCTTCAGGCTGTTGAACAATTATTTAGTGACCGGTAGATACAGCCCGCCTTGATAAGGATCAGATTAATCATTATTAACCACGACCCTTCTGACAGTAACTGTAGCCTAGATCTTAAGTGGTATCTTTTATTAACTTGTAATAATTATTAGTTAATTCCGGACAGCTGTTGGATAGCCCCTGACTCTGTAGCTTTTAAAGATGGAGAAATTATTGGTTAAGCTTCCAAAATACGATTATTATTATTATTTAATTATTTCTGGAATGGAATACTGCATCCAGTTTTGATCACTACAATATATAAAGAAGATGTTGAGACTCTGGAAAGTGTGCAAAGGAGAGCTACAAAGAAGATTAGGAGACTAAAACATGGGAAGAACGGTTGTAAGAATTGGGGTATGTTTAGTTTAATGAAAAGGAGACTAGGGGTGACATGAGAGCAGTCTTCCAATATCTCAGGGGCTGCCGCAAAGAAGAGGGAGTGTAGATTTTCATCCAAAGCACCTGAAAGGCAGGACAAGAAGCAACGGATGGAAACTAACCAAGGAGAGAAGCAATCCAGAACTATGGAGAACTTCCTGACAGTGAGAACAATTAACCAGTGGAATGGATTGCCTCCAGAGGTTGTGAGTGCTTCATTACTGGAGGTTTTAAAGAAAAGACTGGACAGTCATTTGTCTGAAGGTGGTGTAGGCTTGAGCAGGGGTTGGACTAGAAGACCTCCAAGGTCCCTTTCAACTCTTTTATACTGTTATTCTGTTAAAGCCAACATGCTGAGAAGAATGTTAGCTTTTGAGAGGTGGCATATGGATAGACTTTTCTGTAACCGTCTAAGCTTCCAGAGTGGTATCTCCTATGTGTATTGATTTTTGTTGTTCTCTCTGAAGACCCCAGGGCATGGCACGAAGGCAACACAGTCAGATAAGCAATAAAAGTCCCTTTATTATCTCCAACATTGCTCCCAACGTCCTGGCTATCTTCTGGCTGGAGAAAAACTCTCAGAGGAACAGCCTTTGACTGCAGAAAATTAAGTCCAAAACATGAGCAACGCAAACTGTAACTTAAACTCCAAAGAATCCAAACTGAAGTAATTAGGTTGGCAGGGCAGGAGCAAGAATTTCACACTCGAAGGCACGGCAAAACTCACACAGAGACGCCAGGAACACAGATAAGCCACGACAACACAGGATAAACTCACGTTTGTTCCCAGTAGATGCTGCACTTAACTTCCATCTCTTTTAAATTCTCTTCCCAGATGTGACTAATGAAGGGAATCAGGGCCCTTTCCTACGCCATAAGTCACGCGACCCACGTTGCTCCCTTCGCCGTTCCTCCCTGCGTGACCTAGGATGAAGAGGGGGTGGACCTGGTTCTTCCTCTGAATTCCCTCTCCCTTATTCTATCTCTTCCCTGCTCTGCCCAGCCAGACTTTGCCCTTCCCCAGCCTCCTCCACAGCCAACAAAGCCACATTCCCACTCCCTGTCAGCTGTCCGGCTTCCTCCTAAGATTCAGACTCTGACAGGGGGATGACATACTCATTTACAGACCCCTCACATCCTGGACATAAACTGTTTCAATCCTTCCCTCAAAACGACGCTATAGAGCAGTCCAGAACAAATAGACACAAGGAGAGTTTTTTCCCGAAAGCCATCACTCTGCTAAACAAATAATTCCCTCAACACTGTTCAACTATTTACAAAGTGTACACTACTATTACTATTAATCTTCTCATCGCTCCTTATCACCCATCCTCTCCCACTTGCTTGTATCATCACGATTTATATTGATTGTTTCCTAGTATGATTTGATGTTGATTGTACCCTTTGACTATCATTAAGTGTTGTACGTTATGATTCTTGATTCTTAACGAATGTTCCTTTTCTTTATGTATACTGAGAGTATTTACACCAAGACAAATTCCTTGTGTGTCCAATCATACTTGGCCAATAAAGTGTTCTGTTCTGTTCTGTTCTGTTCCGTTCCGTTCCGTTCCGTTCCGTTCCGTTCCATTCCATTCCATCGAAATTGGCTCAAGGCTTTTGAGGTTCATGAGGTCTAAGGCCAGAGGCATCACCAGTTCAGAAAATGACATTCGGGTCCATATATGACTTCTGTTTCAGGGGAAAAATAAATAAATGAAATAACAGTCTTCTATATAATGGCTCCTTGTGTTGTTGACATAATTCAGGGCTGTTGACGATAACTACGTCTTCTTGAGGGGGTAATAATAGTGCAGGTAGTCCTTGGCTTAACGACAGTTCCATTTAGTGACTGTTCGAAGCTACAATGGCAGTGACCATCTTTCACACTTAAGCATCCCCCTGGCCCCGTGATCCAACTTCAGACGCTATCTGAAGCCAGATTCACTTAACAACCGTGTTCCTAACTTAAGAGCTGCAGTGATTCACTTAACGACTGTGACCAGAAAGGTTGTAGGAGCGGGCAAACCTCACTTAGCAGCTGCCTTGCTTTGGAATGGAAATTTTGGGAGTCCATTGTCGTCGTGAGTCGAGGACGAGATGTAGAAGTTGTTGAGAGTGTGAATAGAAAATTAATATCTCACCTGTGCCTTGCTAAGCATGCTTCCCAGAAAATCTAGGAGAGTGTTGAACTAATGTTGACTTTTTCGTTTTACATGCCTCTCTAAACATGAATTTGATCGAAGTGGGTTTCCTTCCAAATGAAGCATATTCTCTCTTCAAAATTATTACTTCAAGTGCTTCAGTAATTGCCTTTAAGCTCATTATTACAATGCAATGGGAAGCTGATAATTTTAAGAGGTCTTGGCAAAAAATTGTTTGCATTCTGCTGTCTCTCATCTCCCCAACTCAATTTCTGGTTGTTGTTTTTTTTTTTTTTCTCCAGACCTCCTGAGAGGAATCTAATTTCATTTATCCTCATGAAAGTTTGTCTGTAGCTTTTAGGGAAAGGAAGGGATGGAGGGAGAAAAAAGAAAGTAAAGAGAGGGAGGGAAGGAAAGGACAAGTAGACATGCAGGAAGGAAAGAATGAAAATGAAGGAATGAAGAACAGAAAGAGAGGAAGGAAGGGAAGGAAGGAAAAAAGAAAGAGAAGGGAGGAAGGTAAAATGAAAGAGAAGGAAGGAGAAAGGAAATAAGGAAGGGGAGAGAAAGGGAGGGAAGGAAGGAGAAGGAAAAAAGTATAGCGAGAAGAAGAAAGGAAGGAAAAGAAAGAACGAGACAGGCAGGCAGAAAAGAAAGAAATATCAAAATGAAGGAAGGAAGGGAAAAAGAAAAGAAGGAGAAAGAAGACAGGCAGTAGGAAGGGTACAAAAATCAAAACGAGAGTGGAAGGAAGGAAAAAGAAAGGAAGAAGAACAAAGGGAGGGAGGAAGGAAGGAAAAATGAAAGAGAAATAAGGGAAAAGAAGGAAATGAAGGGACTAAGGAAGGAAATGGGGAAGGAAGGAGGGAGATGGAGGGAGGAAGGAAGGAAGGAAAAGTAAAGTGGAAGGAAGGAAGGAAGGAATAGACGTGTTAATGGCCGTGTTTTTTCATTGCTTCCCATGCCAGATAATGCATTATAAATCCAAAACCTACTTAAACCACAAACCTAAAACCTTAATTACAGTATAAATTAACTTCATGGGGCTCAGTAAGAATCTCGAAAACAATACTCTCATTCGGTTAAAGCCGCACAAACTCTGAAACGGAGCAGAAGGGAATGTAACGAAAGGCGGTTTGTTTTATTTCCTTTTCCTTTATTTTCTCACAACACTTCAGTCGACCTGGGATGAAGGAAGACAAAATGCGGAGCGAGCCAGCTAAAATCTTTTCATCTCTGCAAAGGTTTGCGGGGAAGATCATTTTGCTTGAGGTTTGAAGGAATTCATTGATGAGTAGAGGAAAGAAAAACAGAATGGATAAGGACCTAATAATTCAGATGATTATTATTATTGTTGTTATCATCATCATCATTATCATCATCATAATTCGCACAGTCAGCCAGGTGTTCAGACTGGGTTTGGCATTTTGGTCTACCTATCGAGTCCTTACCAAGGACCTGGAATAGGCAAATCTGGATGTTTGACGGTGTTACAGATAACGCCACACGATGGAAACTGTTCCAAGGAAAGCTGCCTTCCACAATTGACTGATGGCAAATTTGTCAATGCCTATGGTGTTCAAGTAGTGCTCCAGTTGTTTTGGGACTGCATCCAGGCTGTTTTGTCTTTCTTATCGACAACTGTTAAGTCTAGGGTGTTATGTGGGTGTTGTAGTTGTAGTAGTTGTTGTAGTAGTAGTTGTTGTTGTTATTGTCTTCCTTGACTCTGGGCAGCATACAAGGATAAAAACTCAAAACAAAAGCAATAAAAAAAGCGATAATCCCCCTGGTTGATAGCAGTCAAGTGAACCATTTGATGGGCTCCATCCCAAGTAGGGACATGGTGGCTCAGCAGCTAAGACTCCATTTTTTCTTAAGAGAGATAGAGAGAGCAAGATGGCGACCGGAGGAGGTCGACCAGAAGAGCTCCGCCAGCTCCGCCAGCCAGAAGAGCTCCGCCGCCCGGCGTGGTGAGTTTCCCCCCCCCGGGTCCTCCTCACCTGTGGCAGGGGTGGCGAGGGGACCTGTGGGGGGATGGGCGACCCCCGAGGCCGTGGCGCGGCCGTGGCGCGGCGTCGTGTTTGGCGCTGGGCCCGTCGGCGGCCGGCTGGCGGCTGGCGGCGGGGCCGCGCGGCTGTGAGGCGATCCCTGGGGCCGTGGCGCGGCGTCGTATCTGGCGCCGGGCCCGGCGGCGGGCCGCGCGGCTGTGGGGCGACCCCCTCACGGCGGCGGCTGGCAGCTGGCGGCTGGCGGCGGGGCCGCGCGGTTGTGAGGTGGGCGTTTCCCGACCGGTGGTGCTGCCGTGCGAGGTTGAGGTCTCCGGATGCCTGGAGTCGGCGGAGACCGGAGGCCGGAGCAGCTGGAGGCCATGGTATTTTGCCCAGCGGCCGGCGGCTGGCGGTGGGTCCGCGCGACTTCGCGGCTGGCGGCCGGCGGTGTGGCCATGCGAGGCCGAAGTTCCTGGGATGGCTGGAGCGGCTGGAGGCTGGCAGCTGGAGGCTGGAGCGGCTGGAGACTGGCGGCGTGGCTATGGGACCGCCGCCGGGGTCGAGACCAGGGCTGGGGCCGTTGTGAGGGCCCCAGCCGAAGTTGGAAGGGCGGCTCGAGCGGCCGAGGGTCGGCCGCCGTGGGCGGAGCCAGGGCGGCCTGGCTGTGGGACTATCGCCGGGGCCGTGGCTGGGGCCTTTGCAGGGGCCCCAGCCGAAGCTGGTGTACGAGCCACGACTCGAGCGGCTAGAGGATGGACGCTGCGGGCAGAACCGAGGCGGCTGGAAGATCATCGACCTCCAGGGCCATGGTGTGGTTCTGGGTCTGGTGCTGGTCCCGGTAGCCCGTGGCGTGACCGGCAGGCGGCCGTTGGAGTTGGAGCTGGGACTGGAGGACCGCTGCCGCGGTTGAAGTTATTCTCCTCCTCTTCGTCCAATCGGCGGTGCGCTGAACGCCCTCAACCTGGACTCGGGCCCCGGCCGGCTAGTTCTCAGCTTGGTCGGGGTCATTTTTATCATCTCCATCATTTTTATCAGAGGACTCAGGCCGGGACGCTATTTTATACCAGAAATGATCTCTGGGCCCTGAGATATGTCCCCCTATCTCAGCAATGGCCCTCTGCTCTTTCGGAGGCCCATCTCAAGGACGGATTGTGGGATCCGGAGAGATGGTGGGGTTTTAAGTGCGGGAGGGAGGGGTGTCTTAAGAAATTTTTAGTTAGGTTTTTAAGGGGGTTAGGAAGGCCCGGGCGGGAGTTGGGGGACAACTCGCCGGAGGCTGGGTCCAGGCCGGGGGTTGGGCGTGGCCGGGAGAGTCAGAGTCCGGACAGGACCGTATTGAGGATGGGGGGGGTCACCGGGGAGGGTGGAATTAAATCTATTGTTACGGTGAGCGGGAGGGGCAGATTTGGCGGTTATAGGGGGCCATATTCTGTGTTGGGAGCGCGCCCTCGCTGTTTGCTTGCTGTGGCGCGCTCCGACCCCCTTGTCATCTCCCGTTCCCCAGGGGGTCTGAGCAATCGGGCCCTGGGCCTTAGGCTGATGTTGTGTAACGCCAGGTCTGTTGTTAATAAAGCCCCTCTCATCCATGATTTGATTTGTGAGGGGGGCGCGGACCTGGTGGGAGTTACCGAAACCTGGCTGGGCCAGGAGGGGGGAGTCCCTCTGGTGGAGATGTGCCCAGCCGGGTTTCGGGTTTTTCATCGGCCGAGGGCCCAGGGGAGGGGAGGGGGGGTTGCGGTAGTTATTAAGGAGGATCTGTGTCCGAGGGAGGCCACTGTATCTCAGACGACCGGGTGTGAGCTCCTTTTCGTGAAGTTCGGTCCCAAGGTTCAGGTGGGCTTGCTGGTCGCATACCTGGCTCCCTGCTATGCGGCAGCAGCCCTGCTTGAGCTCCTTGAGGTCATAGCTGGCGTGGCGGTTGGGACCCCCAGGCTTATGGTCATGGGGGATTTCAACCTGCCATCTGCTGGCGGTACCTCGGGGATTGCTCAAGAGTTCATGGCTTCCATGACGGCCATGGGCCTGACCCAGTTAATTCGGGACTCTACTCACGTGGGAGGTCATACCTTGGATCTGGTTTTCGTCTCTGATCAGTGGCAGAGTGATCTGGGTATGGGGGATATAGTCATAGAACCCCTGTCATGGTCGGATCACTCGCTCCTGAAGCTCGACTTCCGTTCCGCACCCCCTGACCGCAGGGAGGCGGGACCATTAAAATGGTACCGCCCCAGGCGCCTGATGGATCCTGATAGGTTCCTGACGGAGCTTGGGCCATTTCCCAAAGCTCACACACACGACTCGGTTGAGGGCTTGGTCACCACCTGGGATAGGGTGGCTGCTGGGGCCCTCGACCGAGTCGTGCCCTTGCGGCCTCTGACCCGATGCCGATCCCAAGTGGCTCCTTGGTTTTCTGAGGAGCTAAGGGAGATGAAGCGTCGGAAAAGACGCCTAGAGAGCAGTTGGAGGACCAGCCGCTCTGGGTCCGACCGAACACTATTACGATCTTATATTAAGACGTATTTAGTGGCGATAAGGATGGCGAGGAGATCTTACCTCTCCACCCTTATTGCGTCCGCGGAAAACCGCCCAGCCGCCCTGTTTAGGGTGACCCGCTCTCTACTGGAGGTAGGAGCGCAGGAGGACCCCTTGCAGGGACGGGCTGAGGAGTTTTCTAGGTTTCTGCAGGACAAAATCGCTCAGATCCGGGACGAGCTGGACTCCAACTGGGCATCTCCGGGCGGGGGGGCGGGGGTGGATATCGGTGCGGTCAATTGGGTTGAGTTCGATCCTGTTACTGTGGAGGACGTGGACAGGATACTGGGGGGACTGAATGCCACCACCTGTTTGCTGGACCCGTGCCCCTCCTGGCTGGTCTTGGCCACTCGGGAGGTGACACGAGGCTGGTTCCAGGGTATTATAAACGCTTCCTTGAGAGAGGGGCTGTTACCTGCCGCCTTGAAAGAGGCGGTGGTGCGGCCCCTCCTCAAGAAACCGTCCCTGGACCCAGCATTGTTATCTAACTATCGTCCTGTCTCCAACCTTCGCTTTGTTGCGAAGGTTGTTGAGAGTGTGGTGGCACGTCAGTTCCCGCAGTACCTGGATGAAGCGAGTTATTTTGACCCCCTCCAATCGGGCTTCAGGCCCGGGCACAGCACGGAGACGGCGTTGGTCGCGTTGGTGGATGACCTCTGGAGGGCCCGGGACAGGGGTTGTTCCTCTGTCCTGGTCCTGTTAGATCTCTCAGCGGCTTTTGATACTGTCGACCACAGTATCCTATTGCAGCGGTTGGAGGGGTTGGGGGTGGGAGGCACCGTGTTGCGGTGGTTCGCCTCCTTCCTCTCCGACCGCTCGCAATTTGTGTTGACGGGGGGGCAGAGATCGGCCCCGAGGCCCCTACGATGTGGGGTGCCTCAGGGGTCGGTGCTCTCGCCCCTGCTGTTCAACATTTATGTAAAGCCGCTGGGTGAGGTCATCCGTGGCTTCGGGGTGGAGTTCCATCAGTACGCTGACGATACTCAGCTGTACATCTCCACCCCGGGCCACCCCAACGAAGCCGTCGAAGTGATGTCCCGATGCCTGGAGGCCGTGCGGAGTTGGATGGGTCGTAACAGGCTTCGTCTCAACCCGGCCAAAACCGAGTGGCTGTGGTTTCCTGCGCCCAGATACAGCCAGCTGGTTCCTTCGCTGGCCGTGGGGGGAGAGGTCTTGACCCCCGTGGAAAGGGCGCGCAACTTGGGTGTCCTCCTGGACGTACGGCTGTCTTTAGAAGAACATATTGCAGCCGTCGCCAGGGGGGCTTTCTATCAGATTCGTCTGATTTACCAGTTGCGGCCCTTTCTGGATCTGGGCGCACTTCGCACAGTCACTTCCGCCCTCGTCATCTCCCGCCTGGATTATTGCAATGCTCTCTACATGGGGCTCCCCTTGAAGAGTCTCCGGAGGCTGCAGCTGGTCCAGAATGCAGCCGCGCGGGTGATCGTGGGTGCTCCTTGGAGCTCCCACGTTACACCGCTTCTCCGCAGGCTGCACTGGCTTCCTGTGGCCTTCCGGATTCGATTCAAGGTGGTACTGACAGTATTTAAAGTGCTCCATGGCTCGGGACCTGGGTACTTACGGGACCGCCTGCTGCCATCATCAACCTCCCGCCGCCCAGTACGCTCCCACAGGGTTGCCCTCCTCGGGGTACCGCCGCCCGGCCGTTGTCGGTTGACGGCCCCGAGGGTTCGGGCTTTCTCTGTGGGAGCCCCCTCCCTTTGGAATGATCTCCCCCCGGAGATACGGGCTATGACGGATATTCTGACCTTCCGGCGCGCAGTGAAAACCCTATTTTTTCAACAGGCTGGCCTGGCCCAGTAACTGTATTTTTAGTTTTTTAACTTAATTTTAATCGGGGTTTTATTAGTTTTTAATTTTTAACTCTATTTTTGGGTTAGACAGCCGGATCAATTTGGTTTAATTTATTTTAATTGTATTTATTGAGTATTTATTATGTGTTTTTAGTAGGCTGTACACCGCCCCGAGTCCCTTTTTGGGAGAGGGAGCGGTATAAAAGTTTAATTAAATAAATAAATAAATAAATAAATAAGACGCTGAGCTTGTCAGTCAGAAAGGTCGGCAGTTCAGCTGTTCGAATCCTTAGCACCAGATAACGGAGTGAGCTCCCGTTCCTTTTCCCAGCTTCTGCCAACCGAGCAGTTCGAAAGCACGTTAAAAAAATGCAAGTAGAAAAATAGGGACCCCTTTGGTGGGAAGGGAACAGCATTCTGTGCACCTTCGGCGTTTAGTCATGCCGGCCACATGACCACGGAGACGTCTTCGGACAGCGCTGCTCTTCAGCTTTGTAATGGAGATGAGCACCGTACCCTAGAGCCTGAAACAACTAGAATGGATGTGCGAGGGGAACCTTTACCTTATCCCAACTATGGGGTCTCTGGATCCGTTGGCCAAACTCAGGGTCTTTCAAATGGGTGTCAGGATGGAGGCCAATCTTATCTCTGCAGGGATGATGTTCCACAGGGAAGGAGCCACCACGGAGAAGACCGTTCTTCTGGGTCCCACCAGATGGATCTGCTCAGGAGAGGAGACCCATAACATCCGGAGGGGATTGTGTAGTTGACCTATAAGGTCCCTTCCAACTCTCTTAATCTGTATTCTCTGTCTCCCCACTCCGGTGGGTTGGGTAGCTGCAACTAGGAAATCATTGAGAAGTCATTGAGTTTCTTGCTATTTCCTTCCTACCTCTCTTTAACACTGGAGGGTTTTAAGAGATTGGACATGTATTAGTCTGACATGGCATAGAGTTTCCTGCTTGACCAGGGGGTTGGACTAGAAGACCTTCAAGGTCCCTTCTAGCTCTCATTCTGTTAATACTTGTCACTTCAGTCTTGTTCAAAATGTCACTAGACCTCTGCAGGCATTCATTGATAATAAGGGCAGTTTGCACAGATCCCGACAAAAAACAGGGTTTAAATGCAACAAACAGCTACTCCTGAAGCAAAGTAGAATTTAACTTTTGTCTTTTTTAAAGTACTTCTATGAGAAAGTACAAGGTTAATTTAGTTGTTGGGTGCACACAGCACTGATAATTTGATGATATGACATATAATCTCATTTCTGGATTTCTTGTCATACATTCCATCTTAATAAGCTAGTTAAATCGTCTGGATTTGCAGGGGTGCGGTAAGCCACCATAAAACTGAGATTTAATAGAACCAGGCTTAGTGCTTCATGCAAATCTGGCTGCTTAGTTTGTACTTGACCTGGGGAAGTTTATTTACTTTGGGTGGCCTCATTCTAAGGCAATTTTGTAAAAAAAAATGAAGTCACTGTAAAGTGTGGGTGGCATGTATTCATATGTTTCTTCATTGTTTGTGATGGGGTTTTCCCCGCTGGCTTGGGAAAGAGCAGCTAATTAAGAAAAAGTGACCAAAAATAAGTCCCCCCCCCCCCCCCCCCCCCCCCCCCCCGAAAGGGACTTTTCATGACAATTCATAAAATACTAAGTAGGTTGGTGTGATAAAAATTGTAGAGCAACCTGGGGTTATTTTATTTAAAAAAGTACTCTGTTCCGTTTCATTCTTTATTTGTATCCTGTCTTTATTATTTTCATAAACAAGGTGGTGAACTTATCTGAAATAACTTCCTTCTTATATTTTCCTCACACAACCAATCATGTGAGGTAGATTGGGACTTATAAAGGAGTGGCCCAATGTGACCCAGCTGGGTTTCAGGCCTAAGATGGGATTACAACTCACAGTTTCCTGGTGATTGGCCCAAAATCATCCAGTTGGTTTTAGTGGTTAAGACAGGACTTGAACTCAGAGCCTCTCATTTTCTAGCTTGGTGGCCTAACCACTAGACTGTTCTGGCTTTCTAAGGTATAAGGTTTGACTTGGAGGAAGAAGTATTTTGAAATATTCCGAAATCTCACTTCTAATAGGCAGGTAGTCCTCACTTAAGACGGGTCACTTAGCGACCATTCAGAGTTGCGACAGACACCAAAAAGCTACTTATAATCTGATTCTGGGGTTCTGACAGTGACAAAACACAGTCACATTGACAACATTTTGAGGCTTGGTATGAAGTTCCTCTGTAGGGTCAATTGCAGTTTATGAGTTTTCTTGCCGAAAACACCCTTAGGATTGCATTGCCTCACTTAATGACTACAGCATTTGCTTAAAGGCCATTGTAAGAAAGTTAAATTGGGTGGGTCACATGGGAGTCTTGATTTACAATGGAAATGCTGTGCTCTTTTATGGTCATAAGTCATTATATATACTAGCTGTATATATAAAGAACTAGTTTGGTTCTCGTGCTTCGCTACAAAACTATGTAGTCGGGCTTAATTTGGGGGGAGGAAAATAAGGAGAAAAATATTCTGTCTTGGCCTACCAGCCTTCATCAGTATTCATCTGGCTAACGCCCTGTCAATGTGTGAGAGAGTTGAGGGCAGTTTGGAAACTGAAACAGTATTTGTTGTGTGAGCAAGGAGACAACAAGGAGTCTGGGCGTGGCTTAGCTCAGCTGTTCTGTACTAAAGCTGCTTGGTGCTATGAAACTGAAACTCCTCTCCTCTGCTTGTGTTTTGCATTTGGAAGAGGTTCTTTTTCGGTTAGGGAGAGAGAGTAGAACTCCTTAGCATCAGAGCATGTTAATAATATACAAAATACTAATGCTCTGATGGTCATTTCAAAAAATCCTTTCTTAGGGAGCACTTAGAAGCCAAGAGGAACATATGTGCTAAATTTCAAGCTTGTAGGCTTTACGGTTGTGGAGATTTTGTGATGATGCATGAGTGGTATTTCACTTTTCTATATATATAGATAAAGTGAGTTTAATTTTGGTTTAGAACTTCCAGTCCACAATCAGTGAAGAAAACAGATTTTAAAATGGCGACTCGGATCAGGCAGTTGTAACTGACATCTTGACTTTTTTGACCTATCTCCAGATGCATGGATGCTCCTTCCCTAAGCTGGATGGGTGACAGGTATGATTTATATAGTAAGAGACCCAATATTGGTCTGGGGGTAGCCACAAATCAATAGAAACCTGGCAACACGTTTTCCAAATTCCACAATACAGCCAAAAATGTCTGTGATTAAGTGAGACCATCGTTAAGTGGGTTTTAGGGCCTTTTACGACTTCCCATGCCAGAGTGGTTAAGTGAACCGTTTGCTAGTAGTTAAGTTAGTAACTCGGTTATTAAGTGAATCTGGCTCTCCCCCCCCCCCCCCGTTGACTTGTCAGAAGCTGTTGTGGTTCACTGGCAGCCGGTGCAGACAGAAGCTGATAGTGGGAAGAACAGGGACCAGTCAGGGAGCCTGGAGAGGACTCCGATGAGGGTCCTGCGTCTGATGCAGAGATGGGACCAGGACCATCTGGGAGTGGGGTGCTGCCTTCAGAGCCCCTGGAGTCTGGCAGCAGCGAGGCAGAGGACTAAGGGGAGCCTGTTCCCAGTGCGCATGTGCACAGAGCTGCTAGAAGGCAAGAGCAGCTGAGACTCGGGAATAAGGCTGGGTGATGATTGCCCCTCCTATAAGGGATAAAAGTCAGGCCAAGATGACGAAATCTTTGCAGGAAGCAAAGTAGTTTGATCGGTTCCGAGTCTTCCTTGAAGCTCTTTGTACTTCGATTGGTTTTTCTTGTACTTCGGTTGGGTTTCTCTTCTAGTTAATTTGATACTTCTGTTATTGGCAGCACTTTACAGGAAAGAAAGGTGGGTACTTATCTTGAGTGACTGTTTGAGCTTCATTCCGGCTGGGAATGAAAACTATTCCCAGCGTTGCAATAAAATAGGTTTTGTTTTTAAAACAAGTTTGTGAATAATTATGGTTTACGAAGCCTGGGTCAGAACAGAAGATCTTAAAGGGGGATCTCCCGACCCAGGAATGTGGCAATCATCAGAAATATGAGTCAATGGCCAAGAGTCTGAATTTGGATCAGGTGAGCATGGGAATGCTGCAAAGGTCATGAGTGTGAAAATGCTCATTAGTCACATTTTTTCAATGCCATTGTCACTTGGAATGGTCACTAAAAGGACTTCCTGTAAGATATTACTCAAAGGTTCAAACCTTTTGCAAGCTTCAGCTACCATTGTCTGTTGCAATGGTTAATAACTAAAGAAGTTAGACTAATAATATATTTATCTAAATATGGATATAGCCTCATTGTTTTGCTTCTCGTTGTTTTATTTTATTGCTCTATTGCTTTACTTCTGTTTTCTTTATGCTCTTTTAATTTCTTCCTTTTTATGGTTTGGAAGCTGCCGACAGTAACTACAATGGGGGATAGGCAACAAATAAAATTTAAAAATAAATACATTATAAATATGTAACTTCCTTGGCCAATATCATTACTGACTTTCACTTAAATCAACCATATTAATTTGATTTATTGGTTTGTCCTTGATTCCGATAAGGAGTTTCTTCTTTTTAAAAAATAATAATAATAAAGTTAGTTGAAAAATTTCCTTCCTTCTTCCTTTCTTTCACCCTGTTTTTTTTTTCTCCCTTGAGATGATTTCAAATTTTTGCTGGATGGGTGTAAATAGATACGCTGTCTCTCTCTTTGGCAAAGTTTTGTGTGAAATTACAGCTCTGTTGTAGTGGCGGAATTCACATTATTTTTACTACCGGTTCTGTGGGCGTGGCTTGGTGGGCGTGGCAGGGGAAGGATACTGCAAAATCCCTATTCCTTCCCCACCCCACTAATCTGCTTTCCAGCTCCGTTCTCCTGTGCAGGGCAACCAAAGAAGACCCAGCCAATCAGCTGGGATTCGGGAGGCAGAGAAGAGATAGGGGCGGGGCCAGTCAGAGGTGGTATTTGCCGGTTCTCTGAACTATTCAAAATTTCCGCTACTGGTTCTCCAGAACCGGTCAGAACCTGATGAATACCACCTCTGCTCTGTTGTAAATTCCAGAATTTATTTACTTTCCTTCTTTTGTAAATCTCATAACTAATGGAAGCTAAACGCCATGATTTTTTAAAAAAAATGTGCTGGAATTTTTATAAGTCGTTGTCAACTTATGGCCGCAGTAGCGACAGGAATTTCTGTTGTTAAGCAGGGCAATTAAATGGTTCCTGAAAAAACAATTCACTTAAGCAGCCACGTAACTAACTTAACAATTGCAGTGATTCACTTAACAATAGTGGCGAAAAAGACTGCCAAAGAGAGCAAAATTCACCTTAACAACTGTCTCACTTAGCTGTGTAAATTTCGGGTTCAGTGGAGGCTGTAAATCGAGGACCATCTATCTTACCTTGTTTCCCTGAAAATAAGACCCAACTGGAAAATAAACCCTAATACATCTTTTGGGGCAAAAATTACTATAAGACCCTGTCTTATTTTCAGGGAAACACGGTATAAGAAAAAGACATTTGGCTTTCTTCTGCGGTATCTGGGTATTTCCAAGGAAATTATTTCTGCCCTCACACCTTGGAGCCGTTTCTCTTCTCTTTTCACGTCCTACTTGTGGTTACCGTTTTGTTTCTGCTCAGCTGCCCGCTCCGTGTGGAAAGGAAAACCGAGAAAGTGAAGAGTTAACCTTCGCTTGCAGATGGAGGGGTGCCTTTGGGCTGTGGGGAGAAAAAAAGGTGAAGAGAGAACATAATTGCTTCTGCAACTAATTGCTAGGTTGGAGATCTGCAGGCAACCCACCCTTAGTTGCTGTACCGCTGCTCATTTTTGATGTGGTTTTTCCTTCCTCCTCTGCAGAAACCATTTTCCTTTCCCAGATGTCATGTTTTCCCAGTTTTCTAGCCCCCCCCCCCGCCTCAATCTTTGCAAAGGGGTGGGATGGACGTGCATAAAATCCTTGTCTGGGGGCCATGGCCGTTTAAATTTGCATGAACGCAACTGGATTGAAGGGAGGTGAGGAGCCCCAATTGGGGATGGTTTATTTTGTTGTTATTTTGTTTACATCCTCGCTTGTGTAATTTTATAAATAACCCGAGGTGGCAAGCATACATGTATTATTCCCTCCTCTTCCTATTTTTCCCCACAACAACAATAAACCTGTGAGGTGGATTGGGAAGAGAGAGAGAGAGAGGGACTGGACTAAAGTCACCCAGCTAGCTTTTATGCCTGAAATGGAACTAGAACTCACTGTCTCCTGGTTGATTGGCCTCCGGTATCCACCCATCTGGCTTCCATGCCTAAAGTGGAACTAGAACTCACTTTCCCCTGGTCAATTGGGCCATAGTCACCTAGCAGGCTTTCATGCCTAAAGTGGGACTAGAACCCGCTGTCTCCTGGTTGATTGGTCCGGCGTCACCCAGCTGTCTTCCATGCCTAAAGTGGAACTAGAACTCACTGTCTCCTGGTTGATTGGCCCCCGGTATCCACCCATCTGGCTTCCATGCCTAAAGTGGAACTAGAACTCACTTTCCCCTGGTCAATTGGGCCATAGTCACCTAGCAGGCTTTCATGCCTAAAGTGGGACTAGAACCCGCTGTCTCCTGGTTGATTGGTCCGGCGTCACCCAGCTGTCTTCCATGCCTAAAGTGGAACTAGAACTCACTGTCTCCTGGTTGATTGGCCCCCGGTATCCACCCATCTGGCTTCCATGTCTAAAGTGGAACTAGAACTCACTGTCTCCTGGTAGATTGGCCAGCTCCTTAACCACAATCTCAAACTGTCTATAATGAAACCAATGGGGGGCGGGGTAGTCCTTTTTTAGTAACCACAGTTTTGGGACCAGCAATTGAATCATGAAGCGAAGTCGTCATTAAGTGAAATTGCAGCTGAGCTCATGATTTGACTTCAGCTTTCCTTTGCAAATGTATGAAGGTCATAAATGTGAGGATTGGTGGCAAATTAACTTGTTCATCCCTGTTATGGGCAAGGTCTCTAAATGAGGCAGTCACTACATGAGGACTACCCATAATTTTAAAATACAAATGCTTAGCCTAACTTCTGCAGGTGCACTGCCAATTGGATGGAGACCTACACCTCTCTGTATTCACACCTCTAGTAAGCTGGTTTGTGAAAATGGATTAAAATCAGGCCATTATGCATCCTAGTGATAATGAAAATGCCTATTTGAATGCTAAAATTTAGAAAACGGATGATAAATCAGGAGTCCTGAGCGCAAACAACACTCATCATCCCAAATGAAACCTTTGAGCAGTGCGTCAGTGGAAAATATGATATTCAATAACCCAAAATCAGATTTTGTTGGGTTTCAGTTTCTGTTTCTCAGAGGTGTTTTTGTGAAGAACGCCCTAGACAGGAAGTTTTGCTAAGAGTGTGCTAGGTTTTACTAAAAATGACCTGGAGGACAAAAAATAATAATAATTAAATTTGTTTAGCGACTGTTCAAATGGCATTTAACAAGGGTGTTAATCATTTCACAACTGCAATGATTCCCTTAACAAAGGTGGCAAGCTAAGTCGTTAAAAGGGGAAATGCTTCCTTAGCAAATTTCTCACTTAGCAACATAAATTTGTGGTCGTAAGTCAAGGATTACTTGTATAAATGCACATCTAATTAAATTTTGCAGTAGAAATTTAGGTTAAGAAGATCTTTAAAAGTTGAAGAGTCGGACTGATCTACCTACCTAAGAGTGGGATGGGCCGCATATAAATTTAATAAATAAATGGTAAATAAAATCTTGCACACCAAAAATACGTGTACCACGGATACAAAATGTAGGGAGTTTGTTTAGCTTTTAATTGGGATTCTCCACAGGTTTATTTATGGGTCCTTGATGATATCAAAGGAGGACCCAGGAATTAGGCTGGAATGTGGAAATTAGATTTCTTGCTTTTTAAAGCTATCTTCACTCCCTCTCCTCTTGACATGAAATCCAGAATTGGACAGATAAAGAAACGGGTCTTGTTTTTTTTTTTTTGCTGAGCTGGCAATAATTTATTCCGCTTGCAAAAATTGCATTCCTGTGGGGGAATCCAACCATTTTGGGGTCAATTCTAACAGCCTCTTTGGTGTATTCAGATTGTACCTCTTTCCTTTCAGCTCACATCTGTACGAGGCGAAATGCCAGACTCTTTGCCTGCTCTCCTTTTCCAGCCCTCCTTGTATTATAAGTGAATGGTTGCCATGGTGTTTCTTTTGAGCTTGATTGCATTTCTCGTGCCTGCTTTATCTGAATTCTGTTTTTGACATGTCTAATGATGACGGCTCCCGAGCAGATGATGCTTTCCTCTTGAAAGACCAGGCAAATTACTAGGAAAGCTTCACACATCTGTGTAGTCAAATGCTAGGGTGTTTTTTTTTTTTTTTTAAATGGCTTTTTGGGGATGAGATATGCTAAGGGCTCAAGTTTCATCTTTCATTCCTTCAGTGGAAATCAAATAGGTGCGGTGTGGTTTAGAGACAGTCTTGGGGGGGGGGGGGGGGCTGCCTTGTTTCATCTTACGGGGGTCTCAAGATGGTTTCTAAAGCAGTCATCCCTATATCGGCTGAAGAATAGCCCAATCCTATCTGGGCTGCTCCTTCTCTTCTACGAAGCAAATTTAGGGTGGGATGGATGGAGAGATCTTCAGTATAGGTAGTCCTCAATTTACAACCATTCATTTAGTGATTTTCTCCTCCTCTTCCTCCTCCTTCTCCTCCCCACCACCACCATCACAAACCCCACTCTTCTAACACTGATGTTATTAACTAATTGGATAATGAAATATCTGTACAAAAATCACCAAGCTCAGAGAACACAAAGTACCCCACAGCTGCCCTCCTCCTCCTCCTCCTCCTCCCGCCAGGAGGTTTTTAAGAAGAGATTGGACAACCACTTGTCTAACAGGGTATAGGGTCTCCTGCTTGAGCAGGGGGTTGGACTAGAAGACCTCCAAGGTCCCTTCCAACTCTGTTATTCTGTTATCCTCTCTGTCCCTTCCTTTTCCTCTTCTTTCTTCTTCTCTCTCTCCTTCTCCTTCTCCTCCTTCTCGTTCCCCTTCCTCCTAATGATCTTAGCTTGCCCTTGTTTCCAGAGACTGAAATCCTCCTCCATTCCTGCTCACTCTTTGGATCACGTCTCCTGGAAATTTATTCATTAGCCAGTATGTTGCAGGCTGATCTCATGCAAAGTTAATGCTTAACTAGAAAAACAGGACTGGCTACCCTCACATGTCTGAAGGTTCCTTCCTCACCCAGTTGTAAAACAACCTGGTGATTTTCGGTTGAGAAGTCCTTGAGTCCCCAGAAGGAATGGTTTAAAAGCAGGGTGGAGAAGACGTTGCTTTGGAGGCCCTGAAATCACACAAAATGTTTGGGGTTGCAGATATTCCAAGCTCGATAATCAGAACAGCGAGAGGTCTGTGGAACAATTAGGAGCGTCTTTTTCCTTTTTTCAGCGATTGTTTGGCGATTATAGGGCAGGAAAGAAGGGAAGGAAGTCAAGGAATTGAGCAGCCAGTGTCCAAATGGAGTCAGAGATGCTGACACGAACTTGTAGTTTTATATAAATAATTATATTTTACATCTCTATCCAGAGATGGTATTCAGCAGGTTCTGACCAGTTCTGAAGAACCGGTATTGGAAATTTTGAGCAGTTCGGAGAACTGGCAAATACCACCTCTGACTGGAGATTTTACAGTATCCTTCCCCTACCATGCCCACCAAGCCACGCCCACAGAACCGGTAGTAAAAAAAATTGAATCCCACCGCTGTCTCTATCTACAGCAAACTAGATAGTCAGGAACATCACTACGTTGTGAGGTAAATCATGAGGTAAATCACAGAGCACAAATAGGCAGACGGAAGAAAAAGGCGGGAAAAAAGGGAAACGCCCCATCCATGCCCACAGCAACGAATCACAGCGCAGAGTGCCTCACGCAGGAGTCCATATTCTCAAACTTAGCAACTATAATTGTGTGTTCTGGCTCACCGCATAACCCCACCATTCCAGCTACTATCTTTCTATTTGTATTTTATATTATAATAAAACTTCAAATAAAAGAAACATAAAGAACGATGGGTTACTGCAAGATCATATCTTTTATGTCAAGGAATTGCATAGCTGGTGTCCAAATGGAGTCGGAGACACTGACACCAACTTGTAGTTTTATATAAATAACTATATTTTACATCTCAATCTATAGCAAACTAGATAGTCAGGCACATCACTACATCAATGAGGAAAGCTGTGAAATAAATGTCAGAACACAGAGGGCAGACAGAAGAAAAAGGCGGGAAAAAGGGGAACGCCCCCTTCATGCCCACAGCAACCAATCAGAACGCAGATTTCCTCACGCAGGAGCTGACACTTTCCAACCAATCAACTACAGGTGACCTTACATCCTTTCATTTACTGACTGTTCAGTGTTACAACAGTGCTGAAAAAAGTGGCTCATGACCGTTTTTCGTACTTTGCAGCATCCCTATGATCACATGATCAAAATTCAAGCGCTTGTCAACTGATCATATTTATGACGGCTGCAGCGTCCCGGGGTCACATGGATCCCCTTTTGTGACCTTCTGGCAAGTAAAAGATAAAGGGGAAAGCAGATCCACTTGAACAACTGTGTTACTAACTTAACTACAGGGATTCACTTAACACCTGTGGCAAGAAATGAGGCAAAGCTCACTTAAACACGTTTTATTTAGCGGCAGAAAGTTTGGGTTCAATTGTGGCCGTAGGTTGAGGACTACCTATATAACTGTGTGTTTTGGCTCATTGTACAACCCCACTGCTCCAACTACTGAATTGAAATAAGAGATGACATAGCCCCAAAAAATGATTTAGAAAATTACAGGTTGTTCTTGATTTACAACCGCATGATTGACTTAACAACGGCAGTGATTTGCTTAACAACCGAAGCACAATAGGTTGCAAAATTGGGTGTGTGACTCACTTAACAGCTGCCTTGTTTAGCAACAAGAAATCCCCAATTGTGTCATAAGTTGAGGACTATCTGTACCAGGACACTGATGATATTACTTACTCTGGTTTGAAACGTCTGCAAGAAAACGACCAAACTCGGAGAACATCAAAGACTCTATAGTTCAATCCAGAACTTCTGTTGATATTTATTTATTTTATTAAACTTATATGTCAACTCCCAGGAGTGTTGCCATGGCCTAGAGGTGGAATTCTCACCTCACATCAGGAGGCTGTGAGTTAGATCCTGGGTAGAGGCAGAACTTTCTCTCTCTGGACACAATAAGTATATATCTGCCAACCAAAACTCCTCATTGGCAACAGGAAGGGCATCCGGCCATTAAAACACACTGCTAGCTCCATTCAGTTGCCCAGACTTCACCCCACAAGGGATTATGTGGTCGTTAAATGAAGATGATACCTCAACTCCCAATGACCCCATTACTGGTTGTGGTCTTTCTCTTCCTCCACTCAGTTTTCCATACTGCATATATTTCAGAGTTCAGATTGAATAATGCTTCAAATTATAATTTAAGAGATGATGCGGATTTTAGTGATTTATTTATTTTGAAGTCTGCTGAGAATTGGTAATGCAGCACTGGAAAAATCAAGGTTCAGATGAATTGGATTTCTTCCTCTAAAAGGGAATTTCCATTTCTACAAGTAATATCTATCAATATAGGTAACCCTTGGTTTATGGCCACAATTGAGGCCAACATTTTTTCTGTCATGCCCTGGGTCATCACAGGAAGCCAGATTCGCTTAACAACCATATTACTATCTTAACAAATGCAGTGATTTACTTAACAGAAAAAGTTTGGAAAAATGGGGCAAAACATCTCTACCAACTGTCTCACTTAGCATTTGTTAAGATAGTAACACCGTTGTTAAACGAATCTGGCTTCTTGTGATGACCCAAAGGGGCGTGACACACAAATAACCAAGTCACAAAGTAGAATAAATTCCCTTTAATGCTTCTAACTTGGCCCCCAATGTCCAATTATCTTCGGCTGGATATCAGACTCTTCCAAAAACAGTCTACAAAGGGAGTAAATGCAGTCCGAACCCAAAGTAAAGATAGTTAGAAATTAAAAAAACAACAACACAAACCACACTGAAGTAATTAACAGGGCAGGCCAGGATGATAAATTGCAGATTTCCACAAGATAAGCAGTAACCACAGTTGGGAGGACGCCAAAACACAGATAAGCCTCAACAAAGATAATGCATGCTTTGCTTCCAGCAAGGAGCTATGTGCAAACACCTCACTTACATCCTGTTCTCCCAGCTGCAACTAATGAAAGGGATCAGGGCCTTTTTCTCTCCCGTAAGCCATGTTGCTCCCTTCTCTGTTCTTCCCTGCGTGCCTAGGATGAAGAGGGGATGGGCCTGGGTCTTCCTCTGAATGCCCAGCTGGATTCCCCAGACTCCTCCACAACCTCTGGACCCACATGCCCACTCCCTGTCAGCTGCTCAATCTCCCCCTCGTGATCAGACTCCAACAAGGTCATGACACATTCCCATTGACTACTTGCCGGAAGGTTGCAAAAGATGATCACATGACCACAGGACACTGCAACCTTCATAAATATGAGTCAGTTGCCAAATATCTGAATTTTGGTCACATGAGTGCAACAGTCGTAAATGTGAAAAACGGGTCATAAGTCTTTCCTTTCAGTGCCGTTGTAACTTTGAATGGTCACTGAATGAATGATTATAGCTCAAGGACTTATCTGTATTAGAGAGTTAAAGTTTTCCCCTCCCTAGATTGCAGTAGAATGAGATACGAAAATTGTGAAGAAAAAAAATGAAGTAGAATTAATATAAAAGAAATGAAAAAGAAACATTTTTTCCCCAGAGGGAAGAAAATTAAACATTCATAATAGAGCAGTCTTGTTATTATTAGGATTTTGAATAAGTTTGAATTCTACAGAACACTCATTTAGCTGTTACCCCAAAATGAATGGAAGCAAGAAAATCTCTGAAATTCCATAGTGGGTTTTTTTTTTCCCCCAGCCAAATAATATTTTAGACATCCTATCCAGAGATAATTGGGGATTTATTCCCTGTTGGCAACCTATAAAGAAATGTCTGATGCTAACAAAGGAGTGGATTATTTGTTCTCTTGCAATGCAAGACACTTATGTTGTTTGTGACAATGGAAAAGTGTTTTGCCATGGTAGTCATCTGTTCGTCTTGTGATTCTTGAAAGCCATAAAAATCACATGAAAAATTGGAGAGGCAAAGAGAATGCATAAGCAGACCACGGAGTGGATGGAATAGATCAGAAGTCTGCAAACATGGCAACTTTAAGACTTGTGCACTTCAACTCCCAGCATTCCTCAGCCAGCATGGCTGCCTGGGGAATTCTGGGAATTGCAGTCTACAAGTCTTAAAAGTTGTTGGATTTGGAGGACCCCTGGAATAGATGGACCACATTAGATCATCCAGGGGTCCGCCGTGCTAGAGAAAGCTTGGGTGATCTTTAGCTCTCTAGAAAACGGACAAGGACGTTTGACTAGATCTGTGAAGTTCCTTCCCACTTTTCAATCTTTAGGGGAGATCTGTTACACACTATTTTATCAGAATGCCTGGCCTCTTTCAGAAACTGAACCTGGAGATGAAACACGTAATATTTTCTCAAATTTACTCTTTGACTTCCAGTTTAGATTTGAGGTAGTAAGAGAAAGGAGGGAGGGATGAGAAAGTGTGGGAAGAAAAGGGAGAGAATGAATGAGTGAGTGAAGGAAAGAAAAGGGAAAGAAAGGAAAGGAAAGAGGGATGGGAAGGACCAGAGAAAAGAAAAAGGAAATGGAAGGAGAAGGAAAAAGGAAGTAAGGGGGAAAGGGGAAGTAAGGAGGAAGTAAGGGAGGGAGAGAGGGGAGGAAAGGAAGGAGGAAAGGAAGGAAAAGAGGGAGGTACAAAAGGGAGGGAGCAGAGAAAGGAAAAGAAGGGAGATAAGGAAAAAGGAAGGAAGGAAGGGGGAGGAAGAGGAAGGGAAGGAAGGAAAGGAGGGAGGTACAAGTTGGAGGGGGCAGGGAAAGGAAAAAGGAAGGGAGAAGGAAAAAGGGAGGGAGGAAGAAAGGAAAAGAAGGGAGGGAGGGGAGAGGAAAGGGGAAGGAAGGGAGAAAGGGGAAGAAGGGGAGAATATGAAAAAAGGAAGGAGGGAAGGAAGTAAAGGAGGGAGGGAGAGAGGAAAGAAGGAAGGAAGGGGAAGGAACAAAGGAGGAGGGAAGAGAGAGAGAGAGAGAAGGAAAAAAACAAAGAGAAAGAAAAGGAGAAAGAAATGGTACGGTATTCCCTTTTACATTTTTTCTCTTCTCTTGGAAGGGGATTGCACTGGTATTTCATATCTTCACCATGTTTATTCAACTTCTTTCCAGTATCATGATCTTTCAAAGTGTCCCAGAGTTGCAGATTTACTCATGGGACGGCAAAGAAATCAGAGATTAAGTAGAGGCTTCAAATACGAAATAGTTAGAGGCATCAGGGAACCAGTCGCCGGATCACACAGAGGTTTAGTGAGAGACGCAGGCGAGACCGATAATTTTGGTTGCTGTATCTATTTGACCCCGTGACCCCATCTAAATACAATCCCTCATTTTTAAGCATCTGCAAATCGAATAATAATAATAATAAAAAAACCTTAGTCATTTGTAACTTACTGGCTCCCCTCATTTTTTTTTGCACAAAATCGCTGAATAGAAGCCATTTGATTCTGGAGTCCGAGCACGTCTCTGTGTGCACATACTTGCACATGTGTTCACATGCACGCGGACGTATTTTAAAAAATTGTAACAGGCAGCAACGCCTTGACAACTTTCTCAGAGTCACAGAAAACTTTATTTGCTTGCTTTGAGTCTTGGTCTTCCGATACAGGCTGATTTATTTATTTTTATCCAACAAATTTTGCTGCCATAACTAAATTAAACTATATTTTTTTACATTTGCAAACGGGATTAGCCAAACAGCCTGGTTTTCCTTAATAAACAGAGTCCCTAAAATGACAACAACAAAAATAAACAACTATACGTAATCTTTGAGTAATAAATAGCCTCAGTGGCTTGATCGTCAGGATGAATTTATCCAAATTTTTTGCACAGGACTGTGGAGTTCTGCAGAATCTCTGATTTGGAAACCAGGGGTCATAACTAGCTTTGGGAGAAGGTCAGTCGTAAATAACTAATTGTAAGCCAAGGACTACTTGTAATCGCAATTAAAGGGAACCTTTGTGTCCATATAGCCATTAATTATTTAACCAATCTGGTCAACTCTATTGTGAAACTAGGGAGAGCATATACTCGTGATGGCAAAACTATGGCACTTGTGCTGGAAGTGGCACGCAGAGCCACTTCTGCCGGCATGTGAGAGTTCGCCCGGAAAAGCCCCACTGCGCATGCGTGCGTGTGTGCCGCCGGCTCCACAGTTGATTATCAGGTATCTGGCTTGCATGCACGAGGGATGGGTATGGGTGGGAGACATGTGTGCATGCGCAGAGATGCTTGGCGTGCGGGGGGTCTCACGCATGCACAGAGATGCATGGCGTGCACGGGGGACGGTTGTGTGCACATGCGCAGGGTGTTTGTGTGGCACAGGAGCCCAAAACGTTTAGCCATCACTGGCATATGCAGTGGCTTGAATGTGTTCTTGATGGGGGGTGAATGTACTAGTAGGGGGGTTACCTTCAGTAGTGGGATTCAAAATTTTTTGCTACCGGTTCTGTGGGCATGGTTTGGTGGGCGTGGTGTGGCTTGGTGGGCGTGACAGGATACTGCAAAATCCCTATTCCCTCCCCACCCCACTAACCTGCTTTCCAGCTCCGTTCTCCTGTGCGGGGCAACCAAAGAAGACCCAGCCAATCAGCTGGGACTCGGGAGGCGGAGAATAGATGGGGACGGAGCCAGTCAGAGGTGTGATTGGCGGGTTGTCCAAACCACTCAAAATTTCTGCTACCAGTTCTCCAGAACTGGCCAGAACCTGCTGAATACCACCTTTGATTACCTTCCTCGACTTACGACCACAATCGGGGGGCCCAAATTTCTGGTGCTAAGTGAGATAGTTGTAAATTTTGATGATCTAAATTTAAAATCTGAATTTTGATCATGTAACCATAGGGATGCTGCAATGGTCATTAAGGCTGAAAAATGACCGTAAGTCACTTTTTTCAGCGACATCGCAACTTTGAATGGGTTCCCTTCCCTAGGAGCCACAGTGGCGCAGTGGTGAGAATGTAGTACTGCAGGCTACTTCTGCTGCCTGCCGGCTGCCTGCAATTTGGCAGATCGAATCTCACCAGATTCAAGGTTGACTCGTCTTTCCGTCCTTCTGAGGTCGGTAAAACGGGGACCCAGATTATTGGGGGCAAGAGGCTGACTCTGTAAACCACTTAGAGAGGGCTGTAAAGTGGTATAGAAGTCTAAATGCTATTGCTAGTTCCTTCCTTCCTTCCTTAGTGGCATAGTGGTTAGAATGCACTATTGCAGGCTAATTCTGCTGACTGCCAGCAGTTTGTTCTGACCGGCTGAAAGTTGACTCGACCTTCCATCCTTCCAAGGTCATAAAATGAAAACCCAAAATTGGGAGGACAATAGGTTGACTCTGTAAACCGCTTAGAGAGGGCTGTAAAGTGGTATATAATTCTAAATACTATTACTAGTCCTTCCTTCCTTCCTTCCTTCCTTCCTTCCTTCCTTCCTTCCTTCCTTCCTTCCTTCCGTGGCGGCACAATGGTTAGAATGCAATATTGCAAGCTAATTCTGCCAACTGCCAGGAGTTCGATCTTGACTAGCTCAAGGTTGACTCAGCCTTCCATCTTTCCGAGGTTGATAGAATGAGGACCCAGATTGTTGAGGGCAAGAGGCTGACTCTGTAAACTGCTTAGAGAGGGCTAGAAAGTACTATGAAGCAGTATATAAGTCTTAAGTGCTATTGCTATTGTTTATCTCTTCACGTTTGTCTCTGTCTCCTGAGAATCGACATTAAAGGACAAAAAAGAAAGACTTGTTCCAACTAGAAAGTTTTTTGCAGCGATCTTGACTTTGGCTGTACCCGGGACTAAATTTAGAACAGGTCGTAATGCCCGTAGCGATCATCACATGTCATAACCCAGGACAGAATGTGCTGATTGGTGGCACAGGTTTCTAACATTGTTTTTGTTATAGTCACTACTCCGGAACTCAAAGTTCTAGCTGTTCCCTTTTTTTTAAAAAGGTTTTATTATCTTTTTTAAAAAAAATTCAATTTCAACAACGGCAATTTAAATACAAAATTGCAACACGAAGGGAAAATAGGGAAACTTTAGCAAGGGACATGAAAAAACAACAATAACCCAAGCAAAAATAAGATTAAAAAGTTACATCCAACTTTCTTCCATACAGATAGGAGTATATAGTAAAATACTTTCCTGTTTTCACAAATGCAAAATTAAAATATTAAAAGGATATTAAATACCCATTAGTCAGGTAATATTACCAATACATATTATATATGTAATATTATATATACATATGTGTATATGTATGTATCTATATACATATATTATATATCTCTCCATCCATCCATCTAGATCCATCTATCCTATGTCTCTCTCTCTCTCTCTCTCTCTATCTCTATATATCTATCTATATCTATCTATTCTCTCTGTCTATGTCTGTCTGTCTGTCTGTCTGTCTGTCTGTCTGTCTGTCTGTCTATCTATCTATCTATCTATCTATCTATCTATCTATCTATCTATCTATCTATCTATCTATCTATCATATCTAAAATTAAAATTAAAGACACACCTTTTCCAACAGGCCGCTCTGGCCTAGTATTAATTATTAGGGTTTTAAATTTTGGATATTTTTAATTTTTTTACTCCTTTTTATTCTGCTTTTATAATATTATTCCAGCCACTAGTTTAATTTCTTTTAAATCTCTTTTAATTTTTTTACTATTTATGTCGTTTTATCTTGGCTGTAAACCACCCCGAATCCCTTCTTTGGGAGAGAGGATGGTATAAAAGTGCAATAAATAATAATAATAATAATAATAATAATAATAATAATAATAATAATAATAATAATAATAATAATAATAATAATAATAAAATATCTAAATTTACTCTAAATGAAACTGGCAACCCATAAAAGCATCAATGAAGCGATTCCACAATTGCACATATTACTAGATATTTCTATACAGGTAGTCCTCAACTTACAACAGTTCATTTAGTGACCGTTCAAAGTTAACAACTGCAATGAAAAAAGTGATTTACGGACACTTAACACCCGTTGCAGCCTCCCCATGGTCACGTGTTTTACATTTGCATGCTTCACAACTGACTCACATTTATGACGGTTGCAATGTTCCAGAGTCACGTGATCGCCTTTTGGGGCCTTCTGACAAGCCCAAGTCAATGGGGAAACCAGATTGACTTAACAACCGTGCTATTAATTTAACAACCGCAACAATTCACTTAACAAACGTGGCGAGAAGCGTCATAAAACGGGGCAAAATCACCCTGAACAAATTTCTCACTTAATTTAACAGCATTAATTTTGGGCTCAATTGTGCACTCCCTATGCAATGCCGGTGGCCGAACTCCTGAATCTTGATCACATGACTGCGGGTATTTTTCAACGGTTATAAGTGAAAGGACCCAGTTCTAAGTTGCATTTTTTTTTTCAACGACCTCGTTACTTTGAACGGTCACTAAACGAATGTTTGTCAGCTGAGGACTGCTTCTGCTGCATGTAATCTGAAAAGAAATAACGAACGTTCTCCTGTTGACAGAAGTACACTTTTCTATTTTTAATGAGCTCCCGGATCGAGTTTAATGACGTTTGATTACATGTTTAAGCTCTGCTATTCTTGAGGTCCAAGGTGACACAAAGACTCCTTGGCGCTTGATATTTATGTGTGCCATAAAGCAAACGAAGGTAAACGGTGAAATCGGACGAGAGCCTTGGCATGTTTGTGGAGATGCCCCTGGCATTACTCAAGAAACCCAGAACAAAGTTCACATTTGGGTGTGTGTGTGTGTGTAATATATACCGTTTCCCCGAAAATACAACCTACCCTGAAAGTAAGTCCTTGATTTTTTTTACACATGCACCCAATATAAGCTCTACCCCCCAAAATAAGCCCTAATTAAGATCCCGTCCACTCTGGAGTAAAAATTAAGCTAGGGTGGGGATGGGGGGAGGGGTGGAGTTGTCCTATTACTTACCTTTGGACAGTTGTAGCCAGGCCTCGCACAACGCAACACCTGCCTGGCCGGCCCATTTCTTCTGCAGCTGGCAAGGCTTTCCAGAAGGCCTCTGTAGCTGATAACAAAGAAGCTCTGGATCGATCCAGAGCTCTGTTATCAGCCTCAGAGGCCTTTAAGAAAGCCTTGTCGGCCACAGAAGAAGAAGTTCCTGCTTTGCCTTTGACAGCAAAAAGGAGGCCAGGGGCGATGCACGCAAGTGAGGTTAGTCATGGATGACATCCCCCCAAAATAAGACCTGGTGCCTTTTTTGGTGTTTAAAAAAATGTAAGACGGTCTTATTTTTGGGGAAACAGGGTGTGTATGTATATATGTGTGTGTGTGTGTGTCTGTGTGTGTGTCTGTGTGTATATATATACACACACACACAAACACACAGAGACAAAAATTCCTTCTATTTCTACTCCCATTTCCTTGTATACAATGTGGAGCAATTTACCTTTAACAATGACAGTTGAGGCCAAAAATTATTGTTTTTTTGAATGGGAGACATTTGTTAGTTTTGTTCCATTTTACAACCTTTCTTGCCACCGTTGTTAAGCGAATCACTGCAGTTGATAAGTAAGCAACCCGGTTGTTAAGTGACTCTGGCTTTCCCAATTGATTTTGGTTGTCAGAAGGTCTCAAAAGGGGACTCACATGACCCCACGAACACTGCTACCGTTGTAAGTACGAGTCAGTCGCTGAGCATTTTGATCCCTTGATTATAGGAAGGCGGCAAAGGTTGTGACTCTGAAAAAAACGGTCCTCTAAGTCACTTTTTTCAGTGGCCGTTGTAACTTCGAATTGTCACTAAATGAACGGTTGGAAATCGAGGAATGCCTGACCTTGGACCAAGCCTTCTCTCTCAGCCCAAATTATCTCACAAGGTTGTTATTGTGAGGAAGACTATTAGATAAACTAATCAAACCAAGAACTCGCCCCACTAGAAGTCCTTTTAGAGGAATGGGGAAAATTATGGAACATAAATTACAAATTAACAACAGCCTCAACGTATAAAGACAATTTATACAAAATGTTTTACCAATGGTACTTAGCCCCCGGCAAGACTAGCTAAGATATACCCAAATACCAGCCCAAAATGTTGGAAATGTCAACATGTTGACGGTACATTTTACCACATGTGATGGTTATGCCCCAAGGCCAGGACTTATTGGACCAAAATCAAAGATTGGATGCAAGAAACTCCCAGACATCAGATTGAACTCAAGCCCGAACTCTCATGTATTGGGGATAATCAAAAAATAATATCTGAAAAAGATAAAATACATAATATTGCACATTCTAACAGCAGCCAGAATAGCTTATGTGCAAATGTGGAAAGGGCCCAAAGTTCCAACAGAAGAATTAGTCTTACAAAAAATAGCAGATTGTGCAGAAATTGATAAGATCATACTAAAAATTAAGGAAAAAGAAGAATGTGATTATTACTCAATTTGGCATAGATGGTACGAATGGAGATAAGGATAAAATAGAGATAAGGATTGAAAAAGGAAGATTACATAGGAGAATTCCTGAGAGAGTGATATATAGATATGTAGATATGTAAAATAGATAAAGTTAGTAATTAATAAAACTGCTATCGTGCCTCCCCTGGCCCTTCTGTTAACAGCGCCCTGGAGGTGGGTTCAAAGTCACCCAGCTGGCTTTCATGCCTAAACTGGGACTAGAAGTTGCCATCTCCTACCGATTGGGCCAATGTCATCCAGCCAGCCTACTCGCCTAAGGCAGGGCTAGTACTCTCAGTCTCCTGGTTTCTAAGCCAGCAGCACCTCAATCACTACACCAGACTGAGGTATGGCTTCTTGAAGCTGCAACCAAGAAGTTTGTTTCTGATCTGAATAGCCAGCTCCACTAAGTAGTACAGAAGGATCAATTAAATTTACGCAACCTTTGTAAATAAACGAACCCTCTTCCAGTCGCTTATGGTTTTCACCTTGCATTTTTTTCACCCGTTAGATTTTAACAAAAAAGCACTTTTTTCTCTCCCCCTCTCTCTCAAGCAAGCAGGGAGGATTCCATAGAGAGCCTTTTCATAACAATGAAGGAATCGGGAATTCAAGCGGCTTTAATAACGGCAACAAAGTCATGCAAATCCAGAGCTTAATGTTGCTTCGTGCCGCAGCTCCCATTCGTCCATCTCTCTCTCTCTCTCTCTCTCTCTCTCTCTCCCTCCCTCCCTCCCTCCCCTCTCTCTCTCTCTCCAGTGAAGGCGAAATCCCTTGCAATAAATGGGATGGTGTTTCATTTCGCCCGGTCCTCGGGGGCCGTGGCCTTGAGAGTCACAGAATGAAGCAGGGAAATAAACATTAGATTTATACGCCGGGATTTGGGGGTTGGTGAGTCGTGGTGGGAATCATAATTCAGCCTGGGACTGGGTTGCAAACGGAAGGGAAATGACAAAGATGGTTTGTCACCAGGGGTGGGATGCAAATATATTTTATTACCGGTTCTGTGGGGGTGGCTAGGTAGGCGTAGCCAAATGACTGGGGGAGCATGGCTTCTTCGTCTTCCTCCTCCTGCTCCTCTTTTTTTGCAGCATCCCCTGCACTCTGTTTTTTTCGCCTCCTGGGCTTCAGGGAGCCCGTTTGTGCTCCCAGGAGACTTCCATGAAGCCCAGGAAGCTAAAAAATGAGCACGGGGTGGGATCCTCCTGGGAGAAGCAGTAAGACAGGGAAATCCCGGCGCAGCTGATCATCTGAACAGCTGATAGTTGGGAGAGGAAAAAAAAAAAGAAATCGGTTCGGCTGAATGGTAGCATATTTTACTACCGGCTCTCCCGAACTGGCCCGAAACTGGTAGAATACCACCACTGTTTGTCACCCAGAGGAAAGGCTAACCCATGTGCTGGTTCCCACCTCTGGCTTTTGGCCTGCGGTGTGTGGTTAATGTTCTCTTGCATCCAGCACCTTGGTCTGGCCTTTCGCACCTCAGAGGCCCCCTTGCCTACTGGGATTGTCCTCAAAGGGCTTCCAGGATGATCTTTAGGCTGCTTTGCCATGGGACTTGGAAGCAGATCTTGAACGATGCTTTCCTTCCTTGTGATATTATCTAGTTGGGTAGTGAAACGGGTTCAAGGAAACCACCAAGCTCTGAGAGCACCAAGGGCACCACAGTTCTCCTCCTCCTCCTCCTCCTCCTCCTCCTCATCTTCCTCCTCCTCCTCTCCACAAACCCCACTCTCTTCTAGCGTTACCTAATTGGGTAACGAAACGTCTGTAAGAACATCAAGCTCAGAGAACACAAAGGACCCCACAGTTCTCCTCTTCCTCCTCCTCCTCTTCCTCTTCTCTTCCTCTTCCTCCTCTCCTCCTCTTCCTCTTCCTTCTCCTCTTCCTCTTCCTCCTCTCCTCCTCTTCCTCTTCCTTCTCCTCTTCCTCCTCTCCTCCTCTTCCTCTTCCTTCTCCTCTTCCTCTTTCTCCTTCTCCGATTGCATGTCCCGAGGTCACGTGATCACTTTTTGCGACCTTCTGACAAGCAAAGTCAATGGGGGAAGCCAGATTCACTTAACAACTGCATTCCTAACTTAACAACCGTAGTGATTCCTTGAAAAGCTGTGGCAAGAAAGGTGGTAAAATGAGGCAGAACTCAACTTAATAACCGTCTTGCCTGGCAATAGAAATTTGGGACTCAATTCGGGCTATATGTTGAGTTTTTTATTTTTAATTTGCTTGCTTTTGTTTCTAATTTTCTGATCTATTGTGTTTAATGATCAGTTTAATTTTGTGATTCGGTTGGATTTTAATTATTTTACTTTTTTTACAAATTTTGTCGGATGATGGACCTGTGTTTTATCCCAGGCATGTTTGAACTCAGTCCCTGATGATTGATTCGCTAACTTAAGAAAGGAATTAAGGAGAAACTTCCTAACAGTGAGGACAATTAACCAGGGGAACAGCTTGCTTCCAGAAATCCTGGGAGCTCCATCACTGGAGGTTTTTAAGAAGAGTCTAGACAAGTCACTTATCTAAAATGATATAGGGTTCTCCTGCTTGAGCAGGGGGGTGGACTAGAAGACCTCCAAGTTCCCTTCCAGCTCATTCCATTCCATTCCATATTTTCTTTGCTTTGCTTTTCCATTCCACTCCATATTTTCTATTCTATTCCATTCCATATTTTCTATACTATTCTGTTCCATTCTATATTTTCTCTTCTCTTCTCTTCTCTTCTCTTCTCTTCTCTTCTCTTCTCTTCTCTTCTCTTCTCTTCTCTTCTCTTCTCTTCTCTTCTCTTCTCTTCTCTTCCCTTCCCTTCCCTTCCCTTCCCTTCCCTTCCCTTCCCTTCCCTTCCCTTCCCTTCCCTCCCCTCCATTCCACTCCATATTTTCTCCTCTCCTCTCCTCTCCTCTCCTCTCCTCTCCTCTCCTCTCCTCTCCTCTCCTCTCCTCTCCTCTCCTCTCCTCTCCTCTCCTCTCCTCTCCTCTCCCCTCCCCTCCCCTCCCCTCCCCTCCACTCCACTCCACTCCACTCCACTCCACTCTACTCCACTCCACTCTACTCTACTCTACTCTAACTATCTTTGCTGGAAGTTGGTTCCCAGCTTCCTACTCTTTCTGTGAAGTCATATTTTCTAACATGGCTTTTGAATGTCCCTTCTGTCCGTTTGAGATGATGCCGTCTTCAGTAGTTGGGAAGCAAGGTAGACCAAGCTGGAGACGTCCCTCTGAGGCCAGCAGGTGAGGGAGAAACCAGGGTCACCTCCAAACCAAAGTTAGAAACCAGAAGCGTGGGGGAGGTCTCCTACCTTCTGATCCTTAAGCACCCTAAGGATGATGGTCCAGAGTGTTTCGGGTGCAGAGATCGCACCGCCAATGCCAGCTGGGAATTTGGAATTCTGGACTAGCCCAGCGCAAAAGATAGTGAGAATATTTTAGCCGTCTTTGGCCATTTCATCCGAGAGGGAGCTCCTTGGCAGAAATGGCTGGTAGGTTGCCAGACTCGGAGCTTTGCGAACAGCTGCAGTGTGGCGGCTTGGAGATACAATGTGTGTTGCCAGAGGGGACAAGTTAATCCTTCACCACCAGCTATTTTCCTCTTTCAACACCTCCACCCCTTTCTACCCTACATTTACACACAGAGAGATGGAGAGTTATATCTACACGCACCCTGTAAAGGATTTGGAACCGCTGTGAGCAGGGAAAAGGGAACGGTTCTTCCCATCTCCACACCCAATGGATCTTCACTAAATGTCTATGGAGGTTCTCCATCGTCCAGGTCCAGTGGTGGGATTCTACCAGTTTCCTTACCGTTTCGGTGATCGTGCACTGAGTGTGCGCGTGCAGCTTTCCAAACACCAGCTGAGGCTCCGCCACGCCAATCAGCTGAGAGGATAAAGAACACAAATGCACAGGGGCATGTTGGAAGGTCAATCCTGCGCTTTTCTCTTCTTTTCTCCTCTCAGCTGATCATCGGCGCTGCTTCTTTTTTTTTTTTTACTACCGGTTCGGCTGAACGGGGCCAAACCGGTAGCATTCATCACCGGTCCAGGTCATGGTTGTCCCAAAAGCGCATCTTCCGAAAGGCGACTGGATTTTCTTGTTTTGTTTTGATTTTTTTCCTTGAAGATCTCCACCCCTATCCCACATTTACACGTAGAGAGATAAAGAATTGTATATACATACACCCTGTAAAGGATTTGGAACCCCTGTAAACAAGCAAAGTTCTTCCTATCTCCACACCCAATGGATCTTCACTAAATATCTGTGGAGGTTTTCCATCATCCAGGTCCAGTGGTGGGATGCTACCAGTTTCCCTACTGGTTTGGTGATTGCGCACTGAACGCACACACGCAGCTTTCCAAATACCAACTAAAGCTTCTCAGCAAGACGTTGTCCTTGACTTACATCCTGAAACCAAAACTTCCATTGCTAAGCAAGACAGCTGTTAAGTGGGCTTTAGTCCTTTGATGATTTTGCTTGCCAGACTTGTTAAGTGAATCACTGTAGTTATTAACTTAGTAACGTGGTTGTTAAGTGAATCCAGCTTCCCCATTGACTTAGTTGTTTGGAAAAGGGGATCGCATGATCTTGGGACACTACAACCATTGTCATGCCCCTATTGGAATCTGATTCTGAGGGGGAGGTCGAACAGCTGACAGGGAGTGGGAGTGTGGCTCCAATGGCTGTGGAGGAAACCAGAGAAGGGCACAGTCCGCCTGGCCATTCAGAAGAAGACCCAGGGCTACCCCCTCTTCATCCTAGAGCACGCAGGAAGGAACAGATAATGGAGCAAAGTGGTTTACAGGGGAGAAAAAGGCCCTGATTCCCTTCATTAGTTGCAGCTGGGAAAACAGGATTTAAAAAGGGCATTTGCACACAGCACCTTGCTGGAAGCAAAGCGTGCATTATCTTTGTTTTTGAAATCTTATCTGGGTTCTGGTGTCCTCCCAACTTTGTGTATTTCGTTCTCTTTTGAGTTCTGCAATTCCTTATCCTGCTCTGTCTCATTAATTGCTGCAGCTGTGGTTTGTGTTGGTTTTTATTTATAATTTATATGTACTTTGTGTTAGGACTGAATTTCATCCCTTTAAAAACTGTTCTTGGGAAGAGTTTTTTCTCCAGTCGATGATAACTGGACATTGGGGGCCAAGATGGAGGAATTAAAGGGACTTTACCTACTTTTGTGACTTAGTTGCTTTTGTGCCATGCCCCTTTGGGTCAGCACAACCATCATAAATCTATGCCAGTTGCCAAATGTCTGAATTTTGATCATGTGACTATGGGGATGCTGCAACAGTTGTAAATGTGAAAAGGATCACTTTTTTTGAGTTCCGTTGTAACTTCGGATGGTCACTAAACAAAAGGTTGTAAGTCAAGGACTACCTGTATTTCATATATCTGAAAGGATGCCACACAGGAGAAGGTTAAGATACCTGCTCTATGGTTCCAGAGAGTGGGACATAAAGACGTGCCTTTCAGGACATAAAGACATGCATTTCAGCCACAGGAAGAGAGTTCCCGATCAAAAGCTGGACAAAGTTGCTAACTGGTGGATGGTGGAACCAACTCATGGACGGTAGAAGAATTGGTCGACAGCGTAACCAAGGACAAAGAGTTGGTGGACTCTCATTTTGTTGGATATGTTTCTTCAGAGATAGTGAGCCAGTAGGTGTGAATGCTTAAATTTGGATGGAACAAATGAGTGGATTCAGTTGAGATCTTCCAGTTCTTGGATGAAGAAGTCTTAGATACCTGAGAAGATGGGCCACAGAAGTAAGCCAGACAGATTCCAGTTGAGCTGGACAAAATCATGACAAGACCTTCAAGAACAAAATCAGTGTCCAATCACTGGATATTTTCCATCTCTCTCTCTTTATCTCTCCCTCTATCTATCTATCTATCTATCTATCTATCTATCTATCTATCTATCTATCTATCTATCTCTCTCTCTCTCTCTCTCTCTCTCTCCCTCTCTCTCTCTCTCTCTCTCTCTCTCTCTCTCTCTCTCTCTCTATCTATCTATCTATCTGGGATGCTCTTCTTTTCATGGAGCAGGACATCACTTGGTCTGCAGGACATCACTTGGTCTACCTTGATTATCATGGAGAAGGGGAGACTCCTACCTTTGAGATAGTGCTTTGATAACTTCTTCCCCTGGAGATATTAAGAGAACATCTCTAATTTCTCTCCTCAAAGATTGGAAGGAGAGTTTTCGAAAGGACATTTGTGCTCCACTCTGTATGGGGCAGAAGGTTTAGATTAGCTGGGAAGAAAGCCACCTGAGGCAACCCCAGAAGATTGAAAATCGCTTAGAGAACTTCAACTGGTAAGAGTCTCTCACTCCAGGGAAATCAGAGAAGCTGATTCTTGCTGGGGCAATGATCTGACACTTCCCGAGTGTTTTTATCTTAAGAGTATAAGACACAGAGATGTTAGATCGTAAGGTGCCTGCTCATTTCACAGCAGGTGACATTCTTCATGGTGGCTTCCTGCTGGGATTTCAAGTCCACCTTTAAGTGGCCTAGCTTATCTTCAAATGAGTTGGGTGAAGGAGGAGGGAATGTGACAGATTAACAGAGTTGGAAGGGACCCTGGAGGTCTTCTAGTCCAGCCCCCTGCTCAAGCAGGAAACCCTGTATCGTTTCAAACAAAGTGGCTGTCCAATCTCTTCTTAAAAATCTCCAGCGTTGCAGCAACAGTGGTGATATGCTTCCGGTTCGGACCGGTTCACCTGATCCGGTAGTAAAAAAACAAAAAAAAAGAGCCAACAATCAGCTGATAGGAAGGAAAAAAAATCCTCCAACAATCAGCTGAGAGGAAAACAAAGAGAAAAGTGCTAGTTCTTCCACTGATTAATTGTTCTCACTGTCAGGAAATTTCTCTTTAGTTCTAGATGGCTTCTCTCCTTGATGAATTTTCAACCATTACTACTTCTTCTGCCTTCAGGTGCTTTGGAAAATAGCTTGACTCCCTTTCTTTGTGGTAACCCCTGAGATATTGGAAGACTGCTATGTGATGTTATGTGACCCTGGAGATGCTACAATGATCATAAGTGGGAGAACAAGTCATAAGTCACTTTTTTTTAGTGCGATTCTAACTTTGAATAGTTGCTAAATGAATGCTTAAAGACCACCTGTAAATTATTCAGAGTAGTGGACCCTTAGCCTGGAAGCTTTTTGAAACCTCTCCAGATGTCTTGGAACAAAACTCCCCAACATTTTTAACCAATGGGCCAATAGCTCTATTTTTGGCTTTGACCCCAGCTGTCTCATTTAGACAATCTGGACAAACTCAGATTGAATATTTCAACGATTTTAGCCTGTCCTCCCTCCCTCCCTCCTTTCCTCCCCTTTACTTTTAATGCTTTAATCAGTCAAAAACAGTCATTTCGTTTAATCTCCATTTTTATTTTTATTTTACATCTTTTACTTAAAAATCTACTTTGCAGATTTCATAATATCTGGAGGACAATCACTTTGGGAAAAAAGCCGGTTTAAATAAAAGTCAGTTTGCAGATAATCCCCCGGGCTGTTTTACCCGGCTGTTCTCAATTGGAGGTTGAGAGATCTGTGCAAAAAAACCACAAACACCTGTTTCCCTCCATTGACATTTGTATTAATTAAAAGGTATTAATAATAGATATTAACCTGCTTTTATTATGTACAACTCCGGGCAATGGATCGATCTATCTATCTATCTATCTATCTATCTATCTATCTATCTATCTATCAATCTCTATTTCTATCTATCTCTATCTTATCTATCTATATCTATTTCTATATCTATACAAACACACACACACACACACACACACACACATATAGTACTTGTTCCTGCTATTTTCCCTCCTGTAAATGGTGATCCTGAGGTGCTGCAATCATCATAAATAGTACTCAGTTGCCAAATGTTTGGATTTTGATCACACGACTGTGGGCAGGCTACAGTGGTCATAAGTGTGACAATTGACCAGTTGCAAGTAATTTTTCTGAGTGCCATTGCAATTTGTAACAAACAGTTAAGTCAAGGCTACTTGTACTTAAGGAAGGTTGGTCTTCTCCTTGAGTATTTTCCATCCATTGCTTCTTGTCCTGCCTTCAGGCGCTTGGAGAATTAGGTTGAGCCTTTGTTCTTTGTGGCAGATCCTCAAATATTGGCCATTTTGAAAAATCCTTTCTTAGTGAACACCTAGAAGTCAAGAGGAGCATACATGCCAAATTTCAAGTTTGTAGGCTTTACGGTTCTGAAGATTTTGTGATGACGCGTGAGGGGTATTTCACTTTTATATATACTTTTATATATATAGATTGATCTTGTTGGGAGAAATATCCATCTACTTCAGTTCCAAACTGGGAGAAAGACATTGGAAACATGGAGGCTGATTGGAAAGATAGTTTAATGATGAAGCAGAACCACCAAACACATGGTTCTCTGGTGCAGCTGACCAAAATGGAGTTGAGAGTGAGGGGTATTTATACCTTCTCTTGAGCTTTGCACTTGCGCTTCCTGTTCCCGTGCAAGAACATGTATTCTATTGGTTGTTGTCAGATTCCTGTGGGGTCATGTAGGGGTTATGTAGGGTTCATAGCTGGCTCTATAGGCAAAAGAGGAAATGCAAATCCCAGGCGCTTGTCTGAGCTAATCTGGTCAACCTCTGGCTTGTGGAGTGAGGGGCTCCTTTCTAATTGTATCATTCTGCCTTTGTTCAAGCTTTGTGGCGGGGAGTTTCAAAATATCCTGCCTTGAATGGATTTCTTCCTGCAATGGTTGCTTTTGCTTATGAATAACACCATCTAGATAGTGGTAGTTGTCTTCTTCTTTCAATAAGCTCTTTACCTCTTAAGTGCTGACCTCTGCTGTGGCCTGTTAAGGAAAGTGGGGGCTGCTTTCTGCCTCGAAAAAATAAAACATGTTTCTCCATTTCTCCCTTTGGAGAAATATAATATTCTGCCTATTTAATATTCCTCAAAATATTTCATTCTTAAAGGAAGAGGAGGGGAGCTTCCCACACTCCTGTATCATCCCTAGTCCTTCTCTTAGATATACCCAATTCCTGCATCTATTCTTCCTATGTTTTAGCCTCCAGTCCCCCAATCCTCTTAGTTGCTTTTCTCTTCACTATTTCCTGAGTCTCAACATTTTGTTTTACATCGTGGCGACCAATATTCTAAGTGTGGCCTTACCCCAAGGCGTTATAAAGCGATGTAAAGCTGCGGTGGCCTAGTGGTTAGAGTGTAGTACTGCAGGCTACTTCTGCTGCCTGCTGACTGCCTGCAATTTGGCAGTTCGAATCTCACCAGGCTCAAGGTTGACTCAGCCTTCCATCCTTCTGAGATGGGTCAAATGAGGACCCAAATTGTTGGAGGCAACAGGCTGACTCTATAAACCGCTTAGAGAGAGCTGGAAAGCACTGTGAAGCGGTATATAAGTCTTAATGCTATTGCCCTTCCTTCCTTCCACCCTCCCTCCCTCTCTTCCGCTCTTCCTCCCTTCCTTCCACCCTCCCTCCCTCCCTTCCTCTCTCCCTCCCTTCCTTCCACCCTCCCTTCCTCTCTCCCTTTCTTCCTCTCTCCCTCCCTTCTTTGCCATGGTGGCTCAATGGTTAGAATGAAGTACTGCTGGCCAACTCTGCCCACTGAGTTCGATCCTGACCGGCTCAAGGTTGACTCAGCCTTCCATCCTTCCGAGGTGGGTCAAATGAGGGCCCAGATTGTTGGGGGCAAGAGGCTGACTCTGTAAACCGCTTAGAGAGGGCTGGAAAGCAGTGTATAAGTCTAAGTGCTATTGCTATTAACCCTTCACATAATCTTGATCCTATCCCTCTGTTAATCAAAGCAAAAGGGAGACTCGTGTTTTCCCGGCCTCCTGTTTTCCCTCTTTCTCAAAACGTTCCCTATTTAGTGAAAAGGGAGACCTGCAGGGAAAATAGAGGATGCAGGGAAAGAGATCTAGACTGTTTGGGAATCCCATCGAAGAATCTTGCCCGCTAGATTCTCTTTGTCCCGCTTGAAAGCAGAAATCGAAGGGAGAGAAGTACCTCTGGGGCTTCCGGCTGGAGAGATGCTGTCTCCTTTGATATCCTCCTGCCGGTGACCTCCCAACGGCCAGCCGAAGAATGGACAGGCCATCGAGATGATCCATCATTGCCAGGGAGGTTTCTGGAGAACCAAGGATGAGAGAAAAGCACGGGACAGCCGGAATTTCTATCCTCCCTGCCTGGTTTTCTCGTCTTTGTGGAAGGGAAAGGTTTTTGTGTATTGTTGGGTTTTCTTTTCTTTTCCTCCCCCCCTCTCCCCCCCAGTTTTGGACATCTGCCCAGCCACATGTAGATTAAAGAGCTAGAATAAATTTCTGGAAGAATGAATGGAGCGAAAAGGAGAGAGGGAAAGAGGGGGGCGGTTTGGGTGGAAAAGATTATACAAAGAAGGAAAAGCTGTCTCTGGGAAAAAAATTCTGGGGGGGGGGGGAGAGAGAATGCAACTAGACAGACAAAGAAGTGTTCGTGTGTGTGTGTGCGCGCGCGCACAGGCGCACAACCACACATTCGTAGAAACCCAGGTTTATTGCTGCATTTTTTTTAAATGCCACCTTTGCCTTTTGAGAATCCACGACTAGAGCAGGCTACAAAAGTTTTAAAAATTAACATAAAAGGTACCTACATCATCCTGACCGGGTTTAGAATTTATTACAACCAAATTTTGAAAGGCCAGGTGGTCCTTGACTTAATAGCTGTTTGTTTATAGTGACCATTTGAAGTTAAAACGGCCCCAGAAAGAAAAAATAAATAAAATAAACCAATGGCCGTTTTTTACACTTAAGCCAACATAGCAGCGTTCGCCCTCCTCCACGGTCACACGATCAAAATTCGGACTGTCGGCAACTGACTCACGTTTATGATGGTTGTAGTGTCCTGGGGGTCACGGGATCCCTTTTTGTGACCTCCTGGCACAATGGGGGAAAAGCCGATTTGGTTCACAGCCGGGTTTGTAACTTAGCCGCTGCACTGATTGATTTAACAATTGCGGCAAGAAAAGTTGCAGCATGGGACAAAACTCACTTTTCCGAGCAACAGGTAAATTTGGCATTTTTTTAGTAGAAGATAATATTTGTAGCTCGGTCTTGAACTGTGAGGTGCTTGGTCCTCTGTAGTTGTCTTCTTGCAGACATTTCGTTACCCAGCTAGGTAACACCATCAGTGCTAGAAAGGAGTGAGATATCCCTGATCTCATGACCTTCCGTCGTGCGCTGAAAACTTATTTATTTCGGCAAGCCGGTCTGGCCTAGGGGGTTTTAAATTTTAATCTGGTTTTTAATCTTTCTTAATCCCCTTGTTTTAATCTTTGTAGAGCCAGTTATATTTAATTCTTTTAATTTTTAATATTGTATATGTGTTTTATATGTGTATTTTTATTCTGGCTGTTCACCGCCCCGAGTCCCTTTGGGAGAGGGGGCGGTATATAAATTTAAATAATAAATAAATAAATATCCTCATTCTCTCTCTCTCTCTTATCTATCTATGTCTCTTTCTTTCTCTTTCTCTGCCTCTGTCTCTGTCTCTCTCTCTTTTTCTCTCTCTGTCTCTCTCCCTCTGTTGTTCTCTCTCTCTCTGTCGCTCTCTCTCTTTGTCTCTTATCTAACTACGTCTCTCTTTCTCTGTCTCTATCTCTCTCTGTCTGTCTCTGTCTCTTTCTCTGTCTCCCTCTCTGTCTCTCTCTGTCTCTCTCTTTTTTCCCAAATATGAAATAAAAAGGCCAAACCACCTCATCCCTACCAATCAACACCCAAATAATCAGAAATTAAATTCAAGGTTAACACTAGACCAACAATCAAGACATAAACAACAGCCCAATCAAGCAGCTACCAACTCAGACAACCATGGTAACAGTAAACAACAGCTTAATCAAGGAACATTCCCACCAAGTCATTATTTAAAATATTTAAAAGCAAACTATTCACTCTGGCACTGATGATGTTGCCTAGTTGGGTCTTGAAAGGTCTGCAAGGAACAATCAAACTCAGCACCAAGGACACCATAATCCTCTCTCAAACTTCAACCTCCACTTCCTTCTAGCACTGATGATGTTACCTAGTTGGATCATGAAAGGTTTGAAATAAAGCAGCAGATTCTCCATCTTATCTATGATGATGTTACCTAGTGGGGTCATGAAATATCTGCAAGCAAACAACCAAGCTCAGAGAGCACCAAGGACCCTTCAGAACATAGTCAAGGACCCCAACCAAAGGAGGCCATCTATCTACCTCTTGCAAAATCCCAGTCACACTACCTGTTCAGTAAACTGAGCTCATGCAGTGACACCTGTAGCCAGGTGTGTCAAGATATTGCCATGGTAGCAAATTCTAGCAACGCTTTGGAGGACGAAGGCGTACACAATCCAACTCACTGATTTCCATCCTGCTTTCTTTCAGGTCCTCTCGCGTCATAACTACAGTGTTTCTTCTCAACCATTAGCTATTATTACTCTTGGGTAATAGTAATATTGAATAACACTGGTCATAGATCCATGGAAAGAATGCACAATTGTATATATTAGCATTCCTGGTTTGACCAGTTCTTCCTTCACCCCGATTCATGGTTCGCTGAACAGAATCATACAAAGGTAGTCCATGATGTATGATCACAATGGATCCCAATCTTTCTTGCCAGCGTTGTTAAGTGAACCCCTGCAATTGTTAAGTTATTCACAAAGTTATTAAGTGAATCTAGATTCATTGACTTTGCTTGTTAGAAGGTCTCAAAGGGGGATTCCATGATCACGGAGGATACGTTCTGCATACAGTTATTTAGTTATTTATTATATCTTGCCCTTATTGTTTATATATATATATATATATATATATATATATATATATATATATATATTTCTATATAATATATAAATATATATATTATATATAATATATAAATAAATATATATATATATATATATTTCTATATAATATATAAATATATATATTTCTGCATACAGTTATTTAGTTATTTATTATATCTTGCCCTTATTGTTTATATATATATATATATATTTATATATATATATATATATATATATATATATATATATATATATATATATATATATATATATAAAAATTCAAGGGGATGGATACATCACCAGGAGTTTTTTTTTGAGGTAACCTATGAGAGTTTTGGAGGGACGTGGTGGCTCAGGGACTAAGATGCCGAGCTTGTCGATCAGAAAGGTCGGTAGTTCGACAGTTCAAATCCCTAGCGCCATGTAACGAAGTGAGCTCCCGTTACTTATCCCAGCTTCTGCCAACCTAGCAGTTTGAAAGCACGTAAAAATGCAAGTAGAAAAATAGGGACCCCTTTGGTGGGAAGGGAACAGCGCTCTGTGCGCCTTAGGCCATTTAGTCATGCCGGCCACATGACCATAGAGACGTCTTCGGACAGTGCTGGCTCTTCGGCTTTGTAATGGAGATGAACATTGCCCCCTAGAGCCGGAAACGACTAGCACGTATGTGTGAAGAGAACCTTTACCTTTACTTTTATAAGAGCTTTACTTTCACCTGTCTCTGGTCGCACATCAGCAGTGAGGACTGATGGCCCTTTTATGACTTGTGGACTTCAACTCCCAGAATTCTTGAGCCAGCAAAGCTGGTTGAGGAATTCTGGGAGTTGAAGTCCACATGTCATAAAGGGACCATAGTTCTTCCATGCTGGTTGAGGAATTCTGGGAGTTAAAGTATATAAGTCATGAAGGGGCCATAGTTCCCCCATGCTGGCTCAGGAATCCTGGGAGATGAAGTCCAAAAGTCATAAAGAGGCCATAGTTCCCCCCTGCTGGCTCAGGAATTCTGGGAGTTGAAGTCCACAAGTCATAAAGAGGCCATAGTTCCCCCCTGCTGGCTCAGGAATCCTGGGAGTTGAAGTCCACGTGTCATAAAGGGGCCATAGTTCCCTCAAGCTGGCTCAGGAATCCTGGGAGTTGAAGTCCACACATCATAAAGGGACCATAGTTCTTCCATGCTGGTTGAGGAATTCTGGGAGTTAAAGTGTATAAGTTGTAAAGGGGCCATAGTTCCCCCATGCTGGCTCAGGAATCCTGGGAGTTGAAGTCCACATGTCATAAAGGGGCCATAGTTCCCTCATGCTGGCTCAGGAATCCTGGGAGTTGAAGTCCACACATCATAAAGGGACCATAGTTCTTCCATGCTGGTTGAGGAATTCTGGGAGTTAAAGTGTATAAGTCATAAAGGGCCATAATTGCCTCATACTGGCTCAGGAATTCTGGGAGTTGAAGTCCACAAGTCATAAAGGGACCATAGTTCCCTCATGCTGGCTCAGGAATTCTGGGAGTTAAAGTCCGCAAGTCATAAAGGGGCCATAGTTACCCCATGCTGGCTCAGGAATTCTGGGAGTTGACATCCACCAATCATAAAGGGACCATAATTCCCCCATGCTGGTTCAGGAATTCTGGGAGTTGAAGTCCACAAGTCATAAAGGGGCCACAGTTCCCCACCTCTGTCCTAGATGATGGATGCCAATTCCCAGAGGACAGAAGTGATATCTGGTCGAGCACAGAGTCGGGTCTGACCAAGGGCCTGGCCTGTTCCGCCCTTCCGCTGAATAGGGGAAGAAACCGATCAGAACTCTTGTTCAAATCTGGAACAACAAGGCAGCGGATGGGCTGATTAGCCCTTGTTATCTCCGCAGCTCATGCTGCGATGCCATTGTCCGGTTGCTAAGCCCCGCTGAGAGATTTCCCTTTTATCCCGTTTGTCTTAATCCTTGGCCTCACCAGCTGGGAAGCAGGAATCGGTCCTTTAATTTGCTTGGAAGCTTTCCAATCTCGGGAATCTTTTATTGTCATTATTATTTTAAAAGCTTTTGGGAAAAGGCAGGATTTTCCCAGCTGATGTCTGGGGCTCTTCTCTCCTAAGGTGACACTGTTGGGAATCATTAGAACAGGGGTCTTCAAACTTGACAGGTTTAAGACTTGTGGACTTCAACTCCCAGAATTCCTCCTCCATCCATGTTAGCTCAGGAATTCTGGGAGTTGAAGTCCACCAGTTTTAAACTTGCCAAGTTTGAAGAGCCTTGGTTTAGAAGCTGGGTTGTAGGAGTGACTATGCTTTAATGACTAACCTTCCTCCTCTCTATGAGAGCCCTCCCTTGCAATTTCCCAGGCACAAGAATGTGGCAGCATGGAAGCTTCTAAGAGGAATATGTGGCTTCCGAAGCTGACACTAACATTGATAATGTTAACTAGTTAGGCAATGAAATGTCTGACAGAAAAGAACCGAGCTCAGACAGCACTAAGGACCCACAGTCGTTGTCCTCCTCCTCCTCCTCTCCACAAACCTTCTAGCACTAATGATATTATATACTTGGGTCATAAGATGTCTGCAAGAAAACCACCAATTCAGAGACACTAAGGACCCACGGTCATCCTCCTCCTCCTCCCCGCGAACCCCACTCCCTTCTAGCACTGATGATATTACATAGTTAGGTTATAAGATGTCTGCAGAAGAACAAACAACTCAAAAAGCACTAAGGACCCCACAGTCGTCCTCCTCCTCTTCTCCACAAACCCCACTCCCTTCTAGCACTGATGATATCATCTTGTTGGGCCATGGGACGTCTGCAAGAAAACAACCCAGCTCGAAGAACTCCCAAGGAGCAGACATTTCAACCACGAAATACAAATAGTCTCTTTTATTAGAATCTGGGTAGATTGTGGGCATCAGAGATTGAGGTTCATCCTTCTCCCAAGGAAGGATAATGGGTTTTCTGTTTTGTTTTTCCTGGAGACCCAGCGTGATTATTTTTCACCCCTTGTGCCTGGAAAAACTTCCCTGCCTTTCTCTTGACAAGGCACATATGGCACCGTTACCTTAGAAGAGCCTGAGGGTCTCATGACAGGGGCGGCAGGAGTCAAAACACATGTATTTCTGGAACTGCCTTGAAGTCATTTGGAAAATGGCTGGAGTGTCAACCCTTGCCAGAATTGCTCCGGGTTGTTGGGGAAAGGAATATCGGATTGCATAGCAGTTGCAACAAACAGACCTGTTGCAGTGGGGAAAGCCAAGATCCTGGTGTGTGTGTGTGTGTTTACTGCGGGTTTTCAGTCACCCAAATTGTTCCTTGTGCAGGCAACCGTAGCATGATAAACAGGACAGGCAGGCAAGCATTTCGTTGGGTATGGCTTGTTCCCGACACGCTGAAATCAAGCACGTTTTGCTGGGATACCTCGCAGAGGTGGTATCCAGCAGGTTCTGACCAGTTCTGGAGAATCAGTAGCAGAAATTTTGGGTAGTCCGGAGAACCGTCCAATACCACCTCTGACTGGCCCCACCAACCCCACCTCTTCTCTGCCTCCCGTTGAGTCCCAGCTGATCGGCTGGGTCTTCTTTGGTTGCCCTGCACAGGAGAATGGAGCTGGGAAGCAGGTTAGTGGGGTGGGGAGAAGGGGTGGGATGCTACCGGTTCTGCCCAGTTCTAAAGAACCGGGAGCTCTGAAGAGCAGCAGACACCGAACCGGTTCTGTGTTTGCTGCTGTTTGGCCCACCTGCCCTCCCGGGCTCTTACCTGTCTTTTATTTCCTGCTTTTTCAACCACAGCTGAGGTTGAAAAAGCAGCTGAGGTTGAAAAAGCAGGAAAAGAAGAGGATTTTCAAACGGTGCGAACCCACTCACAGCCCTTTTTCAGCTGTCCGGGCGGCACAACCTAAGGTTTTTTTTACATTTTTATTTTTATTTTATTTTATTTTATTTACATTTATATGCCGCCCTTCTCCGGATACTCAGGGCAGCTTACAGTTTATGGAGCACCATGCTAAGTGCTCGGCAATAGCCTTCATTCCATTGTATATGCCTGCTTATTACTAGGGCTTTTTGGCCCCCCCAAGCGGCATTTTTTACAAAGTCAGCTTATTGCCCCCAACAATCTTGGATCCTCAATTTACCTACCCCGAGAGGATGGAAGGCTGAGTCAACCTTGAGCCTGGTGGGATTCGAACCTGCACTAATTGCAGGCAATTGAGCTAAGTGCTAGATGATTAACAGCCTGCACCGCCAAGGCCCTTTACATACGTATGTCATACGTGCGAGGCGCCCATGCCCATGCAAAACGTAGTAAGTAACACTGGTTGAATCCCACCCCTGATGGGGAGGGATGGAGATTTTGCAGTATCCTTCCCCTGCCATGGTGACCAAGCCACGCCCACCAAGCCACGCCACGGCCACAGAACCGGTAGTAAAAAAATTTGAATCCCACCACTGGGATGTCCTCCATGCATGCGCTGGCATCCCTGTGCACGTGTGGCAGAGACCCAAAGACCAGCTGGCCAGTGGGAGGCCATGAGCACATGCAGGGCAGAGTTGAGCTGCGGCAACAGCTCGCATCCCAACATTGAGGGCTCTGTATGCCACCTCTGACCCATGTGCCACACAGGTTTGCCATCACAGGACTATGGAATGAATGGGAATGGGAATTATCAGAATTTAGAATTTATTTGATTTGTCAATCGCTTACAAGATAATTGGTATAAGTATATACATAGTCATGAATACATGAAATGGGTACATATAAGAAAAATAAAAGAAACAATAGGACAGGGACAGTAGGTACATTGGTGCCCTTATGCATGCCCCTTACAGACCTCTTAGGAAAGGGGTGAGGTCAATAGTAGACAGTCTAAGGTTAAAGTTTTTGGGGTTTGGGGAAGAAACCACAGAGTCAGGTAGAATATTCCAGACATTGACCACTCTGTTGCTGAAGTCGTATTTCCTGCAATCACCTGCAGTGATTCAGATAACAGATAATCAGAGTTGGAAGGGACCTTGTAGGTCATCTAGTCCAACCCCCCCCGCCCCCCGCCCAAGCGGGAGGCCCTACACCATTTCTGACAAATGGCAGTCCAATCTCTTCTTGAAAGTCTCAAGTGATGGCACTCCCACAACTTCCGAGGGCAATTTCTGTTCCATGGGTTGATTGTTCTCCCTGTCAGAAAGTTTCTCCTTATTTCCAGGTTGAATCTCTCCTTGTTCAGTTTCTATCCTTTATTCCTTGTCTGGCCTTCAGGTGCCATGGAAAACAGCTTAACCCTTCCTCTCTGTGGCAGCCCCTCAAATATTGGAAGACTGCTATCGTGTCTCCTCTGGTCCTTCTCTTCTCTTCACTAGACTAGCCAAGCCCAGTTCCTGAAACCGTTCTTCATATGTTTTAGTCTCCATTCCCCTAATCATCCTGGTTGCTGTTCTCTGTATTTTTTTCAAGAGTCTCATCTTTTTTATAATGTGGTGAACAAAACTGGATGCACTACTCTAGGCGTGGTCTTAACATTTAACAACTGTGGCAAGAGAAGTCATGAAATAGGGCAAAACGTAACAACAGAAGTGTTGGTTCAGTTGTGGTCGTAAGTCAAGGCCTATCTGTATTTTATATCACATTTTTCTACATCATTTTCCGTAAGCAAGTCATAATCCATATCTTTCTAATCTCTAGTTGTAAGACAGACCACTACAAGAATTGTTTTTATGTTCAATGGCCATACAAAGGAGAGATACGGCTAGTGGATAGACCTTCTCCCACAAAGACTGCTGAAAATTGTAATTCAATTGAAATATTTGATGAGGGGGGAAAGGAGTGGGTTTATTGGAAAAGAATTAGAGAGTAATTCTATTTGGATAAAAGCAGTTCAGTTAAGTATAGTAGAGTCCTATTGACGTAAGACCTTGTCTGTCAACCTCACTTACACTTCATTCAATTACCTGCAGGAAGGAAGTGTTTTATGTTTGTGTTTGTGTATGCATTGGTTTCCATGTGAACTAAGATCATGGTAACATCATATAGGAGATCCTAGGAATAAAAAACAATATTTGTATAGACATTCATAATGAATGCAAATATATCTGCGGAGATACACTGACATGAACAAGATTGAAAGGGTGAGTATGAGCAGAATAACAGGAGGGACTTTGGAGGTCTTCTAGTCCAGCCCCCTGCTGCAGGAAACCCTATACCATGTCAGACACATGGTTGTCCATTCTCTTCTTAAAAACCCTCCAGCGTTGGACAAGTAGGAAGGAATTACCAAGACATTGTTGATTTTGTAGTTGCAATAACCAGTTAATAATCAATAATCAGTTGTACCTACCTGACCCACTCAAGTGGGGAGTCCCCTCTTTTAAGGACCAAGAAGGAGAAGGGCCTTCTCCGTTGTGGCTCCCTCTTTCTGGAACGCCATCCCTGAGGAGATAAGATTGGCTCTCATCTCGATACTCTTTAGAAAGACTTTGTGAAGATCTGGTTTTGCCGGTGGGCCTGAGGAAAGACTCGGATGGGCTGTTGGGAGTTCGGAAGAGTCCCTAGCTAAGATCCTGTGCAGTTCAGAGAACCCCCAAATCTCACTCCTGGCTGGCCCCACCCATCCCCTCCCCTCCCCTCCCAGGAGTCCTCACGCGACCCGTTTTGGGTGCAGGGAAGTGTAGAGCCTGCATGGAGGCTAAGGGTGGGCGAAAAACAGGCCTCCCAGAAATTCAGGAAGGCCAGAAGTGGGCCCATTTCCAGCTTCCAGAGAGCCTCCGGAGCCCGGGGAGGGCAAAAACGCCCCTCCCCCCTACCGTGGTGCAAGAGGCCGACTAGGCCACGCCCATCATGGCCACGCCCACCCAGCAACTGGGCCGAGAACCCGTTGCTAGCATTTTTGAATAGTCGATAGACTTAAAGAGACTTAGAATAACTTTATTGCCCGCTTTAGATGCACACTAATCGGCACACCTTAAAATGAAATTCTGTTGCACGCAGCTCTCAAAGGCTCACCGCCTCCAATATTTATTTATTTATTTATATTTATTTATTTATTTATATCAAATTTATATATATGCCCTACGTCATAAACAGGACAAAATAAATAAAGTCAATACAAAATTATCCATATTGCCCACATATATGATACGACACGGAGAAACAATATGGAGACCATTGAGCTGTTGATGTAATTATTGTCACCAGGGAGATGGGAACTTACTCGATTTTGCATTTGGAGGCCAGCCAGCTGTGGTGGAATGTAGTCTGGATTCCCAGGAAGTAGAGGCTGCATTGCAGAGAACCAAGAGACAGCAAAGCTTAGATAATTTGTGTGGGAGACCAAGGGTGAAGACGGCTCCTCTCTCATAGTTCCACTGTACGTCTTTAGCGATACAAGTCGTTACTGCAGTTTGGCAAGATTTCTGTCCTTAAATGAGGAGCGATAAAGGAAACTATTTAGAAGGAAATTTGCATGCCTTTCTTGGTTGTGGGCTCTTAACATAAGCTCAGATTAAGCACCTGAAGAAAATGGAAGTTAGGAGAAGCTATGGTTGTTTTTATCTCCCACCCAAGACCCTCACTGTTTCTTTATATATTTTTCCCTTCCTCTATTTTATTTTAAGCTGATGCAGAAAGGAATGGCTAACAATTAAGTTGTCATCTTCAGCAAGCTCAAGTCAGCCTTAGGAAAAAAAAATTAGTGCAATAAAAATTTCTACTGTAGGATATAAAGCTTCCATAAATTGTTTTCTGCTGGGGGAATAAGCAAGTATAGCAAACATCCTGATTCGTGACTTAGGACCATTTTTTCACAGTTGTGACCTTCGACGCATTTCCATGTTCACACGATCAAAACTCAGATGCTTCATACTTACAAACATGGCTGTTTCCTGAGGTCACATAATCTCCTTTTGCGACCTTCTGTTCTGACCAAAGCTTCCTGAGACCGTAATTAAGCACAGCCTTAGTTAAAACAACTCTTGGTTTTACTTCAATGCTAGGAATTACATTCATTCCAAGCTCATAATGAGTCCCAAACAGTCCCTCGGGATAAGCACCCACCTTTCTCTTCTTTGAATTGCTGCCAACAACTAAAGTGCCAAATTAGCTGTAAAAAAACCAACCAAAGTAGAAAGTCCACACACAACTTCAAGAATTAATCTGAACAGAACAAATGACTTTGCTTCCTGCAAAGGTTTTCCTACCTTTGCCCTTCCTTTATACTTTATGGGAGGGACAATCACTTCCCAGCCTTAGTCCCGAGTCGCCCCTTTTGTTTCAGCTGCTCTCGCCTTCAAGCAGCTCTAAGCACACATGCACTGGGAACAGGCTCCCCTTGTTCTTCTGTCTCACTGCTGCCAGACTCCGGATTTCCTTGTTTTTGGGCTTTGAGGAGATTTCGCTTGTCATCCAAGAAGCTTCTTCAGTTCTTTCGACCGTTCTGAAGAAGCTGAGGAAGCTTCTTGGATGAGAAGCGAAATGTCTTCAAAGGAAAAAAAAAAACAGAAAGTCCAGTTGCCTCCTGAAAAAAAAAAAGGACAACCATGACCTGGAGGAGGGAGAATCTCTACAGACTTTTCTTTGAATGCAATTCTTAATTTATTTATTTTTTCATGGAATGAGTAAGCAAATAACTCAAGTCAGAAGCGAGCCAGGTCCCACTGAAAGGGCCTTCTGTTTTTCCTCTTAATGAAATGTTTACCCTCCAGTCCAGGCCCTGGCTGCCTTCGGTGCCTGATTATGTCGGCTGAATCACACAGGAATAGAGTCTGTTTTCTTCCCTCTGCCCAACCCCGAGACCCGATAGCTTTTCTTTTCGTTTGTACGGCAAGCAAGTTGTCTGAGGAGTGGAACAAACTGTGAGAATAGGAAAGGTAGATGCAGCACCTTGACGTACAAATATGCGTTTCGTGGCCGTTCAAACATAACAGCAGCCCTGAAAAAAAGTGACTTTTAAGATCGTTTTTCACATTTGATGACCGTTGCAGGTCCCTGATCCAAATTTGGATGCTTGGCAACCGATTCATGCGTTATGACAGTTGCAATGTTCCCGGGATCGGACAAGCAAAGGAAATGGGGAAACCGGATTTTGGGAGTTGTAGTTCAGCCCTTGGAGGGTTACAAGTTTTCCTCTTTGTGTTACTGTATATTTTTATTTCTGTTGTTGTTAATAGTTGTTGTAGTACTTGTTGCATATGCCTATGAAACTGAGAGGTAGGGTTCAATCCATAGTCAGACATGTACATATTATGCAGTTCTAAAAGTGAGCTGTGAGCTTGGTTGTTTTCCTACAGACGTTTCATTACCCAACTTAGGTAACGACATCAGTGCTACGAGAGAGTAAGGTTTGCTCTCTGTTTATATATAGCGGCTTGCCTTATCAGTGTACCCCAATCAATGAGATACCAAGAACACTTTCACTAATACCGACAGGGCAAGCCACTAGTATATAAACGGAAAGCAGTCCTTTGTAGCAGTGAGGGTGTTATTTACTTGGGTAATGAAATGTCTGCAAGAAAACAACTGAGCTCAGAGAGGACCAAGGACCCCACAGTTCTCCTCCTCCTCCTCCTCCCTCTAGTACTGATGATGTTACCTAGTCAGGTAATGAAATGTTGCAAGAAAACAACCAAACTCAGAGAGCACCAAGGACCCCACAGTTCTCCTCCTCCTTCTCCTCCCTCCAAACTCCATTCCCTTCTAATGCTGATGATGTTACCTAGTCAGGTAATGAAACGCCTGCGACAAAACAGCCAAGCTCAGAGAGAACCAAGTATCCCTCATTTCAACCCTGAGCTATGGATACTCTCTTCTCTTGGCTCATACTCTCTACCTATAAAGAAACCCATCAAAATTGACCTTTCTGCACCATTAAAGTTTCGACCCCGCTTAATAGTATGATCATTATTTTTTATTTATTTTTAAAAAGGATTTCGTTGAATCCCTTCCTTTGTTTCTAGATGGATCCGACGTGCATTTTCCACCTCGGTCTTATAAATCAGTTGACAACAGCTCAAAGAAACTTTTACACGTTCCCCTTCGGAAATTCAGAAGCGCGAATGCCCTTCTCGTACGTACGGTGAGATTTTTCATTTTGCGATCTCCTTCCGGCCCAATCAGCCAACCTCTGCCGTGTGAGAGACGTGGCCCAGCTATGGTTTGGTTTTGCCACGGCGAAGTCCTTCCCCAGTTTCTCTCTCCCCCCCCCTCCCCCCGCTCCTCGGAGGCCCCGTTTCTGCCCATGCATAATCATCCACCTCATTTGAGGGTCTTGTCATTAAGCAACATCCTAATTATTCTGGCAGCTGGGCTACCCAAAATCCCCCCGCAGACCACAACAGACACGGAGCAGATTGTGTAGCGTCAAGGACGAGGCGAAAAAGGTCAGCCTAGGCCACGGACCACTTTGCATCGTCCATGGAAGGACCGCAAACCCTCATCGGTTACTGATGGAATTGCAGCGCGGCGTGTTGACGCGCGACCCTGGGTGCAATGGACAGGCAAGTTGGGAAAGATCCAAGAAACAAGGTGGAACGATCCGCGGTTTCTTTTTCTAGTTTCCTCTTTTGCTGATGTTCTTCTCTTTTCCCTTCGCTGATTTTTTTTTCTTCTTCTTCTTTTCCCCGTTCGGTAATGGCACAACGTTAACGATCCATCCCGGAAACGCATTCAATTGATGCTCCGTGCAACCCACGTTGCCAATACTTAGTGCAGACAATGGGCAATTAACCACATGGCTCCGTCCCGATAGATTCGGAAAGATTCGGAAAGGATTCCACCCCCGCGTTTGATTTCGGCAGAGGGAAAGAAAACTGGCGTTTCTTGGATAAAACCAGTTGCTCCTGTTTTTCGGCACGCCACCTCTTCCGTGGCGTTGCCGTGTGTGTGTGTGTGTGAGAGAGAGAGATGGGCCCCCGTGATGCCAATGGGGCATAATTGATTTGACAGCGCCCCGTAGGGAGTTAAGAATTTGGGATTAAGAAATTAATTGTATCTTTGAAGGCCGGCTGGTATTTTGCTTGATGGAACTCTTTGGTGCAACAACGGCATTTATCCTGGATCAGGCGAGCCCGCGTTTTGGCTTGTAATTATTTCTCTGGGAGAGGAAGAGGTCAAAAGGCGAGGCGCTTCTCACAACTGGGAACTTCACCCAACCCAAATCCAAGTGACAAAGATTCAGTGTCCCAGTGTTGGCTTTTGTGTAGGTAGTCGCCTTTCCGTGTTCGTCTGACACATGGAGAAGCACCCAAATCCACTCGATAGGGAAACGAGTGTTGTCCTGTTTAATTCTTCTCATTTCTTTTTCTCTCTTTTTTCCCTCCCTCCCTCCCTCCCTTTCCTTCCTTCCTTCCTTCCTTCCTATTTTTCCCTTGCCTTCCTTTCCCCCCCTCCTTCCTTCCTTCCTTCTTTTTTCCCTCCCTCCCTTCTTCCTTCCTTCCTTCCTTCCTTCCTTCCTTCCTTCCTTGCATTCCTTTGTCCCTCCCTCCCTTCTTTCTTCCTTCCTTCCTTCCTTCCTTTCTTCTGTTTTCTCCTTGAATTCATTTTTCCTTCCCTCCCTTCTCCCTCCCTCCCTCCCTCCCTCCCTCCCTCCTTTCTTTCTTTCTTTCTTTCTTTCTTTCTTTCTTTCTTTCTTTCTTTCTTCTTTCTTTCTTTCTTTCTTTCTTTCTTTCTTTCTTTCTTTCTTTCTTTCTTTCTTTCTCTTTTTCCTTGTCTTCATTTTTCCTTCCTTCCTTCCTTCCTTCCTTCCTTCCTTCCTTCCTTCCTTCCTCTTTCTGTTTTCTCTTTGCATTCCTTTTTCCCCTCCCTCTTTCCTCCCTTTCTTCTTTTTGCCTCCCCCATCTCTCCATCAGTCAACTCTAGTTGGTTTACAATACAGTAAAAAAAAAAAAGATACGATACATGAAAATATTAAATCCAGAAATAATGCTCTTTGAATTGACGAGCTATTAGTTTTTCACCCAGATAGTGAATTCATACTTAGCCAGACTGGGAGATTTAAGGTAAACACTAATAAGAGTCACCATCTGTGTCCATGAATCTCCAATATCCTTAGACTAGAAAGGTGTTAATGGGGAGTTTTCTCCTTGGGGTGATTTGGGGCAGCAGAACAGTAGTAATGGGTTTCCTAAATTTGTCTTCTTATGGTTGGTCGCACAGTCAGCCAGGTGTTCAGACTGGATTTGATTTTTGATGGTGTTACAGATATTATCGTTGGATGCAAGCTGTTCTCAGCAAAGCTGCCTTTTTGCAATTGACGGATGGTGAATTTGTCAATGCCAACGGTATTCAAGTGTGTTTCAGTTGTTTTGGGGTCGCACCCAAGGCTCCCATGACTGTTGGTAATACATTTGTTTGTTTTTGCCATAGTCGTTCTACTTCTGTTTGCAGCTCTTTGTATTTGGAAATTTTCTCCAGTTCCTTCTCTTCTGCTGTCTTTAGATACTGCTGCTGTCCATTATTCTGTACTACTTAAACTCTTTTTCCCGTAACCTTTAACTGGCTGAAATGGTGCGTCATAAGGCAGTTTTTAAACCAACATCCCTCAAATGGGCTAACTTACGGAGTGATTCCAAAATCTGGGACCCACGACTGCGGTGGGGTTGAAATTTAACAAATGTAATGGTCTCTTTGGAACTCGCCACCTGGAAGTTCAGTAGACCTTTCCTAGCAATAAAGGAGAATATTTATTGAAAATGAGGGGTCCTTGGTGTCCTCTGAGCTTGGTTGTTTTCTTGCAGACGTTTCACTATCGAATTAAGTGATATCATCCGGTAGAGTAGAGTAGAACAGAACAGAACATGTTCCCTTTATCATACTTTTCAGGTTTTATACCTAACAAAACTATTTCTGGCTTAAAATCCAGGCTTTGTTTTAACATTTTCTCCAACCAGGTACGTATTTTTGTCCAATATTTCTTTGCTTTTGCACATATCATAAGCACCTGAATTTTGGTCATGTCACTGTGGGGATACTGCAGTGGTTATAAGTGTGAAAAATGGTCGTAAGTCACTTCTTTCAGTGCCGCTGTAACGTCGTACGGTCACTAAATGAACTGCTCTATGTCAAGGAGTAATCTGTAACAATTTAATCAGCCTTGAGTTTGTCAACCATCTTCCCAACCCTGTGAAGTTTGCTCTTATCCCTTTGTTTAAAAATTTTGTATTTTTTTACAAAATTCTGAATTCTGCATATTTGTTGACTGTTGCCTTGACAAATCTGAAATTGGTATTCCTCTTCAGCTGACATAATTATATTTTTTTAAAAAATCAAAATTGCACTGCAAATATTGTTTGGGGGATTTGGGGTTTATTTGGTTAACTTTCTTGTGAAATGCAAAGGAAGGTTAAAATGCAGATTAGTGAACTGTAAGCCATTTCTTGTATATTATTGTTATTTCAAATAAACATTTCACTTAATAAAAATAATAATAATAATAATTTTGGAAGAAAGAGCCATCGTTTATACATTTTTTTTAAAAAAATATACACGACCTGTGTATACTTATTTAGGGACATTTTTCTTAGCATGCATATATATATATATATATATATTTTTGTAAACCATTTTGACTACAGAAAAATGCATACTTGTCCTTTAGTCAAAGGCTGACACATTATGCACATTTTTTCTCTCCTCTTTATATATATGTTGGAGCTGCCAACTGTGTTGCATAATTTGAAAAACATGTAGATCTTGATGTGCATTTGACATTCTGGGTTTTCCGATGCCTGAAGGAAATTGTGATATTCATTTAAAAGTTTCTGATGGATGGAATGTCTTACCCGTTTTTAACTTAATCTGCGGAACAATTGCCAGCCAACCAGAAATCCTCAGCCTCAAAACTCCTCGCATTTTCTAGAAATTGGAAAAGTCAAAAAAAATCCAGTAGAGGAAGAGGTGATCAAGAAAATGATGGAATGTGCAGAAATGAGTAAATTGACACTAGCAATTAAGGAGCAAGAAGACAAAGAATATTACAAAATCTGGGACTTATTTTATCAATGGTTAGATAAGAAAATAGAGAAGTAAAATAGGTCATAAAAAGGAATGGTATAATATGCAAGATAATGTAATGATATCATATAATTGAATATAATAAAATGAATTATACGTTCTCAGATTTGTTAAAACTCAGATTTGCTCGATAAGAATTATGTGAATTTGTAGTTGAGTCTAATAATGATATAATAATAATACAATATAATACATATAGTTGACTTATGCAACATGAATGTAATGTTTGGAAGGGGAAGACTGTTGTTATTATGACATTGCACAAAAGAAATGTACCAGCCAACATGCTGTATTTTGGAAGATGGTTTTATGTTGATGTTCTATGTTTGTGTTTGTTAGTGTTTGTCTTTAAAAAACTAAAAAAATTAAAAAAAAAAACTCCTTAAGAAACATCATCAGCCTATATATAGAATTAGGATGGTTTTTTTCCCCCCTGATTATATATTTCTTTCCATTTTCAGACAGTCGTGAACTTACAAACTTTTGTTTAGTGACTGTTCAAACCTACAGCGGCGCTGAAAAAAGTGACTTATGACAGTTTTTCGCACTTATGACCTTTGCAGCATCCCCAGGGTCACATGATCAAAATTCAGACGCTTGACCACTGACTCATACTTATGACGGTTGCAGTGTCCCGGGGTCATAGGTTCCCCTTTTGCGACCTTCTCACGATCAAAGTCAGTGGGAAAGCCAGATTCACTTTAAACAACCTTGTGACCAGCTTAACAGCTGCCGTGATTGACTTAGCAACTGGAGCAAGAAAGCTCGTAAAACCGGGCAAAAGTGACTTAACAACTGTCTCGCTTTGCAACGGAAAGTTTGGGCTTAACTGTGGTCGTAAGCTGAGGTTTAGTGATGGAGTTTTGATCTGGAAGGGAGGAATTATCATCTTGCAATTAATTACATATTAATGTAATAAATAGCAGTAGCAGAAGCACTTAAGATTTATATACCACTTTATAATGCTTTACAGCCCTCTCTAAGCGGTTTACAGAGTTAGCATATTGCTCCCAGCAATCTGGGTCCTCGTTTTATTGACCTCGGAAGGATGGAAAGCTGAGTCAACTTTGAGCGTAAATGTTACACTTAAGAGGTGTAATAAACATATATTATTTTATTCAGTAAGAGAAGGGAGGGAGGAAACAAGGAAGGAGAGAAAGAGGGAAGGAATGAAGGAAAGGAGGGAGGTGTGAGAAAGAGGGAGGGAGAGAGTAGAGAGAAAGGGAGAGGGGGAGGGAGGGAGGAAGGAAGGAAGGAGAGAAAGGGAAGGAAGGAGTGAAGGAAAGGAGGGAGGTGTGGGAAAGAGGAAGGGAGGGAGGAGAGGAAGGGAGGAAGGAAGCAAGGAAGGAGAGAAAAAGGGAAGGAATGAAGGAAAGGAAGGAGGCGTGAGAAAGAGAGAGGGAGAGGAAGGGAGAGAGTAGAGAGAAAGGGAGAGGGGGAGGAAGGAAGCAAGGAAGGAGAGAGAGAAGGAAGGAATGAAAGAAAGGAGGGAGGGAGGCATGAGAAAGGGAGGGAGAGGAAGGAGAGAGTAGAGAGAAAGGGAGAGGGGAGGAAGGAAGGCAAGGAAGGAGAGAGAGAGAGAGGAAGGAATGAAGGAAAGGAGGGAGGCATGAGAAAGGGAGGGAGAGGAAGGGAGAGAGTAGAGAGAAAGGGAGAGGAAGGAAGCAAGGAAGGAGAGAGAGAGAAAGGAATGAAAGAAAGGAGGGAGGCATGAGAAAGGGAGGGAGAGGAAGGGAGAGAGTAGAGAGAAAGGGAGAGGGGGAGGAAGGAAGGAAGAGGAGGGAGAGGAAGGAAATGAAAGAAAGGAGGGAGGCATGAGAAAGAGGGAGAGGAATAGAGAGAAAGGGAGAGGGGAAGGAAGGATGAGAGAGTGAAGGAATGAAAGGAAAGGAGGGAGGCATGAGAAAGGGAGGGAGAGGAAGGGAGAGAGTAGAGAGCGAGAGAGAGAGAGAAGGAAGGAATGAAGGAAAGGAGGGAGGCATGAGAAAGGGAGGGAGAGGAAGGGAGAGAGTAGAGAGAAAGGGAGAGAGGGAGGAAGGAAGCAAGGAAGGAGAGAGAGAGAAGGAAGGAATGAAAGAAAGGAGGGAGGCATGAAAAAGAGGGAGAGGAAGGAAGGAAGGAGAGAGAAAGAGAAATAAAGAGAGAAGGGAGGGAGAAAGGAAGGAAGGGAGGATTTGTAACTGTAGCAGAGAACTTAGCACAGATTCCTCAAAGTGGGAATCGTATCCCAAAGCTGAATCCTATCTGGATTCCCTTTTTTTTTTTTTTGACATTAACATTGGTGATACACACCCTCTCTTGATTTAAAAATGCACGCCAGCTCTTCAGTTCTCTGACACTTCTATAAACAGCCCGAGGCACATTTATCACTTGAGCAAAATCCAGTATGGCGAAGAAAAACAAAAACATAGGTTTAGTGATCACGCTGAATTTAAGAACCCTTTTTAAAAAATGCAAACACGTTTCTTCCATCCCGGGGCACCATTCCTGCTTTCTTAGCCCCCCCCCCCCCACCTGTTCCTCTCTAGGTCTTCGCTTTAGGGAAGGGTCTCCCCACCCCCTTTGTGCTCTCTCTCCTCTCCCCTTTTCTGGGGTTCGCATCCTCCTTGTTGCTCTTTATCCAGAGGGAGTCCACATCAGGCTATTTTCCAAAGCTCATGAAGGCCAGTCAAGGAACAACGGATGGAAACTGATCACGGAGAGATTCAACCTAGAAATAAGGAGAAACTTTCTTGACAGGGAGAACAATCAACCGATGGAACAGAAGTTGCCTTCGGAAGTTGTGGGAGCTTCATCCTTGGAGGCTTTCAAGAAGAGATTGGACTCCCCTCTGTCAGACATGGTGTAGGGTCTCCTGCTTGGGCGGGGGGTTGGACTAGACGACCTCCAAGGTCCTTTCCAACTCTGTTATTCTATATTCAATGGAACAGAAGTTGCCTTCGGAAGTTGTGAGAGCTTCATCCCTGGAAGCTTTTAAGAAGAGACTGGACTTCCATCTGTCAGAGATGATGTAGGTCTCCCGCTTGGGTGGGGGGTTGGACTAGACGACCTCCAAGGTCCCTTCCAACTCTATTATTCTATATTAAATGGAACAGAAGTTTCCTTTGGAAGTTGTGGGAGCTTCATCCCTGGAAGCTTTCAAGAAGAGATTGGACTGCCATTTGTCAGACATGGTGTAGGGTCTCCCGCTTGGGCAGGAGGTGGGGGTTGGACTAGATGACCTACAAAGTCCCTTCCAACTCTGTTAATCTCCTCTTGCAAGAATCAAGCTTGGCCCCGTTGTCCGTCTTCCAAGCGTTCGGTCGTGCTGTCGTGTTTTTATTTTTTTACCTCTTCCAAAAATTGCTTGGAGGCGGTAGACAGAGGCTTTGCAATATGGGGCTCGAGCTGAACCCCTATTTAGGGAAAGGGGTGACAAAGATCCGAGGAGGAGACCACAGAGATTCCAGCCTGTGCTAAGCCTGGATCAGGGCTGAGGGTGGGGGGCCAAACCCTGCCATCTTGGTTGTGGACTTCCTGGAAACCGCCTCATTGTCTGGAGGCACCGGGGAGAGGCGAAGCCGCGGCGTCGCCCACAAATAAAAACCATTTTATTCCCCTCTCTTAGTCTTTTCTCCCTTGGGATGGCGAGGAGGAGAAGGAGGAGAAGTGGAGGGAACAGCAATCTCTCTCCCCCATCCAGCCGCTTTGTACAGCGCCAGCCGGGATGCCTCGCTGGCGTTTGCGTTGTCACACAGTCACATGCGCCAGGTTCTGATATTGCGGGACTGCTTGGGCACAGCTGTGTCCCCTTTGCAGAGGAGAGACGCTGCCCGTGTTTTTGGCATGCAACTCCTATCCCATCCCCGGCCCTCTCCCCGCCAGGCAGATCCTAACATGCAGGTGGGGGAATAAGAACCTGGAGAGAAGCGAACATCGCAGCAGCTTTGCAAAACCAAATGCCCAAGTTGCAAGACAGGGCAGGGTGTGTAGGGGAACTGTATTTATTTATTTTTTTATTATTGTTTATTTTTATTTGTCAATTGCTTACAAGATAATAGGTATAAGTAAAAAAACATAGTTATGAATACATGGATACATATAAGAAAAATAAAAAGAAACAATAGGACAGGGACGATAGGCATGTTGGTACGCTTATGCACGCCCCCTACAGGCCTCTTAGGAAAGGGGTGAGGTCAATAGTAGACAGTCTAAGGTTAAAGTTTTTAGGGTTTGGGGAAGAAACCACAGAGTCAGGTAGAGTATTCCAGATATTGATCACTCTGTTGCTGAAGTCGTATTTCCTTTTGGTGCAGTTTACCTTGAGTTTGTATCTATTGTGTGCTCTTGTGTTGTTATGGCTGAACCTGAAGTATTCATTGACAGGTAGGACATTGCAATGTATGATTTTATATATTATACTTAGATCAGACCGAAGGCGGCATAGTTCTAGGTTTTCAAGGTCTAGAATTTCAAGTCTGGTGGCATAAGGTATTCTGCAACGAGTAGAGGAGTGGAGAACTCTTCTTGTGAAATATTTCTGGACTTTCTCAACTGTGTTAATATCAGATACGTAATGTGGGTTCCAGACTGATGAGCTGGATTCGAGTATTGGTCTAGCAAATGTTTTGTATGCTCTAGTTATTAGTGTGATATTACCAGAGAAAAAGCTACGTAGGATTAGGTTAACAACTCTTAGCGCCTTTTTGGCTATGTAGTTACAGTGGGTTCTAGCACTTAGGTCAGTTGAGATTGTAGTGTGTTCTTTTGTGTCATGGTTTTTTTGTTTTGCTGCTCCCTGTTGTTGGGCAGAGGGCCCCAAATGTGGGGAGGAGGCCTCCCCAAGAAAGCCACTCCTCTCCTTTTTGAAGGCTCCCACCCCACCCCCGGGGGTGGTGGGATTTAGGGTCTTTCTGTCTTTCCCCTCCCTGGTTTTGGGCGCTCAGAGGGAAGCCAAGGAGGGAAATGCTGAACCAGTGCCAAGAAGGAGAGGCTGCTTTCTCAAACCCCTCCCGTATTTTGAGGCAGGACTGTTGGAGTGGTAATATTGGAGAGAAGAACATGGACGTGCCAGGAATAAGAAGCAAGAAAACAGACAGAACTAGGGATGATGAGGGGGGAGAGAGAGAGAGAGAGAGAAAATGAGAGAGGAGAGAATGGGGGGGGGGGAAGAGAAAGAGACAGAATGGAGAGAGAATGAGTGCGGGGGGGGGTAGAATGCGAGAAAGAGAGGTGAGAAAAAGGGGAGAGTGAATAAGAGAGAATGGGAGAGAGATAGATAGAGTGGAGTGAGAATGAGTGAGAGGGGAGAGTGAATGAGAGAAAGAGGAGAGAGAGAGAGAAAGGGGAGGGTGATGAGAGTGAGGATGGGAAAGAGGGAAAGAGACAGTGGAGTGAGAATAAGTGGGGAGAATGAGAGAAAGGTGAGAGAAAAAGGGGAGAATGAATGAGAGAGAAAGGGGGAGAGAGAAAGAGACAGAGTGGAGCGAGAATGAGTGAGGGGAGAGAGAATGAGAGAAAGAGAGAGGAGAGAGAGAAAGAGGGGAGAGTGATGAGAGTGAGAATGGGAAAGAGGGAAAGAGACAGTGGAGTGAGAATAAGTGGGGAGAATGAGAGAAAGGTGAGAGAAAAAGGGGAGAGTGAATGAGAGAGAAAGGGAGAGAGAGAAAGAGACAGAGTGGAGCGAGAATGAGTGAGGGGAGAGAGAATGAGAGAAAGAGAGGAGAGAGAGAAAGAGGGGAGAGTGAATGAGAGTGAGGATGGGAAAGAGGGAAAGAGACAGTGGAGTGAGAATAAGTGGGGAGAATGAGAGAAAGGTGAGAGAAAAAGGGGAGAGTGAATGAGAGAGAAAGGGAGAGAGAGAAAGACAGAGTGGAGCGAGAATGAGTGAGGGGAGAGAGAATGAGAGAAAGAGAGGAGAGAGAGAAAGAGGGGAGAGTGAATGAGAGTGAGGATGGGAAAGAGGGAAAGAGACAGTGGAGTGAGAATAAGTGGGGAGAATGAGAGAAAGGTGAGAGAAAAAGGGGAGAGTGAATGAGAGAGAAAGGGAGAGAGAGAAAGAGACAGAGTGGAGCGAGAATGAGTGAGGGGAGAGAGAATGAGAGAAAGAGAGGGGAGAGAGAGAAATAGGGGAGAGTGAATGAGAGTGAGAATGGGAAAGAGGGAAAGAGATAGTGGAGAGAGAATGAGTGAGAGGGGAGAGAATGAGAATGAGAGGAGAGAAAAAGGGGAGAGTGAATGAGAGTGAGAATGGAGAGAGAGAAAGAGAGTGGAGAGAGAGAATGAGTGAGAGGGGCGAGAGAATGAGAGAAAGAGAGAGAAAGGGGAGAGTGAGAATGGAGAGAGAGAAAGAGAGAGTGGAGAGAGAGAATGAGTGAGAGGGGCGAGAGAATGAGAGAAAGAGAGAGAAAGGAGAGAGTGAATGAGAGTGAGGATGGGAAAGAGAGAAAGAGACAGTGGAGAGAGAATGAGAGAAAGAGGAGAGAAAGAAAGGGGAGAGTGAATGAGAGTGAGAATGGGAGAGAGAGAAAGAGTGGAGAGAGAATGAGTGAGAGGAGAGAAAGAAAGAGAGAAAAAGAGGAGAGAGTGAATGAGAGTGAAAATGGGAGAGAGAGAAAGAGAGAGCACGGAGATAGAATGAGAGAGTGAACAATTGAGAGTGAGAGAGAGACCGGGGGGAGAGAGAGAAAGTGAGGGAGAGAGAGAATGAAAGAGAGGGAGAGAGCTAAAAAGACAGGGAGAGAAAGATTGGGTGAGAGAGAAAGAAAGAGGTGAGAGATAGAGAGGGAGTGTGAGAGAGAGAGAGAGAGAGAGAGAGAGAAAGACAGAGGGAAGGGAGAAAGTGAGAATGAGAGAATCCTTCCCAAGTCAAATAAAAAATTCCCTCCACCCTCCTTTGCCATTTGCCTGCCAATTCTCTGAAGGCCAGGCATGGCCTTCCCTCCAAGAACCCACCTGTTCCTCTTTCCATCGCTTAGAATGAATCCCAGATAGGAACCCCTTTCCTACCTAGGGAATTTTTATCCACTCGTTTCCTGTTTGCTGCCTTCTTCCTGTGAGTGGACCTCACTTCCTGCAGGCAGCAGATTGGTCCCCTGAAGCTTCACCATCGTGGATGAAGAAGACTGGCTCTCCGGAACCCTTCTCCTCCTTACACCCCCTTCCGTTCTTCTCTGTCTTCTTCTCAAATTAGCATCCTCCCCTTCCGGCATCCCCACAAAGGCTACCTGTCTACCTACCTACCTTTTCTGAAAAGGTCCCCGCTTTCCAAAAGATAGGATGATGGAGACCTCGTTTGCGAGACCTCCTGTTGTCGCCCATGGGAGCGATCCGTTCGTCATTCTTTGGCGTCTTCCTCTGCTGCTTTTTCCTGAGCTCTCTACAAAAGCTAATTTTTTTCCCCTCCTTCCGTGCTTTCTCTTTGGCGTTGCAAGGTCACTTGTAGGACGTTCATTTATTTTTCTGCAAAAGGCTGCTTTGACTGCTTCAGAGTTTTCCGTTCCACAGTGGCAAGCAGATTATTTTAGCGTGTGTGTGTGCGCGCGCGTTTGTGTGTGTGTATTGCAGCTGAGTGTTGCTGAAGGGGATGAAGCTATCATGATTGGAAGCGTTTTCAGGCTTATCTGCTAGCTATCAATCAAGGGAAATGATTGGCCTGTTAATTGCCTGTCTCTAAACTGATTAATCCATTGATTGCATCCACATTTGCATCTGATCCCCAAACCTCAGGAATTTTACATTGTAGATCGGCTGGAACCCGCCTGGTTTGATTCCTTACAAATTAATTTCCCAGGGAAACTGTCAGGGTTTCCCAACCGTGGCAACTTCCAGGCCTCCTGGATTTCAACTCTCAGAATTCCCCTGCTAGCATGGCATTCTGAGAGTTGGAAGCCAACATCCTCAATGCTTGAAGGAAATGGGTTTCTCTCCCTCCCTCCCTCTCTCTCTCTCTCTCTCTCTCTCTCTCTCACTCACTCCCTCTCTCTCTCTCTCTCTCTCCAGAGTTTGCTCTACAGAGAGCAAACCCCACTCCCTTCTGGCACTGATAATGTTACCTAGTTGGGTAATGAAACGTCTGAAAGAAAACCACCAAGCTCAGAGAGCACCAAGGACACCAAATTTTAATCCTGAGCTACAAATATTCCCTGCCATTGGCGTCTGTAGTGAGTCTCTCTGTCTATCATCTATGAATCACCTATCATCCAGCCATCTATCCATCCATCCATCCATCCATCCATCTATCATCTGTCAATCATCTGTCTATCATCTGTTTGTCTGTCTGTCTGTCTATCTATAATCTATCTATCTATCTATCTATCTATCTATCTATCTATCTATCTATCTATCTATCTATCTATCTATCACATACCTATCTATCATTATCTATATCTATGTATCACATATCTATCATCTATGTATCCATCCATCCATCCATCCATCATCTATCTATGAATCACCTATCATCCATCCTTCTTTCCTTCCTTCCTTCCTTCCTTCCTTCCTTCCTTCCTTCCTTCCTTCCTTCCTTCCTGCCTGCCTGCCTGCCTGCCTGCCTGCCTGCCTGCCTGCCTGCCTGCCTGCCTCCCTCCCTCCCTCCCTCCCTCCCTCCCTTCCTTCCTTCCTTCCTTCCTTCCTTCCAAACACTGGACCAACAATCAAGCAGTAAACAGCTTAGCTTAGTCACAACCAACATTCACGCTAACATGGACAGGTCAAGCCATTGATATACAAACAGAGAACACGCCCCCATTCCCTTCTGATGATGTTACTTAGAAGGGTAGTGAAGCATCTGCAAGATGTTTCCTTTATATTTTATTTTTCTTACATGTATCCATGTATTCATAACTGTTTTTACTTATACCTATTATCTTGCAAGCAATTGACAAATAAGTAGATAGATAGATAAGATAAATAGATAAGATAGATAGATAGATAGATAGATAGATAGATAGATAGATAGATAGATAGATAGATAGATAGATAGATAGATAGAAAGAAAATAAAATAATAAATAAAATTAAATAAAATGCTCAGGGAGGGGGAAAATGGGCCTCCCGGAAGTTCGGGAAGGCCGGAAATGGGCCCGTTTCCGGCTTCCAGAGAGCCTCCAAAGCTTGCGGAGGCCATTTTCATCCTCCCAGAGGCTCGAGGAAAACCTCCGGAGTCCGGGGAGGGCAAACCCCCCCTCCCGGTGGTGCAGGAGGCTGACTAGGCCACACCTACCATGGCTATACCCACCCAGCTACCAGGCAGAGGAGAAGCACCCCCTCGGGAAGGCAGGACAAGAAGCAACGGATGGAAACTAATCGAGGAGAGAAGCAACCTAGAACTAAGGAGAAATTTCAGGACAATAAGAAGAATTAATCAGTTTAACTTCTTGGGTTTTTTGGGGGGGCGTTATTGTAGACATTTATCCAAGCAATTGGGGAGAGGCAGGACTCCCTGTTCCCAGAACTCTGTCTTTGTCTTTTAAAAGAAGGCAACCCTTTTGCTCTATCTAGAAAAGGAATATATTGCAGATACCTTCTCAAATCGTGTATCCGCGCTTGAGAAAAGATACCTACAAGCAGTCCTCGACCTACAACAGTTCACTTAGTGACCGTTTGAAGTTACAAGGCTGCTAATTTTGCGACCTTCAGACAAGCAAAGTCAGTGGGAAAACCAGATTCACTCAACAGCCGTGTTTCTAATTTAAGAACTTCAGTGATTCACTTAGCAAATGTGGCAGGAAAAAGTCGCAAAATTCACTTAACACATTTCTCACTTAGCAAGGTAAATTTTGGGGTTCGGCGTGAGTTGAGAACTACCTGTATTCAGACTCAGATCCAACAGAAGAAGAATACTCAGGGTTGAACTGTGGGGTCCTTGGTGTGTTTCTCCGAGCTGGGTGGGTAGTTGTTGCGTTTTGCAAACATTTCTTTACCCAACTTGGTAACGTCATCAGCGCAAGTGAGTGTGGAGTTTGCTCCCTGTTTATCTATAGTAGCTTGCCTGATTAGACCATAATCAAGGAACTATCTAATCAGGGAACTTGATTAATCAAGGAACCTAACCAAGGAACTTGATTAGACTCTAATCAAGGGACCATCAAGGAGAAAACTGTACCCCCACCAAAACTGGCAGGGCAAGCCTACTACTTATAAACATCGAGCAGCCCCACTCCCTTCTCACACGGATAATGTTACCTAGTTGGGTCATGAAACGTCTGCAAGAAAACCATCAAGCTCAGAGAGCACCAGTACCCTACAGTTGTCCTCTTCCTCCCTCCTCCTTCCTCTTCAATGAGGGAGCCAAATTCACTTAACAACCATGTCACTAACTTAAGAAATGGAACGGAACAAAACAGAATAGAAAATATGGAATGGAATAGGAATGGAATGGAATAGAATAGAATAGAACATATGGAATAGAATAGAATAGAATAGAATAATAACTTTATTGTCACTTTGAATGTACCCTAACCGGCTTACATTAAAATGAAATTTCATTGCATGAGCTGCAGAAATTAACTGCAGAAATTCACCTAAGAACTGTGGTGTGGATGCTCATAAAATGGGAGGGGGGCAAACTCACTTAACTTTTGTCTTTTTTTAGCCACAGAAATTTTTGGCCTCGATCGCGGTTGTCCGTCGAGGCCTCTGCCTTTCACTACTCTGTCCTTTTTGACATCTCCTTGATGGGCTTGTTTTTTCCCATCTTGGTTAAACATGCATTTATTTATTTATTTATTTATCCCCCCCCTCCCCAAAAAACGGGAGAAGGCTGTCTCCTTCTGCAGAAAACAGCGTCCTGTGTACGTGCTAGGAAGGCACGGCAAGGTATAAATAGATTAATAAATAGAGATGAGGAATTCCATCTATGCGGTGGGAAATCCGACGCCAGGCCGGCCGGCCGTCTTTTGCTTCATCGAGAGAGGCTGGGTTGTTGTTGCTCTTCCCCTTCCTCCATTCTCTCGGTTGCTATCAAATGTCAATGCAGGGTCGCCTCCTGAAATAATCAATACCTCTGATAGATGAGTATGGCCTGGAAATAGAAGTGTTGCTGTTGCTATCGACCTGTGTGTCTAAACAGAGCTGTCAGACATCAAAGTTGGTACAAGCGGGAGCCTCGTTCCCCTCTCGCCTCGCTTTTCCGACCGTTGAGAAAGCCTTTGACTTTTGCAGCTGTTAGATGTGCAAGGTACCCTCAGGGTGTAACCTTTGAGAAGAGGCACAGAGGAGAAAGAGAGAGCAATAATCGCAGATGGTTCTCACAGCGAGAGACATTTCAGACCAGGGGAGAAATTCTACTCTGGCTTCCTGGAGATGTAAAACATACGAAGAAGAACAGTTGCAGGATTTGGGTTTGGTTAGTCTAAAGAAAAGAAGAATTAGGGGTGATATGATAGCAGTGTTCCAGTATTTGAGGGGCTGCCACAAAGAAGAGGGAGTCAAATTATTATCCAAAGCATCGGAGGGCAAGACAAGAAATACCTAATCCTGCGTAGCTTTTTCTCCGGTAATATCACACTACTAACTAGACACACGAAAACATTTGCTGGACCAATACTTGAATACAGCTCATCAGTCTGGAACCCGCATTATGTATCTGATATTAATACCGTTGAGAAAGTCCAGAAATATTTCACAAGAAGAGTTCTCCACTCCTCTACTTGTTGCAGAATACCTTATGCCACCAGACTTGAAATTCTAGACCTAGAAAACCTAGTCGCCTTCGGTCTGATCTTAGTATATAAAATCATACATTGCAATGTCCTATCTGTCAATGAATACATCAGCTTCAACCATAACAACACAAGAGCACACAATAGATACAAACTCAAAGTTAATCACACCAAATTTGATTGCAGGAAATACGACTTCAGCCACAGAGTGGTCAGTGTCTGCAATACTCTACCTGACTCTGTGGTTTCTTCCCCAAACCCCAAAAACTTGAACCTTAGACTGTCTACTATTGACCTCACCCCTTTCCTAAGAGGTCTGTAGGGGGCATGCGTAAGCGCACCAATGTGCCCACCATCCTTGTCCTATTGTTTCTTTTTATTTTTCTTATGTGTATCCATTTCATGTACTATGTTTATACTTATACCTGTTATCTTATAATCGCTTAACAAAATAAAATAAAATAAAAATGGATGGGAACTAATCAAGGAAAAAAGCAACCTGGAATTAAGCCAGAACTTCCTGACAGGGAGAACAATTCACCAGTGGAACAGAAGTTGCCACCAGAAGTTGTGGGTGCTCCATCACTGGAGGCTTTTAAGAAGAGAATGGAGAGTCACTTTGTCTGGTTTCTGGAATTGGAGATGTCTAGTTTTATGAAAAGAAGGACCAGGGGGGACATGACAGCATCTTCCCATGTTTGAGGCACTGCCACAAAGAAGAGGGGGTCAAACTATTCTCCAAAGCACCAGAAAGCAGAAGCAATGGATGGAGACCAATCAAGGAGAGAAGCAACCTGGAACTAAGGAGAAATAAGAACAATTAACCAGTGGAACGACTTGTCTCAGGGAAGTTGTGGGGGCTCCATCCATGGAGGTTTTAAAGAAGAGACTGGACAGCCACTTGTCTGAAATGATTTAGGGTCTCCTGCCTGAGTAGGAGGCTTGGACTAGAAGACCTCCAAGGTCCCTTCCATCTCATTATAGTGTTCTTCTGTTAAAACCAATATCTGAGAAGTGTTAGCTTTTGAGAGACGACATAGTTAAGACATTGCACAGCCATTTGTCTGAAATGGTATAGGTTCTCCTGCCTGAGCGGGGGGCGTTGAACTAGAAGACCTCCAAGGTCCCTTCTAACTCTTAACATTGTTATTGTTATTCTGAAATGGTATAGGTCAGGGGTGGGATTCCACCGGTTCTGTCCACCTCTGTAGAACCGGTTGCTCCGAAGAGCAACCGGTTCTATATTTGCTGCTGTTTTGGCCCGCCTGCCCGCCCGGGCTCTTACCTGATCTTTATTTCCTGCTTTTTCAACTGCAGCTGCTTGCATGACACAGCTGCGGTTGAAAAAGCAGGAAAAAGGGGCTTTTCCAACCGCTGCGCACCTGCATGTAGTGGTGCTCATCTGTCCGGACAGCTCAGCAGGTTGTAAATTGCACTCATGCGACTCGCGCATGCACACACAATGCTAATAGACAGAACCAGTAGTTATACCAATCAGATCCCATCCCTGGTCAGGGGGCTTCAAACTTGATAGCTTTAAGAATTGCGGACTTCAGCTCCCAGAATTCCTCCCCCAGTCATGTTAACTCAGGAATTCTGGGAATTGAAGTCCACAAGTCTTAAACTTGCCAAGTTTGAAGAGCTTGTGCTAAGGTGAGTCTGAAACTCACCATCTCCGGATGATTGGCCTAAAATCATCCAGCTGGCTTTCATACCTAAGGCAAGACTAGAACTCTCAGTCTCCTGATGATGGCTGGCTGAGGAATTCTGGGAGTTGAAGACCACGAGGCTTAAAGTTGCCATGTTTGAAGACCCTTGGTATAGGTTCTCCTGGTTGAGCTGGGGGGGGTGGACTAGACGACCTCCAAGGTCCCTTCCAGATCTGTTCTATTCCTATAAGGGGCGGATCAGGTTTCTTCAATCATGGGTGGGCAAATAAGGGAAAACGGAACTTAAATTAAACAGAATCACAAAACAACCGAGTTGGAAGGCACCTTGGAGATCTTCTCATCCAGGGGTCCCCAGTTCACCGTCCACTCCTGGGCTGCGGCCCTTTCAAAAACCGTAACTTCTATTTACTTCTGTATTTTGTATTTTATAATAATCTATAACCGTGATGGTGAACCTATGGAAGTGGCATGCAGAGCCATTTCTGCCGGCATGCAAGGTGTCACCCCAGATCAGGTCCACTGTGTATGCGTGCGTGCCTCCCGCCAGCCTGCTGATTGTTGGGTATCTGCCACGCATGCGCAGAGGGCGTGCGGAAGATGCACACGCATGCGCAGAGGTGCGGGGCGCTTGGCGGGGTCATGCCTGCATGCACGAGGGGTGGAGAGAGTGGGAGTGTCACGCGCAGGGTGACGGGTTGTCGCGCATGCATTGCATTACGGGTGCAGGCATGCATGCGCGCACACACACACACACACTTTGAGCACGCAACGCCGAAAAGGTTAGCCCTTGATGCTCTATCACTTAATAAAAAAAGTATTTTTTTTAGATAAACCAGGCCGTGCAATCAGTGGGCGAGGCTGCCCAACGCGGACAGCTGCACTTGTGGTGAGCAGTGGGTACTCCTAACGCTGGCATACAGAGTTGCGTTTGTGTGCGCTGCCATTGTCATCAATTTGAGCCGGTTTGTCAAGAGTCTGGATTTTAATTATGCGACTGTGGGGTTCCGAAGTGTTGAAAAATGGCCGTAAATCTCTCTTTTTGGCAATGCCGTTGTAACTTCGAACGGTTCCTAAACGAACTGTTGTACGTCAAAAGCAGTGGTAATATGCCGCCGGTTCTCACCGGATCGGACGAACCGGTAGCAAGCATTTGATGGTAATAAGTTCTGGCTGGCCACGCCCCTGACTCGGTCGCCCTCCCGCCCGATGCTCACTAACGCCGCCTGCCCACCTGACCTTCACCTAAGGCAGTGGTAGAGAACCTTGGCTCTTTTATCACTTATGGACTTCAACTCCCAGAATTCCTGAATGAGCTATAAAAAGTTCCCCATCCCTGGCCTACTGGTTTTTCAATTGTAAGGGAAATCAATTTTTGATTTGAATGGGATTGTTCAATATACAAATGTCCTAATTTTTGACTTGAATGATCAATATTCTTTATATGTCCTACATTTGTATATTAAACAGTCCCATTCAAGTCAAAAATTGATTTCCCTCACAACTGAAAAACCACTAGGCCAGGGATGGGGAAACTTTTTTGGCTCACTCAGGAATTCTGGGAGTTGAAGTCCATCAGTGATAAAAGAGCCAAGGTTCCCTACCGCTGGCCTAAGGTATTTCTTACTTTTTCCCCCCTTCCGACAATCAGCTGTACATACGATCAACTGTGCTGGGATTCCCCTTGCTGAGGCCCAGGAAGGCAGAAAAATGGCTCAGCCTCCCCCTTCCATTTTTTGCCTTCCTGAGCCTCAGAGGAACCTTAGGGGAGCAAACCCCACCCCCCCCAGAGGCTCCTCTGAGGCCCAGAAGGCCCACAAAATGGATGGCGGGCAAAAAGGCAAAAAAAGCCACGCACTCCCAGTCACATGGCCACGCCTACCAAGCCACACCCACAGAACCGGTAGTAAAAAAAATTTGAATCCTACCACTGGTCAAAAGGAGGATCTGTACTGATTATTTTATTCAGCTGCACGAGGTATTATTTTGTTTGGCTGTACTATGTGAGGTAGTTCCTCTCCCCCAAAGGTCCGGTCAAATCCCGCGTGCAGAGAGCAAAATTCAACGGTGACCCGCTGTTGTAAATTAATAGCAGTTGTGCAATTCGATATATTTCTTGTCTGTAGAGTTCAGAGAGAGAGAGTGAGAGTGCGAGAGAGAGAGAGAGCGGCCCATTGTCTGTGGCTTCGGAGTGGGCGAGCCCCCCTCACCCGCTTCTCTGCTCCTGCTTAGCATATTGAGGGAAATGCTGACCTTGGCACTACCATCCCAGCTGCTGCCGTGTGCGTCTCTCTCGGTGTGCGTGTTTTCAAATTGGCTCATTAGATGAGACTCTGAATCTGCTGGGGTTCACCCAGGACTCAGGAAGCCCCATTATATTGATCCTCTCGTTCTCCGCTGGAGGAGAAACCTCCACCCCTCCCTTCCACAACTCCAAAGTCTGCATTGTAATTTTCTGGGAAAGCAAGCGGTAACACGGGGTCACCAGCAATTACGGCCTCGTTTTAAGTGGGGCGGGGGAACGTTAAGGGAGGGGAAAAAAAGAGGAGGAGGAGGAGAAGACCCAGATTATTATTCCTTCTAGCTTTGAAACATGTTCTTGCAACCGAGAGGGAGTTTTGTCCTAACTGCTCTTCCATCCCCACTCAAAATAATGACAGGTTGAGAGAGGGAGAGAGAGAGAGAACAATGTGCTTTTTGTGGCTAGAGGAAGCTCCGGGGTCTGATTGTGTGAAGGCACAACGAATCAAGGAGAGAAGCAACCTGGAATTAAGGAGAAACTTCTTGACCATGAGAACAATTAACCAGTGGAACGGCTTGCTACCACCAGAAGTTGTGGGTGCTACAACACTGGAGGATTTTAAGAAGAGACTGGACAGCCATTTCTCTGAAGTGGTGTAGGGTTTCTTGCCTGAGAAGGGACCTCCAAGGTCCCTTCCAACTCTTGTTATTCTTATTTAGGCTGTGTGAACAGAGAAAGAAAATTGTTCCACGAATGACAATCGAACACGAGTTTTACAGGTAGTCCTTGAGTTACAACCATAACAGAGCTAGCCCAGAGATGTCAAAACTGCAGCATCATAAATTGGGTCAGTCTCGTTATTGACTTCATTTTGCAACTCTTATTTTTTTTTTTTTTTTTTGGCCATAGTCATTAACGCGGCAGCCATAAGTGCAAACCCCACAAACGTTGGTTCGCTAGAGCAGTGGTCGCCAACCTTTTGGACTTCAGGGACCACCCAACTCATAATTTTAAATCCCACGGACTACTATTATGAATTTTGACTGATGATGGCATGCTGACGTTGGTGGAAGAGAGAGAGAAAGAAAGAGAGAGAGAGAAATCTGATCTAACCTATCTCTCTCTCTCTCTCTCTCTCTCTCACACACACACACACAGAGGCAGGGGTTTAAATTTCTAAACCGGTTCTGTGGACATGGCCTAATTTGTGGGTGTGGCTTGGTGGTCATGTGACTGGGTGGGCGTGGCTTGTATGTAAATATTGTAAATATTTATATAAATGTTGATTTTTTTATTAAAAAAAGAGCAACTTTTACCCAAAACCAGGCAAAGCAGGCAGGCAGATTGAGTTGCTCACAGAATCACAGGTTCACTCAGAGATTTATCTTCCTGCCATCACCTATCTGAGTCTGTCACATAAAATTTGCTTCCAAGCAAACTCATAACATTTGCTAGCAAGCAAACTCACAAAATTATCTCATAACACACCATGTATGTAAATATTGAATTTTTTATTTAAAAAAAGAGCAACCTTTACCCAAAATCAGGCAAAGCAGGCAGGCAGATTGAGTTGCTCACAGAATCACAGATTCACTTAGAGCTCTGTGTTTCTGCCATCGGCTACCTGAGTCTGCACTGACAAATAGAAGCTTCAGTCCTAAGGAAGATTCAGCTCTGCTCAAAAGCAGAGCCAAAGATCTAAAGATTAGCTAGAAAGAAAAAATTCAACGATTTCCTGCTTCCTAGCTAATCTAAATCTCCCGGCACAGCAGAACAGCTGATGGTTGAAATAAAAAAAGGAAAAATAGCAACTTAGTAGGCAAGTTTGCCAGGTAGGAAGTGAGTGGGCAGGGAGGGTTCCAACGGGCCATGTAGGCGGCGCAGATTTGTGTTCCTGCGCAGCCTGGATTAATTGCCTTGAGAGGTGCTCTGGGGGTGACATTTCTTTGCGGACCACGAAAAGTTTCTTGCAGACCACCAGTAGGCCGCAGCCCACCAGTTAGCAACCGCTGCTCTAGAGGATTGGCTTTGTCAAAAAACTGAATTTTAAGTGCTGGTTTTCAGCAAGAGTGTGTAAAGCCCGGCCCCATGACCATTGTAACTTTGAACAGTCACTAAATGAATAGTCGTTAAGTCAAGGGCTACCTGTTACCGGAAGTCCTTGATTTACAGCCATAGCGGAGCCTCTATTATGGTCGTAAGTTGTAACATTGCAAAATGGGTCACCCACATGACCCATCCAATTTTACGAACTTTTTTGCGCAGCATTCGTAAAGCGAACAGCACGGTCATAAAACAAACAGCATGGTCATAAAGTGAACCCATTGTTTGCTAAGGGCCGGTTTTTGCAAAAAAACAAACAAACAAAGAAATCCTAAAATAAATGCTGGTTTTTTTTTTTGGCAAAACTGTTCTAAAATGTGATCATGTGATTGCAGATAAATTTAGGCTAGTTGCGGAGCGTGTGGCATGCGGTCATGTGACTTGTGAGGGGGGGCAACCTTCAGAAATTGGAATGTGAGTCTCAGGTCCCCTTTGTCAGCTCTGTCATAACTTCAGATGGTTGCTAGGTAACCGGTCATAAAGGGAGGACTATCTGTTCTTGCACAATATTTCTTTCTCACTTTGGCCTAGGAAAAAGTTTTGAGTTCTTTTCAATGCAAAGCATAACAAATAATCAGTAAGCCTCTTAACATTAAAGTTAAATTAAAAAAAGAAAGAAAGAAACCCCCTAACATTTCCAAATTTGACCAGTGAGATTTTGGCTTCCTTGCCTGAGTTTTGTTGTGAGATAATCAAACTTTTTAAGATTTGCCAACCCATCCCTGAGATTTCTGACTGCACACATATTATCCTTGGATTAAAAATAAATGCTGGACATTGGCCAATGTTTTTGTGGAATTTGGCCTGATTTGGATACTTATTATTCGTTAAGGTGCTGCAAGACTTACTAATAGTTTCTGGCGGGAGTTTAAGGAAGAAAAAAAATGAGGAAATGGAAGGATTTTTTTTTTTTTTAAATTGTGGTAATGCAAACTTTAAAACAAAATGGTGTCCGCTGACAACCTGATTGTACGTAGTCCTCAATTTGTGACAGTCGTGACTGGGACCATGTCCCAAAGGGACATACATGGTTGTTAAGGGAGTCGTGTACAATTTTACAAAGCGTTTTGCCACAGTCCTTAAGTGAATCACTCCGTCAGTAAGCAAATCCAGCTTTCCCCTTTGACTTTCCTTGTGAGAAGCCAACTGGGAAACTGGATTTGCTTACTGATGGAATGATTCACTTAACGACCGTGGCAAAATGGTTTCTAAAATAGCTTGTAGGGATCAGAAAGAGAGCATTTCAAATACATGGTGATGTTGGGCCACTTTTTTCAGCACCGTCATAACTTTGAACAGTCACTAATCGTAAATCGAGGACCCCCTTGTACCAATACAACTGCCTTATAATTTATTCAAGATACAAACTGATGTGAATCCAGTCAAACTGGAAATTTTGCCTTATTTTTACATTGGGAAGCAGAGGAGAAAATATAGAATGTAGAATCCCAGGGCTGAAAGGGACCTTGGAGGTCATGTAGTCCAACCCCTTTGCTCAAGGCAGGAGGCCTTATACCATCCTGGTCCAATGGTTGTCCAGTTTATTGTGGAAAAATTACATTTAATTATATAATATTCTCATTCATCCGGCTAACGTATATCTGTTGGCTTCTGTTTTTGAGATGGTGGTTCACAATGGAATTCTTCAAATCTCAAGAGCATACAGAGAATTGAACTCTGGAGCTCAAGATGCCTCAGAATACACCTGGTTTCATTTAAAAAGAAATATTCTTCCAATCTCAGAAAATATTATTCTAAGTCGGGTGGGGAACGATGGCCCTTTTATGATCTGTGGACTTCAACTCCCAGAATTCTTGAGCCAGCAAGGGACAACTGGGGCCCCATTATGACTTGTGGACTTCAACTCCCAGAATTCCTGAGACAGCAAGGGGCAATTATGGCCTCTTTATGACTTGTGGACTTCAACTCCCAGAATTCCTGAGCCAGCAAGAGGCAATTATGGCCTCTTTATGACTTGTGGACTTCAACTCCCAGAATTCCTGAGCCAGCATGGTCCCATTATGACTTGTGGATTTCAACTCCCAGAATTCCTGAGCCAGCCAGGAATTCTGGGAGGTGAAGTCCACAAGTCATAAAAGAGCCATAGTTTTCCCACCTGTCTTCTAAGTAAATTGCTCAACACGATTTAAGGATTCATTAGACTTTTTCAATATCAGTCAACAGGAGGGAGTAGGCACTTTAAGAAAAAAATAATAATGGAAGGATAAGGAGTTGGAAATAGTATAGAGAGATGAGTAACTCAATTACTCCAGCTGTAAGTCAGGGGGAGAATCAATACTGGATTTATCTAGAGAGATTACTATGCTGCGCCAGTGCAAACTCTTAATCCTCAAAATTGCTTGTGGGGTTTTTTGTTTTTTTGTATTTCTTCAGAATACAGTATTCCTGCAGAATTTTTAAATTACGTTACAACAGAGAACAAAAAGCATCTTGGATATTTTTACTATTAAGAATCCCTGGTATTGCAAAATGTTTATAGGGAAGTTTATATCTCTTAAGTTAAGGCCTTTATCTGTGGCACTCATGATCTTCTCTGGAATTATCAACCAACTGAGATAAGAGTTTCTTGTTGGCTTGTAGATCAACTTCCCACTAGAAGATAACCCCAAGGCAATAAAGCAGGAGGGGGAAAAAGTGAATACAAATGCTCCTCGAGTTACGTCCATAATTGAGCCAGAAATTTCTGTTGTTAAGCAAGGCGGTTAAGTGAGTTTTGCCAATTTTATGGTGTTTTTGCCATAGTTAAATGAATCACTTGAACCATTCGTTTACTGCAGAGGTCTCCAAACTTGGCAAGTTGTGGGCTTCAATTCCCAGAATTCCTGAGTTAACATGACTGGAGGAGGAATTCTGGGAGTTGAAGTCCACAAGACTTAAAGCCTTGTGCTAAGGTGAGTCTGAAACTCACCATCTCCTGATGATTGGCCTAAAATCATCCAGCTGGCTTTCATACCTAAGGCAAGACTAGAACTCTCAGTCTCTTGGTGATGGCTGGCTGAGGAATTCTGGGAGTTGAAGTCCACAAGTCTTAAAGTTGCCAAGTTTGGAGACCTCTGGTTTAATGACTTTGCGGTTTCAAAAGCACCAAAAAAAGTGACTGACAACCATTCGTGTTCTTTCTCCGTGTCTTATAATATATGTGGGTATATGGAGAGGTGGGATTCTACCTAGTCGGACCGGTTCTATAGAACCGGTTGTTATAATTCTGCGCAGTTCGGTGAACCGGCAAATTGCGCCACTGGCTGGCCCCGCCCTGCCCACTCATGCCTTACCTGGCATGCGCGCCATCTAACTTGCCTGCGTTGTGCCTTCTTTTTGGTAAGTTGCTATTTTTCCTTTTTTTTCTCCACCATCAGCTGTTCCGACTCTCAGCTGTGCCGGGAGATTTAGAGTAGCTAGAAAGCAGGAAATGGTTGGATTTCTTGCTTTCTAGCTAATCTGAAAGCAGAGCTGAACCTTCCTTAGGACTGAAGCTTCTATTTTTCAGTGCAGACTCAGGCAGCAGATTGCAGAATCGTAGATTTGTGAGTGAATCTGTGATTCTAGGAGCAACTCAATCTGCCTGCCTGCTTTGCCTGGTTTTGGGTAAAAGTTGCTCTTTTTTTATTAAAAAAATTCAACATTTCTATACATGGTGTGTTGTGAGTTAATTTTGTGAGTTTGCTTGTAAGCAAATTTTATATGACAGACTCAGATAGCAGATTGCAGAATGGTAGATTGCTTGAGTGAATCTGTGATTCTGCAAGCAATTCAATCTGCCTGCCTGCTTTGCCTGATGTTGGGTAAAAGTTGCTCTTTTTTAATAAAAAAATTCAGTATTTACATAAATATTTGAAATATTTACATACGAGCCATGCCCACCCAGTCACAAGACCACCAAGCCACACCCACAAATTAGGCCACACCCACAGAACAGGTTATTAAGAAATTTGAATCCCACCCCTGGGTATATGCACAATTTTGTAGTTATTTTGTCATACTTATGTAGTGTATATTAGAGGTGGAGACCCTTTGAGAGCTGTAGGCAATGGAATTTTATTTTAATGTACAAAGTGACAATAAAGTTCTGTTTTTCACATTTACCTCAGTTGCACTATAAGCACAGTCACGTGATCAAAATTCAGGCCCATGGTAACTGGCTCATATTTATGACGGTTGCAGCATTACCAGAATCACATGACTTTATGACCCAACAAAATCAGTAGGGAAGCCAGGTTCATTTTAAGGCGGGTAGACTGACTTAACAACTACTTCAAGATAGGTCATAAAACAGGGGAAACGTATTCACTTCACAACTGTCTCGGTTTAGCAACAGAAATGTTGGGCTCATTTGAGGTCATAAGTCAAGGACTACCTTTATAAACCCGTGCCTGTGATTCAGAAGGTATTGAATAGCGTCTCTGGGGCCCTTGGTGCTCTCCTGAGCTTGGTGGTTTTCTTGCAGATGTTTCATGACCCAACTAGGTAACATCATCAGGGTCTTGGTGGTGCAGGCTATTAATCATCTAGCACTTAGTGCAAGCTGCCTGCAATTAGTGCAGGTTCGAATCCCACCAGGTTCAAGGTTGACTCAGCCTTCCATCCTCTCGGGGTAGGTAAATTGAGGACCCAAGATTGTTGGGGGCAATAAGCTGACTTTGTAAAAAAATGCCACTTGGGGGGGCCAAAAGCCCTAGTAATAAGCAGGCATATACAATGGAATGAAGGCTATTGCCGAGCACTTAGCATGGTGCTCTAAAGACCGTAAGCCGCCCTGAGTCTCCAGAGACGGGCGGCATATAAAAATCAATCAATCAATCAATCAATCAATCATCAGTTCTTCTGGGTTGGTTTCCAAACATTTCATTACCAGGCTTGGTAACAGCTTCAGTGGAGCTTAGGAGATGTCAGTATTCTTCGGTTTGGGAGTGGGCTTCAAAAATTTCAGCAACCGGTTCTCTGCCTGGTTACTGGGTGGGCGTGGCCATGGTGGGTGTGGCCTAATTGGCCTCCTGCACCATGGCAGAGGAGGGGCATTTTGGCCCTCCCTGGGCTCCAGAGGCTTTCCTTGAGCCTCTGGGAAGGCGAAAACGACCCCCCTAGGTTCCGGAGGCCTATTTCTCGCCCTCCCTGAGAGCATTGCATGGGCCCTGTACTTACCTGGCATCCAAAATGTGGGGACTCCTGGGAGGGGAGGGGTGGGCGGGGCCAAACAGTAGTCAAACAGAGGGAAGGAAGGAAATGGGAGAAGAAAGGCCAAACAGGGAGGGAAGGAAGGAAGGAAGGAAGATCAATGGGAGGAAAGGAAGGTCAAACGAAGGAAGGAAGGAGGAAATGGGAGAAGAAAGGCCAATCAGGGAAGGAAGGAAGGAAATAGGAAGGAGGGAAGGAAGGAAGGAAGGAAGGAAGGAAGGAAGGAAACGGGAGGGAAGGAAGGAAATGGGAGAAGAAAGGCCAAACAGGGAAGGAAGGAAATAGGAAGGAAGGAAGGAAGGAAGGAAGGAAGGAAGGAAGGAAGGAAGGAAGGAAGGAGGAAATGGGAGAAGAAAGGCCAATCAGGGAAGGAAGGAAATAGGAAGGAGGAAGGAAGGAAGGTCAACGGGAAGGAAGGAAGGAACTGGGAGAAGAAAGACCAAACAGGGAAGGAAGGAGGGAAATAGGAAGGAAGGAAGGAAGGAAGGAAGATTAATGGGAGGAAAGGAAGGTCAAACAAAGGAAGGAAGGAAGAAATGGGAGAAGAAAGGCCAAACAGGTAAGGAAGGAAATAGGAAGGAAAGAAGGTCAACGGGAGGGAAGGAAAATCAAACGAAGGAAGGAAGGAAGGAAATGGGAGAAGAAAGGCAAAGAAGGAAGGAAGGAAGGTCAGCGGGAGGAAAGGAAGGTCAAACAGGGAAAGAAGGAAGGAAATGAGAAGGAACGGCAAACGGCAAGGAAGGATCAAAGGATCATCTTCTTCATATACTTGCTTATTTCCCTTTATTTATGAGGCTGCAATGTTGGAGATAGGAAGAATAACATGATCAGAGACGCACTTAAAAAGAAATGCAGGGCTCACGTCTGAAGTATTAGCAGGAGGTTTTGAAGGTCTGTGAATGGCAGTTGTTAAGTTGCTGCCTAACACTCCCTAAACGATTCTGCTTATAGAAGAACCATTTGATCAATAAATGTGTACTACTTATTGCTGGCAACAATATGGCGAGTCGTCAAGTTATTGAATGTGACGCTTGCCTTTACGAGAGGATCAACCTAGAATACTGCAGGGAGCCCTTCGTTGTTTTTCGGGGGGAATAAGATACAGGAAGAGGATGGAATAGAGGGAGCATCAGTTAACTTGAATGGCACGTATACAGGTAGTCCTCATTTTATGGCAGTTTGCTTAACGACCATTCAAAGAGCTCTGAAAAAGTACTCACAACTGTTTTTCTCATTTATGGCCATTGCAGGGGTCACGTGATCAAAATCCAGAAGCTTAGCCGGTTCATATTTATGACGGTTGCAGTATCCCGAGGTCATATGGTCCCATTTTTCGACCTTCTAACAAATCGATTGTGTTATTAACTTAATAGCTGCAATGATTGACTTAATTGTGCCAAGAAAAGTCGTACAAATGGGCAGAACTCGCTTAACAACTCTCCTGCTTAGCTATAGAAATTTTGGGCTCAATTGTGTCAAGAGCTATCTGTAGCACGAATGATACTTATATTGGCTGATCTTCGGCTCACAATCAGGAGGCTGGGAGTTCGATCCTAGGTAGAGGTAGTCTTTTCTCTTTCTGGGCATACTGAGAATATATATCTGCCGAACAAAACTCCACATTGGTGACAGGGAAGGCATCCGGCCATTAAAACACTCTGCTAGCTCCATTCACTTGGCCGGACTCCACCCAGCAAGGGATTATGGAGTCGTTAAATGAAGATGATGACTGAATGAATGGTTATAAAGTCGAAGATTCCATGTATTAGAAGAAGGGGTCCCCCCACCCCCCAGTGAAATTAAATCTTGGAAGAATCGAGACTGACAAAGCAAAGAAATTTGGCTTCCGAAGGCACCGGCACGAGAGATGATACTGGCTCCCAACTTGTCTGGCTTTGAAAAACGGATTGGACTGATCGATGTTAAGAATCCATGGCTATCAACCTTGATGAAGTGGGGTTCCCTCTGTAGGCTACCTGAGGAGAGATCAAGTGGACTTCTTTCTACAGTCGGTTGACCAGTGTGAGACAGACTCTGGATTAGATGAGGCAAAGGTCCCATCCAGCAGGACACAAATTGTGTTCTGATGCAGTTTCCCAGAATTCCCAATCATCATGGGAATTCCAGGAGTTGAATTCCATGCACCTTGAGATTGCCCAAGCAAGAACTCAACCCCAAGGATGAACACCAACAGTTTGCCTCATCAAGGTATTGGCAGCCAATATTTCCCATTGTTTGCAACCTAATCGTTTTTACTAGCCACGTGTTGGCCTTCTGTCTGCAAAGCATGTGTGTTCTCCTTGAGTTGCAAGACCATAGAGGACACGCAGAAACTTGATCGCAGGACAACCAAGCCAAGAGGCAAGATCATGCAAGATCAGGTCCTTCTAGATTGTAGATTCTAGGGAGATTCTTGATCATCCAGGTCATGGTTGCCCCAAAGGTGCTTTTTCAAACGGCAACTGGACTTCCTTGATTTCATTTGAAGCCATTTCGCTTCTCCTCCAAGAAGCTTCTTCAGTTCTGCACTTTGGAGCTTCTGTAATGTTTAATTTCGTTTCTTAGCCGAAGCCATTCCTTGGTCCTTCCTCATATCATCTGTGCTGCTGACATTGTCCCCAATTCAGCGTCCTTTTCTGTCACAATAGCTGCACCTTGGAGCACATTGAAGAGAGAGAAGACATGGGGAGTCCATGTACGACATTGTTTTCAGTCACTAGATTGACACCTAAAAACGAATGGTTGGTTATATCATTTACTAGCTGGATACCCATGCTTCGCAGCAAAACTTTGTGATCGGGCTATGCAGAGGAAATTCAGTTCACAATCCATTGGCTCAGTCGTGGTCGGTGAGTGAAATGCATAAGAGACTATCGCTCCCACCGCCTTGAGTCCGGAAGCAGTTCCATAAGTGGAAGGGGTAGACATTTTGATGAGGCACCGACGTTTAGTACTGTATGGAGCCCCAGGCCGCTCCTGAGTGAAGGAGTGGAATGTCGGCCGGTTTGAACTGAGGTAACGGAATGTGAGGCAACTGGCAGTTGGAAGAGATTTCTTTTCAGGTGGGGAGGGGGAGTGGAACTCCTTAGCATCGGAGCGTGTTAATTTCTGTATTAAGAAATAGTAATGATCCGATGGTCATTTCGAAAAATCCTTTCTAAGCAAGCACCTAGAAGCCAAGAGGAACATACGTGCCAAATTTCAAATTTGTAGGCTTTACGGTTCTGGAGATTTCATGACGAGTGAGCGATACTTGGCTTTTTATATGTATAGATTTACAATGCATTCGCCTGGCATATGTTGTTGTTTCTTCTAGAGAAACAGTCTCTTTTCCTCTCCAGGAAGCTTTTAATTTCCCAAATATTTTTTTCTCTAAATTTCTTTATCAAAAGCATCATCATATATTCTATATTATATACATTGGATATACGAGGATGAAACATAAAAAGGACAATGGCAGGAATTGGGTATGTCTAGTTTAATGGGGGGGGAAAAGGACTAGGAGTGATGTGATTGCAGTCTTCCACTATCTTAGAGGTTGCCCCAAAGAAGAGAGAGTCAAGCTATTCTCCAAATAAGGCAGGAAAAGAGACAATGGATGGAAACTCATCAAGGAGAAAAGCAACCTAGAACTAAGGATAAATTTCCTGACAGTTAGAACAATTAATTAGTGGAACAGCTTGCCTCCAGAAGTTGGGAATTCTCCAACACTGGAAGTTTTAAAAAGAGATTGGACAACTGTTTGTCCAGAATGGTATAGAGTTTCCTGCCTGAGCAGGGGGTTGGACTAGAAGACCTCCAAGGTCCCATCCAACTCTGTTATTCTGTTATATACTCTGTACTTTCAATGAGAAGAGAAGGTCTCAGGCATAAAAATACATAGGATTTTCAGTTGCATTTAGCACTAGGAGAAGGGGCTTGTAAATTTGCCAAAATCTCCAAATCACTGGGTTTTTTTTTTTTTTTTGCTTCAGCACCAAAATAGACCCCTCTGAAAAAAATGAAGTAAAAAGAGAGACTAATTCATTCCATTTTTTTTCTTAATCCAGATTGAGTTTCTAGCTCTGTGCAAAAACCACCTAGTTTTCTCTTTTATTTATATTTATTTGATTTCTACAGCCACCTGTCTGAAACAGGTGACTCCTCCTTTACTGGCATTAGGAGTCTGCTTTAGCATTTGGAATATGTCCCTATGCTCATGAACACGTTTTTATTTCAGAAATGTCAATATCGTTTGTCACCGAATAAAGCATAATGTTGAAATATACAGCACAATTGGTGACTCTTGTGAACCACTCGATGGATTGTTTGTGGCTGCGCTAAATAGCAAACTAGGAAACTACCTTTTAGCCAGAATGCTCTGTTAGCCCAACCAATGTGGTTAGATGCATGGTTTACTATGGTTTCCATTCCTAGAAAACTGAGTGAATGAAATAAATCACAGTTCAATTAAAAATAAATAACCGTGTCTCACACAAAAACAACCAATGCAAATATAAAAACAGCCCAACAAGTCGTACAATCTGAAACCCCAGAGATAATTTTATAGCAGGGTTTTGAGGAAATTTGCTATCTTCCTTAGAATAATTCCTTAAAAATGATGTTCTGTCCAATACGGTTTTGATACGGTAGTATCTATGTGGACTTAAAGATATTTTGGAAAGGTGAATGTGAGGGAGATCAGTGGTTTCTAAATTCCAAAGAGAGAAAAAGACAGAGATTGATAGACCGATAGGTAAGTGATACATAGCTGATTTATAGATAGAGGACAGATAAATAGATGATGGGGGGGTGGAGTGGGAGAGGGAAGGAGATAGAAAGTTAGATAGATGACAAGGAAAAAGATAAAAAATGAATGGATAGATGGATGGATGGAGATAAATGGATGGATGGACGGATGGATAGAAAGATAGATATGGATAGGGATGAATAGAGAGAGATATAGAGATAGGGATGGGTGGATAGATAGATGGGGTGGATAGGGATGAATGTATAGAGAAATAGGGATGGGTTGATGGATGGATAGAGATGGATAGATAGATAGATAGATAGATAGATAGATAGATAGATAGAGATGGATAGTTGGATGGATGGAGTGGATAGAGAGAAATATAAGGATGGATGGGTGGGTGGGTGGTGGGTGGGTGGATGGATGGATGGATAGATAGATAGGGATGGATAGATAGATAGGGATGGGTTGATGGATGAATAGGGATGGATGGATAGGGATTGATGGATGGATAGATAGATAGGGATAGATGGATAGGGATGGATAGAGAGAAATATAGGGATGGATGGATAGAGAGAAATATGGATGGATGGATGGATAGATAGATATGGATAGGGATGAATAGAGAGATATAGAGATAGAGATGGGTGATAGATAGAGAGATAGATGGGGTGGATAGGGATGAATGTATAGAGAAATAGGGATGCGTTGATGGATGGATAGGGATGGATAGATAGATAGATAGATAGATAGATAGGGATAGTTGGATGGATGGGGTGGATAGAGAGAAATATAGGGATGGATGAATGGATGGATGGATGGATAGAGAGAAATATAGGGATGGCTGGATGGATGGATGGGGTGGATCGAGAGAAATATAGGGATGGATGGATGGATAGAGAGAAATATGATGGATGGATGGATGGATGGATGGATGGATGGATGGATGGATGGATGGATAGAGATTCATAGACAAACAGATAGAGGGATTGAGGGATGGTTACCTAGATAAAGATAAATGATATCAAAGCAAGAATTTTCATGCAGGAACATGACTAGGCCAGGGTTAAAAAAGAAGTCCGTGGGAATTAAACCCCACCCCTTTCACCTGTCCTATGTAGAAGTGGGTGGGCTTTCATTTGCGGCCCCGTCATCTTGTCTTATTTGGGACCCTGCCATGGCTGGCTCTCTCCAATATGTTCCTAAATAGTTTTAGGCAATGGGCCACCCGCACAATTTGTGTCAATCATTGGATTGGGAGTCTTCGGAAGTCCTCCTGGGGACGTCTTACCTGGGTGGCCTTTTCTCCTAAGCTTTTCAAAAAGCTGCAGAAATGATGATTTTTTTAAACCAAGTTTCTTTGATGTGCAATTAAAAGCAGGAGAAATCATCGGGCTGTGGATGCCGGGAGGAATTAGCTTCGAGGAACCCAGAAAGGGAGAAGGGGAAGAAGATAAAGAGAACTGTTGACAGCTTGTCATTTAAGCTTAAAAGGTGTGCTAGGAATCTTTTTCTAAAAGGATGGATTCCTTCTCACATTTCAACTTCCTTTTTTGCATATTTCTATATCCTGCAAAGCCAGATTTTTTTTCAGCCCCAAGAAAGTCTTCAGATCCTTAGGACAGGGTGATTTTTCTGGAGAATATGGTTGGTTCCTACTGTATGTTTTGTATTTAAATACTAACTCGATACCCATGCTTTGCTACGAAACTATGTGGTCGGACTTAGTTTTTGGGGAGGAAAATAAGGGAGGGGGAATCTGCCACTACCTACCAGCATCCATTGGTATTCATCTGGCTAGCGTCCTGTCAGTGTGTGAGAGTTGAGGGCTGTTTGGAAACAGAAACAGTATTTGCTGTGTGAGCAAGAAGAAGACAGCAAGGAGCCTGAGCGTGGCTTAGCTCAACTGTTCCGTACTAAAGGCTGCTTGGTGCTGTGAAATTGAAACTAAAACTCCTCTGCTTGTGTTTTGCATTTGGAAGAGATTTCTTTTCAAATGGGGAGAGGGAGTAGAACTCTTTAGCATCAGAGCATGTTAATAATAATATACGAAAAACTAATGTTCTGATGGTCATTTCGAAAATTCCTTTCTTAGTGAGCACTTAGAAGCCAAGAGGAACATACGTGCCAAATTTCAAGTTTGTAGGCTTTATGTTTCTGGAGATTTTGTGATGATATGTGATGGTATTTCTCTTTTATATATATAGATGTGTATTTAACTTTATACATCCATATATACTTAAGCAGAAGAGTGGCATGGTGGCCTACAGGTGGAACTCTCACCTCACAGCCGGGAGGGTTGTGAGTTCGATGCTATGCAGCAGCAGAAGTTTCTATCTCTGGGCGCAATCAGTAATTGTGTACTGTGAACTTCCATGTAGGTGTCAGGAAGGGCATCCGGCCAGTAAATGCTCAAGCTCCATTTATTTGTGCCATCTCCATCCTGTTGTAAGGGATTACAGGGTCATTAAAAGAAACAAAAGTACACATTATGCACTTACAAATGTGTATTCATGAGCTTCTCATATTCTCATGCTCTTACTTTCTATTCTGTGCAGTAGGCTAGGTGCTCTAGTCTAAAAGATACCTTGCAAACTAATATATTTGATTTTCATCCGATCCATTTAGCGGTACATTTGAGCCACTCTTACGCAAATATTTTGGGTTATCTGGACAGCGTTTAAACTTAATATTTTTAACCAAGTGTTTTGTGTTCAGAAAGTTTGAGTAGCAACCCTGTAAAAGAAGCTTCCATTTTTCCTTCCCAGTAAAAGGATACGATATTTAGAAACTGACACAGAAACAAGTCGGTTTCAGAAATGAGCTAAAAGAGAGGTCATTAAGCGAGACTGACTACCTGCATTTCTGTGCACCTTAAATAGGCACTGAATCGACTAAGGAAGGGGGAGGGGAGAACGAAATTAGGAAAGATTTATCTTATTTCCTTCTTTCCTGCACACAGGTAGTCCTCGACTTACAACCAGTTTGTTTAGTGACTGTTCAAAGTTACAACAGCACCGAGAAAAGTGACTTATGACCATTTGTCACACTAATGACTTTTGCATAAGTGCACTTGATGCTGACGTGATCAAAATTCAGATGCCTCACCACTGATTCACAGTTATGACGGTTGCAGTGTCCCAGGGTCATGTCGATCTCCTTTTGTGACCTTCTGACAAGCAAACTCAATGGGGGAAGCCCAATTCACTTAACAACCATGTCCCTAACGGAACCACTGCAGCGATTCACTTAACAGTGTCGAGAAAGGTCGTAAAATGGGGCAAAACTCACTTAACAAATGTCTTGTGGTCGTAAGTCAAGGACTACCTGTATTCTATCCTCTCCCTTCTATACCACCTATCTCCTTCCCTACTCCTGTTTTACTTTACGTTACTCTATTTTTGCAACTGTTTTGCTGAAGCCAAGTACCTTTGCTTCAAAATCTAAAAGCAAAATGCCACTCATGCATTGTCACAAAATCTCCAGAACTATAAAGCCTACAAACTTGAAATTTGGCACTTAATGTTCCTCTTGGCTTCTAGGTGCTCATTAAGAAAGGATTTTTTGAAATGACCATCAGAGCATTAGTATTTTCCTATATTATTATTATTATTAACATGCTCTGAGGCTAAGGAGTTCTACCCCCCCTCCCCACCTGAAAAGAAATCTCTTCCAAATGCAAAACACAAGCAGAGGAGTTTCAGTTTTAGTTTCGGAGCACCAAGCAGCTTTAGTACAGAACAGCTGAGGTAAGCCATTACCAGGCTCCTTGCTATCTTCTTCTTGCTCACCTAGCAAATACTGTTTCAGTTTCCAAACAGCCTCAGCTCTCTCACACACTGACAGGACGCTAGCCAGATGAATACAGATGAATGCTGGTAGGCAGAGGCAGAATTCCCCCCCCCCCACCTTATTTTCCTCCCCAAAAACTAAGCCCCATGACATAGTTTCACACGGATACAGAGCTAGTTTGTGTAGATTGTTTCTAGCTGTTTTGTTTGTTAGTTCAAACAAACTTGGTTTTCCCTCCTTTGGAATTTATATGGTACCCTCCCCCTCCCCCTTAGATGGTTGTTGTTGTGTGTCCCCACCAGCCAGAGGTGTCTTCTGAAATCTGGAGAATACAATACCCTCTTTAAAGCTGCAATTCATTCTTACCCTTGTTTTGTTTCTGTTAGGAGTTGTTGAGTCTCTTGAGTAGCTGCTTCCTCTTTTAACCACAGGAAGCCTCTTCTCTCCAGTTGGGGGGAGGTTCCCGGGGACCCTGTGTGTGCCCTTCTGATGTAAAACAGACCCCCGTAATGGGATCGGTTTCCTGGGCTGTTGGTGAAAGGAGACTCCGTGGTTTCACAACCCCGGGCATCCATCTCAACAAACCACTTAGCCTTTTCATGTAGGTGCCGAAAAAAACCCGACAGTTGGTTTCAGTCAAGCTTCAATTGGTCTCACAAGCTGCAAAAAAGGATGGGTTTGGGTTAGTTGCAGAACTTCACCGGGTGAAGTCGAAAAAGGAGAGTTCCTTTCTTTCTTTCTTTCTTTCTTTCTTTCTTTCTTTCTTTCTTTCTTTCTTTCTTTCTTTCTTTCTTCTTTCTTCTTTCTTTCTTTTCTTTTCTTTTCTTTTCTTTTCTTTTCTTTCTCTTTCTCTTCTGTCTTTTCCTCTCCCTCCCTCTCTTTCTTACTTTCTTTCACTTCCTTCCTTCCATCTTTATTTCTTTCCTTCCTTTCCTCCTTTGTCTTCCTTCTGTCTTTCCTTTTTTTTTTACTTTCTTCTGCTCATTCCTTCCTTCTTTCTCTCTCTCTCTTTCCTTTGTCTTCCTTCCTTCCTTTCTTCTACTTCTTCCTCCCTTTTTCTCTCTCTTTCTTCCTCTTTCTCCCTTCCATCTTTCTTTCCTTCCTTCCATCTTCCTTCCTTTCTCTTTCTCTCTCCCCCTCCCTTCCTTCCATCTTCCTTCCTTTTCTTCCGTCCTTTCATCTTTCTTCTTTTTTTTTCTTTCCCTCCCTCCTCCCTTTCTTTTCTTCCATCTTTTTTCTTCTCTGCGCTTTTTCTAGAGTCTCAGCATCTTTTTTATAGTCTGGTGACCAAAACTGGATGCAGTACTCTAGGTGTGGTCTTACTAAGGCTTTATAGAGTGGTATTAGCACCTCCCTTGATCTCGATTGTATCCCTCTGTTAAAGCAACTTAGGATTGCATTGGCTTTTTTGGCTGCTGCTGCACACTGCTGGTTCCTATTTAGCTGGTTGTCCACTAAGACTCCAAGATCCCTCTCACAGTTACTTCTATTGAACCTGGTTTCACCCAGTCTATATGTATATTTTTGGTTTTTCTTGCCCTAAGTGTAGGACTTTACTTTTCTCTACATTGCATTTCATTTTGTTAGATGCGGCCCAGTGTTCTAGTCTGTTAAGATCCATCTGGATCTTGAGCCTATCTTCTTGGGTGTTAGCTATTCCTGCCAGCTTAGTATCATCTGCAAATTGGGTAAGTTCCCCTTCTATTCCCTCATCTAAGTCGTTAATGAAGATGTTGAAGAGGACTGGGCCTAAGATGGAACCTTCTGGCACCCCACCCCAACCCACTCAGTTCAGCGGAGGTGCAGGGAATGAAAGTTATTATCTCATCTTTGGCGTCAACTTCCTTTTCTCTTTGCTTCTGTTTTTCTTGTTTTGTTTCCCACTTCAAGTAGGTGTACATGACTGAACTTTTAAACAGGATTAGATGCTTAAGCCGCAACCTTAGATAAAGAATCAGGGACGGAAATAGGCAGCGGTTGTGTGTTGCATCTGGTGTTTTAACGGGCCTGACAACTGCCCTACGGAGAGTCCTCAACTTACAACTTCATTTAAAATTGGACAGTTTGAAGTTATGATAGCCTTATGTCCCTGTCATCAAAGTTTACAACGGTCATCCCATGCCAGGAGATGGCAATTCAGGCACGTTGTTGTTGTTGTTGTTATTTTATTATTATTGTTGTTATTGTTTATTGTTGTTGTGGTGGTGGTGGTGGTGGTTAATCTTCGGTGACATTCACAGCCTTTGGGGCTGGTTGGTAGCTCCTAACCAAGGACCTAGGAACTCTTCAGGTAGCATCGGAGTATGTAAGCTGTTCCAAGTTGGGTGGTTTTTTGCAGAATCAGGATATTCAAGTCTGATAAATTCAGTATTTCCAAATAGGTATTGCTCCAAGGGCTCCAGTTACAATTGGGATAACACACGATTTCTTTTTCCAAAGTCGCTCAACTTCAATTTGTAAATCCCGATACTTTGTGACTTTTTTTTTTTTCTTGCTGCTTGTCTTCAATTCATGCATCCCCAGGTATTGCAATGTCAAGGAACCAACCCTTTTCTTCTCAACTATTGTTGTGTCAGGTGTGTTGTGGGCCAAGTGCCTGTCCGTCTGAATTCTGAAGTCCCACAAGATCTTGACTTTTTCATTCTCCAGAACCTTCTCAATCTGATGTTTTCAATAGTTGCTACTATATTATTATTGTTATTGTTGTTATCATCATCATCACTATTTGTTGCACAGTCAGCTGGATTTTCAGACTGGGTTTGGCATTTTTGTCTACCTATCGAGTTCTTACCAAGGACCTGAGATAGGCAAATCTGGGGGTTTGATGGTGTTACAGATATCACCGCAGGATGGAAGCTGTTCCAAGGAAAGCTGCCTTCCGCAATTGACTGATGGCAAATTTCTCAATGCCTATGATGTTCAAGTGGTTGTTTGGGGACTGCACCCAAGGTGCCTAAGACTATTGGTACTACCCTTGCTTGCCCTTGCCTTTTCTATTTGTAGGTCTTCGTATTTTGTTATCTTCTCTGGTTCTTTTCTCTTTTCTTCTGCTGTCTCCAGGCATTGCCACATCCACTATCCAGACTTTTTTGTATTTCTTATCGACAACTGTTAAGTTCGGGGTGTTATGTGGATGTTGTTGTTGTTGTTATTATTGGTAGTCCTCAACTTAACAACAGTTCATTTAGTGACTGTTCAAAGTTACAACAGCGCAGCAAAACAGTAAGTTATGATTATGGTACATTTCACACTTAATGACCGTTGCTGCTTCCTCATGGTCCTATGATCACAAAATAAATCGTGGTAGGCTCCTGGTCATATTGCAGTTGTCCTTTCTCCAACATAAGACAACCAACAGCCTCAAATAATATCAAACTTGATCAGCCACTTGGTTTGCATGCACACCCAAAGTTGAACGAAACATTAAGTGCAGCAAAAGCTAAGTTGAAACTCCTCTGGAATTTCTAGAGACAATTGTCCCATGGGTGGATAAAACCCCTTCTCGAACTTCTAGTAGGCGAGCGATGTTGTGTAAGTTTGGAGAGAGAGAGATAACAACAGGAAAGACCCAAACAAATTCCGAAAAGAAGTGGTATTCTCGTGATTAAAGACAAGGAGCCCAACTCTCATCAGGATGCCCTAACGCATGGTCTCCAGATGTTCCCTCTGGCTTCAAGTCTTCTGCTCTTCGTCAGCTGCCTCGGTTGGTCGTGGGCTGTTTTCAACCACGCCAAGTTTCGGAAAAAACATTGGATTTCCGTTCTCAAGCATCATCTGGTCTCTTTTCTTGCAGCTGCGTGTTTTCACAGTGTGGTCTCTAGCTTGGGGCAAGTGTTTCAAAGCCACCTCCTAACTTTCCCCTAGGCTGGTGGTATTCTCCTCCTCCTCCTCCTCCAACTCCTTCTCTTCCTCCTCTTTTTCCTCTTCCCTCTCCTCCTCTTCCTCCTTTTCCTTCTCCTCCTGTCTCTCCTCTCCCCTCCTTCTCTTCCTCCTCCTCTTCCTCCTCCTTCCTCTCTCTCCTCTCCCTCCTCTTCCCCTTCCTCCTCTTCCTCTTCCTGCTCTTCTTCCTCCTCCTCCGCTTTAAAAGCAGAAATCACACAGAGGTTGTTTAATAGTATTGAGTGAAAGGGACACCCTTAAAAAAATGGAATGGAATTCTTTATTGGCCAAGTGTGATTGGGCACACACAATTTCTGATCCTGGATGGTTTGTTCGTTCTGATGTTACTAGAAACCACGTTTTTTGGTTTGCAGAAAGCCCCACTTTGCTTCTTCATGCTAATCCTCCTACATAGCAGAAACTAAAAACACATATTTGATAGCCTTAAAGATATAAAAGTAATGTTGTTTTAGAAATGCATATCCTGTACAAGAGGAAATGGGTGGTTTTAGTAATTCAGTGTCATTAAGTAGGTCAGATCTGGGCCCCAAAGCAATTGAAGATCTTTGTCAGATTTAAAATCTCTGTGTGTGTGTGTGTGTGTGTTAGGTACACATAGAGAGGTTGTTTTGGGAAGTCTAGCTTGAGGTTCATATTGAATGTTTGTTTGTTTTCCCTTCTTTTCTCTCTTTCTTCTCACCTCTGTCTGAACTTGAAAACTAGTAGGAATAGAAGGAAGTTTTGGAACTTTTAAGTCTATAGAGATTCTCAATCATCCAGGTCATAGTTGTTCCAAAGGTGCTTTTTCAGGAGGCAACTGGATTTCCAAGTGGCCTCAATGCCCCTGTTAAAAGGATGCAAATGACCAGCTGTCTGCAAGAAATATAAATCCTTCTGTTTCCCACCATCCAGTCAGAGCTGAAGAAGCTTCTCGGATGAGAAGCGAAATGTCTTCAAAAGGAAAAAAACAAAGGCCAGTTGCCTCCTGAAACTGGGATAGATTGGAACTTTTGGCAAGTTGGGCTAATTTCTGGAAAACATTTTGCGAAGACTTTATTCTGTGGAAATCACTGGAAGGTAGAAGGAAAGAGAAGAGGACAGCCAATAGTAAGGTGGATAGTTACAGTGGAGATGGGTGCACCACCTGGAGAACGTAGAACAACCGAGCTGGAAGGGACCTTGGAGGTCTTCTAGTCCAACCCCATGCTCGAGCAGGAGACCCCATACCATTCTGAACAAATGGTTGTCCAATCTCTTGAAAGCCTCCAGTGATGGAGCACCCACAACTATCCACAACTGGTGGGAAGCTGTTCCAAACGGTCATAAGTCACTTTTTTTTCAGTGCCCTTGTAACTATGAACGGTCAGTAAATGAACTGTTTCTAAGTCGAGGACTACCAGTATAGTCCCGTCGGTTGTAATAAAAACATACAAGATCGGAACAACAACAAAGAAGAAATCTTTAATTTGTACAAATACAGATCATTCTCCGCTTATAGTCAATTACGCCATCAGTCAATTTCAAAAGGCAGCCTTACTTGGAACAGCTTACATCCTGTGATGTTAGCTGTAAACACCATCAAATAACCATTTTAGATAAATGGTGTTCCAGATTAGAACGAGGTTACAGGTTAAATTGCCCTGGAGAACATTTATCTATGTGGTTGTTAGGCCTTGAAAAAAACGGGATGGTGTTCAATTAATTGATCAATCAGTTGTACCTGATGGAAAGAGCTGTGCTATATCATTTTAGATGCTAGATTTAACAGCGTTTGGGTGATTCTTCTTTTGTAAGTACAGATATTCCTCAACTTACAACAGTTCATTTAGTGATCGTTCAAAGTTACAACAGCACTGAAAAAAAATGATTCATGACCGTATTTCACACTTACAACCATTGCAGCATCCCTGTTAAAATTCAGACATTTGGCAATTGACTCATATTTACGACGGTGGCAGTCCCCTGGGGTCATGTGATCCCTTTTTGCGACCTTGTGACCTATAAGTCTAAGCCACTTATGGCAACCATTTTAAGTGCAGGGATTCACTGAACAAAAATTTGGCCAGGAAGGTCATAAAATGAGGTAAAATTCACTTAGTGACCGTGTCGCTTAGCAACAAACATTTTGGGCACAGTTGTGGCCGTACGTCTCTATTGCCTATGGATGTGCCAAGCTGAAAAATCTCTAGGCCAACTCTGCTGCATTGGGGGATGAAGATAAGCTGAGAAACCTTTTTAGACTTCGACTCCGACACCGTATCCTGATTAAACAGGATATTTTAATTATTTATTACTTAAATTTGGGGAGGGGCTGCCCAACTCTACCGCAATTCCAGGCAGTGCAAAATCACAAGAAATGTGAAAGAAAATAAACTCAAGGTCCGGGGGCCAGATCCGGCCCGCAAGCTACTTAGATCTGGCCCACAGGGCCGCCCAGGAAACGTTGAAAGACAAGCCAAGGGTGCCTGCCAGTGAAAAAGGAGCTCGGGAGGCCCACATGCGACCCTCCACAGCTCTGTTTTTGCTGGCAGAGGGTTGCAGGAGGCTGTCGCAGCCAAAAATGGAACTCGGGAGCCCATTTTCTCTGGCAGAACGCTTGGGCCACCACAGGCGTCCCCGACATGAGTGACATTGAGCTGGCCACACCCACCCCGGCCCCCTGAAGTCAAACACAATCCTGATGCAGTCCTCAATGAAATCAAATTTGATACCCCTGACCTAGGTTACCCCTGACGTTTAAAACTACCCTTCTACCCCAAAGCAACAGTTGCATCCAATTCTGGGCAGGACATTTTATCACAGTAGTGATTTAAGAGCTGACCAGCTGATGTAATGATGGGAATGAGTCAGCAAAGCTTTTGGCTGTTATCCCTTTAAGAGCCTGTATAATAAGAAGAGGCCCTGCTAGGGCGGCTTTGTCTGCCTGCCTGCCTGCCTGTCTCTGACTCTCTCTTTCTCTCTCTCTTTCTCTCTCCCCTTCCCCCTCCCCCCTCCCTCCCTCTCCTCCTCCTCCTCTGCTATAATTGCTGCTTGTTTGACCTCTGCTTGTAGTACATGTATGTATAGTATATATTCTTTTGTAGATAAAACCACTACCTCTTTAGCTGTTATTGCCTCTGGATTGTCTCATGTAGTAAAGCTGTGCGCGCTCTGGCACAGTTTAAGGATTTTAAGAAATTGGAGCATACCCATAGGGGTTCAACCAAGTTGGTAAGGGGCCTGGAGGGGAACTTTTTCCAAGGAATGCATGATGAAAGTGTTTTATTTTTATTTATTTACTTGTCAAATTGTTTACAAGATAATAGGTATAATAAGTAAAACATAGTTATGAATACATGGATATATATAAGAAAAATAAAATATAAAGGAAACAGTAGGACAGGGACGGTAGGCACGTTGGTGCACTTATGCACGCCCCCTGCAGACCTCTTAGGAAAGGGGTGAGGTCAATAGTAGACAGTCTAAGGTTAAAGTTTTTGGGGTTTGAGGAAGAAACCACAGAGTCAGGTAGAGTTTCCAGACATTGACCACTCTGTTGCTGAAGTCATATTTCCTGCAATCAAGTTTGGTGCGATTAACCTTGAGTTTGTATCTGTTGTTTGCTCTTGTGTTATTATGGTTGAAGCTGAAGTATTCATTGACAGGTAAGTCATTGCAATGTATGATTTTATATACTATACTTAGATCGGACCGAAGGCAGCATAGTTCTAGATTTTCAAGGTCTAGAATTTCGAGTCTGGTGGCATAAGGTATTCTGCAACGAGTAGAGGAGTGGAGAACTCTTCTTGTAAAATATTTCTGGACTTTCTCAACTGTGTTAATATCAGATACATAATGTGGGTTCCAGACTGATGAGCTGTATTGGTCTAGCAAATGTTTTGTATGCTCTAGTTATTAGTGTAATATTACCAGAGAAAAAATTACGTAGGATTAGGTTAACAACTCTTAATGCCTTTTTGGCTATGTAGTTACAGTGGGCTCTAGCACTTAGGTCATTTGAGATGAGTACTCCAAGATCCTTGACAGAGTTTGGATCATCAACAAGGTCTGGACTATTCAGCCTGTATTTTATTTTCTGATTTTTTTTTTGCCAATATGTAGGACAGAGCATTTATTTGTTGAGATTTGAAGTTGCCATTTGTTTGACCATTCTAATACGTAGTAAAGGTCTTTTTGAAGGGTAGCAATATTGTCTGTAGTGTTGAATAGCTTTACATCATCAGTGAAGAGAACGCAGTTGCTCTTGATATGATCACAGAGGTCATTTATGTAGAGTATGAAAAAAGTTGGTCCTAGAATACTGCCTTGGGGGACAACACTGTTGACAGGTGTAGAATTTGATAGGACGCTCCCAATTTTGACCATTTGTTGTCTGTTTGACAGGAATGCTTCTATTCAGTTATGCAGGTGTCCAGAGATACCATAAGATTTTAGTTTTAGGAGTAGTTTGTCATGTACCACTGAATCAAAGGCTTTGCAGAAGTCTATGTAGATTGTGTCTATTGCTTTGCCCTGATCGAGTTGTGTAGTCCATATGTTTTTGCAATATAAGAGTTGCAGATTACATGATAGTTTTTTCCTAAAACCAAATTGTTTATTAGAGAGTAGGTTGTTTGTTTCTAAGTGGAGGATGATGGATTGGTTAATATTTGATTCCAGAACTTTACAGGTGATGCAGCATAAGGAGATTGGTCTGTAATTTTCAACTAGGCTGGGGTCTCCCTTTTTGAAGATGGGGATGACCGTGGCTTGTGACCATAGTTTTGGCAAGGAGCTGGTCCTGAAAGATTTTTCAAAGATTATGCTTAGAGGTTCTGCTATGGCAGTGGATAGCTTTTTTAAGAAGTAGGCACATATTCCATCCGGTCCAATAGATAAGAGATCATTTTAGATTGCGTAATGCTTTTTCAACATTGTCTTCTGTAAAATCGATATGTGTTAGATCATTGTAGTTGTCTGTGGTTCGACTAGGAAATACTGGGCATGATCCATTGCTGTTTACAAATACTGAGCCAAAGAATATGTTAAAGAGGTTGGCTTTAATAGTGTCGTCATTGCAGTCTTTACCATTAGGTCCTTTAAGGGGTGGGATGGACCTTGAGTCTTTTAGTTTGTTGTTTATAAAATTGTAGAAAGCACAGGTGGAATTGGTGCGTAGAAGGTTTTCTTCTTGTTTAATGTGATAATTGGTGCATTCAGTTTTTATCTGGTGGCATAAATTTTTGTATCGGCTTTTGAAATTGGCAACATGACCAGATTTGTTTTTCCGCCAAAGTGATTTCTTTTTGGATTGAAGCTTCCTTATTGTTTTGGGTAATTTGTTTTTTCTGGTTTTGGGAGTTGTTAATGGTACATATATTTTAATGACTCTTTTGACTTCAAGTAAAAATATGTTATAATGGTCTTCTACAGTATTGCATCCAGAGAATAGAAATTGCCAATCAAGGGATGAGAGATCATTGTTTATAAGATCTTAGTTGCCTTTTTTGAAGTTATAATTGGGGATTCCATCGTTGTGATGATTTTTGTGTGGACGTATGTTGAGACAAAAGTCAATCATGTTGTGGTCACTGTTGGAAAAGGGTTCTTTAATTTGTATTCTGTAAATTGAATTCAAACTATTGCAGAAGATGAGATCGAGGCAGTTAAGTCTAGTGTTGTTGGTTACTAGTTGTTCTAGTCCCAGATTTGTTACTGCATTGTAGAAGATTGCATGTGTGGGTTCAGTTGTACATTCGTTAAGGGTCCAGTTAATATGAGGTAGATTGAAGTCACCAAGAAAGATAAAAGCGTGTGGGCAGGATGCTGCCCATGTTAGTGTTAGTGCCATGTTAGTGCCATGTTAGTGTTGGTTTTGTCTAGTCTGGAGAACTGTAGGGAGATAAACTTCCAGTATCTGAAAGACTCCCATGAAAAGGGGCAGAATTGCTTAACACTGTTCCAGAAGACAAGACCAGAAACAGAGAGTTTAAATTAAGGTGTATGTATGTGCCTGCCTGCCTACCTACCTGCCTACCTACCTACCTACCTATTTTAAGGACAAGAGATTCTAAACAATGGAATAGACCACTTCAGAAAGTGTCTAATGAGACTTTTTCTCTCTCTCTGGAATGTTTGAATAAAGGCTGGATGGCCATCGGTCTGGGATGCTATAGTGGTAGAGGAGGGATTGGACTGTACGATTGGCAAGTTCCCTTCCAAAAGTTGTGTTTTATCATTAATTTGATAGAACTGTTTATGGACAGGGAGAAAAGTAGGTACTTAAATTCTGCTCCCTGCCATCACTGCATCATTCATCTTTTTCTTTCTTTCTTTCTTTCTTTCTTTCTTTCTTTCTTTCTTTCTTTCTTTCTTTCTTTCTTTCTTTCTTTCTTTCTTTCTTTCTTTCTTTCTTTCTTTCTTTCTTTCTTTCTTTCTTTCCTTCCTTCCTTCCTTCCTTCCTTCCTTCCTTCCTTCCTTCCTTCCTTTCCTTCTCCTCTTTCTTTTTCTTTCTTTCCCTTTCCTTCCTCCTTCCTCTCCTTTCCTTCCCTCCCCTCCCCTGCCTCCATCTCTTTCTTTCCCTTTTCTTTCCTTCCTTTCCTTCCATCCCTTCCATCTACTATTACCAATAAAGAAAGTTGGACTAAATGATGCTGCATGGAGCAAAGGTAGGCCTCTATGTCTCTTAGCTATTTAGCTAGTGTCTTTCTGGAGTTTGACAACTCAGATCTCTTGCATGAAAGGTGGCTGGGTGACTTTGGGCCAATCACTAGAAGATGATGAATTCTAGTCCTACTTTAGGCATGAAAGCCAGATGTGTGTCTTTGGCCAATCACTAGGAGATTGTGAGTTCTAGTCCTATCTTAGGCATGAAAGCCGGCTGGGTGACTTTGGGCCAATCACCAGGAGACAAAGGGATCTAATCAATAAAATTAAAAACTGGGTACCAGTAACATTGGATCATAAAATGATCTGTAAGGTTGAAAGAAGTAGTATTTTTACCTCCTCAAATATGACAGGATCTCATTCTCACATCCACAATTTGAGGAGGGAGGAAATTACACCCCCAGGACTTAAAAGTTGAAATTCATCTTTACATTAGGTTTCTCTCTCTCTCTTTCTCTCTCTCTCTTGGTAAGGAAGTCTTGCTTAGAAGCAGCTGCTTTGAACAAATGGGAAATTTACACCCTTGCGTAAGAGCTAGTCCATTTTCTTAATGGAATATGCAACTTGAAGATAATCCTAGATCTAAAGACTTGAGACATTTATATACTTAGAATACTTACTTTATCTCTAAATGGTTTTATCTGTAGAGGAGGATTATCTCCTGCTAGTAAAGTCCGCACACACAAACACACACAGAATCCAAATTTAAGCTGTTGGATTTCATGAGCTAAAAGACTCTCCCTCCCCCGTAAACTGTAAATTATGCATGTGGGGAAGGGCATGAAAAGACAGTGCCCGTCTTTGGGAAGAAAACAATTTAGTGAGTGAATTGCCGGTTGAAGTATAATTATTTGAATCTCAGGCTTGATCCACTGTAAACAAGAAGAAACTCTTGGAAAGTGTCTTGCCCTTAAGACTTTTCGCTTCCGGGATCAGTCTTCCCCCGTGTGGTCCTGACTTAAGGCTCTATGCTATGTGTCACTGGATGGTGCACGTATAGTCCTCGAAGTATGACCAAGGTTGCACCTTAACCAACTCCAAACCAATAAACTCCGAGACAAGCATTTTCTCAAAGTTCCATTTTGTTAGAGTTGTCATATTGGCACATCTGGGAAAACCCGAATCGGAGAGTTCCATGTTTTCCCTTCCCAATTCAAAGATCCATCCCCTGCACCCAACAATTCATCACGTGGCCCAATCAAACCTGTGACCCAACTGAAGACATTCCTCTCCAGGTGCAGGGCAACATGTCCTTGACTCTCTGAGAAAGAGTGTTATTGAGTCTGATCCTCCACCTCTCTATGAAATCTCCCCTCCCAAATTCCCAGGCACTGAATGTGGCAGCCTCGAAGCTTCCAAGTAAAATGTGGTGTCCAAGGCTGACACGACCACAATCGGAATGAGAATTTCTTGTTGCTAAACAAGGCAGTTGTTAAGTGACTGCCTCTCATGTATTTTTGCCCTAGTTGTTAAGTGAATCCCTACAAGTGTTAAGTGAATCTGACTTCTCCCATTGACATTGCTTTCCAGACGTTGACTGGGAAAATCACGAACGGTGATCACATGACTTCTGGGACATTGCAACCATCATAAGTATATGCCTGTTGCCAAGCATTCGAATTTTGATCGTGTAACGTTAATTGTGTCCTGCAACAGTTATATGTGTGAAAAATGACCCTAAGCCATGTTTTTCAGTGCCGTTGTAACTTCAAACGGTCGCTTAAGTAAATGGTTTTAAGTCAAGGGCTACTTGTATAGTTTTTCATCATCAATTTACTGAAAACAGACCCCTCTCTTCCACCAAACCTGGCACTCCACATATCTACGCGCAAGAATCTTAAGAGTAGTTATTAAACACAACAGCAAATGAGTCAATTAAAAGTGAAGTGTCCTTCAGTTGGAGCTCAACTCCTGTTGACTTTGTAGCTTTCTGGGCAGCCGTAAGAAATAGTTTTAGCGGTGATGTTCTTCTAGGAGGATTTAATTTTAAGGAGGATTATAAATTTATTATTATTATCATTATCATAATCATCATTATTATTATAAATTATTTATTATTGTTGTTGTTATTAATCTTTAGTGAGATTCACAGCCTTTGGGGCTGGTTGGTAGCTCAACAGCTCGAGTCCTAACCAAGGACCTAGGAACTGTTCAGGTAGTGTTGGAAGATATAAGCTGTTCCAAGTTGGGTGGTTTTTTGCAGAATCAGGATATTCAAGTCTGATAAATTCAGTATTTCCAAATAGGTATTGCTCCAAGGGCTCCAGTTACAATTGGGATAACACATGATTTCTTTTTCCAAAGTCGCTCAACTTCAATTTGTAAGTCCCGATACTTTGTGATTTTTTTTTTTTTTTGCTGCTTGTCTTCAATTCATGCATCCCCAGGTATTGCAATGTCAATGAACCAAACCCTTTTCTTCTCAACTATTGTTGTGTCAGGTGTGTTGTGGGCCAAGTGCCTGTCCATCTGAATTCTGAAGTCCCACAAGATCTTGACTTTTTCATTCTCCAGAACCTTCTCAACCTGATGTTCCCAGTAGTTGTTACTACTACTACTATTATTATTATTAATCACATAGTCAGCCAGGTGTTCAGACTGAGTTTGGCATTTTTGTCTACCTATCGAGTCCTTACCAAGGACCTGGAATAGGCAAATCTAGATGTTTGATGGTGTTAATCAAACAGGATATCGCCGCAGGATGCAAGCTATTCCAAGGAAGGCTGCCTTCTGCAATTGACTGATGGCAAATTTGTTAGTGCCTATGGTGTTCAAGTGGTGCTCCAGTTGTTTTGGGATTGCACCCAAGACGCCTAAGACTATTGGTACTACCCTTGCTTGCCTTTGCCATAGTGGCTCTATTTGTATTTGTAGGTCTTTGTGTTTTGTTATCTTTTCCAGTTCTTTCTCTTCTAGTCTGCTGTCTCCAGGCATTGCCACATCCACAATCCAGGCTTTTTTGTCATTCTTATCGACAACTGTTAAATCCGGGGTGTTATGTGGCAGATGCCTGTCTGTCTGGATTCTGTAGTCCCAGAGCAATTTAACTTTTTCATTTTCTATGACTTTTTCTATTTTAGAAACTGCATAGGCAGCACTTACTGTCTGTTCCTGTCTTTTCAATTCTGGTTGTTGTATTAATATATATTATATATTTGATAGATAGTTATAGATATAGATAGATCCATATCCAGTAGCTGGAAACTTCATGCAGCTCTTTTATTCAGATACAGGTAGTAAGGCGGAACTAGAACTCACAGTCTTCCTGTGATTAACCCAAAATCACCCAAACAGCTTACATGCCTAAAGTGGAACTAGAACTCACAGTCTCCTGGTTTCTAGCTCAGCACTTAAGGTGCTGAGACTAAACTGACTTTCAATTTCTGCAGTGTAAATCAAGATGTTAACAATACACTGCATATATTGAAAGCCAATTTGATCCAATGGTTAATGTGCTGGCTTAGAAACCAGGAGATGGTGAGTTCCAGTTCCATCTTAGGCATGCATGTAAACTGGTTGGGTTGACTGGGTCAGTCATAGGAAACTGGGAGTTCTAGTACCACCTTAGGCAGGGTGACTTTTGGCCAGTCACCAGTAGACAGTGAGTTCTAGTCCTGCCTGAAGCATGAAAGTTGGTTGAGTGACTCTGCACCAATTGTACGGAGGCTGTGAGTTCTAGTCCCACTTTAGGCATGTAAATTGGTTGGGTTGACTTTGGGTCAATCACAGGGAGACTGTGAGTTCTAGTTCCGCCTTAGGCATGAAATCCAGCAAGGTGATTTTCGGCCAGTCACCAGGAGACAGTGAGTTTTAGTCCTGCTTGAAGTATGAAAGTTAACTCACTGCTTGAAGTATGAAAGTTAGTTGGATGACTCTGCACCAATCATATGGAAGCTGTGAGTTCTAGTCTCACCTTAGGCATGTAAGTTGGTTGGGTTGACTTTGGGTCAGTCACAGGAAACTGGAAGTTCTAGTTCCGCCTTAGGCAGGGTGATTTTTGGCCAATCACCAGGAGACAGTGAGTTCTAGTCCTGCCTGAAGCATGAAAGTCGGTTAAGCGACTCTGCATCAATTGTAGTCCCACCTTAGGCATGTAAGTTGGTTGCGTTGACTTTGGGTCAATCACAGGGAGACTGTAAGTTCTAGTTCCGCCTTAGGCATGAAATCCAGCAGGGTGATTTTTAGCCAGTCACCAGGAGATAGTTCTAGTCCTGCTTGATGTATGATAGTCAGCTGTGTGACTGCGCCAATCGTATGGAGACTGTGAGTTCTAGTTCTGCACGTACGCTGGTTGGGTGACTTTGGGGTACCTCCTACATCATATGGGGCACCTTCCTACATCAGAAACCCCTCCCTTCTTTAAAAGAAGCATCAAAAGCGAATTCCCTCTCATGCCATTGCACGAGGCTAGGAAAGATTAGTTAAAATCTTTGCAACTCCTGGCACTAATTTGGGCACACACGCACTTAACATTTTGAATACCTCACCGCCTGCTTTCTTATTCTACCCATCATTTACTTTCCGTGAGGGCAGAATTGCAGAGCTGGCGTCTTCCTTCAGCGCTATATTTGCATTCGGTTCGCTTGAGCAGTTTCTGAACTTGATTGTAAAATTGAGATCTTAAATGCCAAGGAAATGCTGAATTCACCTGAAAAAGAGACATTAAGAAGCAGGAACAAAAGCTCTGGATTGGAGCATTATCTTGCTCTGCCATTCTTATTACTGGGCACCTCATTTAGCAAGCTATTACCAAATTAATTTTGCAGAAAGCAACTTGACTTGCAACAAGAGTCGATACAACAAAAACATGGAATCTTTTTCTTTTCTTTTTTTCTTTCTTTTTCGGCTAAGGAAGCAAAACAGCTGTTTGCGGCATTACAAGTAGTCTTCGACTTAAAACGGTTCATTTAGTGACCGTTCAAAGTTACAACGGCACTGAAAAAAAGGTGGCTAATGACTCGGGGTGGGATTCAAAAATCCCAACCACCGTTCTCTGCCCTGTTGCTGGGTGGGCGTGGCCACGGTGGGCGTGGCCTACCGGAACTTCCAGGAGGGCGGTTTTTCACCATCCGCAGAGTCCAAAGGTTTCCTTTGGGCCTCTGGGAGGGTGAAAACAGCCTCCCCTGGGCTCCAGAGGCCCTCCGGAATCCAGAAACAGGCCCGTTTCCGGACTTCCAGAACTTCTGGGAAGGCTATTTTTCATCCTCCCAGAACCTCCACGTGAACTGTTCACTTACCTGCATCCAAAACGGGCTGCGAGGAGACTCCTGGGAGGGGTGGGATGGGCGAGGCAAGCCGGTTGGTTCAACTACCGCAGTGGTGGCTAACTTTTTTGGGCTTTTGTGCCACAAATTAGTTGCGTACACACCCAGAATGCAATCCGCGTGGTGCCCCCACGTTCCCTGCGCATGATTATCCCCCCCCCCGCCCTCTTACCTGCACTGCATCTCCCAGCTGATTTTCGGCCCGTTTGAGGCCTTTTTCGGCCTGCCAGAGGCTGGAGGGAAGCCTCTGCAGACTTTGCAGGATGAAAAATGGGCCCATTTCTGGTATTTCCGGAAATACAGGAAGTGATGAAACGGGCTTATTTTTCATCCTTCAAATCTTGCAGAGGCTTCCCTCAAGCCTCTGGCAGGCCAAAAAAGGACCGAAAATCAGCTGGGAGGCGCATACATGCACAGTAAGGTAAGTTTCCCTAGGGCTTACGTGCCTGCACGTGCCACCTGTGGTACACATGCCATAGTTTCGACATCACAGAACTACCGGTTTGGTGAACCAGGTGTAAATTTAATATCCGGTTTGCCTGAACCGGCTGAATCCCACCCCTGCTTATGACCGTTTTTTCATAGCTACGACCTTTCCAGCATCCCCAAGATCATGTGATCAAAATTCAGATGCTTGGCAACTGACTCATATGTATGGCCATTGTGCTGTGTCCTAAGATCATGCGATCCCCTTTTGCGACCTTCCGACAGGCAAAGTCCATGGGGAAGCCAGATTCACTTAACAACCAGGTTACTCATTTATCAACTCTAAGGAATCAAAATAACCTTGAACTCCCCAACTCCTCCAACCCCCCCCCCCCCCCCCCCGCCCTTCATTCCTTATAACATTTTTGGCAGCTGAATCTCAGAGCTGACAACTTGCTTAACCACTGTGACAAGAAAAGGTTGTAAAATGGGGCCAAATTCATTTAAAATTTAAATGTCTCACTTAACAACAGAATTTTGGGGCTCAGTTGTGATCGTGAATCGAGGACTAACTATATAAAAACAAGCCCATTGATAATCACTTTGATTATGCGAGGGTGGAATACACAGGGGTGATCAATCTGCAGCTCTCTTATGGGCTGCAGAGGCCTTGCCGTACACAGAAGTTCCTGAAGGTCTCCTGACACCGAAAAAGAGGCCAGGGACGATGCGCGCAAGTCAGGTTAATCAGTGGATGACGTCCTCTGAAAATAAGACCTGGTGCCTTTTTTGGTGGCAAAAAAAAAATATACGACAGGGTCTTATTTTGGGGGAAACACGGTATTAGGAAGTTTCTACTTAATTTCCAGTTGCTTTGCATAGTCATGTTGACATTCCAGAAAAAGTGCAGAGAAGAGCAACCAGGGTGATTAGGGGACTGGAGGCTAAAACATAGGGTGGATGGTTACAGGAACTGGGCATGGCTAGTCTAGTGAAGAGAAGGACCAGGGGAGACAGGATAGCGGTCTTCCAATATTTGAGGGGCTGCCACAGGGAGGAAGGGGTCAAGCTATTATCTAAAGCGCCTGAAGACCAGACAAAGAATAATGGATGGAAACTGAACAAGGAGAGATTCAACCTGGAATTAATAAATTTTCTGACAATGAAAGCAATCAACCGATGGAACAGAAGTTGCCTTCGGAAGTTGTGGGAGCTTCATCACTGGAGGCTTTCAAGGAGAGATTGGACTGCTATATGTCGGAAATGGTGAAGGGTCTCCTGCTTGGGTGGGTGGGGGGGTTGGACTAGATGACCTACATGGTCCCTTCTGACTCTTGATTATCTGTTATCTGCTCCTCTCCTTGATTAGTTTCCATCCATTATTTTTTTTCTTGTCCTGCCTTCTGGTACTTTGGAAAATAAGTTGACCCCCTCTCATATACACTCCGCACATCCCTGATCCATAGAGCCTGACATACACCACGTTCGCTCCTGAAAACACACAAGAAACTCTTTCTTAAAAATAAATAAATAAAATAAAGACCAAAAAAAAAACCCCAACAACAAGGAGGCGGATTCAGAGGTTTCGTGGGTTCAAGACTTCCAACCGCGAAGGCCTTTGTATTGCGATGGTCTCCCACTGGGGCTCCCAGCCTAGGTGAGCAGGGAGTTGTAGCAAGCAGTAAGTATCACAAAGGGGAAGGAAGACCTTTCACTCCGTAAAATATTTCTGCCCCTTCCACATCTCAGGTTTTCTTAGCGAGGGGAAAGAGCATCTTCAATTACCAACCCCCGGCTCCGATAGTAGCTTTTATTTAGGATGCTGTAAAAATAGTCATTTCTACGCTCATAAAATGGCCTCCGACTCATTTTCTCTGCAGCGAGCTTTCCGATGGAATAACTGTCTCTCTCTCTCTCTTTCTTTCTCTCTCTCTCTGGGATATTTTTTCCCCCTTTTTTTGAGGAAGAGAGACTTTCTCTGCCTTGTGTATTTTATGTACCAAAATAAAAGACACACCGTTTTACAAATTTTATTAGGCTTTTAATTCATAGCGTGTGCGCCGTAGCCTTCTTTTTGTTCTCCTCAGCTGTCGTTGAGCGTAATATTGCCTAGAATATTCTTCGATCTAGGAAGAAGTGGGCAGATGGAACGATTGATTTAAAAATAAAGAAATGAATGTAGAGATTTGGGGAGCCATCCTTTTTGGTATTTGCCGAAGCAAGAATCCATTTGGGATGGGACCATTATAAATGTGTGTGTTTGAAGGCATCTCAGGAGCTTCCAGGCAATAGTTACCAACCTGCCCATCTTCTCTGTTCTGGAATAGGAAAATAGAGAGTTTGCTCTTTTTTGGTAAAGATTAGATTCCAAAGGTTTATCCTCTGGTTTAGAGAGAATTCATCCCATCCCCATCCCCTGAAAATAACATTCCAGGTCAAGGGACTCCAAACTTAGTAACTTTAAGACTTGTGGACTAAAACTCTCAGAAGTTCATGCTGACTGAAGAATTCTGGGAGTTGAAATCCATCAGTCATAAAGTTGCCAAGTTTGGGACTCCTGTCCTAGACAGATGATAGGAGCAGAGGTGGTATTCAGCAGGTTCTGATCAGTTCTGGAGAACCGGTAGCAGAAATTTTGAGTAGTTCGGAGAACCGGTAGCGGAAATTTTGAGTAGTTCGGAGAACCGGTAGCAGAAATTTTGAGTAGTTCGGCGGAAATTTAGAGTAGTTTGGAATACCACCTCTTGACTGGCTCTGCCCCCATCTATTCTCTCCCTCCTGAGTCCCAGCTGATTGTCTGGTTTTTATTTTGTTGCCCTGCACAGGAGAACAGAGCTGGAAAGCAGGTTAGTGGGGAGAGAATGAGGATTTTACAGTATCCTTCCCCTGTCACATCCACCAAGCCACGCCCACAAAACCGGTAGTAAAAAAAAATTGAATCCCACCACTGGATAGGAGAATATGGAGAAATTTTATTTGAGAAGAAGAGCTGAAGAAACTTCTTGGATGAGAAATGAAAAATCTTCAAAGAAAAACCAAGAAAGTCCAGTTGCCTCTTGAAAAAAACACCTTTGGGACAACCATAACCTGGATGACTTGAGAATCTCCATAGACATTTAGCTATGCATTTTGGGATGAACACCCTTCGAATGATGCGGGACAGAGCTGAAGAAGCTTCTTGAATGAGAAGAGAAATGTCTTCAAATAAAAACCAGAAACTTTGGTTGCCTCTTGAAAAAAGCACCTTTAGGACACTTGAGAAGATAGTTTACTTTCTAACAGATGGTGATGGGTGGAGAACTTCTCAGATCTTGCTCAAACACTTGAACCATTCCGGACAAGTGGTTGTCCAGCCTCTTCTCAGAAGCTTCCAATTTTGGAGCACCCACAACTGAAAAATAACCGCTCCACTGATCCATTGTTAGGAAATATCTCCTTAGTAGTTCTAGGTTGCTTCTCTCCTTGTTGAGTGTCCATCCATTGCTTCTTGTCCTGCCTTCAGGTGCTTTGGAGAATAGGTTGACCCCATCTTCTTGATGTATGCCCCTCAGATACTGGAAGACTGCTATCATACCACCCCAAGTCCTTCTCTTCGTTGTTGTTAGTTGCAAAGTCGTGTCCGATCCATCGCGACCTCATGGACAATGTTCCTCCAGGCCTTCCTGTCCTCTACCATCTTCTGGAGTCCATTTAAGCTCACAACAACTGTTTTCAGTGACTCCCTCCAACCACCTCATTCTCCGTCATCCTCTTCTTCTCCTTTTGCCCTCAGTCGCTCCCAGCATTAGGCTCTTCTCCAATGAGTCCTTCCTTCTCATGAGGTGGCCAAAGTATTTTGAGTTTCATCTTCAGGATCTGGCCTTCTAAAGAGCAGCCGGGTTGATCTGGATCTGGATCTGGGCGCACTTCGCACAGTCACTTCCGCCCTCGTCATCTCCCGCCTGGATTATTGCAATGCTCTCTACATGGGGCTCCCCTTGAAGAGTCTCCGGAGGCTGCAGCTTGTCCAGAATGCAGCCGCGCGGGTGATCGTGGGTGCTCCTCGGAGCTCCCACGTTACACCGCTTCTCCGCAGGCTGCACTGGCTTCCTGTGGCCTTCCGGATTCGATTCAAGGTGGTACTGACAGTATTTAAAGTGCTCCATGGCTCGGGACCTGGGTACTTACGGGACCGCCTGCTGCCATCATCAACCTCCCGCCGCCCAGTACGCTCCCACAGGGTTGCCCTCCTCGGGGTACCGCCGCCCGGCCGTTGTCGGTTGACGGCCCCGAGGGTTCGGGCTTTCTCTGTGGGAGCCCCCTCCCTTTGGAATGATCTCCCCCCGGAGATACGGGCTATGACGGATATTCTGACCTTCCGGCGCGCAGTGAAAACCCTATTTTTTCAACAGGCTGGCCTGGCCCAGTAACTGTATCTTAGTTTTTTAACTTAATTTTAATCGGGGTTTTATTAGTTTTTAATTTGTAACTCTATTTTTGGGTTAGACAGCCGGATCAATTTGGTTTAATTTATTTTAAATTGTATTTATTGAGTATTTATTATGTGTTTTTAGTAGGCTGTACACCGCCCCGAGTCCCTTTTTGGGAGAGGGAGCGGTATAAAAGTTTAATAAAATAAATAAATAAATAAAATAAATAAATAAATAAAATAAATAAATAATAAATAAATCACCTCTAAGACTGACTGGTTGGATCACCTTGCAGTCCAAAGGATTCCAGCACCATAGTTCAGAGGCTTCCATTCTTTGGCGCTCAGCCTTCCTTATGGTCCAACTTTCATAGCCATACATTGCAACTGGGAAAACCATAGCCTTGACTGTGCACACTTTTGTTGGCAGGGGCAAGTCTCTGCTTTTTAGTATGCTGTCTAGATTTGCCATAACTTTCCTCCCCAGGAGCAAGTGCCTTTTAATTTCTTGGCTGCAGTCCCCATCTGCGGTGATCTGGGAGCCCTTCTTTTCATTAAAGTAAAGGTAAAAGTTCCCCTTGCACATAGGTGCTAGTCGATTCCAACGCTAAGGGGCGCTGCTCATCTCCATTACAAAGCCGAAGAGCCAGCGTGGTCCGAAGACGTCTCCATGGTCATGTGGCCGGCATGACTAAATGCCCGAAGGCCCAAGGAACGCTTCTTAACCTTCCCACCAAAGTGGTCCCTATTTTTCTACTTGCATTTTTTACATCCTTTCGAACTGCTAGGTTGCCAAAAGCTGGGAGAAGTAACGGGAGCTCACTCCGTTATGCAGCGTTAGGGATTCAAACCGCTGAACCGCCGACCTTTCTGATCGACAAGCGCAGCATCTTAGCCACTGAGCCACCGCGCCCCCTCTTCTTTTCGTTAGACATCCCCAATTCTTGCAACGGTTCTTCATACGTTTTAGCCTCCAGCCCCTTTAATCGTTGCTGTTGCTCTTCTCTGCCCTCTTGAAATCCTGCATTGAAATCATACGGTGAGTCTAAAGCTTCTCGATACGTTTGTTCAGTGTTGGGGAAACCCCAGCCTTTCCCAAACTCGATTTAATTCTGTTGTCAGAAGGTTTTCTCTGAGCGAGAACACTTAACTGGGAATTAGGCGGACGTCTGCGGAGTGTGTTGGTAAAGAGGCAACCAAGGGCCGGGTTTATGAAAGATTAACTCAGATCCCCCTTTTCTTTTGCACAAAAGCTTCCTTTCCAGGGCTTCTGTTTTATATACACGTTGTTTAAATATTTACACAGGTTGAGCCACGTTGTCTGTGTTGGCAACATTTGCCTCTGCCCTTACGCACCAGCAAAAAAACAAGATTTGCTGTGTGTGTTTCCTTCACTTAGCCCAATAGCTTTATGGTGTATGCAAGCCCCGCGGTGTTTATTTTAGCAAAGAGGCAACAGAGCAGGGATTTATATGGAAGGGCAGGCTGGTGTACTGAGTTCAAAAAAAAAAAAACCCACCTCTTTTTAAAAGAGATACTCCATCGAGTTAGCTTAGAAGTCGAAGCGGCAATGAAACTCTCCTTCCAACTTCTTTTAATTTTTTAAGGCTTGATCGGGTTACTAAAACCAGCAAACAAACAAACATTGAAGTGCCAAACAATGGATTTTTTGTATCCTTGTAGAACAAGGGTCTTCCAACTTGGCAAGTTTAAGACTTGTGGACTTCCAACTCCCAGAATCCCTGAGCTAACATGACTAGAGGAGGAATTGTGGGAGTCTTAAAGCCGTCAAGTTTGAAGGCCCCTGCTGTAGGACATTGAATTGGAAGAGGCATTGGGAGGTCTTCTAATCCAGCCCCCTGCTGAAGAAGGAGACCCTACCCTATTTCAGATAAATGGTTATCCAGCATCTTTTGGAAAGCCTCCAATGATGGAGCACCCATGATTTCGGGTGGCAAGCTGTTCCACAGGTTAATTCTTCCCCAAACCCCAAAAACTTTAACCTTAGACTGTCTACTATTGACCTTACCCCTTTCCTAAGAGGTCTGTAGGGGGCGTGCATAAGCGCACCAACGTGCCCACTGTCCCTGTCCTATTATTTCTTTTTATTTTTCTTATATGTATTCATGTATTCATAACTATGTTTTTACTTATACCTATTATCTTGTAAGCAATTGACAAATTGACAAATAAAATAAATCAATAAATTGTCCTCCCTCTTAGGAAGTTTCTCCTTAATTCCAGGTTGCTTCTCTCCTTGATGAGTTTCTATCCGTTGTTTCTCATCTTGCCTTTTTGATGCTTTAGGAAAATAGTTTTTATTCAAACACACACACCCCATTCGTCTTTGTAGGAGCCCCTCAAATATTGGGACGCACAGTGCTATCCTATCTCCCCTAGTCCCTGTAAGTTAAGTGAATCTGACTTCCCCGTTGACTTTGCTTCTCAGAAGGTCGCAAAAAGGGATCGCGTGACCCCTGGACACTGCAACCGTCATAAATACGAGCCAGTTGCCAAGCATCTAGGACCGTGTTGGCAAACCAACGGCACGTGTGCCGGAAGTGGCCCGCAGAGTCCTTTTCCCCCCAGCATGCAAGAGGTCACCCGGAAGAGCCCCACTGCGCATGCGCGTATGTGCCGCCCGACAGCTGATTTGGTTAGACTCCTACTGATGACATCATCAAGCTGGGTCTGTCTTGTATAAAAAGGACTGCCTGTGGGAGTTTCCCCCAGCTTTGGCGAAGGTACTTGACAGACTTGTAGGAAGGGTCTCTGAAAGCCAAACAGCATCTTTAACATTAACATGAACACATCTTACCACAGTCCAGACGAAATAAGGGAGGGGCTGGGCTCTCTAGCAGCATCTATAGAAAGGGCGTGCTCAGGTAAATTTACCAATGCCCATTCTCCTAAATGCTGCTGCGAGAGCCCAGGATGGGACATACCAAAGCCCGCATGTCCACAGGAGGGTCCTCGTCCGGCACGTCTCTCCGAAGTTGGAACCACTCACTGAAGCATCCGTCTGCCAAAAGCCGCACTCCTCGAGGCATAGGTGTCCATATCTCTCTGTTCATGTCTGATGAACAGACAGGGAGGACCACGTAGCCGCTCTACAAATGCATTGCCTTCTGGGTGCTATAGCGCGTGCAATTATCGGCACGGGAGCCGAAAAAGATTAGCTACCGCTGCTTTAGGAATTTTGATCACATAACCATGGGGATGTTGCAATGGTTGTAAGTGTGAAAAACTCTCATAGATAACTTTTTCGGTGCTGTGTAACTTTGGATGGTCACTAAATGAATTGTTGCAAGTCGAAGGCTGCCTGTACACTTGCAACTTGTGAGCCAGCTTTGGGTTGTGTCTGACAACAGTCAATGTAGACTTTTCATCTGGTTGCTGACGTGGGCTTCAATTCCTCGTTTGGATTCCATCTTCTGGCATCCCTCATATTCCTTTGGTGGCCCCAGCCTCCTGAAAACCGGCTGTCTGTTTGTGCAACCTGTTCAAGACCCTTGAAAGTCAAAAGCCTTCTGTTTCCTGGAAACTCACCTCCAGAGTTCCAGATTCAGATCAACAGAGTTGGAAGGGACCTTGGAGGTCATCTAGTCCAACCCCCCGCCCAAGCAGGAGACCCTACACCATTGCTGACATAAGGCAGTCCAATCTCTTCTTGAAAGCCTCCAGTGATGAACCTCCCACAATTTCCGAGGGCAACTTCTGTTCCATGGGTTGATTGTTCTCACTGTCAGAAAGTTTCTCCTTATTTCTAGGTTGAATCCCTCCTTGTTCAGTTTCCATCCATTATTCCTTGTCTGGCCTTCGGGTGCCTTGGAGAATAGCTTGACTCCCTCCTCTCTGTGGCAGCCCCTCCAATATTGGAAGACTGTGATCTTGTCTCCCCTTCACTAGAGTAGCCAGGCCCAGTTCCTGCAACCGTTCTTCATATGTTTTACTCTCCAGTCCCTTCATCATCCTGGTTGCTCTTCTCTGCACTCTTTCTAGAGTTTCAACATCTTTTTTTATAGTGTGGTGACCAAAACTGGATGCAGTACTCTAGGTGTGGTCTTACTAAGGCTTTATAGAGTGGAATTAGTACCTCCCTTGATCTCAATTGTATCCCTCTGTTAATGCAACATAGGATTGCATTGGCTTTTTTGGCTGCTGCCGCACACTGCTGGCTCCTATTTAACTGGTTGTCCACTAAGACTCCAAGATCCCTCTCCCAGTTCCTGCTACTGAGCCTGGTTTCACCCAGTCTATATGTGTCCTTTGGGTTTTTCTTGCCTAAGTGTAAAACTTTACTTTTCCCTCTACATTGAATTTCAGTTTGCCAGAGAGGGCCCAGCGTTAACAGTCTGTCGAGATCCACCTGGATCTTGAGCCTATTGAAGCAATGTTTAAGTGAATGCAAGCAGACAAACAGCTGGAAGTGGGCAAACTGAAGAAAAATCAAAGATTCTGGCACATATTTGAGAATGCAAAGAAATCTTAGCTCCGCTTCTCTGGAGCCTTCAAAGGTGCCATTCTCAACACATTTATATTAATGAACGTCAAAAAGGTGTCTTACAACTTTGTAAGGAGAGGTTTATTTGCTTTTCTTATTTACCTTTTGAGTTTTTTAAAAAAAAAAAAACTGAAACCTGCGTCTTACTGCCAAAATCATTCAGAAGGTAAAACACTGCGAAAGCAAAATGAAGAGAAAAAAAATAAATAATTACAGCAGTTTATTCTTTTTTTTAAAGGCGATTTGGCTGCAGGTTAATTTTATCGAGTATAATTAAGTTTTCCACCTGGCCAGGAAATGAATGGAATGGAATGGAATGGAATGGAATGGAATGAATGAATGAATGAATGAATGAATGAATGAATGAATGAATGAACGAATGGTTACTTCTGTTCTGGAGCTTCTCTGGAAATCAGAAAATAAAGCTCTGTTTAGAATTTCAAAATACTGTACAGGTGCACAATTGAGCCCGAAATTTAACAGGTAACAGATAATCAGAATTGGAAGGGACCTTGTAGGTCATCTAGTCCAACCCCCCGCCCAAGTGGGAGACCCTACACCATTTCTGACAAATGGCAGTCCAATCTCTTCTTGAAAGCCTCCAGTGATGAAGCTCCCACAACTTCTGAAGGCAACTTCTGTTCCATGGGTTGATTGCTTTCACTGTCAGAAAATTTCTTATTTCCAGGTTAAATCTCTCCTTGATCAGTTTCCATCCATTATTCCTTGTCTGGCCTTCAGGTGCCTTGGAAAACAGCTTGGAAAATAGTTTGACCCCTTCCTCTCTGTGGCAGCCCCTCAAATATTAGAAGACCACTATCATGTCTCCCCTGGTCCTTCTCTTCACTAGATTAGCCAAGCTCAGTTCCTGTAACCCGTTCATTGTATGTTTTAGCCTCCAGTCCCCTAATCATCCTGGTTGCTCTTCTCTGCACTCTTTCTAGAGTCTCAACATCTTTTTTGTAATGTGGTGAACAAAACTGGATGCAGTACTCCAGGTGTGGTCTTTCTACATTAGTTACATTGTTGAGTGAGAAATTTGTTAAGTGAGTTTTGCCCCAGTTTGCGACCTTTCTTGCCAGAGTTGTTAAGTGAATCGCTGCCGTTGATAAGTTAGCAACCTGGTTGTTAACTGAATCTGGCTTCCCCATTGACTTTGCTTATCAGAATGTCTCCAAGGGTGACCCTGGGATATTGCAACGGTGTTCTGACCCAAACCTCGTTCCAAGGAAACAAACACGAAACAGAGGTAACAGCAAAACCTTTTTAATGCTTCTCTGCGAATTTTCTGCTAATTCGTGATTAAAAGGCTGTTTCAAACAAATTGCCTCTGATAAGAACAAGCCTTGCCAAGGTGGTGCAAGGCTGCCAAGAACACTAGATAAAGTTACTCAGAAATATCTCAAACCCAAAGAGTCTCCAAATACCAACCAAGATATTCCGAATGTCCACAAGGCTTGAGTGCAAAAACTTCTTTGCTTCCTGCAAAAAACTCCGGTTTCTCAGCTGGCTTTTATCTCTTGAGGGAGGGGCCATCACCTTGCAGCCTCACTCCCGAGTCACCCATGCTGCTGCAGCTGCTGTTTCCTTCGAGCAGCCCTGCGTGCATGCGCACTGAGCACAGGCTCCTCGGGGACCTCTTCATCACTGCTGCCAGCCTCCATAATCTCCGAAGACAGCACTCCACTCCCTGATGGTCCTGGCCCCATCCCTGCCTCATACGCAGGCCCCTCATCTGAATCCTCGCTCTCCGAGACCTCAGCCATCTGCACCTGCTGCCAGCGAACCACAACAAATGGTCATAAGTATGAATCAGTTGCCAAGCATCCACATTTTGATCATCTGGCCATGGGGATGCTACCAAGGTCGTAAGTGTGAAAAACAGGACAACAGAGTTGGAAGGGGCCTTGGAGGTCTTCTAGTCCAATCCCCTGCTCATGCAGGAGATCGTATACCATTCTGAACAAATGTCTGTCTAATCTCTTCTTAAAAGCCTCCAGTGATGGAGCACACACAACTTTCCACAACTGGTGGGAAGCTGTTCCAAACAGTCATAAGTCACTTTTTTTCAGTGCCGTTGTAACTATGAACGGTCAGTAAATGAACTGTTTGTAAGTTGAGGACTACCAGTATAGTCCAGTCGGTTGTAATAGAAACATACAAGACCAGAATAACAATAAAGAAATCTTTAATTTGTACAAATACAGGTCGTTCTCCACTTATACTCGATTATGTCATCAGTCAATTTCAAAAGGCAGCCTTATTTGGAACGGCTTACATCCTGTGACGTTAGCTGTAAACACCACCAAATTCCCCCGTCTGCCTCCCCTAGGTCCTCGGAAGGACTCGAAGTCTGGACAAAAACGCCAAATTCAGTCTGAACATTTGGCTGACTGTGCACCGAACCAAATAAATAAATAAGAGGACAACCCCCATATTGACCACTTGTCTTCTGCGGCTTTAAATCTTTGGAAGATCTGAAGATCTTCCACTTACTACCATTCTTCTTCTGCCTGGGGAAATGGGACCCTCCAACCCCACCAGCAGACTTGCAAAAGTGGGGACGTTGTCCCCCAACGGACATTACGCAAGCAAGATGTCTCCCTTGGGGGAGGGTGGGGGTAAGAGTTTGGGGATTTGATCTGATGTTGCAGGTAGTCCTCAACTTACAACGTTTAACGACCGTTCAAAGTTACAACAGCACTGAAAAAAACTTAAAACCGTTTTTCACCCTCGCAAGCGTTGTAAGCATCTCCATGGCCATGTAAAGGAAATTCTTGGCAACTGACTCACATTTATGACGGTTGCAGTGTCCTGGGGTCATGTGATTACCTGCTTGTGACCTTTGGACATACAAAGTCAATGGGGAAACTAGATTTGCTTAACAGCTCTGTTACTACCGGTAACTTAACAACCGCAGTGATTCACTTAATAACTGTGGTAAGAATGGTCTTAAAATGGGGCAAATCTCACTGAAACAACTGTAGAAATTTTGGGATCAATTGTATTTTATTCTACTTATGTTATGCTACGTTGTTATTACTTTATTTACTATTTTTATTTTATTATCATTTTACTTTATCATTTTACTTCAATTATTTCACATTTATGTTATGTTAGCTTATATTATTTATTTTATTTATGTTATGTTACCTTATTGTTACTTTCTATTTTATTTTATTATTTTAATTTATTATTTTATTTATGTTACCTTATTTCAATTATATTATGTTACTTTATATTTTATTTATTATATTACTTTATGTTATGTTACATTATTTTATTTGTTATTATTTTATTTTATTATTTATATTATGTTACATTATTTTATTGTTACTTTATATTATTTATTTTACTTTATTGTTTTATTTATGTTATGTTACCTTATTTCAATTATATTATGTTACTTTATATTTTATTATATTACTTTATGTTATGTTACTTATTTTATTCATTGTTATTTTACTTTATTATTTTATTTTATTTATGTTATGTTTACTTTATATTTTATTTATTTTATTATTTTACTTTCCTATGTTTTTTTATTTTATTATTTTGTTTTATTATTTCAGCCAAGGAGGCCCCTTGTGCCGTATCGTACTTCAGGTCCGATTGTTCTCTCCCAGCTGCTGGAAAACCAGACAGCTGAACTGAAGTGTTGTCTTTGGGACACATAACATTTAAATGGATTTGTTATGTCAGCGGTGATGAGCCCCTTTGTGGGAAGTGACAGGGGGATTCCATTGTTCTCCGCTTTCCCAGACTTTCTCTCGAGCGATGGGGGCCTCCGACATAGCTTGGTTGTTGATGAAACAGCCATTCATACAGATGGACAAAATGGGAGGGAGCTGGGGAAGGCAGGCCGGCAGATGGAAAGAGAGCTAGCCAGCCCCACAGGAAGAAAGCTTGTGGAATAGTTTTGGGGAGAAAAAGTGGGAGGGAGGGCTTGACAAAAATAAAACTCAACAGCTGGGACTTAAAGAAGGACCACTACGAACTGACCTTCCCTTGGAAAACGGTGGTGCATGGAAGATGGTTTGCATTTCATGGAATCCAAAGCACCAGAAGGCAAGACAAGAAACAAGGGATGGAAACTTATCCAGGAAAGAAGCAAGAGAAATCCAGGAATTAAGGAGAAACTTTCTAACCGTGAAGAAAATTAACCAGTGGAACGGATTGCCTCCAGAAGTTGTGGGTGCTTCATCACTGGAGGCTTTTAAGAAGAGACTGGACAACCATTTGGGTGAAATGGTGTAGGCCAGAGGTCGCCAACCTTTTGGACCTCAGGGACCACCAAACTCATAATTTTAAATCCCGAGGACCAGAGACCCTGGGGAAATCCCCAAAAAAGTCTGCAGGAAAATTCCCCACCAATCGATCATTCTTTATTTGGGATCACAGGATACCGTCTCCATCTCCGTTCTCAGGGGAGGGGGGAGGAAAGAGAGACTTTTGGCTTCATGCAAGGAAAGCAGCAGAAGCAGCAGAAGTCTTTCTTTCTCTCCCCCAAACTCCGCCAGAAATGAGTCTTTGCAGGCGCAGCCTCTTGGAGCAGGAGGCCTTGCAGGGTCCCAAAGACTCATTTCCTGCAGAGTTTGGGGGAGAGAAAGAGAGACTTTTGCTGCTTTCCTTGCATGCAGCCAAAAGCAGAAGAAGAAAGAAAAGGAAAGAAGCAGCCAGGTGGCCAGGCCAGGCATGTGGGGCAAGTCCCCCCTTCTGTCCTTTCCCCCCTCCCTTCACTACTACGTGTTGTTCGCAATGCAAGCGATGCAAGCCTTGTGTTCCCACAGGCCATGTGGGCAGCACAGCCTTGTGTTCCTGTGCAGCCTGGATTAATTGCTTTGGGGGTGACATTTCTCTGCGGATTAGCAAAATTTTCTCACGGACCACCAGTGATCCCCGGCCCACTGGTTGGCGACCACTGGTGTAGGGTGTCTCCTGCTTGAGCAGGGAGTTGGTCAGTTCTGTTGTATTTGCAATTCTGAAACGTACAATTTGGGGCTACGTTCACACAAAGGAAGGAGTCTGGAGTTAGATTCATAGCCGAACATCTCTCTTCCACCGAAGGAAGTCCAAAGAATTCACAAAATTGTTTTTCCAAATAACAACTGTCTTGGTTTTTTTGTTTTTTCCCCTTAAAAACATTTCACTTCTCATCCAAGAAGCTGCTTCAGTTTGGACTGAAAGGTGAGGAATGGAACTGAAGAAGCTCCTTGAAGGAGAAGTGAAACATTTTCAAGGGGGGAAAAAGACCCCAAGTATGTTACAATTATCTTTTTTTTTTTTTTGGTTAGAAAACAGTTAAGGAAGTATGGGACAGCTAGAATAGATTTGCATAAGTCATACGTTGTATGACTGTAGCTTTGTCGCTTATATCCTTACGATTTATATTGACTGTTTCGTAGTATGATTTGATTACTTATTGTACCCTATGACTATCATTAAGTGTTGACCCTTATGATTCTTGACTCTTGATGAATGTATCTTTTCTTTTATGTGCACTGAGAGCATTTGCACCACGACAAATTCCTTGTATGTCCAATCACACTTGGCCAATAAAGAATTCTATTTCTATTCTATTCTTCCTATTCTATTCTATTCTATTCTATTCTATTCTATTCTATTCCTATTCTATTTCTATTCTATTCTAAAAGTGGGTCAGAATCCTACGCTTTTAAAGATAACCATATCATCGATTTAGGAAAACACTTTGATATTTTAAGGGGCAAAATAATAGCGTTATGGACAACACAGTCCTTAAAACAGTTCAGGTAGTCCTCAATTTATGACCTGCTCGTTTAACGACGGTCCGCAATTTACCGGTATATCACCCTTGGAATTAAGGCTTGCAAAGCATTTTCACCCATAGCAAAGTGTTGCGCACGGGCACAGACACAGACACACAAACACACACACAGTCATGTGATCGTCTGACAATTGGCTGGTATTCACTGAAAAGTCTTACGGTCACACAATCCCAATTTCCAACGGGTTTTTTTGTGGGCGCTGGTTTTTAGTGGTTTTTGTGACTTTCCAGCAAAAACAAGTAAACCCCCATTTGGGAAAGTGTCAGGTGTTCAGTGACCAAGTCATTTGCTTTACACAACTGCAGTAATTCACTTATCAACTGCCATAAAAACAGGAGGAAAATCTGGACTCGTGACTCGCAATGACTTTTGACCAATTTTCAAATCTCAATTGTTGTCTAAGTTGAGGACTAGCTGTACAATAATTAATCCAGGCAAAATATAAGTGAGTGATTACTTTTTCTTTCCTTCCCTCCCTTCCCCTTTCCTCTTCTTCTATCTTCCTTTGCTTTCCTCTTCCTTTTTTTCCTTGTCTTATCTTCCTTTCCCTTCCTTTCCCCTTCTTTAATCTTCTTTCCCTTCCCATCCCTTCTCCCTTCTTTTTACCTTCCTTTCCTTTCATTTTCTTTCCTCTTCTTTTATTTCCCTTCCCCTTTTTCCATACTTTTATATTCCTTCCCTCCCTTTTATATTCCTTTTTTCCTTTTATCTTCCTTCCCCTCCCTTTCCCCTTTTATCTTCCTTCCCTTCCCTTTTCCCCTTGTTTTATGTTCTTTTCCCTTCTTTCTTCCTTCTTTTATCTTCCTTTCCCTTCTCTTCCTTCCCTTTCCTCTTCTGTTATCTTCCTTTCCTTTCCTTTCCTTTCCTTTCTTTTATTATTTTATGGTGTGTTTTTTTCCTCCTCCCCTTCTTCTGAGATTCAGAATGATTAGAATAAGAAGGTGACAGACACACAGGGTTGCTGCAGTTGTGTTAAAATCACAGCAGACGGCAATTAACAACATGGAAGCCAGCTGCTTATCTGGCCAGTAAAGCTTCTTAATAGGGAATTCCATTCCAAGAATTGTTTCTGCAGATGCAGCCTTTCATACTTCAAAGGGTGTGTGACTCTGTGTGTGTGTGTGTGTGTTTCTGAAGTGTTCGTCCCAGGTTGCTGAAAAAGCTTTCTAGCCAGCTACCTGAACTGTACCTTTCCTTTTTTTAAAAAAAAAAAAAGGAGGGGGGGAGAATTGGGGATTTATTCTTGGGGGGGGGGAGGGAGGGTTATATACAGGTTAGGAACCAAATTCCCATTTAAAAAACGAAACAGCAAAAACTTTGCACAAAATCAGGTTTTTATATGGTTTTTAGCTTACGTTCTTGATCTCAGGTGTAAGATGGGCGGCCAATAAATTTAACAAATAAAATAAAATAAACCCTTCAGCCCTTCCATTCTGTGATTCCTAAAATGGATAGTTCAATTCAGTTGTTGGCTGAATCGATTTGGTTAGCTGCCCGTTGCAAACATGGCTCAATGTTTTTTTTCTTCCTTTTCTGTTTCTTTTTATGCTTTTCTTTTTTAAAAAAATAACTCTGTAAAGTTGCCTTTTTAAAACCAAACCAAACAAAAATAGCTACAGCTGTTTTGACCGAGGAATTAGCCTGGTTTTTTTTTAACCTAGTTTGTTTTTATAGCCATCTCTTCCATTAACACTCTTTTCCTTCCCTCAAATTCAACTAGCAAGGCAAGAAAATAATAATAAATCAAAATATTTCAAGCAAGGGATTCATGGAAAGATCGAGATGATTATTTAGATTTATCAGCCTTAATTTTGGCTGATGCATCTGGTCATTTTGAGTAAACAAGTAATGAGTTGCCACTAGATAGAGAGGGGGGGGGAGGAAGGAAGGAAGGAAGGAAGGAAAGAGATGATAGATAGATAGATAGATAGATAGATAGATAGATAGATAGATAGATAGATAGATAGATAGATAGATAGATAGATAGATAATTGCAGATCCAATGTGATAATGTTGACCTGCATATGTATAGCATTTATCTAATGTCAGTGAGGTCATGATGTAGATAGTAAGTTGTCAAGGTGTTTAAAAAGATATAAAATTACTCATGCACTTAACAGTGAGATGGATTGTGTTTGTGGGGAAAATAGGAAGACGAAAGTGTGTTGGATATGCTCGCTGCCTGGAGTTATTTGTAAAAATAATACCAGCGGGATACAATTAAATAAAACAAATCACATTTTCATGATCTCTTTGGGATTTTAGGAGCTGCGATGGCACAGTGGTTAGAATGCAGTATCACAAAGTAACTCTGCCCACTGCCAGGGGTTCAATTTTGACTGGCGTGAGGTTGACTCGGCCTTCTCTGATCGGTAAAATGAGGATCTAGATTGTTAGAGGCCATCTGCATTATGAAGTGTTATATAAATCTAAGAGCTATTGATATTGGTATGTTAGGGGCTTGTGTATTATATTGAATGGTTGGCATTACTGACTTACCCACAAGCAGAAAAACTGGATAAAAATAAAATATTATCCACCCACCTACCTACCTACACACCCATCCATCCACCCATCCCTATCTATCCATCTATCTATCCATCTCTGTCTGTCTGTCCATTCATCCATCCATCCCTATCTATCCATCTCTCTCTCTGCCTGCCTGCATCTCCCTCACTGAAGGTCTCAAAATTACTCAAATTGCTAGCAGTAATGGAAGTTGAAAGCTTAAGATTAAACAAAAAAAATCAGAATACTAACATTTTCTTTCCTCTCGGTCAGCGAATATGTTAATAAGATTTGGAGTTGCATCAGTAGTTAACCATTGTACAGATGTAATAAAAACTTGCATAGTTGAGAATATTCTGAAATTACTGTTTGTTTCTTCCCAAAACAGAACCCTTAGCATGGAAGGGAGGTGAGAAAGTATTCAGTGCCTCTGGAATTGCTTAATTATTAACCCCTAGAGAAACAGATAATATTTTTCCCAATCACCTCACATGAACCTACAGTCCATGTTTTCCGTTTCTTTCTTTCAAAGCCTCTGCTACAGGCGGTTGATTTCCTTAAAAAGTAATAAAAATGTATATTATAAGTCTTTCTGTAAAAAGTAGAATGTATGTGCCCATGTCATATGTAATGTGAAAGCATGAGATTTTGAATTCAAGTGTCCTGCCTTAGCCATAAAAGCCGGCTGGGTTACTTTGAGCTCATCACCAGGAGACTATGAGTTCTAGTCCTGCTTTAGCCATGAAAACCAGCTGAGTGATTTTGGGGGCCAATCACCAAGAGACTGTGAGTTCTAGTCCTGCCTTAACCATGAAAGCCAGCTGGGTGACTGGCCCAATCACCAGGAGACTGTGAGTTCTAGTTCAGCCTTAGCCATGAAAGCAGCTGAGTGACTTTGGACCAATCACCAGGAGATTGTGAGTTCTAGTCCTGCCTTAGCCATGAAAGCCAGCTGGGTGACTTTGGGCTAATCTCCAGGAGACTGTAAGTTCTAGCCCTGCCTTAGCCATGAAAGCCAGCCGCATGACCTTGGGCTTGTCATTCTCTCGCAGCCCAACCTACCTCACAGAGTTATTGTTGTGGGGAAATAGAAGCAGGAGGGTATGTTGGAATCGTTCGCCATCTTGAGTTGTTTGTGAAAATAATAAAGGCGGGATATAAATAAATAATAATCGAAAAGGACCCTGATATTGAGAAAGATGGATGGCACTAGAAGGGACAGAAGAGGGTTAGATCATTATTGATGCAAGCAACATGAATTTGGGGGAATTCCATGAGACAGTGGAGACCAGGAGGGCCTGGTGTGTTGTGGTCCATGGGGTTGCGAAGACTTGGACACATGTCTGTAGACATTCTCAGTCATCCAGGCCGTGGTTGTCTCAAAGGTGCTTTTCCAAAAGGCAATTTATGCATCTATGGGAGAAGACTTAGACATGCCCAGCCGGCTTTTATGGCTAAGGCAGGACACTTGAACTCAGAGTCTCATGCTTTCACATTACATATGACATGGGCGCATACATTCTACTTTTTACAGAAAGACAATATGGCCTCCACCAATAGGAAGGCCCAGCATGATTTCTAGGCATGAGGTGAAATTAAGCCCTGCCCCCAAAATTTAGGCCTATTTAATCCATGCGCTTTCCCACCATTTCTCACATCGTTCGTAAAAAACTACACAAGGTGAAGAGAAATGGGGGAGGGGAAGGGGGGGGAGAAAACTTGCCTTTAGGAGTGCCCTGCAGGTAGCCTAGGCTAGAATACCCTGATCTACTACCGATAGAAGCTCCCGAAAGGCAGAGTCACCAGCCGCTTCCATCGGCCGATAGAAGCGACTGGTGACTCTGCCTTTCGGGAGCTTCCATTGGCCGATAGAAACGGCTTCGTGGCAAGGGGAGTGTGCATGGGTGCTTGCCCCGAGGCCGCTTCTACTGGCCGATAGAAGCAGCTGGTGACTCTGCCTTTGGGGAGCTTCCATTGCCCGATAGAAATGGCCTCGTGGAGAGGGGAGTGTGCGTATGGCGCTCCTATCAGGAGCACCCCGCAGGCAGCCACGCCTTGCCCCAAAGCGGCTGGTGATACCGCTTTCAGGGAGCTTCCATCGGCCGATAGAAACAGCCTCGTGGCAAGGGGAGTGTTTGTGTGGCGCTCCTGTCAGGAGCACCCCGCAGGCAGCCACGCCTTGCCTCAAAGTGACTGGTGACTCTGCCTTTCGGGAGATTCCATTGGCTGATAGAAATGGCCTCATGGCGAGGGGAGTGTGCATGGGGCGCTCACCCTGAGGCCGCTTCTACCGGCCGATAGAAGCGGCTGGTGACTCTGCCTTCGGGGAGCTTCCATCGGCTGAAAGAAGCTGCCTTGTGGAGAGGTGAGTGCGCATGAGGTGCTCTAGGTGGGGATGCGCATGGGGAAGGAAATTAAGTCACCCCCGAAAAGACGTCCTAGCCGTTTGTTCGGGGCTCAAAAAAAAATAAGACCTGGTCTTATTTTATGAGAAACACGGTATATATATATATGCAGGTCTTGGCGTGTTCAAGTCTTCTTTTTCCATGTAAGATTGAGAGTATCTTGGCAACATTTCGACGAGGTCCCACTCGCCATCTTTAGGCTGGTGCTTTCGGCTTCGTGCTTGTGCTTGTGCGAGCAAAGCGTGATCGGAGCTGCTGTCTCTCTATAAATACTGGTGGGGAGGTTGGCTGTGTTGTCATTTCTTGATTGGTTGATGGAGTTGTTGTTTGCAGATTGGTTGGCTTTTTCGTAAGAACCAGTATGGCTGAGGTACTGGCTGTGTGTCTATCAGCCTCCTGTGTTGTAACGACCTGGGTAATGGGCTGTGTGATGACCTTCTGAGTTCTATTGTTGTGACATCCTGGGTCTTGTGCTGTAATCTCCTGGGTTGTTGCAACATCCTGAGGTTTTGTGGTGTAACTTCCTGAGTTCCATGATGTGATATCCTGAGCTGATGGCTGTGATGTAATGTTCTGGGTTTTGGTTTGGCTCCGAGTTTGAGATCTGGCTATATGTTCATGGTATGTGTCAGTTTGCTTGGTTTGGGGGTCGGGGTGTGTGGCAGCTGGTGATGCAGCTGTGGTCTGGTTTCTGGACAGTGGTTGCCTTTCGTCTATGGGATGGATTTGGGTTTGAGTCTGGTGAGGGAGATTGGTGGTGGCGTCGTGTGTTGTTTTGGGTCCAGTGTTGGTTTTCGTGGCTGGGACTCATTTGTTGATAAGGACTAGTTTCCAAATGTCTGGTAGGCAGGAGGCATCGTCCCGTTTATTCATGTTATGGGGGTGTTTCTCTATTTCGATGGCTTCCCTGATTATTCTCTTGTTGAAGTGTTCAGTATTGGAGATTAATTTGGTTCCCTCAAAATTAATTTCATGTCTTGTGGCTTTAAGGTGCTGGAAAAGGGAGGAAGTATTTTCTTCTTTTCTGACTGGGTTCTTGTGTTCTGCGCTGTGTGCATTTATTCTCCTATTGGTTTGTCCAATACATGTGGCTGGGCAATTGTTGCATGGTATTTCATAAACTCCTTGATTTTCTAGCTGATCTTGTCCTTGGGGTTTCTTAGGTTGTTGGTTATTTTTTGGTCAGTACCGAAGGTTGTCCTGATATTGTGTTTATGGAGAATTTTGCTGATTTTATCTGTGGTGCCTTTGATGTAGGGGAGGAGGGTGATACCGTTGTCCTGTTCTGTGTCTCGGTTTTTCGGGGGTGTCTCCCTTAAGATTAGGTTGGTAATTGTGTTTCTTTGGAATCCGTTGGAAATTAATACGTTAGTGAGGATGTATAATTCTGTTCTTAGGTGGTCTTTGTCGGCTAGTCGTTTGGTTGTGGAGATGAGGCTACGGAGTTGATCTGTGCAGGGTGGTGATGGGCCTGTGCATTTAAATAATGGTTAGTGTGTGTTTTCTTCCGGTGGATGGTGTGTCCTAGGGAGCCATTGGGTTTTTGTAAATTAGGACATCCAGGAAGGGAAGTTGGTTGTTGGCTTTTATTTCCATGGTGAATTGTATTTTGTGGTGTAGGCTATTGAGATGTGTGAGGAAGTTGTCTAGTTTTTCTTTCCCGTGTGGCCAAATTATGAAAGTGTCATCTACATATCTAAGCCAGAATTTGGGTTTGTGTTCGGGTTTGTCTAGAGTGTTGGTTTCAAAGTGTTCCATGTATAGGTTGGCGATGACGGGTGAGAGGGGTGATCCCATAGGTGCTCCTTTTATCTGTTTGTATCTTTGTCCATTGTGGATGAATTATGTGTTGGTTAGGCAACGGTTGGTCAGATCTAGGATGTGCTTAGGGGGGTTGTATTTGTTTTGGATAACTGTCAAGGCTTCTTTAATAGGTACTTGGGTGAAGAGGGATATGACATCGAAACTCAGGAATAGGTTGCTGGGTTGTAGGTTTTGTTTCTTTATTGTTTCTATGAAGTGGAAAGAGTTTTGTATGTGTGAGGTGATGGATTCTGTGTAGGGTTGGAGTTGTTTGGTGAGAAATTGGCAAGATTCTGTAGAGGTGAGCCTATGGAGCTGACTATAGAGAGAGAGGGAGGGAGGGGGGAAATAAGTAGAGAGAGATAAATTGATAGATACAGATATAGGTAGGTAGGGAGTATATGTATTTATGCCAAATTCAGTCTGAACATCTGGCTGACTGTACACCGAACCAAGAGAAATAAAAGAGGGTGAAGAGAAAATAAACATAGATTGATAGATAGATAGAAATAGATAGAGATAAAGATATATAAATAGGTAGGTAGGGAGAGAGATAAATAGAGAGAGAGGGAGGGAGGGAGAGATACATAGATACAGAGATGCATGTAGATATAGATACTTTGAGGATGGGAAGCCTTAACCTTCTTTCTCTTGTCTTGTCTCCCTTCTTTCCAGGGTTATGATAGGTTGCAGAAACATTCCGTGGTTCACTACGATCCAGAGCTACCCCAGGATTTCACCAGTGACACCTTAAAATCACGGCACCAGCAAAGAAATAGCAACCAACATCATCATGACTGGTCATTGACTTCTGAGTCTGGATCGACTTCTCAAGCTTGCTTCGTTGCTCCGGAGTCAAACCGAGAAGCCACAAATTCCCCTAAGGTCTCGGGGTCAGAGGCTGGACTGTCATTCAGCAAATCCCAAGTTAAGAAGGCAAATTCCAGCAGCGCCTGGGCTCAGCTGACCAGCGGTGGTGGTAACAAAGACCTTCCCTCTTGCACTGCAACCCCGGGGTCAAGCTCTCTTGGATTAGCACCCCAGTCTAACAATCTGGTTGACTCTGGTGGGTTTTTGAGTCAAGAGGGAGGAGGACAAACAGATCCCCTTGATCAAACCAGCACCAGCTCCAAGAAAAAGTCCAGCAAGAAAGACTTAATCAACCAAGTGGCCCCAAATACGGACCTAGAATGGGTGAAGAACACTCAGAAGTCATTGGAAGCCCAACCCAATGTCAATATGGATGGCAAAAAGGAACCCAACGCGACCAAGCCTCCGTCGCCCCGACAAAGCCCAAACACCGCCAACCTTTCTGAAAACGATTCGAGCCACGTGAGAATCACTATCCCGATCAAAGGTCCAATAGGGGAGCCACCTGGTCACAAAAGGAAGAAAAGACAGTCAACAAAAGTTGCTCCTGAGAAGACCGAGAAATCTCTATTTTCTGGGCAACCTGTAAGTAGTGACGTAGCCAGCTGGTGTAGCACCCAAGCAGACTTGTGTAAGAAAGATCCCCGTGTCACAAAGCCAGGGAAAGCTCCTGAGATTGAATCTCCCTCCATGGTACCCATGGAAAAAAATGAGATGACCAATAAATCGCCCTCGAGCAATGCGACCAGGCATAGGAAGACCACAACCGTCACATCCGTTTCAGTGACAAATGATATCCCTGCCCTCAGCAAGCATTCAGAGATCCAGCACCCTAAGTTTTCACCCAAACGAAGGTGGAGTTGTAGCAAACCTAAAAATGTGTTCCGGGAACCTTCTCTGGGTCCATCTGAGAAATTGATGATAGAACCTCCGTCCGCTTATCCTATAACACCATCTAGCCCTCTCTATACCAACACAGACAGTCTGACGGTGATAACCCCCATCAAGAAGAAGAGGGGCCGACCCAAGAAACAACCTCTGCTGACTGTCGAGACCATCCATGAGGGAACGTCTACCAGCCCAGTTAGCCCAATCAGTCGGGAGTTCCCAGGTACAAAAAAAAGAAAGAGGAGGCGAAACTTGGTGAACCTGGCTCAGATGCCTTCAGAGGAAGAACACTCTGCTGGCGAGTTGAAATTTCACAAAAAGGTGGGCAAACTTGGTGTCCTGGATAAGAAGACTATCAAGACGATCAACAAAATGAAAACCCTCAAGAGGAAGAACCTCTTGAGCCAGATCTTATCGTGTTCCAGTAATATATCTTTGAAAGCCAAAACCCAGCCACCAGCCAGCTCGGGGGCTCCAACGATCGATGCGAGGTTAGGAAAGCAAATCAATGTGAGCAAACGAGGGACAATCTACATAGGCAAGAAGAGGGGAAGGAAGCCAAGAGCTGAGTTGCAGTCTCCGCAGGAAGACCCTAAGGCGGTTGTCAAACATTTGAGGCCTGTATCTAGCCAGCCTGATCACCCAGCCGTGCCTTCAACCTTGCAGTCTCTCGTGACGTCTTCACCAGCAACGGTTCACCCACTGTCCATGCAGCTAGCGGGCTCTCATGGCAACCTTAGCCCTGCCACGACCGACACCAGTTTTTCAGAGTTAAAGACGATGCCAAATCTACAACCGATCAGCGCGCTCCCCACCAAAACTCCAAAAGGAATCCACAGTGGGACTTGGAAGTTGTCCCCACCTAGGCTCATGGCCAATTCTCCTTCTCACCTTTGCGACATCGGTTCTCTGAAGGAAATCACGCTGTCTCCTCTGAGCGAGTCCCACAGCGAAGAAACCATACCGAGCGACAGCGGAATCGGTACGGACAACAACAGCACCGCAGACCAAGCTGAGAAGTCTTCAGAGTCGCGCCGAAGATACTCCTTCGATTTCTGTAGTCTGGACAACCCAGAAGCTGTCCAGTCGGACACCAGCAGTAAGAACAGGCACAGTCACCGGCCAAAACATCTCATGGTGGACAACTTCCTCTCCCACGAGTCCATGAAGAAGCCAAAGCACAAGAGGAAACGGAAAAACCTACAGAACAGAGATGACCTCCAGTTCCTAGCTGATCTGGAGGAGCTTATCAGCAAGTTCCAAGTCTTCAGAATTTCTCACCGAAGCTACACGTTCTATCACGAGAATCCATACCCCAGCATTTTCAGAATCAACTTTGATCCCTATTACCCTGTGCCATATATCCAGTACGACCCATTGCTGTATCTTCGCAGGACCTCCGACATGAAGTCTAAGAAAAAGCGCGGTCGGCCTGCCAAAACCAATGACACCATGACGAAGGTGCCTTTCTTACAAGGGTTTGGTTACCCTATTCCCAGCGGGAGTTACTATGCACCCTACGGAATGCCTTACACATCAATGCCTATGATGAACCTTGGCTACTACAGTCAGTACCCGGCCCCGTTGTACTTGTCTCACACCCTGGGCACGGCGTCTCCTTTCATGAGGCCTACAGTGCCCCCTCCCCAGTTCCATCCAAGCTCCCACATGAAGATGCCCAACACTGCCAAGCATAAAGCCAAGCATGGCGTCCACCTGCAGACGCCCGTAGGGATGGGCCTTGGAGATGTCCATTCCTCGTTGACCTCCGCCAAGGTGTCGGGGAACAGCTTATCCAGTGGCCGACTTCACAAAAAGAAACACAAACATAAGCACAAACACAAGGAGGAGCGGATATTGGGGGCGCATGATGACCTCAGCAGCCTCTTTGCGAGCAAGTCTCCCGGCTTCTCCAGCCATTCGGTGGGGGAGAGGTTAAATGTCTCCGAGAAAGACCTCTCCTTGTTGACCGAGAAAGGCAAACACAAGGACAAACAGAAGCACCAGCACTGCGAAGCTGGGCACAAGGGGTCCAAGAGTAGCTTTGAGGTGGACACCCTCTCTACGTTGTCACTCTCTGACACTCAACAGTGGATCCCGGGCAAGGATAAGAACAACTCAAGCGGTGATGACCCCTGCATGAAGAAGTACGCTGGGAACACAGAGAGCAGTACGAGAGCCGATGTGATGGATGTCTTTGGCGAGATGAATTCCGCCAGTGACAAGCGAGATGGGGACCCCAGCGGAGCAAAGAGACGGAGTTTTGACGGATTTGGGACCTACAGGGAGAAGGACTTTCAGACGTTCCGAGCAAGTAGAAAGGACAGGAACTCGTACGATTCCTCAACTGTTTCAGGTAAGAGATGCCCTTCAGCAACAAACTCTCTCTCCCATCCCATCTCTTTCCAGATACACAGATGACTATTTCATGTTGTTTAACTGCATTTATATCTAATCTATTGTCTATAATCAAGCAGACATTATCCATCCTAAGTCTTGGCTGAAGGCAGGATTCCACTGGCCATCTTGGACAAGAGAACCATAGAAAGATAGTTTGAAGGTCTCTGGCCAAGGAGAGCTCATATATCCAGTGGTGAGATTCAACCGGTATAATGATGAGCATGCGCTCCATTCGTGCATTAGAAAACAGCTCTAAAACTTACTTTACCTTCAGCCCCAGTGAGTAAAACAGCTGAGGCTCTGCCACGCCTATCAACTGGGCTTCAAACAAAGGAAATATAGAACAGACTGGCGCGTGGGTGGGCAGTGACAACTCATCACCTGAACTACCGGTTCGCCCAAACTGATCCATACTGGCTGAATCCTACCCCTGCATATATCATATATCCCCTGGTTGCAAGGTCATATGGTTAAAGGAGACTCTTAACTGTTGTCTGGTTGAATTTCCTTCCTTGTAGTTTTGACTTGTCAGTTCTAATTCTGGGCCAGTAGAGTTATTCTCCATGTCTTTTCAATGTGACAATTCTTCAGATGATCCAAGGCTGCTTAGTTGTCTTGTTTGTGCTAATGAATTTTGACCAGGAAGAATTGTGTGTCTGTGCTTTCCAAGATAGCATTTATAAGTGCAGGAGGCCCTCAACTTATAGTTGAGGCAGTTGTTAAATTTTATTTTTTTCCCCATTGGGCACACTTCCTTGCTACAGATGTTAAGTGAACCATTGCAGTGGTTCAGTTAGTAAACATGGCTGTTAAGTGGGAATCTGGCTTCCCCAATGACTTCACTTGTCCACAGGTCACAAAAAGGGTACCATAACACTGCACCCATCATAAATGTGAGTCAGTTGCCAAGCATCTGGATTTTTTTTTGATCACGTGACCACGGAGAAGCTGAAAACATTTTAAATCTGACGTTTAAGTCATAAGTCACCTTTCTCCTTGCTAAATTCCTTTTTTTCTTTTTTTCAGTCCACTGCTCTAGCCTAAATCTTTTTCAGTGTTCTCTCTTTCATCTCAAATAGGACCCACCCCTTCTTGTTTCGTGTCACCTGAAGACCTGATAAGGCTGCCCTGAAGTCCCTCATCAAAGTTGTGGACGTTCCACTTTGTGTCACTTGACGCAGCCCAAGCTGAGATGGAGTCATTAACCGGGGCTCTTCGAATACAATCATTTAGGAGCTCACTTAGCAGTATCAGCTAACCCGTAGTTTCATGAATAATATCCTGAGACATTCTGCGTCAAAGATTGAAGTGTTTATAAAGGCCTGTAGAATTTCTCAATCATCCAGGTCATGGTTACCCCAAAGATGCTTTTTCCAAAAGACAACTGGACTTTCTTGGGGTTTTGTTTTTTATTTCCTCTTTGAAAACATTTCACTTCTCATCCAAGAAGCTTCTTCAGTTCAGAACTGAATTACAGAATAATAGAGCTGGGAGGAACCTTGGAGGTCTTCTAGTTTAACCCCCTGCTCAAGCAGGAAACCCTATACCATTTCAGACAATTGGTTCTCCAATCTCTTCTTAAAAACCTCCAGTGATGGAGCACCCACAACTTCTGAAGGCAAGTTGTTCCACTGATTAAAATGTTCCGTCAGGAAAATCCTCCTTAGTTCTAGGTTGCTTCTTTCCTTGATTACTTTCCACCCATTGCTTCTTGTCCTGCCTTCAGGGGCTTTGGAAAATAAGTTATCCCTCTCTTCTTTGTGGCAGCCCCTTAAATATTGGAAGACTTCTATCATGTCACCCCTTGTCATTAAACTAGATAGTTTACAATTTAATTAAACTAAAGAATTAAACTAGACAGAAACAAAACATTTTCAAAGAGCAAGACAAAAACCAAAAAAAAAAGTCCAGTTGCCTTTTGGAAAAATCATCTTTGGCATGTGATGTTCATATCATTCCCATTACTTACTAAGCTGGTAACTCTAGCAAAGAAGACAAGGTTAGTTTGTCATGGTTTGATTATAGCAATTCCTAGGTTGTCTGCCTATCCAGATGTTCATAAAGATGCAGTGAGGTCATCTCTTCAAAGATGTTGCCTGGTATATAGATCAAGCTGAAAAGTCTTCTTTTTTGAAGGTGTGATGATATTTGCTCACCTCTGGTCTCCTTGTTGTTGTTAGTCGTGAAGTCGTGTCTGAACCATCGTAATCCCATGGACAACGTTCCTCCAGGCCTTCCTGTCCTCTACCATCTTCCGGAGTCCAGTTAAGCTCACACCGACTGCTTCAGTGACTCCATCCAGCCACCTCCTTCTCTGCCATCCCCTTCTTCTTTTGCCCTCAACCATTCCCAGCATTAGGCTCTTCTCCAGTGAGTCCTTCCTTCTCCTCTAGGTGGCCAGAGTATTTGAGTTTCATCTTCAGGATCTGGCCTGAAGATGATTTCATCTTTAGAAGATGATTTCATCTTGAGGATCTGATCTCCTAGGAGTTCTCAAAGACTATCAGAAATGATCTTGTAGTTGCATTCACCAGATACTAGGGAAACCTGCGATGTAGTCCTTGACTTCAAGTAAGTTGGTTCTCTCTTGTCCTCTCTTTGTCTAATTTAAGCTTCCCTCTTTGCCCAGAGGGATAACCATGTCTCTTCTGAGGGAAGACAGATGCAAAATCGGAATTAAGAAGTTCTGCCTTTTCGTTCTGCCCACTTTTTCTTCTGATGGATTTGTACTTTCTTTGACTTGTCTCTTATTCCTCATCTACACAAAGAACCTTTTATCCTGGGGGTGGAGGTAGCTATTTTTGGTATCTTTCACAAGTCTTAGCTTATTTCAGCTCTCCTGACAGGCTATCTCTGGTTTCTTATCTACTCTTCTCCTTTGTTTTAAGCTTCTCTCATTCCTTTTCTCTTCAGCATTTAGAGCGTTCTGCATATATCCCCAGGAACTCTATTGAATTCTCACATTTCTTTTCCCCTCCTTGTAGGTGTTAATTGCAATTGTGCTTTCAGTATCTCATTTCACAGACTCTCGTGTCCTTCCTAGGTCCTTGTCTCCTTCAATGTTTTAAGCCACTGGCTCTCAACCACCTTCCCTCACAGTCCATCCTGACCTGTTCTTCTGAAGACCAGAATAGACCTCTGTGTCCTCTCAGTTCCTCCTCTTCAAGGTATCACAGATGTTCCAAACATCATTCAGTTTCTTCCAAAAGATCAAACACCTTCAGGTCTTCAGCCAGTTCTTCTCTGTTAGTGAGGATCAAGTCCATGTTTCCATGTTTTTTTCTATCACGCTTCCGACAAATGAAAGTGTTAGCAAGAGTGGATAAGAATTTGCTGGATTTCTTGCTTGCTTGACAGAATTAGATTCAAGGGGGGTATTCGACCAGTTCGGGCGAACTGATAGTTCCGCTGATCATTTGGCCCCACCCCTGCCCTATTCTGTCCTTTATTTCTGTGTTTTGCAGCTCAGCTGATTCACCTCAACTGTTTTACTCACCAGGGCTGCAGTAGAAGGTAAGTATTAGAGGTGAAAATGGGCAGTTTTCAAACACGAAGTGCACGCTCACCGAACCGGTTGAATCCCACCCCTGATTAGATTCCTAGCAGATGTCACTTTGAAACAAGATGGGGTGCAAATAAATTTAATTAATAAATTTTAAAAAAACCATTGAAATCCTCCGTCGTGGCCCCTGTTTATATGACTTTTTTGAAAGGCTGATCACCTCCTGCAGAAAGACTTCATTTGCATCTTCAGCCTATCCAGATAGTCTTAGGCAGGGGTGGGATGCTACCAGTTCTGCCCAGTTCTAAAGAACTGGTAGCTCTGAAGAGCAGCAGACACCGAACTGGTTCTGTGTTTGCTGCTGTTTGGCCCGCCCGCCCGCCCAGGCTCTTACCTGTCCTTTATTACCTGCTTTTTCAACCTCAGTTGCTTTGTGCGGAACAGCGGAGGTTGAAAAAGCAAGGAAAAAGAGGCTTTTCAAACGCTGTGCACTCGCGCGCAGCGCTTTTCAGCTGTTTGGGCAGCACAGCTTAAGGTTTTTTTACACGTGCACACAGTGTGCGTCAGGCGCAAAACGTAGTCACCGAACCAGTAGTAACACCGGTTGAATCCCACCCCTGGTCTTATGTTCTCTCACATCATATGTGTCTTCTTAAATTAGGATCTCTAATTCTTCAGGGGTTTTTCCCCTCCATAGTCTGTGCATTGATGAGCATTCTGAGCTTGTGAGTACCATCTACTGGCATTTGGGTTGTAGTGTCCTATGAAAAATTGAGCCCCCATCTTGGCCTGTTGGTTTTCCGTTGAGTTCTGCATACATAATTCTGGAGTTTTGCCATCCTTCCTTCTCCTGTTCTGGTTTAATATCATCCTGGCGACTCAACATCTGCCAAACATTTCCTTCCATTTTTTTTAAAGGTCTGTCTCATTTCTGACCTTCATGCAGATAGCATTAATCATTGTCATAGAACCCAATCCTTCTTGGAGACACCCCTTGCATGACCGTTTCTTGATCTCTGCTTTCCCTTCAAGTGGAAGAATTGGGAAAAGATCCAAGTTCTTCACTTTCCTGACCATGGTAGCATAGTCTCCAGATATTTTTTTTTTCAAGGTCTCCCATGACGTGGTCATTTTGGATGAAGAAGAAAATATGGTTGCTACCGACATTGAATAATCCTGGTAACCTCTATATCATGTCCTGTACATGGACATTGGGAAGACAGTGCCCCTTCCCCAATGTCAGATTAGCTCTGGACCTACCTGGTTTGGGTCTTCTGAACAAGACATCTCTGTTCTGACCTAAGCTTCCCCAACAGCACAAAGCCAATACCTTGTCCCGATAAATTCCTTTTACTTAGTTTACAGTGAATTCTGCTCCAGCAAAGTCCCGGCCAACAGTCTTTCCAGAGATTTCACAATTCCAGACCTTTATCAGGCTTGGAGAGTTGCCAAGCCAATTATCTTTCACATGCCACACGGTAGCAGACAATGCTTGGCAAGAATGCAGGAACCGATCTTCACCCAAATGAACTAATTGTCTCCTGCACAACCCCACTCCACTTTTGCTCCTCTTTTATTCCTTATGGGAGGGGCCATTCACCGTCCACCTGTGGCTTTACTCCCAAGTCTACCCTTGTTCCTTAGCTGTTCCCTTCCTCTGGCAGCTCTGTGCATGCGCACACTAGGAACAAGCTCCAGCTATTCTTCTGCCTCACTGATGTCCAACTCCGAAGGCAGCTGATAACTGTCGGACGGCCCTGGCCCCATCTTTGCCTCCGATGCAGAGCCCTTCTCAGAGCCTTCCCCAGTCTCCAGGACTGGCCCATGTTCCTCCCCAACCTCCTCATTGTCTGAATCTGCTGCCAGCTCCACTGATTGCTGGCAGGCCACAGCAATCTCCTATCATCATGACACATGTCTTCTTTCTCAAGATGATTCTGGGATTTCTTCAATCTTCAGGTTCCAAATATCTCTTCATTGTTTTATGATACGATTTGTTCAGTCAAACGTTGAACATCCTGCAGAGGAAGATCTTCATAATTGGTTCCTTGAATTCTATTGGTACCAGATTCTCCTTGATGCTACTTTCAGACTGATTCTTCCACTTCTGTGCCCAAAGGTCTGTTTACCTGTTCTGCATTGTCCTCTTCACATCTCTGCTTTTCCTGGAGAAATTCATTTTTCCTGTCAGAGAACCTCCTGCTGCATTTCAGACAGGAACAAAGAACATTGATATACTTTGCAGGTCGTGACGATGGTTTCTTTCTGGTTCACGTTCCTTGGAGACTTTCCTACCAACTCTAAGCTTTGTTAGTGTTGAGCCTTAGTTATGGTGTGTTTGGTAGCTTGTTGATTAGTCAATGGTTAGGCAGAGACGGCAAACTCCTAAACTGGGAACTGGGTGTTGTGTGAATGCAGGCATTAAGTCTTGACTCCTCTATGTATGGTTGATAGCAGTCTGCTGGTTCCAGGTCTGTAGATCATCATCACTGTATTCAGTGGAACCTGAATTAAGTGAGATAAATTAAATGATACATATTTCTGGATCTTTTCTAAGTCAAGAAACATATTTATTATTCAATAATATCCATGAAGGGCAGCCAAAAAATTAGATAGATAGTTAGGTAGATAGGTAGATAGGTATAGACAGACACATGAGAGAGAGAGACATGATAGATTGATGGTAGGAAGAGATAGACAGACAGATGAGACAGAGACAGGATAGATGATAGAGATAGATAGACAGACAGACAGATGAGAGAGAGACATGATAGATAGATGATAGAGACAGACAGACAGACAGATGAGAGACATGATAGACGATAGAGAGATAGACAGACAAATGAGAGAGAGACATGATAGATAGATGATAGGGAGAGAGAGATGAGAGAGAGACATGGTAGATAGATTTAGATAGGTAGGTAGGTAGGCAGGCAGGCAGGACAGACAGACAGATAGGATAGACAAAGGATAGACAGATAGAGGATTGACAGATAGCGAGACAAACAGACAGATGGGAGGGAGAGAGACATAAGATAGAGATGGATGAATGGATGGATGGATGGATGGATGGATAAATATGTCTCTTGACTTATAAAAGATCCGGGGGGAAAGATAGAAGACCCCAAACATAGATGTTTATTACTAATTACAGCGGCATCACATGTATCATGTTAACAACATGGAAACGATCTCAGTTAAAGTTCCTCGGATCACTACACAACTCATGTCATTTACACAAAGCCATTCTCTTGCACAGATGTCCATGATCCCAGCTGTTTAAAGCCAATTCTGTTGTTGGAACAGCAGCTGAAAGGAGGAGAATAGCTAGAGTGATCTTTAAAGGTTTAATATGTTGGATTAATTTGTTGTTGCTGTTGTTCGTCTAACAAATTACCTCGTTTGAGGTGGACAAGCTTAAGAGCTGCTAAGTATGATGGAGTAATATGGTTTGGGGTAGGCAGGCTCATGGAATAGCAAATGTGTAGTGGTTTTTCTCCACTCGCTTTTAGAACTTGTCCAACGTGAAAAGACATGTTAATCAATCCACCACAGACCAGCCCACCCCCCCCCAAAAAAAAGCCTTATGGTGGAAAAATGGGAGTGTTAGACCACCACAGAAATCCCCCGATACACTGTGGTCCTAAGATAATTAAAAGGTAAAGGTTCCCCTCGCACATACGTGCTCATTGTTTCTGGCTCTGGATGCTCATCTCTGTCACAAAGCCGAAGAGCCAGCACTGTCCGAAGACGTCTCCGTGGTCATGTGGCCAGCATGACTAAACGCTGAAGGCGCACGGAATGCTGTTACCTCCCCCCACAAAGGTGTTCCCTATTTTTCAACTTGCATGTTTACGTGCTTTCGAACTGCTAGGTTGGCAGAAGCTGGGACAAGGAACGGGAGCTCACTCCGTTACGCAGTGCTAGGGATTCTAACCCCCGAACTGCCAACGTTTCTGATCGACAAGCTCAGCGTCTTAGCCGCTGAGCCACTGCGTCCCTGCTAAGAGACTGTTAAATCAGTGGAATAGCTCGTCTCCTGGAATTGTGGGTGCTTCATCAACTGGAAGTTTAAAAAAAATAAAAAATAGAGTGGACAACCATTTGACGAGGATGGTATAAGGTCAGCCGGGAGGTTCGACTACAAGATCTCTAAGGTCCCTTCCAATTCCAGCCCTATCATTCTACGTTCTATATTCAGTCTTTGAATTTTGATCAGTCGCTGGACTGACAATTCCAACTGTGTTTTGATTATTCTTCCTCCATAATTGTACCGTTATTATTCTTGATATTGATCCTGAGGGACACCGAAGCTACTAGGACCGTGATGGCAAACCTAGAGCCATTTATGTGGGCAGGTGAACCCCAGCCAAATTTACCCGCACTGCGCATGTGCGCCCCTCCCAGCTGATTTTCAGCTCGTTTGAGGCCATATTCGGCCTCCCAGAGGCTCGAGGGAAGCCTCTGCAGCCTCAGGAGGCCGAAAAAACGGGCCTGTTTCGGCATTTCCAATATTACCACAACAAAAAGGTTCACCATCTCTATACTAGGAAATTCTGATTGGATTGGATAGCTTTGACTACGAGATGTTTCCAAGATTGATGAAGCTGTTGTAATATAGGTACTGTTCTAAATAAATGCATCTTCTATTATTATATATAGAATAACATGATGTTGTTTTTCTTAGAGGTACTTCTACCCCACCTTTCAGATATTAATTAAGATAAGGTTAAGGACAGGTTTTTAAGAGTGATTAAGTTGGTGCAGGACTACCTGTATGTCGTTTTTGTTTTCTTCTTGCTTATATGTAAAAATTATGTTGAAGAAGTGTTGAGTACCCTTGTGTTTGGAAAGATCTCTTCCATAAACTTTATTAGAATTTTGACTACAGAAGAAAAATCAATGAGAGCTAATATTTGCAATATCTCTTTCCAATCATTTTCAAAATATGTAGAACCCGAATGAGGCTGTGTTTGTGTGTATGTGTCTGTGTCTGTGTGGCAAAAGAAGACAGAAGCATTAGGATATCATTACACGAATGATGTGTCGTGTGTACAGTGCATAATGCCTCAACATAATTCCCATCATTTGCATACAACACTAATTCTGTAATTGTTAAATGAATTTACCCTGTTCTCTTTATGGAGATACATTAACTTGGATCCCTGCACTGAGTAGGAGTTTGAACCCTGCAGGGTTAAATGTTTGAACCCTGCAATCCTGGACCATCAAACCCACAAACCTAGTTCAGATCTCCAGCTAAAGTCTCAGAAATCAGGCATTGGACTAGCCAACATCATTCTGTCCTGAACTTTGGGGAAAAACAAGGTTGGACAAGAAGCAACGGATGGAAACTCATCAAGAAGAGAAGCAACCTAGAACTAAGGAGAAATTTCCTGACAATGAGAACAATTAATCGGTTGAACGACTTGCCTCCAGAAGTTGTGGGTGCTCCATCATTGGAGGCTTTGAAGAAGAAATTGGACAGGCATTCGTCTAGAATGGTGTAGAGTCTCCTGCTTGAACAAGGGGTTGGACTAGATGACCATCAAGGTCCCTTCAAACTCTCTTATGCTCTGGTCTATGAATTGCACCTGGAAAATAAGGGGAAGCTAGTGCAGCTCACCCAACAGAGACGTTACATAAGCAAACCTGAGATTTCCCCATTATTGTGCACACTGTTCCAACCGTTGAATTTTTCAACTGGTCTTCAAGGGCAGCCCCTTATAGATAGACTGCAGTACCCAAGTAACTTCAGAGCCAGCTCTGACTCATCTGTTAAAATCTATAGTATATCCTTTAAAGCAGGGGTCTCCAACCTTGACAACTAAGTCTTATGGACTTCAACTCCCAGAGATCTTCAGCCAGCAGAGTTGAAGTCCACAAGTCTTAAAGTTGCCAAGGTTGGAGACTCCTGCTTTAAACACAGCTCGACTTACGACCACAATTGAGCCCGCAATTTATGTTGCTAAGCAAAGCCTTTGCTAAGCGGGGCTCTGCCTCACATTATGACTTTTTCTTGCCACAGGTTGTTAAGCGAACCCCTGCAGTTGGTAAGTCAGTAATCACGGCTTGTTAAGTGAATCCGGCTTCCCCATTGACTTCGCTGGTCTGAAGGTCGCAAAGGAGGATCATGTGACCCCGGCACACTGCCACCGTCATAACTATGAGTCAGTTGCCAAGCACCTGAATCTTGATCATGTGACCGTGGGGATGCCGCAAGGGTCATAAGTGTGAAAAACAGTCATACTTTTTTCCCCCGGTGCCATTGTAACTTTGAACGGTCGCGAAAGGAACCTGTTGTAATTTGAGGACTACTTGTAAAGATATCCCTTTTACCCAGCCAAGAAAACGTGTGGTAATCTAGCAGGGTTTGCATACATAATGTGGCCTCCCCACTGCGCTCTGGCAGATTTCCACTCTCCATGAGGGTTATGGACAGTGGTGATATGCTACCGGTTCAGCCTGGTTCGTCCGAATGGGTAGTGAAAAAAAAGCCTCCGACGATCAGCTGAGAGGAGAACGAAGAAGAAGAGCGCAGGATCGGCCCTCCCACATCCGCCCCTGCGCTTTCGTCTTCTTTATCCTCTCAGCTGATTGGCGCTGCAGGCCTCAGCTGGTGTGGGCAAAGCTGCACGCACGGTCACCGAACCGGTAGTGGAACAGGTAGGATCCCACTGCTGATTGCGGATGACCTGAAGCAACATTATCCCTGCCCCACAGCGAGTCTGTGGATCTAATCGCCAAGCTCCAAGCCTTGCCTGTGTTTTAATTAGCTTTTTCCCTCCTCCTCCCCCCTCCCCTTTAAGCAACCATGGGGGGTGTTGCCTAAATATATATCAGAGGTAGTATTCAGCAGGTTCTGACCAGTTCTGGAGAACCGGTAATGGTAATTTTGAATAGTTCGGAGAACCGGTAGCGGACATTTTGAGTAGTTCAGAATCCCACCTCTGACTGGCCCCGCACCCATCTATTCTCTGCCTCCCGAGTCCCAGTTGATCGGCTGTGTCTTGTTTTGTTGCCCTGCACAGGAGGACGGAGCTGGAAAGCAGGTTAGTGGGGTAGGGAGGGAATGAAGATTTTGCAGTATCCTTCCCCTGCCACGCCCACCAAACCATGCCCACCAAGCCACGCCCACAGAACCAGTAGTAAAAAAAATTGAATCTCACCACACACACACACACAGACACACACACACACACACACACATATTTGTGGTTGTGTGTGTGTGAAAATACCGTAACAGAGGAAAGTAGGTTGCTCTCAGGGTGTGTAACTGAACCGATCAAATGGTTTGCAAAAGGGGAGACAACTCCCCCCCACTTCCTCCTGTAGCAATCCTATTGTAAGAGCCCACAGCGAGTGGTGCTTGTAGGATTCCAGTGGGTGCTAAAGATTTGCAAACATTTCCAGAAAGATGCAGCTGAAGACGCTCGGAAAATGAGAGCGACGGCTCTCAGGTGCTTCACAGTCTGAGCACACCCAGAGACACACACTCAAATGCGCACACCCCGTTTTAGAAGCCGTGTTTTGCCAGGCGGCGGCGGTTGTGGAGCGGCAACCCAGCCATTCATCACTGCTCTTCCGCCGATGCTGCACGTAGACACATTCGAGAGATGCCCAGGAGAATGGGAGACCCTCTTGCCACCGTTGCTTAGCAACCGATGAATGCAGGACCCGCCACCGGTGGAAGATTCCCCTCCTGCCCTGCCTGTGATTTTGTTTTTGATTATCCAGTGACAAATAAAAAGGAAATAAAATTTAAAAAAAAACCCTTCTCCCAGCTTGAAATAAATCTCATTTTTAAAGGCTGCAGCTCGGCCGGTGTTTCCAGGCGAACGGAAAGCAGGTTCTGCATTGTCTGTGGAGATTCTCAGTCACTCAAGTCATGGTTGTCCCAAAGGTGTTTTTTCTAAGAGGCAGCTGGACTTCTTTTGTGTTTCTTTGTCCCAGTGAAGGGGACCGGGGGCAGGGAAAACATCCTGCAGAAAGCAGAGCTCCACACCACACTCCTTTCAACGGTTCCAAGAAGGCTTCACAGCCATTTGCAAATCTTCAAGTGGCCTCAGCGACTCTTTAGAAACAATGCAAATGACTGGCTGTCTGCAAGGAGGATAAAGCTTTCCATTCCCCACCATCCAGTCAGAGCTGAGGAAACTTCTTGGATGAAAAGTGAAACGTCTTCAAAGAAAAACAAAGAAAGTCCAGTTGCCTCTTGAAAAAAATGCACTTTTGGGGCAACCATGACCTGGAGGACTGAAAATCTCCATAGACTTTCAATCAAAACCATCCTATGGGGTGGGATGTTCAGGCATGGAGATGAAGCACTTTGGAAGGCCTACAACTGCCTAAAATGTTGTGTGTGTGAGAGAGAGAGAGAATGTGTGTGTGTGTGAGAGAGAGAGAGAGAGAGAGAGAGGGTGTGAGTGTGTGTATGAGAGAGTGTATGAAATAGTGTGTGTGTTTAAGAGGAGTATGTGTGAGAGAGATTGTGAGAGAGAATGTGTGTGAGAGTATGAAATAGTGTGTGTGTTTAAGAGTGAGAGTATGTGTGAGAGAGACTGTGAGAGAGAATGTGTGTGAGAGAGTGTATGAAATAGTGTGTGTGTTTAAGAGTAAGAGTATGTGTGAGAATGACTGTGTGAGAGAATGTGTGTGAGAGAATGTGTGTGAGAGAGTATGAAATAGTGTGTGTGTTTAAGAGTGAGAGTATGTGTGAGAGAGACTGTGAGAGAATGTGTGAGAGAGAATGTGTGTGAGAGTATGAAATTGTGTTTAAGAATAAGAGTATGTGTGAGAGAGACTGTGTGAGAGAATGTCTGTGAGAGAGTGTATGAAATAGTGTGTGTGTTTAAGAGTGAGAGTATGTGTGAGAGAATGTGTGAGAGAGAATGTGTGTGAGAGTGTATGAAATTGTGTGTTTAAGAGTAAGAGTATGTGTGAGAGAGACTGTGAGAGAATGTGTGTGAGAGAGTGTATGAAATAGTGTGTGTGTTTAAGAGTGAGTATGTGTGAGAGAATGTGTGAGAGAGAATGTGTGTGAGAGTGTATGAAATTGTGTGTTTAAGAGTAAGAGTATGTGTGAGAGAGACTGTGTGAGAGAATGTGTGTGAGAGTGTATAAAATAGTGTGTGTGTTTAAGAGTGAGAGTATGTGTGAGAGAGACTGAGAGAGAATGTGTGTGAGAGAGTGTATAAAATAGTGTGTGTGTTTAAGAGTGAGAGTATGTGTGAGAGAGACTGTGAGAGAGAATGTGTGTGAGAGAGTGTATGAAATAGTGTGTGTGTTTAAGAGTGAGAGTATGTGTGGAGAGACTGTGTGAGAGAGAGAAAGGGAGAGAAGTGTCTTGAATGTCCCAACTTAAATATTGCATTCAGTAGTATGCCCATTTGCAAATCTCCAAGTGGCCTCACCGATTCTCTGAAACAATGCAAACGACCAACTGTCTGTAAGGAATATAAAACCTTGAATCTCCATGTGTGAATAGGCAGCAATATAAATTTCCTAAATTAAATTAAATTAAATTTTATAGGTTCCATTCAGTTTTACAGTATAAGGGTGATCAATAACAGTCAAAGGACTGGTGATCAAAGTCCACCATGGTGTTGTGGTGAGATCATGAACCGTCATCTCTTTGGGAAGGTCCAAAAAATGCAAAATGGCGGTTACAGCAGAATCCTTCGGTCAAGTTGCCACAACCACCATCTTATCTCTTTGCTATCCCTTCCCACGAGGATACCACAAGATTTCAGTTGTCATTGTGACTTCTATATGAGTGGTGCAGTGGCCTAGAGGTGGAGCTCTTGCCTCACCCTCAGGAAGATGTGAGTTCGATCCTAGGTAGAGTCAGATATTTCTCTCTCTGGGCACAATGGGAATATATCTGCTGAAAAAAACCTCAGCATTGGCAACAGGAAGGGCATCCGGCCAGTAAACACTCTGCTCCATTCAGTTGCCCAGACTCAACCACACAAGGGATTACGGGGTCATTAAAAGATGATGATGATTGTGGCTTCTATAGCTATCTGTACAGGGACTCCTTGACTTTAAACCACAACTGAGCCCCACATTTCCATGGCTAAGTGAGACGGTTGTTAAGTGAATTTTGCCTCATGTTACGACATTTCTTTCAGTTGATCAGTTAGTAACCTGGTTGTTAAGTGAATTTGGCCTCCCCGTTGACTTTGCTTTTCCGAAGGTCGCAAAAGGGGATCACGTGACCCCAGGATATTACAACTGTCATAAATATGAGTCAGTTGCCATGTATCTGAGTTTTGATCACATCTGTGGGGATACAGATGTGGGGAAGCGTGGAAAATGGTTACAAGTCACTTTTTAAAATGCTAATGTAACCTAGGACGGTCACTAAAGAATTGTCATAGGTCGAGGACTATCTGTATACAGTTCATTATAACTTTCATATTTTATGAGTTTTTAATTTAGGTGAAATATTAATATACATTGTAAATCCATGTATCTTATGCCTTAACGCTAAATAAATAAACACCCTGCAGGTATGTCCTTGGAGAGATTCCAAATGTATGGTCGTAAGTCAAAAACTACCTGTATATTCTCCCTTTGTCATCAGCAATCGATCAAATATAATATTATTTTGCACAGCCGTGGAATATAAACTTTAAAAAACTAAAGAGGCGCCTGGGAAAAAGAATACCATAAAACTCTGAAATCTAAAATGAATTGCTTAAAATGTCAACGTTTTGTTCAAAGCATCCCAACATGTGGCTTTGCGGTGGCTTGAGGGGAAAAAATATATATTGGCACTAATCTTAAATTCCCTTAGGAGAGGATTCAAAGATTAGGGCCCCATTAGAGAAAACACTCTTTATTTTAATACTCTCCTAGTACGTTCTTCGAAACCTCTCTCTAATTGAGTACTGTGAGGGTAGATTGGAATAAAGTTTTTTTTTTTTTTAAAAAAGAAATTTTAAATGCCTGTAGTTGAAACCGTAGAACGTAACAACAAACTGAGATTAAAAATGCATAATCTAAATTGGTGTTTCTCAACCTTCAGATGGGTTTCCATTTCCACGGGGCTCTAGTAATTGCTGAGAATTCTAGGAATTGAAGTCCAGATATCAGGGAATAACCAAGATTGGAAAATTTTGTTTTATTTAATATTGTAAATAATAATTTTTATAAATAACTCAAGGTGGTGAACATATCAAACATGCCTTCCTCCTCCTATTTTCCCGAAAAGAACGTTCCTTTGAGAGAGTGACTGGCCCAAGATCACCCAGAAGGCTTTCATGGCTAAGATGGGACTAGAATTCACCTTCTCCTGGTGATTAGCCCGAGGTCACCCAGCTGGCTTTCATGGGTAAGATGAGACTAGAACTCCTATCTCCTGGTGATTAGCCGAAGGTCACCCAGCTGGCTTTCATGGGTAAGATGAGACTAGAACTCCCATCTCCTGGTGATTGGCCCAAAGTCACCCAGCTGGCTTTCATGGCTAAGTTGAGACTAGAACTCACCATCTCCTGCAGTGATTCACTTAACAACTGAGGCAAGAAAGATCGTAAAACAAGGCAAAATTCCTTTTGACAACTTTCTTGCTTAGCGACAGAAATTTTGGGCTCAATTGTAGTCGTAATTCAAGTACTTCCTGTATCCTTCCCTTTCTGGAGGAATTCTTGTGAATGCCAACATGTTAGCGGTACAAAAAACAAAACTCAAATTGCGGTTGCTTTCCTTTCAAGAATGTTTTACCGTTAGGAACAGATTCTTGGCAAGAGGGGCACCAATAAAGACGCAGAACTTAGAGGGTTTAAAAATACAGTCATTACTCATGAGCGGGGAAAAAGGAGTTCTCTCTCTCTCTTCGCTTGAGTCTGTTTGCTGTTCCAGCTTTTTGCAAACGGTGTGTTTATTTTCATGTCTGCAAATATGTGCGGTTCTCCATGATCTAATACATCAAGCTGCAGATTATGTGCTTGGTTTGTTCATTGTCAAAAGGATAATTTGGGTGGAAAAAGGCCGCAGCATTTTAGCTAAGCAGAGCTGTACTTTGTATGCCCAGAAGGAAATATAGATATAGATATATATTATATATATATAATATATATTACGTTTTTGTAGATTTTCACGGGTAGAGGTATGCAGGTCTTGGTGTGTTCGGGTCTTTTCCCGTGTAAGATTGAGACTATCTGACCTTGCTCGCACAAGCACAAAGCCAAAAGCTCCGGCCTGAAGATGGCGAGTGAGATCTCGTCGAAACGTTGCCCAGATAGTCTCAATCCGAATATGTATATAAAAGTTACAGAAGAATCTATGCCAAGAAAGTGTGGAGCTAAGCGGGCTTGTTAAACTATGAATATCCATTTCTGGTTGTCTGAATTGTGGCACTTTTTGGGACTCGTATCTCCCAGCCAAATGCATTGCCTCTCTTTGGCCCTAACTGCTGTTTAGGACAATGTTGTGCGTTTGCAACATCAAATGAATCGTTACCGTTGAAGTATTGAACTCTCCTAGCATCAAATTCTGTGTGTTCTGTGTTAAGGCATCAGGCTAGAAAACAGGAGATGGTGAATTCTAGTCCTGAAAGCTTGCTGGGTGATTTTGGGCTAATCATCAAGAGAGAATGAGTTCTAGTTCTGCCTTAGCCATGAAAGCCAGCTGGGTAACTTTGGGCCGATCACCAGGAGATAGTGAGTTCTAGTTTCGCCCTAGGCATGAAAGTTGACTGAGTGATTTTTGGCCAGTTCCTCTCTCTCAGCCCAACTCACAGGGTTATTGTCATTGTATGGAAAATAGGAGGAGGAAGATGTGTTGGATCTGTTCACCACCTTGAGTATTTGCAAAAATAGTGTTTTGTTTAAATCACCGTCATAGGTCAGACATTACTCCCCTGCACAGGCGAATATTCTTAACCTTCCAACTCTTGCGTGGATTTAAACCTCACTAAAGAAATTTCACAGGGAATATAAAATTCAAGCCAAGGATGATTTCTGTGCAATATAAGAATAGCCAGAAGCACCGTGCTTGCCCTTTCAGTAGCTCAAAATGCAGAAAAGCAGACACTACTTTAAAACAGGAAAAAAAATTTTTGGGAGAATCAGGTAGTCCTCCATTTATGACCGTGATTGGGATTAAAATTTCCATTGCTAAGCAAGACAGTTGTTAAATGAATTGCGGCCGTTATTACAACTTTGGTGGCACAGTGGTTAGAATGCAGAATTGCAGACTAATTCTGCCAACTTCCAGCAGTTTGATCCTGACTTGCTCAAGATTGATTCAGCCTTCCGTCCTTCTGAGGTCGGTAAAATGAGGACTCAGGTTGTTGGGGTCAAATAGGCAGACTCTATAAACCGCTTAGAGAGGGCTGTAAAGCACTGTGAAGCGGTATATAAGTCTTTAGTACTTAGTTATAAATCACTATCTAAGAGTGAGGTGACGCAGTAGTCAGAATGCAGAAGTGCAGGCTGATTCTACCCACTGTCTGGAGTTCGATCCTGACTGGCTCAAGATTGACTCAGCCTTCCATCCTTCCAAGGTACAGTAAAATGAGGACCCAGATTGTTGGCGGCAAGAGGCTGACTCTACAAACAGCTCAGACAGGGCTGTAAAGCATTATGAAGCGGAATGTAAGTCTTAAGTGCGAGTGCTATTGCTTTTTTACCATGGTGGTTAAGTAAATCCCTGCAGTTGTTAAGTGAACCACACAGTCATTAAACAAAGGTGGCTTCCTCCATTATCTTTCCTTGTCGGAAGCCAATTAGAATGGATTCAAATGCAGATCACATGACTCAAGAATTTTGCAACAGTAATAATACATGCCAGTTGCCAAGTGCCTGAACTTTGATCGTGTGACCATGGGAATACTGTCTAATAAAAGAAGAACTAGGGGTTCTTCTAGTATATGACATATGAAGGACGCGGTGGCTCAGTGGCTAAGACGCTGAGCTTGTCGATCAGAAAGGTCGACGGTTCGAATCCCTAGTGCTGCAGTAACGGAGTGAGCTCCTGTTACTTGTCCCAGTTTCTGCCAACCTAGCAGTTCGAAAGCATGTAAAAAATGCAAGTAGAAAAACAGGGACCCCTTTGGTGGGAAGGTAACGGCGTTCGTGCGCTTTGGGGCGTTTAGTCATGCTGGTCACATGACCACAGAGACAGTCTTCGGACAGCGCTGGCTCTTTGGCTTTGTAACGGAGATGAGCACCTGCCCCCTAGAAATGACTACTACACATGTTTTATGTTTTAGGGATGACATGATAGGAGTCTTCCAATATTTGAGGGGCTGTCACAAAGAAGTGAGGGTCAAGCTATTCTCCAAAGCACCCGAAGGCCAGACAAGAAGCAATGGATGAAAAGTAATCAAGGAGAGAAGCAACCTAGAACTAAGGAGAAATTTTCTCACATTGAGAACAATTAACCAGTGGAATGACTTGCCTCCAGAAGTTGTAGGGTACTCCATCACTGGAGGTTTTTAAGAAGAGATTGGACAGCCATTTGTCTGAAATGATGTAAGGTTTCCTGCCTTGAGCAGGGGGTTGGACTAGAAGACCTCCAAGGTCCCTTCCAACTCTGTGGTAAGAAGAGAAAGCATCTTGTTCTGGCAACAGAGCCCCTTTCTAACTATTTTTCAAAAAGAGTATTGCAGGCTGCACCACTTAGTAATATCAAGATGGGATTGAACTGGTGAAGGAAGAGGATTTAGGTTCATTTTTTTTTACTTTTTTGTTTAAAGCCTATCAGTTTCAAGCTTTCTTTGAGAACCAAATTCCCCGTTCTTTGAAATTTTAGAGGCTGAATATTGCATTGCCAAAGAAAGTACTCCAGCCCCATCAGAAGGGGAAGCAAAATATGTCACCCTCACCCACATCGACAATTAATCAGTGGAATTGCTTTCCTTCAGCAGCTGTGAATGCTCCAACACTGGAAGCTTTTAAGAAGAGATTGGACAGCCTTGTGCCTGAAATGGTACGGAGTCTCATGCCTAGGCAGGGGGTTGGACTAGAAGACCTCCAAGGTCCATTCTGTTATTCTGATCAGCTGTAAGTCTCCTTTTTCAATGCTGTTGTGACGTCGAATAGTTATTAAATAAATAGTTGTAAGTTAAAGACTGTGTTGCCAAGCAAATTTTAGGGATGTGTGTGTTTGTGTGTGTTTGTGTGTGTGTGTGTGTGTGTAAACAAACTATTCTTAAAATACGAGTTCCAGATAGATAGATAGATAGATAGATAGATAGATAGATAGATAGATAGATAGATAGATAGATAGATAGATAACAAATTGTTCTAAAAATGAGTTATATATGTGTATGTATGTATGTATATAAATGACATTACTTAATGTATCCTGCCTTTATATTATTTTATTTAGTCCTCAACTTACAACTGTCTGTTTAGTGACCGTTCGAAGTTTACAACGGCAATGAAAAAAGTGACCTCACCATTTTTCACACTTAATGACCATTGCCGCATCCCCCCTGGTCACGAGATCAAAATTCACATGCTTGGCAACTGTATTTATGACGGTCGCAGCATCCCGAAATCTTGTGATCCCCTTTTGCGACCTTCTGATAAGCGAAAGTCAAAAAAGGAGGCCAGATTCGCTTAACGACCACGTGACTGACTTAACAACCGCAGGGATTCCCTTAACCACGGTGGCCCAAAAGGTTGTAACATGTGACGAAATACAGTCACGGCTGTCTGACTTAGTCATAGACGTGTTGGATGTAAGTCGAGGACCACCTGTCACTCGCATATATGGCAGCCAAAGAGAGGAGAAAACCAAATGAAAGTTTAAAGGTCTGCCTACCGAGATGAGGTGGACCAATGGTTGCTTTCGTGGTGTGGAGACAATAACTTGGACCTCAACACCAATAAGACCAAGGAGCTTATAGTGGACTATAGAAGGAGCAGATCAGACATCCAGCCCTTGCTTATCAAGGGAGACCGAGTGGAGCAAGTGGCCAGTTTTAAGTTTCTGGGTCTTACCCTAAAAGAGGACCTGATAAATTAATGTTGAGTTTAAAAGATAAGAAATCTTCAATATTTTATAAGGTATGGGGACAATGGTACAATTGGATAGATTGGAGACAGACTAAGGATAGATGATTATTAAATACAGAACATAGATAGAATAAGAATGTAGTTATGTATAAACTATCACTATTGCACAAATGATTGCTATATGATAATGCACCACAAACAGCTGTTATTGAATTATATATTTTTTAATGTTTTTTTTTTTTGTAATAAAATTCAATAAAGTTTTCTTAAAAAAAAAAAAAGAGGACCTGACCCAGAGTGCTCACATTGTAGCCCTGGTCAAAAGAGCCCAGCAGAGATTATACCACCTGAAACTTCTCAGGAAAAAAAACTGAATGAAAAACTGCTGGTGACCTTCTACCACTGCACCATAGAGAGTATCTTAACTTACTGCACCGCTGTATGGTTTGCCAATTGCACAGGGGCAGATCGGACAACACTCCAGAGCAGTGGTCGCCAACAGGTGGGCCAGGGGACCACTGGTGGTCCACGAGAAAATTTTGGTGGTCCCCAGAGAAAGTCCCTCCCAAAATACCCTGCCCAACACCCTTCCCAAAGCAATTAATCCAGGCTGCATGGGAACACCAGGCTGCGCTGCCCACATGGCCCGCTCACCCGCTGGCCCCCATCCTTCGACCAAGCTCAAACCTTACCTTGAGTAGAGCCATGCAAGCTGGAACCGGAAGATAAGACCAACAGCGGGGGAGAGAAATCCACCCCGGGTTGGCTTGCTGACATTGGTGGTAAAGTCAGTCCCATATTCCAGAGCTGCAGTAGTCACAGGACTGGTCTTTTGGTCATCCCGGAGCAACTGCTCCTCCACCCGGGTATAGCGGCCTGCCATGGACTGGAGGAGCTCTTCTGGGATGACCAAAGGGCCCGTCCTGTGACTACTGCAGCTCTGGAATATGGGACCGACTTATCCACCAATGTCAGCAAGCCACCGTCAGTCAAAATTCATATTAGTGGTCCGCGGGATTTCGAATTATGAGTTTGGTGGTCCCTGAGGTCCAAGAGGTTGGTGACCTCTGCTCCAGAGGGTTAACGTCATTGCCCAGAAGATCATTGGTTGCCCTCTCCCCTCTTTGGAAGAGCTTTACAGCTCCCGCTACCTTAAGAAAATTTAAAACATTCTCAAAGATCCATCTCATCCTGGGAACCCTTTTTTTGAACTATTACCATCTAGCAGACGGTACAGGATAATAAAAACAAGGACAAATAGGCTGAAAAACAGCTTCTGTCCCAGGGCAGTAGCTCTGTTATATTCTACTATATAGTGCAGTGTTGATGCGGTGTCAGGAGTTTTCAGCTCAATGTGTGGAGTGTGAAGGATGTGTGTTTGTGTTTATTTTCATGGTCATGATGTGCACTGAAGATGGTGTTTGATTTCATTGTACCAGGTGCAATGGCAATAAATTAAAATAAACTAAACTAAAAGAAAAGGCAAATATTCAACCCTTGTAGGAAATTGGAGAGTCTCCCTTACTGAATAGCCTCCATTTCATCCCCAAACCTGTTGCTTGAGAATGACGCTAAATCTATCTTTTATATAAACATTGTTTACATAATCTAAAGTCCAAAGAAAACCCGGACAAGCAGTCCTTTTGGGAAATGTGGATTTTCTGGCTATTTTGTTTGTTTATATATGTATTTTTTTAAAAAAAAAATTCAGTGATGTCTAGGCTCCTGGAATGCAAGTTCCTTCATCCAACCACAAGTTCTTGGCAAAAGATTCAGGCTACATAGAATGTCCTTTTTTTTTTTTTTTTTTTTTGGTATTTTTCCTTCCCTTCTCCCGAAATGCATAAATCACAGCGTGTCGTTTTCGCAGATTTGAAGTACAGTCTTCGGGCGAAATGCCTCTATTTCCAAAGAAATAGAGAGGTGATCTGGTTGCCACTGTCTGGCTTTTAATACTTTACAAAAATGTATTAAATTCAGATCTTCATGGGTGGGATGTTGACTGTTGATGTCTATTTTTGGATTTTTCATCAAATACCAAGTAGACTTTAGAAGAAACCCTCCCATACTACCACCTTTTACAATACTAGACAACACAATATCAACAGTGTAACCTTCAAATTTCTAGGTTCTATCATATCACAAGACCTAAAATGGAGACCTAACATCAAAAACATCATCAAAAAAATCACAACAAAGAATGTTCTTTCTGCGCCAACTCAGAAAGCTCAAACTGCCCAAGGAGTAGCTGCTGATCTACAGAGGAATTATTGAGTCTGTCATCTGCAGCTCCATAACTGTCTGGTTTGGTTCTGCAACTCAACAGGACAGACACAGACTTCAGAGAGTAATTAGGACTGCATTAAAAAAAAAAAATGGCTACCCACCTGCTTTCCATCGAGGACCTGTATAGTGCATGAGTCAAAAAGAGGGCTGTGAAAATATTTACAGACCCCTCACATCCCGGACATAAACTGTTTCAACTCCTACCCTCAAAATGACGCTGTAGAGCACTGCACACCAGAACAACTGGACACAAGGACAGTTTTTTCCCAAATGCCATCACTCTGCTAAACAAATAATTCCCTCAACACTGTCCAACTATTTACAAAGTCTGCACTACTATTACTATTAATCTTCTCATCACTCCTTATCTCCCATCTCCTCCCACTTGTGACTGTGTGACTGTAACTTTGTCGTTTGCATCCTTATGATCTATATCAGTGGTAGTCAACCTGGTCCCTATCGCCCACTAGTGGGCGTTCTAGCTTTCATGGTGGGCGGTAGGGGTTTTGTCCCCTACTTTATAAATCACCATTACTGTGGAACCGGTGGGTGGTTAGAGAAAATTTTACTACTAACAGAGATACAAAAGTGGGCAGTAGGTATAAAAAGGTTGACTACCCCGATTTAGATTGACAGTTTCTTAGCATGATTTGATTGCTTATTGTACCCTACGACTATTATTAAGTGTTGTACCTTATGATTCTTGACTCTTGATGACTATCTTTTCTTTTATGTACACTGAGAGTATTGGCACCAAGACAAATTCCTTGTGTGTCCAATCATACTTGGCCAATAAAAAGAATTCTGTTCTATTAGTTTCCATTCATTGCTTCTTGTCTGCTCTTAGGTGCTTTGGAGAATAGCTTGATTCCCTCTTCTTTGTGGCAGCCCCTGAGATATTGGAAGACTGCTATCATGTCTCCTCTAGTCCTTCTGTTCATTAAACTAGACATACCCAATTCCTGCAACCATTCTTTGTATGTTTTATCCTCTGGTCCCCTAATCCTCTTTGTTGCTCTTCTCTGCATTCTTTCCAGAGTCTCAACATCACTTTTATATCATGGCGACCAAAACTGGATGCATTATTCCAAGTATGGCAGGGGTGGGATTCAAATTTTTAACAACCGGTTCTGTGGGCGTGGCTTAGGTGGTGGGTGTGACTTAATGATCATGTGACTGGGTGGACATGGCTTGGTGGTCATGTTATTGGCTGGGTGTGGCCAATTCAATATCACTCACATCGAGGCATGCATCTACTCACCTGGCTTCTCATGACTGTGGGGATGCTGCAACATGGTCATAAGTCACTTTTTTCAGTGCCATTGTAACTTGGAATGGTCACTCCACACAAGCAAAATACCAGCAAAGGAGGGAAAATAACTCCAGAGAAGTTCCTGAGACAGGAAGTCTAGTCCTGCCAAGAATGTAATAAGGGTTAACAGAGAGGCAGTTTCTGTAAGCAACACCAGAATGTTTCCTTCCTGCCTTCCTTACAGGATTAGACCAGTAACTTCTTCTAATAACCGGTTCTCTGAATTGCTTAGAATGTTAACAACCGATTCTAGCGAATAGGTGCGAACCGGTAGAATCCCACCCCTGAAATGTGGTCTTACCAAAGCATTATAAAGTGGAATTAACACATCACTGTGTGATCAGGCTAACGGTTTCCCATTCCTGTTTTCCTTTTTACTTTAGAGGTAGTTAGGAAAAGATCTGCTGGGCATCTACAGTGTTCAAATACAGAGAGTTGGAAGGATTTCATCTAAATTCATCCTTTGTCCAAATCCACGGAGAGGGATTTTTTTAAAACATTTACAGTCTTAGACAGCAGTTCCCATCAGGGGTGAGCTGTTGGGGGCTCACTGGGGTTCAGGAGAGCCCCTAGCTAAGAACCCCCAAATCCCACTCTTGGCTGGTCCTGCCCCTCCCCTCCCAGGAGTCCCCATGGGCCCTTTTTGGATGCAGGTAAGTGCAGGGAGGAGGGCGCAGAAGCTCGGAGGGCAAAAAACGGGGCTCCTGAAAGTTCGGAAAGGCTGGAAATGGGCCCGTTTCCGGCTTCCAGAGAGCCTCCGGAACCCGAGAAGGCAATTTTCGCCCTCTTGGAGGCTCAAGGAAAACCTCCAGAGCCCGGGAAGGGCAAAAACACCCCCCATCCCCACTGTGATGCAGGAGTCTGACTAGGCCACGCCCAGCACTCGGGCAGAGAAGCTTTTGCTAACGTTTTTGAAGCCCACCCCTGATTCCCATCCTCCAAAGCAGAAGGGTCTCCAACCTTAGCAACTTTAAGACTTGTGGACTTCAACTCCTAGAGTTCCTCAGCCAGCTTTGCACAAAGTGTGCCTTTAATCATCTTGCTTAGCAACAGATTTGTGATCCCAATTGTGGTTGTAAGGACTACAAGTGGAACAAGCCAATAAATTCTTTTTTCATATATGTAAGTTTTTATATATATATATATATTTAAAATAGATCCATCTTTCATTTAAACAGCGTGTCAACTGGATACGTATATCTTGTGCTAGCAATTATAATTTAATACTTTTCTTACCAATATAACAATAATCACATTTTCCTTATAAGACCTTATCTGTTACATCTGTTATCTTTACAACAATCTTATTTCTCTGTGTCTTCATCTACTCAATTTTAACTGGTTTTATTTTAGCCAAGATTTGGTCTAGAGATTTCAGGATCTTCTTACTGCCATCTAGTAGCCATTCAGATTTTTCCAGCTGAAATAATAGCACAAATCAATTCCAGGTGCATGTTGGGAACCATGTATTAAGAGCAATTAATACACTTAATATGCTCCACTTGCAAGCATTTGTTTAGTGAGCATTCAACATTATAATGTCACTGACTTATGACCATTTTTCACATACATAACAGTTCCAGCATCCCCGCGGTCACATGATTAGAATTTGGAAAGCTTGGAAACTGTTTCATACTTACGACGGTTTGTGTCCTGGGATCATGTGATCTCCTTTTGCGACTTTCGGACAAGCAGAGTCAAAGGGGAAGCCAAATTCATTTAACAACAGTGTGACTAACTTATTAGCTGCAGTGATTCCCTTAACAGCTGTGGCAAGAAAGGACATAAAACAAGGCAAAGCTCACTTCATAACCCATCTTGTTTAGCAACAGAAAATTCGGTGTTTAAAACATGTTACTGGTGACATAAAATAGAATAGAATAGAATAGAATATGGAATGGAATCCTTTATTGGCCAAGTGGGATTGGACACACAAGAAATTTGTCTTGGTGCAAATGCTCTCAGTGTACATAAAAGAAGAGTCAAGAATCATCAGATACAACACTTAATGATAGTCAGAGGGTACAATAAGCGATCAAATCATTCTAGGAAACAGTCAATATAAATTGTAAGGATACAGGTGACAAAGTTACAGTCATACAGTCACAAATGGGAGGGGATGGGTGATAAGGAGTGATGAGAAGATTAACAGTAATAGTAGTGCAGACTTTGTAATAGTTGAACAGTGTTGAGGGAATTATTTGTTTAGCAGAGTGATGGCGTTCAGGGAAAAACTGTTCTTGTGTCTAGTTGTTCTGGTGTGCAGTGCTCTATAGCATCGTTTTGAGGGAAGGAGTTGAAACAGTTTATGTCCGGGATGTGAGGGGTCTGTAAATATTTTCCCAGCCCTCTTTTTGACTCGTGCAGTATAACAAGCCCTCGATGGAAGGGAGGTTGGTAGCAATTGTTTTTTCTGAAGTGCTAATTATCCTCTGAAGTCTGTGTCTGTCCTGTTGGGTTGCAGAACCAAACCAGACAGTTACAGAGGTGCAGATGACAAACTCAATCATTCCTCTCTAGAACTGGATCAGCAGCTCCTTGGGCAGTTTGAGCTTCCTGAGTTGGCACAGGAACCGTACCCAACTATCAAGACCAGTAGGTATTCATATCCCCATACTCCATCACCAGTGGTGGAATTCAAAATATTTTACTACTGGTTTTATGGGCACAGGTGCCCGGAGCGTTCTACAACGGGCAATTTTAAGCATGAAAACTTACCATCGGCGCTGGTGAGTAAAACAGCCAGGGCGCGGCAATCCGCTCCGTTGCGCCAGTCAGCTGAGCTACAAGCAAAGGAAATATAGGACAGGAAAGGGCGGGTCCAACTATTGACCGCTGCTGTCGGATCACTAGAACTGGTGAGAACCGGCAGCGTACCAAGACTGCCCATCATTTTTTTAAGAAAAAAATATTCTAAACTAGCTCAATGGCCGGCGTGCTTTGCTATGAAACTATGCAATCGGGCTTAGTTTTGGGGGAGGGAAATAAGGGGAAAAAACTCTGCCTCTGCCTACCAGCATCCATAGGTATTCATCTGGCTAGCATCCTGTCAGTGTGTGAGAGAGTTGAGGACTGTTTGGAAACTGAAACAGTATTTGCTGTGTGAGCAAGAAGGAGAGAGCAAGGAGCCTGGGCATGGCTTAGCTCAACTGTTCTGTATTAAAGCTGCTTGGTGCTGTGCAGGTAAAACTGAAATTGAAACTCCTCTGCTTGTGTTTCGCATTTGGAACAGATTTATTTCCAGGTGAGGAGGGGGAGTAGAACTCCTAGCATTAGAGCAGTTTAATAATAACATAGGAAATATTAATGCTCTGATGGGTCATTTTGAAAAATCCTTTCTTAGTGAGCACCTTGAAGCCAAGAGGAACTTACGTGCCAAATTTCCAGTTTGTAGGCTTTACGGTTCTGGAGATTTTGTGATGATGTGTGAGTGGTATTTCGCTTTTATATATATATAGATAGATTGGGAACCATTGCACCTATCAGTTCTATAGGTCAGCTGTGGGCTGGCTTAAAAAAAAACAGATTTTCTTAATCCGTCTTGACTTTCATTTAATTTCAGGGAGCTGATCCTGAATTCTATCATTGTGAGAGACAGAGGGGGGTGGAATTCTCTTTATTAGTATCTTCTGTATAATCCTACATTGTAGTCTGTCTGCAGCTTGTCCCTGCAGACCCCAACAAAGGCAATGAAAGAGAAGAAAGGAAGGAGATTAGAGAGGAAAGACTACAGAGATGGATAGGTAAAGGTATCGGGATTAAAGCGAGCTGAGACTGCTTGTGTGTTAAGTTTCCTTTTTATGGTGTCTGCAAGGTTAAAAGATTTAACCTTGAGACACTGCAAAAGAAGCTTGACGGGACTCAAGCATTCTCCAAAATACAAAAGATACAGTCAGGAGAAGAGACTTATTCATAAGGTTAACCGGTTGCAGAAATAAAGGTGGGATCTGAATCTAATAATGAAGTAAAACCAATATAAAGGCAGTCTTCAATTTGCAACCGTTACTGAATTTACAATAGCCGTTCAGCAGACAGTCATATAACTTTGCCTAATTTTACGACCTACTTTGTGGCTGTTGTTAAGCAAGCAATGCAGTCGTTCAGCGGATCGTCATATAACCTCGCCTGATTTTACTGTGGGTGTCCATGCTGAGGGCAAGTAAGTGAGAGAAAAACACAACCAATTACACATGGTTAAATTCCCTTGAAATGGAAAAAAGTTGGCTTAAACAGAGATTACAAAACCATCTCCATCAACAGTGCTTCCATTAAGTCTTTGTGTCAGAAGTCCTTCATCATGGGTGGAAATGGAGTGGAGTGGAGTAAAGAAGATTAGGAGAAAAATGGAATGGAATGGGAATAGAATAAGAATGCGCAGGATAGGATAGGATAGGATAGGAATAGAATGGAATGGGAATAAAATAGAATAATGGGTAGAATAGAATAGAAAATAAAATAAAATACAAAATGGAATGGAATGGAATGGAACAGGACAGGACAGGACACAATAAATACAAAATATGGAATGGAAATAGAATAGAATAAGAGTAGAATAGAATAGAATAGAATAGAAAATTAGAATAGAATAAAAAATATGGAATGGAACAGGACAGAACAGAAAAGAATAGAATAGAAAATATGGAATAGAGTAGAATAGAAAATATGGAATAGAATAGAAAGAATAGAACTGAAATAGAATAGAGAATATAGAATAAAATAGAATAGAAAATATAGAATATAGAATAGAATAGAGAATAGAATAGGATAGGATAGATGAAATGGAACAGGACAGAAAAGAAAAGAATAGAATAGAAAATATGGAATAGAACAGAATAGAATATGTGGAACGGAACAGAACAAAAAAGGAAAGAAAATATGGTACAGAAGAGACATAGAAAGAGAATAGAAGAGTTGGAAGGGACCTTGGAGGTCTTCTAGTCCAACCCCCCTGCTCAGGCAGGAGAACCTATACCATTTCAGACAAATGGCTGTCCAATCTCTTCTGAAAAAGTATTTATTTGTACAACGCCAACGAAACTCTGAATCTCCTTACACTTTTACCAGGAAGTTAAACATTCGGTGCTGCCTGTGTAAATATAGAACTGGTTTGAACAGGGATGTGCCTCTTATTTTATTTTTACCCAAGTGTCGCTTCGCTGTGAGCCTGTGATCTAAGTGAATAACACAGTACTGAAAACATGAACTCTTGTACGTTCCGAGGGAAAAGCTGACTTAATTGGAAAGAAGAAGAAAAACAACACCCAGGAAAAACGAAGAGAGATGTGAACTTCGCTCAAATTAAACCCTGATTATAAGCAGTCATTCTCCTTTCGTTGTAATTAATTATATTGTGTTTTTGTCAGCCTATTTTTTTTTAATTTTTTTTTGCTTTTCGGTTTGGGCATTAATAACAAATTGCACCTTACATAACGTGCTTGTTCTTATTTGTTACTCTGGGTTTTTTTCCCCCTTTAAACCCATGGTTTTCCTATGCTTATTTTGGAACTGGAATTCTGTTTTCTTGCAATCAACAGCTGACATTTCGGGGATTGCTTACGTCAACATTATTTGCTTGGGAATGTGGTTTTAATCCAGAGTCACTAAGATGGGCAGCCATATAAGAGAGCAGTTTGGTCTAGAGCAGTGATGGCAAACTTCTATCTTGTGGTGTGCTGAAAGCACATGTGTGCACGCCAGCACCCACTATGCAATGCGCCCCGCCCCCCTGGGCATGTATGCACAATAGCCCCGCCCCCTTACCTGCACTGTGCATGCGCGCACCTCCCAGCTGACTCTTGGGCCATTGGAGGCCATTTTCACCCTCCTGAAGGCTCAAGGGAAGTCTCTGCAGCCTTGGGAGGCTGAAAAGGGGCCCCGTTTGTGCACTTCCGGTATTTCTGGAAGGCCCGTTTTTTAGCCTCCTGAGGATGCAGAACAGGGGTGGGATTCAAATTTTTAACAACTGGTTCTGTGGGCGTGGCTTAGTTGGTGTGTGTGGCCAACTCAATATCACTCACATCGAGGCATGCATCTCTCCTGGCCTCTCATGACTGTGGGGATGCTGCAACAGTCATAAGTGTGAAAAATGGTCATAAGTCACTTTTTTCAGTACCATTGTAACTTTGAATGGTCACTCCACACAAACGAAGTACCAGCAAAGGAGGGAAAGAAAATTCCAGAGACGTTCCAGAGACAGAAAATCTAGTCCTGCCAAGAATGTAATAAAGGGTTAGTGGAGAGGCAGTTTCTGTAAGCAACACCAGAATGTTTCTTTCCTGCCTTCCTTACAGGATTAGGCCAGTAATTTCTTCTAACAACCAATTCTCCGAACTGCTTAGAATGTTAACAACTGGTTCCAGCAAATAGGTGTAAACTGGTAGAATCCCACCCTGATGCAGAGGAGCCTCTGGGAGGGCGAAAATGGCCTTAAACGGGCCAAAAATCAGCTGGGAGGCACGTGCATAGGCAGTGCACGTGCCTCCCAGCTGATTTTCAGCCCGTAGGTAAGTTTGGCTGTGTGGCATGCGTGCCATAGGTTTGCCATCACGGGTCTAGTGGTTAAGGCACCAGCCTAGAAACCAGGAAACTGTGAGTTCTAGTTCTACCTTAGGCGCAAACTCGCTGCATGACTCTGGGCCAGGCCATCTCTTCAGCCCTAGAAGAGATGTAACTGCAATGATTCACTTAACAACAGTGGCCTGAAAAGTCATAAAATGGGGCAAAATTCACTGAACAAATGTTTCACTTAGCAACAGAAATGTTGGACTCAGTTGTGGTCGTAAGTCAAGGACGACCTGCAGTCAGGTTCTTATGTCTGAGTAGTAAAAGAACAAAGGAGTATGTTATTTCAGGGAGGCTGCAGGAGGGTTCTTTAAGCGTGTAATTTTTTGCAACGATAATTTTTCACAATCAGAGAGTTGACCTGGGAGCATAAGAAGAGCTGTGGTCGGAGCAGAACAACAGAGTTGGGAGGGACCTTGGAGGTCTTCTAGTCCAACCCCTTGCTCAGGCAGGAAACCCCATACCATTTGAGACAAATGGCTGTCCAATTTCTTCTTAAAACCTTCCAGTGTTGGAGCATTCACAGCTTCTGGAGGCAAGTTGTTCCACTGATTAATTGTTCCCACTGTCAGGAAATTTCTCCTTAATTCTAGGTTGTTTCTCTCCTTGATTACTTTCCATCTGTTGCTTCTTGTCCTGCCTTCAGGTGCTTTGGAGAATAGCTTGACTCCCTCTTCTTCGTGGCAGCCCCTAAGATACTGCCTATTATTTGACTAGTTTTGTGTACTGTCTGTTCTGGCAATGGTTCTCCAGAATCCAAGACTTAAGTTCCAACTAAGTGGAAGCTTCTTAAGGAGAAATCCAACCTAGAAGTTAGGAGGAATTTCCGGACAGTGAGAAAACAATCGGTGGAATAGCTTACCTGCTGGATTTGTGGATGCTCCATTGCTGGAGGTTTCCAAAAATAAACTGGACACCCATTTAGCTGGGAGGTCATAAAGTCTTCTACCTTGAGTAGAGATGGTTGGACTAGAAGACCTCCAAGGCCCCTTCCAGCCTGTGATTTCTGCTTCCTAGGGATGCCAAATATTAAACTTAGTGTGGTCCTTGAACTCCAGAAGATATGTTCACCAAGGAGTAATGTCTTCTTCCCCTCTAATTATAAACTCCAGATACCTCATAAAGCTGCAATACACAGAATTTGTATTCTATATAATATAATATTATAATATAATATAAAATACACATACACACACACACATATACAGAGAGAGAGAAAGAGACAGAGAGAGAGAGAGAGAGACGCGGTGGCTCAGTGGCTAAGACGTTGAGCTTGTTGATCAGAAAGGTTCGGCGGTTCGAATCCCTAGCACTGCATCACGGAGTGAGCTCCCATTACTTGTCCCAGCTTCTGCCAACCTAGCCGTTCAAAAGCAATGTAAAAAATGCAAGTAGAAAAACAGAGATCACTTTGGTGGGAAGATAACGGCGTTCCGTGCGCCTTCGGCATTTAGTCATGCCGGCCACATGACCACGGAGACGTCTTCGGACAGCGCTGGCTCTTTGGCTTTGTAACGGAGATGAGCAGCGCCGGCTAGAGCTGGAAATGACTAGCGTGTATGTGCGAGGGGAACTTTTACCTTTACTTACAGGTCCTGAGGTCCTTCGAATTCATTATCCCCATTCAGTAGCAAACCCACCAATTGTCAAGTGCCGTGATCTCGACGCTTATTAAAGCCAGAAACGAAAGGTTATTTTCACTTTTTCTCCTTATCCTAAACCTTGCTTCTGTGACCCTTGGAGGCCCTTAAAGTTAAAAATGGAAAGAATGTTCTCAACTATAAAAGATTGTCCCCTTTTTTTTTTTTTTTTGAAAGAGTGCTGTTCCCTGACCCGTAGAGATCTTGAACAGAATCTATAGCAACGAGAAGAAAACCAAATCTCAAATTTCTTTCCTTTTGTGAGCGTTTTTTAAAATAATACATTTGGCATAGATTCCATTGCAGCAAAGCAATTGGTTATTTGTGTATGTGTGTGTGTGATTATCTCAAGAAGCTTCCCTGCCCAAAGCAGGCAGCCATTATTGTCAGCGAGACGAAATATAAAATACTGTTTTTATCGTGCAAACCTGCAGGGTTTTTTATCGACCAAAAACACTGGAAGTCTCATGGCTTGTTGTGAGGTAAAATAAATAGCGTCCCCTATTCCGTAGATCCTTACCTTTAATTCAATTATAGGTATAAGTTTGAGGTACTAATTCTACTCTATAAAGGCTTAGTAAGATCACACCTTGAGTACTGCATCCAGTTTGGGTCACCACACTATAAAAAAGAGGTTGAGACTCTAGAAAAAGTGCAGAGAAGAGCCACCAGGATGATGAGGGGACTGGAGGCTAAAACATATGATGAACAGTTGCAAGAACTGGGCTTGGCTAGTCTAGAGAAGAGAAGGACCAGGGAAGACATGATAGCAGTCTTCTGATATTTAAGGGGCTGCCACAGAGAGGGAGGGGTCAAACTATTTTCTAAGGCATCTGTAGGCCAGACAAGGAATAATGGATGGAAACTGAACAAGGAGAAATTCAACTTGGAAATAAGGAGAAGCTTTCTGACAGGGAGAACAATCAACCCATGGAACAGAAGTTGCCTTCAGAAGTTGTGGGAGCTTCATCACTGGAAGCTTTCAAGAAGAGACTGGACTACCATTTGTCAGCAATGGTGTGGGGTCTCCTGCTTGGGCGGGGGGTTGGACTAGATGACCTACAAGATCCCTTTCTAACTTTGTTAACCTGAGGCCTGAGGGACCTGGGATTGCCTTGTACTCATCCCTCTATCGTTTCGCATGGCTCGTAGAGGCTACACCCTCTTACTATTTCAGCCCAGGTTCCCACTCCTCCTCCGATCCTGGTCCCAACGGCCATGACAAAAGGTTGCAAAAGGGAATCACTTGACCCCCCCCCACATACACACACACACACACACACAAAGCTGGCTGAGGAGTTCTGGGAGTTGAAGTCCACCAGTCTTAAAGTTGCCAAGGTTGGAGACCCCTGGTATAGAGGAGGGGTGTCAAACACAAGGCCAGATCCGGCCCACTGGGTGCTTTGATCTGGCCTGCTGGGCTGGCCAGGGAAAACAGAGCTCGGGGGGACCATGTGTGCCACCTCCCCCGAGCTCCCTTTTTAATGGCAGAGTGCTACAGGAGGCTGTTGAAGCGGAAAGTGGGGTGCAGGGGGCCCATGTGCCCCCCCCGAGCTCCGTTGTTGCCAGCAGGAGGATATCAAAACAAAAGGAGACAGGTTTCTCTTTTTGCATTTGAGCACTCAAGAAGGGATAGGAAAGGAGAAAGAGGGAAGGCGAAAAAGATGGGAAGAGAACAGGAAGGAAAAATAAGGAAAGAGGGGAAGGAAGAAGAAAGGAGAAGGAAGAGGGAAGGAAAAAGAAGGAGGGAAGGAAGGAAGGAAGGAAGGAAGGAAGGAAAGAAGGAAGATGGGTGGATGGAAGGGAGGAAGGGGAGAGAAGGAAGGAAGGAAGGAAGGAAGGAAGGAAGATGGGTGGATGGAAGGGAGGAAGGGGAGAGAAGGAAGGAAGGAAGGAAGATGGGTGGATGGAAGGGAGGAAGGGGAGAGAAGGAAGGAAGGAAGGAAGGAAGGAAGGAAGGGAAGGAAGATGGGTGGATGGAAAGGAGGAAGGGGAGAGAAGGAAGGAAGGAAGGAAGATGGGTGGATGGAAGGGAGGAAGAGGGGAGAGGAAGGAAGGAAGGAAGGAAGGAAGGAAGATGGGTGGATGGAAGGGAGGAAGGGGAGAGAAGGAAGGAAGGAAGGAAGGGGAGGAAAGGAAGGAAGGAAGGAGATTATAATGAGAGTGAGGGAGGGTCTCCAGGAAGTCCTGTCTTAGCATTTGGCCACCACAGGTGCCCCCAACACGAATCCCATGTCATGCCTATCCAACCCCCGGCCCTCCAGGGTCAAACACAACTAATATGCACCCCTCAAAGAAATCGAGTTTGACACCCCTGGTATAGGGTCTCTTGCTTGAGCAGGGGGTTGGACTAGAAGACCTCCAAGGACCCTTCCAACTCTTCTGTTATTCGGACTGTCTGTATCGGGAAAGTTGAAGCTCTGATATTCTCCAGATTAAACTTCATGCATCCACTTCTGGCCCGGGAGCGGCATATTTCCGTCGTGTCCTTTTATTCCCTCAACTCCGTCACCCCTCTTAAGCCACCATTCATAGTGACATTTGCTGATTAGAAGACACTCACTTTTCTCACGGGGGGGAGGGGGGAGCCTGATGTTTCAACGCTTGGGAAACTTAAAACTCGGATCCCATGGGGGACGCGGCTCGACCCAGCACCTGACACCCTGTCAATAAAATTCCGTGCTCCAGACAGCTTAAAATGGTTTTATCGTTCATCTTCCTGACAATCACCGCACAGAAGATGGTTTCTCGGGAGGGGTGGGGGGAGTCATCTACAAACCGACATTTGCCCTGCTTGCATGTCTCGTCCGACAAAACACTAGATGAATTTAGCCTTTTGCAAGCAATCACATACACACACAGAGAGAGGCATATACGCAGACAGAAATTTGATTTTAAAGAGAAATCTATTTTTGGCAGGCCAATCTGTCCAAACCTGAATGGCAATGATGGGGATTATTAAATCATCTAATCCAGCTCTTTTGGCTCATGAAAAATGGCCCTGTATATCGTCTTCGGCTGGCTGGTAGCCTAACCTGATTATCTTAACTGCCACCAAAAAAAAAGAAAAAAGAATAATTGAATTGTGTCAATTTCTTTTCTTTCTTTTTTCTTTTTCCCTTTCCAAGGGGGGAGGCACAAAGGCTTCGTTCCTAGGCCTGTATTTTTTTTTAAAAAAGAATAATCTTTCTCCTCCTGTCACACACATGTACATCCTTACACACTAACTGAAGTGAATCAGGGGTCTTTAAACTTAGCAGCTTTAAGACTTTATGGACTTCAACTCCCAGAATTCCTCAGCCAACTATGCCAGTGGCGGCTAACCTTTTTGGGCTCCTGTGCCAAAAATTGTACACGTGCTTGCATGCTCGCGCTCGTGTGCCAGCACCCAGAAGGCAATGCGCATGCCCCCCTCACACCCCCTACGCAGGCGTGCACAATCCTCACCACTCCCACCACCCCCTTACGCGCCTCACAGCTGATTTTCGGCCTCCCAGAGGCTTAAGGAAGGCTTCTGCAGGCTTTGCAGGCCGAAAACTAGCCCTGTTTCGTCACTTCCGGTATTTTCGGAAAAACAGGAAGTGATGGAACAGGGCTAGTTTTCGGCCTGCAAAGGCTGCAGAAGCCTTCCTCAAGCCTTTGGGAGGCCAAAAAAGACCTCTAACTGGCCAAAAATCAGCTGTGAACCACAGGTTCGCCATCACAGAGCTATGCTCTGTTGGCTGGGGAATTCTGGGAGTTGAAGTCCACGAGTCTTAAAGTTTTCAAGTTTGGAGACCTCGTCAGTAAATTATACAAACAAAGAATTACGCTTCAATTATTTTTGTCTGGCTCAAAACATGTCCCTCTAAATTATTGCTCCTTATTCAAAGTTGTTTTCTCTTTTTCCACGCTCACACATAACTTTTTTTTTTTTTTTTTTGCATCATGTCTATGGAGATTCTCAGTCATCCAGATCCAGGTTGTCCCAAAGATGCTTTTTCAAAAGACTTTGGTTTTTTTTTTTTCCTTGAAGACATTTCACTTCACATCCTGGAAGCTTCTTCAACTCTGAGTGAATGGTGGAGGATGGAAGTGTTTGTAATCATTGCAGTCCTCTGGTCATTAGTACTCCCTCTGAGAGTCATTGAGGCCACTTGGGGGTTTATCCGTGACCTCAAGGTCACCTGAATAGTGTCAGGATTCCAGCGATCTCCCTAATTAAATGATGAGCCTCGAGCCAAACTTCAAAAAACTTCAAAAGATTTATTAGGAGCGACATGCTGGCGTCACCTGTATGAACCGACTCCTACAATCACCTCTGACCCTGTTTCCTCCCATCCTGGATGTATCGTAATTCAGATTCCCCAGTGAAACACGTTCATGGGCTGGGTGTCATCAATCACACCCTCCAACAGAGAATTTTCGCTCCCAGAATACCTGGTTGCCTCAGTTACAATCTTTGTGAGATAAGCTTCGAATGAGCTTCTGAGTTCATTTGCTGTATAGTATTTCAGGTTTTTTTTTCCCCACCTCTTTCTTATGGCAACTTGGAAACAGGCATAGGAATGTTTTACAAGTTGAAAAATAGTGCAAATGGGTGCGTAACCTTGGACCTGCTGAAAGGAATTGTGTTGTATTTTATTTATTTATTTATTCATTTATTTATTTGTAGGATTCTTTTGACTCTTTCTTTTTAAATTGGCCAAGTGTGATTGGAAGCACAAGGAATTTGTCTTGGTGCAAATGCTGTCTATATACATAAAAGAAAAGATACATTCGTCGAGAATCAAGAATCATAAGGTACAACACTTAATAATAGTCACAGGGTACAATAAGCAATCAAATCATAGTAGGAAACAGTCCATATAGATTGTAAGGATACAAGAGACAAAGTTACAGTCATACAGTCACAAGTGGGAGGGGATGGGCGATAAGGTGTGATGAGAAGATTAATAGTGATAGTAATGCAGACTTTGTAAATAGTTGGACAGTGTTGAGGGAATTATTTGTTTAGCAGAGTGATGGTGTTCGGGGGAAAACTGTCCTTAATGTCTAGTTGTTCTGGTGTGCAGTGCTCTATAGCATCATTTTGAGGGAAGAAGTTGAAACAGTTTATGTCCAGGATGTGAGGGGTCTGTAACTATTTTCACAGCCCTCTTTTTGACTCGTGCAGTATACAGGTCCCGATGGAAGGTAGGTTGGTAGCCATTGTTTTTTCTGCAGTCCTAATTATTCTCTGAAGTCTGTGTCTGTCCTGTTGGGTTGCAGAATCAAACCAGACGAGTTATAGAGGTGCAGATGACAGACTGAATAATTCCTCTGTAGAACTGGATCAGCAGCTCCTTGGGCAGTTTGAGCTTCCTGAGTTGGCGCAGAAGGAATATTCTTTGTTGTGCTTTTTTGATGACGTTTTTGATATTCGTTGTCCATTTTAGTCATGTGATATAATAGAACCTAGAAATTTGAAGGTCTCTACTGTTGACTACTGTGTTGTCTAGTATTGTAAGAGGTGGTAGCATGGGAGGGTTTCTTCTAAAGTCTACCATCATTTCTACGGTTTTGACTGTGTTCCTCTAAACCAGTGGTCCTCTGTCTTCATTCTGTGAAATATCTTCAAGGAAAAACAGAGTCCAGTTGCCTTTCGAAAAAGCACTTTTGGGATTCTTTGCACTAAGTTTCTCCCCTTTGATTCAGACATAACTTAGATTTGTAGTTAAGGAGACCCAGAACGTTTTGCTGGTGTAGCTCCATTGCTTGACATGTTCTAGCAGCAAGGTAGTTAGAGTGGGAACAGATTAAAAACCAATTCTGATCTGTGGCTGTAATAATGGTTAATGGATGCATGGATGGATGGGAAAACCAGTGGATTGCCCAGTGAATCACAAATGGGAACGACTTCCAAATACAGAAAAATCAGATTGCATTGATTTTCAACAGAGGTGGTATTCAGCAGGTTCTGACCAGTTCTGGAGAACCAGTAGCAGAAAGTTTGAGTAGTTTGGAGAACCTGAAAACCCCACCTATGACTGGATCCACCAACCCCATCTCTTCTCTGCCTCCTGAGTCCCAGCTGATTGGCTGGGTCTCCTTTGGTTTCCCTGCACAGGAGAACGGAGCTGGAAAGCAGGTTAGTGGGTTGGGGAGGGAATGGGATTTTGCAGTATCCTTCCCCTGGAGTGGGATGGGAATGGAGATTTTACAGTATCCTTCCCCTGCCTTGCCTACCAAGCCACACAACGCCCACCAAGCCATGCCCACAATAAAAAATTTTGAATCCCACCACTAGCTCTCAATAGCGGCAACTTTTAAGACCCATGGATTTCAACTTGCAGAATTCCCCAGCCAGCCATGCTTAAGGAATTAAGGAATTCTGGGAGTTGAAGTCCACGGGTCTTAAAGTTGCCAAAATTGAGAATCCTCCAGATAAAGGCTTCTTTTTGGAGACTATAAATATGTTAAACCGATTGTGGTTTTTTTTAAAAGAAAGCATTTAGTTGTAGGCCAGACATATATTTCATATCGTTGTACATTTATGTTATGGTTTTATCCTTCTAACAAGCAAAGAAAGTGGAAGGAACCAGATGGGTTTCTAAATGCTTGTTCCCTTGTTTGGAATTTCATTTAAAAAGAAACTTCGACCCCGTTCGTTTCTGCTGTCTCTTTTGATCAAGGGAGGGGAGGTCAACTTCCCTTGTTCTTTGTTTTTCTTTTTTTCCTCTAAGGGGAAGATTTCAGCCCAAGTAAGCTTTTGCTACCCTACCGACTTTGCAGTAATTGCTTTGATAATCCATATTTAGCATCCTGCAAAAGGCCACTTAATCGGCTGGGGAAATATTATTTGATGCTGTATATTTCATGCCGCCACAAGGAAGCGGTTAAGCTGCCCTTTGCAGAGTCAAACGAGAACCCGTGAAAATACAGGTCATCCTTGACTTACAACTGTCAACTCATAAAACATTCCTATGCCTGTTTTAGTAGTTGCCATAAAAAGGAGGGGAGGGGGCGGGAGGAAGGAAATCTGGAAGGGCAGTGCAGCAGTTTGGAAGCGAAAGTACATTCCAACTCTTATCTTTAAGATTGTAACTAAACTACCAGAGCTTTTACCGGCAAATGTATTTAATTGGAGAACGTGAATGATGACACCCAGCCTCCTGTGAAGGTGCTCAATGGGAGAATCTGGTTTATGAGATACCCAGGGGGGAAGGGGAGAAACAGAGTCACAGGTGACTGTAAATTACATATGCCAGAGTTGGTTTCATACAGGGCATAATGAATCCTTTGAAGCTTTTTGAAGTTTGGCTCAAGAATCATGATGTCAAGTCATAAAACATTTTGTATACACGTTTTATAGTTGACAACAGAAAGAAGGGGGGAAGTTTCAAAGAGCAGGCGGCAGTGTGGAATCGAAAGTGCATTCCATTCATATATTCTTCAAAGACTGATTAGATGACTGAAGCTTCTGCTGTGCAAAAATCTAATTGGAGAGCATGATTGATGACTCTTGGCTATGGACGTGTTTCGTTGGATGATACACCCAAAGGGGTGGGGGTGGGGAACAGGATCAAGGGTGACAGTGAATTATGAATCTCAGAGTTGGCTACGCCCAAGTAAATGCTGGATGTAGAATGTTACCTTCAAATAAAATCTTTTTTAGTTTTGGGAGTGTGGCTCAAGGCTGGTGATTTAATTGGGGTGGAATCCTGACACATGATTTAATTAGGGTGATTTCTGGAATCCTGACAACAACCACATTCGAGCCCAAAATTTTTCTTGCTAAGGGAGACAGTTGTTATGTGAGTTTTGTCCCATTTTACGACCTTTCTTATCACCGTTGTTAAGTGAATCACTGAAGGTGTTTAAGACCATAATGCGGTTGTTAAGTGAATCGGACTTCCCCACTGACTTTGCTTGTCTGAAAGGGGAGGGGGGGTCCCATAACCCTGGGACATTGCAATGGTCATATATATGAATCAGTTGCCAAGTGTTTGGATTGTAATTACGTGATTATAGGGGTGCTGCAATGGTTGTAAGTGTGAAAAATGGGCGTGAGTCACTTTTTTTCTTTAATAACAAACTTTATTAATTATACAACTAAAACAACAAACACATACACAACACACACAAAAAGAGAATATATATATATATATATATAACTATTCCATTATCAACAGTCTGTGATTCCTTATTTGTTATCATTATTGGTGTCATATTTCCAAATACATCTTAATGCGAATATATAGCTACTACCACTTTTGCAATTTAACAATATTTACTACTGTACTTTTTATTTTTGTTCTGGAGAAGGGTGAGTCACTTTTTTTCAGTGCCGTTGTAACTTCGAATGGGGCCTAAATAAACGGTTGTAAGTCGAAGATTATCTCTAAAATGTTTCAGGTACAACAAGGAAGTTTTCTTCTTCTGTCCTGCTTTAAGAGGAGAAGATCCAGATATGATGAAAACTTGAAAAATTTGTTTCTGAATGGTGCCAAGTCCCTTTTGGAGTTGTTAATAGTCGGATGTGCTTCTTATTCTGTAGGTCTAAACATTTTCACCTCATTGTAATGCTGGTAGTCTTCATTTAGTGACCACAGTTGGCACTGGCAACTCGGTTAAAACGAAGGGCTTACTAAGTGAAATATCCCAACTTTATGACTTTGTTACAGTCCCAAAGGTGCTTGTGATGACCCAGAGTGGGAAACAAAATAAACACAGTCACAACAAACAGGTGAAGCCCCTTTTATTCTTTCACTTTGCTTCCAAGCTCCAAATATCCTTGACTGGAGGCAAAAAAACTCCCACACAAGCAGTTACAAGAAGGAGGAAATGCCGTTTAAATTATAAAGAATTAAAAACAGGCAAGATAAAGGACTGGAGGACGTCCACAGATATCAGAACACACACTAGGAAGGACGCCAAACTCAGAGGAACCATAAACTAGAGATATTTCCATGCTTTGTTTCCAGCACTCGCCTGTACACATGTCTGTCCTCTTATTCAGTTGCCACAGCTGCAGCCCATGAAGAGGATCAAGGCTCTCTCCTCCTGAGTAGACCATGTCTCTCCCTTATCCTCTCCTCCCTACGTGTCCTAGGATGAAGAGGGGATGGGCCTGGGTCCTCCTCTGACTGTCCAGCCGGCCTCTGCCCTTCCCCAGCCTCCTCCACAACCTCCGGAGTCACACTTCCATTCCCTGTCGGCTGTTCCTCCTCTCCCTCAGAGTCTGACTCTAACAAGGGCATGACACTTGCTTTTTCAGGAGGCAACTGGACTTTCTTGTTCTTCCTTTTTGAAAATGTTTCGCTTCTCATCCAAGATGCTTCTCCCACTCTGACAAAATGGTGGGGAATTAAAGAGCTGAAGAAGCTTCTTGGATGAGGAGCGAAACGCCTTCAAAAAGGAAGAACAAGAAAATCCAGTTTCCTCTTGAAAAAGCACCTTTGGGACAACTCTGTCCTGAATGACTGAGAATCATCTACAGGCTTTGATTTTAGTACAGCTTTGCTTTGTTTTATGGCAACCTTTGAAAGCTGTAAATGCCACGATTGGTTGCAAAGTTACGTTATCATCATCTTCCTAACTGCGAGCGGTCCTTAAAGGAAGCAGGTGCTAAACAATTACCTGTATGATATTGCAGAAGTGGTGGGACCAAGGCCATAATGAAATCTGCACTAAGGGTTTTCATAAGTTTTCCAGGCTGTTTTATTTTATCCCTGGAAGTGGAGAAAATATTATTCATAGTTATTGGTTTTTCCTTGGGTAGCAAATCTGAAAACAGGACAATGCAGGGGGCTGGAAGAGGATTGCACAACACAACCACAAGTATGCATGCACACATATACAAAAACAGAGAGGGTTTGGATCTATATAATTAGCATTGCACCATATCACACCCATGAAAATTGTGCCACACTTTTACTTTCCATAAATTTGGGGAAATAAATTCTTGCCCATCAAATTGAATGGGAACTGATATGGGAAACCACACATAAATTATGTTCTGCACATTGTAAGGCAGGTGTGTCTTACAGCCTCCATTGTAAACTGTAGGATAGCTCTAAGCTTTTGCTGAAGGATTCCATGTAATCTCGACTGAAAAGCATACCTGAAGATATTTTGGGAATGCTGTAGTAAAGAAATTTACTTCCCCTCCCAACACTATATGCATTTAGTAGAAAATCACACAAAAATACAGATATCTTTTAGTGTAGATTTAATATGGAAGGAGGGAGGGGGGGGGAGAGAGAAAGAAAGAAAGACAGGGAAGGAAGGAAGGAAGGAAGGAAGGAAGGAAGGAAGGAAGGAAGGAAGGAAGGTGGCTGTAATGAATTTAAACTTTATAAAACATTAAAACATAAATAAAACCATTTGACAAGTTACTAATCTATAGTTGATTACTAGCATTTGCTATTTTCTATCAGTAGTACAGTAATTGATTTTCATTTATCTACAGAAGCTGCAATGTTTTTAAAGAAGAAATTAAAAAGATATGGTTTTTTTTTCCTAATGGCGTTTCCAAAATTAAAGCAAGCAAAGGTTATTTTCATTATATATTATTTTAGCGTGCAATCTTCTTTTTATTAACCTGCTCATCAACCTTGGTGAACCCAGTAAAACTTTCATCCAAATGCAGTTAGACATGGCTCTGCTGTAAATAATTAAAAGCGATGACCAAAACTTTTAGTTCTGAATTTCTGTGGAAAAATGTGCAACCTGAATTTATGGAGAAATCCTGTGAAATCTGCCAGATGAGAAAATAGAGGGAGAGGCATGCAAAAAAAAAAAGTGTGTATTTGCACACAATGGCTAGGTTTGTATGTTTCATTCTACTTGGTGGCATGATAATCAGACTGTATCTGCAGACAAAATATAATTTTCTGGTGACAGAAAACTTCCCACTTATTGTTTGTAGCTTTTATAGCTTTCGTTTCAACATCGTGGTTTTCTCACCTACCTTCCTTTTGATTTTTTTTTAAGGGTGAAATCAGTCCAATGGGGTCTTTTGTTTTTCAGGTTGAGAATCAACATTGATAAAGGCAGTAGGCTACAAACCAGGAGATCATGAGTTCTAGAACCGCCTTAAGTACAAAGCTAGCTGGATAATTTTGGGTTAATCACCAAGAGATTGTGAGTTCTAGTCCCTCCTTTGGCAGGATTGACTTGGAACCAGTCACCAGGAAATTGTGAGTTCTAGTCCCACCTTAGGGTGACAGTCTGGGTGACTTTGGGCTAATCACCAGGAGACTGTGAGTTACAGCCTTAGGCAAAAAAAGAAAAGAAAAAGTCAGCTAGGTATCCTTGGGCCAATTTTCATGGGACAGTGAGTTCTAGTCCCATTTTATGCATGAAAGATGCTTTGGTGTCTTTGGGCCAAAAACCAGGAGAATGTGAGTTCTAGTACCACCATAGGTAGGAAAGCCAGCATGGTAACTTGGGGCCAATCACCAGGAAACTCTGAGATCTAGCCTTACCTTAGCCTATGAAAGCAGGCTGGGTGACTTTGAGCCAATCACCGGGAGATTGTGAGTTATAGTACCACCTTAGGCAAAAGAAAAAAAAAGTCAGCTAGGTATCTTTGGGCCTATCTCCATGAAATAGTGAGTTCTAGTCTCACTTTAGGTATAAAAACTGCCTGGGCCAAAAACCAGGAGAATGTGAGTTCTAGTTCTGTCTTAGGCAAGAAAGCCGGCATGGTAACTTTGGGCCAATCACCTACCTTAGCATGAAAACAGGCTGTAGGTGATTTTAGGCCAATCAGTAGGAGACTGTGAGTTCTAGTTCTGCCTTAGGCACAAAACCGGGTGGATGACCTTGGGCCAATCCCTGTCTCTCAGCCCTAGGAAGCAGACAATGGCAAACCACTTCTGAAAAACCTTGCCAGGAAAACTTGGGGAGACATGTTCAGACAGCCAGGAATCAAGACTGACTTGAAATCACACACAAAAATACAGCTTAGATTCCCACTCACTAAGCAGAATTTAAAATTATGGGGCAGCCAGAACAAAAACATTAATTTTTCATTTCAAAACAGTTTAAAATTCAGTTCAGTCAATACAAGAACATCACAGTAGCTCTGCTGGGTTGAAGCCAAGGGCCATTTGACCAATGAGGCATATAAGTTTCCCACAGTGACCAGATGTTTCTGGAACGTTCCTAAACTGGAGACAGAGACCAACATCTCAATTTAATCGTGTCTTCCTTTATCCCATTAACCCAAAATACGAATTAGGTCAGCCGTTTTAGGAGTTGGAAGTAAAATCCATCTGGTTCAGTTCCAAGCTGGGAGAAAAATGCTGGGAAAAACATGGAGGCTGATTGGAAAGAAATAATGAAGCAGAACCGCCAGGGTTTTGTGGTTCTGGGGCAGCTGACAAAATGGACTTTAGAGTGGGTGGGTTTTTCTTCCTTCTAGATTCCTATGGGTGGTCTTGCAGGGGTTGTGGAAGGGCCATAGCTGGCTCTATAGGCAAAAGAGGAAATGCTAGGTGTTTGTCTGAGCTAAGTTTGTCAACATTTTGTTCGTTGCTTATCTGGAGTTTCTGTCTGGCCCTGTCTTTCCAAATGGATTACCAAATCTGCATTTCTAAAAGCTGGCCTCCTCAGTCTCTGCTTGGGGCAGGGAAACCAGGGCTGGTTTCTGTCTCCCTTCAGATTTTTTTTTCTTTCATTTCTCCTTTAGGGGAAATTTTTTATCCTGCCTTTTTTAAATATTTCCCAAAATATTTCATTCTTCGGTGGGTGGGGTGGAGCTGCCCTCATAGGAGTTTGGGAGCTTTAAGCGAGAGCCTGCATCTTTACACCTCAGATTACGTAGAATCTATTTAGAATGAGGAGGAAAATCGGTGGCGGTGTTGGAGGAAAGATCTGGGTTCGAATCTGGAGGCCAGTTCCTTTGTAGAACAGCCAGGGCAAGTCACTAGGAGCAGAGGCCAAGTTTTTATTCGACGGCATGACGGACAATCCCAACCGTCGCAAGTTAGGTGACGAAGTTCAAGCACTTATTTTTCTAGACAAAATACCTTTTCTGGGTTCTTTCCATTTACAAAGCCGCCCTCTAGGAATTACAGGGAGTCCTCGACTTATGACCACAATGGAGCCCAACATTTCTGTTGTTAAGTGAGGCATTTGTTCAGTGAGTTTTACCCTGTTTTACAACCTTTTTTGCCACCCTTGTTAAGTGAATCCCCGCAGTTCTTACATCCGTCACACGGTTGTTAAGTGAATCTGGATTCCCCATTGACTTTGCTTGTCAGAAGGTTGCCAAAGGGGGTCACATGACCCCGGGACATTGTAATGGTCATAAGTATGAGTCAATTGTGCCAGCGTCTGAATTTTAATTACATGATCATGAGGATCCTACAAAGGTAGTAAATGTCAACTCGCAAAGCATCTCTGACAGTAAGCGTGTAAAACGGTTGTAAGTCCCATTTTTCAGTGCCGTTGTAACTTCGAACGATCACTAAATGAGCTGTTGTAAGTCGAAGACTATTTGTAGTTCTTAAGAGAGTTTTGCCTTATTTTACAACCTTTCTTGCCCCAGTCCTGAAGTGATCAACTCAATGGTGGCTGTAAGCCTACCTGGTGTGTTGAGCTATCACTTCCAATAGGCTGGCTATTGATTAAGGGGAATTCTGGGAACTGTAGGCCAATATCTATTTGAAGAACACCCAGACTGGGTAGAAACGGGGAGACCAACATTTGCCACAAATCTATATATATACAAGTGAAATACCACTCACGCATCATCACAAAAACCCCAGAACCGTAAAGCCTACAAACTTGAAATTTGGCACGTATGTTCCTCTTGGCTTCTAGGTGCTCACTAAGAAAGGATTTTTCGAAATGACCATCAGAATATTAGTACTTCGTATATTATTATTAACATGCTCTGATACTAAGGAGTTCTACTCCCCCTCCCCACCTGAAAAGAAATCTGTTCCAAATGCAAAACACAAGCAGAGGAGAGGAGTTTCAGTTTCACAGCACCAAGCAACTTTAATACAGAACAGTTGGAACTAAGCCACGCCCAGGCTCCTTGCTGTCTCCTTCTTGCTCACACAGCAAATACTGTTTTAGTTTCCAAACAGTCCTCAACTCTCTCACACACTGACAGGATGCTAGCCAGATGAATACCTATGGATGCTGGTAGGCAGAGGCAGAGTTTTTTCCCCTTATTTCCCTCCCCCAAAACTAAGCCTGATGACATAGTTTCATAGCGAAGCACGGATATAGAGCTAGTTCTCCATATTATTTCCTTCAGAGCCAGGTGCTCATTAACAGGTATTTGCAGCCTCTACAAATAGCAAGCAAAAGGTTTTTCAATAAGCCAGCATCTGTTTATTTCCCTGGAAAAACAGCCTGCATGCCCTTCTCCCCGGGATCGGAGCTTCTGTGACTAAACATTGAGGTGATTATAATATTTCCACTTCAGCAGTCCTTTACATATTCAATAAGTTGTCTGAACATTAAGTTAATGAATCCTCAGGATGTCTCTGCGTGACAGGTGAGTCTCTCTAATCCAGAGATAAATGCCAAGAGATTAATAAAAGAGAATAGGGGCCTTATTCAGGTCAGGCAGTCAGGAAACTAGAAACATCGTTTTCAATCCATTATTCCAATTCCCGGAGTGATTCGGCGGTTGAATTAAGGTCAGGGAGGAAGGAAAAAGTGGCATTTTGGTTAGGAAAAAACATGGCGCCGTGTGATGGAGAGAAAAAGTTCCCAACTGGCTCACAGGATCTCATGCTGCACTTTCTTTGTTTATGCATTTATTTATTTAAATCTCTCTTTTATTATAATCGGGGGGTGAGATTCTTCCGGTTTGGACCAGGTTCGAGTAAACTGGTAGTTCGGGCAAACCAGTAGTTCCGCTGAGCATTTGGCCACATGCTCACCGGTTAATACCAGTTGAATCCCTCCACTGATTACAGTCCTTTCAGCTGTTCATTTAGTGACTGTTACTTACAACCGTTCATTTACTGACGGTTGTAACGGGACCGAAAAAACCCGACCTGACCATTTTTCACATTCACGGGTGCTGCAGAAAGCCCCATGGTCTCGTGATCAAAATTTGGACGATGGGCAACCGACTCATAATTACGACAATTGCTAAATGGGAATAATTGTAAGACAAGGAATACCTGTAATCTATCCAGGCCTAACCGGATATACAGGTATGTCCTTCAACTTACCACCATTTGCTTAGTGACTGTTCAAAGTTACAACGGCACTGAAAAAAAGTGTCTTAGGATCATTTTTCACACTTACGGACCATTGCAGTCATGTGATCAAAATTTGGATGCTTGCCATCTGACTCATATTTATGACGGTTGCAGTGTCCCGAGGTCATGTGCTCATTAATAAGCAATCTTCTGACAAGCAAAGTCAATGGGAAAGCCAGATTCACTTAAAAACTGTGTTATTAACTTAACCGTGTTACTAACTTAACAACTGCAGTGACTCCTTTAACAACTATGGCAAGAGTGATTATAAACTGGGGCAAACCCCGCTTAACAACTTTCGACAGAACAACTTAACGACAGAAAGGTTGGGCTCAATTGTGGTCGTAAGTCAAGGACTACCTGTATCTTTTTACAAAGAACTCAAAGCGGCGACCATATAAAACATACCTTCCTCCTCCTATTTTCCCCACAGTAACAACTTCGTGAGGTAAGTTGGGCTGAGGCCCTGCATCCATTATAAGTACATACAGGTGTTCCTCAACCTACAACCACAATTGAGCCCAAAATTTCTGTTGCTAAATGAGACACTAGTAAAGTTGAGTTTTGCCCCATTTTGCCCCACTAGTAAAGTTGAGTTTTGCCACAGTTGTTAAGTGAATCAGTGCAGTTGTTAAGTTGGTAACACCGCTAGTTAAGTGAATCTGGATTCCTCATTGACTTTGCTTGTCAGAAGGTCACAAAAGGGGATCATACGAACCCCGAAACACTTGGCAACCGTCATAAACATGAGCCGGTTGCTAAGCGTCTGAATTTCGTTCACGTGACCATGAGGATGCTACAACGGTCATAAGCAGGGGTGGGATTCAGTTGGTTCGGGCCATTTCATGAATGCCTCACCCACCCAGCAACTGGGCAGAGAACCAGTTGTTGGGATTATAAGGGTCACAAGTGTGAAAAAAGGGTCATAAGTCATTTTTCAGTGCCGTTCTAACTTCCAATGGTCCTCAACTTGCAACCATTTGTTTAGGGACTGTTCAAAGTTAACAGCGGCACTGAAAAAAAAATGACTTACGACCGCTTTTCCACACTTACAGGCCATTGCAGTATTCCCCCGTGGTCACATGATCAAATTTCGGACGCTGGCAGTCAGCAGCTGACTTACATTTTATGATGGTCGCAGTATCCCAGGATCACATGATCCCCCTTTTGCGACCTTCTGACAAGCCAAGTCGATCACGAAGACAGATTCACTTAACAACCAGGTCACTCACTTAGCAACCTCAGCGATTCACTTAACAACCGTGGCAAGAAAGGTCATCCAATAGGGCAAAACCCACTTAACAATTGCTTTCCTTAGCAAGAGAGACTCAATGGTGGCTGTAAGCCGAGGATTATCTGTCCCTCAGGTGCGTTGAGCTATCATTTCCAATAGGCCCGTCAGACTGATGAAGGGGAATTCTGGGAGCTGTAGTCCAAATATCCATTGAAGAAGCCCAGACTGAGGAGAAATGGGTAGTGACTAATGTTTGCCACGGATTCAAATTATTTCCTTCAGAGCCAGGTGCTCATTAAAAGGAAAGCAGGTTGCAATACGTGCTAAAAGATTTTCCAGATTTTTTTTTCTCTCTCTCTCTCTCTTATTTTTTTTTTTCCTTTTTAATGAGCTTTGTGGGATTTCAAGACAAGGCCCAAAGTAGCAAGGGAGGGCTCATAATTAGTTTCAATTAGACGAAGTTCCTATGCGTTACTAGGCTATTTGATGAACAGCAAAAGAAAACCCTACCTAAACAGATACAAATCACTACTTTTGTTTCATTTATTATTATACTTATTTTCTTCCTTAATTAGCCCTGATTGGCTTATGATCCTAATTAATGCAAAGGAAACTTTGAGTAGGACACAATGGTTGTAGAGAAGATGCCAGCGCCTACAACTGCTAAATTATGGCTAATTGTTATTTACACGGGGACAGGAAGACGAAGGAATGCGGTGTCTAATTAGCATTAAAGATATGGTTTCCATTTGGAAACGCCACTAAAGCTCCCTTAGAGGGTATCATTGGTCTTGTTTCTCTGATTTAAAACAATTCTTAAAAAACCTGACTTAACTGGAAATTAGAAATGGCTTGGTATTTTTAGATCTGGTTTAAGTAATATCAGGCTCATGGGAGGCTATCTAAAGTCATTTTAATCCACTATTTTTAAAGGCGGGGGGGATGGGGGGAGAAAGGAATAGACAAGGGTGGGTTGCTACCAATTTGACTCTGTTTGAGCAAACCCTTAGCTAACCAGTAGCTAATTTTATGGCCGGTTTGGTGAACCGGCAAATCCCATCACTGGCTGGCCCCACCTACTCCACCCCTCCCCTCCCAGGAGTCCCCACGCGGCCCATTTTGGATGCCAGGTAAGTGCAGGGCCCCCACGGAAGCTCAGGGAGGGTGAAAAATGGGCCTCCCGGAGGCTCCAGAAGGCCGGAAACCGGTTTGATTCCGGTCTCCAGAGAGCCTCCGGAGCTCATTTTCGCCTTTCCGGAGGCTCAAAAAAAGCTTCCGGAGCCCAGAAAGGATGAAAATGGGCCCCCGCCATGGTGCAGGAGGCTGACTAGGCCACACCCACCATGGCCACGCCCAGCCAACTAACCAGGCAGAGAACTGGTTGTTAAAATTTTTGAAGCCCACCCCCTGGACTGAGGGGGAGATGTGATAATCTTCTTCCGATATCTAAAAGGTTGTCTCGCAGAACAAAGTTGAGATGTGTGTTCCTCTCACTCTGGAGGTGAGGACACAAAATGGGATGAATTTGAAGGGGGGGAAAAAAAAACCTTCTTTAATACAAGGAGTCCTCGATTTACGACCACAACTGAGCCCAACGTTTCAAAACAAAACAGTTGCTAAGCGAGTCTCGGTCTATTTTACAACCTTTTCTGCCACAGTGGCTGAGGGAATCCGTGCAGTTGTTAAGTTAGTAACACTGTTGTTAAGTGAATCTTGCTTCTCCATTGAATTTGATTGTCAGAAGGTCTCAAAAGGTGATCACTTGACACGGGACGCTGCGACCGTCATAAATACGAGCCGGTTGCCCCGCCTCTGAATTTGGATCACGTGACCATGGGGATGCAATGCTGCGAATGTTGTACCCATGAAAAAAATGGTCGAAAAGTCCCCTTTTTCCAGTGCTGGTGTGTGTAACTTCAAGCAGTCACGAAACGAATGGTTGTAAGTTGAGGACTACCTGTAGTCAGAATAATTTGATCCGCTCCACTGGTTGAACGTCTTCAGAAAGAGGCCAGCCTATCAATTCTCCAAGATATTTTAATTTGCTATCAACAGAAGAGAATATTTATAGCTCAGGGTTGAACTGTAGGGTCCTTGGTACTCTCTCAGCTTGGTGGTTTTCTTGCAGACGTTTCATTACCCAGCTAGGTAACATCATCAGTGCTGGAAGGGAGTGGAGTTGAGGAGGAGGAAGAGGAGGAGGTTGTTGTGGAGGATTGTGGGGTCCTTGGTGCTCTCTGAGCTTGGTGGTTTTGAAGGTGGAAGTTCATTCTCTGAGCTTGTAGGTTGGTTTCTGAACATTTAATTACCAAGCTAAGTAACATCTTCAGGGGAGTTTAGGAGATGTCAGTAATTTTTTAACAGAAGAATTTCAGCTTTCAAGCAAATATGTGGAAGAAATTCCTGATGGTAAAATCAGTACAACATGGGGAAAAATTAATTCCATTTCTGGAGGTTTTAAAGTAGACCAGGGCTCTTCAAACTTGGGAACTTTTAAGTTTTGTTGACTTCCAATTCCCAGAATCCTTCAGTCAGGCATGCTGGCTGGGAAATTCTGGGAGTTGAAGTCCACAAGTCTTAAAAGTTACCAAGTTTGAAGAGCCCTGGAGTAGACAATCCCTTATCAAGGAAATGTTCCTCTGTTTATCAGTAGTGATTTTCTTGCAGACATTTCATTACCAAACTAGATAACTTCATCAGGGCAGCACTGATGATATTCTGCTAATCTAAACTATATCTTAAGGAGTTGTATTTTTTTTTTTAAAAGAGTGACTTGTCAGTTTGATGACATTCAATAATTTCCTGCCTCAGTTACGTCACGGAAATGTCTATTTAGAGTTATTTTTAACAAAAGTCCAAACGTCAATGCAGTGAAATCGGTTGTGTTTTTCCATTGCGTATCTAGGCCGAACATTAATTTCATTTGAAAAATATGGTCAGATTTCATTGTGGGTGCCACTTTCCTTGTGAGACAATTCTAATTTCCTCATTGCTGCTGCTTTTCCCAGATAATATTTGCAGGGCTTATTTGATTCTTTAATTGAGGGCTGCCATTTCCTGTTTCAGAATCCGAATTTAGGAAACAAAAGAGAAACACGAATGGGAATTCTGAGTTTCCGATTTATTGGAAGCCCATCTTTGATGATTTGTAGACTCATTCTGCAGGATTCCTCAGAAAGCGAAAATTAATTAGTACCATTGTCGACTGGATCACATTTAGGATTGTTTTCACTGTGCCGTGATCACATTTAACAACAGTTTTGCCAAAAAAAAAAAAAACCCTAGCAATTATTTGTGGTTGGGGTAAAACCATATCCATAGCAAAGCTTTGGTTTGCTTAACGGCCACAGTGTTTGTTTAAGGTCATAAAATCAAGTCCATCACATGCCTGACCCATTTTATGACTCTTGCTATTTACAGCCATGATGGGCAGGCTCTGTTACCGTCCTAAGTCCAAGGACTACTTAGTAAAGATGTTCAAAATATAGAAGACACAGGAGAATCTTATAACCAAGAAAGTTTCCAGAAGTTGTATCAGAAATTACACCTTAAAGCAGGGGTCGCCAACCTTTTGGACCTCAGGGACCACCAAACTCACGGACCAGAGACCCTGGGAAAATCCCCCAAAAAAGTCTACAGAAAAATCCCCCACCCTGTTTTTCCTACCGATCGATCATTCTTTATTTGGGATTGCAAGATACCGTCTCCAGCTCCGTTCTGGGGGAGAGAGAGAGAAAGAGAGAGACTTTTGGCTTCATGCAAGGAAAACAGCAGAAGCAGCAGAAGTCTTTCTTTCTCTCCCCCAAACTCCACCAGAACTGAGTCTTTGCCGGCAGGATGCCTTGCAGGGTCCCAAAGACTCATTTCTGGCAGTGTTTGGGGGAGAGAAAGAAAAACCTTTGCAGCTTTCCTTGCCTGCAGCCAAAAGCAGAAGAAAGAAGCTGAAAGAAGCAGCCCGGTGACCAGGCCAGATAGGTGGGGCGCGTGGGGCAAGTTGCACCCCTCTGCCCTTTCCCCCCTCCCCTCACTACCTCGTGTTGTTCACAATACAAGCGACGCAAGCCTTGTGTTCCCGCCCAGCCTGGGTTAATTGCTTTGGGGGATCATTTCTCTGTGGACCACCAAAATGTTCTCGTGGACCACCAGTGGTCCCCGGCCCACTAGTTGGTGACCACTGCCTTAAAGGATAAAGGGCAGAAATAGCTGAAGTTTATAATAAATGCTCAAAATAAAATATATGCTGGTAGTCCTCGACTCACGGCCACAATTGAGCCTAAAATTTCAGTCGCTAAGTGAGTGTTGCTCTATTCTTGACCTTTCTTGCCACTGTTGTTCAGTGAATCACTGCCGTGCTTAAATTAGTCACACGGTTGTTAAGCAAATCTGATTTCCCCATTGCTTTTGCTTCACCATCATAAATATAAGTCAGTTGCCAAGCGTCTGAATTTTGATTATGTGACCACAGGGGATGCTGCAATGGTCTTAAAGGTGGATAATTATTTTTTTTTGAAGTGCTGTTTAACTTCGATCAGTCACTAAACGAATGGTTGTAAGTCAAGGACTCCCTGTTCCACCTTTTCAGGTGTCTCAGCAAAAAAATAAATTAAAAAAGGCATCAAAACTATAGACCCGTGGTAAAAGTCACAAAGATTGAATTCTTGACAATTACGGGTAGTCCTCGACTTAATAACAGTTCATTTAGTGACCAAAGCAGCATTGAAAAAAGTGACTGATGACCATTTTTCAGACTTACAACCACTGTAGCATTCCCCACGATCACATGATCAAAATTCAGCCGCTTGGCAACTCTTCATACTTACAACCGTTGCTGAGTCCCAAGGTGATGTGATCCCCTTTTGCGACCTTCTGTGATGGCCCGGAGTGCAACACAAACGCAACAAAATCCAAAACGTAAGTAAATGTCCTTTAATGCCTCCAACTTGGCCCCAATGTTCAATAATTCTCAGCTGGAGATAAAACTTATGCAAAAATAGTCTTCAAAAGAAAGCAATACAGTCCGAACTTAATGAGCAGATAGAGGTGAAATAAAAAAATTAAAACAAACTACAATGAAGGAATTTCCACAATGGACCAGGATGAATAATTATCAGCTTTAAGGAGATAACAAGGCACGGTCTGTTGGAAGGACACCAATCAAGATAACTTCAGCCCAAAATAACACACACTTTGCTTCTGGCAACGCTGTGTTTTAACCATCTCTCTTATATACTATTCTCCCCAGCTGCAGCCAATGAGGGGGATCATGGCCGCTTCCTCTCTAGTAAGCCAAGTTGTTTCCTTTTCCGTTCCTCCCTGTGTGTCCTAGGATGAAGAGGGGATGGCCCTGGTTCTTCCTCTGACTGCCCAGCCGGCCTCTGCCCTTCCCCAGCCTCATCCACAACCTCCAGAGCCACACCTCCATTCCCTGTCGGCTGTTCTTCCTCTCCCTCAAGAGTCCGACTCTAACAAGGGCATGACACCTTCCGACAAGCAAAATCAATGGGAAAGCCAGATTCACTTAACAATCGAGTGACTAACTTACCAACTGCAGTGATTCACTTAACGACTGCAGCCAGAAAGGGGCAAGAATGGGGCAAAACTTACTGAACAGTATAAATTTTGGACTCGATTTTGGTCGTGGATTGCCTGCAAGGCCAAAATGTCCTAATCTTTCCTTCTCTTGGAAGGAGAATGATGTTCTAGCTAGCTGGCAGTTAGTTATGTTGTTGCTAAGAGAAGTCAAGGGCTGCAGCCGGGATAGATAAGAAGGTAAAAGAACATTTGGCTAATGTAAATCAATTCAGGTCTCCAGAATTAGATTAATTACATCCTCAGGTACTGGGGAAAGTAACAGAGATGATTTCAGAACTGTTAAGTATAGTCTTTGAGAGTAACTGGACAACTAGCAAGCTCCCAGTAGATTGGAGGAGATTGTTGTTCCTGTCTTCAAAAAAAAAAACTGGAGAAGAACTCATCGTCTTGGTGCCTCTACTGAGAAAAGTCCTTGAACACATTAACCCGTGTTTCACCCAAAAATAAGACCCTTTCTTATATATATATATATATATATATATATATATATGTGTAAGGTTTTTAGGCTGATAATTTTAAATAATAAATAAGGGAGACTAGTATAGATCTATTTCGAGCTAGTTAGCTCTCTTCAGCTAGCCATACCCTTACTGGGATTCGAACCAGGGAAGTATTACAAATATTACAAATATAATACAAATATTACAAATATAATACAAATATTACAAATATAATACAAAGTATATATATATATATATATATATATATATAATTCACTCTGAGAAGCACAAGGCCGAAGACACAAGCCTGAAGATGATGAATGAGACTTCATCGAAACGTCGCCTAGATATTTCCAACTCTACGCGGGAGAAAACACGAAGAACCAAAGATCCACACACACATATATATATATATATATATGTGGATCTTTGGTTCTTCGGGTTTTCTCCCGCGTAGAATTGGAAATATCTAGGCGACGTTTCGATGAAGTCTCATTCATCATCTTCAGGCTTGTGTCTTCGGCCTTGTGCTTCAAGCCTGAAGATGATGAATGAGACTTCATCGAAACGTCGCCTAGATATTTCCAATTCTACGCGGGAGAAAACCCGAAGAACCAAAGATCCACATACAAATACCTCCGAAAACCTCCGAAAACAAATATATATATATATGTGTGTGTATATATATATATATATGTGTGTGTTGATAAGCTGATAAGGAGAGAGCCAGTGGTGTAGAGGCAATTACAACTGCCTCACATGTAATACTTTCCTGGTTCGAATCCCAGTAAGGGTATGGCTAGCTGAAGAGAGCTAACTAGCTCGAAATAGATCTATACTAGTCTCCCTTATTTATTATTTAAAAATTATCAGCTTAAAAACCTTACACACATATATATATATATATATATATATATATATATATATATATATATATATGTGTGTGTAAGGTTTTTAAGCTGATAATTTTTAAATAATAAATAAGGGAGACTAGTATAGATCTATTTCGAGCTAGTTAGCTCTCTTCAGCTAGCCATACCCTTACTGGGATTCGAACCAGGGAAGTATTACATGTGAGGCAGTTGTAATTGCCTCTACACCACTGGCTCTCTCCTTATCAGCTCAGGCAGGGGAATAAGTATATACTTTGTATTACAACACCCTGTTAAGCCCCAATTAAGGGAGAAAGCATACTGCTTTCTTTTCTGTCTTTCGGCTCATCACCAGAGACCATACCGACAGAAAGCTATTTGTTTCGTTGCCTTTTGTTTACATGTGTGTAAGGTTTTTAAGCTGATAACGAAACAAATAGCTTTCTGTCGGTATGGTCTCTGGTGATGAGCCGAAAGACAGAAAAGAAAGCAGTATGCTTTCTCCCTTAATTGGGGCTTAACAGGGTGTTGTAATACAAAGTATATACTTATTCCCCTGCCTGAGCTGATAAGGAGAGAGCCAGTGGTGTAGAGGCAATTACAACTGCCTCACATGTAATACTTCCCTGGTTCGAATCCCAGTAAGGGTATGGCTAGCTGAAGAGAGCTAACTAGCTCGAAATAGATCTATACTAGTCTCCCTTATTTATTATTTAAAAATTATCAGCTTAAAAACCTTACACACATGTAAACAAAAGGCAACGAAACAAATAGCTTTCTGTCGGTATGGTCTCTGGTGATGAGCCGAAAGACAGAAAAGAAAGCAGTATGCTTTCTCCCTTAATTGGGGCTTAACAGGGTGTTGTAATACAAAGTATATATATATATACTTTGTGTTACAACACCCTGTTAAGCCCCAATTAAGGGAAAAAGCATACTGCTTTCTTTTCTGTCTTTCGGCTCATCACCAGAGACCATACCGACAGAAAGCTATTTGTTCTGTTGTCTTTTCTTTACATGTGTGTAAGGTTTTTTAAGCTGATAATTTTAAATAATAAATAAGGGAGACTAGGATAGATCTATTTCGAGCTAGTTAGCTCTCTTCAGCTAGCCATACCCTTACTGGGATTCGAACCAGCGAAGTATTACATGTGAGGCAGTTGTAATTGCCACTACACCACCTGGCTCTATCCTTATCAGCAGAAGCAGGGGAATAAGTATATACTTTGTATTACAACACCCTGTTAAGCCCCAATTAAGGGAGAAAGCATACTGCTTTCTTTTCTGTCTTTCGGCTCATCACCAGAGACCATACCGACAGAAAGCTATTTGTTTCGTTGTCTTTTCTTTACATGTGTGTAAAAACCTTACACATATATATGTATGTATATATATATATTTGCCACCAAAAAAGGCACCAGGTCTTATTTTCGGGGGATGTCATCCACTGACTAATCTCACTTGTACTCATCGCCCCTGGCCTCCTTTACGCTGTTGGAGGCCTTCAGAAATTTCTTCTGCGACCGGCAAGGCTTTCCTGAAGGCCTCTGCAGCTGATAATAGAGCTCTGGATTGATCCAGAGCTTTGTTATTAGCTACAAGAGGCTTTCAGGAAAGCTTTGCTGGCTGCATAAGAAATGGGCCAGCAAGGCATTCTGGAGTGGACAGGGTCTTAATTAGGGCTTATTTTGGGGGTAGGGCCTATATTATTATAACCTAGGACTTACTTTCAGAGTAGGTCGTATTTTTGGGGAAACGGGGTATTAAGCAGTGTATTTGTGAGTTCTCAGGAATGCAATAATTCATGAGAGCCAGCGTGTTCATTTTTTTTCATAATGCCAATCTATTCTTTGATAACATTACCAACTTAATAGATAGTGGGAATGCCATAGACATAATATATCTTGACTCAGTAAAGCATTCAACCAAGTTTCTCATGATATCTTCATTAATTATGTGAGGAGGAAAGTGTGGGCAAGAAGGTTTAATCCTTCTAGATTCATAATTGGCTGAATGTTCATGCACAGAGAGTGTAGGTAGTCTTCAACTTAGGACCACAGTTGGGATCAGAACTTTTGATGGCACGCAAGGCAGTTGTTAAATGAGTCGCATCTGATTTTTACGAACTTTTTTTTGCCAAGGTTGTTAAACAGATCACTGCAGTTGTTAAATGAATTGTGCAGTCTTTAAACGAATAGAGGTTTGGAAAAGAAAGAGAAAGTTCACAAAGTTAATTAATCATCTGAGTTAAGGTTAGCAATTTTGTCTTGATAGGATTTAATTTGAGCCTGTTGCCATGAAATAAAAAAGATGGAAAGAGTGCAGAGAAGAGCAGCGAAGATGATTAGATGTATGGAGGTTAAAACCTATGAGGAACGGTTGCAGGAATTCGATATATCTAGTCTGGTGAAAAAGGGACATGGTGGCTCAGTGGCTAAGACGCTGAGCTTGTCGATCAGACAGGAAGGCAGTTCGATGGTTCGAATCCCTAGCGCCACGTAACGAAGTGAGCTCCCGTTATTTGTCCCAGCTTCTGTCAACCTAGCAGTTCGAAAGCATGTTAAAAATGCAAGTAGTAAAATAGGGACCACATTGGTGGGAAGGTAACAGCGTTCCATGCGCTTTTGGGCATTTAGTCATGCTGATCACATGACCACGGAGACGTCTTCGGACAGCGCTGGCTCTTCGGCTTTGTAACAGAGATGAGCACCGCCCCCTAGAGCCAGAAACGACTAGCACATATGTGCGAGGGGAACCTTTACCTTTAATCTAGTGAAAAGAAGGACTAGGGGTGACATGGTAGTCTTCCAATATTTGAGAGGCTGTCACAAAGAAGCCCCTTTATTTTCCAAAGCCCCTGAAGGCAGGACAAGAAGCAATGGATGGAAACTAACCAAGGAGAGAAGCAACCTAGAACTAAGGAAGAATTTCCTGGCAGTAAGAACAATTAATCAGTGGGACGATTTGTCTCCAGAAGTTGTGGGTGCTCCAACACTGGAGGTTTTCAAGGAGAGACTGGACATCCATTTGTCTGAAATGGTAGAGGGTTTCCTGTCTGAGCAGGGGGTTGGACTAGAAGATCTCCAAGGTCCCTTCCAGCTCTGTTAGGCTCCTGCAAGATCATTCGCAGCCTCGACAGAATAAGAAACGGTGTTTGCAGAATAACTATGCGAGGAGAAGGATCTTCCTTAGGGTCCATCTGTCACAGCCCCAGCGGTATGATACAGCCCCACCTGCATCCAAAATATGGGAGTGGGAGGGGCAGTTTAAATGCCCTGATTTCCCCAGTTCCACCGAAACCGTTCTTGAATGCGGAAACCGTTCCAAATAGAAGAAATGCTATTTTGCAAAGAGCAATTCTCTTTTTATTCTCTCTTTCCCCCCACCGCTCTTGAGTCTTTCTGCTCTTTTGTTTCCTTGCATGAGCCCCCCAAAAAATAAAAATAAAAGGAAAAATGGGGGGGGGGGGAGACAGAATCCAGGAGGATTGATGGAGACTATTCCCCATTCTCCTTCTGATTCCAATTATTTCCTAGTTGGGAACCTCTGCAGCAGTAGCGAACAATCTCTGCCGTTTGCAAAATAAAATGAACCGCCTCTCTAATCGGGTGGCATTTCGTTCTGATTTTTTTGCTTGCAGAGTCCTTGTTATTCCTGGTGGGGTGGGGAGGGAGGAGAGAGAGAAGGGTGGGGAGAGATTCAGCTCCATGCCCTGGTTTTAATGACAACGAGGAGACATTTCACGAGGCGGTTTCATCCCCGGGTGAGTTTAACCTCCTCCAACCTGCATCACCTACCTTTTTCATTTATGTGAACAAAGCATAAAGGTTTCCACCATGGCTGCCAGATTTATTTTTTTAAAGGGGGTTGCGTGGCTCCCCTCCCCTCTCATTCATCACTCTGGCATGGATCCTGCTTCCACATGTGGAGGGAGAAAGCAAAAATTCACCCCAGGATGAAAGGAAAGGGAAGGAAAAAATAATACCCCAGTCTCTTTTTTATTATTACTAGCTCGATATCCGTGCTTCGCTACGAAACTATGTCATCGGGCTTAGTTTTTGGGGAGGAAAATAAGGGGTGGTGGGGAATTCTGCCTCTGCCTACCAACATCCATCGGTATTCATCTGGCTAGCGTCCTGCCAGTGTGTGAGAGAGTTGAGGGCTGTTTGAAAACTGAAGCAGTATTTGCTGTGTGAGCAAGAAGGAGGCAGCAAGGAGCCTGGGCGTGGCTTAGCTCAACTGTTCTGTACTAAAGCTGCTTGGTGCTCTGAAACTGAAACTCCTCTGCTTGTGTTTTGCATTTGGAAGAGATTTCTTTTCAGATGGGGAGGCAGAGTAGAACTCCTTAGCATCAGAGCATGTTAATAATAATATAGGAAATACTCATGTTCTGATGTTCATTTGGAAAAATCCTTTCTTAGTGAGCACCTAGAAGCCAAGAGGAACATAGGTACCAAATTTCAAGTTTGTAGGCTTTACGGTTCTGGAGATTTTGTGATGATGCGTGAGGAGTATTTCGCTTTTATAGAGAGAGAGTGTATAATAATGATGCGATGCTCGTCTTAAGTTGAGGAGTGTGGATTAAACCTGGTAGGTAGAGAGCAATAGGACTTTCCAGGCTACTATAGGGGAAGTGTGGGGAACTTACAACAAGTTCATTTAGTGACCAAGGTTACAAGGGCGGTGAAAAAAGTGACTTGTGACCATTTTTCACACTTTACGATCGTTGCAGCCTCCCCAGCGTCGCCTGATTTACATTCGAATGCTTGACAACTGACTCACATTTATGACGGTTTGCAGTGTCCCCTTTTGCAACCTTCCGACAGGCAGAGTCAATGGGGAAGCCAGATTTCACTTCACAACTGTGTCACTAACGGAGCACCTTCAGTGATTCACTTCACAATTGTGCCGAGAAAGGTCATAAAATGGAGCAGAATTCACCTTAACCAGATGTCTCCCTTGGCAACAACAAATTTTGGGCTCCCATCGTTGTTGTCGTAAGTCAAAGACCACCCCTAGTTTCTTGCCAGCATTTAGCACAGATCTGTGTTCTTTTTTCCTTGTTGGCACTCTTCCAGGTCTCCATGGCAATTCAGGTAAAGGCGAAATCAGTCATTTTCGGGAAACCATTTTTACAGCCTTTTTAGCTTCAGGCCGTACTTGACTGGAATAACAATATAACAGAGTTGGAAGGGACCTTGGAGGTCTTCTAGTCCAACCCCCTGCTCAAGCAGGAGACCCTATATCACTTCAGACAAATGGTTGTCCTGTCTTTTCTTTAAAAAAAAAAAACCAGTGATGGAGCACCCAAAACTTCTGGAGGAAAGCAATTCCACAGATTAATTATCCTCACTGTCAGGAAATTTCTCCTTAGTTCTAGGTTGTTTCTCTCCTTGGTTAGTTTCCATCCATTGCTTCTTGTCCTGTCTCCTTTTATGTCCTTTCTTGCCACGGTTGTGAAGTAAATCCTTGCTGTTGTTTACTTAGTAACATGATTATTACAGATTAAGAGGGTTGGAAGGGACGTTGTAGGTCATCTAGTCCAACCCCTGCCCATGCGGGAGACCCTACACCATTTCTTACAAATGGCAGTCCAATCTCTTCTTGAAAGCCTCCAGTGATGAAGCTCCCACAATTTCCGAGGGCAACTTCTGTTCCATGGGTTGATTGTTCTCCCTGTCAGAAAGTTTCTCCTTATTTCCAGGTTGAATCTCCCCTTGTTCAGTTTCCATCCATTATTCCTTCCGGCCTTCAAGTGCTTTGGAAAATAGCTTGACCCCTTCCTCTCTGTGGCAGCCCCTCAAATATTGGAAGACTGCTATCATGTCTCTCCTGGTCCTTCTCTTCACTAGACTAGCCAGGCCCAGTTCCTCATATGTTCTTCATATGTTTTAGTCTCCAGTCCCCTAATTATCTTGGTTGCTTTTCTCTGTTCTTTCTCTAGAGTCTCAACATCTTTTTTTATAGTGTGGTGACCAAAACTGGATGCAGTACTCTAGATGTGGTCTTACTAAGGCTTTATAGAGTGGTATTAGTACCTCACTTGATCTTCATTGTATCCCTCTGTTAATGCAACTTAAGATTGCATTGGCTTTTTTGGCTGCTGCTGCACACTGTTGGCTCCTGTTTATCTGGTTGTCCACTAAGACTCCAGATCCCTCTCACAATTACTGCTATTAAGCCTGGTTTCACACAGTCTGTATGTGTACTTTGGGTTTTGCTTGCCTACGTTAAGTGAATCAGGTTTCTCCATACACTTGGCTTATCAGAAAATCACAAAAGGTAATCCCATGACCCAGGGACACTGCAACCATCATAAATATCGGACAGTTGCCAAGTGTCCGAATTTTGATCATGTGACTATACGGATGCTGCAATGCTCGTAGGTGAAAAACAGTCATAAGTCACTTTTTCCACTGTGCGGTGGCTAAACAAAAGCTTGTAAGTTGAGAAGAGTGTATAAGAACAATTCAACAATTCCCCTCTAAGAACAATTCAGTAAGAACCATTGGACCAGAGAGATGGTGAGGCCTTCTCGTTTGACTTCTTTAGAAAAGGGCCTAACATCTAACATCTCTCTAAGATTTGGTACCAAGAGAAGAAAATAGTTGGAGCTCAGGTTGAATTGTGGGGTCCTTGGTGCTCTTTGAGCTTGGTGGTTTTCTTGCAGACCGTTTCATTACCCAACTAGATAATATTATCAGTGCTAGAAGGGAGTGGGGTTTGTGAAGAGGAGGAGGAAGACGACTGTGAAATCCATGGTGCTCTCTGAGCTTGGTGGCTTTCTTGCAGATGTTTCATTACCAAGTTAAGTAATATCATCCCTGGGGAGGTTCAAACAGTCCCTAAGCAACCCGTCATAAGTCCAGGACTTCCTGTAGTTCTGTTTTCAGCCAAGTGGGGAGAATCTCCACAATGACAGGTTTATTTTTTTTTTAAAAAAAAATCATCTTTTTTCAAAACATCTCCATGATATCATGCAATCCTGCATTGCTCGGTTAATTTATGGGATTTTCGCTTCCTCTTTTGCATAACAAAATAACAAAAGAGAACAAAAGGCTGTTTGTGCAACTGAAAAGAAAAAAAAAAAGGATTTTATTAAACAAAAAAGACTGAACCCTCTAAAATAATTATGGAAAAGCCTGGACCCCCCCCCCCCACCCACCCAACTGGGGGTTGAAGTCAGCTATATGTTGATTACACTTCCCTTGAGCACCAATTATTCTTCAAGGCGGCAGAATGGTCAATGAGCAGAGCTGTTCGGCGAAGGCTTGTTTAAAGCTGAAAGGACCGCCCCCCCCCCTCCCCAAATCAATAGGTGATTGTTTTAAAAGTGGAGAAACGCTTAGTTCCACAGCACTGGAGGGTCAGCGAGAACCGTGGTTATAAATCATCTGTCTTTTTCTCTTTCTTCCCCCCCCCCACATCAGAGGGATCTGTTAATGCCCCGTTTTTACTTCACAGATGACGGGAAATGCACAGCGCAATTTGGCAATTGAACCCGGGAAAGGGGGAGGAAGGGCGCAATAGCACTAAATTTAGCCGCCGTGTTTGACTTGGACTTTTATTTATTTTTTTAACTGCAAGTTTGTGAAAAATGCTCTCCCGGCTTTAATTGGCGTCAGCGCCTAGCCTGACGCTTGCAAGAGATTTAATGCTGGGTTTAGTCAGGAAGGCTTAGCCTCATGATGGCGAACCTATGGCACACATGCCACAGGTGGCACGCAGAGCCATTTGTGTTGGCACGCAAGCTGCAGGCAGACTTACCTCACTGGGCATGTGTGTGCCTCACAGCTGATTTTTGGCTGGTTTGAGGCCTTTTTGAGGCTTTGCAGGCCGAAAAACTAGTCCAGTTTCATCATTTCCTGTTCTTCCGAAAATACAGGAAGTGACAAAACAAGGCTAGTTTTCGCCCTACAAAGCCTGCAGAAGCCTTCCTCAAGCCTTTCGGAGGCCTCAAACCGGCCGAAAATCAGCTGTGAGGTGCGGTGCAGGTAAGGAGACTGGGTGGGGATTACGCACGCATGTGTAAGGGGCGTGGGGGGGCGCGTATTGCCTTCTGGGTGCTGGCATGCGTGTGCGAGCATGCGCACAATTTTTGGCACAGGAGCCCAAAAAGATTAGCCACTACTGGCTTAGCCTATGCTGAATATAAAAATGGGAGGGTCTATTATGGCAGGGGTGTCAAATTTAAGATGCGGGGGCCGGATCTGGTCCCCAGGGTGCTTAGATCTGGCCCACAGGGCCATCCTGGAAACAGTGAAGGACCGACCTGTGGTGCCTCTGCCAGTAAAAACGGCCCTCCCAAACTTTGTTTTCGCTGGCAGAGGGTTGCAGGAGGCCCTCACAGCCATAAACGGAGCTTGGGAGCCGGTTTTCACTGGCAGAGTGCTTGGGCCGACAAAGGCGCCACCGACATAAGTGACATTGAGCTGGCCACACCCACTCCGGGCCCCCAAGGTCAAACACAACCCTGATCCGGCCCTCAATGAAATCGAGTTTGACACCCCTGTATTATGTGGTGGAGAAGCAAGGAATTCTTCTTGGGGATCTCCTGTACGGACAGACCAAGATAATATTGAGGAGCAGCGGGAATTGGGTGGATAATGAACACTTTCTGTGTTTTATGAGTTGCCACCGTGATGGGCTTAAAACCAGTGGAACAGCTTGCCTTCAGAAGTTGGTTTGCAGAAGAAAAACCCAAAGTACACATATAGACTGGGGGAAATCAGGCTCAATAGCAATAACTGTGAGAGGGATCTTGGAGTCTTAGTGGACAACCAGCTAAATAGGAGCCAGCCGTCTGCAGCAGCAGCCAGAAAAGCCAATGCAATCCTAAGTTGCATTAACAGAGGGATACAATCGAGATCAAGGGAGGTACTAATACCACTCTATAAAGCCTTAGTAAGACCACACCTAGAGTACTGCATCCAGTTTTGGTCACCACACTATAAAAAAGATGTTGAGACTCTAGAAAAAATACAGAGAAGAGCAACCAGGAGGATCAGGGGACTGTAGGTTAAAACATACAAAGAATGGTTGTGGGAACTGGGCCTGGCTATTCCAGTGAAGAGAAGGACCAGGAGAGACATTGCAATATTTGACGGGCTGCCACAGAGAGGAAGAGGATCAAGCTATTTTCTAAAGCACCCAAAGGCCAGACAAGGAATAATGGATGCAAACTGAACAAGGAGAGATTCAACCTGGAAATAAGGAGAAACTTTCTGACAAGGAGAACAGTCAACCAATGGAACAGAAGTTGCCCTTGGAAATTATGGGAGCATCATCACTTGAGACTTTCAAGAAGAGATTGGACTGCCATTTGTCAGAAACAGTATAGGGTCTCCTGCTTGGGCAGGGGGCTGGACTAGATGACCTACACGATCCCTTCCAACTCTGATTATCTGTTGTCTGTTATAAGTTGTTGGGGCTTCGTCACTGGAAGTTTTTAAAGAAAAGACTGGACAGCCATGCATCTGGAATAGCAATAGCAATAGCACTTAGACTTATATACCGCTTTGCAGTGCTTTCCAGCCATCTCTAAGCAGTTTACAGAGTCAGCCTATTGTCCCCCAACAATCTGGCTCCTCATTTGACCCACCTCGGAAGGCTGGAAGGCTGAGTCAACCTTGAGCTGGTGAGTTAAACTGCTGGCCATGTGCAGAATTAGCCTGCAATACTGCATTCTAACCACTACGCCACTACGCTCTTAGATAGTGACTTATAACTAAGTGACAATAGCACTTAGACTTATATACCACTTTACAGCCTTCTCTAAATGGTTTACAGAGTCAGCCTATTGCCCCCCAACAATCTGGCTCCTCATTTTACCCACCTTGGAAGGATGGAAGGCTGAGTCAACTTTGAGCCTGGTGAGGCTCGATCTGCCAAATTTCAGGCAGCCGGCAGTCGGCAGAAGTAGCCTGCAGTAGCCTGTGCTCTGACCACTGCAGAATGGTATAAATTCAACCTAGAAGTTGGAAGAAATGTTCAGACAGTGAGAACAATTAATCGGTGGAAGAGCTTGCCTGCTGGAATTGTGGGGGCTCCATTGTTGGAGGTTTTGAAAAATAGACATTTGGCGGGGTTGGTATAAGGTTTCCTACCTTGAGCAGAGATGGTTGGAGTAGAAGACCTCCAAGGCCCCTTCCAGCTCTATTCTGATTGATGGCAGGCTCCATTACAGTCGTAATTTGAGGATTACCTGTGCCTTTTCTAAACTTCAGGCTTTCTGACATTCTGCTCTTTGGCGTAACGCCATGCACAGTATATGCAAAACACGGGGAGAGGTGATGTCGTACATCATTGCACTGTTGGTGCAAATAACGAAATTCTGCCTCATGTGACAACCAAGGCAGATTGCAAAAGTCCTGCCCAGTTGTGCAACGGAGCTCATGAGTTTGTGGCCGCTTGTAAGAGAGTCCCCTACCTGTAGAATCGTGAGTTTGATGCTTCGGTGGCCTTTTGAAATGACTTTTCTGTTCCTGGAAATTCATCTTGTTCATTTGGCCTTCAGCGGTCATTCCTACAGCATTTTAACTCAGTTCAGCCTGGCTGGGCCATTCCAGGCCGAAAACACACACACACTCCCTCCCTCCCTCTCCCTCTTTCTCTCCCTCCATCCCCCCTTCTTGCTCTCTCCCTCTCCCTCTCTCCCTCCACCTCCCTTTCCCCCCTCTGCCCCTTCCCTCCTTCTCTCTCCCTCCCTCATCTCCCTCTCTCCTCCCTCTCTCCGTGTGATTTCTCATATCAGTTGCAGAGGTGATTTTCAGCAGGTTCTGACCAGTTCTGGAGAGCCGGTAGCGGAAATTTTGAGTAGTTTGGAGAACCAGCAAATCCCACCTCTGACTGGAGAGTTTACAGTATCCTTCCCCTGCCACGCCCACCAAGCCACGCCCACAGAATCGGTAGTAAAAAAATTTGAATCCCACCACTGATCAGTTCCCATTCAATTTGATGGGCAACAATTTATTTCCCCAAATTTGTGGTAAGAAAAAGTGTGGAACAATTTTCATGATTGTGAAAGGCTAATTATTTAGTGTCCAGTATCTCTCTATCTCTCTTTCTCTCCCTCCCTTTCCCCCTCCTTCTCTCCCTCTCTTTCTCTCTCCTCCCTCTTTCTCCCCCCCTCCTTCTCTCTCTCCCCCTCCCCCCTTTCGCTCTCTCTCCCCCTCCCTCCTTCTCCCTCTCCCCCCTTCCCTTTCTCTCTCTCCTCTCCCTCCTTCTCTCTCTCCCCTCCCTCCCTTTCTCTTCCCCTCCCTATTTCTCCCCCTCCCTCCTTCTTTCCCCCTCCCTCCCTATCTCTCCCCCTTCCTCCTCCTCTCTCTCCCCTCCCTCTCTCCCACTCCCTCCCCCCTCTCTCTCACACACACACTTTGAATTTCTTCCCAACTGAAGCCAACAAGGGTCATGCGCCATGCATTTTCCTTGCCATGCAGAATCACAGTCCCTCTTTTCCCCCGAATTTTGCAATTTGCACCGTTTTCAGGTTTCACTCGGGTCTTATTTATTTAACCCTATCCTCTCTTCTGGGTTCCCCACCACCACCAACTTTCTAGGGTCTGATGCTCGCTTCATGCCAGATGGATTTCAACAATGCCCGGTACATATGTTGCCTCTTTATTTTAACCCCTGGATTCCAGCCAGCAGTTTTAATGAACCTGCTCGGCTGGCTTTGCAACGATCCCGGGGCTTCCTCTAAATCTCTTAAGCATCGTTGCATACTTATTTCCACCATCCCTGCCTATCAGCCTCCCTCTAATTCTCTTCAGGATTTTATCAGTTGGATCCCAGAGCCAGAGGGATGTTTTCAAGGTTTTTCCCTGTTTAATATGCAAGGAAGACATCCTTGCCCGCCGCCATCGTTCCCATTGAAGCCTAAACTTTGACCCTTGTGAGCATCTGTCTCTTGTCCCAATTTTAAACCAAAATGTTGCTTGTTGTTGATGCTGTCCCCAGTACAAATGACTTCTGCCTTGTCAGTAAACTCGAAGGTTTTCTCAGGATAGCCATGCACAATAACGCAGAGGTCAGGTGCATGATGTTAGGCTGTCTGTTATAATCTTTATTATTATTGTTTTCTTTCTGTCTTAACGTCTCTGTTTGATGAGTTAAATAAACTGCTTGCAAGGTACATATTATAGACCAGCTGTTTGAAACTACACTGTGGTTTTGGTCTTTGGGGCCCAAGTACAGAAGACAGACATTAAATTCAGGCACAGTTGTTGTACAGGACTGTGGGAAAAGATCCTTCGAGTAGCTGCCTGAAGAAATGATATTTTTCCTGTTCATTCATGTCTGAGTGAACTGCACATCCTTGCAGTTTTTCTTTTTCCAAATGTTTCCCAGAAGTGGTTTGCCGTAGCCTGCTTGCTAGGGCTAAGAGACAGTGATTGGCCCAAAGTCACCCAGCTGGCTTTCCTGCCTAAGGCGGGACTAGAACTCACTGTCTCCTGGTGATTGGCCCAAAGTCATCTAGCTGGCTTTCCTGCCTAAGGCAGGACTAGAACTCACTGTCTCCTGGTGATTGGCCCAAAGTCACCTAGCCGTCTTTCATGGCTAAGGTGGAACTAGAACTCACTGTCTCCTGGTGATTGGCCCAAAGTTACCCAGCTGGCTTTCCTGCCTAAGGCGGAACTAGAACTCACAGTCTCCTGGTGATTGGCCCAAAGTTACCCAGTTGGCTTTCCGGCCTAAGGCGGGACTAGAACTCACTGTCTCCTGGTAATTGGCCCAAAGTTACCCAGCTGGCTTTCCTGCCTAAGGCGGAACTAGAACTCACTGTCTCCTGGTGATTGGCCCAAAGTTACCCAGCTGGCTTTCCTGCCTAAGGTGGGACTAGAACTCACTGTCTCCTGGTGATTGGCCCAAAGTTACCCAGCTGGCTTTCCTGCCTAAGGTGGGACTAGAACTCACAGTCTCCTGGTGATTGGCCCAAAGTTACCCAGCTGGCTTTCCTGCCTAAGGTGGGACTAGAACTCACTGTCTCCTGGTGATTGGCCCAAAGTTACCCAGTTGGCTTTCCGGCCTAAGGCGGGACTAGAACTCACTGTCTCCTGGTAATTGGCCCAAAGTTACCCAGCTGGCTTTCCTGCCTAAGGTGGGACTAGAACTCACAGTCTCCTGGTGATTGGCCCAAAGTTACCCAGCTGGCTTTCCTGCCTAAGGTGGGACTAGAACTCACAGTCTCCTGGTGATTGGCCCAAAGTTACCCAGCTGGCTTTCCTGCCTAAGGTGGGACTAGAACTCACAGTCTCCTGGTGATTGGCCCAAAGTTACCCAGCTGGCTTTCCTGCCTAAGGTGGGACTAGAACTCACTGTCTCCTGGTGATTGGCCCAAAGTTACCCAGCTGGCTTTCCTGCCTAAGGCGGAACTAGAACTCACAGTCTCCTGGTGATTGGCCCAAAGTTACCCAGTTGGCTTTCCGGCCTAAGGCGGGACTAGAACTCACTGTCTCCTGGTGATTGGCCCAAAGTTACCCAGCTGGCTTTCCTGCCTAAGGTGGGACTAGAACTCACTGTCTCCTGGTGATTGGCCCAAAGTTACCCAGCTGGCTTTCCTGCCTAAGGCGGAACTAGAACTCACAGTCTCCTGGTGATTGGCCCAAAGTTACCCAGTTGGCTTTCCGGCCTAAGGCGGGACTAGAACTCACTGTCTCCTGGTGATTGGCCCAAAGTTACCCAGCTGGCTTTCCTGCCTAAGGTGGGACTAGAACTCACTGTCTCCTGGTGATCTGCCCAAAGTTACCCAGCTGGCTTTCCTGCCTAAAGCGGGATTAGAAATCAGAGTCTCCTAGTTATTGGCCCTGAACATACCAGATGTAGTTAATCACACCTGGCGACCAGATTAACCTGGTTGAAATGCCTACACCAGGTGGGTTTACCAAACCCTGGTCTCAGCAGCACCCCCTGCCGAGAGAGCACAGCACGACTGCTAAATAACCTGTGGAAACCATCCCAGTTAAATAACTGGATCATTTGGCATGTCCAGGAATATTTGTTTCCCCCATTAGGACAGCAGCGAAGAATGCAAACCAAAGGGCCAAAATGAAAAAGTATGCAAACACCAGGATTCCCACAGCAGGGATCACACACGCTACGCATCGCAATGAAGACATAAAACGTTACGCCATGCTCGGAGCTCCGCAGGCTGAGAGATGAGACAACAGAGGCTAAGTTGCATTTATTCCAGGGCTAATAATTCTGAATGGACTTCTCTCTCTCTCTCTCTCTCTCTCTCTCTCTCTTTTGCCCTTTAACATTCTTTTTAAAAAGCAATGCAATCGTATTGTCTTGGAAAGAAGAGAGGAGTTTGATGGCACAAATGGCGCCATTTCATATTATAGGCATCGTAAACAGCCAAAACGGGCCTAAAGGTTTCCTAGGGAGAGACAATAGGACAGCGAGTTTGCTACTATTTGTTTTTTTCCCGTAGAATTTACAAAGCGGCAAATTCTACAAGAAAAAAAATAATAAGGCTTCTTTTGCATCTTCCCAGATGTTCTGGGACTGTCATACTGGCTAGGAATTCTGGATTTTGCAATTACACGATGCAGTGGTGGTATTCAGCCAGTTCTGACCGATTCTGGAGAACCGGTAGCGGAAACTTTGAGTAGTTCGAATAACCGGCAAATCCCACTTCTGACTGGCCCCGCCCCCATCTCTTCTCCGCCTCCCAAGTCCCAGTTGATTGGCTGGGTCTTCTTTGGTTGCCCTGCACAGGAGAACGGAGCTGGAAAGCAGGTTAGTGGGGTGGGGAGGGAATGGGGATTTTGCAGAAAACTTTCCCTGCCACGCCCACCAAGCCACGCCCACCAAGCCACGCCCACAGAACCAGTAGTAAAATATTTTGAACCCCACCACTGTATTGGTTTCAGTGATAGATAGATATAGATGAATGGTTTGATGGATAAGGGAGGGAGGGAGGGTGAGAGAGAGAGTATATAGATAATACATAGGTGTGTGTGTAAGAGAGAGAGGGAGGGAGGGAGGGACACACAGAGAGAGAGAGAGAGAGAGAGCTTGATTGGAGTATTTACTGTTTTATTTTTGGTCTAGTATTAATGCTTGTATTAATCCCTATTTGGGTGTTCTTTGTTGGTGAGAAAGTGTTTTAGTTTTTTTGTTTGTATAAATCAAAGTAGAATTATTACTGTTTTGTTATTAGTGTTTCCTTCTCCTCCTCTTCCCCCTCCTCTTCTTCCTCCCCCTCTTCCCTTTCTCTTCTTCCTCCTCCTCTTCCTCCTGTTGCCCTGCACAGGAGAACAGAGCTGGAAAGCAGATTAGTAGAGTGGGGAGGGAATGGAGATTTGGCAGCATCCTTCCCCTGCCACGCCCACCAAGCCACGCCCCCAGAACCAGTAGTAAAAAATATTTGAATCCCACCACTGTCACGATGCCCAAGGGGCATGCATCATCTTGGTTGCCCCCCTAATGGTTGTGTTTACCCAGAACTCTTAAGCTTTTAGGTGTACAGGTGGTCCTCGACGTACGATCATGGTTGAGCCCAAGGTTTCTGTGGCTAAGCGAGACAGTGAGGACTTTCTCAAACCGCGGCGTTCTGCTCCCGCCAGCAAGGAAACAAATTCTTGCACCAGATGTGCTGATCGGCGAAGGAAAGAGCGAGAGACAGAGAGAGCGCGGAGGTGTGGGCTGACCCTGGAATTGTGCGGTGTTTTCGGCAGATAAGGCCCGGTTCGGGGTCTGCGGCACGTCCGTTCTCCCTGCGCTGCCCCTTCTGTCCGCTGCTGCGTGTTTGAGAAACTGCCTTGTCTCCTAATCTGATTGTTGACGTTCAGCTTTATTAGTGCGGGGCGTTGAAGAGACTCTATCAGAGAAGCCCGAGGACATTCTGGAATTGATCGTCCTGCAGGAATGATCACTCGGGGTTTATTAGCTCGGGAGTTCATCTGTTTCACCTTCCTTTGCTCCGATCCCCAGGAGACGTCTCCGGGCTAACAACGCTCTTCGTTTGGGCCTTTGGGGGGGGGGCAGGAGAGAGAAAGATGGGGCTAACGTTGGATTTTGCATTCTCTCCCACTGGTCGTCTCTCTCTTTCTCTCACTCTCTTTCTCCCTCCGTCCCTCCCTCTACCTCCTTCCCTTTCTCTCTAGCCCTCTCTTTCTCGCTCACTCTTTCCCTCTCTCCCCTCCTTCCCTCTTTCTCTCATCCTCCCTTTCTCTCCATCCTTCCCTTTGCCTCCTTCCCTTTCTCTCCAGCTCTCCCTCTTTCTTTCTCTCACTCCTTCCCTTTCTCTCTCCCCACATTCCTCTTTCCGTCCTTCCCTCTCCCTCCCCCCTCTCTCTTTATCCCTCCCTCTTCCTCCTTCCCTTTCTCTCAAGCCCATCCTCCCTCTCTCTTTCTCTCCCTCCTTCCCTCTCCCTCCCTCCCTCTCTTCCACCTTCCTTCCCTCTTTCCCTCCCTCCCTTTCCCTCCTTCCCTATCTCTCCAGCCCTCCCTCTCTCTTTCTCTCACTCCTTCCCTTTGTCTCTCCCCTCATTCCCTCTTTCCCTCCCTCTCTCTCCCTCCTTCCTCTCTCTTCCTCCCTCCCTTTGCCCCCTTCCCTTTCTCTCCAGCCCTCCCTCCCTCCTTCTCTCTCTCTCCCCTCCCTCCTCTGCTTTCCAAAAGAGGACTATGGAGATTTCTGAAAGGACATTGTAAGAGCAAGGGAAATGTAGCTGATTTTCACGAAGCTAACGTAATGCGTTTTACTCCAGAAAAACGAATACGGACTTCAACCCTTTATATACTCAGATGCAAAAAAAGAAGGAGGGGAGGAGAGAGAAGGGAAGGGAAGGAAAAAGGAAACAAAAGAAAGGAAAGCTAAAAGAAGGGGAAAGGAAGAGAAAGGGAAGGGAAGATAAAAGGAAGGGAAGGGGAAAGGAAATGGAAGAAAGGAAATATAAAAGAAGGAAATGGAAAGAAAGAAAAAATAGAAGAGGAAAGGAAAGATAAAAGGAAGGGAAGGAGAAAGGAAATATAGAAGAAGGGAAAATGAAAGGAAGGGAATGAAAAGAAAAGAAAGGAAAGCTAACAGAAGAGGGAAGAAAAACAAAACCCATTGCAATCTTTATTTCGGAAGCATATTTTCATGTTACTTCGGCCTATGAATTCCTGCGCAAGTGTATGAACACCACAGACAGAGGGGAATGACGTGATGGCATCCTCCTCCTTCAAACGCCCTGTTGTGTGTTTTGTCAGAGCAGCATTTCGTGAGGGGAGTTTGGGTGGTTTCAGTTGAGGCCATTGTGTAGTTAATATAATAGATAGTACAGGTAGTCCTTGATATACTGTTCTGGTTCGCCAGCAGCAGATGTGGACAGCTGAGGTCTCGGAGAGCGAGGACTCAGATGAGGGGCCTGCGTGTGAGGCAGGGATGGGGCCAGGACCATCAGGGAGTGGAGTGCTGCCTTCGGAGGTTGTGGAGGCTGGCAGCAGTGATGAAGAGGCCCCCCAGGAGCCTGTGCCCAGGGCACGTTCACACAAGGCTGCTTGAAGGAAAGAGCAGCTGCAGCAGCAGCAGCAACTCCGGAATAAGGCTGCAAGGTAATGGCCCCTCCCTTAAGAGATAAAAGCCAGCTGAGAAACCAGAGTTCTTTGCAGGAAGCAAAGAAGTTTTTGCACTCAAACCTTGCGGACATTCGGAATATCTTGGTTGGTGTTTGGAGACTCTTTGTGTTTGAAATATTTCTTAGTAACTTTATCTAGAGTTCTTGGCAACCTTGCACAATCTTGGCAAGGTTCGTTCTTATCAGAGACAATTAGTTTGAAACAGCCTTTTAACCGTGAAGGAACGGAATTTGTAAAGAATCAATAAAAGGTTTTGCTATTACCTCTGTTTTGTGTTTGTTTCCTTGGAACAAGGTTTGGGTCAGAACATACACGGCCGTAATAGAACCAGCCCTTTAGGTTCATAAGTCATGACAGTGATAAATCAGGTCACCCAGGTGACTAACCTGATTTTATTACCTTTTGGTGGCAGCCGTCGAGCGAAAACGATAATTGTGTCAAGCAATCGCCACATCCCATATATGGTCAGAACAGAAAGGTTGTAGAATGGGGCAAAACTCGCTTAGCAACATAAATTTTGGGCACAATTATGGTCATAAGTCGAGGACTTCCTGTACATACACGGTTTATTTAGAAATAGGTTTCAGTAAGAATCCTTGAGTAAGAACCCTTCACAGTTGATCATAATAGTACAAAAAAGCAATAGAGATTATTTAGAAATACAACAGTTATGTAAAATCAGGATTTTTACAAACTGGCGATGCGTTTGTTTTAAGATATATGGCAGAAGGCTGAAAGGAACCGATTAAAAAAAAACAAAAAACCCCAAATTAATTTAACTTGGAAAGAGGTCTGGAAGAAACCCTGGCCAACTTCATGAGCCTCAGGCATTCAAGGTCTCCGCAAAAGGGAACCCAGCAGATTCGTGTTTACTGAGATGGAACATTTGTGTGGCTGCCCAGCTCAAACATTGTGCACAATTGGAAAATGGAATCCTTTAGGGATTTGGCCCTCAGATATTTAGAGTTTTAGAAACCATAAGCAAAATCATGATTGCCTGCCTGCCTGCCTGCCTATCTATCTATTTATCTCTATCATCTATATGTATCTCCATTTCTGTCTGTCTATCTCTGTCTATTTGTCATCTATCTAACATCTCTCTATCTTCCTGCCTGTATTATCTATCTATCTATCTATCTATCTATCTATCTATCTATCTATCTATCTATCTACCTACCTACCTACCTTCTATCTATCTATCTATCTATCTATCTATCTATCTATCTATCTATCTATCTCTATCATCTATATCTATATATATACATTTCTATCTGTCTGACTGTCTATCTATATCTTATCTATTTCTGTCATCTCTATCTCCATTTCTGCCTGCTGCTTGTCTGTCTATCTGTCTGCCTGCCTCTCTATCTCTGTCTATATGTCATCTATGTATCATCTATCTGCCTATCTGACTGTCTATCATCTATTATCTATATCTTTCTATCTATCGATCATCTCTACCTACCTATCTTTGAGATGGTGCTTCGATCATGAGTAGTCATACCTCAAAAATAAACACTACCATAATAACAGTACAACAAATAACAAAAATACAAACCATTCTTGCTGCATCATACTAAGAGAAAACTCAAACAAAATAATTAATTGCCATTTTATAGAGGGGGGAAATCCAATACTTAGTTACTTTCTTCATGTTTTGTTCCTGAAAAAAAAAGAGTAACCACTAACATCTCTCACCTCATGCCATTTGTTTGGACTAAGCTTAGCACGATCTAAGAATCCAGCTCTTGTCCTTGTAATCTACAATCTCTACAATATCTGCTCTGCAGACATCCAGAGAGACAGTAGATGGCAGTAAAGTCATCCACAAAACTCATTCTCTGCTGCCATCTAGGGATCAATCTTATTTTGCAATCCAGATGCATAAGTGAGCGAAGCCATTGCTTCATGCTTAGTGTCTTGGTGATTAATTTAGCAAAACCACAATTTGTTTAAGTAAACGTTAGTGCCGTTGGTTTTCCATCCTATGCTTCAAAGATAGATTCATCTTTAAAGCTCAGGTGTTCTTATTACTTTTCCTTGGCAGGTGAGAGATGCTGCAGTATTTACGGGAATGTGAAATTTAAGGGTTGTGCTATCTATATTTTAAAAGTCAATTTAAAATTGTCACGAAGCCGAATTGGCCTTCCTTTAAGAAGAAGAACAATTATTATTTTGTTCTTCGTTATATTTATGGAATGCTAATTCCAGGCTCTCCTTTGGGCATCGAAGAAAGACATGGCTGTAAGTGATCGATTCGTGGGCCAGCTTCATCCCCCCTTTTCAAAAGAGGGCTTCCAGGATATCATACATCTTCCCTCCGCTCTTTATTCAAGATAGTAATCAAAATGCAAATAACCTGACCCCGCTAATGTTTTGAGGTGTATTGTGCTGCAAATGAATGGCGTAACGGAATTTTAAAAAAACAAGAGATGGCTTGGGAGAGAATAATACGCCAGTTGACAGGAAAAAAGACAAATCTGTTCCATTTGGAAAGACCAAAAAAGTGCCGAGGGTTTTCTTCAGGAAAAGTTGCATCAAAGGACCCACAACTGTTTTGTGAGTGAACCGGTTGTACTGTTTTTTTTTTAAGATGAAAAATGGGAAGATATAGCTCATCCTTGACTTACTGTCAACATTTTTATTGAGCTATAAAGTATTATAAAATACAAAGTAAATTAAAAAAAAGTGGGAGGGGGAAGGGAAAGAGAAGTGAGGAAAGATAAGAAAAGAAAAAGGAGCATTGACTTCCAACTCTCTCAGTTGCAGTAAAATAAGGCATTGACATCAAATCACAACTTTTTGCTTTTTCATAATAATATGAACAAGCCATTTCTATAAAGATCTGTCAGTCTAATCGGTAAAACCCAAAGTTAGATTTTCATTCTTTTCCACATCAAGCACAAAGTTCAGAAGCAGTTTCCATATGGAAACAAAAGTACTAGTGTTTTCTTTAATCAAAGAAAATCTCAGCCAACTCCATCAACTTCTGCAACCATTCGTCCATGGTAGGAATCAAAGTGTCCTTCCATTTTAGTGCATACAATAATCTTGCTGCAGTTAACATATATAGTAGCAAAATTCCATTTTTTTTTTCTCCAGGTCTTTTTCCATTAGGCCCAAAAGGAAAAGTTCTGGTTTCATTTTTATCTCCATTTTCAAAATTTTTCTTTATTAAAGTGTGAATCATATTCCATTTTTATTTATTTTTTTGCTTTATCACATGACCATCATAGATGGTAAAAAATCCCTTCTTTTACACTTCCAACATTCATTTGATCTATTTTTATACCTCTTAATAGGGACGCGGTGGTTCAGTGGCTAAGATGCTGAGCTTGTCGATCAGAAAGGTCGGCAGTTTGGCGGTTCAAATCCCTAGCGCCACATAACAGAGTGAGCTCCTGTTACTTGTCCCAGCTTCTGCCAACCTAGCAGTTCAAAAGCATGTTAAAAAATGCAAGTAGAAAAATAGAGACCCCTTTGGTGTGAAGATAACAGCGTTCCGTGCACCTTCGGTGTTTAGTCATGCCGGCCACATGACCACGGAGACGTCTTCAGACAGCTCTGGCTCTTCGGCTTTGAACCCAGAGATGAGCCCCTAGACCCGGAAACAACTAGCACGTGAGAGGGGAACCTTTATCTTTTTAATATAATGAAAAGAAGGACCAGGGATGACATGATTGCAGTGTTCCAATATCTCAGGGGCTGCCACAAAGAAGAGGGAGTCAAGCTATTCTCCAAAGCATCAGGAGGCAGAACAAGAAACAATGGATGGAAACTAATCGAGAGAAGCAGTCTAGAGCTAAGGAGAGACTTCCTGCCAGCGAGAACAATTAACCAGTGGAACTTCAGAAGTTGTGGATGCTCCAGCACTGGAGGTTTTTAAGAAGAGACTGGACAGCCACTTGTCTGAAATGGTATAGAGTTTCCTCCCTGAGGGGGCTGGAGTAGAAGACCTCCAGGGTCCCTTCCCACTCTGTTATTCTGTTAAACTAATATCTGGTGTGAAATACCAATGATGCATCATCTTACGGAAATTTTCTTTTAGATTATAATTTAGTGTCAATTTTAAACCCTTCGTCCACAGATCGTCCTTGGCTTATGACCGCAATGGAGCCTGCCCATCACGGTCATAAGTCGTGATGGTCATAAAATGTGACCAACCTCATTTTATGACCTTTTTTTTTTTGCAATGGGTTTCACACAAACACCTTGATCATTAAACGAACCGATCAAGGGACGATGCAGCTTTGCCTAAACCTGGAAGTGTAAGTTTTGGGCAAAATTGTCCTAAAATGTGACCATGAAACAGTGCAATCAACTCTAAAAACCGCCATGTTTCTGACTAGTCATGTGACTGCAGGAGGTGGGGCTGGCTATCGGAACTTCGAATCCCGTGGTAGGACCGTCATAACTTCGAAATGACCAATTCATAAGTAGAAGAATACGTGTGCATTATTTTGGAAATAAAGGTGATGCATATTTATTTATTTATTTTATTTTATTATTTTATTTTATTTGTTTGTCCAACATGTACAAGATAACGAGTATAGGCAGTATATGCCACCAGACTTGAAATTCTAGACCTTGAAAACCTAGAACTACGCCGCCTTCGGTCCGATCTAAGTATAGTATATAAAATCATACATTGTAATGTCCTACCTGTCAATGAATACTTCAGCTTCAACCGTAACAACACAAGAGCAAACAATAGATACAAACTCAAGGTAAACCGCGCCAAACTTGATTGCAGGAAATACGACTTCAGCAACAGATTGGTCAATGTCCGGAATACTCTATCTGACACTGTGGTTTCTTCCCCAAACCCCAAAAACTTTAACCTTAGGCTGTCTACTATTGACCTCACCCCTTTCCTAGGTCTGTAGGGGGCGTGCATAAGCGCCAACGTGCCTACCGTCCCTGTCCTATTGTTTCTTTTGTTCCATGTATTCATAACTATGTTTTTACTTATGCCTATTATCTTGTAAGCAATTGACAAACCAAATAAAATAAAAAAATAAATAAAACATAAACATGAACAAAGGGAGTAAATACAGATAAATGGGGACAGTAAGACAGGGACGGTAGGCACGCTGGTGCACTTATGCACGTCCCCTTTAAGGACCTCTTAAGAATGGGGTGAGGTCCACGGTAGACAGTTTGAGGTTGAAGCTGTGAGGGGTTGAGGCTGTAACAACGGAATCTAGTAGGGCGTTGACCACTCTGCTGTTGCTGAAGTCATATTTTCTGCCATCGAGTTTGGAGTGGTTTACCTTGAGTTTGTATCGGTTGTTTGCCCGTGTATTGTTGTGATTGAAGCTGAAGGAGTCATCGACAGGCAAGATGTTATAGCAGAAAATTTTGTATATTATGCCTAATTATTGGCATAATACGTGGGACGTGGTAAAGTAAAAGAGTTCGTAACAATTGCAGAATCAGGGGTGGCTGCAAATTATCGTTAAAGAGGCTCAAGATGGCAACCACAACGGTGTGACCAAAGATTCACTAGTTTTGTGTGTGTGTGTGTGTGTGTTGCATGTACATCTCCTTTTCCTTGATTAGTTTGCATCTGTTGCTTCTTGCTTTAGAGAATGGGTTGACCCCCTTCTTCTTTGTGGCAACTCCTCAAATATTGGACCACTGCCATTATGTTACCCAGGTCCTTCTTTTCATTCAACTAGACATACCTAATTCCAGCAACTGTTCTTTGTATGTTTTAACCTCCAGCCCCTTAATCATGTTTGTTATTCTTCTCCCAATTCTTTCATCAAATCTAAACTTGATGCAGTATTCTAAACGCCATCTTACAAAGGCTTTATAAGGTGGTACTAATACTTTACATGATCGTGATTCTGTCCCTCTCATTAATGAAACCAAGGATTGCATTGGCTTTTTTGGCTGCTGCCTGCTGCACACAGTTAACCAATAATCAGAGTTGGAAGGGACCTTGTAGATCCTCTAGTCCAACCCCCTGCCCAAGCAGGAGACCCTACACCATTTCTGACAAATGGCAGTTCAATCTCTTCTTGAAAATCTCAAGTGATGAAGCTCCCACAACTTCTGAAGGCAACTTCTATCCAATAGGTTGATTGTTCTCACTATCAGAAAGTTTATCCTTATTTCCAGTTTGAATCTCTCCTTGTTCAGTTTCCATCCATTATTCCTTATCTGGCCTACAGGTGCTTTAGAAAGTAGCTTGACCCTTTCCTCTCTATGGCAGCCCTCAAATATTGGAAGACTGCTTTCATGTCTGCCCTGGTCCTTCTCTTCACTAAACTAGCCATGGTCAGTTCCTGTAACCATTCTTCACATGTTTTAGTCTCCAGTCCCCTAATTATCCTGGTTGCTCTTCTCTGTACTGCACTGCTAGCTCGTATTTGAATGACTGTCTATTAGGACTCCCAAGATCTCTCAGGCAGTTACTGCTATTGAGCCAGGTTTCACCTAATCTGTAAATTTGTTTTTCCTTGCCCAAGTGTAAAATCTTATTTTTCTATACATTGAATTTCATTTTGTAGGATAGGGCCCAATGTTCAATCTGTCAAGATCCATCTGGGGTGTTGGCTATTCCTATTTTGGGGTGTTGGCTATTCCTGCCAGTTTCGCCTCCTCTGCAAATTCGATGAGTTCCCTGTTTAATTCCTCATCTAAATCATTTATGAAGATGTTGAAAAGTATTAGGCCTAGAAAGGAACTTCGGGGTTCCCCATTGCTTCTTCCCTTCCATGTAAATGTAGTTCCATTAAGGACTATTCCTTGAGTACAGTTTGTCAGTCAATTACAAATCCATCTGGTGGCGATGCTATCTGTCCCACATTTTTCTAGCTTATCAAGAAGTAGGTTGCGGTCTACTTTGTCAAATGCCTTATTGAAATCCAAGTATACTATGCCCACAGCATTTCGCCAATCCACCAGTTGAGTCCCTTTGTCAAAGAACAAAATAAGATTTGTTTTGCATGATCTGTTTTTGTGAAACCCAACACTGGATGCAGTACTCCAAGTGTGGCCTTACCAAAGCACTATATGTTGGTATTAATCTTAGTTTATCAGCCCTAGATAGAAACTTACCCGCTTCTCAGCAGATCTCTGCTACCTTCCAGGAAGTTTTGGTTTCCAGCTAAGAGATTTGACAGAACCTTTTTAAAAAAAGTTCTTCCTCAGCCAAATAGTTTTCTGTGGGCGAAGACAGGCATAAGCCCGAAAGTGCATTGACGGTGGTTTGATGCACAGCTGTTGCATTCCAGAATCTGTTCTCAGGGTAAAAAAAAAACCACTTTCAGTGCTCTTTACATGGAATATCTGTCTGCACTTTCTGTTCACAACTTGTCAACACGCTGCCTTCCACCCAGGGTATTATTATACATTGCCCACTCCTCAACGCAAGGCTTGCCAAAGGAATGGGCTGACATCAATATACAAGAAGCCGCGCGAGACTCTTTCGTGTGTTTTTAAGTTTCTGATGAAGGAAAACTCTTGGGTTGCAATTTGTTCACCACACACCTGTCTTAAAGCGTACAGGAGATCCTTGACTTAGGCACTGAAAAAAGTGACTGACGACCATTTCTCACACTATTTCTCACACCTGGTTTTTGGCCTGCAAAGCCTGCAGTGGCTTCCCTCAAGCCTCTGGCAGGCCGAAAAAGGCCTGAAAATCAGCTGGGAGGCACACGCATGCGTACCATAGGTTCGCCATCATGGACCTCTACTATATTTTACATCCACCAGATTTTTTACTCTTGTAATAATAGTCTTTTTTTTTTTTTCAAGGTTAGAATACTGCCAAAAACAGCACCAGCCTCACACCTAAGCTTCGTTTCCAAGAATCCTTCTGGATCTCGTGTATATTTTGGAGACATTTTTAGAAAGAAGTCTGCAGGTGGCTGTAATCCAGCACTGTGAAAATGCCCATTTACAGAAAAAAGAAACTCACAGAAGCAGAAACTGTGTGGTAGCACACAACTTCATCAGTCTACCTTGTGCTAAATGGATTTATTGTTGGTCACACTGACCAGAATAGTGATTTTATGAGAGTGGCCATGAATCTTAGAATTTCAAGCTAGAAAGGATAGGAATGGGAATAAGGAATAGAATAGAATAGAATTCTTTATTGGCCAAGAGTGATTGGACACACAAGGAATTTGTCTTGGTGCAAATGTTCTCAGTGTACATAAAAGAAAAGATACATTTGTCAAGAGTCAAGAATCATAACGTACAACACTTAATAATAGTCACAGGGTACAATAAGCAATCAAATCATACTAAGAAACAGTCCATATAAATCGTAAGGATACAAGAGACAAAGTTACAGTCATACAGTCACAAGTGGGAGGGAATGGGCAATAAGGAGTGATGAGAAGATTAATAGTAATAGTAGTGCAGACTTTGTAAATAGTTGGACAGCGATGAGGGAATTATTTGTTTAGCAGAGTGATGGCGTTCGGGGGAAAACTGTCCTTATGTCTAGTTGTTCTGGTGTGCAGTGCTCTATAATGTCGTTTTGAGGGAAGGAGTTGAAACAGTTTATGTCCAGGATGTGAGGGGTCTGTAAATATTTTCACAGCCCTCTTTTTGACTCGTACAGTATACAGGTCCTCAATGGAAGGCAGGTTGGTAGTAATTGTTTTTTCTGCAGTCCTAATTACTCTCTGGAGTCTGTGTCCGTCTTGTTGGATTGCAGAATCAAACCAGACAGTTACAGAAGTGCAGATGACAGACTCAATAATTCCTCTGTAGAACTGGATCAGTAGTTCCTTGGGACATTTGATCTTGGAGATGATCTAAATCCACCCCTTTGCCCAGTGTAGGACTATCCCTCCGGGAGAGGAAGTCCTCATCTTACAACTACAATTGGGGCCAGAATTTCTATTGTTAATCAAGCCAGTTGTTAAATGAACCATGCCTGATTTTACACTCTTTTTTGCCGTGACTGCTAAGTAAATCACTGCAGTTGTTAAATGAATCATACAGTCATTAAGTGAATCCAGGTTTAACCAATAACATGCCTTGTTGGAAGCTGATGGGAAGGTCACAAATGGCGATCACACGACCCTAGGGTGCTGCAATTGTCATAAGTACATGCCAGTTGCCAAGCTTCTGAATTTTGATCATGTGATTGTAGGGATGTAACAGTGAGGACTGATCACAGGTGACATTATAGAACTCCCTGTAATGAATGGGCTACTGCCTAGTAGCATCCATGAAATCTCACAGGGGGAATACAGCTAGTCCTTGACTTAAAAACAGTTTCTTTAGTGACTGTTCAAAGTTACACATAGCACTGAAAAAAGTGACTTATGACCGTTTTTCATACTTACGACTGTTGCAGCATGTGATCAAAATTCAGACGCTTGGCAATTGATTCATATTTATGACGGTTGCAGTGTCCCACGGTTATGTGATCAACTTTTACGACAAGCAAAGTGATTGGGGAAGCCAGAATTGACTTAACATCTGTGTTACTAACTTAACAACTGCATTGATTCACTTAACAACTATGGCAAGCAAGGTCATAAAATGAGAGAAGACTCCCTTAACAATTGTCTCACTTAGCAACCAGACATTTGAGCTCCATTGTGGTTGTAAGTCGTACTGGTAAGTCTTAACTGGATGGCCATCCTGCCTCTCTTTAAAGATGAGATTCTATTGCTTCCCAATTCAGTGTTGTTCCGTGTTTGAACAGCTTTTACTCTTCCCCAAAAAATAATCCTAGATATCCAACTGCAATCTGATTTCACTGCAATAGAAACCCACTGTTTATTGGCCTCTCTTCTGGAGCAGCTGCTTAATGTACATAAAAGTAAAAGAGGTCAGGTCAATTTACCCAACCTGATGTTTTCCAGATGTATTGGACCACTATATTTTCAAACACGCTGACCAGAGAGTTCTGAAGAATTCAGCTGTGTTTCTTGAGAAATTGATTCAGTGGTGGGATTCTACCAGTTTAACAACCGGTTTGGTGAGCATGTGTTGTGTGTACTCACAGCGTTCAAAAACCACCAATTTACAACTCTAAAACTTACCTTCTACTGCAGCGCCGTTGAGTAAACAGCTGAGGCGCGGCAATCCGCTGTGCCACACCTCAGCTGAGCTGCAAAACACAGAAATATAGGATAGACTAGGGCAGGGGCAGGTGGGCGGGGCCAACTGATCGTCATTCATACCGGTTCGCCCAAACCAGGGCAAGCTGGTAGCAACTTACCCCTGCATTGATTCCCAAGAGGTCCCACCCAGATTTATACTTGTGCCTTCCATACATTCCCATTTTCAGGAAAATATCTATAGAGATTCTCGGTCATTCAGGTCCATGGTTGTCCCAAAGGTGCTTTTTCAAAAGGCAACTAGACTGCCTTTTGTTTGTCCTTGAAGAGGTTTCACTTCTCATCCAAGAAGCTTCTTCCCTTTCTGAGTGAATGGTGAGAGGAAGGAAGGATTTATATGCCTTGCAGTCATCTGGTGATTAGTACTCCCTCTGAGAGTCCTTGAAGCCACTTGGAGGTTTATCTGTGACATCAGGGTCACCTGAGTAGTGTAAATGGGTGTGGAGTTGCTTTGGAACTGCTGAAAGGACTGTGTTGTAAACGGGAATTTATGGCTGATGTAGTATCTCTCCACCTCTGTTGAGAGTAGGCTATTTAATACAGAATAACAGATTTGGAAGGGACGTAATCTTACCATAGATGTCCTCTTTGATCTTCTTTCAAACCAGTGCTCCTTTCTGTCCAGAATGCGGACATCACTGTCCAGGAGGATTTGTGGATTCCTCTACAAACTAAACCCACCTTTGAGTAGTGAATTTTCCTCCTAAGGAAAGTGTATGTCGTCCCCCAGGGTATCTTTTTTTTTTCTCTGTTGCCAGCTTGTCTTCCTTCTCCTTTGTTGACTTCTTCACCTGCCACCATCTGGATTCAGCGTTTTAAGAGGGGGCAACCGGCTTGGGTTCCCAACCCAGGGCCAAAGTAAATTAGAAACCAAAGTGTTCTCTCAAGGCATAATTCCAGTGGTCCCGTGGAGAGCTAATGATGCATCGGGGGGGGGGGGTAGGCAAGGGTCTTTGAAGCCGCTTGTCAAATTTGTAACAGCTCCCCTGTTCCCCCAAGCTTGGGGTGACCTTGCTAAGCTCCGAAGATGGCAGCCCAGGGTACATATCCCCCCCCTCACATCTCTTGCTTTTTCTTCCGGAGGGAACCCAATCAAAATATTTAAAATATCAAAAGGGGAGGAAAACAAACCTCTTTGGTGGTTTGGCCTTTGAAGCGAATCTAGGATCGTGCAGCGAGATAGTTAGGCCCGCTGCCAATGTTGCTGTTTGGGAGGATGGAACCAAAGATCCGAGTATCCATGGCAACCAGGAAGTCGGCTTCTGCATCCCAGCAGCAGGAATCCATAAATCAAGAATCGCCCTAATGCAAACGCCGGTGTGCAGGTAGAGAGAAGTCTGCTAGCTTAGCGGATGAAAACGGCTTGCAAAGGATTCCGTTCGAGAAAAGGATGGCAGCCTCCTGAGATGGCAGAATAGGTTTTATGCAGAGATCTGGACAAAGGGGTGCCTGGCTTGGAAGGAAGAAGTTGGGGTTTGAATTCGTTGATTTGGAGTTTTTATTTTATTTATTTTTAATCCATCCAGATCACTTTTAGTACAGGGTTTTGTTTTGTTTTTTAAATAATCATATTTTCATCATAAAACCACATTTCCATTCATTACAGCGTTCCAATATCGGTGTTCATTCACATTGACACCTCTCTAATTATGTAAGTTGCTACTATATGTTACGTAGTTATTTCTGCATTCAACTTAAACCAAATATTTACAAGATTACAAACAATATTGATCTCATCTTGCTATAGTTTCTACATACCCTTCATCTATCAGCTTTGCGATTACTTTCCAACCAATTGTACCATAAATTCCAAATCTCATAGTACTCCATTTCTTCTCTTTTAATTCCATCGATAACCTACCCATCTCTGCACATTCTAAAACCTTTTTTTAAACAAACTTTATTGATTATACAACTAAAATAAGAAACAAGCACATACACAACACAAAAAAGGAGAAGAAAAAAAGAGAGAAAGGAAGAAAACGAATAAAAGCAAATAATTCCATTATCAACAGTCTGTGGCTCCTTGTTTGTTATCATTATTGGTGTCATATTTTCAAATACATCTTATTGCGAATATGTAATTACTACCACTTTTTCAATTCAACAATATTTACTAATATATTTTCTATTTTTGATCTATCCAGTCATACCAGCATTCCCGGCTCTTATAATATTCTGATGATTCTTTATCTTTGAGTGCTAACGTTAATTTATCCATCTCTGCACAGGCTGCTATTTTCTGAATGATCATTCTAAAACCTTTTTTATTATCATTATGTTGGAAGGAGTATTGTCTTGTTTCCAATTCTGGGCAAAATCAATTCTGGCCATGGTTATTATACGAAGTATAATGTATTGAAGTTTTTTTGACAAATATTATATCTTAATATACCCAATAGAAATATCTCTGGTTTCATCTCAATTTTTTGTTTTGCAATTTCTTCTAGCCAATTCTTAATTTTGAGCCGATATTTCTTAGCTTTGGGGCAGGTCCACCACATATGGAAGAAAGTTCCTTGTTTATGGTCACATCTCGCTGACCTGTTAGGGAACATTTTAGCCAATCTTGCCAGGGGTTAGTACAGATTTTCAAAAATAAATTGTACGGGATTTTCAGCCTAATGATCAACAGATGCAGAATACAGGGGCATTTAGCATCGTTATCCTATTTGCAACTTTAAGACTTGTGGACTTCAACTCCCAAAATTCTGGCTGGCTGGGGAATTCTGGGAGTTGAAGTCTTAAACATCCGAGGAGATTCAGGTCATGGTTGTCCCCAAAGGAGCTTTTTCAAAAGGCAACTGGACTTTCTTTAACTATTAAGACTATTCAGTGGATCTTCTTCAGCTTGCATGTCTATATATCTGGCATTTTCTTTCTTTGGCACAGCACAGATTTAAAAAAATGTAAAGAGGAGTAGAAATGGAATGAAGGAGAGGAATCTTGTTCTAATAACATTCGGAACAGAGTTGCTATCATTCCTTTAAGCAAGGGAAAGTGTAAAGTAGATACCTTTTTAATGTAAGATGGCTTACCAAGGCTCTAATATTTTGTGTCAGCTGATGGCCCCGCTAAATGTCCATAGAGATTCTCAGTCAATCCAGGTCACAAAATTGTCCCCAAATATGTTTTCTTCAAAAGACAACTGGACTTTCTTTGTTTTTTCTTGAAGAGGTTTCGCTTCTCACCCAAGAAGCTTTCTTCAGTTCTGACTGAATGGTGGAGGAATAAATCCTTCCATCCTCCGCCATTCAGTCAGAACTGAAGGAAGCTTCTTGGATGAGAAGTGAAACCTCTTCAAGGAAAAGCAAAGGAAGTCCAGTTGCCTTTTGAAATTTGGCACAAGTCTTAATGTTGCCAAGGTGGGAGACCCTTCCCTATTGTAACCGAAAACACATTTGATAAAGTTGTACTCTCACTGACGCACCAACGTGTGCCTCCCTGTTGACCATGTTCCCATCACCACAGCCCTCGTAACCGAAGAAGTCCTTGACTTACGACAGAATTGAATGTCTGCAGTTAAGTGAGACGCTTCTTAAGGGAATCTTGTCCCAGTTTGTCACATTTCTTGCCATGCTTGTTAAGCGGACCACTGCAGTTGGTTTGTTCAGTGAATCTGGCTTCTTCATTGACGTTGCTTGTCCGAAGGTCACAAGAGGGGATCACATGACCCCGGGACACTGCAACAGTCATAAGTATTAAAAGACCCACCTTTTTCAACAGGCCAGTCTGGCCTAGTATCATTAGAATGGTTTTTAAATGTTTAACTTTTTACCCTGTTTTTATAGTTCTATTGTAGTTTTAACTTCAGCCATTAGTTTAATCTTTTTTAAATTTATTTTAAACTTGCTATTTGTAACCGTATCGTTTTTATTTGGGCTGTACACCGCTCCGAGTCCCAATTTGGGAGAGGGGGTGGTATATAAATAAAATAAATAAATAAGTATGAACCAGTTGCCAAGCACCTGAATTTTGATCCCACAAACATGGGGAGGCTCTAACGACCATAGCTGTGAAAAACGGTCATAAGTCAACTTTTTTTCAGGGCCGTTATACTTTTGAACCGGTCACTAAATGAACTGTTGCAAGACAAGGACGACTTGCATACGAGTCCTCTATGGAAGACAGGCTGGCTGCAATTAAGTTTTTTTTCCTGCAGGCCTAAATTATCCGTTGGAGTTTACACCTGCCCCGTTTGGTTGCTCTACCAAACCAGACTCTATGGCGGAGGGGAGGGGGGGGGCTCAAATTGGATTTCTTTGAGGGCTGGATCAGCTCTGCAGTTCTCCGCCAGCCCGGGGGAGGGGAGAATGGGACGGACACCTTCTGCAGCACTTTGCCGGCCAAAACAGGCCACACGGGGCCACGCGCAGCACCCCGTTTTGGCTGGCAGGCCGTAGGGGGCATTGTGCACAGCCCCACGCCCTCCCCGTGCCCCATTTTGGCTACCAAAGTGTTGCAGAATGCACTGGCGGTGAGGGGGCCATGGGGGCCAGAAGCACCACGGGCTGGGCTGTGCGGGGGGCGTGGCTGCCAGAAGCACCGCTATTTCCAGGCCGGCCCCGCAGGCCAAGTTTTATAAATCTTATACAGCAGCCGTTACAAACATGGCACTGATTTCACTGTAAAATGCTACTTGAATAAATATATCCTTCCAGCCTCAAAATTGAAGCCATGGTTAAGAAAATTAGCCAAGCAGAAATAAGGCGTTTTCAAAATCCCACCGCGAAACATCAGGCTATTACGATGTGATAATGCAACTCGAAGCCCACCTATAAAAAGCCAACATTCCGTAGTTACCATAAATTAAGGAGTTTTTTTGCCTCTTGCAATTATTTCTGCACGACACGAACCATCTCCGAGAAACTGTAATAAAGATTGAAGCCATCCGATGCCCTTCTAGTTTATATTATTATTATTATCTCTTTTATTCATTAAACAAGAAACTTAGTCAACTGAACATTGAAAAACACATCACAAATACCAGTGACTAGTGCTAATGGTTGATACGGGTTGCTGCCAGCATCCTAAGTATCAACCAAGTATCTTCTTAAAATGTACGAGGTTCCAAGTAACGCAGTTTTTTGGCAGTTCCACCAGTGTTATTGCAGGAAACTGCAATTTCCTGATGCGCTTTGTACTTGGACACGGTACCAAGTGCCCCGATGACAATGGGTATTATTCAGAGGTGGGATTCAGCAGGTTCTGACCAGTTCTGGAGATCCGATAGCGGACATTTTGAGTAGTTCGGAGAACTGGCAAATACCACCTCTGACTGGCCCCGCCCCCATCTCTTCTCTGCCTCTTGAGTCCCAGCTGATCGGCTGGGTCTTCTTTGGTTGCCCTGCAAAGGAGAATGGAGCTGGAAAGCAGGTTAGTGGGGTGTGGAGGGAATGGGGATTTTACAGTATCCTTTCCCTGCCACGCCCACCAACCCACACCACGCCCACCAAGACATACTCACAGAACCGGTAGTAAAAGGTATTGTTGTTGTTGTTATTAATATCATCATTATCATTTTGGCTGAGTTTTTTTTTTTTTTGCCTTATAGAAAAGGATCTTATGGATTGTTTCATGTGAATGTTTTAACTGAACATAAATGCCAATACATCGACATATTAACATATCATACACACATTATGCTTTGAACTGTGGCAGGAAAACAAATGAATAAGCAGGTTTACAACTTACACAAGGGCGTGTTGGGCTGTTTCATTTCCCTGTTCATCATCATCATCATCACTTTAGCCACTGCAAGATATGAAGGCCTCTTCTGCATGTTTCCAACCCATACGGTCCTAGGTTTACTTTCGCCAATTGGGGGCCGCCATACTTGCTGATGTGGTTGGTCCATCTTGTTTTAGGTCTCTTTCGTGGACACTTTTGATCAAGTGGGATCCGTTCTATGACCGTCTTGGTCCACCTGTCCTCAGTGCTTCTTCCTAAGTGACCAGGAAGTGGTTGGTCCATCTTGTTTTAGGTCTCTTTCGTGGACACTTTTGATCAAGTGGGATCCGTTCTATGACCGTCTTGGTCCACCTGTCCTCAGTGCTTCTTCCTAAGTGACCAGGAAGTGGTTGGTCCATCTTGTTTTAGGTCTCTTTCGTGGACACTTTTGATCAAGTGGGATCCGTTCTATGACCGTCTTGGTCCACCTGTCCTCAGTGCTTCTTCCTAAGTGACCAGGAAGTGGTTGGTCCATCTTGTTTTAGGTCTCTTTCGTGGACACTTTTGATCAAGTGGGATCCGTTCTATGACCGTCTTGGTCCACCTGTCCTCAGTGCTTCTTCCTAAGTGACCAGGAAGTGGTTGGTCCATCTTGTTTTAGGTCTCTTTCGTGGACACTTTTGATCAAGTGGGATCCGTTCTATGACCGTCTTGGTCCACCTGTCCTCAGTGCTTCTTCCTAAGTGACCAGGAAGTGGTTGGTCCATCTTGTTTTAGGTCTCTTTCGTGGACACTTTTGATCAAGTGGGATCCGTTCTATGACCGTCTTGGTCCACCTGTCCTCAGTGCTTCTTCCTAAGTGACCAGGAAGTGATTGGTCCATCTTGTTTTAGGTCTCTTTCGTGGACACTTTTGATCAAGTGGGATCCGTTCTATGACCGTCTTGGTCCACCTGTCCTCAGTGCTTCTTCCTAAGTGACCAGGAAGTGGTTGGTCCATCTTGTTTTAGGTCTCTTTCGTGGACACTTTTGATCAAGTGGGATCCGTTCTATGACCGTCTTGGTCCACCTGTCCTCAGTGCTTCTTCCTAAGTGACCAGGAAGTGGTTGGTCCATCTTGTTTTAGGTCTCTTTCGTGGACACTTTTGATCAAGTGGGATCCGTTCTATGACCGTCTTGGTCCACCTGTCCTCAGTGCTTCTTCCTAAGTGACCAGGAAGTGATTGGTCCATCTTGTTTTAGGTCTCTTTCGTGGACACTTTTGATCAAGTGGGATCCGTTCTATGACCGTCTTGGTCCACCTGTCCTCAGTGCTTCTTCCTAAGTGACCAGGAAGTGATTGGTCCATCTTGTTTTAGGTCTCTTTCGTGGACACTTTTGATCAAGTGGGATCCGTTCTATGACCGTCTTGGTCCACCTGTCCTCAGTGCTTCTTCCTAAGTGACCAGGAAGTGGTTGGTCCATCTTGTTTTAGGTCTCTTTCGTGGACACTTTTGATCAAGTGGGATCCGTTCTATGACCGTCTTGGTCCACCTGTCCTCAGTGCTTCTTCCTAAGTGACCAGGAAGTGGTTGGTCCATCTTGTTTTAGGTCTCTTTCGTGGACACTTTTGATCAAGTGGGATCCGTTCTATGACCGTCTTGGTCCACCTGTCCTCAGTGCTTCTTCCTAAGTGACCAGGAAGTGATTGGTCCATCTTGTTTTAGGTCTCTTTCGTGGACACTTTTGATCAAGTGGGATCCGTTCTATGACCGTCTTGGTCCACCTGTCCTCAGTGCTTCTTCCTAAGTGACCAGCACGTTTCCATTTCAATTCTTTTACTGTCTTGATGGCATCGTATATTTTCGTTCGTTCTCTAATCTATGTGTGAGTCTTTCTATCTTGTCTTGTGATGCCATCTTCCCATGGCATTTGTGGAACTTGTAGCTTCTGTATCAATTGTGAGGTTAGTGTCCATGTTTCTCCTGCATATGTTGGAACAGGTAGCAGACACTGATCGAAAACTTTTTGTGGTGGTTCTTGAAAATTAAGCTTAGCTCGCCGATTGCCTGCCAGGCACATTTAACACGCCGTTCAATTTCCTTTATTGTATGTCCCCTTCCATTGAGGTCCGTTGGCCAAGGTCTACTACATCTACTTCTCCAGATACAAAAAATCTACATAGAAAACCACCATGAAACAGCGATGCAATTATAATATTTCCTCCTTTTGTTTTAAAAATAGACTCGTGAGGCAATTGTGTGTTGGATGTGAATCAATGTTTACGTTCCCTCCTTAGGCAAATTGACTAATACCTAACTTTTTTTTTTACAAAAAAAATCCTAATTCTCATTAGCATGAAACAACATTATTAGAAGCAGTGTGCAGCGGCAGCCAAAAATACAATCCTAAATTAACAGAGGGATACAATTAGATAAAGGGAGGTTCTAATATCACTGTATAAAGCCTTAGTAAGACCACACCTAGAATACTGCATCCAGTTTTGGTCCCCACACTATAAACAAGATGTTGAGACTCTAGAAAGAGTGCAGAGAAGAGCAACCAGGATGATTAGGAGACTGGAGACTAAAATATACAATGAACGGTTGCAGGAACTGGGCATGGCTAGTCTAGTGAAGAGAAGGACCAGGGAAGACATGAGAGCAGTCTTCCAATATTTGAGGGGCTGCCACAGAGAGGAAGGGGTCAAGCTATTTTCCAAGGCACCCGAAGGCCAGACAAGGAATCATGGATGGAAACTGAACAAGGAGAGATTCAACCTGGAAATAAGGAGAAACTTTCTGACAGGGAGAACAATCAACCCATGGAACAGAAGTTGCCCTTGGAAGTTGTGGGAGCTTCATCACTGGAGGCTTTCAAGAAGAGATTGGACTGCCATCTGTCAGCAATGGTGTAGGGTCTCCTGTTTGGCGGGGGGGTGGGGTTGGACTAGATGACCTCCAAGGTCCCTTCCAACTTTGTTAATCTGTTAAATCTGAAGCACATTTGTGAGCCAAGATGCTTGGAAGTCCATTTCAGAGCTATGTTGTATATTTGGTTGAATCTTAAGTTACTCCTTCACTTAATAGTCCTCTTTATTTATGTATTTTCCAGGAATTACCAGTTCTCACCTAAAAGCAGACCAGGCTTTGCTCCATAGTAAGAATGAATGTTCGGCTTCGGCGGCGGTCACTCGTCGTAATCCAGCAGCTCTCAGTGGCATTGCCGTGTCTTCGACACCTATCTTATCTCTCTTACCTTCTCCAACAGCAGCAGAAACAGGTAACTGTCTCTACCCTAATTTTGCAACTTTGCACCTGGAAACACCTTGAAAAAATTCCAGCTGCAAAGCAAGAGCGGATTCTTAACAAATGATTAATATTTTGAAGATCAAAATGTTATTTATAGGTTATTTATATATGGACGGAGTGGTTGGCTCTTGGTGTACACCAAATTTGTAAAACTGCAGGGAATCAACCATCCCTTGTCAATCTTGAGCGAAGTAGTACAGATAGTTCTCAACTTGATGTGATATGACAGGATAGCATATTTGAGAAGCTGCCATATTTGAGAAGCTGCCACAGAGAGGAAAGGTCAAGTTATTTTCTAAAGCACCCAAAGGCCAGACAAAGAATAATGGATGATCAAGGAGAGATTCAACCTGAAAATAAGAAGGAATTTTCTGACAGGGAGAACAGTCTAACCCATGGAACAGAAATTGCCTTTGGAAGTTGTGGGAGCTTCATCGCTGGAAGCTTTCAAGAAGAGATTGGACTGCCATCTGTCAGAAATGGTGTAGGGTCTCCTACTTGGGTGGGAGGGTTGGACTAGATGACCTACAAGGTCCCTTCCACTCTGTTATTTTATTCTAAGTTATGAAATCATCTTTTATGAAAATAGAAGAATTGCCAGAAGACAAAATGGTTCCAATCTGTTCCTGGGAGAATTTTTCTCCAGCCAGAAGGTAACCAGGACGTTGGGGGCAAAGTTAGAGCTAATAAAGGGACTTCTGCTGATTATCTGACTGTGTTACTTTAGTGCAATTGATTTGTCCTACTCATCACAGGTACTAAGAGGCCTCCCAGGAGCCCCACCCCTACCCATGAGACACCTCGTTTTCTGTTTAATGACCTGCACAGTCACTTAACGACTTCGTTGGGAAGGGCAGGAACGAGGAGGTCATTAAGTAAGGCAATCACATGGTCATCTTGCTTAATGACTGTCATGACTTGTAATGGGCAGGCTCCCTTACGGTTGTAGGTTGAGGACTACCTGTTAGTGCTTGAATTTCCAGAATTGCTTCCCCTATCCTTCAGGTATCCTGTGCTTCGCTGAACGTCTCATGTGGCCACTTAACAACCAGGTTAGGCAGAGCAGGGATGGGCCTGTTAAGTGAGTCGATAATATGGTCACCTTATATAACGGCCGTCACGACTTGTGTCCATAATGGGCAGGCTCCATTACGGTCGTAGGTCGAGGCTTACCTGTATTAGAAAATATTCCTTTCCACCTTTTAATCCTCCGTATATCGAAAGGACACAAAATGAAGACCAGATAACTAGGCCCAACTCCTTAACTTTCAGTAAGGATGCTGTGTGAGCCATCAATGGAAATGAAAATAGGAAATCTTCTGGAACTTATTCAGAAATCGATTGCAAACAGATCTTCTCCCAGCATTTATCTGCGCACACATTAAGAAGGGCCTCCTCACGTTTTACTACAGGGAGGGACGTGTCCTGCATGGATGAGAAAGGGAGCTGTGTGTTGAGTTACCTTGAGTTCTGGAATGTCTCCTCCTGAAGGCCAGATTGTGGCCAGACTGGCATCCGTTAATGCCATTATTATTTTTTATTTTATTTGTTTTTATTTTATTTATTTGTATCCCACCTTTATTATTTTTACAAAGCGGCAAGCATCCAACACATTTTCCTCCTCCTGTTTTCTCCACAACAACAACACTGTGTGGTGGGTTGGGCTAAGAGAAAGAGGGACTGGCTCAAAGTCACCCAGCTGCTTTAAGATGGTTAATGAGGGACTAGAATTCTCATGCACCTGGCAATTGGCCCAAAGCTGTCTTTCATGGCTAAGGCGGGACTAGAACTCACTGTCTTCTGGTGATTGGCCCAAAGGCTCCCAGCTGCCTTTCATGGCTAAGGCGGGACTAGAACTCTCATGCACCTGGTGATTGGCCCAAAGCTGTCTTTCATGATAAAGGTGGGACTAGAACTCACTGTCTCCTGGTGATTGGCTCAAAGTCACCCAGCTGCTTTAAGATGGCTAATGAGGGACTAGAATTCTCATGCACCTGGCAATTGGCCCAAAGCTGTCTTTCATGGCTAAGGCGGGACTAGAACTCACTGTCTCCTGGTGATTGGCCCAAAGGCTCCCAGCTGCCTTTCATGGCTAAGGCGGGACTAGAACTCTCATGCACCTGGTGATTGGCCCAAAGCTGTCTTTCATGATAAAGGTGGGACTAGAACTCACTGTCTCCTGGTGATTGGCTCAAAGTCACCCAGCTGCTTTAAGATGGCTAATGAGGGACTAGAATTCTCATGCACCTGGCAATTGGCCCAAAGCTGTCTTTCATGGCTAAGGCGGGACTAGAACTCACTGTCTCCTGGTGATTGGCCCAAAGGCTCCCAGCTGCCTTTCATGGCTAAGGCGGGACTAGAACTCTCATGCACCTGGTGATTGGCCCAAAGCTGTCTTTCATGATAAAGGTGGGACTAGAACTCACTGTCTCCTGGTGATTGGCTCAAAGTCACCCAGCTGCTTTAAGATGGCTAATGAGGGACTAGAATTCTCATGCACCTGGCAATTGGCCCAAAGCTGTCTTTCATGGCTAAGGCGGGACTAGAACTCACTGTCTCCTGGTGATTGGCCCAAAGCTGTCTTTCATGATAAAGGTGGGACTAGAACTCACCGTCTCCTGGTGATTGGCTCAAAGGCTCCCAGCTACCTTTCACAACTAGAACTCTCATGTACCACGTGATTGGCCCAAAACTGTCTTTCATGGGTAAGACGGGACATTAACTCACAGACTCCTGTTGATTGGCTCAAAATCACCCAGCTGGCTTTCATGGCTAAGGCAGGACTAGAACTCACAGTCTCCGATTTCTGGTGCCTTAATCACTAGAGCAAACTGGCTCCTCTTATTATTTTGCGTTTAAATTATTATTAGTCTTTTTTGCTGGCTAGAGTGGGGGTCGATATTACCACTTTGTTTTTGCATATTTAATGGATTCTGTACTGACTTGAAATCTTATGGCAGGCTATAAATAATCTAAATGGCTCTGATATAAATAAATTAGTCTTAAGATTCGCTGATACAAATCAGTTAATCTTACGTAGGGCAAAAAACATTCGGACTGCAAAAAGCTATTCCCTCTAAAGAAGTTGAACTCCAGAATGTTAGAAAATAAAAACAGAATTTCTCTGTAAGATTCTTGTTCCTTGTCTTAACATCCTAAGATATATAATTTATTGCAAATACATAAGCATCAATGACTGTAATTTTAAATGTATTCCCAATAATTCCAAAATTCTATTTTTTCCCCTTTTTTCTGTGCCATTTGCCATATTTTCGACATTTACTCATGAATTTTCAGCTTCCGTAAAGGTTTACTTTGGCCTGCATTAATCATAATTCATCAGGTATTTTTGCAGGATGTGCCAGGTTGGTAACCAATTGTTCCCCATCTTGGTTGACTCTGACGTGAGGTAACTCTCTCTTCTCTTTGTCTTCTCCAGCCAACTCAACCCTCAAGAAGAGATTCAAGCGCTGTGAAATCGAAGCAATCCAGTGTGAAGTACGTAAGATGTGCAACTACACCAAGATCCTTTCCACCAAGAAGAACCTGGACCACGTCAACAAAATCCTGAAAGCCAAACGGTTGCAGAGACAATCGAAAACGGGGAATAATTTTGTCAAGAAGAGGCGAGGCCGTCCGCGGAAACAGCCCCCCATGTTCGACGAAGATTCCGGAGATCAAATGCCCGTGCTGGAGAAATGCGTGGACCTGCCTTGCAAACGAGGTCAGCAACTTCTCTTGAACTCTCTGATCCTGGAACAGGCAAGCGGTCAAGATCCGGTGGCTGCCACCATTGAAGCGGTGGTCCACATGGCCCGAGAAACCTCTCAGTCTCCCCTCCTCCCGGTCCCTCCGTCACGGACGTCAAGAGCCGGGAAGCGGAAAAGCAAGTCACAACCGCCTCCAGAGGATGAGGAGGACGAAGTGAAAGGGAAAAGGCATCGGAAAAATAGAGGAAGCGAGAACGAACACCTTCCCTAGTTGACCGACACAGTCAACGAAAGACAGAGGTGGGAGATTCAGTTCAGCCAGTAGGCCGAAGCGGGGAAAACTCTAGTTAACATCTTCTACAGCATCAAATTTGCCCTGTATTTCAGTAGCACAGCAGCCATGAAGAATCCAGATGAAATTGATCACTCCTCCTCCTCCTCCTCCTCCTCCTCTTCATAACAATAAGAACTCAACTGCTATGGGAACTTCTCGGTTAATAACAGGGGAGAGAGTACGGAAGACGTTCTTCAAACTTACCGAGTTTTGCTTTTTTATGTTGTTGTTGTTCAGACACATTCACCATTGTTCTTGTGTCTCCAGAAGTCCCCAGAGGGTAGGAGAGAACATGGTATCCTTACCAGTATGGTCAATATCTTTCTCAAATGATGGTCCTTGGCCCCCTCCTTTTTTTTTTTTTTTTGTTAGGTCACCTAGAAATCACCAGCAGTGTTTCTGGTCACCGCTGTGACAGCGAACGAGGGTGGAGGGAATGTCTTTCCTACCGCACAGCTTTTATTTTAAGTCACAAGAGTTCTTTGCCCAGGAACCAAGATGCCAGGTTACGTCTGAAAATCGCGTCCCCTTTATTTTTATTTTTTCAAAAGTAAGAATGATAATGCAAATTCCTCAAATGTGTTTTTCCTTTTGAACAAGGTTTCATTGGGTCAGGGAACACAAAAAGAAAATTGGCCTAGGCTGATGATGGTAACCAAACGTCTAACCCTCCTCACCCAACCTCCAATCTCGAGAGACAATTTTGAAGAGTGTTTATTTTCTCTCTTTCCTGGAGTGCCCGATGAAAAGGAAATTGGTTTCAAAAAATGAGTCATGTAGGCAGAAATAAGGAATCACACAGGATAGATGGAGTCCTTTTAGATGTTAAGAGCTTGTGGAGGCCTCTCTCAGACAATTGCTGCCGAGTGGATTGGGCATTTACAAAATGGGTGCCATTGCTTGATGCTTCATTTGAAAACTAAATTCAGTTTTTTACTGTCCCAATTAAATGTTCCGAAGGTCGACTGGCTGATTGATAGAAACAAGAATTTTCCAGCAACCTCAGTTGGCTAGTAGGGTTGCAGAAAATGGAGACCCACCAAGGTGTCTTTAAAAAAACAAAAACCAAGATGGCGGTCACAACAATGCAATGCCCTTTTGTGCATGCACACAACATCAGTGTGTACACAAAATATAGCCATGTGTGACCCCTCAACTTGGTTCTTTCGATTCACCTGTGAATGCCCTTATAAGCTATCAGCATAAATAAATAAATAAAAAGTACTATTCCTGTTTTCCAAAGGCAAGAAATTAAAAAGGATCCAAGCAGGAAAAATAGTGGTTACTCAAAGCAAATTCATTCTAATTACAAGAAACATTTCTGCACGTTTGTGTCCAGTGCTGGTTGGTGGTTGTTTTTTTTTCAATACAGTGGAAAAAAAAATAAAATAAAATAGGAAAAGCCATTTTGAAGTAATAATTCACTGGGGGGAAATCTAACAAGAGGAAAACCGTGTAAATTTCTCAACACAGAATTTCTAAATGAAAATTTTAAAATGACCAAGTGTTCTTATCTTAAAAAAATAATAATAATAATACTGTTTTAAAAAAAAGATCTAGATGTTCAAAAGATAGTGTTTGAATTAATGCCACTCTGGAAGTCTTTCCTTCCAAGGTGTGGTTGCCTTAATAAATTGAAAAATATTAGGGGTGGGTCTGTCCTGTATATAATGTAATTATAAAGACGAAGGGAGAAATCAAATCTGCATGGACCCCAACTTTTGTGTGACCAGTTGTTGTTTTCTTTTTAAAGTTGTCATTTCCAATTGAGCAGATTGAATACAAATTACCCTTTTCGCTGTGTCGTTGGCTCCTATTTCTGAAGCAGATTTGATTCGCTAACTCAACTTGTTTGTGTTGTTTTGCATTAAGCAGCATATTTTATATTATCATATATTTATGGCATTAATGATCCTTCCCCCAAAAAGAAAATAATAAAACAAAGGTAAAGGCAGTTGTTGATAACTTCCTTTCTGTTCCCCCATTAATTTCATCTTTATTGGGAAAACAAAACCAACAAACCAGACAGGGCATAATGTATGTGATAAGCTCAGAGTGAAGAAGAAATTTTAGCAAATAATAATAATGAAATAAGGCAGTTGCTGAGTTTGGATTCAATCTGAGGATAACATCTTAGGAATATTTAGAACCAACAATTTCTCCGTCTTAAAATTCAATAGATAAATGAATAACTAATTCTCGGAAACCGTTACCCTGTTCCTTGGGTTATTTCATTGTTTTTGAAGCAGGAATCTATCTTTGCAACTATTAGCAAGGCCTCCTTAGGCCAGGAGTATCATATTTTTGATCAGACAGGATTCCCCAAGATTACAAAGCCCAAAGGGAAGAGAATCAGATCAAAAACTAAAACCTATCACGTTCCATTAAAATGTCTTGTTAAGTCCCATTAAACAAATGCAGTTAAAATCATTTTTCCCCATATGGTTCTATGTTTTTTTTCCCCTAAAGTTGCATTTAAAAAGAAAAGTCAGTAACTTTTGGAAAAGTTTTGGAGGTTATACTGAAAGCAGAGAGTGTCAATGGAAGTTCTCAGTCATCCATGTCATGGTTGTCCCAAAAGTGCTTTTTCAAGAGGTAGCTGGACTTAGTTTGTTTTTCCTTGAAGACATTTCGCTTCTCATCCAAGAAGCTTCTTCAGTTCTGACTGAACGGTGGAGGATGGAAGGATTTATTCCTCCACTATTCAGTCAGAACTGAAGAAGCTTCTTGGATGAGAAGCAAAACCTCTACAAGGAAAAACAAAGGAAGTCCAGTAGCCTCTTGACAAAGCACCTTTGAAAGAAGAGAGGTGCTCCTGATTTTGCATTGTGTCTTAAAATGTCAAGGAAGACATCAACGCCAAAGAGAGCTAGATTGGGGTAACCTGAAAGCTTCCTTCCACCTCCATGGGTTCTAAGTGATGAAATGTCCTACAAACCACAGGGCCAAACCATCTTACACTGCCCACTTTACTCCACATCCTCTATAGTGCATCTTGACCATCCATGCTGTCATTTAGCAATACCCTGTTTCCTTGAAAATACGACCTACCCTGAAAGTAAGTCCTAGCTGGATTTTACACATGCACCCAATATAAGCCCTAATCCTCCCCCCCCCAAAAAAAAGCCCTAATTAAGATCCCGTCCACTCCTGAGTGCATTGGTAAAAATTAAGCTAGGGTGGGAATGGGGGTCTGGAGCTGCCTTACTACTTATCTTTGGACAGTTGTAATCAGGCCTCACACACTCCAACACCTGCCTTGCTGGCCCTTCTGCAGCCGGTAAGGCTGACAAGGCTTTCCTGAAGGCCTCTGTAGCTGATAACAAAGCTCTGGATCGATCCAGAGCTCTGTTATGGGCTGCAGAGGCCTTTAGGAAAGCCTTGCCAGCCGCAGAAGTTCCTGAAGGCCTCTGACAGCAAAAAGGAGGCCAGGGGCGATGCACGCAAGTGTGGTTAGTTAGTGGATGATATCCCCTGAAAATAAGACCTGGTGCCTTTTTGGGTGGCAAAAAAAAAAAAAAAGTAAGACAGAGTCTTATTTTGGGGAAAACATGGTCATTCTCATAAGTCTTTCAAAAACACATTTCATCAGCCCTAGCCATGTTAACATCTGGGTTTTCGTTCCCACCTTGCCATAATCCCAGTAAATATGGAGTAGAGTCAAACTACTTCTCCCAGGGACTAGAATTTCATTGCTTAGTTCTCCCTACATGGATGCTACCAAAACAGGTGTCTCCAAAGAATGACTTTTTTTTTTTAGTGGGATGGATGGATTGGGGTTGCTCTCTACCTCTGCACCAAAGAAAATTGATGTTAACTAAACAATAGTGATGATCATTAAAACAAGAGGACAGGTAATACCTATAGTATGCCAGAGGAATTGTAGACATGGTACCTGTACTGACCTAGGCTTCACAAAATCACAAAGCAGACACCTCATCTCGACAAAGCCCCTTTTTATTAGGCTAATGTGAATTCCCATCATCCAGCAAAGTCCCAGCAAAGAGTCTTTCAAGGATGAATTATAACCACAGACATTATCAGGCTTAGAGAGTTGCCAGGCCGATATCTTTCAGATGCCATACTGTAGCAGACAATACTTGGCAAGAAGTCAGGAACAGATCTTCACCCTAATGAATTGAACTAATTGTCTCCTGCAAACCCCACTCCCCTTTTGCTCCTCTTTTATTCCCTATGGGAGGGGCCATTCACCATCCACCTGAGCCTTTACTCTTGAGTCGACCCTTGTTCCTTAACTGTTCTCTTCTGGCAGTTCTGTGCATGCGCTCATCAGGAACAGGCTCCAGCTGTTCTTTTTCCTCACTGATCTCTCACTCTGAAAGCAGCTGATAACTGCCGGACAGCCCTGGCCCCATCTCTGCCTCTGACGCAGAGCCCTTGTCAGAGCCTTCCCCAGACTCCAGGCCTGACCCATGTTCCTCCCCAACCTCCTCACGGTTCGAGTTTGCCGCTACCTCCACTGGCGGGCCACAACAGTACCTAAGCAATGTAATAAAGACCAAGAACAGGGAGACTAACTTTTGCAAAGCCTTTCGAAGAAATTGCAAAGAAACAGCTCAAGTAAATCTACATTGAGGGTGCTGTCTTGATACAAACCAACATAGATTATTGACCATAGACTGTAGGACTTTAAACACTGCCATTTTAGTTTATCAAATCCCTTTTGGGGAAAAATGATTAGCACACACAAGTAAGATCCACTGAAATAGCCATTATGGGTCTCAGTGTAAAATTATCTCTGTCTTTGAACTCACTGGTTTCTTCAAACTCATTTGAATTCATCTTTTAATTTAATTTTAGTTTTAATTTCTTTTTTTTTCTTTTCATTACAACAAATAGATTAAGTGTTCGGTAGCAGAACTGTGGTCTCTGGGTGATTTTGAACTTGAGATATTGAATTATAAGTGAGAACTGTTTTCTTGGGGGTTTGATCACCAGGAAAGGGCCTCTCAAACCAAATTGTTTCTTTCACTGACATATAATGGGTGAATTGTGTCTGATACCTCACTGTGTATATATTCTCATAGGTACACTTGTAATTTGTTCTCCTGACAATGATAGACACCTTCAGTGACTTGATTTACATATTGCTAAAGAATTGTTCAGTCATTGGAACGACCACAGCTTTCCTTCCCTCAAAACTTAATAATTTATACATGTAAAATACATTGCATCCATTCCTATCAGAGAGGCATTGAAGTTAAAAATTCCTGCATTCCTTTCCAACTTCAGATTTTTTTAAAAAAAAAGTATATTTGAGGATTGTATGGACAGAAATGGCCAGTTGTGTTTTATTTCTGGGGAACATCTAAAAAAATTGTCACAGTTATTACAAATCATTGAGACTCAGCGGTTAAAAATACGTCCTCCCCCAAATTATAAATATAGGAATGAACATATAATACAAAGATAAAGCTGTACTTTCAGGTTACTTAAACCCAGTGAGTAGGAAGGAGCATTGGATTGCAAAAGGTCATCCTGACTTATGAACCAATTTTCGTTGAAGAGGCATCTTTATAAAATGACAAGAATCGCCTTTAACCGTTTCAATCTAGAGAGAGATACCTAGGATAGGTGAATGATAAAATCCTCCGTTTAATATGTTTCCTGTCCTGTTTGGTTTCAATAAAAACGAAAGGAGAAGAGTGAAAGTTTTAACATCCTGAGGGAATCATGGAGCCACTTTGAAGCCATCGGCTTCAAAAGTTGGTCACTCAGAAGAAATGCCAGAAGTTAGCTTTCTAGGTATTTGTCCAAATAAGTTATATCATAATATGTGTCAATGCTACAGGTCATATTTGGGTTTTTTTGGCCAAAGATTGGTCACCTATGCTCATTGATCATCCTTGAGAAGAGCAGAATTGGCAGATGGACATTGTCTAAATAAGAGAGGGTTGTTCACTTTTGGAAACGTTTAAGATCTGTGAAGTTCAACTCCCAGAATTCCCCAACCAAGACCAGTCCAATGTTGGACACCCCCTGTGCTAACAGCAAACTTGAGTTGTGAAGTGACAGAACAAACTTGTGTTCTCCAGCTACCAGTAGGATTGTTCTAAAAAGCCATAAAGAGAATCACAATAAAATCAAAGGCTAAATATAGATGGCTGCAGATTTGATTTGGGAGTAGGAGCTTACCAAATAGTTTGTCCAAATGCATTAAGTCTGATTAAGAACGAGCTTTAAAAAACCAGCCAAACCATCATTCAACAGGATACCTGTATCAAACCATCCCACTAAGCCATCGTTTACATATTTCGGCACCTTGGATAACAAGAACGCCACAACTGTTGAGCATATTGAGTCAGTAATAAGCTTTTTCAAATGCAGAGGCCAAGGGGAGAAATCATTTAATTTGAACATTGAACACCTAGACAATTCAGCTAAAGTTAAATTCACCGAACACAAAGGTATTTCCTGCAGGGACACAATTAAAGGGATTATGGTATATATTTCTTTCCCTCTTGAGTTGAGCTGGACCATGGTGGTTTTTGTAGGGAACAGATAATTAATCGAGTGGTGTGGTGGCCTTGAGGTGGAGCTCTCACCTCACAATCAAGGCTGTGAGTTCAATCCTAGGTAGAGGTAAATATTTCTCAGGCACGATGAGAATATATCTGCTGAATATAACTCTGTATTGGCAATAGGAAGAGCATCCGGCCAGTAAACACTCAGCTCCATTCAGTTGTCCAGACTCCACCCCACAAGGGATTATGGCATCATTAAAAGAAGATGATGAATAAGTAATTAATCCATAAAATAGTCCTTCAGAGTTACAATCTCAAGCCCCCTTATCAACATCCTTCCTAGAAAGATGCAAAGGAGTTCAAACCCAGCAGAACAAACCTTGGTATATAAACTGCTTGAATATATACAATTTAGCACCTACTATTCTTTCAGCCCTTTAGATAAATGTCTTGAGGATATGACATTCCCCTTTGAAGTTGTTGTCGGAGTGATGCTTGGTTGCCACTTATTAAATATACATATATATAATTAGAATAAGCACATCTTCCAGTTTAAACTCCTCTACTCAAACATAAATGTAATTTGTTTTTACTAATATGTGAATTGCAGTATTCAGGGGTAACCCACCCACTTTCAAAAATTTAAATGCAAAGTTAACTGAGTTGCATCCTCACCCTACTCCCCAAAATGCCAGAGGAATTAACTGACCTACCTGCTTGTTATGTTAAGAATAGAGGTATCCAACCTTGGCAACATTAAGACTTGCGGACTTCAACTCCCAGAATTCTCCAGCCAGCCAGCCAGGTTGACTGAGGAATTCTGGGAATTGAAGTCCGCAAGGCTTAAACTTGCCAAGGTTGGACACCCCTGTATTAGAGTAATCATATTTGAAAAGTTGGTGTCTATTTTTATTGACTTTTCTCCGTTCAGATGGGTTAATCACAAGCACAGCAAATTTTTGGATCATAATGTTAGCCAGCCAAGAAAATATATTGGAAATATTCATAAAAACCCTGCCAATTTATTACTAAAACGAGAAAATCTCCAGAAACTCCGAAATCCATTCCCACCACCCTAACTTTCAAATAGGAAAAATATATATGTATACAATTAAGCGAAGGAGATTCGTTGACGGGAGACAAACTAATACAAAAATCATGTGGATCGGTTATTTTTTTTAAGTGCTGTTTCTTAAATACTAATACTAAATGCACACGAAGTGTTAAATATGTATATACTGTATTTCAAAAACTTAAAATCCTACAAAATGAACGGGGCACAAGATTGTTTTACAAGTCGTGCTGGCTACTTTTTAGTTTGTAAGTGGTTTTTAAAAGCCTTTTTTAACGTGTAATTTGCATGTCCTACTTTGATTGTATGTAAACATATTTTAGAGCAAAAATGTATTTGTATTTTATTGAATATAGAGGCGAGACGGAAAAAAAAACTTGTACATTTGTTTGAAATGTTCTTTTTGTAACGGTTTTTATTCATGAAGCATTTTTGTACATTTAAAAAAAAAAAACGGATACGGACTTTGTTGTTCTTTGAAAGTTAGGTACATCTGGCATGCTAAAATGTCATGCTTTTTTCATAATTGTAGATGTTGGTTTTTAAACATTTTTTTCTAAAAGAGAGCTCCAGTCTTCGCTACCAAATCAGGTTAGCCCAGTATAGAGCACTTAACTATTAAAAGGGGGGGGAAGGAAAAAGAGAAAAAAAAAAAAACCTTAATCCTATTCATATGTTATTCATTGTGTGAAATTAAAGGAATTCAAATCAGTCTGTTAAGTTGTGAATTCTTTTGTCTTATTTTTCCATCTGGTTCACATCAGTTTTAATAGCTCTAACAGTAAAAATGCATATGGGCACCATGTTTTTTTCTTTTTTTTGTGGTCGTGGATAAATCTGGTTTTTGGTTCTTTTCCTTTTGGTCCCTTAAAAAAAAAATGAAATATTTCTTCGGGGAAGAAAAATGGTAGCAGTGTGAGCCTCTTGTTTTTCCCGAGAAGTGTGGCAAAATTCAGAAAAGAACACCAATCTTTCACCGCTGTTCCCCTATTACGTTATATGTCTTACTCAATAAAGCACAATGGTTCATTTTTTAAAACTTTATAGCATCCCCATTCTTCCCGAGAGCAGCTACTGCAAAACCAGCAACAAATTTGTAATTTGTTATGCGAAATTTGTAATTTCAGAGGCACGGGCATAAAAGGAAGTAGGATGAGGAAGGAAGAAGAAAACTTGAGCAGCCATGAAATTTGTTCTGGTTGAAAACTACCCTGTTTTCCTGACCTACCCTGAAATCCCTAGCTTGATTTTTACATGTGCACCCAATATAAGCCCTCCCCGCAAAATAAGCCCTAATTAAGATCCCGCCCACTCCAGAGTGCACAGGTAAAAATTAAGCTAGGGTGGGGATGGGGGGGTGGAGCTGCTGTACTACTTACCTTTGGACAGTTGTAGCCAGGCCTCACACACCCCAACACCTGCCTGGCCGGCCCATTTCTTATGCAACCGGCAAGGCTGGCTGGCAAGGCTCTCCTGAAGGCCTCTGTAGCTGATAACGAAGCTCTGGATCGATCCAGAGCTCCGTTATCGGTTACAGATACCTTCAGGAAAGCCCTGCCAGCTGCAGAAGAAGTAGTTCCTGAAGGCCTCTGACAGCGAAAAGGAGGCCGGGGGTGACATACACAAGTGAGGTTAGTCAGTGGATGACATCCCCCGAAAATAAGACCTGGTGCCTTTTTTTGGTGGCAAAAAAATATAAGACATTATTTTCGGGAAAACACGGTATATGGAAGTTTAATTCACAGGGAACCCATATTTGTTGGTTGCTTGTTTGTAATGTCATATTATTAACATGGTTAGTTTAAAAGGTGATTATTTGAAGTACTGATTCTGAAGACACCCAGTTAGCTTGATCCAGTAGGCTTCACTGGAGTGTCACAAAAGAGAAATGCAATGCTTATTCAGCAACTGAACATAAGGTAGACTATGATATTCCTTACTATTTGCAAACTTTCTCCCTGCACCATCACAAGCGAAGCCGCCTTATTACTAGAGGTGGTTCTTATTGAACAGCAACATTTGGGACCAGCAATTCTTTTTGCTAAGCGATAAGGTCATTAAATGAATCAGGTGACTGCACCAGATTTACAACCTCAAGAGTCACTAAGAAAAAAAACACTTGTGGCCAGTAGGCAAGGCTGCAGTAGTCCTCATCTTACTGATCAGAATTAAGTCCAACATGTCCTTAGCAAGTGGGTTGTTAAGTGAGTTTTGTCCCATTTTATGACGTTACTAAGTGAATCATTTTTTTTGTTAAGTTAGTAACACGGTTGAAAAGTGAATCCAGCTTTCCCGTTGACTTAGTCAGAAAGTCGCAAAAGATGATCGCGTAACCCCAGGACATGGCAACCGGTTTAGTTAACCAGTTTTTGTTTTAGTTTTCCAGTATCATAACTTCAAACAGTCACGAAACTGATGGTTGTAAGTCAAGGATTACCTGTATATGTTTTTGTTTATATGGGATCAATATATTTGAATGAATAGAATAGAATTCTTTTATTGGCCAAGTGTGATTGGACACACAAGGAATAATTCTTGGTGCAAATGCTATCAGTGTATATAAAAGAAAAGATACATTGGTCAAGAGTCAAGAATCATAAGGTACAACACTTAATAATAGTCATAGGGTATTTAAATGCACTCTTGGATTGCTTCAATAGATGGGAGCTTTTCAAGTCTGGGAAAGGAATAGGTCCACTCTTCTGCATTGGCTAGACGCAGTGGTGGGATTCAGCCGGTTCGCACCAGTTCAGGAGAATTGGTTGTTAACTTTCTGAGCAGTTTGGTTAGAAGAAATCATTAGAATTTATTGGCCAAGTGTGATTGGACACACAAGGAATTTGTCTTGGTGTGTATGCTCTCTGTGTACACAAAAGAAAAGATACATTCATCAAGAGTCAAGAATCATAAGGTACAACAATGATAGTCATAGGGTACAATAAGCAATCAAATCATACTAGGAAGCAGTCAATATAGATCATAAGGATGCAAGCGACAAAGTTACAGTCACAGTCCCAAGTGGGAGGGGATGAGTGATAAGGAGTGATGAGAAGATTAATAATAGTAGTGCAAACTTAGTAAATAGTTGGACAGTGTTGAGGGAATTAGTTGTTTAGCAGAGTGATGGCATGGAGGAAAAACTTGTGTCTAGTTGTTGTGGTGTGCAGTGCTCTTTAGCATCATTTTGAGGGAAGGAGTTGAAACAGTTTATGTCTGAGATGTGAAGGGTCTGTAGATATTTTCACAGCCCTCTTTTGTGGGTGAATGTGAATGTATTAATGCATCTGCTCATTCTGTTCCTCCTAAAGAGCTCGGGGAAATTAGTATTTAAAAACGAAAGCTTTTAAATGTAAAACAATCAGACTGCAGATAGCGTTTTGACAAACCCTCCGTAATTAACTAAACGTTCCCTTTATTAGGAGCGCCAGCAGCCCGGGTCAAGAATCCTTCTCTCACACACACAGCAGGCCAACGAAGTCTCCAAGTGCTTGTGGAAAGTGACGCTCCTTTCCTTTCCTCCTGAAATGGCCCAACGCACCAGGAGTCTCTTTCTCCCCCTCCCCCATACTCTCAAAAGAAGTCCTAAAAGGTGCACTCACTTTTTTCAGCAGCAGCGACACACATACACTCAGAAGGCGCACCCAACTCTCAGCGCCGCAGATTCCAAGAAAGAATTCTGATAAGTTTCAGACAGGATTCAGACGTTCAGGCTATCAGTGGCTGGCCGACAGAGATGAAAAGTTGTTTGCCACACCTATTTGTCTCCACCCCCTACCTTTTATCCCTAGAGCTAGGGTGGGGCTTAGCTAGCAGTGGTGGCTCTTCCATCTTAAGGATTGGCCCATAGATTTCCACTGCTCTCCTCTCCTCTGCCTTCTGCGCATCAGGCACTAGGCCCAGTTCTTCCTCATCAGCCACCTCCAAACCTGGGGGCTGTTGTCTCTCCATCTGAGGGCTGACGGATGGTCCAGGCTCTGCCTCTGTCTCTATCTCTGACAACTCCATTCCCTCTTGTCCCTTGGAGTTCTCAGATTGCTGGACCTGACTCCCACGCCGCTGCCTCTGATTTGACTGCTGGAGGGGCCGGCATTCAACAGGTCACAACCCTTTAGCAATCATTTGAAGTTACGACAGCATTGGGAAAAAAAGTGACTTGTGACTGGTCTTTACACTTACAATTGTCATCCTATTCCCATTGTCATGATCAAAATTTGGGCTTGTATTTGTGACAGTTGCAACATCCCGGGAATCACACGGTCTCCATTTGCGACCTTCCCCGCTGACTTCCAACAAGTCTACGAGAGAAGCTGGATTCACTCAATAATGGTGGTGATTCACTTAACTGTGGCAGAAAGGTCATAAAAATCAGATGTGACTCACTTAACAGATACCTCACTTAGCAATGGATGTTCTGCCCCCAACTGTGGTGATAAATTGTGGACTACCTCTACAATCAACATAAAACCCCTACCACAAACTGAGCAATTTGATCTACGCGGTACAATACAGTGAGATGGAAAGATCTGTACATCAGAGAAACAAAACAACCACTTCACAAAGGCCTGGCACAGCACAGGAGAACAAACCCATCAGGACAAGATTCAGCAGTCCACCTGCATTTGAAAAACAAAAGCCATTCTTCCGAAGACAGCAAAGTCCACATCCTAGACCAATGATGGTGAACCCTTTTGTTATGGTGTGCCAAAAGTGCACACATGCCGGCACCCACAATGCAATGTGCCCCTCTCCCCTGCGCATGCGCACACAACTCCCTCCCAGCCACCCCTTTACCTGCACTGCGCATGCCTCCAGGGGTGGGATTCAATTTTTTTTAACAATTGGTTCTGTGGGCGTGGCTTAGTTGGTGGGCGTGGCTTGGTGGTCATATGATTGGCTGGGTGTGGCCAACTCAACATCACTCACATTGAGGCACGCATCTCCTCGCCTGGCCTCTCATGACTGTGGGGATACTGCAACAGTCGTAAGTGTGAAAAAGAGTCGTAAGTCACTTTTTTCAGTGCCATTGTAACTTTGAATGGTCCCTCCACACAAGCAAAGTACCAGCAAAGGAGGGGAAAAAAACTCCAGAGACGTTCCTGAGACAGGAAGTCTAGTCCTGCCAAGAATGTAATAAGGGTTAACGGAAAGGCAGTTTCTGTAAGCAACACCAGAATGTTTCCTTCCTGCCTTCCTTACAGGGTTAGGCCAGGAATTTCTTCCAACAACCGGTTCTCCGAACTGCTTAGAATGTTAACAACCGGTTCTAACGAATAGGTGCGAACTGATAAGAATCCCACCCCTGCATTCCTCCCAGCTGATTTTCAGCCCATTTGAGGCCTTTTTTGGCCTCCCAGAAGCTCGAGGGAAACCTCTGCAGCCTTTGGGGGCTGAAAAATGGGCCCATTTTTCAGCCTCCAAATACTGGAAGTGACGAAATCAGGAGTACCGGAAGTGATGAAACGGGCCCATTTTTCAGCCTCCAAAGGCTGCAGAGGCTTCCCTCGAGCCTCTGGGAGTCTGAAAAAGTCCGAAAACCAGCTGGGAGGCGCACACATACGCAGTGCAAGTAAGTTTAGCTTGGGCTCGCGTGCCCACACAAATAGCTCTGCATGCCACCTATGGGACGCATGCCATAGGTTCGCCATCACAGTCTTAGACAGAGAGGACCACTGATTTAAAAGGGGTCAAAGAGGCCATCTATGTCAAACAGACCTCTCTCAACAAATGGGGAGAGATACAACACCATGCATCTCCTTTTTCAACAGTCCTAAGACATTTCCACATCCATTCGCACTTTGATTCAGGGCACAGATAAACCTCCGTGGCCTCAATGACTCTCAGAGGGAGTATTAACGACCAGATGACTACAAATAATAAATATCCTTCCACCTGCCACCATTTAGTCAGAACTGAAGAAGCTTCTTGGATGACAAGTGAAATGTCTTCAAGGAAAAACAAAGAAATTCCTCTTGCCTTTTAGAAAAAGCTCCCTTGGGATTACTGATCAACCTGCTTGCACCCCGATAAAATGAGTAACTTTTGCATGGTTATAAACGGCCAGCGGTAGCTTTTTTCTGAAGAACATAAACCCAACGTTGGTATTTAAATTATACAGGTTTTTTTCCACTCTGCGGTCACCGTCCAATATATATGTGCTTTACAATCACAAACTAAACCGTCCTTTCTCACATACGGACAGCATCAATGACAGCAGCTGATTTAAAGATGATTTAAAAAGAAAAAAAGTGTCAGGAGTGGATAAGTCTGTTGTGATTTTTTTTTAATCACTTAGTTTTCCACACAAATGCCTTTCCCTAAGATGAAGGTCATAAGCCATAAGATGGAGGAGTTAATTGCCAGTATGCTATCTTTTGTCCGGGGTGGGATTCAAATTTCTTAACAACTGGTTCTGTGGGCGTGGCCAGTTTGTGGATGTGGCTTGGTGGTCATGTGACTGGGTGGGCTTGGCTTGTATGTAAATATTGTAAATATTTATTGATTTTTTTTTTTTAAAGCAACTTTTACCCAAAATCAGGCAAAGCAGGCAGGCAGATTGAGTTGCTCCTAGAATCACAGATTCACTCAGAGATTTACCATTCTGCAATCTGCTACCTGAGTCTGCACTGAAAAATAGAAGTTTCAGTCCTAAGGAAGGTTCAGCTCTGCTTTTATGTTAGCTAGAAAGCAAGAAATCCAACGATTTCCTGCTTTCTAGCTATTCTAAATCTCCCGGCACAGCTGAGAGTTGGAACAGCTGATGGTTGGGGTGAGAAAAAAAGGAAAAATAGCAACTTATCAAAAATTAGGCGAAGTCACAAGACAGGCAAGTTGGATGGTGCGCATGCCAGGTAAGGAGTGAGGGGGAGGGGAGGGGCCAGCCAGTGGTGCAATTTGCCGGTTCTCCAAACTGCTCAGAATCGTAACAACCTGTTCTACAGAACTGGTCCAACCAGGTAGAATCCCACCCCTGCTTTTGTCTTTCAAGCAGGGGAGACCAGAAGGGAATTCAAACAGGGTGGGTCCTGGTGAAGCCCCAGCAAATATTTGACGCCAAGGTTGCTCCAAGAGGTTTTTTTTATTCTTCAGTCACTAAGTCATCTCTGACTCTTTGTAACCCCATGACCCACAGCACATCAGCACACACACATACCCATCCTCCACAGCTTCACCTTCTTGCAGACATATCAACAAATTAGGTAACTGGTGATGTTACCTAGTTGGGTAAGGAAACGTCTGCAAGAAAACAACCAAGCTCAGAGAGCACCAAGGACCCTACTATAGTCCTTGCCCTTTTCCTCCTCCTTATCCTTCCAGTCCACAAATCCCACTCCTTTCTAACACTGATGATGTTATATAGTTGGGTTATGAAAGGTCTGCAAGAAACAACTATGCTCCGAAAGCATCAAAGATCTTCTCTTCCACCTCCTCCTCCTCCACTCTGCAGACTTCCAACCTCTCAAATGATAAGATTCAATAAAATCACCTTTTTTTGGCTTTTAATTCCCACCCCCCTTGTGTCCAAAGCATTTCTAAAGACAACAAATTTCAACATAACGGGTGCCCAACACATGTGAATTCCTAACTGACGTGAACACTTCCAGCCCCTAATTCCTAGAAATATGCTTATGTATTGCTCTAGATTTAAGGGAAGAGCTTGTTTAATTAACTGGCATGGTGCCATCCGCTCTCATGTTGAGCAGATGATAGATGCCTGGCTGGTTTAGTGCTTTGGCAGGCAAAACTTTGATCTTATGGGTTTCTTACCTTCCATCTTCTTCAACCCCAGCTGAACCTAACGGCCAGCTGTCGGCTTGTTCCTTTTCCTAGACCTGTTCCCCTCAACACTGGAATTGGGTAAGGTAAAGGGTACATATTCCCCCTCACACATATGTGCCCGTCGTTTCCAGCTCTAGGGGGCGCTACTCATCTCCGTTACAAAGCCGAAGAGCCAGCGCTGTCCGAAGACGTCTCCTTGGTCATGTGGCCGGCATGACTAAATGCCCGAAGGCGCACAGAACGCTGTTACCTTCCCACCAAAGTGGTCCCTGTTTTTCTACTTGCATTTTTACATGCTTTCCAACTGCTAGGTTGGCAGAAGCTGGGACAAGGAACGGGAGCTCACTCCATTACGCGGCGCTAGGGATTCGAACCCGCTGAATTTCTGACCTTTCTGATTTTATCCACCGAGCAACCCTGTGGAATGGAACTGTGAATTGGGTTTGTCTAGTTTAATGAAAAGAAGGACTAGGGGTGACATGATAGCAGTCTTCCAATATCTCAGGTTCTGCCACAAAGAAGAGGGAATCAAGCTGTACTCCAAAGCACCAGAAGGCAGAATAAGAAGCAACAGATGGAAACCAATCAAGGAGAGAAGCAACCTAGAACTCAGGAGAACTTTCCTAACAGTGAGAACCATTGATCAGTGGAACAACTTGCCTCCAGAAGTTGTAAATGCTCCAACACTGGAAGTTTTTAAGAAAAGATTGGACAACCATTTGTCTGAAATGGTATAGGGCTTCCTGCCTGAGCAAGGGGTTGGACTAGAAGACCTCCAATGTCCCTTCCAACTCTGTTGTTCTGTTAAAACACCTGGGTGAATCTTCTCCCAAATCTCATTCAGAATCTCCTAAATCCTCATTAGTAAACTGTGGGGTCCACCTTAGGTATAACAACTAGCCTTAAGGAGCACGGTGGCTCAAGTGGTTGGAAGGCTGGGCAGGAGGTTAGCAAGCCCTCATTCGAGACTTGAGAGCTGCCATGGGGTGGGATTGAGCTCTCGTTCTTTACTCCAGCTTCTGTCGGGGATGTGAAAGGACCCCCCAATTGGGCATCCCCACAGCAATGGTGATGTCACCAGCTAATCCTTTCAACCTAGAAGTACCTCAGTGCTTCTGATGTGATGGTGCTTCTGCGAGGAACGTGAAGAGCAATGGTGATGTCACCAGCGAATCCTTTCAACTCGGAAGTTGAATCTCTCCTTGTTCAGTTTCCATCCATTATTCCTTGTCTGGCCTTCGGGTACTTTGGAAAATAGCTTGACCCTTTCCTCTCTGTGGCAGCCCCTCAAATATTGGAAGTCTCCCCTGATCCTTCTCTTCATTAGATTAGCTATGCTCAGTTCCTGCAACTACCCATCATATATTTTACCCTAATCATTCTGGTTGCTCTTCTCTGCACTCTTTCTAGAGTCTCAAAATCTAATTTATAGTGTGGTGACCAAAACTAGATGCAGCACACTAGGTGTGGTCTTACCAAGGCTTTATAGAGTGGTATTAGTACCTCACTTGCTCTTGATTGTATCCCTCTGTTATTACAATTTAGGATTGCATTGGCTTTTTTGGCTGCTGCCTCAGTGCTTCTGACATGAGTGCAAAAAAATTTTTTTTTTCTGGAGAGAAACTGATACAATACAATCCCCCTCCAACAATCATAACAGTGTAGTCCATTTTAGAGAAGTTGTTAAATTAAACTAAGCTACACTAAGCTAAGCCAAGCTGAGCTAAAATAAGCTAAGTTAAGTTAAATAGTTCATTTTAGATTAGTTAAGAGCCTTCTTGTTGGTTTTCAGGAAAACCTTAAGCTTGCAGCTAGAAGAGCATTCCAGTTAAATTCAGGCATTGCATAATCTTTTCTTCTTTGATGCTCTCTGAGTTTGGTTGATTTCTTGCAGATATTGCATTTCCAATGTTCATTAATATGGGTTGAAATGAGGGATTCTTCTCGGGGTTGAAATGAGGGATTCTTGGTGCTCTTTGAGTTTGGCTATCTTCTTGCAAACGTTTCATTACCCAACTAGGCAATATCATCAGTACTTTTAAGGTGCGAGGTTTAGTCTCAATTTATACTCTAATGCAGGAGTGTCAAAGTCAAGGTGCTTAGATCTCGCCCGTGGAACCACCTTGAAACAGCAAAAGGACTGGCTCACACGGTGCTTCTGCCAATATCGTAAGCATGAAAAATGCTCGTAAGGCACTTATTTCAGTGCCGCTGTAACTTTGAACGGTGAACGAATAAACTGTTGTAAGTTGAGGACTACCTGTACCGAATTACCTGAGTTGTAAGGGATCTTCTCGTCCATCCCTCAGCTCGAGAAGGAGAGCTTATAATAATCTTCTCTTCATTTCTGCAGCACAACATATATCTGGATCCATCAGCAAGAGCACATTTTCTACTCTTTCTATTTACTTACTATCAACTGGAAATTCACTAAGCCTAACTTTAAACTTCATCTTTGACTATTTAGCATTAATGGAGCATTCCCTTTTCCTATTTTTTTAAAAAAATTTATAACAAGCTTTTTGAAGTCTTCTTGACTTCTAGTTAACAAAGCCGTGTCACCGGCAGTCTCTTTGCGCTATCATCTCTTCCAATCCTACCACCCTTTTAATATATTCACTGAATATATTAAACCGACACCAGGACAATATGCATCCTTGTTTCTCTCCCTTTCTATTCCACACTTATGTTTCTCACAAACTGGTTCTTACAATGGTTTGTTCACTGTAAAAACTCTTCCGGAATAACTCAGGTTTTCTGGCCCGTCCAGGAAGCTTAATGTCTTCCACATTCTGGCAAAAGACGCAGAATCAAAGACCTTGCTGTCTTTAGAAAAGTAAAGCTAAACCTCTTTCCTAAATTCTTTGACTCCCTCTATTTTCTATCACCAAAGAATGGAGGCCTTTGAACTCTGATGCTGGAGAAGACTCCTGCAAGTTCCTTGGACTGCAAGGCAATCCAACTGGTCAATCCAAGAGGAGGTCAACCCTGACTACTCTTTAGAAGGCCAGATCCTGAAGATGAAACTCAAAGACTTTGGCCATCTCATGAGAAGGAAGGACTCACTGGAGAAGAGCATAATGCTGGGAACAATCAAGGCAAAAGAAGAAGGGGATGGCAGAGAATGAGGTGGTTGAATGGAGTCACTACAGCAGTAGGTGTGAGCTTAAATGGACTCCAGAAGATGGGAGAGGACAGGAAGGCCTGGAAGAATGTTGTCCACGGGGTTGCGATGGGCCGGACATGACTTTGCAACTAACAACAACAACTACAATTTTCTGTCTAATGTTAGCTTTCTGATCTTATATCCACCTACATTTTTTTTAAAAAAAACTACTTAGGCATTCAAAATCATGTGAAGTGTTTGTACCACTTTATAATGCCTTGGTAAGACTACACTTGGAGTATTGCAATCAGTTTTGGTCGCCACAATATAAAAAAGATATTGAGACTCTAGAAAGTGTGCAGAGAAGAGCAACAAAGATTAGGGGACTGGAGGCTGAAACATATGAAAAATGGTTGCACAAATTGGGTATGTCTAGTTTAATGAATAGAACGACTAGGGGTGACATGATAAGTCTTCCAATATTTGAGGAGCTGCCACAAAGAAGAGGGAGTCAACATATTATCTGAAGGCTGGACAAGTACCAATGGATCAGTGGTGGGATTCAAAAAATTTTACTACTGGTTCTGTGGGCATGGCTTGGTGGATGTGGCTTGGTGGGCGTGGCAGGAAAGGATACTGTAAAATCTCCATTCCCTCCCCACCCCACTAACCTGCTTTACAGCTCCGTTCTCCTGTGCAGGGCAACAAAAGGAGACCCAGCCGATCAGCTGGGACTCAATGGGAGGCAGAGAAGAGATGGGGGCGGGGCCAGTCAGAGGTGGGATTTGCCAGTTCTTTGAACTACTCAAAAGTTCCGCTACCGGTTCTCCAGAAGTGGTCAGAATATGCTGAATACCCACCTCTGCAATGGATGGAAACTAATCAAGGGGAGAACTCAGCTCTGATTCTTCTTCTGTAAAGCACTTCCCAAGTCTCATACACATCACTCTAAACATGTAGATGGCCCAAACCGCAAAGAAATAAGAAAGAGGGTTGCATTAAAGAATGGCCACAAAGAATGGCACACAAGAGTAAACAATAGATACAAACTCAAGGTTAATCGCACCAACCTTGATTGCAGGAAATACAACTTCAGCAACAGAGTGGTCAATGTCTGGAATACTCTACCTGACTCTGTGGTTTCTTCCCCAAACCCCAAAAATTTAACCTTAGACTGTCTGCTATTGACCTCACCCCTTTCCTAAGAGGGCTGTAGGGGGCATGCATAAGCGCACCAACGTGCCTACCGTCCCTGTCCTATTGTTTCTTTTATATTTTATTTTTCTTATTTATATCCATGTATTCATAACTATGTTTTACTTATACCTATTATTTTGTAAGCAACTGACAAATAAATAAATAAATAAATAAATAAATAAATAAATAAATAAATAAATAAATAAATAAATAAATAAAAAGAGGGAGTCAAGCTATTCTCCAAAGCCCAAGAAGGCAAGGCAAGAAACAATGAATGGAAACTCATCAAGGAGAAAACCAACCTAGAACTAAGGAGAAATTTCTTGGCAGCGAGAACAGTCAACCAGTAGAACAGCTTGCCTTCAGAAGTTGTGGATGCTCCAACACTGGAGGTTTTTAAGAAGAGATTGGACAACCATTTGGGGTTTTTTTTTTTGCTTGAACTCGAAGACCTCTAAGGTTCTTTCCAACTCTGTTGCTCTGTTACATTTGTCATTTCTTGTTCCGTGGATGGCTTCATTCTGATTTGTAAGATTTTAAGCGAATGTAACATGTATGATAGAATTAGCGCAATGCTTTCATAATTTGCCAAGTCTTTTTGTAACTCTTTCCCCTGGTATATGCATGTGTCTCACAATCTCACATTTTACTGCTTTTTCCACATAACCCCTAGTCTTGCAAAGCATCAGCCACTTAATTTTTTTATCCAGATCTCTTGGACTTTAAACAGAATAAAATTTAAAAATACTGTTTTTAAACTTAAACATATATTTAAAAAAAAAAACCGTGAAAATAAAAACTTCAATTTGCAAGATCTTTATAAAGCAGGGGGAAAGTTCCTTTTGCATTATGTGTTATGGATTTACACTATATCTATACTAATATATATTACGTTAGTGTTGTACATGGTTATCTTGATTATTAAGATGTATTAAGAAGTGGCTTATTATCAAACATGATATTGGTTAAATGTGTTTTTTTTTAACCTAAACAAAACTTCATTTTCTCTCACTCCTAAGCTACACATTCTTGTTCTGTATTTGTTGGCATGCTTCCATTAGCACTTTTGCGATCTCTTCAGTTTTAAGTGTTTTAATTCATATTTAATCTGGATCTTTTCTTTTCTTGCATGTTAACTGGCCTGTTGCCTATTTTACCTCAGTTTTTAGTAGCGTGGATTTATTTTTTGAAACTCCAAACCTACATCTTCTGGAGGCAAGCCATTCCCCTGATCAATTGTTTTAACTGTCAGGAAATTTCTCTTTATTTTTCCAGGTCGGTTCTCTCTTTAATTGTCTTTTTACAGATTAACAGAGTTGGAGGGGACCTTGTAGGTCATCTAATCCAACCCTCCCTCCCACCGAAGCAGGAGACCCTACACCATTTCTGACAAATGGCAGTCCAGTCTCTTCTTGAAAGCCGCCAGTGATGAAGCTCCCACAACTTCTGAAGGCAACTTCTGCTCCATTGGTTGATTGTTCTCACTGTCAGAACGTTTCTCCTTATAACTTTGACGGATATTCTGACCTTCCGGCACGCAGTGAAAACCCTATTTTTTCAACAGGCTGGCCTGGCCCAGTAACTGTATTTTAGTTTTAACTTAATTTTAATCGGGGTTTTATTAGCTTTTAATTTTTAACTGAATTTTTGGGATAGACAGCCGGATCAATTTGGTTTAATTTATTTTAATTATATTTATTGGGTATTTATTGTATGTTTTTAGTAAGCTGTACACCGCCCCGAGTCCCTTTTTGGGAGAGGGAGCGGTATAGAAGTTTAATAAATAAATAATAAATAAATAACTTCCAGCCATTATTTCTTGTCCTACCCTCTGGTGCTTTGGATAATAGGATAACAGAATAAAAAGTTGAATGAGACCTTGGAAGTCTAGTAGTCCAACTCCCTGCTTAAGCAGGAAACCCCCACACCATTTCATTTAGTTGTCCAATCTCTTCTTAAAAATCTCACATACAACTTCTGAAGGCAAGCATTTCCACTGGTTAATTGTTCTCACTGACTGATAATTTCTCCTCAAATTCTAGGTTGCTTCTCTCCTTGATTAGTGTCCATCCGTTGCTTCTTGTCCTGCCCTCAGGTGCTTTGGAAAATAAGTTGATCCCCGCCTTCTTCCTTGGGGCAGCCCCTCAAATATTGGAGCACTGCTATAATGTCTTTCTTTTCATTAAACCATAAATATTCAATGCTATCCAGACTTTTTTTTTTTTGAAACGCTACTCAAAATTTGTTTGCAAGCTATTTCCAAACATCTCTGGCACGAGAGAGGGATATATTAATTGCTTTAATAAGCAACGAAATTGGAAGCATTCCCAAACTTTATCCTGAAGAATCAAATTTGAAGATTTTCCTTCCAGTAACATGCTTAAAGTTTCCCATTAGTCAAATTGGCCACAGAGAAATTCTTTTAGCTTTGCGTGGTAATACATAAAAATGTCCAATAGGATGGACAGAACTTAACTGCCCGTCAACATGCTAGAGAATTCCTGGAAGCCTGGCATGGTGACAAATTGACCTTCAAGAAATTGGCCAGTGATAGACACACAGACATAAACAACTTCTACATACTGTGCAAAAGAGACAATCAACAAGCCAAAGAGGCAATGAAGAAAGCCAAAACATCTCCCCACTAGCAATCAACACCCAGACAAGCAAAGATTAACACCAATACAGCAGAGTTGGAAGGGACATTGGAGGTCTTCTAGTCCAACCCATGGGTGGGATTCAACCGGTGTTAGTACCGGGTCGGTTATTATATTTTGCTCAGTAAGTAGTAGTATCTCTCAGTGACAGTAGTAGTACCCTATTTCTCCAACAATATGGCCTCCACCAATAGGAAGGCCCAGCATGATTTCTAGGCATGAGGTGAAATTAAGCCCCGCCCCCAAAATTTAGGCCTATTTGAACCATGCGTTTCCCTGCCATTTCTCACATCATTTGTTAGAATTACATGAGGTGAAGAGAAATTGGGGGAAGGGCAGGGGAGGGAGAAAATTTGCCTTAAGGAATGCCCTGCAGGTAGCCTAGGCTAGAATATCCCAATCTACTACTGATAGAACATCACCCAATAGAAGCTCCCCGAAGGCAGAGTCACCAGCCGCTTCGATCGGCCGGTAGAAGCGGCCTCGGGCGAGCGCCCATGCACACTCCCCTCGCCACAAGGCCGCTTCTACTGGCCGATCGAAGCGGCTGGTGACTGCCCTTGGGGAGCTTCCATCGTCCAAAAGTAACTGCCTCATGACGAGGGGACGCGGACAGCCACACCTTGCCCCAAAGCGGCTGGTGACTCTGCCTTTGGAAAGCTTCAATCGGCCGATAGAAGCAACCTTGTGGAGAGGTGAGTGCTCATGGGGTGCTCTAGGTGGGGGAGGAAATTAAGTCACTCCCAAAAAGATGGCTTAGCCGTTTTTTTAGGGGTCAAAAAAAAAAAAAAATAAGGCCTGGTCTTATTTTGTGAGACACGGTATCTCTCAATGATTATAGACCAGTAGGTTTAACATCTGTTGTCATGAAATGTTTTGAGAGAATGGTGTTGAATTACATTAAGGCTAGTCTTCCATCTACTTTGGACCTATACCAATTTGCATATAAGAGTAACAGATCAATTGATAATGTTACGTCTATTGTTGTCCATACCAGGAATCGCCAACCTTTTGGACCTCAGGGACCACCAAACTCATAATTTTAGATCCCAGGGACTACTAATTGGTTCTGTGGGCATGGCCTAATTTGTGGGTGTGGTTTGGTGGTCATGTGACTGGTTGGGCATGGCTTGTATGTAAATATTATAAATATTTATATAAATATTGAATTTTTTATTTAAAAAAGAGCACTTTTACCCAAAATCAGGCAAAGCAGGCAGGCAGATTGAGTTGTTCACAGAATCAGAGATTCATTCAGAGATCTATCTATCCGCCATCGGCTAGCTCAGTCTGTCACATAAAATTTGCTTGCAAACAAATTCATAAAATTTGCTAGCAAGTAAACTCACAAAATTAACTCACAACACACCATGTATGTAAATATTTAAGTTTTTATTTAAAAAGAGCAACTTTTACCCAAAATCCAGCAAAGCAGATAGGCAGATTGAGTTGCTCACAGAATCATTCAGTGATCTATCTATCTGCCATTGGCTAGCTCAGTCTGTCACATAAAATTTGCTTGCCATGAGCCTGCACTGAATAATAGAACCTTCAGTCCTAAGGGAGGTTCGGCTGTGTTTAAAAACAGAGCCGAAGATCTGAAGACTAGCTAGAAAGCAAGAAATGCAACCATTTCCTGCTTTCTAAATCTCCCAGCACAGCAGAACAGATGATGATCGGAAAGAAAAAAAAAGGAAAAATAGTAATTTAGCAGGCAAGCTTGCCAGGTGAGGAATGAGTGGGCGGGAAGGGTTCCTGCACGGCACGGCCTTGTGTTCCTGCACAGCCTGGATTAATTGCTTTGGGGGGGTGCTCTGGGGGTGACATTTCCCTGCGGCCCACCAAAATTTTCTTGTGGACCACCAGTGGTCCGAAGCCCACCGGTTGGCAACCGCTTGTCCATACTGTATTGAATCATTTGGAACAACAGGGAACTTACGCAAGGCTGTTATTTGTGGATTATAGTTCTGCCTTTAATACCGTTGTACCCAACTGGTTGTTTCTTAAAATGTCCAATTTGGGTATAAATCAGAAGTTTTATTTGAGGATAAAGGATTTTCTGACAGATAGGCCACAGTCAGTAAAGATGGGCTCTCACCATTCTTCTAATCTGATACTAAGCACAGGAGCCCCCTCCCCCCTCCCCAGGGTTGTGTGCTAAGCCCCTTCCTTTATTCTTTGTACACACATGACTGCACCCCATTGTATAACACCAACACAATTATTAAATTTGCGGATGACACAACAGTGGTGGGGCTCATTAAAAAAGAACAATGAGTCTGCTTATAGAAAGGAAGTACAAGAACTGATACTGTGGTCTAAAGAAAATGGCCTCCTGCAATCCTCTGCCAGCAAAAATGGTGCTTAGAGAGCCGCATGCCCCCCCTCCCCCGAGCTCCATTTTCTCTGGCAGATCACAGGGGCCATGAGTGACACCCTGACATGAGTGATGTTGAGCTGGCCACACCCACCCTGGCCACACCCACCCCAGCCCCCCCTTAGGCCAAACACAACACTAATGCGGCCCTCAATGAAATCGAGTTTGACACCCCTTTTCTAAACCCAATGAGAAAAGCTCAAGGAGATGCACTGGTAATACATTATTTATTTTTATTTATTTATTTGGTTTAGTTTGTCCAGCATGTATGAGAAAACAAGTGTAAGTACAAACATAACATAGAAACCTATAAGTATAAATGGGTATAAGTATATACATAATTATACAAAGGGTATAAGTATATACAAAAACATTTGCTAGACCAATACTTGAATACAGCTCATCAGTCTGGAACCCACATTAAGTATCTGATATTAACACAGTTAAGAAAGTCCAGAAATATTTCACAAGAAGAGTTCTCCACTCCTCTACTCATTGCAGAATACCTTATGCCACCAGACTTGAAATTCTAGACCTAGAAAAACTTGAATTACGTTGTCTTCGGTCTGATCTAAATATGGTATATAAAATCATACATTGCAAAGTCCTACCAGTGAACGAATACTTCAGCTTCAACCATAACAATACAAGAGCACACAATAGATACAAACTCAAGGTTAATCGCACCAAACTTGTTTGCAGGAAATACGACTTCAGCCACAGAGTGGTCAATATCGGGAATACTCTACCTGACTCTGTGGTTTCTTCCCCAAACCCCAAAAACTTTAACCTTCGACTGTCTACTATTGACCTCACCCCTTTCCTAAGAGGTCTGTAGGGGGCACACAACAAACATGCCTACCGTCCCTGTCCTACTGTTTCTTTTTATTTTTCTTATATGTATCCATTTCATGTATTCATAATTATATTTATACTTATACCTATTATCTTGTAAAGCGATTGACAAACCAAATAAATTAAAAAATTAAAAAAAATAAATGAGTGCGAATAAATGGGAACAGTAGGTCAGGGAAGGTAGGCACGCTGGTGCACTTACGTACATCCCCTTACAGACCTCTTAGGAATGGAGTGAGGTCCACGGTAGACAGTTTAAGGTTAAAGTTTTGGGGGTTTGAGGATGTAACAACAGAGTCAGGCAGTGAGTTCCAGGCCTTGACCACTCTGTTGCTGAAGTCATATTTTCTGCAATCAAGTTTGGAGCGATTTACTTTGAGTTTGTATCTATTGTTTGCCCGTGTGTTATTGTGGTTGAAGCTGAAGTAGTCATTGAGAGGTAGGTGGTTGTAGCAGACAATTTTGTGTACGAAGCTTAAGTCAGACCGTAGTTCTAAGTTGTCTAGGTCCAAAATTTCAAGCCTGGATACGAGAGTATTTCTTTATGCTGCTCACTTTGCAAATGGAGATATCCATTTAGCAGGCAAGACGAAAGGAAGGCAAGGATTAAAAATTTGCCATGGGCTGTAGAAGCTTCCTTTTTAAAATCTATTCAGCAATATCTTGCCATTGATGACTCTACCCCCATTTACAACACTTGGCAAGTCACCTTTTCACTTTAAAAAATAAAATAAAAATAAAGGTTACTATTTACTTCCTTCCTCCTCCAGTTTACTGCCAACAAAATCCTGTAAAGCAAGAGGGAGAGGGAGAGAGGGAGAAAAATAAAGCATGAAATATATTTGACTGAGCTGGCAGCATGAGACCATTTGCGTCAGAAAAAACTAATCTCCAATAAAACAGAAAGTCCAAGAAACATAATGTACCCTTTTGAGATGCTCTTTTGAAGTTCCTGTTCTTTGGAATGGTGAAAATGCTGCAGCTTGCCTGGAACTTGGAAAGGTCAATAGATTTATGGACAAACAGTTATTTGTAAAAGCGTTCTCAGACCTCAAGTTCAAAAAAAGAGGGACAATTTTAGCCGACGGTCAATATACACAAATATTAATGTTTATTTTATTTTGTCCATTTAAATCCTTTCTTTTTTTTTTCTCTCTCTCTCTCTCTCAGAGCTTCATTCTGGAGTATCGGAGGTCATTTGTAACCCCAATGACGACAACGTAGAAAATCACTGTGGGGCAAGTCCTTGACTTACGACCTCAAGGGAGTCCAGAACTTCAGTTGCTAAGTGAAACCATTGTTGAGGGGCTGCCACAAAGAAGAGGGAATCAACCTATTCTCCAAAGCACCTGAGGGCAGGACAAGAAGCAATGGGTGGAAACTAATCAAGGAGAGAAGCAACCTAGAACTAAGGAGAAATTTCCTGACAGTCAGAATAATTAATCAGTGGAACAACTTGCCTCCAGAAGTTGTAAATGCTCCAACACTGGATGTTTTTAAAAAGAGATTGGACAACAATTTATCTGAAATGGTATAGGGTTTCCTGTCTGAGCAGGGGGTTGGACTAGAAGACCTCTAAGGTCCCTTCCAACTCTGTTCCTCTATTCTATTCTATTCCATTCCATTCTATTCCAATCTCTTCTATTCCAATCTATTCCATTCTATTATATCCTATTCCAATCTACTCTACTCTACTCTTCTCTACTCTACTCTTCTCTACTCTTCTCTACTCTTATCATTCCATTCCACATTTTCTATTCTATTCCATTCCACTCTTCTATATTCTTTCTGTTCTATTCTATTCCAATCTATTCTATTCTACTCTATCATTCCATTCCACCTATTCTATTCTATTCTATTCTATTCTATTCTATTCTATTCTATTCTATTCCACCCCACCCCACCCCACCCTACCCTACCCTACCCTACTCTACTCCATTCCGTTCCATTCTATTATTGTTCTGTTCTGTCTGTTCTATTCTATTCTATTCTATTCTATTCTATTCTATTCTATTCTATTCTATTCTATTCTATTCTATTCTATTCTATTCTATTCTATTCTATTCCAATCTATTCCAATCTATTCTATTCTACTCTATTCTACACTATATCATTCCATTCCATATTTTCTATTCTGTCGTATCCTATCCTGTTCTATTCCATTCCATTCCATATTTTCTGTTCTATTCTATTCTACTCTATTCTATTCCATTCCATTTTAGAATTAGAATTTTAGAATGTATTTGATTTGTCAATCGCTTACAAGATGATAGGTATAAGTATATACATAGTTATGAATACATGAAATCGGTACATATAAGAAAAATAAAAGAAACAATATGACAGGGCCGGTAGGCACGTTGGTGTGCTTATGCATGCCCCCTACAGACTTCTTTCCATTCCATATTTTCTTTTCTTTTCTATCCTATCCTATCCTATCCTATCCTATCCTATCCTATCCTATCCTATCCTATTCCATTCCATTCCATATTTTCTATTCTATTCTATTCTATTCTATTCTATTCTATTCTATTCTATTCTATTCTATTCTATTCTTCTAATCTCTGTTATTGTGTTCTACTCTACTCTATTCCATTCCATTCTATTCTATTCTGTGAGTTTTGTCTCAATTAACAATTAACCAGTGGAATGGCTTCCCTTCAGAAATTGCGGGTGCTTCATCACTGGAGGTTATTAAGAAGAAATTGGACAGTCACCTATCTGAAATGGTCTAGGGTCTCCTTCTTGAGCAGAGGGTTGGACTAGAAGACGTTCAAGGTCCCTTCCAGTTCTATTCTAATTGACACTGTTGATTGACTATCTGTAAAGCTCCCAAAGAAAAATACAATCCTCCATCCTTAATTAGGTAGGAACAAAAGGTTGTTGTGCTGCCGTATGTATTAAGCAGTGCTTTGAATATAATTAGATCCAAATAGTGTAGCATGGAAGAAAGGTGAGAGTAGAAATTCACAGGCCAGTGAACTGTAGAAAAAAATTAAGAGTCAATGGCCATCGATTGATTCGAGACCGGGTCTCCATGAATCCAGCCAATTGTGTTCAGGCAAACAGTAATGAAATGATAACTAATTTCTAATAATGAAATACAGTTATGATTTTTGTCATGTGAATAATTTTTGCTATTTATTTTGCTGGTGTCAGGATTCTGGCAATTACTCCAACTAAATCATGAGCCTTGAGCCACACTCCCAAAACTAAAAAAGATTTATTTGAAGGTAACGTTCTACATCCATCATTAATCTGGATGTAGCCAACTCTGAGATACATAATTCACTGTCACCCTGGATCCTGCTTCCCCCACCCCTACCCCTCTGGGTGTATCATCCAACGAAAAACATCCATAGCCAAGAGTCATCAATCATGCTCTCCTATTAGATTTTTACAAGGCAGAAGCTTCAGCCATCTGATCAGTCTTTGAAGAAAATATGAATGGAATGTACTTTCGATTCCACACTGCTGCCCACTGTTTGAAACTCCCCCCCTTCTTTCTGTTGACAACTATAAAACGTGTATACAAAATGTTTTATGAGTTGACAGCTGGCTTGCTACAGCAACCAAGTGGGACAGGTAGAGACTCCAACAGATAGTTAGGACTGCAGAAAAAAACAATTGCAACCAGCCTGCCTTCTACTGAGGATGGATATACAATCCACAGTTGAGAAAGTCCAGAAATATTTTACAAGAAGAGTTCTTCACTCCTCTACTTGTTGCAGAATACCTTATGCCACCAGACTCGAAATTCTAGAACTAGAAAACCTAGAACTACACCACCTTCGGTCCGATCTAAGTATAGTATATAAAATCATACATTGCAATGTCCTACCTGTCAATGAATACTTCAGCTTCAACCACAACAATACAAGAGCACACAATGGATACAAACTCAAGGTTAACCGCACCAAACTTGATTGCAGGAAATATGACTTCAGCAACAGAGTGGTCAATGTCCGGAATACTCTACCTGACTCTGGTTTCTTCCCCAAACCCCAAAAACTTGAACCTTAGACTGTCTACTATTGACCTCACCTCTTTCCTAAGAGGTCTGTAGGGGGCGTGCATAAGCGCACCAACATGCCTACTGTCTCTGTTCTATTGTTTCTTTTATTTTTTTTATTTTTCTTATATGTATCCATGTATTCATAACTATGTTTTTACTTATACCTATTATCTTGTAAGCAATTGACAAATAAAAATAAATAAATAAAAATAAATAAATCTATATCTATATCTATATCTATCTATCCATCCAGTTGTGGGATTCAAATTTTTTTACTACCAGTTCTGTGGGCATGGTTTGGTGGGTGTGGTGTGGTGGGTGTGATGTGGTGGGTTGGTGGCAGGGGAAAGATACTGCAAAATCTCCTTCCCTTCCCTCCCCACCCCACTAACTTGCTTTCCAGCTCCGTTCTCCTATGCAGGGCAACAAAAGAAGACCCAGCCAATCAGCTGGGACTAGGGAGGTGGAGAAGAGATGGGGGCGGGGCCCGTCAGAGGTGGTATTTGCCAGTTCTTTGAACTATTCAAAATTTCCGCTACTGGTTCTCCAGAACTGGTCAGAGCCTATTGAATACTATCTATCTATCTATCTATCTATCTATCTATCTATCTATCTATCTATCTATCTATCTATCTATCTATCTATCTATCTCTATCTCTATTTCTATCTATCTCTATCTTTCTCTCTCTCTCTCTTTACCATCTATCTCTATCTCTCTATCTCTACCTGTTTGTCTGTCTATCTATCTATCTATCTATCTATCTATCTATCTATCTATCTATCTATCTCTATCTTTCTCTCTCTCTTTATCATCTATCTCTCTATCTCTATCTCTATCTGTTTGTCTGTCTATCTATCTATCTATCTATCTATCTATCTATCTATCTATCTATCTATCTATCTATCTATCTATCTATCTATCTTTCTATCTATCTATCTATCTATCTATCTATCTATCTATCTATCTATCTATCTATCTATCTATCCTTATCTAAACTGACCATTTTTGCCATGAGCATGATTCTTAAAGCAAAGAATTGTATTTATCTGAGTTATTTTTTTTAAGCTGTTGAGTCTGTCAGTTCAGTTAGTTCAGTCACGGCTGTAACCCAAAAAAAGGTCTAATTTTTTTTTAAACTTTTTATTTCTTCTTATCTGAGAAGATTTAGCCCTAAACAAGCCCTCCACTTCACAACAAGCAGCATTTGGTGATGTGAATGATTATATCCTTTCAAGATGTTTTGAGTGCTGAAAAGAAACAGGACCATTATGGGAAAATGGCTTTCCAGGGACATGCAGGATGATCAATTGTCACCCAAAATTGCCGGCAATTTTCATGGAGTGGGTGGTTTTTTGTTACTTCTTGCCGTGAGGAAAACCCGTCGCTTCCAAAATGGTGAGGAGGTTCAGCAAGACCATAAATTTCAGCAAAGACTTGGGAAGGGGGTAGTTGGGCTGAAATTATGGGGTGTGTGTATGGGGAGCCTGGGCAGGCAGATGGGCCCAACACAGCTGATCGTTGGAGTGAACTAGTTCGCTCCCAGCTGAACTTCGGAGCTACGGGTTCTCCTGAACTGGGCCAAACTGGTAGAATCCCACCCCTGGTTATACAGAAACCATTCAAAATTATGATGGGCCTCCTCAAAGCTACTTACAATTCATTTCCAAAGTTCTCTCTCTCCCTCTCTCTCTCTCTCTCTCACACACACACACACCAGCTAACATCAAAAGTGCAAGAAGGGAACAATCTCTCTTTGTGTGCAGTGATTTGCCCTATCAGTGTTGGGGAGTCCCTTGAATAGGCTGCTGTTTACTATTTATTGTTTAATCCAATGTTGGATTAAAACACCTGGATTAATACCAGACCAACCATTATTATCAGATCATCCCAAACATGATGCCAATCAAGGAACCAACCACCAACTCAAACAAACAAAAAAGGAAATAACAGCTTGATCAAGAACATGCACACAAATACCGACAGAGCAAATCACTGCATATAAACAGAGAGCAAACCTCACTCCCTTTTAGCACTGATGATGTTACTGAATAGGGTAATGAAATGTCCGTCAGAAAATAACCAAATCCAGAGCACCAAGGATCCTACACAACCCACATTATCCTACAAAGATCTTTGATGTCCTGATTATCTGACGGTAATGCACAATAAACGAAGTCAAGCTTCAACCCCAGAACTGCACCATCATCTTGGTAATCAATATATACAAGAATGACAGAGTTGGAAGGGACCTTGGAGGTCTTCTAGCCCAAGTCCCCCTGATCAGTCCATTTCAGAAAATAGTTGTTCAATCTCTTCTTGAAATCTTCCGGGGATGAAGCATCCACAATTTCTGGAGCAGTGGTGGTATTCTACCGGTTCGGCCTGGTTCTGCTGAGCTGGTAGCAGCGATGAGCAGCAGAGACTGAATCTCTTCTCTCCGCTGCTCACTTTTATCCCTTTCTTTTGAAACGCAACTGCTTTGCGTGGCACAGAAGAGTCCTACGCGGCAGCTGCTGAACCGACAGGGAGAGTGTAGGCTTGCAGGAGGCGAGTTGGAACCAGGGGTGGGATTCAAATTTTTTAACAACCAGTTCTGTGGGCATGGCTTAGTTGGTGGGCGTGGCTTGGTGGTTAGGTTATTGGCTGGGTGTGGCCAACTAAACATTACTCACATCGAGGCACGCATCTCCTCACCTGGCCTTTCGTGACTGTGGGGATGCTGCAACAGTCGTAAGTGTGAAAAAGGTTCATAAGTCACTTTTTTCAGTGCCATTGTAACTTTGAATGGTCACTCCACACAAGCAAAGTACCAGCAAAGGAGGGGAAAAAAACTCCAGAGAAGTTCCTGAGACAGGAAGTCTAGTCCTGCCAAGAATGTAATAAGGGTTAATGGAGAGGCAGTTTCTGTAAGCAACATCAGAATGTTTCCTTTCTGCCTTCCTTACAGGATTAGGCCAGTAATTTCTTCTAAAAACCAGTTCTCTGAACTGCTTAGAATATTAACAACTGGTTCTAGCGAATAGGTGAGAACTGGTAGAATCCCACCCCTGGTTGGAACGCTTCTGTGCTTGTGCAAATATCTCTGCACTTGTGCAAAGTCCATATTTGGCACGCTCGTGCACGCAAAGTGTGTGCATGTGTGCAAAGTGCACCCACCAAGCCACACCCACCAAACCAGTGGTAAAACCTTTTGAATCCCATCACTGTTCTGTAGGCAAGTTGTTCCATTGATTAATTGTTCTCATTGTCGGGAAATTCTTCCTTAGTTCTAGGTTGCTTCTCTCCTTGATTAGTTTCCACTCATTGCTTCCTGTCCTGCCTTCAGGTGCTTTGGAGAATAGCTTGACTGCCTCTTCTTTGTGGCAAACCCTGAGATATCAGAACACTGCTGTCCAATCACCCCTAATCCTTTACATTGCATGAATGATGAGTGACATACACACTGCATGACTGACATGAGTGTATAATAAGACATGCCTCTCTATACACAGAGAGTCATGCCTATCTACTGTACAGCATGTGTGTCTCCCATTATCCTTGGCAGTGTGTTTTTTCTCTCTTGAGTATGATGATAGTCACATTTGTGTATGTATTATTAACAGAGATGACTTTGAGATGCAAACTCTACTTAAGTTGATCAACTCTTGGAGTGTCACACTGGCTGCTCGGAGCCATGATTGCCAAAAGATAGAGGCGCGGCTGCCAATTTTGCGATTTTATCTGTCGGCCGAAGGAACAACAGCACTATAAGTGTCAATGCTGTCATCCTTGTGGAGTTAAAATACACGCACGGTATCAGTTTCATTTTGGTATCTTCAGGAAGCTGTCAATTCAACTGACAATCCATCCGCATTATGATCTGGTATATAGCAAGGACGTGCCATATTGCAGGTGAGTTTTTTTTTTGCTTTCACTTTAGGCAATGTTTCCTAACCTGGGCAACTTCCAGGTGTACAGACTTCAATGCCCAGAATTCTCCTCCATGGCCATGTTGACTCTGGAATTCTGGAATTCTAGTTTAGTTTAGCTTACTGTATTGTCATTGCACCTCGTACAATGAAATTAAATACCATCTTCAATGCACACCATGACTATGAAAATAAACACAAACACACATCCTTCACGTTCTATACATTGAATTGAAAACCCCTGATATTGCATGGTAATATTGATATTACAGGAGCCTCTGTGGCGCAATGGTTAGAGTGCAGTATTGCACGCTACTTCTGCAGCCAGCAGCCTACAATTTGGCAGTTCAAATCCCACCAGGCTCAAGATTGACTCAGCCATTTATCCTTCCAAGGTGGGTAAAATGAGGACCCAGATTGTTAGGGGTAATAGGCTGACTTTGTAAACCGCTTAGAGAGGGCTGTAAAGCACTATAAAGCAGTATATAAGACTAAGAGCTATTTCTATTAATATTGCACTATACAGTAAAATTCAATAGAGTTACTGCCCTGGGATAGAAGCTGTTTTTCAGCCTATTTGTCCTTGTTTTTATTGTCCTGTACTGTCTGCCAAATGGTAATAGTTCAAAAAAAAAAGGGGTGCCCAGGATGAGATGGATCTTTGAGAATGTTTAGAACTTTCTTAAGGCGGCGGGAGCTATGAAGCTTTTCCAAAGTGGGGAGAGGGCAACCAATGATCTTCTGGGCAATGACATTAACCCTCTGGAGTGCTGTCCTATCTGCCAATGTGCAATTGGCAAACCCTGCACAGGTGCAGTAAGTTAAGATACTCTCTATGGTGCAGCATTAGAAGGTCACCAGGAGTTTTCCATTCAGTTATTGTTTTCTGAGAAGTCTCAGGTAGTATAATCTCTGCTGGGCCCTTTTGAGTAATGCTGCAATGTGACCACCCCAGGTCAGCTCCTCTTTTGTGGTAATACCCAGAAACTTAAAACTGGCCACTTGCTCCACTTGGTCTCCACTGATAAGCTTTGAAGCACTTGGAGGTTTATCAATGCCCTCAAGGTAATAAACCTCTAAGTGCTTCAACAACCCTCTAAAAGGATGCAAATGACCAGCTGCCTGCAAGGAATATAAATTCTTCCATTCCCGACCGTCCTGCCAGAGTTGAAGAAGCTTCTTGGATGAGAAGTGAAACATCTTCGAAAGAAAAAAACCAAGGAAGTCCAGTTGCCTCTTGAAAAAACACCTTTAGGACAACCATGACCTGGATGACTGAGGATCCCTACAGACTTTAAGGAAAGAGAAGAAGAAGATGACCAGCAACAAAGTGGATGAATTCAGTTCTAGGTGAGGGGTGAACCATTGGAAGACTTCAAGGATCAGTCTAGGAATAAAGCATCATGGATAACATCTATCTAGGTCAAGGGCCTTCAAACTTGGCAAGTTTAAGACTTGTGGACTCCAACTCCCAGAATTCCTGAGCTAACATGACTGGAGGAGGAATTCTGGGAGTTGAAGTCCACAAGTCTTACAGCTGTCAAGTTTGAAGACTCCTGATCTAGATAGTCATTAAGAGTTGACACCCATTGGATGGTGATTGGAATAGAGGTTTCACCCTCTTTATATGTGATTGCAACACTACAATGCACATACAAAAGGACAGAGGTTGTGTTGTGACACTGCTTTAATTATTTCCTCCCCTTGACCTCCTTATGAATGGCATTCGTACTAATGGCAAACTATATGATTGAAATTATTAAGAGTCTCCTTCTTGGAAATTATTTTCTGCATCCAGTGATAGGTAGAAATGGCTCTGAAATCGTTTGTCCAGACTCTAGTCTAATGAAAAGAAGGACCAGGGGACACGTGATAGCAGTGTTCCAATGTTTGAGGGGTTTCTACAAAGAGGAGGAGGTCAAACTATTTTCCAAAGAAAAGAAACAATGGATGGAAACTAACCAAGGAGAGAAGCAACCTAGAACTAAGGAGAAATTTCCTAACGGTGTTGTGGTTAGCCGGCAGCAGGTGCAGATGGCTGAGGAGAGCAAGGATTCTGATGAAGGGCCAGGACCATCAGGGAGTGGACTGCTGCCTTCAGAGATTGTAGGGGCTGGCAGCAGTGACGAGGAGGTTCCTGAGGAGCCTGTGCCAAGTACACGTTCACGAAGGATTGCTCAGAGGAAAGAACAATTACAGCAGCACAGGCGACTTGGGAGTAAGGCTGAAAAGTAATGGCTCCTCCCTCAAGAGGATAAAAGCCAGATTTGGAAAAGCGTTCTTTGCAGACAGCAAAGAAGCTCTGAAGCTCAGCTGGTGGACATCTTAGTTCGTGTTTGGAGAATCTTGTAAATTAGTTCTTTTCTCTGGGTTTTTGGCAGCCTTGACAAACAACTTGGCAAGGTTCTTTCTTGTCGGAGCTAATTAGTGGAAAGCAGCCTTCAGAACAGAATTCGTTATTAAACCTTCAAAGGTGGGGGCTGCTGCCTTTGTCTGTGCTTGCTCTTTGGGAACCCGGTTGGGTCAGAACAAATGGTGAGCAATCAACCAGTGGAATAGCTAGCCTTCAGAAGTTCCGAGTTCAGAAGCTTCATCACTGGAGGCTTTCAAGAAGAGATTGACTGAAATAGTATAGGATCTCCTGCTTGAGCAGGAGGCTGGACTAGAAGACCTCTAAGGGCCCTTCCAACTCTATTATCCTATGTTCTATGGTCATTTCTCAACCCATAATTTATAGTGTTTTCCTAGTATCTTCCAACCATGACTGGTGAGATGTAAATCTTCCCACCTTGCTATTTATTTTGACACAAATGATAAACTCGATCACGACTTACTTAAGTAACTTACTGACTGCATGTTTTGTTCCTTTTGTACAAGTTTTATTTTGCAATTTGGCAGATAGCCTCTGCACAGACCTCGCTTTGCCATTTCTGTTTCTGCTCCCAACGCTGGCATTTTTATAGCAATTTTTCTTTGGGTGTGCCTTTTTTTGAAGCCCAAGCGAAGGTCGAGTGTGTCCCTTCCAAGTTTAATTAATAGAGACATTTCAGTGTATTGCCTTCCATTTCAGCCTGTTCTTCTTCTTCTTTCTTTAATTGCCAACTGTATCACAAAATTCTAAAAAGTGTGGTTTATAATATCATTCACATTCCAACAGCTTTGATATATTTAATCAAAATCAGTGCGTGTCAAAAATTCACGGCGGCTGAATCTTTTATTTCTCCCTACTTATGAACCAAATCAGATTTAATTATGACTCTAAGGACTTGGCTGAGATACCTTCTGTGCTTCGTGCAACCAATCAGAGCAGCAAATGTTAGGGACCTATCTATGGATGAAAGAATAGCCTCCGTTTTTAAGAGAAGTAGATGTTTTCCACTTCCCAAAGTAATATTTAAAATATTTTGCATGGCACTTCAGTTGGGAGTTGCAATTTCTAGATTTTGTTTGCCCATTCACAAAAGGTGAATCATACCCAGTGGTGGAATTCAATTTTTTTTTACTAGCGGTTCTGTGGGGCATGGCTTGGTGGGTGTGGCATGGCTTGTCGGCATGGCTTGGTGGGCATGGCAGAGGAAGGTTACTGTAAAATCTCCATTCCCTCCCCACTCCTGGGGGAAGGTACTGCAAAATCCCTTCCCTCCCCACCCCACTAACCTGTTTTCCAGCTCCGTTCTCCTGTGCAGGGTAACCAAAGAAATCCCAGCCAATTATGAGGGACTTGGGAGGCAGAGAATAGATGGGGTGGGACCAGTCAGAGGTGGCATTTTCCGGTTCTCCAAACTACTCAAATTTTCCACTACCGGTTTTCCAGAACTGGCCAGGACCTGCTGAATACCACCTCTGATCCCACCAATTCATCTCCAGGGCAAAATAGAGACACTGTTTGAAAAACAAGGCAGTGAAAAATGATTTAAAGCTGTCTCAGTGAGGAATATGGAGTAAGGTAACAACAAAGGATGAGATGTTGAGACTTGGAAAAAGTACAGAGAAGAGCAACTATGATGATACAAGGCCTGGAGACTAACCATGTGAAGAACAGTTGCAGGAATTGGATATGGCTAGTCTAGATAAAATAAGGAGTAGGGGGTGACATGATAGCAGTATTCCAGTATTTGAAGGGCTGCCATAAAGAAGAGGAAGTTAAGTTATTTTCCAAAGAATCAATGGATGGAAACTAATCAAGGAGAGAAACGTGGAACTAAGGAGAAACCTCCTAACAATGAGGATAATTAATCAGTGGAACAACTTGCCTTCAGAAGTTATAAGCAGGGTGGGATTCTCCCAGTTTGCACCTATTCGCTAGAACCGGTTGTTAACATTCTAAGCAGTTTGGAGAACCAAACTGGTCCGTGATGGCGAACCTATGGCACATGTGCCACAGGTGGCACGCAGAGCCATTTGTGCCAGCACGCGAGCTGCAGGCAAATTTACCTCACTGGGCATGTGCACGCCTCACAGCTGATTTTCAGCCAGATTGAGGTCTTTTTCGGCCTCCCAAAGGCTTGAGGAAGGCTTCTGCAGGCTTTGCAGGCCGTAAACTAACCCTGTTTCATCACTTCCTGTTTTTCCAAAAATACCGGAAGTGACAAAACAGGGCTAGTTTTTGGCCTACAAAGCCTGCAGAAGCCTTCCTCAAGCCTTTGGGAGGCCAAAAAAAGCCTCAAATCAGCCGAAAATCAGGTGTGAAGTGCAGTGCAGCTAAGGGGGCGGCGTGGATGGGTGGGGATTATGCAGACATGTGTAGGGGGCGTGGGGGGCGCACATTGTCCTCTGGGTGCTGGCACAGGAGCCCAAAATGGTTAGCCACCAATATCCTAGGTGTTTGTCTGAGCTCCTAAGTTTGGTTGAAGTTCGGGGTGATGCAATGAAGAGGCTTTATATTCTGAAAGGGTGTTGGGAAATGCTTATTGTGGCATAATGATTTTTTTTCCTGTGTTGGATCTTGGGTGAGGGGTTGCTTTCTAATCCTACCATTCTGCCTTTGTTTCAAAGTATCCTGTCCCAAATCTGCATTTCTAAAAGCTAGCCTCAGCATCTGCTGGAGCTATTAAAAAGATTTGGAGGCTGCTTTCTGTCTTTTAATATTTCCCAAAATGTTTTATTCTTCCGTGGGGGTGGGTGCTGACTTTCTACAAATTCAGAATATTTGAGGGGCTGCCACAAAGAAAAGGGGGTCACCCTAGTCTTCAAAGAACCAGAAGTAGTAGAAGAAGCAATAGATAAACACTAACCAAGGAGAGAAGCAACCTAGAAATAAGGAGAAATTTCCTGACAGTGAGGACAATTAACCAGTGGAACAGCTTGCCTCCAGGAGTTGTGGATGCTTCATCACTGGAGGTTTTAAAGAAAAGACTGGACAGCCATTTGTCAGAAATGATATAGGGTCTGCTTGAACAAGGAGTTGGACTAGAAGACCTCTAAGGTCCTTTCCAACTCTTTATACTGTTGAGTTATAATTGGTTTTCCTGTATATGTTGTCACGTTGGATTAGAAACAGGGGTCGCTGACCTTTTGGACCTCAGGGATCACCAAACTCATAATTTTAAATCCCGCGGACCACTAATATGAATTTTGACTGACAATGGCTTGCTGATGTTGGTGAGAGAGAGAGAGAGACTTTTGGCTTCATGCAAGGAAAGCAGCAGAAGCAGCAGAAGTCTTTCTTTCTCTCCCCCAAACTCCGCCAGGAATGAGTCTTTGCAGGGGCAGCCTCTTGGAGCAGGAAGCCTTGCAGGATCCCAAAGACTCATTTCTGGTGGAGTTTGGGGGAGAGAAAGAAAGACTTTTGCTGCTTTCCTTGCGTGCAGCCAAAAGCAGAAGAAGAAGGAAGTGGAAAGAAGCAACCTGGTAGCCAGATAAGGCACATGGGACGAGTGGGGCAAGTCCCCCCCCTCCTCCCTGCCTCCCCTCCCCTCACAATGCAAGCGATGCAAGCCTGCAGGCCATGTGGGCGGTGCAGCCTTGTGTTCCTGCACAGCCTGGATTAATTGCCTTGAGATGTGCTTTGGGAGTGACATTTCTATGCAGACCACCAAAATTTTCTCGTGGATCACCAGTGGTCCTCGACCCACTGGGTGGCGACCACTGTTCTAGTGGACAATCACTTGAATACAGTGATGGGATTCAAATAATTTAACAACTGGTTCTAATGTCTAATGGTTACATGCAAGGAAAGCAGCAGAAGCAGCACAAGTCTTTCTTTCTCTCCCCCAAAAGACTCAAAATGAGTCTTTTCCAGCACAGCCTCTTGGAGCAGGAGGTCTTGCAGGGTCCCAAAGACTCATTTCTGGTGGAGTTTGGGGGAGAGAAAGAAAGACTTTTGCTGCTTTCCTTGCATGCAGCCAAAAGCAGAAGAAGAAGGAAGTGGAAAGAAGCAGCCCGGCGGCCAGACCAGGTGCGTGGGGCGAGTGGGGCAGGTTCCCACCCCTCTGCCCTTTCCCCCCTCCCATCACTACCTTGTGTTGTTCACAATGCAAGTGACACAAGCCTTGTGTTCCCACACAGCCTGGATGAATTGCTTTGGGGGTGACATTTCTCTGCGGACCATCACAATTTTCTCATGGACCACCAATGTTCCCGGCTCACTGGTTGGCGAACCCTGGACTAGATGTCCTCATGGTTCTTTCCAGGTTCCCCATCTGATGAGTCCATGAATCATCCGTGCCTGGAAATACAAAAAGATTTAATCCAGAGCATCTGTGTGTTCAACGCAGCCTTTTTGCTTCCCTGTTGTTCCCCATAAGGTATAAATCAAAGAGAGAACCGAGTGGTCTTTTTAAAAAGTTAAGTAAAGACATTAATAACAGTAAGGCTTTATGAATTATTGAAAAGCCGATGTATACCCATCTGTAAATTTTGAATATATCGGCTGTATTGACATCTTTATTTAGCTTTGTCAGTTCTTTTAAAAATACATAGGAATTGATTTGACTCCTGGGCCGTCCTATCAGGGAATAGAATTATCTTTATTGAAGGGTAGGCAGCTAACAGATAGAAAGCCAGGTAGAAATCCATCACTGGACTCAAAGTCTTTCCTATGGCGGCTCAATCAGGCAATTTGGACTACACTTAGTTGGTTCCAGTGGTTTGATTCAAATTTTTTTACTATTGGTTCTGTGAGCGTGGCTTGGTGGGCATGTTGTGGCTTAGTGGGCGTGGCTTGGTGGGTGTGGCAGGGGAGGGATGCTGCAAAATCCATTTCCCTCCCCACCCCACTAACCTGCTTTCCAGCTCCGTTCTCCTGTGCAGGGCAACCAAAGAAGACCCAGCCAATCAGCTGGGACATGGGAGGCGGAGAATAGATGGGGGCGGGACCAGTCAGAGGTGGGATTTGCCGGTTCTCTGAACTACTCAAAATTTCCACTACTGGTTCTCCAGAACTGGTCAGAACCTGCTGAATACTACCTCTGGTTGGTTCCCTCCCAATTGGTTGCCTCGCAAAAAGCCAATTTGATCTAGTGGTTAAAGCACTACGTTAGAAACCAGGAGATGGTGAGTTCTAGTCCTGCCTTAGGCATGAAAGCTGGCTGGCTGATTTTGGGCCAATCACTAGGAGATGATGAGTTCTAGCTTTGGGGCCTATCTCCAGGAGATGGTGAATTCTGGGTGATTTTGGCCCCATCACCAGGAGACAGTGAGTTCTAGTTTTACCTTAGGCATGAAAGCCGGCTGGGTGATTTGGGCCCTATTACCAGGAGATGGTAAATTCTAATCCTGCCTTAGGCATGAAAGCATGGCTGGCTGATTTTGGGCCAATCACTAGGAGATGATGAGTTCTAGCTTTGGTGCCTATCTCCAGGAGATGGTGAATTCTGGGTGATTTTGGCCCCATCACCAGGAGACAGTGAGTTCTAGTTTTACCTTAGGCATGAAAGCCGGCTGGGTGATTTGGGCCCTATTACCAGGAGATGGTAAATTCTAATCCTGCCTTAGGCATGAAAGCCAGCTGGGTGACGTTGAACCTATCACCAGGAAACCGAAAGTTCTAGTTCCACCTTAGTCGTGAAAACCGGCTAGGTGACTTCAAGCCAGTCATCCTCTTTCAGCCCAACTCACTTCACAGGACCACTGTAGGGAAAGTAAGAGGAAAGAGTTGGGGAGTTGAAGTCCACAAGTCTTAAAGTTGACCTCTGGTCTATGTGTTGCATTCATCCCTTGCCAAGGGAACCGCTAGTATCTCATCCTTCCATCCACAGAGAAGATGCATTGTTTTTATTTTTATTTATTTGATTTGTCAATCGCTTACAAGATAAAAGATATAAGTATAAACATGAATAAGAATACAGGAAATAGGTACGAATAAATGGGGACAATAGGACAGGGATGGTAGGCACGATGGTGCTCTTATGCACGCCCCTTACAGACCTCTTAGGAATGGGGTGAGGTCAATAGTGGTTAGCTTGAGGTTAAAGGAGTGGGGGTTAGAGGATGTAACAACAGAGTCAGGTAGTGCGTTCCACTCTGTTGCTGAAGTCATTGACCACTCTGTTGCTGAAGTCGTACTTTCTGCAATCGAGTTTGAAGCGGTTTACATTGAGTTTGCATCTGTTGTGTGCTCTTGTATTGTTATGGTTGAAGCTGAAGTAGTCATTGACTGGTAGGACATTGTAAGCAGATAGTCTTGTATACTATGCTTAAGTCCAACCATAGGCAGTGTATTTCAAGGTTGTCCAAGCCCAAAATTTCAAGCCTGGTGATATAGGGTATTCTATTGCGAGCAGAGGAGTGTAGTACTCTTCTTGTGAAATACTTCTGGACTCGCTCGATTGTATTAATGTCTGATATGCAGTGCGGATTCCAGACTGATGAGCTGTATTCGAGTATTGGTCTAGCAAAGGTTTTTTATGCCCTAGTTAGTAATTCGATATTTCCAGAGGAGAGTAGCCTGTGACCTCCACCTATCTCCTCCTCTTCCGGATTTGTCCTTCTCTCTCTGGCCCTACTTCCTTCCTCTCTTGCATGCTTCAGCGATGCCTCCCTGGGCCTCGGAAGTATGAATGGCTGTCTTGATTGTCCCCCAATAATGCTCTAATACATTCCCTCTCCTATTCCTCCAGACACTAATTTGGTGGAATCGGAGACTGACAGCCCACTGATGTTGTTAAGGTTAATGACCCGTTGATTTACAAGGAAAGTTGCATTAGAAGTCAAATTGATTATAATAATGGTTTCGCTGAGCGGTGTCCACATTACTAAGGAGAGGGTGTTGCTGTGTGGTTCTCCAGCTGAGAGGTCCTCGAACTGCCCATTAGCTAACAACGTTAGAGTTATAGGGTGGGGTGCCTCAAAAGAAGGATGTGGCCACATGATCCAATCAGCAAGCACACACATATTGTGGTGTGTCATGAAGTCACACTGGTAGAGGAAGCCCTTAGCTTGCAACCGTAATCGGAGCTAGATGTAGGATCTCCTGCCTGAACAGGGGGCTGGACTAGAAGACCTCCAAGGTCCCTTCCAAATCTGTTATTCTATTATTCATCCAAACAAGCTGACAGTAAACAACAGCCAAATCAAGGAACCTCCAAGAATACTCTCAACCAACACTGAGAGGACAGGACACTTGTATATAAATGGAGAGCAAACCTCGCTACCTTCTAGCATTGATGATGTTAAATAGTTGGGTAATGAAACGTCTGCCAAGAAAACATCCAAGCTCCAGGAACCCATAATTCTCTAATAACAAGTGTTTTCTGATCCAAGCTTCTAAAGTCTACATAAACAACCTCTGACTGTCTGTGGTTGCATTTCCATCCAACACACTTAACTTGATTTTACCGATCTCATCTTTTTTTCTTTTATTTATTTTGTCAATTGCTTACAAGATAATAGGTATAAGTAAAACATAGTTATGAATACATGGATACATATAAAAAAAATAAAATAAAAGAAACAAAAGGACAGGGACGGTGGGCACGTTGGTGCGCTTATGCACGCCCCCTACAGACCTCTTAGGAAAGGGGTGAGGTCAATAGTAGACAGTCGAAGGTTCAGGTTTTTGGGGTTTGGGGAAGAAACCACAGAGTCAGGTAGAGTATTCAGACATTGACCACTCTGTTGCTGAAGTCGTATTTCCTGCAATCAAATTTGGTGGGCTTAACCTTGAGTTTGTATCTATTGTGTGCTCTTGTGTTGTTGTGGTTGAAGCTGAAGTATTCATTGACAAGTAGGACATTGCAATATATGATTTTATATACTATACTTAGATTGGACCGAAGGAGGCGTAGTTCTGGGTTTTCTAGGTCTAGAATTTCAAGTCTGGTGGCATAAGATATTCTGTAACGAGTAGAGGAGTGAAGAACTCTTCTTGTGAAATATTTCTGGACTTTCTCAACTGTGCTAATATCAGATACGTAATGTGGGTTCCAGACTAATGAGCTGTATTCAAGTATTGGTCTAGCAAATGTTTTGTATGCTCTAGTTATTAGTGTGATATTACCAGAGAATAAGCTACTTAGGATTAGGTTAACAAATCTTAACGCTTTTTTGGCTATGTAGTTACAGTGGGCTCTAGCACTTAGGTCATTAAAGATGAGTATTCCAAGATCCTTGACAGAGTTTGGATCATCAACAAGGTCTTGACTATTCAGCCTGTATTTTATTTTCTGATTTTTTTTACCTTCGTACAACTTACTGCATAACTAAGTTAAGTTGGGTTGGCCTTATTTTATCTTACTTTTTCTTGCCTCAATTTTAACAATATCCCATTCAATAAAGATTTTTTGCACATCTGTTTTGAATGAAATTAAAGCCCCAACCTTTAAAAAAAAAAAAAAAGGATTGTTAGACCAAACATTTCAGCCCCATCTGTTCTGGTAACATCATCGGATTACACCACTATATACCCTATAGCCCTCCCCCTCCTAAAAATTTTGTTGGGGGTGGGGAGAGAAATGCATTAAATCTTGGCCCAGACAGGAAAATGGGCCTTTTTGTGTGTGATTTAAGAGTGTGAAGGCAAAGAAAATTCAGCTGGGTTTAATGGAACTCCTTCATATTTAATAATCAGGATCAGTTGGGAATTTTTGCAGCTGTAGCTTCGGTGAGGATTCGGTGAGATCACTTGACCTGAGGAGATCCAGGAATGTCGCTTTTGGGGCCGTTTGGACATTTAATCCAAGTTTCATCTGATCGTTCTGTTTGATGTCTCTCTCCTTTCGGGTTGATGGAATCGCAAAGGAAGAGCAACAGATGGAAACTAACAGTCTTTCTCGGAAGAAAAGATGGAGGAGAAGGAGAAGGGAAGAGAAAGGAAATGTGAGTAGTCTTTGACTTAACGACTGTTCGTTCGACTTTAGTTCGTTTAGTGACTGTTCGAAGTTACGACGGCACTGAAAAAAGGGACTTATATGGAGGTGATAAAGAAAATAATGGAATGTACAGAGATGAGTAGATTGACTGGCAATTAGAGAGCAAGAAGAAAAAGATTATTATAACATATGGGATTTATTTTATCAATGGTTAGATGGGAAAATGAAATATATTATAATAGAAATATAATACAATAGTAAATATAATACAATGATATTGATATGTTACAATTGATTATTATGGAATGAATTATAATATGAATTAGAACTAGTAAAAACTGAGATTTGCTTGAAAAGGATAAAGTGGATTTGCAATGAAAGTCTAATGATGATGCAATAATGATATAATATGACATGGAAAGCTGATTAATATAACACGGATATAGATTTAAATTTAAGAGGGAAAGACAATCGATATAGTGCACAAGAAATATGTACCAGCTGACACACTGTATAATTGAAAGATTTTATTTGTTGTTTTGTATTTGTTTGTGTTAAAAAATAAAAAAAAAATTAAAAAGGGACTTATGACCATTTTTCACACTTACAACCTTGGCCATGTGCAGGGATGGCTTCAAAAATTTTAGCAACCGGTTCTCTGCCTGGTGGCTAGGTGGGCGTGGCCATGGTGGGCGTGGCCTAGTCACCTCCTGCACCATGGCGGGAGGGGCGTTTTTGCTTTTCCCTGCCCTCCAGGAGGGCGAAAACAGCCTCCCCAGACTCTGGAGGCTCTCTGGAAGCTGGAAACGGGCCCACTTCCGCCCTTCCCGGACTTCTGGGAGGCCCGTTCTTCACCCTCCCCTTGTCTCAGTGCAGGCCCTGCACTTACCTATACCCAAAACAGGCTGTGTGGGGAGTCCTGGGAGGGGAGGGGTGGGCGGGGCCAGCCAGGAGTGGGATTTGGGGGTTCTCCAAACTGCACAGATTCTTAGCTAGGGGCTCTCCTGCACCCCTGTGAGACTCCAACAGCCCACCCTTGGTCACGTCTTCATGATCGTGTGATCAAAATCCAGACGCTTGGCAACTGGTTCATACTTATGACCTGTGGTGGGAGCTCTGGCTGGCGTCGGCTTTGAGGGTGTCCAGAAATATTTCTTCTAAATTCTTCTAAATTGTCTTCTGTTCCATGAAGGTATCATGATCCCCTGAATGGATGCAGATTTTGTAGCCAGTTCAGAAAGGCTGGCCATCCTATTCATAAAACACCTTTAGTTACAGCTCCCCACCAGGCTGGGATTAAGAATTTATACCCCACTCACCCAGAGGTGGGTTCAAAAATCCCAGCAACTGGTTCGCTGCCCAGTGGCTGTGTGAGTGTGGCCATGGTGGGCGTGGCCTACCAGAACTTCCTGTTTCCGGCTTCCAGGGGACCTCCAGAGCCCAGGGAGGTCATTTTCACCCTCCCAAGGGTCTGGAGGCTTCCCTCGGGCCTCTGGAAGGGGGAAAACAGCCTCTACAGGGCTCTGCAGGCCACCCAGAAGCTGGAAACAGGCCTGTTTCACGACTACTGGTTTTTCCAGGAGGGCCATTTTTTGCTTTCCCAAGGGTCCAGAGGCCTCCTCCAGGTCTCTGGGAGGGTGAAAATGGCCTTCCCCGGTTTCCCCCCTTCCAGAACCTCCACATAGACCCTGCACTTACCTCCATCAAAAATGGACCGCGTGGAGATATCTGGGAGGGGCAGGGTGGGAAGAGTGGGGCCAGCCGGTCAGTTGAAATATCAGTACAGTGAACCAGATGAGAACCGGCCTGAACCAGTAGAATCCCACCCCTGCCCCCACCAAAATTCTAAGGCCAGGACAGGACCTTTAGGACATAATAGGATTAACCCATCACGATTAGAGGAGTAAAAGGCACAAGGATCACAACATTGCACAACCCCCCTGGAGCATCTCAAATAAATCCCCCCCCCCCCCGGAAACCTACAAGGATCCATCCACTCATTCAGCCATTTTGTCAGCCACCCCAAAAACATTTGCTGCTGTCACTGAAGTTTCTGACATCCAAATAAACAGAGACCTTCTTTCCAACCACCAGCCTCCATTTTATTTTCAGCAAGCATCTTTCTCCTGGATTGGAACCAGACCGGATTTTTCTTCCAACAATTGTGTCATTGACCCAAAGAACTTGAATTAGGGCAAATGCTGAGAGACAGTGGAGGACAGGGGGGCCTGGCATTCTATAGAATTCTGGGCATTGAAGTCCCCCAGCATGGAAGTTACCATGGTCCATGGGGTCAGGAAGAGTCAGACATGACTTAGTGACTGAATAACAATAAGCAATAACAAAAGATCTTCACAATATCTCAATCCCAGCCAAATGGTTGTTCAATCTTTTCTTGGAAACTTCCAGTGATGGAACACCTATAAGTCTGGGAGACAAACTCTTCCGTTGATTAATTGTCCTCACTATCAGGAAATTCCTCCTTATTTCCAGGTTGGTTCTCCCTCTGAGGAGCTTCCATCCATTCCTTCTTGTCCTGTCCTCAGATGCTGTGGAAAGTAAATCAACCCCCTTTTCTCTATGTTAGCCTTTTGCTGGAAGAAATGTTCATCTGGGTTCAGTTCCAAGTGGGGAGAAAGACATTGGAAACATGGAGACTGCTTGGAAGGATGGTTTAATGGTGAAGCAGAACCACCAAGCTACATGTGATTCTGGGTAGCTGACCGCATGGAGTGGAGAGTGAGTGTTATTTGACCTTGAGCTTCCTGTTCCTGTGGCAAGGGTATGTATCCTATTGGCTGCTGCATGTGTAAATCCTAGGAGTTTGTCTGAGATAAGCTTGGTTGAACTCTGCTGGGTGATGTAATGAAGAGGTGTGTTCTGAAAGGGTGTTGGGCAATTCCTATTATGGCTTAATGGCTTTGTCCTGGTTTGGATCTTGAGTGAGGCCTAGTTCTATCACCCTGGAGCTGAAGGCCTTTTGTCTTTTAGATAGGATGGTCCAGTCTTTCTGGGGTTATTAAGAAGCTTTCCAGAGGTTCCAGAGAAGTCTGTGCCCAGTGCACATATGTGCAGGGCTGCTTGAAGGACAGAGCAGCTGCAGCAGCACAGCCAACTCAGGAGTAAGGCTGCAAGGTAATGGCTCCTCCCTCAAGAGATAAAAGCCAGCTGAGAAACTGGAGTTCTTTGCAGGAAGCAAAGAAGTTTTTGCACTCAAGCCTTGGGGACGTTCAGAATACCTTGGAGACTCTTTGTGTTTGAAATCTTTCTTAGTAACTCTATCTAGTATTCTATGCAGCCTTACACCACCTTAGCAAGGCTTATTCTTATCAGAGATAATTAATTTGAAACAGCCTTTTAACCATGAAAAAACAGAATTTGTAAAGAATCATTAAAAGGTTTTGCTGTTACCTCTGTTTCATGTTTGTTTCCTTGGAACAAAGTTTGGGTCAGAACAACTATGGCCCTTTTATGAAACATGGACTTCAACTCTCAGAATTCTTGAACCAAGCATGGCTGACTCCAGGAATTTGGGAAGATGAAGTCCACAAGTCATAAAAGGGCCGTACTTCCCCACCTCTGTTCTAGGGTCTCTGTCCCGATCTAAGTATAGTATATAAAATCATACCTTGCAATGTCCTACCTGTCAATGAATACTTCACCTTCAACTGTAACAACACAAGAGCAAACAATAGACACAAACTCAAGGTTAATCGCACCAAACTTGATTGCAGGAAATACGACTTCAGCAACAGAGTGGTCAATGTCTGGAATACTCTACCTGACTCTGTGGTTTCTTCCCCAAACCTTAAAAACTTTAATCTTAGACTGTCTACTATTGACCTCACCCCTTTCCTAAGAGACCTGTAGGGGACGTGCATAAGCGCACCAATGTGTCCACCATCCCTGTCCTATTGTTTCTTTTATATTTTATTTTTCTTATATGTATCCATGTATTCATAACTATGTTTTTACTTATACCTATTATCTTGTAAGCAATTGACAAATAAATAAATAAAATAAAAGATGATTCAACACTTCCGGATCTGTAAGGCTGATCTCCTCTTCATCGGTAATCTGTTTGAACCCTAATTAGATATCTTTGCCGCTATTAGAAATGGAGTTGGACAGGTTCTACGTAGCTAAGGCATCAATATGTTTGTTTACCAGAGTTTTCTTGAACTATCTTATCCTCACCGGGTCCTTAGCAACTTCTCCAGTGCCATCAAACAAACCGTGCCTCTTTTGAGGGCACTCTTTTGTGTCCTTCTCCCCAAGGAAATATGGATATCTCATAAAGCTTCCGCAGTGACTAACGCAATGAAGGTTACAGCTGAAGGGCCATCTGGAACACTTCCCCAAGTGCATGAGTTATTGCCGTGGAAGCAATCTTGTCAAAACACTGACTCATGTGCTCGCATATTTTGGAGATGTTGTTTGGCATCTCCTCGCATGAACTTGGAGCCTTGATTAAAAGTCATAAGAAATGCCAACTCGGGAAGCCAACTTGGATTTGATGCGCACCAAAGCTAACAAAGGTTAAGGGAGGAGGCTTAAAAATGAGAACCTGAGCTTCAGTGCTCAGTTATCTAATCTACTGTGATGAAAAAAGAGGAAGATGTTTTTATTTGTTTATAACCTGTCTTTATTATTTTTTACAAATAACTTGATATATCCAGCACACTTTCCTCCTCCTCATTTCCCCACAACAACAACTCTGTGAGGTGAGTTGGGCTCAGAGAGAGCGGCTGGCTCAAAATTATCCAGCTGGCTTTCATGGCTAAGACGGGACTTGAATTCACATTCACCTAGTGACTGGCCAAAGTCACCCAGCTAGCTTTCATGCTTAAGGCAAGACTAGAACTCACAGTCTCCTGGTGATTGGCCCAAAATCACCTAACTTGCTTTCATGGCTTGAACTCACAGTCTTCCAATTTCTAGCCTGGTGTCTTAACCCCTAGACCAAACTGGCTCACTTAGGTCACTATCGGTTAGGTGAACCAGATGTAAATTTACCATCCAGTTCGCCCAAACTGATCCATACCGGCTGAATCTCACACCTGGGTATGTGAAGAGGCCTCTATCCTCAGGCATGAAAGCTGGGTGCATGATTTTGGGCCAATCAACAGGAGATTGTGAGTTCTAGTCCTGCCTTAAGTATGAAAGCTGGCTGGGTGACTTTGGGCCAATCACCAGGAGTTTATGAGTTCTAGTCCCACCTTAGGCATGAAAGCTAGCTGGGTGACTTTGAGCCAACCACCAGGAACCTGGGAGTTCTAGTCCTGCCTTAAGTATGAAAGCTGGCTGGGTGACTTTGGGCCAATCACCAGGAGTTTATGAGTTCTAGTCCCACCTTAGGCATGAAAGCTAGCTGGGTGAGTTTGGGCCAGTCTCTCTCTCTCTCTTTCTCTGCCCAGACCACCTCACAGGATTGTTTTTGTGAGGAAATCATGGACACCTTCCCCTCATGGCTGTAAACAATAAATCTAACTATTCATGAAATGATTGCCATGGAACGGTAAGCTTGGGAGATGAAGATTAATACAATTTGTGAGAACAATCAACCAATGGAACAGAAGTTGCCCTCGGAAGTTGTGGGAGCGCCATCACTTGAGACTTTCAAGAAGAGATTGGACTGCCATTTGTCAGAAATGGTGTAGGGTCTCCCGCTTAGGTGGGGGGTTGGACTAGATGACCTACAAGGTCCCTTCCAACTCTGATTATCTGTTCTGTTAACTTCATTTTGCTTAGAGAGATAGTATTGTTTCTCAGTAACAACTAATTAGTGGTGAAGTCCTTTCTCACTTCCTTGATAGGTTTTTTTAATGATCTAGATTCCAAGTGTCTTAAATACTTGAAAACACAATTCCTTCCTTCCTTCCTTCCTCCATCCCTCTCCTCCTTCCTTCCTTCCACTCTTCCATCCTTTCTTTCTTCCTCCCTCCCTCCCTCCTCCCTTCCTTCCTTCCTTCCTTCCTTCCTCCTCTCTCCTTCTCCTCCTTCCTTCCTTCTTTCCATCCTTCTTTCCTTTCTTCCTCCCTCCCCTCCTCTTCTTCCTTCCTCCCTTCCTTCCATCCTTCCTTCCTTTCTTCCTCCCTCCTTCTCTTCCTTCCATCCTACCTTCCTTTCTTCCTCCCTCTTTCCCTTCCTTCCTTCCTTCCTTCCTTCCTTCCTTCCTTCCTTCCTTCCTTCCTTCCTTCCTTCCTTCCTTCCTTCTTCCTCCTCCCCCTCCTCCCCCCCTCCTCCTCCATAGTAACTACATGAGGAATATCCTCCTCCCCTTAAAAATGCAACTAAGTCCCCACAAGATCATATTCCCTGTGTTGCTTGGGCAAAACCTTCCTTCCAATAACAGGCCCTCCCTTTTCAAAGCTGAAGAAAATGAAAGAAATGAAATGCGGCCTTTATCTCCAGTTCAAACTTCAAATTTCTTCCCCTTTATTGTTCGACTAAGGGGTCAGAGGCTAAAGGAAATAAACAATCCAGAAGACAACACTTGAAAGACAGCGAATTTCTCTTGAAACTATCCTCTGTAAAGTTCCTGGCATTGGGAGGTCAGGATCTTTCTGCCATGTTAACCTTTTTGGGCAAATCCACAAGACTTCTCTCTCTCTCTCTCTCTCCTGGGATCCTCTTGTAAGACAGGCTGGAAGAAAGAAATTTGTCTGTAGCTAAAATATATTTCCCAAGCAAGCAGAGAGAAGTAGTGATGATCAGAGGTACAAATGGAATGATTCCAAGAAACTTTATAACGGGGTCTGAGGATCGGCTGGGATTTGATTCAAACTGCTAATTCAGCTCAAACCATCCCTCCAATCCATCCTGAGAGTTGGGCCTGGTCAAAAGTATAAACTACAGCTTTATAATGCCTTGGTAAGACCACACTTGGAAAATTGCATCCAGTTTTGGTCGCCGCGGTATAAAAAAAGATGTTGAAACTAAAGAGCACAGAGAAGAACAACCAAGATGATTAGGGGACTGGAGGCTAAAGTATATGAAGAACAGTTGCAGGAATTGGGCATGTCTAGTCTAATTTAGTATCCTATGACTATCGCTAAGTGTTGTATCTCATGATTCAGGATGAATGTATTTATGAAGACCGTGATTTATCACTTATATTTTTTATGTACACTGAGAGCTTATGCACTGAAGATAAATTCCTTGTGTGTCCAATCACATCTGGCCAATAAAGAATTCTATTCTATTCTATTCTATTCTATTCTATTCTATTCTATTCTATTCTATTCTACTCTACTCTACTCTACTCTACTCTACTCTAGCAGTGATCCCCTTAACAACCATGGCACAGCACACACACACACACATACACACACACATCTATGCCCCTTTTTGCCTTTTGGGCCTCAGGGAAGTCTCCTGGGAGAAGCAGTAAGATAGCAAAGGGGATCCCAAGACAGCTGATTGTCAGAACAGCTGATGGGAGGGAAAAAAAGGAGAAATACGGTTCGGCTGAACCAGTAGCTGATTTTTTTTTTACTACCAGTTCAGCCGAATGGTAGCATTTTTTACTACCAATTCACCCGAACTGGGCCGAACTGGTAGAATACCACCACTGATTCCATTCCATTCCATTCCATTCCATCCTATTCTGAGCAAAAGAAGGACTAGGAGTGACATGATAGCAGTCTTCCAATATTTGAGGGGCTGCCGTAAGGAAGAGGGGGGGGTCACCCTATTTTCCAAAGCACCAGAGGGCAGGATGGGAACTAATCAAGGAGAGATCCAACCTAGAACTAAGGAGAAATTTGCAGACAGTAAGAACAATTAATCAGTGGCAGAGCTTGCCTTCAGAAGTTGTGGGTGCTCCATCACTGGAGGCTTTTAAGAAGGGTTTTTGGATAGCCACTTGTGTGAAATGGTATGCGGTTTCCTGCCTGAACAGGGGGTTGGACTAGAAAACCTCCGATGTCCCTTCCAATGCTGTTATTCGGCTAACAAAAACTGAATCCAACTTTCCACGCGGCCTCCTCAAGCCGCAGAGTCTTCTAACTGCATGTAATTGTTGCTTGTCCAGTTACGCTCAGCTCCTTTCCCTGTTTGCCCGGTGGTGAATATTAAATTGCAAGTGCCTTGGGACAAAAGCTCATCTTATTCTGTGTCTTTCAGCGTAGAGACATGTAGACAAAAAGAGAGGGATTTACTTGACAGGCATAAAAATTGCTGGATCGTTGACAGAAAGGCAGTGCAGAGAGCAGACAGGAGGAAACTAGCCAAGATCACTGATGAAATCTTACTTTGTTCACGCCAAGAGGTTTACTTTTACCAAAGGGTTGCAGAAGGTAGAAGAGATTAACATTCATCCCTAAGCAAGTCTGAGCCACTCTTGGCTGGGCTTTCCCACCCGGGGTAGAGCTGTAAGTGGAGCCAAGTCCCTCCTGATCTTGCCCTCGATCTTCTGATCTCATGCTAGTTGTGAGTTCGGGAAACACACCCAACACCCCAAGTTGGAGACCTGCTTCGGGGGAAATGCGAGCTCTTCAAAGCAGACCGAGATTGCTTCTCCAGAAACAGCCACCCCTATTTGGGTTCCGTTTCAGCTTGTTTCATTCCGCCCATAAAAAGAACAAAACAGCCCCCAGAATGCCAGTTCAAGACTCTTATAGCATCTCTGGCTTGGCCTGAAGCGGCGGTGCGCTGAACGATATATCTTCTCTCTAAGCCGGGGGTTTGTCAATTGCAGCAGTGTTGAGCTGCATGGACTTCAACTCCCAGAATTCTCCAGCTAACCTTGAGAGGGAGGGAGGGGGGAAGGAGAGAGGGAGGAGCAGAAGAAAGAAAGAAAGAAAGAAGGAAGGAAGGAAGGAAGGAAGGAAGGAAGGAAGGAAAGAAAGAAAGAAAGAAAGAAAGAAAGAAAGAAAGAAAGAAAGAAAGAAAGAAAGAAAGAAAGAAAGAAAGAAAGAAAGAAAGAAAGAAAGAAAGAAAGAGGAAGGAGTAGAGAAAGAAAGAACAAAAGAAAGAAAGACAGGAAGAAAGGAAAGAAAGAGAGACAGAGATAGAGAAAAAGAAAGAAGAGAAGGAAGGAAGGAAGGAAGGAAGGAAGGAAGGAAGGAAGGAAGGAAGGAAGGAAGGAAGGAAGAAAGGAGCAGAAGAAAGAAAAAGGAAGAGGGAGGAAGGAAGACCAAGGAAGGAAGGGAAAAAGGAAAGAAAGAGAGACAGAGAAAGAAAGAGGAAAAGAAGGAAGAAAGGAGCAGAATAAAGAAAGAAACAAAGAAAGAAAGAAACAAAGAAAGAGGAAGGAAGGAAGACAAAGGGAGGAAGAAAAGAAAGAAAGAAAGAAAGAAAGAAAGAAAGAAAGGAGGGAGGGAGGGAGGAAAGAAGGAAGAAAGAAGAAAGATAGAATTTCTAAATTTTTAGAAGAAAAATCGAAATATTTCTAAATTTCTCTTTATTTCTAAGTTGGATCTCTCCTTAACAAACTTCCACCTATTATTTCTTGTCCTGCACTGAGGTGTTGTGGAGAACAACAGTAACTGCTCAACGTTGGAAGCTCCCTATTCCAGGAGGGGTCTGAGAGGCTCATGGACTATAATCTCTCGATTTAGTTTGTGCATTGTGGAGGATGGGATTAGGGCATCCTCAAGGGTATTGTCTGTAATTACTCCTAGAATTCCACAGCTGGAGGATTAATCCTCATCCCTCAGGCTGTGGAATTCTGGGAGTTGAAGTCTTCAGGTCACTATGTGAGAGGCTAAAGGTCCTGTTGGAAAAAATATCCTTCCGGGTTCACTTCCAAGTGGGGGAAAAGACACTGGAATCATGGAAGTTGCTTGGAAAGAAGGTTTAATGGTGGACAGGACCAGGTGGCTTGGAGCTCTTGAGCAAAGAAAAGGGAAGAGATGCTTTGAGTCCCTGAATTTTATGCCCTCTGTTGGGCTTTGAACTTCCTGGAGCACAGGAAGAGTATCCTGATTGGCTGCTGTCAGAGGTCATAGTTAGCTTTGTAAGTTGCCTGTGTGCTAAGTTTGGCTGAAACTTGGCGAGTGGTGCAATGAAGGGCAATTCAATGGCTCTGCCTAAAGGAGGTAGATCTTTGTTATGTAGAATAGACTAGCCCAGGCCTTAATGGCCCATTAACAAAGGTGTGGGGGGGAGGGGCTGAGTTTTTGCCTCTCTGAATTTCTACTTCTCTTTTAGGGGAAATATTCTGTCCTTTTAGTATATCCTAAAATATTTCATTTCCCTAGGAGAGGGGTGGGTGTTGTGGTTCGCTGGCAGCCGGTGCTGATGGCAGCAAAATCAGACAGTGGGGAAGAACGGGGACCAGTCTGGGAATCTGGAGAGGACTTGGATGAGGGTCCTGCATCTGATGCAGAGATGGGGCCAGGACCATCTGGGAGTAGGGTGCTGCCTCCGGAGTCTGGCAGCAAGGCAGAAGAACAAGGGGAGCCTGTTCCCAGTGTGTGTGTGCAAAGAGCTGCCAGAAGGCAAGAGCAGCTAAGACAAAAGAGGCAACTCAGGAGGTGATAGGCCCTCCCCTAAGGTATAAAGGAAGTGCAAAGGTAAAGAAACCTTTGCAGGAAGCAAAGTCATTCACTCTGTTCAGATTCAACCTTGAAGCTCTGTGTGGACTCTGTACTTCAGTTGGTTTATTGTAATTAATTTGGCACTTTAATTGTTGGCAGCAATTCAAAGGAGAGAAAGGTGGGTGCTTATCCCGAGGGACTCTTTGGGACTCATTACGGGCTGGGAATGAACATAATTCCCAGCGTTGAAATAAAACAAGGGTTGTTTTACCTAAGTGTGTGCTTAATTATGGTCTCAGGAAGCCTTGGTCAGAACAGGGGGTTTGAACTTCCAACAGTCCCTAAATTGCTCCAGCCTCCTTTGAACACTGCTTAGGTTGCCATCTATCTCCTCCATTTGAGGGCATCAAAGTCCATTGTGTGCTGGAGAAGGAACACAACTCCCTATTAAACGCCCTCTCTCTTTGAAGGGCCAGTTCTATGGGGAAGGGCGGGGGGGGCAGGCAATGAGTCAAAAACTGCCTCTTATATCAAAATGGAGGAACCAGGAGTGGGTGGGTAGCCAAACTCTTTTTAATTACTGCCCCCCCAAAAAAAACACAAAAAACCCCACACCAACCCTTTGAGGAACTATTTGCAAACCTCAATAATTTTCCTACTGCCCACAGGGATGGTTAAATACTTCTCTCTAATTAGTTGGGTTCAAGAAGGCATCCGCAATCTGTGTTGTTGGAAGGACATTCCTCTCCTCGGGAGCTTTGATTGGCATTTCCCAAAATTGGGAACTCAAGGAGAGGAATCTCCATGCAGGGACTCCAATCCCAGAAGCCCCTCTCTAACAAAATGAAATTCAGTGTAGAGGAAAAGGTAAAGTTTTACACTTAGGCAAGAAAAACCCAAAGGACACATATAGACTGGGTGAAACCAGGCTCAGTAGCAGGAACTGGGAGAGGGATCTTGGAGTTTTAATGGACAACCAGCTAAATAGGAGCCAGCCGTGTGCAGCAGCAGCCAAAAAAGCCAATGCAATCCTATGTTGCATTAACAGAGGGATGCAATCAAGATCAAGTGAGGTACTAATACCACTCTATAATGCCTTAGTAAGACCACACCTAGAGTACTGCATCCAGTTTTGGTCTATACTATAAATTAGATGTTGAGACTCTAGAAAAAGTGCAGAGAAGAGCAACCAGGATGATTAGGGGACTACAACATATGAAGAATGGCTGCAGGAACTGGGCCTGGCTAGTCTAGTGAAGAGAAGGACCAGGGGAGACACGATAGCAGTCTTCCAATACTTAAGGGGCTGCCACAGAGAGGAGGAAGGGGTCAAGCTATTCTCCAAAGGACCTGAAGGCACGATAAGGAAAAATAGATGGAAACTGAACAAGGAGAGATTCAACCTAGAAATAAGGAGAAATTTTCTCACGGTGAGAACAATCAACCCCTGGAACAGAAGTTGCCTTTAGAAGTTATGGGAGCTTCATCACTTGAGACTTTCAAGAGGAGACTGGACTGCCATCTGTCAGAAATGGTGTAGGATGTCCTGCTTGTGCAGGGGGTTGGACTAGATGACCTACAAGGTTCCTTCCAACTCTGTTAATCTGAGAAGCTTTTTGAAGCATTGCAAGGACCTATTGAGACTTGGACAGCAGTCTTCATACCATCCAAGGTAAAATGGTATATAGGCAGTCTTCCACTTACAACAGTTCATTTAGTGACCGCTCAAAGTTGCAGTGGCATTGAAAAAAGGGACTTATGACCATTTTTCACAGTTATGACCTTTGCAGCATCCCCAGGGTCTCGTGACCCCCTTTTGCAACCTTCAGACCAGCAAAATCAATGGGGAAGCCAGATTCCATGAACAGCCATGTTACTAGTTTAACAATGGCAATGATTCACTGAGCAACCGTGGCAAGCACGGTTGTAAATTGGGGCAAAACATACTTAACAAATGCCTTGCTTAGCGAAGAAAATTTTGGTGCTCAGCTATGGCTGGAAGGATTTTGGATCATATTCCTTGTGAAAATAAATACCCAGTTTCCAGCATGGTGATAATGACTGACATCATAAAGAGCTATTGGATTGGGGTGTAGTCTTCGGGAAATAGTACAGGTTTCCGACCTACCGCTATTCATTCAACGACTTTTCAAAATTACGGTGGTGCTGAATGACCCTTACTCGAAATTATGGCTGCTGCACTCCTTGGTTTGCATGGACAAAATTCAGGCACTTGCCAATCTGTCCATCCTTACCACAAATCACTTGGATCTCCTTGTTCTCCTCCCTTCTCTTCTTCTCTCCTCCCCCTCCTCCGCCTTTTCTTCCTCTCCTCCCCTTCTCCTCCTCTTCCTCTCCTCTTCTCCCCTCCTCCTCCTCCTCCTTCTCCCCTCCTTCTCCTCTCCTCTTTTCTCCTTCCTTCTTCCTTCCTCTTCCTTCTCGTCTTCCTCTCCTCCTCCTCTGCTTTCCCCCTCTCCCCCACCCCTCCCCCTCCTTCTCCTCCTCCCCTCCTTCCCCCTCCAGCATCACCTCCTCCTCCTCCTGTTCCTCCTTACTCCTTCCACCTCTTCCCCCCTCCTCCTGGAAGAAAAAAAATGCATTTCCCTGCGTTTCTCCTGCCCCATCAGTTGCTCCTTATTAAACTCTTAGAGAAGATACACGGAGTTCTTTTGTCTTGTCCAACAGGCGAGGGAACTTTCCTTCCACACTGATTTTATTTATTTATTTATTTGTAATATTTATATACCGCCCTTCTCCCGAAGGACTCAGGACTGGTGCACAGCCAATCACAAACCCCAGTACGCTATACAAAAGTTAAAAACAAATTAAATAATTTAGGCTGTCTAAAAATTATGCCTGGATTCTTCCACTAATGATAATTTGTGTTCTCATCATATTGCACTTATGGCGGAACTGTACATCTTAAGTGGCAGAGCGGCACGTTCTCTGGTAGATCCGTTCCATCCTGCTGCTAAGGTTCTGGCATCCGATTCCTACCAGGGATGCCAATCCCTGCATCAGCTGGTATTTGCTATCCCCAAAAATATCACTTCATCCAACTGCTGGCATGTCAAACTGAAGACAAGTTTCTTATCTAAGGACAGAAACACAGATTTGCAAACCTCAGGAACAAGGGGCTCTTTCTTTTTCACTTACATCTGGCTGGACACATTTTAAGCGGCTTGCACAAGTCTTCTTAACACAGCGTGATCGGATTGCCACATCCCACGCAAGTTGGAAAAGACCACCAAATTGGGTCGTTGTCGGGGGTGGGATTCTACAGGTTTGCACCTATTTCCTAGAACCGGTTGTTAACGTTCTAAGCAGTTCGGAGAACCGGGGTTGTTAGAAGAAATTCCTGGCCTAATCCTGTAAGGAAAGCAGGAAGGAAACATTCTGGTGTTGCTTACAGAAACTGCCTCTCCATTAACACATTAATCCATAGTTACGAGAAGCCAGGCGAGGAGATGCATGCCTCGATGTGAGTGATGTTGAGTTGGCCACGCCCAGCCAGTTACATGACCACCAAGTTATGCCTACCAACTAAGCCACGCCCACAGAACCAGTGGTTAAAGAAATTGAATCCCACCCCTGGTTGTTGTGCTTCTCTTTGGGGATGAAAATCACACCACTAGAATATCATTGGGGGGCGGGAGGGCAACGCTGTATTTCCAGGGGTGAGATGCTGCCGGTATAACAACCTGGTTTGGTGATTGTTTACTTCACCCCATAATCCCTTGCAGGGTGGAGACTGGGCAACTGAATGGAACTAGCAGAGAATTTACTGGCCCGATGCCTTTCCTGTCGCCAGTCCAGAGTTTTGTTCAATTGATACATTCTCATTGTGCCCAGAGAGAGAAATATTCTGCCTCTACTTAGGATCAAACTCATAGCCTCATGATTGTGAGGCAGGAACTCCACCTCTAGGCCACCACACTACTCTACCCGATGCCCCTAAATGAACTGGTTGTAAGCCAAGGACCCCTTGTGCAGAATGTACTTAGGAAACAGTGTAATTATTTTCAGCTCTGCTTTCTTTTCCTTTTTTCTTATTTCTATTTGTTGCTTAAGAGTTCCCCCACCCCCCACCCCCAACTATCGCTTACTGCAAAATAGAATAGAATTATGGGATGTCATTGTTATTTAGAACGTTTATATATCACTCATTCCCCTCATGGCGCTGGAGAATCTCATGGGGATTGTGCTAATAACTGGTTTTTTTTATTAATCCAAATGTCCTGTTAATGAAATTATAGTAAAATCAAATAACCGTTTTGGCAAAGCAGTGTCTGCTGCTTTGCCCTAATGCAGCTAATGAACTGCTCTGAATTAACTCTACGTGGTGTTCAACAGAAGCTTGGGAGAAAAATATTGGTGTATCTCTGGGTTCCTCTCCCCTTGAAGTTTGAATAAACATAAACAGCTAAATGCCATATCCTTGACATTGGATTTCTTTTTTAAAAGAAGTCTTTGTTGCTGCAGGTCTTTGATGGACCCTCAATTTTTATTATTTTATTCAATTACAATTATTCCATGCTGTGCCTTCTACAGGGGTCAAATACATTGTGATGACCCTAAGGGGCATGGCACAAAAGCAACAAAGTCACAAAAGGAGGTAAAGTCCCTTTAATTCCTCCAACTTGGCCCCCAATGTCGAGTTATCCTCGGCTGGAGAAAAAACCCTCCCAAGAACAGTTTTTAAAGGGAAGAAATTCCATCTGAACCCAAAGTAAATATAGATTAAACATAAAAAACAACACAAATCACAAAGCTGTTTAACAGATTTTTGTTTAATTTCCTAAGGAAATAGACTAAACAAAAGTCCCAAAAGTGCTTTTTTTCAAGAGGCAACTGGGCTTTCTGGATTTTTCTTTTAAAGACATTTCGCTTCTCATCCAAGAAGCTTCTTCAGCTCTGATTGAATGGTGGGGAATGGAAGGATTGATACCCCTTGCAAACAGCTGGTCATTTGCATCCCTTTAGAGAGTTGTTGAGGTCACCTGGACGTTTATCTGTGTCCTCAGGCTCACCTCTTCATCCTACACTCAGGCTACAGATATTTGCCACTATCGCAGATATTATATTATAAATAGAATAGAATAGAATTCTTTATTGGCCAAGTGTGATTGGACATACAAGGAATTTGTCTTGGTGCAAATGCTCTCAGTGTACATAAAAGAAAAAAATACATTCGTCAAGAGTCAAGAAACATCAGGTACAACACTTAATCATAGTCGTAGGGCAATAGTACTAGGAAACAGTCAATATAAATGATTTTGTTCGCAACAGAATACCCTACACCATCAGAGTTGAGATTCTAGGCTTAGACAACTTTGAACTACGCTGGCTAAGATTGGACTTAAGCATAGTACATAAAATCATATGTTATAACATTTTACCAGTTAATGAATATTTCAGCTTTAACCACAACACCACAGGAGCACACAACAGATATAAACTTAATGTAAACCACTCCAAACTTGATTGCAGGAAGTACGATTTCAACAACAGAGTGGTCAAGGTCTGGAACTCACTACCTGATTCTCTTGTCACCTGCTCAAACCCCCACTCCTTTACCCTCAAACTAACCTCTATTGACCTCACCCTACTCCTAAGAGGTCTGTAAGGGGTGTGCATAAGCGCACAATCGTGCCTACTGCCCCTGTCCTATTGTCCCCAATTATTAGTTCCTATTTCTTATATTTAAACTTATGTTTATTCTTATTTCTATTACATTGTAAGCATTTAACAAAATAAAATAAAATAAATAAATCATAAGGATACAAGCGACAAAGTTACAGTCATACAGTCACAAATGGGAGGGGATAGGTGATAAGGAGTGATGAGAAGATTAATAGCAATAGTAGTGCAAACTTAGTAAACAGTGTTTGAGGGAATTATTTGTTTAGCAGAGTGATGGCTTTCGGGAAAAAAACTGTTCTTGTGTCTAGTTGTTCTGGTGTGCAATGCTCTATAGTGTTGTTTTGAGGGAAGGAATTGAAACAGTTTATGTCTGGGATATGAGGGATCAGTAAATATTTTCACAGCCCTCTTTTTGACTTGTGCAGTATACAGGTCCTCCATGGAAGGCAGGTTGTAGTAATTGTTTTTTCTGCAGTCCTAATTACTCTCTGAAGTCTGTGTCTGTCTTGTTGGGTTGCAGAACTAATACAATATATATTATAAATAATATGATAAAGAATCATGGAAGCCTGAATTCAGGCTGAATTTCTTCCTAACCCTTCCTGCCATTTGGGGCAAAACTGACTTTTTGGAGGGAGTAATATGTCTACCGTATATTTTGTTCAAGTCTATCTCCATATTCCATACTTTTCTGCATCAAGGTTCTATGAAACATAAGTCAAAAACCCCTGATTTAAGTCATGTTAAGTTTCATATTTGTTAAATTGCTCTCTTCTCCCAGTTGAACCAAAAACAAAGTTAAAAGTCTGAACTATGGAGATTTCTTTCTATTTTAACTCCTGAAGGACTCACTTAGGAAGTACTTTCGAAGATTAACATTCCCGCACACTGGATATTGCCTCCTTCAAGGACTGCAAACAAAAAACCAAAAAAAAACACCCCACAACCCTCTACTGGAGAAGATATCTTTGTCCCACATGTCTCAGTCATGACAGGTGTGGAGTAGAAAACAAACAGCCACCGTTAGCAACTCTGGAGCAAACGGTGGTATCTTTGCACACAGCCCCGAGAATGTGAATAAAACGAACCACAAAATTACTGATGCAAATCTGGACTTGTCTGTATGAATAATAAACATGCCGTAAGGCTGTATCTTTCCACCCACTTTCCAAGAGCCCGAGATAGGATCGAACTAATTGTTCCATAAATTAAGGAACTGGTAATAACTAAAACAAAAAAGAGCCTTTGTAATTTTCTGATTCGTATCTTTAATCAATTGCAACACGCTGCAATCGAGTTTGCAGCTCGGTTTCCTAATTCTTCGCCAAAAAGCAATCACTTCACCAGCTTCAACAGACATGGTACCGTACTGTTGAATTTTTTTAAAATGGACTTTTATGGTGGCTTTTCCAGGATCTGAGGCATGTCAGCTAAACTGGGGTCCCCAACCTTTTGGATCTCATGGACCACCAAACTCAGAATTTTATATCCCGTGGACCACTAATATGAATTTTCCTACCTGATTGATCATTCTTTATTTGGGATCACAGGATACCGTCTCCAGCTCCGTTCTTGGGGGGGTGGGGGGTGGTAGAGAGAGAGAGACTTTTGGCTTCATGCAAGGAAAGCAGCAGAAGTCTTTCTTTCTCTCCCCCAAACTCTGCCAGAAATGAGTCTTTGCTGGCACAGCCTCTTGGAGAAGGAGGCCTTGCAGGGTCCCAAAGACTTATTTCTGGTGGAATTTGAGGGAGAGAAAGAAAGACTTTTGCTGCTTTCCTTGGGTGCAGCCAAATGTAGAAGAAGTGGAAAGAAGCAGCCAAAAGTAAAAGAAGAAAGAAGTAGAAAGAAGCAGCGGACCACCAGTGGTCCCTGGACCACAGATTGGCAACCACTGAGCTAAACAGAAATGTAACTGAGTACCACGCCAGGACTTTAATGAAGAGAGAAAAGGTTTTCTGTTACAAAAAGTTGCAACGTTGCAACACTTTCATATCACATTCGTGCTTGGCACACTGCATCCACAGAGGGGTAGCATCAAGACCATGAGACGTAACAATGCCACTTTATAGTGGTGGTCCTTGGGTTATGACCACTAATGAGCTCACCATTTTGGTTGTTAAACAAGAGAGTTGTTAAAGTGAGTTTTGCCCCATTTTACGGCCTTTTTTGTTATAGCTGTTAAGTGAATCACTGCAATTGTTAAGTGAGCAATCCGGTTGTCCTGCCCTGATTTCTCTTCTGCTTGCAACTATCCACAGTTAAACAGGAGCAGTCCTGCCCATTGTCCCAATACGGGTAGTCCTCACTTTACAACCAAAATTGAGCCCAAAATTTCTGATGCTAAGCGAAACATTTGTTAATTTGTTAAAATTTGCCCCGTTTTACGACTTTTCTTGTTATAGTTGTTAAGTGAGTAATGAGTGATTAAGTTAGTCTGGCTTCCCCATTGACTTTGCATATCAGAAGTTCGCAAAAGGGGATCACATGACCCCAAGACACTGCAATTGTCATAAATGTGAGTCAATTGTCAAGTGTCTGAATTTTGATCACATGACCATGGAGATACTGCAATGGTCCTAAGTGTGGAAAACGGCCATAAGTCACTTCTTTCAGTGTTTTTGCAACTGCAGATGGTCATTAAACAAATTGCTGTAAGTTGAAGACTCCCCAAACCATAGTGGCAAGGATATTCTTGGAATACTACATTCAGTTGTGGTTGTTCTGACCCAGGCTTCCTAAACCGTAATCATGCACAAGCTTATTTTAAAAGCAAAACTTATTTCATTGCAATGCTGGGAATTGATTTCATTCCCAGCTGGAATTCATCTCAAACAGTCTCCCAAGGTAACCACCCACCTTTTTTTCTGTGAAGTGCTGCCAAAAAGAGAAATATCAAATGACTAGAAAAGAAACCAATGAAAAAAACCAACCGAAATACAAATCACTTCCAGAATGACTCTGAACTGATGGAATGACTTTGCTTCCTGCAAAGGTTTCGTCCTCTTGGCCTGAGTTTTAATCCCTTATGGGAGGGGCAATCACCTCGCAGACTTACTCCAGAATGGCCCCTTCTGTTTTAGCTGCTCTTGCCTTCTAGCAGCTCTGCGCATAACCGCACTGGGAATAGGCTCCCTTTGGTCCTCTGCCTCACTGCTGCCAGACTCCGAAGACTTCGAAAGCAGCACCCCACTCCCAGATGGTCCTGGCCCCATCTCTGCAACGGATGCAGAACCCTCGTCTGAGTCCTCTCCAGACTCCCTGACTGGTCCCCGTTCTTCCTCACTGTCCAATTCTGCTACCATCTGCACCGGTTGCCAGTGAACCACAACAGTGGTCACCACAACACACAAAAAATGATGCTGTGATTCTTAAAAAGAATGCAGAGAAGAGCCACAGAGATGATTGGGGCCTTGGTGGTGCCGGCTGTTCATCATCTAGCACTTAGTGTAAGCTGCCTGCAATTAGTGCAGGTTCGAATCCCACCAGGCTCAAGGTTGACTCAGCCTTCCATCCGCTCGGGGTAGGTAAAATGAGGACCCAAGATTGTTGGGGGCAATAAAAATGCCACTTGAGGGGGGGCCAAAAGCCCTACTAATAAGCAGGCATATACAATGGAATGAAGGCTATTGCCGAGCAATTAACATGGTGCTCCTTAGACTGTAAGCCACCCTGAGTCTCCGGAGAAGGGCGGCATATAAATGTAAATAAAAATAAATAGAAAATAAAATAAATGATTAGGGGGCTGGAGGCTGAAACTAGTTACCCCAAAGGTGCTTTTTCAAAGGGCAACTGGACTTTTTTTTCCCTTGAAGACGTTTCATCTAAGAAGCTTCATCAGTTCTGATTGAATGGTAGAAGAATAAATCCTTCCATCCTCCACCATTCAGTCAGAACTGGAGGAAGCTTCTTGGATGAGAAGCGAAATGTCTTCAAAGAAAAAAAATGAAAGTCCAGTTGCCTCTTGAAAAAAGCCCCTTTGGGGTAACCATGACCGGGAGGACTGAGAATCTCCACTAAACACTAAAGCTAGTTAATAGCTGCCAGTTGCCAAGGGCCCGAATTTTGATCACGTGACCCTGCTGCAATGGCCATAAGTGTGAAAAATGGTCACAGTGCCGTTGTAACTTCAAATATTCTACAAAGGGGATGGTTGTAAGTCGAGGATTACCTGTACAGCATTATATGCTGCTGTCAATTGGAAACATCTTTGCATTTTCATTTTGAACCAGGGATGGGATGCTATCGGTTCTGCCTGGCTCTATAGAACCGGTAGCTCTGAAGAGCAGCAGTCACTGAACCGGTTCTGTGTTTGCTGCTGTTTGGCCCACCTGCCCACCCGGGCTCTTATCTGTCCTTTATTTCCTGCTTTTTCAACCTCAGCGGCTTTTTTAATAACGTAGTTTGGACTGTTTCACAACATTAGTCATTCAAATGTTTGTGGCTCTGTGGAGCTTGTAAATTCTCTATTTCTTTCTTTCTTTCCTCTGTTGACAGACACGATCGCCTAGATTTACCTTATTTATTTCCTGATGCCAACCATCGGTTTCAATCCAGCCCCTCCGAATCTATGATTGCAGTAGTCTGCAGATCACATGATTTTTCCTACTTGCCTACCAAGCCACGCCCACAGAACCAGTAGTAAAAAAAAATTTGAATCCCACCACTGGCTCCCAAGCTTCCTAGCCATCCTTTGGAGGACAATAATTTGGAAAAGACAGTTTTAAGCCTGAAACAGACTAAAATTCAGATGAGGGGTTCTTGGTACTCTCTGAGCTTCTTTGTTTTCTTGCGGACGTTTCATTACCCAACAAGGTAACGTCATCAGTGCTAGAAGGGACTGGGGTTTGCTTTTCGTTTATATACTGTGCACTGTATGTAAATGCTCTTAGCCCCAGTGATGTTACCTAGTTAAGGGTAATGAAACATCTGCAAGAAAACAAGCTAGCTCAGAGACCACCAAGGACCCTTCATTTCAACCCCGACCTACAAATATTCTATTGGTAACAGTCAGATCTGTGCTTCCACTCCTTCTTCATTCCAGCTGTTAAATAATGGATTTTGCTTCTACTCTGCCATTTAGTCCAAGATAAGACCCACAAGGCTGCTGGTGGCATAATAAAACTCCACCACACAACCCCCAAAACTCAATAAATACCAATAAAAATCCAGTAAATTACAAGGCATTAGAGCTCATTAGCTCTCATATGAATGGGATGCATTAATCAGGAAAACGCTGCCGATTGAATTTCTATCCATTCTGCTGCCACTAAAAATAGAGTCGTGATTCCCAAAAAGGAATAATCAGTTACTTCTTAGCTATCATTATCCGTTTTCTGTTCTGGTCTACCTACTGCAAGACTCAAGGATCCCTAGTGATTCCTCTATTTTTTATTTATTTATTTATTTATTTCATTTTATTTGGTTTGTCAATTGCTTACAAGATAATAGGTATAAGTAAAAACATAGTTATGAATGCATGCATACATATAAGAAAAATAAAAGAAACAATAGGACAGGGACAGTAGGCACGTTGGTACGCTTATGCACGCCCCCTAAGACCTCTTAGGAAAGGGGTGAGGTCAATAGTAGACAGTCTAAGGTTGAAGTTTTTGGGGTTTGGGAAAGAAACCACAGAGTCAGGTAGAGTATTCCAGACATTGACCACTTTGTTGCTGAAGTCGTATTTCCTGCAATCAAGTTTGGTGCGATTAACCTTGAGTTTGTATCTATTGTGTGCTCTTGGGTTGTTATGGTTGAAGCTGATGTATTCATTGACAGATAGGACATTGCAATGTATGATTTTATATACTATACTTAGATCGGACTGAAGGCGGCATAATTCAAGGTTTTCTAGGTCTAGAATTTCGAGTCCGGTGGCATAAGGTATTCTGCAACGAGTAGAGGAGTGGAGAACTCTTCTTGTGAAATATTTCTGGACTTTCTCAACTGTGTTAATATCAGATACATAATGTGGGTTCCAGACTGGTGAGCTGTATTTGAGTGTTGGTCTAGCAAATGGTTTGTATGCTCTAGTAAGTAGTGTGATGTTATCAGAGAAAAAGCTATGTAGGATTAGGTTAACAACTCTTAATGCCTTTTTGGCTATGTAGTTACAGTGGGCTCTAGCACTTAGATCACTATCTATCTATCTATCTATCTATCTATCTATCTATCTATCTATCTATCTATCTATCTATCTATCTATCATCTATCATCTATCTATCTATCTATCTATCTATCTATCTATCTATCATCTATCATCTATCTATCTATCTATCATCTATCATCTATCTATCTATCTATCTATCTATCTATCTATCTATCTATCTATCTATCTATCTATCATCTATCTATCATCTATCTATCTATCTATCTATCTATCTATCTATCTATCTATCTATCTATCTATCTCTAGCACTTAGATCAATATTACTATTGGCTGAGTCTTAGATACATGCACAGGCTCCTCAGGGGCCTCTTCATCACTGCTGCCAGCCTCCACAATCTCCGAAGGCAGCACTCCACTCCCTGATGGTCCTGGCCCCATCCCTGCCTCACACGCAGGCCCCGCATCTGAATTCTTACTTTCTGAAACCTCAGCCGTCTGCACCTGCTGCAGGCAAACCACAACAGCTGTGTTATGCTATGCTATGCCATGCTATGCTATGCTTTGCCATGCCATGCCATGCCATGCCATGCCATGCTATGCTATTCTTGAACAACTCCCCTCCAATTGTAAGTATTTCTTCCTTGGACAAGGTTCAAGGGCAACGCCCAGGAATTTGACGATTAAAAGGGGTGACTTGTAGGGGGAGTCACTTTCCATTGGCCCTGAACTTCTGCCAACCCTTGAGCTACCAGCCCCAACTGAAGACGGTAACACTTGTTTCTGAAACTCTAAACAGCTTCAAAACTCCAACTTATGAACTGTGATCAGTTGTGCTGGCTCAGTTCTCCTCAGAGACTGTGACTCGGCGCATTGGCTATGAACAGAGGCTTCTCCGGAACAATGCTTCAGCTACAAAGTTCTCCCCCAAGAGAGATTCAATTGTCCCTCACTTTGTCTTCTTCCAGAGAGCAGCCCTGAAAGCCCCGTTTCCCCAGGCATTTATGGAACGACACATCCTTCAGATATATTGGCATGGTTTTTCTTTCCTTTTTAAAATGTTTGCATTTGTTCATTTTTTTTTCTAAACGTTGCGGATTTTCTCTTAATTGCTGCATTTTAATAGGGCTGCCGGATGCTTCTCCTGTGAAGGAGAAAAGAGGCATTGGGTGATTTAGGAGCACTGATGTGCTTCTTGTGTGTGGCTCTTCAAAGCAGATGTTAGGCAAACCTGGGAAAATGCATGTTTGTTTGCAGCCAGATGCTGCGGTTCATCCCCTGTGCTCTGAATCACAATTTCCCCTTGAAATGGGAGGCTATGTCCTTTATAAATGCCCTTCCCCTCTTCGCTAAACTGCTCTGAGCCCCTGTAGGAAGTACAGCAACATAGAATATCAATCAATTGATCAATTTTAAGAGCCGAGCATGGGAATATTCCCCAGAAAGAAAGAAAGAAAGAAAGAAAGAAAGAAAGAAAGAAAGAAAGAAAGAAAGAAAGAAAGAAAGAAAGAAAGAAAGAAAGAAAGAAAGAAAGAAAGAAAGAGAGAGAGAGAGAGATATATATATACAGACAGACAGACAGACAGACAGACAGACAGACAGACAGACAGACAGACAGACAGACAGACAGACAGATAGATAGATAGATAGAGGTAGAGGTAGATAGATAGAGATAGATAGATAGATAGATAGATAGATAGATAGATAGATAGATAGATAGATAGATAGATGGATAGACAGATAGATATAGACATAAATATAGATATGCTCCCATGAATTGATTTATTCGGAGGGAGGTGTAATTCTTTTTTTAAATAAATGTTATTAAAATAAAAAAATAAAAAACCCAACACAAAGTAATACAAAATGAAGGGGAAAGAGAGGGGGAGGGAGGAGGGGAAGGAAGGGGAAGGAAAGAAGGAATAAGGAGGAGGAAGGGAGGGAGAGAAGGCAGGCAGGCAGGAAGGAAGGAGAGAGGAAGGAAGAAAGGAATGGGGGAGAGAGTGAAGAAGGAAGGAAGAATAGAAGGAAGGAAGGGGGAGGAGGGGGGAAGGATAGAGGAAGGAAGGAAGGTAGGAGGGAGGGAAGGAAGGAGGGAAGGAAGGAGAGAGGAAAGAAGGAAGGAAGGCGGAGGGGAGGAGAGAAGGTAGGAAGAATGGAAGGAAGGAAGAAGGGGAACAGAGGGGAGGAGGAAGGGAGGAGAGAGGAAGGAAGGAAGGAAAGAAGAAAGGAAGGAAAACCCACCTCACTTTTTTTCTATTATCTGTCTTTTTCTAATGATCAAAACCACAAATCACATATGGCATTCAGGCAAAAAATAAAAGAGCTGCAAATCTAGATATTGTCTTTTCTCGAGGATGTTCATTTAGCCATCTCTGTAAGCTCCATCATCATCTTCACCAACCGTTCCTCCATTGTGGATAAAGTTGAACCTTTCCACTTTGAATATGCAGTACCTTCGTTGCAGTTCTCACAGAGGTTTATTTAGGAGGTTTATATTGTTGTGAGTGGCAATATTAATGATTGAAACTGTAATACAAGAGCACTTCACTCCCTCCACAACATTATCCCTGAAATAGATGTCAAGCAGAAAGAGAAGCGACGATGGGTCGTTTAACCCCGATACTGCAACTTCGCATTGGACATTCGAGACATACGAATAGAATAGAATAGAATAGAATATGGAATGGAATGGAATGGAATGGAAGAGAATAGTATAGAATATGGAATGGAATGGAATGGAATAGAATAGAATATGGAATGGAATAGAATAGAATAGAATAGAATAGAATAGAATAGAATAGAATAGAATAGAAAATAGGGAATGGAATGGAATGGAATGGAATAGAATAGAATATGGAATGGAATAGAATAGAATAGAATACAAAATAGGGAATGGAATAGAATAGAATAGCATATGGAATGGAATGGAATGGAATAGAATAGAATAGAATAGAATAGAATTGAATTGAATTGAATTGAATAGAACTGAATAGAATAGAATATGGAATGGAATGGAATAGAATAGAATAGGGAATGGAATAGAATAGAATAGAATAGAATAGAATAGAATATGGAATGGAATGGAATAATAGAATAGAATATGGAATTGAATAGAATAGAATAGAATAAAATTGAATAGAATAGAATATGGAATGGAATGGAATGGAATTGAATAGAATATGGAATGGAATAGAATAGAATAGAATAGAATTGAATTGAATTTGGAATGGAATGGAATGGAATGGAATGGAATAGAATAGAATAGAATAGAATAGACTATGGAATGGAATAGAATAGAATATGGAATGGAATGGAATGGAATGGAAGAATAGAATAGAATAGAATAGAATGGAATGGAATGGAATGGAATGGAATGGAGTGGAGTGGAGTGGAGTGGAGTGGAGTGGAGTGGAGTGGAGTGGAGTGGAAGGAACAGAACAGAACAGAATAGAACAGGAGTGAAGTGGACAGGAATGGAAGGAACAGAACAGAATAGATTAGAGTTGGAAGGAACCTTGGAGGTCTTCTAGTACAACCTTCTGTTCAAACAGGATAGTCTATACCATTTCAGACAAATGGTTGTCCAATCTCTTCTTCTAGCTGTTCTAACTGTCAGAAAATTTCTCCTTAGTTCTAGGTTGCTTCTTTCCTTGATTAGTTTCCACCTATTGCTTCTTGCCCTGCCCTCAGGTGCTGTGGAGAACAGCTGGACTCCCTCTTCTTTGTGGCAAACCCTGAGATATCTTTAATTCAGTATCTTGGGGAAGCATTCAAGGAGACAAAACTTTGGTGGAAGGATTACATAGATTCTAGCAATCACCTCAATATGGCTATTCCTCCCTCATTCTGAGCCGAAAACATGCCCATTTCTTTGAGCTTCAGGCTCTGCAACACTTTCACTTTTTAATGAAGAGGAAGGAAGCGTCTCAACGATGGATCAAATGCCATGATCTGAAAAGTACTTTCAACAGAACATACAATTTTCAAAATAAAAAGTCCCCGAGCAACTAGAGGTCAGAAAGTTTGTGCAGGTGCTACAGGAAGTGCCTGAATTTTTCTTGAAGTGATCTCGTGAGAATAAGTGATGTATGGAATCATACGTCTTAAGATTTATTTTAAAAAGTCATCTACAAGCAGAAGTGACCCTGTGAGAGATTTGGCTTTGAGAAGCTGGAGAAGGAAATACGTAGTAACCTCAAATCAAGTGAAGCTGATTCCTTTGTTTGCCTTTATGTAACACATCCTAAACTTTCCAAGTTTATTTGAGTTTGGGGGCCTTTTATTATAGCAGGGTCTTCCAGAGAAATATTTCAGCTTTCATTCTATTAAATAAGAGAATTTGCATTTCAAATGTCCTCCAATGGAGAAGACCATTCTAAGGAAGTTCTCATTGGCCAACTGGAATGTTCTTTCGTTGATTTTATTGATTGGTTGACTTTGGAAAGTGCAGAGAAGAGCAAAAATAATTATTAAAGGGCTGGCAGCTAAAACATATGAAGAATGGAGTCTTGGAGTCTTAGTGAACAACCAGCTAAATAGGAGCCAGCAGTGTGCAGCAGCAGCCAAAAACCCCAATGCAATCCTAAGTTGTATTAACAGAGGGATACAATCAAGATCAAGGGAAGTACTAATACCCCTCTATAAAGCCTTAGTAAGACCACACCTAGAATACTGCATCCAGTTTTGTTCACCACATTATAAAAAAGATGTTGAGACTCTAGAAAAAGTACAGAGAAGAGCAACCAGGATGATTAAGTGACTGGAGGCTAAAACATACAATGAACGGTTGCAGGAACTGGGCCTGGCTAGTCTAATGAAGAGAAGGACCAGGGAAGACATGATAGCGGTCTTCCAATATTTGAGGGGCTGCCACAGAGAGGAAGGGGTCAAGCTATTTTCTAAAGCGCCTGTAGGCCAGACAAGGAATAATGGATGGAAACTGAACAAGGAGAGATTCAACCTGGAAATAAGGAGAAACTTTCTGACAGTGAGAACAATCAACCCATGGAACAGAAGTTGCCCTCGGAAATTGTGGGAGCTGCATCACTTGAGACTTTCAAAAAGAGATTGGACTGCCATTTGTCAGAAATGGTGTAGGGTCTCCCGCTTGGGTGGGGGTGGGGGTTGGACTAGATGACCTATAAGGTACCTTTCAACTCTGATTATCTGTTATCTGTTAAGAATGGTTACAGGAACTGGGTATGTGTAGTTTAATGAAAAGAAGGACTAGGGGAGAGATTATACTGTGTTTCTCATCAAATAAGGCTGGGCCTTATTATTTTTTTGGCTAGGCCATTTTTTCGAGGGTGACTTAATTTCCTCCCCCAGGTGCACCCCCACTTAGAGTACCCTACGGGCACTGACTTCGCCACAAGGCCACTTCTATCGGCCAATAGAAGCGGCCTTGTGGCGAGGCAATTCTGCCCGCGGGGCGCTTCTATCAGATGACAGAGGCGAGTCTGCTGATGGGGTGCTCTAACCGAGGGCGCTCCTAAAGGCAAGTTCCCCCCTCCCCCCCATTTCTCTTCACCTCGTATAGTTCAAGCGATGTGAGAAATGGTGGGGAACGCATGGTTTAAATAGGCCTAAATTTGGGGGGAGGGGCTTAATTTCACCTCATGCCTAGAAAACATGCTGGGCCTTCCTATTGGAGTATTGTTGGAGAAACACAGTAACAGTCTTCCAATATTTGAGGGGCTCCTACAAAGATGAGGGGGTCAACCTATTCTCCAAAACAGGGGTCACCAAACTTTTGGACCTCAGGACCACCAAATTCATCATTTTAAATCCCGCAGACCAGAGACCCTGGGAAAATCCTCAAAAAAGTCTGTAGGAAAATTCCCATACCCCATTTTCCTACCGATCGATCATTCTTTATTTGGGATTGCAGGATACCATCTCCAACTCCATTCTCAGGAGGAAAGAGGGAGAGAGAGACTTTTGGCTTCATGCAAGGAAAGCAGCAGAAGCAGCAGAAGTCTTTCTCTCTCTCCCCCAAACTCCGACAGAAATGAGTCTTTGCCGGCGCAGCCTCTTGGAGCAGGAGGCCTTGCAGGGTCCCAAAGACTCATTTCTAGAGGAGTTTGAGTGAGAGAAAGAAAGACTTCTGCTGCTTTCCTTGCGTGCAGCCAAAAGCAGAAAACGAAAGAAGCGGAAAGAAGCAACCCGGTGGCCAGGTGAGGCAAGTGAGGCAAGTTCCCCCCCCTCTGCCCTTTCCCCCCTCCCCTCACTACCTCATGTTGTTCGCAATGCAACCGGTGCAAGCCTTGTGTTCCTGCGCAGCCTGGATTAATTGCTACGGGCAGGACATTTCTCTGCGGACCACCAAAATTTTCTCATGAACCACCAGCGGTCCCTGGCCCACTGGTTGGCGACTGCTGCTCCAAAGGACCTAAAGCCAAGATGAGAAACAACAGATGGAAACTAACCAAAGAAAAAATAGCAACCTAGAACTAACAGTGAGGACAATTAACCAGTGGAACAAAAGTTGCCTTCAGAAGTTGTGGGTGCTCCATCCCTGGAATTTTTTAAGAAGAGATTGGGCAACCATTTGTCCGGAATGGTGTAGGGTTTCCTGCTCAAGCAGAGGGTTGACTAGAAGACCTCCAAGGTTCCTTCCATTTCTAATATTTTATGTTCTTTGAATGTATACCTCCAGTAATTGGCAGTTCAATACCTTCTCTTGTTTCCATTAAATCTCAAGACAACACAGAGAAATTCCTATCATGAGTTTTCCTGATAATGGTACCAATGTAATATAATGCTGAGAAAGGTGAAAGACATATGAAAGGTGAACGTAAACAGAAGAATGACAGAGTTGGAATGAACCTTGGAGGTCTTCTAGTCCAACCCTCTGCTCAAGTAGGAGACCTCTACCATTTCAGACACATGGTTGACCAATCTCTTCTTAAACACCTCTAGTGATACAGCCCCCACAACTTCTGAAGGCAAGTCATTCCACTGACTAATTGTTCTAACTCTCAATAAATTTCTCCTTAGTTCTAGGTTGCTTCTCTCCTTGATGAGTTTCCATCCATTGCTTCTTGTCCTGCCTTGAGGGGTTTTGCAGAATAGTTGACCTCTTCTTCCTTGTGGCAGCCCCTTAAATATTGGAATACTACTATCATGTCACCTTTTCTTTTGATTAAACTAGACACACCCAGTTCAGTAGTGGGATTTAATTTTTTTTTTACTACCTGTTCTGTGGGTGTGGCTTGGTGGGCATAGTTTGGTGGGTGTGGCAGGGGAAGGTTACTACAAAATCCCCATTCCCTTCCCATTCCTGGGGGAAGGTTACTGCAAAATCTCCATTCCCTCCCCACCCCACTAACCTGCTTTCCAGCTCCGTTCTCCTGTGCAGGGCAACCAAAGAAGACCCAGCTGATCAGCTGGGACTCAGGAGCAGAGAACGGATGGGGGCAGGGCCAGTCAGAGGTGGTATTTGCTGGTTCTCCAAGCTACTCAAGATTTCTTCTACTGATTCTCCAGAAATGGTCAGAACCTGCTGAGTACCACCTCTGACCCAGTTCCTGCAACCATTCTTCCTATGTTTTAGCCTCCAGCCCCCTAATCATCTTTATTGTTTTCCTCTGCACTCTTTTCAGAATCTCAACATCATTTTTATAACCATCATTTTGGTAACCAAAGCTGGATGCAATACTCCAAGCGTAGTCTTACCAAGGCATTATTAAAGGGGTACTAACACTTCCTGTGATCTTGATTCTATCCCTCTGATAGTTTCAACAACAGCTCCTGAAAGCCTAGGGCATTTTCTTTAATCTAAAGGAGACTAGTTAAATGGACTACTGGCCTTGTCACTTGTTGGAGAGAGATTGACGAGCAATCAATATTTCCAGTCAATTTCAAGCAGAATTACTTTCTACGGTAGACTGCCTAATGGTTATTATTGAGGTTCTCCCCTCTCCTGTGCACCCACATATATATATAGAGAGAGAGAGAGAGACAGACACACACTTCTTGCCTCTTGACACAACCTAATGATCTCATTTTCCATCCCAGTGCATTTTAGGGAACAAATGAAAGAAGGTCAACACTGTTGTTGTTAGTTGAGAAGTCATGTTCAACCCTTCGCAACCCCATGGACAACTTTTTTTCCAGGCCTTCCTGTCCTCTACCATCTTCTAGAGTCCACTTAAACTCATGCCAACTGCTTCAGTGACTGCATCCATCCATCTCATTCTCTGCTGTCTCATTCTTCTTTTGCCCTCAACCATTCCCAGCATTTGGCTCTTCTCCAGTGAATCCTTCCTTCTCATGAGGTGACAAAGTATTTGAGTTTCATCTTCAGGATCTGGCCTTCTAAAGAGTAGTCGGGGTTGGCCTCCTCTAGAACTGATCAGTTGGATTGCCTTGCAGTCCAAGGGACTCGCAGGAGTCTTTCTCCTGTGCTGATTCCGGAGCCTCCAGAATCTGACATCAGTGAGGCAGAGGAACAGGGGGAGCCTGTTCCCAGTGCACACATGCTCAGAGCTGCCAGAAGGCAAGAACAGTTAAGACAAAAGGGGTGACTTGGGAGTAAGGCTTGGAGGTGATTGCCCCTCCCATAAGACATAAAGGAGGAGCAAAGGAACATGAACCTTTGTAGGAAGCAACTTTGTTCATACTGGTCGGTTTGAAACCTGAAGCTCTATGTTGAATTTGTGCTCGGGTTGGCCTTGTGTAACTGATTGGAAATTTAACCGTTGGCAGCATTTCAAGGAAGATAAAGGTGGGTGCTTATCAGACTTATCCTGAAGGATATTGGCAGACTTCTGTGAGACTATTTACAAACTGTTTGAGATTCATTACGGGCTGTGACTGAATAAAATTCACAGCCGTTGAAATAAAGAAAAAAGGGGTTTGGGACTAACGTGTGTTTGTTAATATCCCAGGAACCTCGGTCAAAACATCTCCAGCTCCAGATTCAAAGGCCTCCATTCTTTTGATACTCAGCCTTCCTTATGGTCCAACTTTCACAGCCAGGCCTTGCAACTGGGAAAATCATAGCCTTGACTCTACGCACTTTTATTGGCAGGGGGACATCTCTGCTTTTTAGTGTACTGTCTAGATTTGCCATAGCTTTCCTTCGCTGGAGCAAGTGCCTTTTGATTTCTTGGCTGCAGTCCCCATCTACGGTGATCTGGGAGCCCAGGAAAATAAAATCTGTCACTACCTCCATTTCTTCCCCATCTATTTGCCAGGAATAAGGTCAACAGTAACCTGAGACAATCAGAGCAATGCCAACATGTACACCTAATTCTACGGCTTTAGTTTTCCTAATCTTATTTTTATTAAGTGGGATTTGAGAGGATCTCATGTACTGATGGAACAGGAGATAAGAAAGAACAGCCGGTGCCTTTTGGTGACAATGCCTCCTTCACTTGGTGGCTTCCCAAATTTTGCAAAGAAGCTGTTGCTTTACAGAAGAATGATTATTAAGGGAACGATGTTTTTGCAAGAAGTAGTTTCCGGCATTTGTGGGAAGAGAGCGGTGCTAGTCTGAGGTGGATAGCACCTTTTCTGACTACGGTAACACATTTTATTAAAAGGTAGGAGATGCAGCCCACTTCATCAGGTTGGGACTGTGTCACCAAACCAACAAATTGTAGCGACCCTATTTTGACAGCCCTCTCTAACTGCTTTACAGAGCCAGCTTCTTGCCCCCAACAATCTGGGTCCTTATTTTACTCACCTAGGAAAGAAGGTGGGCTGAGTTGACCTTGAGCCTGGTGGGATTCGAGCTGTCAAATTGCAGACAGACAGCAGTCAGTAGAAGTGGCCTGCAGTACTGCACTCTAACCAATGCACCACCGTGGCTCAAGGAAGGAGGAGGAAGGAAGGAAGGAAGGAAGGAAGGAAGGAAGGAAGGAAGGAAGGAAGGAAGGAAGGAAGGAAGGAAGGAAGGAAGGAAGGAAGGAAGGAAGGAAGGAAGGAAGGAAGGAAGGAATAGCAATAGCACTTAGACTTGCAGTATATACTATTTCATAGTGCTTTGAAGCCCTCTCTAAGTGGTTTACAGAGCCAGCATATTGCTCCCAACAATCTGGGTCCTCATTTTACCCACCTAGGAAGGAAGGTGGGCTGAGTTGACCTTAAGCTTGGTGGGATTCGAGCTGTCAAATTGCAGACAGCCAGCAGTCAGCAGAAATGGCCTGCAGTACTGTACTCTAACCACTGCACCACTGAGGCTGCAGTCTGCATTACTATTACTTTTAATCTTCTCATCACTCCTTATCACCCATCCCCTCCCACTTGTGACTGTATGGCTGTAACTTTGTTGCTTGTATCCTTATGATTTATATTGACTGTTTCCTAGTATGTTTCCTCTACTCGTTATAGAATATCTTATGCCACCAGACTTGAAATTCTAAAATCTTGAATTACGCCGTCTTCGGTCTGATCTAAGTATGGTATATAAAATCATACATTGCAATGACTTGCCTGTCAATGAATACATCAGCTTCAACCGTAACAACACAAGAGCACACAATAGATACAAACTCAAGGTTAATCGCACCAAACTTGATTGCAGGAAATACGACTTCAGCAACAGAGTGGTCAATGTCTGGAATATTCTACCTGACTCTGTGGTTTCTTCCTCAAACTCCAAAAACTTTAACCTTATATTTTCTACTATTGACCTCACCCCTTTCTTAAGAGGTCTGTAGGGGGCGTGCATAAGCGTACCAATGTGCCTACCGTCCCTGTCCTATTGTTTCTTTTATTTTTCTTATATGTATCCATTTCATATATTCATAATTATGTATATACTTATACCTATTATCTTGTAAGTGAATGACAAATCAAATAAATAAAATAAATAAATAAAATAAATAAAATTTGATTGCTTATTGTACCCTATGACTATTATTAAGTGTTGTACCTTATAATTCTCGACTCTTGATGAGTGTATCTTTTCTTTTATGTACACTGAGAATATTTGCACCAAGACAAATTCCTTGTGTGTCCAATCAGACTTGGCCAGTAAATTCTAATGATTTCTTCCAACAACCAGTTCACCAAACTGTTCAGAAAGTTAACAACCGGTTCTCCCGAATGGGTGCAAACTGGCTGAATCTCACCACTGGGTGTACCCAATGCAGAAGAGAGTGGACCTATTCTTTTCCCAGGCTTGAAAAGCTCCCATCTATTGAAGCAATCCAAGAGTGCATTTAAATTGTTCAAGTTGGCAGCCACGGCTGACTCATCCTCAGTCTCTGATCGATTGTGATTCCAAGAAGCTTTTTACACAATGCTTTGCCAACTCAGACGTCTCCTACCAAAAGTGGTGCCCAACAGGAAAGTGCATTATTCTACAATGCAGAGAGCTGGATTTTGCTTTTTAATTTTTTTTAAGCCAAGACCTTAGCCTGGAGAAAAGAAGAGGGGAGGTGGCAGCTTGGCTCTCAAGGAGCTGATGTTCTGGCTCGTCTCGGCTGAAAAATCATCCTAAACCTCCATTTTTGCCAAAAGAAAAAACTGAGCACATAGCTTTTCCTCTTGGTGAGGCCAAAAAAAGAGAAGTTTGTGCAATGCCAGATCCCTGCTGAAGAGCCTCCAAACCACAGGGAAGGGCTCTGTCCCGTTCCCTGCTTGCTGGCGCATTGCTGCGCATTCTCTCCAATTAATTCCAGCTGTGCGATGCGAGTTGAGCTGAGCCAGAATCTAGCTTTCCTTTCCTCTTACACACTGCTCCCTCGCTCTTCCTTTCTCCGTGCTCTTTGTCTCGGGGTGCTCCCCCCCACACACTGCAAAAGCCTGGAAATATTACAAGAGTTGTAGCATAGGCTGGTCCTTGAATGCCAGGAGGAGGGAGGGGGAGGGAGGAAGGAGGGAGGGAGGGAGACAGAGAGGGAGGGAGAAATGAATGCAAGAAGGAAAAGCGAGAAAGAGAGAGAGTGTCAGAGATAGGGAGGGAGGGAGAAAGAGAGAGAGAGACTGAGATAGGGAGGAAGAGGGGGAAGGAGTGAGGGAGAGAGAGAGAGACAGAGAAACAGACAGAGACAGGAGAGAGAGGTAGGGAGAGAGACAGAAAGAGAGAGAGACAGAAAGAGAAAGACAGAGAGGGAGGGAGAAATAGAGAGACAGAGACAGAGACAGAGAAGGATGGAGGGAGGGGGAAGGATGGAAGGAAGAAGGGAGGGAGAGGGAGGGAGGGAGAAGGGGAAGGAGCAGGGGTGGGATTCAACACATTTGCACCTATTCACTAGAACCGGTTGTTAACATTCCAAGCCGTTTGGAGAACCGGTTGTTAGAAGAAATTACTGGCCTAATCCTGTAAGGAAGGCAGGAAGGAAACACTCTGGTGTTGCTTACAGAAACTGCCTCTCCGTTAACCCTTATTACATTCTTGGCAGGACTAGACTTCCTGTCCCAGGAATTTTTCTGGAGTTTTTTTCTCTCCTTTGCTGGTACTTTGCTTGTGTGGAGTGACCATTCAAAGTTACAATGGCACTGAAAAAAGTGACTTGTGACCATTTTTCACACTTACAACTGTTGCAGCATCCCCACAGTCACGAGAGGCCAGCGGAGGAGATGCGTGCCTCGATGTGAGTGATATTGAGTTGGCCACGCCCAGCCAATAACATGACCACCAAGCCACGTCCACACATTCACATGACCATCAAGCCATGCCCACTAACTAAGTCACGCCCACAGAACCGGTTGTTAAAAAATTTGAATCCCATCCCTGGGAAGGAGGGAGGGAGGGAGCTGAACTCCAAGTTAGTTTTCTCTTTGGTTTGGTTAACAGGGTCAGAATCAGAATCAGAATAAAGCTGGAAGGGATCTTGGAGATCTTCTAGTCCAGCCCCCTGCAGTTAAGCAGGAGATCCTATACCATTTCAGACAAATGGTTGTCCAGTCTCTTCTTAAAAACCTCCAATGATGGAGCACCCACAACTTCTGAAGTCAAGCTGTTCCACTGGTTAATTGTCCTCACTGTTAGGAAGTTTCTCCTTAATTCCAGGTTGCTTCTCTCCTTGATTAGTTTCCATCCTTTACTTCTTATCTTGCCTTCTGGTGCTTATCTTGCTTCTGGAGAATAGGCTGACTCCCTCTTCTTTGTGGCAGCCTCTCTAATACTGGAAGACTGCTATCATGTCCCCCCTAGTCCTTCTTTTCTCTAGACTGGCCAACCTCAAATCCTGCAACCGTTCTTCATAAGTTTTAGTCTCCAGAACTTTGATCATCTTAGTTGCTCTTGTTTAAGTTCATAATCTGCAGCTATCCCAGGAGAGGGAGCTCAGATCTATGGATGAAGATGGGTTTAACCTTCTCCTTCATTTTTGCTTCTTCTTGTTCCATCGAAAAGTGGCCCCAAAATTCTTCTTTTAAACTCATGCAATAATGAGAGAGCAGCTAATACCGGCAGTCCTCGACTTACGACCCCTTTTGAGCCCAGCACTTATCTGGCTAAGTGAAACATTGGTTAAGTGAATTTTGCCTCATTTTACGACCTTTCTTGAGACATTTGTTAAGTGAATCTCTGCAGTGGTTAAGTTAGTAAACCAATGTTTAATTGAACCTGGCTTTCCCATGGAAGTTGCATGTCAAAAGGTCGTCAAAGGGGATCGTGTGAGCTTTCTGATCGACAAGCTCAGTGTCTTAGCCACTGAGCCACCCTGTCCCTATGGACCTCCCATACATGGGGGAAATAATAAGACAACCCCCCCTCCCCACAAAATAAGCCTTAATGCTTATTTGAGGGCCCAAAAGAAAATAAGATCTGGTCTTATTTTTGGAAAAACACGGGTAAGTCTAAATACTAAACAACACAGCCATGACTATTCTCAGTTCAGAAAGCATTTGGGAGAGAGGTTGAAATGAAATGCCTTTGAATGACAGGCTGTAATCATAGGTATCTCTTACCACGCTACATTTTAAAAATAATAAAAAAAATAAGGCAGGGATGATCATCGGAGCAAGAACACAGACGGCTCTGATCTCCTCTTATTATCCTAAGAGCCATTTCAATTCGTGGAGAAGGTACAATCAGAAAAACGGAAATTTTTGCGTGCTCTTTTGTGGAAAACGATTTGTCTGAGCGGTGCCTTCAAGCAGATAGATGCTCTCAAATTCACTGCTCCCTCTCAAAATGTTTTTCTTCCCCTTAAGCACTTATTATTTTAAGCCTTGGCCAAAAAGGAAAAATACAGGGAAAGGAATATGGAGAGGAAACAATGCCATTGTGTTTTCTCTCTCTCTTTTTTTCTAACTGAGGGAGAACATCCCACAGCGGAGAGGTTTTCGATGAGCTTCAGTGAAATGAAGTCTCACTGGATCCATATGTTCCAAGCTGTCTACAGTGGATGTTGGAGGGTTTGATTTTTAGCTTACACAGATGTGGAAACCAGCCACTGTAGATTGAAAAACCATAGTTTAGGCAGAAAACGATGGCCCATTTTTAAGACCTTCTTCCCAGGGGCTTCAAGCTTCTATCTGAAAACTGTGGGCCACCTCTTATTCAAAAAACAGACAAATAAAAACCTGCCCCAAAATGTAACGTTTAATATGACAGGCATTTCTTAAGTGCATGGAGGGTAACCACACTAACTGTATTTTATGGAATCCTACAACATAAAGTACAGAGCTCACCTTGGAGATCTTCTAGTCCAGTGGTGGCTAACCTTTTTGGGCTCCTGTGCCGAAAATTGTACTCGTGCTCATGCGTGCCAGCACCCAGAAGGCAATTCGCGTGGATCCCCATGCCCCCCCTCCCCATGTTGCCCCCTTACCTGCATGCACTACACATGGGCATGCCTCCCAGCTGATTTTGGGGCCTTTTTCGGCCTCCCAGAGGCTCGAGGGAAGCCTCTGCAGCCTTTGGAGGCCAAAAAATGGGCTCATTTCATCACTTCCGGTATTACAGGAAGTAACAAAACGGGCCTAGTATTCGACCTGAAAAGCCTCACGGAGGCTTTTTCCAAGCCTCTGGGAGACCGAAAAAGGCCTCAAATCAACTGAAAAAAAAATCATCTATGCGCAGTGAGGTAAGTTTGCCTGTGGCTCGTGTGCTAGCACAAATGCCTCTGTGTGCCACTTGTGGCAGGCATGCCATAGGTTCGCCATCATGGTCCTAGGGCTTCAAGCTTCTATCTGAAAACTATGGACCACCTCTTATTCAAAAACAAAAACCTGCCCCAAAGTGTAATGTTTAATGCGGTAGACATTTCTTAAATGCACAGAAGGATATACTATTTGTGTTTTATGGAATTCTAGAATGTAAAGTATAGAGCTGGAAGGGACATTGGAGATCTTCTAGTCCAACCCCTGCTTGAACCAGAAATCTTATACCATCCATGTCAAAGAGTTATTCAATCTATTTTTGAAAATCTCCAGTGAATGGAGAACCCACAATCCCAGGAGACAAGCTATAGGTGGAATGAGACAATTTGCCACAGCCAACTGGCTGTGGGAGAACTCACCACAGGACAATTCCATTTAACTATTCAAAATAAATATAAAATATTTTAACTGTTATCATTCACATTTGATTCTGTTCCTCCTTTTGCATCCTTTTTAAAAAAATGATTCTATTCCACCATTTAGAATTTAGAATTTATTTGATTTGTCAATCGCTTACAAGATAATAGATATAAGTATATACATAGTTATGAACACATGAAATTGGTACATAAAAGAAAAATAAAAGAAACAATAGGACAGGGACGGTAGGCACATTGGTACGCTTATGCATGCCCCCTACAAACCTCTCAGGAAAGGGGTGAGGTCAATAGTAGAAAGTCTAAGGTTAAAGTTTTTGGCGTTTGGGGAAGAAACCACAGAATCAGGTAGAGTATTCCAGACATTGACCACCCTGTTGCTGAAGTCGTATTTCCTGCAATCAAGTTTGGTGCGGTTTAACCTTGAGTTTGTATCTATTGTGTGCTCTTGTGTTGTTATGGTTGAAGCTGAAGTATTCATTGACAGGTAACTCATTGCAATGTATAATTTTATATATATACTTACATCAGACCGAAAATGGCGTAATTCAAGGTTTTCTAGGTCTAGAATTTCAAGTCTGGTGGCATAAGGTGTTCTACGAGTAGAGGAGTTGAGAACTCTTCTTGTGAAATATTTCTCGACTTTCTCAACTGTGCTAATATCAGATACGTAATGTGGGTTCCAGACTGATGAGCTGTATTCGAGTATTGGTCTAGCAAATGTTTGTACGCTCTAGTTAGTAGTTTGATATTACCAGAGAAAAAGCTACATAGGATTAGGTTAACAACTCTTAATGCCTTTTTGGCTATGTAGTTACAGTGGGCTCTAGCACTTAGATCATTAGAGATGAGTACTCCAAGGTCCTTTACAGAGTTTGGATCATCAACAAGGTCTTGACTATTCAGCTTGTATTTTATTTTCTGATTTTTTTGCCAGTATATAAGACAGAGCATTTATTTGTTGAGATTTGAAGTTGCCATTTGTTTGACCATTCTGATTTCTTTGATGTTAGTGTCACTCTTGCCTTGCAGCAAGTTGTCCCACAGTGAGTTGGCCATGGCAGGTTGGCCATGACACAAGTTGTCTCACAGCGAGTTGTATTGGCAAATGAGCCACGACCAGTTGGCTGTGATGGGTTGGCTATGGTGAGCCAGCTGTGGTAAGTTAGCCGTGGCAAATTGTCATAGACCCAGACGTCGGAGCTGTGGAGGCGTGGTGGTTAAAAAGTAGTATTGCAGGCAAACTCACAGCCTGGAGTTCGATCCTGACCAGCTCAAGGTTGACTCAGCCTTCCATCCTTCCAAGATCAGTAAAATGAGGACTCAGATTGTTGGGGGCAATAGGCTGGCTCTGTAAACCGCTTAGAGAAATATACTGTGAAACGGTATATAAGTCTATTGCTAGTCTTTCCTTATTTACCTTCCTGCCTTTCTTCCATCCTCCCTCCCTCCCTCCCTTCCTTCTTCTAAAAACTATGGTGGTGCAGTGGTTAGAAAGCAGCATTGCAGACTAACTCTGCCCACTGCCAGGAATTTGATCCTGGCTGGTTCAAGTTTGACTCAGCCCATCATCCTTCCAAGGTGGGGTAAAATGGGACCCAGATTGTTGGGGGCAAGAGGCTGACTCTGTAAACTACTTAGAGAGGGTTGTAAAGTGGTATAAAATTCTAAGTGCTATAGCTAGTCCTCCCTCCCTCCCTCCCTTCCTTCCTTCTGTGGCGGCACAGTGGTTAGAATGCAGTATTGCAAGGTAATTCTGCCAATTGCCAGGCGTTCGATCCTGACCAGCTCAATGTTGACTCAGCTCACCATCCTTCCGAGACAGGTAAAATGAGGACCCAGATTATTGGGGTGGGCAAGAGGCTGACTCCATACACCACTTAGAGAGGGCTGTTTAGTGATATAGAAGCCTAAGTGCTATTGCTAGTCCTTCCTTCCTTCCCTCCTTCCTTCCTTCCTTCCTTTCCTCCCTCCCTCCCTCCCTCCCTCCCTCTTTCCTTCCTTCCTTCCTTCCTTCCTTCCTTCCTTCCTTCCTTCCTTCCTTCCTTCCTTCCTTCCTTCCTTCCTTCTGTGGTGGCACAGTGGTTAGAATGCAGTATTGCAAGGTAATTCTGCCAATTGCCAGGAGTTCGATCCTGACCAGCTCAATGTTGACTCAGCTCACCATCCTTCCGAGACAGGTAAAATGAGGACCCAGATTATTGGGGTGGGCAAGAGGCTGACTCCATACACCACTTAGAGAGGGCTGTTTAGTGATATAGAAGCCTAAGTGCTATTGCTAGTCCTTCCTTCCTTCCTTCCTTCCTTCCTTCCTTCCTTCCTTCCTTCCTTCCTTCCTTCCTTCTGTGGTGGCACAGTGGTTAGAATGCAGTATTGCAAGGTAATTCTGCCAACTGCCAGGAGTTCAATCCTGACCAGCTCAAGGTTGACTCAGCTCATCATCCTTCCGAGATGGGTAAAATGAGGACCCAGATTGTTGTGGGGGGCAAGAGACTGACTCCATACACCACTTAGAGAGGGCTGTAAAGTGGTATAGAAGCCTAAGTGCTATTGCTAGTCCTTCCTTCCTTCCTTCCTTCCTTCCTTCCTTCCTTCCTTCCTTCCTTCCTTCCTTCCTTCCTTCCTTCCTTCCTTCCTTCCTTCCTTCTTTCCTTCCTTCCTTCCTTCCTTCCTTCCTTCCTTCCTTCCTTCTGTGGTGGCACAGTGGTTAGAATGCAGTATTGCAAGGTAATTCTGCCAACTGCCAGGAGTTCGATCCTGACCAGCTCAAGGTTGACTCAGCCCACCATCCTTCCAAGGTGGGTAAAATGAGGACCCAGATTGTTGGGGGGGGGGGCAATTAGCTGATTCCGTAAACCACTTAGAGGGGGCTGTAAAGCACTGGGAAGCAGTATAATACATCTAAGGGCTTCTGATATTGCTATTCTCTGCTCTCTTTCTAGAGCCTCGGCATCTTTTTGGTGACCAGAATTGGATGCAATATTGCAAGTGTGACCTCACTAATGCAATACATGTAGTCCTCAACTTACAACATTTCATTTACTAAGCATTGGAAATTACAACGGCACTGAAAACAGTGACCTATGACTCTCTTTCACGCTGACAACTGGTGTAGCACCTCCAGGGTTACGTCATCAAAATCCAGACGCTTGGCAATTGTTTCATTTTGATGATGGTCGTAGGGTCCCAGGGTCACATGATCCCCTTTTGCAACCTTCTGAGAAGCAAAGCCAGAGGGGGAGCCAGATTCATTGGACCACCGTGTTGTTTATTTAACAACTTTAATATTCTCTTAAACCACTGTGGCAAGAAGAAAGGTGGTAAAATGGGGCAAAAGTCATTTAAGAACTGTCTCGCTTAGCAACAGAAATTGTGGACTCAAATCAAACTATTAATCAGTTAGAACAAATTAAACGACTTGCCTCCAGAAGCTGTGAATCCTCCAACACTGGAAGTTTTTAAGATGAGATTGGATGACCATTTTTCTGAAATGGCATTGCAGGGGGTTGGACTAGAACACCTCCAAGATCCCTTCCAACTGGTATTCTATTCTATTTTCTTTTCTTTTATTCTTTTCTATTTTATTCTATTATCTCTTCTCTTCTCTTCTCTTCTCTTCTCTTCTCTTCTCTTCTCTTCCTCTGCTCTGCTCTATTCTATTGTTTCTTCTCTACTCTACTGTACACTGCTCTACTGTATTCTACTCTATTATTTCTTTTCTGTTCTGTTTTACTCTACTCTACTCTACTCTACTCTATTCTATTCTATTATTTCTTCTCTACTCTACACTATTCTACTCTACTCTATTATTTCTGCTCTGTTCTGCTCTATTCTATTCTATTTTATTATTTCTTCTCTACTCTACACTACTCTATTCTATTTTATTATTTCTTGTCTACTCTATCTACTCTACTCTACGCTACTGTATTCTATTATCTCTACTCTATTCTATTCTTTCTTCGTTACTCTACACTACTCTACTCTACTCTACTCTACTCTATTATTTCTTCTCTATCCTACCCTACTCTACCGTACCCGATCCTATCCTGTCCTGTTATTGTAAGCTGAAGATTACCTGTACAAACAGTCACTTTAAGTGTGACCTTTTGGCTACCATTCTGACTTTTCTTTAACCACGCTATGCGATCCTGGACAGAAGTGTGAAGCGATATCAAATGAAGAGGAGAAAAGCAAACAGAATTCATTAACTGGAAGATGGCATTCTCCCCCCCCCCTTTTTTTTTTTCTCCCTCTCTCTGCCAAATAATGTAGGTATGGTAGCGAGTTAACAAGCATCGTCTTTTTCAAGGGCACTGGAAGAACAATGTGCATTAGCTCCTGAAAACAGAGGAGACCAAGAAAAATGCAGCCAAAACACTGGAGCTAATAACGTTTTATTCCTGCGGTAATTGCTGTGTATTGAACCTTGAGCTGACTCTGAAGATGCATTGTCAGAAGGAGGGATAGCAACAAAAATGTAAGAGGTCAGCTCCAGCAAGGGATGACAAGCCTATACACCCAGTCCTTGACTTATGACCACAACCAAAGCCCAAATTTACATGGCTAAGAGAGGCAATAGTTAAGTGAGTTTTGCTCCAATTTCATGACCTTTTTTGGGGGGGTGGGGCAGGTTGTCAAGGGAATCACTCCTGTTGTTAAATGAATAGAAATAGAATAGAATTCTTTATTAGCCAGTTGTGATTGGACACATAAGGAATTTGTCTTGGTGCAAATGCTCTCAGTGTACATAAAAAAAAGGATACATTTGTCAAGAATCATCAGGTACAACACTTAATGATAGTCATAGAGTACAATAAGCAATCAACTCATACTAGGAAACAGTCCATATAAATCGTAAGGATACAAGCAACAAAGTTACAGTCATACAGTCACAAGTGGGAGGGGATGGGTGATAGGAACGATGAGAACATTAATAGTAATAGTAGTGCAGACTTAGTAAATAGTTGGACAGTGTGAAGGGAATTATTTGTTAGCAGAGTGATAGCATTCAGGAAAAAAAGTCCTTGTGTCTATTTGTTCTGACGTGCAGTGCTCCATATAGTGTCGTTTTGAGGGAAGGAGTTGAAACAGTTTATGTCCGGGATGTGAGGGGTCTGTAAATATTTTCCCAGCCCTCTTTTTGACTCGTGCAGTATACAAGCCCTCGATGGAAGGCAAGTTGGTAGCAATTGTTTTTTCTGCAGTCCTAATTATCCTCTGAAGTCTGTGCCTGTCCTGTTGGGTTGCAGAACCAAACCAGACAGTTATAGAGGTGCAGATGACAGACTCAATCATTCCTCTGTAGAATACATGTTCTTGCATAGGAACAGGAAGCTCAAGGGCAAGGTCCAAGAAAGGGTATAAATAACCCTCATTCTCCACTCCATGCGGTCAGCTACCCAGGACCTCAAACCCCTGTGGTTCTGTTCATCATTAAACCACCTGTCCAATCAGCTTCCATATTTCCAGTGTCTTTTTCCCGGCTTGGAACAGAACCAGATGGATATTTCTTGCCAACACTTATATATTCACTTTGCATTTGGACCTATACTGTCTGAAATCCACATGTTGCTTTCCCCTTTCTGATGCAAGGCACGCTCAGATAAATTTTTTATTTTATTCTTTAAGGTCTGCGTACGGCCCTGGATAATAATGTAATCTGCAGAAATGGAGCCTGGAATTTTTTTTTTTTTTGCCTGTCTTGAAATACCAGGTGTATGAATACAGAGAAAATATCAAGCGTCTGCAGTCGCTGGCATCTCCTCCAGGATCTTCGCTAACCCCAAATGCTTGGAGTCAGCTCGAAAATATGCTGTGAATATATAGTAGGTGTTTTCCTTCTCTCTTGCTCTCCCTCAGTGCTCTTCCCCTGTTACAGTTAAGGGAGCTTAGGATGAATTTTTTGACAGATAAAACACTCCTGGGACTCCTGATGATTAATACATGGAGAGCAGAGGTCTAAGAGATATTTCAGAATCCATCCAACTTTGAGCAATAAACCAACACTGGAAAAAAAATTCCGGCAATGAGTTTGAAATAATCCCCCCTCCTCACCCACCCATCAATTGCCCCGTCATATTGAATGTCAAATTCTGAATTTTACCTTTAGGTGCCAAATGCAAAGATGACCCCAGATGCTGGAACTTGGGGGAAAAAAAACAAAAACCTTTGTGGATTTCTTGGTACAGGTAGTCCTCAATGTTGTTCAGAGTTTTGCAGCCTTAATTCAGCGCCAGAAAAATAAACACCAATGGCTGACGGCTTCATTTAACATCTTTATAAACATAAGTAGATAAATCTACAAACCAGTTGTAGATTTCTCCAACATGGAGCAAACTCAGACAGAAACATGTTGCAAGTAACTTCAGTAGCAACTCAGGAGCTCAGAAACAGACATCAGTTTCACTTTAGTTCAGCAGGCAAGCAAGCAAGTTAGTTTCGTCTTCAATAGACAGATTCAGAGCTCAACATAACTGCAGAGCTTAATAAAGAGCCATGCCTAGGCTACTTCTAGTTTCAGTTTCCAGCCTATGCTGCTTCTAGTTTCAGTTTCCAGCCTAGGCTGCTTCTAGTTTCAGTTTCCAGCCTAGGCTGCTTCTAGTTTCAGTTTCCAGCCTAGGCTGCTTCTAGTTTCAGTTTCCAGCCTAGGCTGCTTCTAGTTTCAGTTTCCAGCCTAGGCTGCTTCTAGTTTCAGTTTCCAGCCTAGGCTGCTTCTAGTTTCAGTTTCCAGCCTAGGCTGCTTCTAGTTTCAGTTTCCAGCCTAGGCTGCTTCTAGTTTCAGTTTCCAGCCTAGGCTGCTTCTAGTTTCAGTTTCCAGCCTAGGCTGCTTCTAGTTTCAGTTTCCAGCCTAGGCTGCTTCTAGTTTCAGTTTCCAGCCTAGGCTGCTTCTAGTTTCAGTTTCCAGCCTAGGCTGCTTCTAGTTTCAGTTGCCAGCCTAGGCTGCTTCTAGTTTCAGTTGCCAGCCTAGGCTGCTTCTAGTTTCAGTTGCCAGCCTAGGCTGCTTCTAGTTTCAGTTGCCAGCCTAGGCTGCTTCTAGTTTCAGTTGCCAGCCTAGGCTGCTTCTAGTTTCAGTTTCCAGCCTAGGCTGCTTCTAGTTTCAGTTTCCAGCCTAGGCTGCTTCTAGTTTCAGTTTCCAGCCTAGGCTGCTTCTAGTTTCAGTTTCCAGCCTAGGCTGCTTCTAGTTTCAGTTTCCAGCCTAGGCTGCTTCTAGTTTCAGTTGCCAGCCTAGGCTGCTTCTAGTTTCAGTTGCCAGCCTAGGCTGCTTCTAGTTTCAGTTGCCAGCCTAGGCTGCTTCTAGTTTCAGTTGCCAGCCTAGGCTGCTTCTAGTTTCAGTTTCCAGCCTAGGCTGCTTCTAGTTTCAGTTTCCAGCCTAGGCTGCTTCTAGTTTCAGTTTCCAGCCTAGGCTGCTTCTAGTTTCAGTTTCCAGCCTAGGCTGCTTCTAGTTTCAGTTTCCAGCCTAGGCTGCTTCTAGTTTCAGTTTCCAAAACAGTCCTCATTGGCTGACTTAGTTGCTATGCCTATTCATTGGCTGACCTTGTTACCAAGTTCTATTCCAGTTCATGAATATACTCTGACAAATTTAGGATCACCATTGTGCCCCAAGTTCCTGTTGCTAAGTGAGACAATGGTTTGGTGAGCTTTGGCCCATTTTACAACCGTTTTTGCTGCAGTTGTTAAGTGAATTGTTGCAATGGTTAAGTCGGTAACAATTTGTGAAGTGAATCTGGCTCCCTCATTGGCTTTGCTTGTCAGAAGTTCGCAAAAGGGGATCACTTGATCCCAGGATACTGCAACCGTTGTAAACATGAAACAGTTGCCATGTATTTAGATCACGTGACCATGGGGATACTGCAATGGCCGTAAGTGAGAAAAACCATCATAAGTCACCTTTTTCAGGGCTGTTGTAACTTCGAACAGTCGTTCAACGAATGGGTTTATTGTAGGAAGTTAGCATCCTCCTAGAGAAATTGAAATAGCCTAGGAAATATTAAAAAGGCAGAATATTTCTCCTAAAAAGAATAGTCACTCAAGAAGTAGAAACTCACCTTAGAAGCAGAATCTCACCTCCATCTTTGTTAATGGGTGGGCCTGGGCCAGAATACTTTACATAAGAAGGAACTCCAGGTAAAAGCTATATAAATTGCCAAAAGCCCTTTTAAGGGCATAATCACCCATAATGACAGCCAATGGGATTCATTTCTTGCACAGGAACAGGAAACACTAAGGTGGGCCCCAACAGAGGTTATATAAGGGTCTCTTAGCATCTTGGTCAGCCCTTCTTCCTTTCTCTTCTCACCTTGAAGCATGTGATCATTCTTCTCTGGAGCTCCAGGCCATGTGGCCCTGTACACCATTAAACCTTCCAAGCAGCCTCCATGTTTCCAGTATCTTTTTCTCCACTTGGAACTGAACCCAGAAGGATATTTCTTTCAACAGGTTGTAAGAGAAGCACTACCTTTATTGGTATGCAGGAAGACAAGAGTTAAGATTTAAGAGTACCTAACATATGTCAGTGATCGGACACTGTAAAATATCATATGACATTACATGTACTAAACAAAATGTCAGCCTTCAAGACTCCTTTCTTTTCTTTTGCTGTCTTTTTGGCTGCCATAGTAATAGGGGAGGGTGAATCAATTGAGCTTTGTGGGGTGGGAAGTACACTGGAGGCTTTAGAGAATGAACTGTATAACTTGGGGAAAACTTTATTATTTATACTTATTTACTTGCTTACTGCATATCAAACTAGGCCAAGGTCAACGGCCAGATGTCTGCATCACCACCTGAAGATACCCCACATGATATTATACACATCTTCGATTGGATGTAGCATTTGAACTATTGTGGATGGAAAGTTGCCATCACTTTGTATATGTGTTTTTCGCGCGTAAATCCTCAGATCTAGAATCCTTTTGATGCTTACCACTTGATTTCCAGTAAAAGTTTCTTTTCTCTATAACAATGGAGTCTAAGAGTGTCTTTCTTGGATTTTGAATGGAGTACCATCTGACACAAATATATAATGTAAAATTTGGTAGTCTAAATGTTTTTAGGTCAAAAATTTAGAAGTGTTGATAGACCTTAAGCTGGCTCTAATGTCCATCAATTACACATTCATGTTCAATTGCTGAATGAATTTAATTTTTGATCTACATACTCTGCAAGACACACTCTTAAAATCATGCAGTTGGGCAAAGACTTTTTTTTACTAAAGCATCCATAGCATCCATAGCAAACTACCATGTTTCCCTGAAAATAAGACTTAGCTGTCAAGATTCCGACTGACAAACCCAACCAAAGTAAGCATGGCAAAGATGATACAATCTCTTAATGCCAAGTTTTATTGAGTACATCATTTCAGCACCAATGAGAGCAAAACCAGATCTGACCATTTCCCGCGCAAAGCCACGAAGTCTGGTTCTCCCTCCCTCTAATTTGATCTGGTCACATTGTCCAATTGAGTCTCCTGGTATTGTTCTGAGAAAGTCTTTTGGCTCTGATAACCACCTGCTGAAACATCCTTGGTTTTCACCACTGACATCTTGATGTCTGGGATCAAGGTTCTACTTCCCTCTTCCCTTCCCCCCAGTTCATTGGCAAGCTGAAAAGTGATAATAATTACAACAGCAAAAAGTGGCTTTTGAAGCTTGACACTAGCATGATTTTTCAAGAGGCTTGTAATATAAGCTCTACTCCAAAAATAAGCCCCAGTTAAGATCATCACCCAGATGGATGCATTTACCATATTTCCCTGAAAATAAAACCTCATGTATCTTTTGGAGCAAACATTAATATAAGACCCGGTCTTTATTTCGAGGAAATACGGTAGTAGAGTAGCCTTCTCTTGAAGATATCCAGTGAATGTGTCAAGAGCAAACAAACAGAGCCACTGATAAACAGCTAAAGCAAGCAACTTTATTGACTTCTACCTGTATTACAAGAATCTTCTCCGACTGCTTGGCTTCCCCTGGGAACAACAAGATAAGGTTTTATCTTTTGGTCGGTAGCCCTGAAACAGTTCCCCAGGCAGAAGAAAACATCAAACATCAAACTTCCTTCCATTTAAAGCATGGACTACTTGAAACAATCTGTTCCACACAGGGGATGTTTGCAAAATTGCTGCTGAAGCCCAATAAGCCCATTCAGGACCGTAAGATATACATCATGTTCAGCTCCTGCCGATTTAGCAGTTCAAAAGCGAGCAAACGCAAGTAGATAAATAGCTACCATTTTGGTGGGCTCATAAACAGGACCCCCCCCCAACTCGGCGTCTCCTGGGCAACGGTGATGTCAGCAGTTATTCCTTTCAACTTGGAGGTGCCTTGGTGCTTCTGACACAAATAAAATGAGGGCGCATCGAGCACCATATGTCCTCCATGTCACTCTGCATGTACTCTATGAAAAAGGAACCTGCAAGGTTGTACAATATCTGGTCAATCCATCCATCCATCCATCCATCCATCCATCCATCCATCCATCCATCCATCCATCCATCAGAATAGAGCTGGAAGGGACCTTGGAGGTCTTCTAGTCCAACCCTCTGCTCATGCAGGAGACCCTATACCACTTCAGACAAGTGGCTGTCCAGTTCTCTTCTTAAAAACCTCCCATAATGAAGCACCCACAATTTCTGGAGAAAACCCATTCCACTGGTTAATTGTCCTCACTGTCAGAAAGTTTCTTCTTAATTCCAGGTTGCTTCTCTCCTTGATCAGTTTCCATCCATTGTTTCTTCTCCTGCCTTCAAGGGCTTTTTTGAAGAATAATTTGACTCCCTTCTTCTTTGTGGTAGCCCCGCAAATACTTGAATATTGCTACCATGTCACCATATCTCCTCTAATTCTTCTTTTCTCTAGACTGGCCAGATCTAAAACCTGCAGCCATTCTTCATATGATTTAGTGTCCAGGCCTTTGATCATCTTAGCTGCTCTTCTCTGAACTTTTTCCAAAGTCTCAACATCTTTTCGGTAATGGGTTGACCAAAACTGGATGCAGTATTCCAGTTTTATTCCAGTTATAAAGCAGTACTAATCCTTCACATGATTTTTATTCTATGCCACTGTTTATACAACCAAGAATTGCATTAGCTTTTCTGGCTGCTGCCACACATAGCTGGCTGTTTATTTTGGCCTCTTTGTCCTGCCAAATGTAGAAACAGAAGTAATATTCCTAAGAGCGGAAATGGTAGGAAAACCACCGAAACCCTTTGAAAGATAATGAAGCCCATTTAAAGGCACCAAATTCGATATGTTGCTTTGCAAAGGCTCTTTGCTTCAATTTGCAAATCTGCTCGGATGGGATAATTTGCTCGCAGCTTCTTTGAATAGAAGCATCTCTCTGACCTGTGAAACAGCTGTACTAATCATAGACTGAGTGGGGATCTCATTGTCTTTAATTGATTCTCGAAAACGATTGGGAACATCCTAAAGTTTACAGTGCGAGGATGAGCAAAGCAGAAATCCAATCTCAGATGATAAAAGTAAAAAATAGAAGAGGCTGGGGCATCTACGGTTATTCATTTTATCAAGCTCAATCCTCTTATCCACTTAGCAGATTAGTAATTTCATTTGCTGTGCGCTCATATCCTAGGCAGAGATAAATGACTCAAAAGGAAATGAAGACATTTTCAGGGACAGAAGAGAAATAAAAATACCAAAGCCTATTCCATGCTTTGTCTAGCCCAGATGGGTAGATTAACCTAACAGTGGAATGTTATCTTACCCAGCTAAGAAAATGTTCCTTATTACTTCACTGAATTTATGGATAATGCGCTATTGATGGCTCTCATGCTTCACATATAGGAGTTCAGGAGTTCAAAAATGGGCGAGGGAGGGAGGGTGGGTAGGAGGAAAGAGGAAGGGAGGGAGGGAGGGAAGGAGGGAGGCAGGTCAAAGGTCAAATCTTGGGAGGGAGGGAAGAAAATCAAGGGGATCTACTTTCTCTTTGAGAGTGGGTTGACAGAGGGTGATTGGCCCTAAGTCACCCTGTTGGCTTCCATGCCTAAAGTGGGACTAGAAGTCACAGTCTCCTGCTGATTGGCTCAGTCACCTATCTGGCTTTCATACCTAAGGCGGGACTAGAACTCACTGTCTTCATGCTGATTAGCCCAAAGTCATCCAGCCACTTTTCATGGCTAAGGCAGGATTAGAACTCACCTTCTCTTGGTGATTGCTCAAAGTCACCTAGCTGGCTTTCATACCTAAGGCAGGATTAGAACTCACAGTCTCCTGGTGATTGGCCCAAAGTCACCTAACTTGCTTTCATGCCTAAGGCAGGACTGGAACTCACAGTCTCCTGGTGATTGGCCCAAAGTCATCCAGCCACCTATCATGGCTAAAACAGGACTAGAACTCACCTTTTCTTGGTGATAGCTCAAAGTCACCTAGCTGGCTTTCATACCTAAGGCAGGACTAGAACTCAAAGTCTCCTGGTGATTGGCCCAAAGTCACCTAACTTGCTTTCATACCTAAGACGGGACTAGAACTCACCATCTCCTAGCTTCCAGACCTTAACTGCTGGACCAAACTAGCTCCACTTAATTAATCTAATTCACTTTTAACAGCCTAATCCTCATAGAAGCAACAAACCTACTTCTATTTATCTACATACTGTGCACGGCTTCTTCATTTTTCAGCCAGGTAGAAAGCTTCAGTCCAATCGAGCAGATTTCTCCTCTGAAGGAACAGAAGATCCATCAGTGTGTATTTTCAGACTTAGCCCTCATTCTTTCACTGATTAGATTGGACAGATCATTATTTCCTGGGGAAAAAAAACCCATGCAAAATTGCTCCCTTGTTGTTGGTTTCTTGCGGGCAGCAACCCCGCTGATGATGGCCCAGTTGGAAATAAATATTGACCATCTAGGCTTCCCCGATTTGGACAACCCTGATTGCTTTTAGTAATGTTGACTTTATAAATCTCTAGGTAGAAGAGATTAAATGGACTGATCAATAGATATTCCCTATGACAGCAGATTTGTGCAGAGGGAGGTAGCCAAGAATTAAACAAGAGCAAGGCAGGGCGAATGTATGTACGTTGACCTGAAAGGCCTACACTTTGCTAATTGTGGAAAGTGACGTCTGAAATGAACATTCCACTAAAAAGTGGATCAGGAAACCAGGAAATAGGATTGGAAACAAAGCAGGAGTGGGTTGCTACCAGTTCGTCCCGATGTCAACTCATAAAATATTTCTCTATCCTTTTTAGAGTTGCCAAAAGAGAGGGAGGGGGGAGCAGTGCAGCCACTTGCAAACTGAAAGTGCATTCCATAAATGTTTTCAAAGATAATAATTAGGTGACTGAAGTTTATGCCATGCAAAATTCTAACAGGAGAGCATGATTGATGACTCTTGGCTATGGAGGTGTCCCATTGGAGAATAGGAATTACGATACACCCAGGGGGTGGGGGAAAACCAGGGTCAAGGGTGACAATGAATGATATGTCTCAGAGTTGGCTACATCCAGACAGTGCTGGACATTTTAACTCCCAATAAATCCTTTTGAAGTTTTGGAAGTTTGACTCGAGACTCATGATTTAAATGGGGGTAACTGCCGGAATCCTGACAGCAGTCTCCATCCATGCCATCCAAACATCTAAAATTAAGCTCCTAACATTGATCGGTTGATAACATACCATCAACTCTTTGTTGACTTTCAGTAACTCAATAGATCAATTTCCTCCCTGATGATCCATCTCTAACCTGAGTCTTCTCTTCTCCTTTCATCCCTGTAACAGAGTCTAAATCTACTTACCGTGTATCAGGCACGAAGGATCAGGTTCACACCTAAGTTCTGGTTCAGAAGATTTATTGCTCAAGAATCTAGTCAACTAATGTACAGTACTAAATTGGTACCAGATACGGGTCGATGGAACCTATTGAAGATTGGGCAAGAAATCTGTCGGATTCTTGCTTATTTAATTCTTCCCACCCTTCCTCCATGGCTGCTTCTTATCTTGCTTCCAAGTTTCTCTAAATCCAATCCTTGGTGGGATGGAGGAAGGACAAACATTTTTACCTGCATCCTATTTCATTGCATTAAGGATACAAATGACATTATTTCTTTCATGTAGATAATAATGTCCTGGATGTCACAATGGCCATCATGGATTCTACTAGACATTTTGAAATGTTGGAAATGTCACCAGGCACCTGGAACATACTACCATATGTGATGGACATGTACAGAAGCTAAAAGATATTGGACTAAAATACACACATGGTTGGAAAAGATGATAAAACAACACATAGATTTAAAACCTGAAATATTCTTATTGGGGATTTTACCCGAAAACTATAGTAAAGAAGAAAAAAACATATTTAATCATACATATATTAACAGTAGCTAGAATTGTATTTGCTCAAAATTGGAAAAATGAAAAGATTACAATAGAGAAAGAGGTGATTATGAAAATATTGGAATGTGCAGAAATGAGTAGATTAACAGTAGAGCAATTAAAGAACAAGAAGAAGTGGAATATTATATGATATGGGATTTATTTTATAAATGGTTGGAAAATAAAGTAAGAAGTTAAATGATATTGTTATAATGATAAGATATATGAGATTGAATAGTTTGTAATATGAATGTAATCCTAGTAAGAAATGTATACATAATATAAATACTTGCACAAGATATATATACCCAGTTGACACAATGTATAATTGAAAGATGGATTTGTTTTAAATAAAATTAAAAAAAAGATTCTACTAGACATTTTTGACAGCATCAATTGGGACCAGATTATGCATCACAACTGCCTTTTCTAACAAGTGGGAGTTGATAGTAGGATCCTGAATGTATTCTCCAGCCTTCCTTCAGTGGCATGGGTCAACTGAGAATATAGGTCTGTACAAAAATGATTGGGCTTCGCCGAGTTGAAGTGGCCATCTTGACATTTTTTCTCTCCACCTCAACTCAACACATTCTCCTGCTCCTCCATGTCCTGTTAGTGCACATCCTAAGTAAACCAAAAGACCCAGAAGAAAAGCCAGGAGTCATCTACAACATACAATGTAAGAACTGCAGCAGCCACTACTTAGGACAAAGAGGTAGAAGACTAGGAGAATACATCTATGAACACCAACTAGAAGTCAAAAGACAGGATAAAAACTCTTTGATTGCACAACACATGGACAGACTTAACCATAGTTTCAACAGGGAAACTGTGACCATCCTAAACCAAGCCAAGGGCAAAAGTGCTGGAGAATTCCTGAAAGCCCGGCACTCAGACGAATCAGTCATCAACAGGTTCATTGAGATAAACAACATTTACACACCATTCAAAAGAGACAATTAACAAGCCAAAACAGGAATAAAAAGACCAGAACTCATCTTCAACAATAAACAACACGTAGACAAGCCAAGATTAACACCATGATTAACATTAGCAATAAAGAATACCCCAATCAAAGAACTGTCAAACAAGCTAACAGCAAACTCCCTAACCAAAGAACCACCGAGATCACGCCTACCCACCTGACAGGCAAGCCACTACAATGTCAATTGAGAGCAAACCCTACGCCCAATGGTGGGATTGAAATAATTTAACAACCGGTTCACCCAGGGTCAGGTTGGCTGTTGTGGGAGGTATGGCCAATCCCCATCCTCCAGCTCTGCTGCACATGAGGGACAAGCCTCCCGTGATGGCCAACCTGACCATAGGTGAATCATTTGTTAAATTACACCCCTGCTATCAAAGTGGATCCTGGGCGCTGCACTGCAATGGAAAAATGGGCAACGAGCAGCCGGCACAAGGAAAGGAGGAGGAGCAGGGAGGAGAAAGAGGGAAAGCGGCCTTCTCCTTACCTCATGCCGGCTGCTCCATTGCCTGTTTCTCCATCGCAGCGCAGTACAGTGCCTAGGATCCACTTTGATAATGAAGGTGGGTAATTTAACAACCAGTTCGCCTAAACCAGTGCAAACCAGCTGAATCCCACCACTGCCTACACCCATGATGGCGAACCTATGGCACGCGTGCCAGAAGTGGCATGCAAAGCCACTTCTGCTGGCACACGAGAGGTCACCCGGAGGAGCCCTACTCTGCATGATGCAATGTGCGCACCCCCCACCAGCCAGCTGATTGTTGGGTATCTGTCACGCATGCACGGGGGGAGGCCTGCATATGGGAGACCAGCCCACATGCACAGAGGCATGCGTCGTGTGGTGAAGTCATGCACACATGCACAGGGGGTGGGGGAAGCTGTGCGCACATTGCATCATGGGTGCAGGCACGCGAGCGCACACACATGCATGCACTTTTGACATGCAACATGGAAAAGGTTCACCATCACGGGCCTACACTACCTAGTTGAGTAATGAAATGTCTGCAAGGAAGCAAGCAAGCTGAGTGAGCAGTAAGGACCCCTCAGGGCCAATAGCACACCTGGGGAAGCATATGGAGACAAAACAACTTTTGTTTCCGGATTCTTGGGAGATAAAACCCGCCTTAGAATATGGTTCATCTCCAGAAGGGCCAAGATGGCTACCACCACCTAGCTCCTTCCCTCGCAAGGGTACGGCCGTGAGCTTTTCAAGAGGCAAGCAGTGCCTTTTAATGCACATGACCCTGCTGTTCCAGCGGTCCCCGTCTGTGGATGCGTGTGCTTTATTAGAGATTCCCCTCATTCCCTGTCTGCTCTCTTCTAGATATAATGGCACCAATTAAATTACCTGACTCCCTGACCTTAATCTGGCAGGAAAAAATTATTCCATGAAGCAGTTATGGCTCTAATTGACACGAAGGAAAAGCATCACACACCCCTACCTACCAAAGGAGCTGCAGGGATGGATGGGGGGTAGCGGCATGAAAATATCTCTGGCAGCCTCAGAAGCCTGTCAAAGTCACATTGATATGCTAATATCTATAGCTGGCAAAAATCACTTCATAAAGAGAGAAAGACGTTGAAAATTGAATTATTTCAATTTCACTACCTAGGAATCTCCTGATCCGTCCAAATGTGTGTATGTGTGTGTGTGCCTGTGTATGTGCTTGTGTGCAACGAAGAAAGGAGCGGTGCAGTGCTCTTTTTGGCGGGTAAACAGCTGGGTGAGGGGGTTGCCGTGGCAACCGCTTTGACTGATGACTGTTTTGCTCCTGATGAAGTCATTAGCTGTGTGAAATGGACTTTGAGGTTGTCAAGTACATTCTCCAGGAATATTTCAATCCGATTAGCAGGGTATTGAAAAAGGGAAGGAAGGGAGGGAGGGAGGGATGAGGGAGGAACAGAGGGATGGTAGGGCAGAGGGACAGAGGGAGAAAGAGAGGAAGGAAGAGAGGGAGGGAGGAAAGAAGGAGGGAGGAACAGAGGGAGAGAGAGAGGAAGAAAGGGAGGGGGGAGGGAAGGAGGAAAGAAGAGAATGAGGGAGGGAGGGAGGAAGAAAGAAAGAAAGACAGGAAGAGGGGCAAGGAAGGAATGAGGGAGTAGTAGAGGGACGGAGGGACAGAGGGAGAGAGAGAGGAAGGAAGAGAGGGAGGGAGGGAAGGAAGGAAGGAAGAAGGGAGGGAGGGAAGAAAGGAAGGGAGGGAAGGAAGGAAGGAAAAGGAGGGAGGGAGGAAAACTTCAGGTGGGAAAGGAAGAAGGAAAGAAAATTAGGACTGTATTGATTCTCCATAGATGATCACATTGAGGGGCTTCAAAACAAGCAAGCTGTTCATTGTTAGGATCAGTCTATGCAATCCAATCCTGTGGCCATCTTTCTTTCCTTCTACTGTCACTGCTCAAACAAAACTTTGTCTCTCCTTTGTCCCCATTCCACCAAGATCACTAAAATCACCCTCTCCACTTGCAGACCAAAATAAAGAGCCAGGTTTTGTGATCAGATTTATCTAATGTGCCCTCAGATATAGGCTAAAAATATCTTGCGGTATCTTGAACATCTTTAATGGCTTTTTCCAGAATTGGAACCAGGGGTCTCTTTCATTTCCTTTGTCTCATCAGACCAGGCATAATTTCATACTATTAACCCTTACTGACATAACAATTGGAGGAAGAAAAATCAGGTCCAGTTCCAAGCTGGGAGAAAGGCGCTTGGAAATAAAATGGGAAAAAGGTCCATTTATTGATGAGCAAAACCAGCAACTAGCATGCGGTTCTGGGACAGCTGACAACATGGTTGAATGAGTGGATGGATCTTTATAGGTTGCTGTGACTTTGAAGTTTGGAGTATTCTTTGGATGGTGCAAGGAATGGGCTTTTGTGTCTTTTGCTATTTCAGTGGCGGTGGGTTAATCCTATTATGTCCTAAAAGGTAACGTTAGAATTTGGGTGGATGGGTGGGAGAGAATGTAAATTCTTAATCTCACCATTTAGAGTTGAGGTGTTTTGTTTGTGAATAGACTGGCCTGGGTTTCTTAATGGGCATAAAATCTCCATCTCTGAAGATTTCAGGCATCTGCTGGAAGCTGTCGGGGCTGCTTCCTGCCTTTAAAAACATGTTTCTCCAATTCTCCTTTGGGGAAATATAAAATTCTGCCTCTTTTAATATTCCCCAAAATATTTCCTTCTTCTAGGAGGAGGGAGAAGGCTTCCCACACCTTATTTCAGTCAACAAAATCCACTTGTACTTCATTTAGGTTTATATTGCAGACCGGTGTTTCTCAAACCATGGCCACTCTTAAGTTCCACGAAGTTTGATTCCCAGAATCCCGGTGCTGGCAGGGGAATTCTGGGAACTGAAGTCCATGCAATTTTAAAGCTTGCCAAGTTTGAGAAGCATTGCTAAAGAGACATCCCATAGCTTGAAATCCGTGGTTGAACATCTCGACTTGCCTCTTTGCTCTTTCTCTCTCCCGATTCATCTTGCTTGAAGAAAAATATCTGGCGAATTCAACACTGTTGCTGCTGGATTGGGGTCACCCAGCTACGGAGGAGAAGTAAAAAAAAAGAAATACTATTATTAAAAAGAGAAGCTGGAGTAACCTACGAGTTGGGAAGCCCACTCTTGACACAATAATGGTGATTTATTGGATGTGTATCTCATATTTCATACCAAAGCTCAAAGCACTATATTTAATGCTCCCTCTTTATGTTTTATTCCACAAGAAAACCCCATGAGATAGGTTGGGGCTGATATATGGGCTAAAAGTCACCCAGATATCTTGCCTACAATCTTGAAAGGACAAATGTCTATGGGGTTCCTCAGTCATCCAGGTCATGGTTACTCCAAAGGTGCTTTTTTTCCCCCCCCAAGAGGCAACTGGGCTTTCTGGTTTTTCTTCGAAGACGTTTCGCTTCTCATCCAAGAAGCTTCTTCAGCTCTGACTGGATGGTGGAAGATGGAAGGATTTATACTCCTTGCAAACAGCTGGGCATTTGCATTCGTTTAGAGGGTTGTTGAGGCCACTTGGAGGTTTATCTGTGTCCTCAGGGTCACCTGAGTTCCTGTAATCTGCAATTTTCCCTCTGGAAATCCATTCTTGCTCCCACATGATGGGGAATGGAAGGATTTATATTCCACGCTTGTTAAGTGAATCAACTGCAGTTGTTAAGTGAGTGATGGGGTTGTTAAGTCTATCTGGTTTTCCCATTGACTTTCAATCAAAATAGAGCTGGAAGGGACCTTGGAGATCTTCTAGTCCAACTCCCTGCCCAAACAGGAGACCCTAAGACCACGGGTGTCAAACTCAAGGCCTGTGGGCTGGATCCGGCCCACGGGATGCTTAGATGCGGCCCATGGGACCACCCTGGAAATTGCAAAGGACCAGCAAATGGTATAGAGCAAGGGTGTCACACTTGATTTTATTGAGGGCCACATCAGGGTTGTGTTTGACCTTGAGGGGATGGGGTGTGTGGCCAGTGTGGGTGTGGCCATGGTGGGCATGGCTAGCTCGACATCACTCATAATGGGGGCAACTGTGGTGGCCCAGGAAGGGCTGGGAGGGATGCACGTTTACTAGTAGTTTGTTTTGCTAGCACTCAGTCAGCAAAAAACAGACTTGGAAGGGCCATGCATGGTGGCCCCTTTTTGCTGGCAGAGGGCTGCAGGAGGCCATCATAGCCAAAAAATGGAACCTAGGGGGGCTAAAGGGCCCCCCCAAAGCTCCGTTTTCACTGACAGAGTGCTAGCAAAACAAATTAGTAGTGTTGTGATTCGCCAGCAGCCGGTGCAGACGGCAGCAGAATCGGACAGTGAGGGAGAACAGGGACCAGTCAGGGAGCCTGGAGAGGACTCGGATGAGGGTCCTGCATCCAATGCAGAGATGGGGCCAGGACCATCGGGGAGTGGGGTGCTGCCTTTGGAACCTTTGGAGTCTGGCAGCAGCGAGGTAGAAGAACCAGGGGAGCCTGTTCCCAGGGTGCATGTATGCAGAGCTGCTAGAAGGCGAGAGCAGCTGAAACAAAAGGAGCGACTTGGGATTAAGGCTGGGAGGTGATTGCCCCCTCCCATAAGGGATAAAAGTCAGGCCAAGATGACGAAACCTTTTCAGGAAGCAAAGTCATTCGATCACTTCCTAGTCATCCTGGAAGATCTTTGTACTTCAGCTGGTTTTTCTTGTACTTCAGTTGGTTTATTTTCTAATTAATTTGATACTTCTCTTTTTGGCAGCACTTCACAGAACTGAAAGGTGTGTGCTTATCTTGGGGGACTGTTTGAGCTTCATTCCGGCTGGGAATGAAAACAATTCACAGCTTGCAATAAAATAGGTTTTGTTTTTAAAACAAGTTTGTGAATAATTATGGTTTATGAAGCCTGGATCAGAACAACTAGCAAAAATGGATCTCCCCCAACCCCGCCCGGGCCATTGCAGGTGCCCCCGATAGGAGTGATATCGAGCTGGCCACGCCCATCATGGCCACACCCACACTGCCCACACACCCCATTCCTTCAAAGCCAAACCCAACCTTGATGCAGCCCTCAATGAAATCAAGTGTGACACCCCTGCCCTATTACCATTTTGGACAAGTGACTGTCCAGACTTTAAACCTGAACTGTTCCTTTTAGGAATAACTAAGGGGAAATGTAGTAAAAAGGCCAAATACATGCATGATATTACACATAACAACAGCAGAGACGATCACATTCGCACAATTTTGGAAGTGAGATGGTATACCGCCAGAGGAATTAGTAATCCAATAGATATTAGAATGTGCTGAGATGGACAAACTCAGTCTAGAGTTAAAAGGCAAAGAAGAGTCAGAGTACTATGTGGTATGGGATAATTGGTACAAATGGTTGAATAGTAGGATAAGAATAGTAGAGTTTCAGCTAAAAAACCTCCACTCCTTTGGTCTTTTTAGATGCCAGCAGAAGGGGATGGGGGGAAACAGTGCATTCCTCAAATGCCTTAGATCCATGATGGCGAAACAGGTGGCACGCAGAGCCACTTGTGCTGGCACGCGAGCCACAGGCAAACTTACCTCACTGCGTATGCCAGAAGTGATGAAACGGGCCTATTATTCATCCGGCAAAGCCTGCAGAAGCCTTCCTCAAGCCTCTGGGAGGCCAAAAAAGGCCTGAAACTGGCTGAAAATCAGCTGTGAAGTGCAGTGCAGATAAGGGGGCAGCAGGGGGGATTGAGCGTGCCTGAGGAGAGGGCAGGGGGCCTTTTGGGTGCTGGCATGTGACTGTGCATGCACAAGCGCACCCACAATTTTTGGCACATGAGCCCAAAAAGGTTAGCCACCACTGCCTTAGCAGCCCAAAGCAGTCGGCGTGCAAGTATATTACTGGAGAGCATGATTGATGACTCTTGGCTATGGATGTGTCCCATTGGAGAATATACATCCAGGGGGTGGGGGGGGAAGACCAGGATCAAGGGGGAAATGAACGGTGTATTTTAGGGTTGGCTGCACCCAGCTAACGCCAACATGGTCACTCCTAATAAATCAATTTTTTTACTCTGAGAGATGCGGCTAGAGACTTATGATTTGAATGGGGGTGGATATGTTGGAGCCCTGACATAGAGATAAGAAAAAAATGTATATACATTTTTTATTTATTTGTTTTAATTTATATATCGCCCCCCCTCTCCCAAAAAAAGGACTCGGGGCGGTGAACAGCCATAGTAAAACATACAATTAGAAAAGTTAAAATAGATTTAAAAGGTAATTAAATAACTGGCTGAATCTGATAAAACCCCATAAAAAAATGTAAAATTGAATTAAAAATTTAAGACCCTTCTCATAACTTTAGGCCAGACCGGCCTGTTGGAAAAGGTGGGTCTTTAGTGTGGCGTCAGAAGGCTTGCAGGTCAGCAATGGCTCGCATCTCCGTAGGTAGTTCATTCCAAAGGGAGGGTGCTCCCACAGAGAAGGCCCGTACCCTCGGGGCCACCAGCCGACATTGTCCAACCGGCGGCACCCCGAGGAGGCCCACCCTGTGGGAGCGCACTGGCCGGTGGGAGGCCAATGGTGGCAGTAGGTGGTTCCGCAAGTACCCGGGTCCCAAGCCATGGAGCGCTTTAAAGATGGTCACCAACACCTTGAATTGCACCCGGAAGGCCACCGGAAGCCAGTGCAGCTCGCGCAGGAGCGGTATAATATCTACCCCTGATTATATAAATGAATATAAATGAATACACATGTATGGAGATTTGTATATGTAACAACAATGCCACAGTGTTGTTAAAGATGAGAATGAGATATGTAAACTTGAAAAAGCATAATAAAAACATATTTAAAAAAACCCTTCAGTGATGGAGCACCCACAATATCTGAAGGCAACTTCTCTTCCACTGGTTAATTGTCCTCAATCTTAAAAGTTTCTCCTTTAATCCCAGGTTGCTTTTCTCCTTGGTGAGTTTCCATTGTTTTGCTTTGTGGAATTGGAGGGTCACAAAAGGTGAAAACGTGACCCCAGGACAGTGCAACCGTCATCAATACATGCCAGTTGCCAAGCATCTGGATTTTGATCATGTGACCATGGGGTTGCCCACTTACAAGGGTTCTAAGTGGGGAACATGGTCATAAGTTACTTTTTTCAGGGTCACTAAACGAGTGGTTGTAAATTAAGGGTTATCTGTACAGGACAACCCTAGCCCTTACATGTTATCCCTATTTCACCCATACTCTGGAAGACCACAAAACATACCCAATATCCTTCCGGTTTTGAAGATGGCCGACGCGGTGCTCCGCCGCTGCTCGCTTCGGCCTCGACGGCCTCAGTTGCGGCCCCTCTTGTCCCCTAGGTCCCCTCGCCGGTGGCAGAGGCGGGGGAGGATCGGGGGAGGCCGGTCGGGACATCTGGAGACTGGTCGGGGGTCTGCTGGAGCCGCGGGGCCGATGCGGAGGGCGGCGTGGTCGCGACGGCCGTGGCGGCCCCGAGTCGCGGCGGCGGCGACGGCGGCGGAGGCCGCGGTGGCGGCGGCGGCGGAGGCCGCGGCGGCGGCGGCGGCGGAGGCCGCGGCGGCGGCGGCGGCGGAGGCCGCGGCGGCTGCCTCTGGGGCCGTTGTGGCGGCGTCCTGTACAAAGACCATGTCACGGCATGGCCCCAGCGGCCCCCTGAGGAGTGTGGTGGCCCTGGATTCCCCAGGGCGGGGTCGATTTGCGGGGGCCGTTTGGAGGGCCTTGGACTGGCCTCGGCGGCTTTATTACAGCCGCGGAGGCCCTGGAACAGCGGCCGTGACACCCCCGGAGTTCCAAGGGGCGGTGAAAAGGCCTTGGCGCCCCTAGTGAGGCACGGCGGCGTGGCAGGCTCGGCGACCTCACTCGGGCCGGGGCGGTCTTGGGAGGCTCCGGCTGGTCCTGATATGGGCCTATGGCAGTTTCGGCCCTGGAGTGGACCTGGGGCACCCTTGACGGCCCCGAGGACGACGCGGAGGCTGGAGGACCCACGGAGGAGCTCGGCTGAGGAGTGGTGGTGCCGATACCCCCGTGGGCCGCTTAGGCAGAGCCATGGTTGTTCCCCTTTTTCCCCTGGGGCCCCCACCGGTGGCGGAGGTGGTGGGCCCAGGGGGGGGATTAGCTCTGCCTGTGACCTTTTCCCCCCTGGGGGTCCCACCGGTGGCAGAGGTGGGACGACTGGGGGGAGGCGGCATATGCCCCAGCCTACCTGGATTTTTTCCGCGGCCAGAGGATGGCAGAGACTGCAGGCGCTCCGAGACTGTCGAGGGGGCCGGGACCACGGATTTATTCGAGGGCAGAACTCTGGGCCCTGAGGGATGTCCCCCTCTCCCTCAGGTGGCCTCCAAGACTCTCTAAGACCTTTTGTGATGAGGGATCCTGGGATCCGGAGCGATGGTGGGGCCGAAGAAACCGGAGGAAATGTTCTAAACCTTTGATTAAATTTTTAATGGGATTTTTTAAGGGGTTGGAAGGATCCAGGGCGGGCGGGGGAGACAGCCCGCATGGATATGGGGGCAGCCAGGCCGGCGCGCGCGCCTGGGGGACCTCGGGGGTTTCTGTGTCGGGGTGGCAGACAGGGGGTGGGCAGCGGGGGGTCAATTTTATTAGCACGGTGACTGGGAGAGGCAGATATGCTGGGGGTAGAGGGCCATATCCGGTAAGGGGATCGCGCTCCCGATGTTTGCAAACGGTAGCGCGCTCCGACCCTCATTACCCATCCTGCAGCCCTGGTTGTCCGGAATCTCAGGCCCTGAATACCCGGCTGTTGTTGTGCAATGCCAGGTCCGTGGTTAATAAGGCTCCCCTGATCCACGATTTGGTTCAGGAGGAGGCCGCGGATCTGGTAGGTGTCACCGAAACCTGGTTGGGCCCAGAGGGTGGTGTCCCTCTGGTTGAGATGTGCCCACCAGGTTTCCTTGCATTTCACCAGCCTAGGGCTCAGGGAAGGGGTGGTGGGGTAGCGGTGCTTATAAAGGAAGTCCTTTGTCCTAGGGAGGCCACTGTCCCTCAGACGGCTGGCTGTGAATCTCTATTTGTGAAGTGGGGGCAAGGGGTACAGATGGGTCTTTTGATGGCGTACCTGGCTCCCTGCCACGTCTCATCGGCCCTACCCGGACTCCTAGAGGTAATAGCCGGGCTGGCGGTTGAGACCCCTAGGCTTTTGGTCATGGGGGATTTCAACCTGCCATCGCTCGGTGAAACCTCGGGGTTGGTCCGGGAGTTCTTGGCTTCCATGACGGCCATGGACCTGACCCAGTTAGTTTCTGCCCCCACTCACATGGGAGGACACATGCTGGACCTGATTTTTGTCTCTGGGCAGTGGTTGAATGACTGTAATTGGGGGGATTTAGTTATTACACCCTTGTCATGGACAGATCATTCCCTCCTTAGGCTGGATTTCTGTTCCGCTACCCCCCATCGCAGGGAGGCGGAGCCACTTAGATGGTTCCGCCCCAGGCGCCTAATGGATCCGGATCGGTTCCAGAGGGAGCTTGGGCCATTTCCTGAATCTCTGGCTCTCAGCTCGCCTGGAGACCTGGTGGCCACCTGGGAGGGGTTGGCCGCCGGGGCCCTAGAGCGAGTTGTGCCTATGCGACCTCTGACTCGGCACAGATCCCATTTGGCTCCGTGGTATACGGAGGAGCTACGGGAGATGAAGTGCCGAAAAAGACGTCTTGAGGGCATTTGGAGGGCGAGCCGTTCTGAGTCTGACCGAACACAGGTGAGATCTCATATTAAGACTTACCTTGTGGCGATAGGGGCGGCGAAATCTTCGTATTTCTCCGCCCTTATTGCATCGGCAGAAAATCGGCCTGCCGCCCTGTTTAGAGTGACCCGCTCTCTACTTGAACCGAGAGCGCGGGATGACCTCTTGCAGGGTAGAGCAGAGGAGTTTTCCCGATTTCTGCATGATAAAATCGCTCAGATTCGGGAGGGGCTCGACTCCAATTGGGTGGTCCCGGGGGAGGTGTCCGGGGCAGGTCTTGAGAGTGTTATCTGGGGGGAGTTCGATCCTGTGACCGCTGAGGGTGTGGACAGGTTGCTGGGGGGTCTGAATGCCACCACCTGTTTATTGGACCCGTGTCCTTCCTGGTTGGTTTCGGCCGCCAGGGAGACGACACGAGGCTGGCTCCAGGGGATTGTCAACGCTTCCTTGAGAGAGGGGGTGCTCCCTACCGCCCTGAAGGCGGCGGTGGTGCGCCCCCTCCTCAAGAAGCCTTCCCTGGACCCAGCTATTTTAAACAACTATCGTCCAGTCTCCAACCTTCCCTTCGTGGCGAAGGTTGTTGAGAGTGTGGTGGCACGTCAGCTCCCCCAGTACCTGGAGGAAGCAACTTACCTCGATCCGTTCCAATCGGGCTTCAGGCCTGGACATAGCACTGAGACGGCATTGGTCGCGTTGGTTGATGATCTCTGGAGGGCTCGTGACAGAGGGTTCTCCTCTGTCCTGGTCCTATTAGATCTCTCGGCGGCTTTTGATACTATCGACCATAGTATCTTATTGCGACGGTTGGAGGGGTTGGGGATTGGTGGAACCGTCCTTCGATGGTTCTCCTCCTTCCTCTCTGACCGTTCGCAATTCGTGTTGGCGGGGGGGGAGAGGTCCACCTCTAGGCCCCTGGTTTGTGGGGTGCCTCAGGGGTCGGTCCTTTCTCCCCTCCTGTTCAACATTTACATGAAGCCGCTGGGCGAGATCATCCGTGGTCTTGGAGTGAGGTGTCATCTGTATGCAGATGACACCCAGCTGTACATCTCCACTCCGGACCACCCCAACGATGCTGTGGGGGCTATGTCTAGGTGCCTGGAGGCCGTGCGGGACTGGATGGGCGGGAACAGGCTTCGGCTCAACCCATCCAAGACCGAGTGGCTGTGGTTTCCAGCGCCCCGATATAGCCAGCTGACACCTTCGCTGGCTATTGGGGGGGAAGTTCTGCCCCCCACAGAGAGGGCTCGCAACCTGGGAGTCCTCCTGGATGTACGGCTGTCGCTTGAACATCACATCGCGGCCGTCTCCAGGGGGGCGTTTCATCAGATCCGTCGGATCTACCGGTTGCGGCCCTTTCTGGATCGGGACGCCTTGCGCACGGTCACTCAGGCCCTTGTCACCTCTCGCCTGGACTATTGTAATGCCCTCTACATGGGGCTCCCTGCGGGGAGCATCCGGAGACTCCAGTTGGTGCAAAATGCAGCCGCGAGGGTGATTATGGGGGCGTCGCGTAGCGCCCATGTGACGCCTCTCCTGCGCGAGCTGCATTGGTTGCCGATGGCTCTCCGGGTTCGCTTTAAGGTTCTAGTTTTGACCTTTAGGGCGACCCATGGCATGGGACCAGGTTACCTTCAGGACCGCATTCTGCCAACGTTCTCCAACAGGCCGGTGCGTTCCCACAGGGAGGGTCTGCTCCGGGTGCCGTCGGCCGCTATGTGTCGTCTGGCGGCGCCGAGGGGTAGGGCCTTCTCTGTGGGTGCCCCCGCCCTCTGGAATACTCTGCCACCGGAACTTCGTACCGGCACGGACCTGAGGGCCTTCAGGCGCGCGTTAAAGACCTGGCTCTTTGAGCAGGCCGGCCTGGGCTGAGATAATGATTTTAAATTTGATCTCCATTTTTAACTTTAAATTGGGTTTTTAAGGGTGGGGGGGGTTTTCCTAATTTTAGTCTGCAGCTGATTTAAATATTTAATTACTTTTTAACTTTTGTATTTTTGTGGGGTTTTTAGATGAGCTGTTCACCGCCCTGAGTCCCTTGGGAGAAGGGCGGTATATAAATGTAATTAATAAATAAATAAATAATAAATAAATAAATTTAATAGAATCACAGAATAACAGAGTTAGAAGGGATCTTGGAGGTCTTCTAGTTCAGGGGTTGCCAACCTTTTGGACCTCAGGGATCACCAAACTCATAATTTTAGATCCCAGGGACCACTAACTGGTTCTGTGGGTGTGGCCTAATTTGTGGGAGTGGCTTGGTGGTCATGTGACTGACTGGGCATGGCTTATATGTAAATATTATAGATATTTATGTAAATATTGAATTTTTTTATAAAAAAGAGCAACTTTTACCCAAAATAACAGATAACAGTTAATCAGAGTTGGAAGGAACCTTGTAGGTCATCTAGTCCAACCCCCTGCCCAAGCGGGAGACCGTACACCATTTCTGACAAATGGCAGTCCAATCTCTTCTTGAAGGTCTCGTGATGGCGCTCCCACCACTTCCGAGGGCAAACTGTTTCGAGGGAAAAGCAGGCAGATTTAGTTATTCACAGAATCATTCAGTGATCTATCTTTCTGCCATCGGGTAGCTCAGTCTCTCAAATTTGCTTGTCGTGAGTCTGCACTGAATTTGCTTGCAAGCAAACCTTCAGTCCTAAGGGAGGTTCAGCTGTACTTACAAGCAGTGCCAAAGATCTAAAGACTAGCTAGAAAGCAAGAAATCCAACCATTTCCTGCTTCCTAGCTAATCTAAAACCCCCAGCACAGCAGAACAGCTGACGGTCGGGAAAAGGAAAAACAGCAATTTAGCAGGCAAGTTTACAGGGTAAGGAGTGAGTGGACAGGGAGGGTTCCCGCGGGCCATGTGAGTGGTGCAGCCTTGTGTTTCTGCACAGCCTGGATTAATTGCTTTGGGGGGATACTCTGGGAGTGAGGTTTCTCTGTGGCTCACCAAAATTTTGTGGGCCGTGGCCCAATGGTTGGCGACTGTTATTCTAGTCCAACCCTCTGCTCAGACAGGGAAGCCTATACCATTTCAGACAAATGGCTGCCCAGTCTCTTCTTAAAAAACCTCTGTCATGCTCCTGTTGGAATCAGATTCCAAGGGAGAGGTGGAACAGCAGATAAGGAGTTGGAGTGTGGCTCCGGTGGCTGTGGAGGAAACTGGGGATGGGCACAGGCCAGCTGGGCATTCAAAGAAAGGCCCAGGCCCACCACACTCTTCATCCTAGGGCACGCAAAGAGGAACAGAGAAGGGGGCAACATGAGTTATGTGGGTTATGGGGGAGAAAAGGGCCCTGATCCCCTTCATGGGCTGCAGTTGGGAAGACTGTTTAAAAAGGCAAACTACACATGGCAAAGTTGCTGAAAGCAAAGCATGAAATTAGTCTGGTTTGTCCAGTATTATTTGAGTTCTGGTGTCCTCCCAAGTGTGTGTATTTCGTTATCTTTTGACATCTTCAATCCCTTATCCTGCCCTGTTTCGTTAATTGCTGCAGCGTGGTTTGTGTTGGTTTTTATTTATAATTTATATGTAATTTGAGTTTGGAAGGAATTTCTTCCCTTTAAAAACTGTTCTTGGGAGAGTTTTTTCTCCAGCCGATGATAACTGGACATTGGGGACCAAGTTGGAGGTATTAAAGGGACTTTACCTCCATTTGTGACTTTGTTGCTTTTGTGCCACACTCTGGGTCATCACATGTTGGAGCACCTACAACTTCTGGTGGGAAGTCATTCCACTGGTTAATTGTTCTCACTGTTAGGAAATTTCTCCTTAGTTCTAGATTGCTTCTCTCCTGGATTAGTTTCTATCCATTGCTTCTTGTTCAGCCTCAGAGGCTCTAGAGAATAGCTTGATTTTCTCTTCTTTGTGACAAATATTGGAACACTGCTATCATGTCACACCTAGTCCTTTTCATTGAACTAGATATACCCAACTCCTGCAACTGTTCTTCATATGTTTTAGCCTCTAGTTTCCTAATCATCTTGGTTGCTCTTCTCTTCTCTTCTCTTCTCTTCTCTTCTCTTCTCTTCTCTTCTCTTCTCTTCTCTTCTCTTCTCTTCTCTTCTCTTCTCTTCTCTTCTCCTCCTCTTCCTCTTCCTCTTCCTCTTCCTCTCCTCTTCTCTCCTGCATGGGTTTACATTTTTCAGACTTTGAATCTACCCAGATTATAACAAAATATGGGCAGCATCAGGGAAAACATATGCAAGGTCTCCTATAAGCACCAGTTTGTTATCTTTTACTTTATTTATTATTTTTACCAGTGTTTAATTTCCTCAAGTAATAAAGGAGGATGATACAAGCTTATAACCATTTTTATACTATCAGTTGATCTAAAGACAGTATTGCCTTCCAAAGGTGTGTTATATTGTTATCGTAATTATTGTTTCTATAAGGTTATGAGTTATATTAAACCCCAAAACTTCAAAACTGTGTGACGTGAACTGTGAATTGAACAATGGGCAGGAAAAATCAATAGATGAAACAACCGTGTTTCAAATAAATCATGCTTGATAATATATTAAATTGAGGAAAAATTCCAAAAAGTTGGAAATTGGAATAGTTTGGGAGAAATGGGTAGAGAAGCATAACTCAATGGCCAGATGCAGAGAGATCTATTTGTTTAATTTTTTTTTTGATTGATTGATGGGAAAATGGGGCTTAAATGGTGATTGACAAAACAATACAATTTGGAATTGTAAGCTGCCTAGAATTATTGATTGAAATGGATGGCGATAGAAATAAAAATAATAGAAATAGAATGAATGAATAATATGAATGAATGAATGATGAATGAATGGATGAATATATGAATATATGAATGAATGAATGAGTGAGTGAATGAATGAATGAATATATGAATGAATACATGAATATATGACTGGCTGACTGACTGAATATATGAATGAATACATGAATATATGAATGAGTGGATGAATGAATGAATGGGAAATGTACATATACAACCCATCTTAAAACCCTAGTAAATGGACCACAGCTCAAAACCACTTGTTTAAAAAAAAATCCAGAGATATCTGTGTGTCTGGGATGAAATGAAGACCTAAAAATTGAAGGGAAGATTCAAACTTGATGGTAATGACTGAAAAAATACAGGTAGTCTCAAGTTATAACCATTTTTACTGACCGTTTGAAGTTACAACTGCACTGCAAAAGTGACTTATGATGGTTTTTCACTCTTATGACCGCTGCAACATCCCCCATAGCCACGCGATCCAAATTCAACGGATTCATATTTATGATGGTCGTGTGGCGACCTTCTGACAAGCAAAGTCAACTGGGAAAGCCCGATTCACTGAACGGCTGTGTTACTCACTTAACAAAACTGCAGTGATTCACTTAAACAACCGCGGCAAGATGGGTCGTGAAATGGGGCAAAACTCACTTAGCAACACTGCCTCGCTTGGCACAGAAATGTTGGGCTGAATTGTGGTCGTAAGTCTGTACTCCAACCCAGTCATGTTGAGCTCCTTTTCCTTAAGCTCCTGCTCTTTCTTTTCTCCGCGTTGTATCTTCTCTCTATACATCCAGCATTAATGCTGCATAATCACCCCAGCTTCTTATTATTAATTGCGGCTTAGCTTTGCAGTGCGGATGAGCAGAAAAAAAATCAAAGCTGGATTGAATTTGGCTATTTGCACACTAGCCCACAGATATCCACCTGCGCAGGTGGCAGGCTTTTCTGCAGGGAAACGGGGGCTTTGGATAACACACAACGGGCCCTTCCTTCGCCTCCCTCCCACATCAGAAAAACAGATTAGAAGGGATTGGAGTTAGTCATATACCTAAATGCTCTTTAAAGCCCATCAATCTGATTGTGAGAAGAAGAAGAAGAAGAAGAAGAAGAAGAAGAAGAAGAAGAAGAAGAAGAAGAAGAAGAAGAAGAAGAAGAAGAAGAAGAAGAAGAAGAAGAAGAAGAAGAAGAAGAAGAAGAAGAAGAAGAAGAAGAAGAAGAAGAAGAAGAAGAAGAAGAAGAAGAAGAAGAAGAAGAAGGTGGATTCCTTCGTGATTGGCGATGCTCAAAGTCGACAGGTTTCTGTCTCAGGATGTGAAAGAATCAACTTAGTGTCGAAAGTTAGCACCCACCCCTCTCCTAGAAGAATGAAATATTTTGAGAAATATTAAAAAGGCAGGATATTGTATTTCCCAAAGGGAGCAACATGCTCTTGGAGACAGAAAGCATTCCCCACCTTTCTTAATAGCCCCCAGCAGATGCCAGCACCTAAAAGATAAAGAGCTTATTAAAAGAAGACAAGTATCTAGAAAGGTCTATTCATAAGCAACTAGCCCCCACCCAAGAGGCAAAACAGGACGAAGCCATTAATTATTGTGTCACCTTCAGAAACTTCAACCAAACTTAGCTCAGACAACCTGTAGTGCCAGATATGACCCCTACATAACCCCATGCAACAGTCAATAGAATATGCATTCTTGCACAGGAACAGGAAGCTCAAGTTCAAAGCCTAAGAGAAGGTATATAAAAAAAAACCCCACTCGCAACTCCATGTGGTCAGCTGCCCAGGACCACAAACCCGTGTGGTTCTGCTTCATCAATAAACCATCTTTCCAATCATGGTTCCCAGTGTCTTTCTCCCAGCTTGGAACTGAGTCAGATGGATATTTCTTCCCATGTTAGTTAAGGCTTTTAAGTTGCCAGTGATTAGAGTTAGGTGTGGAGTATCAGGCTGGCCCTGTAAGGTATCTTTCGTTGTTCATTCTGTCCAGGATAATTTTTTCCTATGGCTGGGGGAAAAAGTTTTAAGGAAAAGGAAATTCCCTTTTTCTTTCTCTCCTTTTGTTCCTGCTCTATCTGTGTTTTCTTTCTTCACTCCCCTCCTCTCTTCCTTTTCTCCTTCTCTTCCTCCTCCTCCTGTTCTTCCTCTTCTCTTCTCCCTTGTCTTCCTTCTCCTCCTCTTCCTCCTCTATCTTTTCTTCCTTCTCCTGATTTTCCTCCTCCTCTTCCATTTCTTCCTCTTACCCCTCCTCTTCCTCTTCCTTCTCTTTCTTTTTCTCCTTTTCTTCCTCTTCCTCCTCTATGCTTTCCCCTTTCTTGTTTTCTTTCTCTTCTTCTTTCTCTTTCTCCTCCTTCTCTTCTCCTTTTCTTCCTCTTCCACTTTTATTCTTCTCCTCCTCCCTCTTCTCTCTTCCTCCTCTTCCACTTCCTTTTTCTCCTCTTCTTATTCCGTCTCCTTCTCTCATTTGTTTTGTAGAAACCTTGGTGCCTGCTGTCACTAGAATAGGGCCTAAGGCTTCTCTCTGTTTTTAAATCAATTGCAAATTCTCTTTTTACAGCTGCTATTAAATGTCACCAAGGAAATACACTGCCTGGGGCAACCCTGATGCCACTACAGTTTCCCCTCCAAACTTATAAGAGCTTTTAGATGCTAGATTTCTACCAGCCAAGCCCCTTGGAAAAAGGGTTACATCCTCCCTCCTTCAATTCTTGATTTGCCTTGGCTTTTTCCCATTCTTAAAAGAAGGATGACAAATAATTCTTGACCTGAATTATTTTCCCTGACCCTTTCTCTTTCTTTTTTTTAAAAAATTAAAATAAAATAAAACATCCATAGAAAAAGGAATGTATTGGAATGCACAACAGGTCTGGGATACCAAGGTTAACACCAAAGTTACCACTAGACCAACAACCAAGCTGTAAACAACATCCGTATCATCAACTACTAACTCCAGTCCTGTATTAACCATTAAACAGACTAAGCATGTGCTTAGGGCACCAGGCCCAAAAACTTTTATGTAGCCTAAGCTTGGCTTCATTTGTACAGTATGTACAAAGGAGGGGGACACTGAGATTTGTCAGTGCTTAGGGCACCAGTGAGCCTTAACCCACCACTGACTAACTCAGACAAACAAACAGTAAACAACAGCCTAAGAAAGGAACCACCGAGAACACTCCCACCAACACTGACAAGGCAAGCCACTTGTATATAAGCAGAGAGCAAACCCAGGGGTGGGATTCTACCAGTTCGCACCTATTCGCTAGAACTGGTTGTTAACATTCTAAGCAGTTCGGAGAACCAGTTGTTAGAAGAAATTACTGGCCTAATCCTGTAAGGAAGGCAGGAAGGAAACATTCTGGTGTTGCTTACAGAAACTGCCTCTCCGTTAACCCTTATTATATTCTTGGCAGGACTAGACTTCCTGTCTCTGGAACTCCTCTGGAGTTTTTTTCCCCTCCTTTGCTGGTACTTTGCTTGTGTGGAGTGACCAATCAAAGTTACAATGGCACTGAAAAAAGTGACTTATGACCATTTTTCACACTTACGACTGTTGCAGCATCCCCACAGTCATGAGAGGCCAGGCGAGGAGATGCGTGCCTCAATGTGAATGATATTGAGTTGGCCACACCCAGCCAATAACATGACCAACAAGCCATGGCCACCAACTAAGCCATGCCCACAGAACAGATTGTTAAAAAATTTGAATCCCACCCCTGAGCAAACTCCACTCCCTTCTAGCACGGATGATGTTATTTAGTTGGGTAATGAAATGTCTGCATGAAAACAACCAGCTCAGAGAGCACCAAGGACTTACAGTGCTCCTCCTCCTCTTCCTCCTCCTCCTCCTCCTCCTCCTTTCCACAAACCCCACTTGATTCTAGTAGGCCCGAGGGAAGCCTCCGGATTCTGGGGAAGGTGAAAAATGGCAGAACCGGATGTTCTGGAAATCCGGAAATGGGCCTGTTTCTGGCTTCCAGAGCCCCTCCAGAGCCTGGGGGAGGCCATTTTCGCCCTCCCAGGGGCCCAAGGGAAGCCTCTGGACCCTGAAAAAGCTGAAAAACACCCCCCTGGAAGTTCCAGTTGGACACGCCCACCCAGCAACTGGGCAATGAACCAGTTGCTGGGATTTTTGAATCCCACCCCTGATTAAGTCTATGTCCCCCAGAATTGCGTTATAGCAAGATGGGCTGAATATACTGTAAAAGAAAAAAAAAAAACAAAACAAAACAAATAAATAAAGGCAAAGAATTGTCTTTTGTCGTGAGACAAAAGGGGGAGTTGTGACATCCCAGCAGAGTCAAGTTAGGTATTTCCCGAAGGTATTTTTTAGCTGAGCTGGCAAAAGTTGCCCTTAGTGCTTTAGGATAGCATCGAGCCAAAAATGCGAAGTCCTTGATGCTCTCTGAGCTTGGTTGTTTTCTTGCCGACGTCTCATGACCCAACTAGATAACATCATCAGTGCTAGAAGGCAGAGGGGTTTGCTCTCAATTTATATTGCAGTGGCTTGCCCTGTCAGTGCTGGCGATTGCTTGATTAGACTATTGTTTATTGTGAGCTTGTTTGTCTGAGTTGCTAGTTTCTTGATTGGAGTGTTGTCATGTAACATATATTGGAAGTGGTGACCCTTTGAGAGCTGCATGCAACTAAATTTCATTTTAATGTATGTTGATTAGAATATATTTAAAGTGATAATAAAATTATCTTTAAAATAATTTTAAATTATTTTTTAAATATACAATAAATCCATTCCATTGCAACCGTGTGTCGATTAGGTACATATTTCATGTGCTCACGGTTTGTAATGAATCCTTCTTAACAATATACCAACATTACAATAATCACATTTTCATATAACATCCAACATCTCTATTTTACAATCTTCTCTTATTGTTTAACATATACATCTAACCCATTTTAATCTGTTTTGTTTTCTAACCATTGATAAAATAAATCCCATACCATGTAAAACAATAAAGTTATTCTAAGTCAAATCTCGGTATTAATGATAGCAGTGTTCCAATATCTCAGGGGCTGCCACAAAGAGGAGGGAGTCAAGCTATTCTCCAAATCAGGCAGGACAAGAAGCAATGGATGGAAATTAAGCAAGGAGAGAAGCAACCTAGAACGAAGGAGAAATTTCCTGGCAGTAAGAACAATTAACCAGTAGCACAATTTGCCTCCAGAAGTTTTAAATGTTCCAACACTGGAGGTTTTTAAGAAAAGATTGAATAACCATTTGTCTGAAGTGGTGTAGGGTTTCCTGCCTAAGCAGGGGGTTGGACTAGAAGACCTCTAAGGTCCCTTCCAACTCTGTTATTCTATTCTAATCTCTGCTCATCTGGGTGTTAATTGCTGTGCAAAGAGGTGTTTAGAACTTCCTTTTTTTCTTCCTTTTGGGGTTTTCAAAAGACCTGCAAGAAAGCTCAGAGAATACCAAGGACCTCACCATTCAACCTCGAGCTAGAAATATTCTCTTCTTTTTTTAAAAAAAGAACTTTTTATTTTGACAACGAACAAAGACAAACACAAAACATCAAATAAAGTCATCTTTCCGTTGTACAGTATGGCGGTTGGTGAAAATCTCTTGGGCACAATATTAACAGTGTTTCCCTCCTAAATAAATATTCTCTTCTTATAGGGGCGAAGTTAACCGCCGTCGCTGCCTTGTTGCTCAGAGCGAATCAAAAGCCCCTTCAGGGGCAAACTGGATGGCACCAATTTTGCATTGGAGCACTTGTCCCCCGCTGGGCTGAAAACATCCCGACGGTCGTGATCCAGCCCCTGCAGTGGTTCATTTTTTAGGAATCAGCTCAAGGGATCCCCGGAGGCGATCCTATCAGAGGCGGCAGCGACATCCACACGGCCTGACCTCTTGTGCAGGGCCCATGTGGCTCTCGGTTGCTGATGGAGCTGGATTTTAACATCACAGTGGAAAATAATTTGCACGACAGCCTAACAGCTGCAAACCAATTAGAAAATCAGCTTGATGCCTGGGAGATGCCGAAGGCTATTTTAATAAATATGCTTATGCGTCAGTTATCACACTATTGACTAATTCAGGGATAGGGCAGAGCACGGAGGTTCAAGAAACGAAGGGGCATTTGCTGAAGTTTTATAAATGTATCTTTTTTTCCTTTTTCTTTTGGTAATGGAATGGCATGAAAAGCTGTGCCACACCAATTCTCAGCGGCAAGACAGATTGTTTTGAGGGAGGGGTGAATTGCGAGGAAGAAGAAAGCGTGCAAATTTTTACAGAACAGAATAGTAAATTCAGAAGGGACCCTGGAGTTCATCTAGTCCAACCCCCTTGCTCAAGCAAGAGATCCTATACCATTGTAGATAAGGCTCTTCTTAAAAGCCTCCAGTGTTGGAGCATTTATAACTTCTGAAGGCAAGTTATTCCACTGGTTAATTGGTCTCACTCTCAGGAAATTTCTTCTTAATTCTAGGTTGCTTCTCTCCTTGATTAGTTTCCATTGATTGGTTCTTATTTTATTTTTTATTTTATTTTATTTTATTTATTCATTTATTTTATTTGGTTTGTCAATCGCTTACAAGATAATAGGGATAAGTATAAACAGGAGTAAGAATACAGGAAATAGGTACGAATAAAGGGGGACAATAGGACAGGGATGGTAGGCATGATGGTGCGCTTATGCATGCCCCTTACAGACCTCTTAGGAATGGGGTGAGGTCAATAGTGGATAGTTTGAAGTTAAAGGAGTGGAGGTTAGAGGATGTAACAACGGAGTTAGGTAGTGCATTCCAGGCATTGACCACTCTGTGGCTGAAGTCGTACTTTCTGCAATCAATCTATTTGGAATCTATTTGAAGACCCCCTCTTCTTTGTGGCAGCCCCATAGATATTGGAACACTTCTATCATGTCACTTCTAGTTCTTCTTTTTACTAGACTACCCTTTTCCTGCAACCATTCCTCATATATTTTAACACCATCATGCTTCGCTACGAAACTATGTGATCGGGCAAGTTCTTGGGGAGGAAAATAAGGGGAAAAAATTGTGCCTCTGCCTACCAGCATCCATCGCTCTTCATCCGACTAGCGTCCTGTCAGTGTGTCAGAAAGTTGGAGAGCTATTTGGAAACTGAAACAGTATTTGCTGTGTGAGCAAGAAGGAGATAGCAAGGACCCTGGGCGTGACTTAGCTCAAGCGCAGTTGGAAGAGATTTCTTTTCAGGTGGGGAAGGGGAGTAGAACTCCTTAGCATCAGAGCATGTTAATAATAATATAGGAAATGCTCTAAGTGCTCTGATGGTCCTTTCAAAAAATTCTTTCTTAGCGAGCACTTAGAATCCAAGAAGAACATACATGCCAAATGTCAAATTTGTAGGCTTTACGGTTCTGGAGATTTCTGGTGATGATGCGCGAGTGGTATTTTGCTTTTATATATATAGATTCAGTCGCCTTAGTCATCTTTGTTGCTCTTCTCTGAACTCTGAACAGAGTTTCAACAACTGTTTTATAACATGGAGACCAAAACTGGATGCATTATTCCAAGTGTGGTCTTACTTCAGCATTCCCCTTTTCTGTCCAGTACAGTGGTACCTCTACTTACGAAATTAATTCGTTCCGGAAGCCGTTTCGTAACATGAAAATTCTGTAAGTAGAGACTGAGAAAGCAGTGCGGTGCGTTACTCTCATCCCATACACAAAGATCCCTCCTAGCCAATGGGATGCCAGGAAGATGCTGGGAGATAACCAATGACAGAGCAGCTCAGAAATTTTTGGCCTTTCGTATCTTGAAACATATTTCGTAACTAGAGACGATATTTTCTCGACGACGCGCTTCGTAACCTGAAACTTTCGTAACCAGAGCCTTTGGTAAGTAGAGGTACCACTGTACTGTTAAATTCAAATTGGCTTTTTCTCTCTGGCACCTTAAATTAAAAAAAAAATTGTTCCAACTGCAAAATTTGCACTTGGACAAAACATTTCCAATGCAAAATGTTTGGAACTTTGAACACCTTATCTGGAGTTTGAAGAAGCTTGTCAGAGTTTATTCATGAACTGGAATAGAGCTAACAAGGTCAGCCAATGGATAGGCATAGCAACTAAGTCAGCCAATGAGAGCTGTTTGGAAACTGAAACTAGAAGTAGCCTAGGCTGGAAACTGAAACTAGAAGTAGCCTAGGCATGACTCATTATTAAGCTCTGAAGCTATGTTGAGCTCTAAGTCTCTCTATTGAAAATGAAACTGCTTCACTCCTCTTGCTTGCCTGCTGAACTAAAGTGAAACTCTTGTCTGTTCCTGAGCTCCTGAGTTGCTACTGAAGTTACTTGCAACATGTTTCTGTCTGAGTTTGCTCCATGCTGGAGAAATCTACAACTGGTTTGTAAAATCTACTTATTATGTTTATAAAGATGTTAAATGAAGCATCAGCCATCTGGGTTTATTTTTCAGGCGCTGAATTAACGCTGCAAAACTCTGAACAAAGCTGGTTCCAGTTTGAAAAAGGAATACAGATAATCCTTCACTTGCGACCACAACTGAGCTCTAAATTTCTGTGGCTAAGAACAGCTGATGGTTGTTAAGTGAGTTTTGCCCCATTTTGCAAGCCTCTGACCACAGTTATTAAGTGAATCACTGCCATTGTTAATAACATGATTGTTACAGTAAGTGAATCTGGCTTCCCCATTGACTTTGCTTGTCAGAAGGTTGAAAAAGGGGATCGCAATGATGAGACTCTGCAACCATCATAAATAGGAACCAGTTGTTAAGGGTCTGAATGTTGATCACATGACCATGGAGATGCTACAACGGTTGCGTGACAAACTGTCATAGGACATTTTTTTCAGTGCTGTTGTAACTTTGAGAACTAAACGAGTTGTTATAATTCGAGAACCGCCTGTACTCCAGCCAGCTAGCCTGTCAACTCATAAAATATTTCTAGAGCCTTTTTAGAGTTGCCAACAGAAAGGGAGGGGGGAGCAGTGCAGCAGCTTGGAAATCGAAAGTGCATTCCATAAATGCTTTCAAAGATGGTAACTAGGTGACCAAAGTTTCTGCTGCGCAAAATTCTAACTGGAGAGCATGATTGATGACTCTTGGCTATGGAAGTGTCCCCTTGGAGAATATGAATTATGATACACCCAGGGGGTGGTGGAAAAACCAGGGTCAAGGGTGACAATGGATGATGTGTCTCAGAGTTGGCTACACCCAAGCAGTGCCAGACACGTTGACTCCCAATAAATCCTTCTGAAGTTTTGGAGGTTTGGCTCAAGACTCATGATTTAAATGGGGGTAACTGCCAGAATCCTGATACTCTGATCTTAAGGAAGTCATGGAAAGGAAAAACATGGAATTAAAAATATTTGGAAGATGTAACCAACATCTGTGGTTCACAACCTTTTCCTTTCATGTTGGTTTTGTGTTTCTCTAAATGCCATAATAAGCTATTTTTTTCATCTATTTTTTTTGCCCATCTTCACAAGGCCCTCCAAAAATGATCTACAGTAAATGCCAGAGCCCAATGTAACAATATTGTCAAAAAAAAAAAAGCATTAAGAGTTGTTAACCTAATCTTACGTAGCTTCTTCTCTGGGAATATTGTACGGTTAGCTACAGCATACAAAACATTTGCTAGACCAATTCTCGAATACAGCTCATCTGTCTACTTGCATTGACACAAATGGTTGTAGGCTTCTTTGCACATCAAGCTGTAAGGCTGGACCATTTGAGTTCCTTTGAGATGCTTTCCATCAGTTCTCATTCTTGATTTGACTCCCAGATCCCAGATCCATCATATCTCAATCACAGATTCAACAGCTGTCTCTCTGCAGAGAGATCATGTTAAGCATCGATGAGACAATTCTCTCTCCCCAGAAGGGTATATAATGTTGAAATAATCATCTCTGTTGGTGCTTCCGAATCTCTCCCTCGTTTTTATTTTCTGAAGGCGCATCTGTTTCTCTGTTGAAACTTCAGCCTCCTGGATCAAATTTGAGAGAAAGTTTAAGAGTTTTGTCATGAGCTTGTAGCGACCTGCCAGTTGCTGAAATATCACCCGTCAAAATAATAACCTCTTTTGAACCCTCGTGGAGTTTCTGTCATCTTCTTCAGCTCGGGAGCCTTGATTATTCTGAAGCTAAACCCTGAAACAAAATCTCCCCTGGGATGCTACGAATCTTTTCAAACCTGGCACTCTGGTCAGATGTATTTGCCAAAAGCTACGTTCGGTTTGGAAAATAGTCCAGTCCCTTTTGAGCATTTGGGAATGGATGGCATATAAATTAAGTCAGTCGGTAAATATTTTTCTTGCTGTACAGAGTAACAAAGATAATTAGGGGGCTTGGAGGATAAAACATAGTAAGAATGGTTGCAGGAATTGGGTATGTTTGGTTCAATGAAAAGAAGGACCAGGGGAGACATGATAGCAGTCTTCCAATATCTCGGGGGCTGCCACAGAGAGGAAAAGGTCAAGCTATTTTCTAAAGCATCTTCTAAAGCAGAAATTCATAAAGAAGACAACCAGTTAACTGTGAGCCAGCAGTGTGCAGTGACAGCCAAAAAAGCCAATGCAATCCTAAGTTGCATTAACAGAGGGATACAATCAAGATCAAGGGAGATAGTAATACCACTCTATAAAGCCTTAGTGAGGCCACACCTAGAATACTTCATCCAGTTTCGGTCATCACACTATAAAAAAAGATGTTGAGACTCTAGAAAGAGTGCACAGAAGAACAACCAGGATGATTAGGAGACTGGAGGCTAAAACATACAAGGAATGGTTGCAGGAATTGGGCATGGCTAGTCTAAGGAAGAGAAGGACCAGAGGAGACATGATGGCAGTCTTCCAATATCTGAGGAGCTGCCCCAGAAAGGAAGGGGTCAAGCTATTTTCCAAGGCATCCAAAGGCCAGACAATGGATGGAAACTGATCCAGGAGAGATTCAACCTGGAAATAAAGAGAAACTTTCTGAGAGTGAGAACACTCAACCCATGGAACAGAAGTTGTCCTCGGAAGTTGTGGGAGCTTCATCATGGGAAGCTTCCAAGAAGAGACTGGACTGCCATCTGTCAGAAATGGTGAAAGATCTGCTGGGTGAGGGGGCTGGACTAAATGATCTACAAGGTCCCTTCCAATAATCTGTATCTGATAGCAGTATTTTACTATCTGAGGGGCTGCTACAAAGAAGAGGGGGTCAACTTATTCTCCAAAGCACCTGAAGGCAGGACAAGAAGCAATGGATGGAAACTAATCAAGGAGAGAAGCAACCTAAAAATTAGAAGTTTCCTGACAGTTAGAACAATTAATCTGTGAAATAACTTGCTCCCAGAAGTTATGAATGCTGCAACACTGGAGGTTTTTAAGAAGACACTGGACAATCATTTCTCTGAAAATCTGATATATGGTTTACTGTCTGAACAGCGGGTTGGATTAGAATACCTCCAACAGTGATGGGATTCAAAAAGTTTTACTACCGGTTCTGTGGGCGTGGCTTGGTGGGTGTGGCTTGGTGGGCATGGCAGGGGAAGGTTACTGCAAAATCCCCTTTCCCTCCCCACCCCACTAGCCTGCTTTCCAGCTCCATTCTCCTGTGCAGGGCAACAAAAAAAGACCCCAGCCAATCAGCTGGGACTCGGGAGGCGGAGAATAGATGGAGGCAGGACCAGTCAGAGGCGGGTTTTGCCGGTTCTCCAAACTACTCAAAATTTCTGCTACCGGTTTTCCAGAACTGGTCAGAACCTGCTGAATACCACCTCTGTCCTTCAAGGTCCCTTCCTACTCTATTATTTTGTTATTCTGTAGTACTCTTTTCTGGGCCTTTTATGCTCTACAGAAATGTATTTTAGTATTTAGTATTTATTTGATTTGTCAATCGCTTACAAGATACAGCTATAAGAATAAATAGAGTTTTGAATACATGAGATAGATGCTTATAAGAAAAATAAAAGAAACAATGGGACAGGGACGGTAGGCATGATTGGTGTGCTTATGCACGTCCCCTACAGGCCTCTTAGGAAGGGGGTGAGGTCAATAGTAGACAGTCTGAGGTTAAAGTTTTTGAGGTTTGGGGAAGAAACCACAGAGTCAGGTAGAGTATTCCAGGCATTGACCACTCTGTTGCTGAAGTTGTATTTTCTGCGGTCAAGTTTGGTATGGTTAACCTTGAGTTTGTATCTATTGTGTGCTCTTGTGTTGTTATGATTGAAGCAGAAGTATTCATTTGCAGGTAGGACATTGCAATGTATGATTTTATATACTATACTTAGATTGGACAGGAGGCAGTGTAGTTCTAGGTTTTCTAGGTCTAGAGTTTCAAATCTGGTGGCATAAGGTATTCTGCAATGCGTAGAGGAGCAGAGAACTCTTCTTGAGAAATATTTCTGGACTTTCTCAACTGTATTAATATCAGATATGTAACTTGGGTTCCAGACTGATGAGCTGTATTCGAGTATTGGTCTAGCAAATGTTTTGTATGCTCTAGTTAGTAGATATTACCAGAGAAAAAGCTATGTAGGATTAGGTTAATAACTCTTAATGCCTTTTTGGCTATGTAGTTACAGTGGGCTCTAGCACTTAAGTCATTAGAGATGAGTACTCCAAGATCCTTGACAGAGTTTGGATCATCAACAAGGTCTTGACTATTCAGCCTGTATTTTATTTTCTGATTTTTTTTTTTTTTTTTTGCTAATATGTAGGACAGAGCATTTATTTGTTGAGATTTGAAGTTGCCATTTGATTGACCATTCTGATACATAGTCAAGAACTTTTTGGAAGGTAGTAGTATTGTCTGTGGTGTTGAACAGCTTTACATCTCTCCCTTTCCATTTTTTTTTCTCCCTTTCCATTTTTTTTTCTCCCTTTGTTCGAACACACAACTCGGTTGAGGACCTGGTGGCCACCTGGGATAGGGTGGCGGCTGGGGCCCTTGACCAAGTCATGCCTCGCGGCCTCTGACCCGATGCTGATCCCACTCAGCTCCATGGTTTTCTGAGGAGCTGAGGGAGATGAAGCGCGGAAAAGACGCCTAGAGAATGGTTAGAGGGCCACTCACTCCGGATCTGACCAAACACTATTGCGGTCCTATATTAAGACCTATTTAGTGGCAATAAGGGCGGCAAAGTGTTCTCACTTTTCCACCCTTATCGCGTCCTCAGGAAATCGCCCAGCCGCCCTTTTTAAGGTGACCCGCTCCCTCTTAGAAGTGGGAGTGCGGAAGGATCCTTTGCAGGGATGGGCTGAGGATTTTTCGAATTTTCTGCTGGACGAAATCATTCAGATCTGGGATGGGTTGGACTCTGACTGGGCAACTCTGGATGGAGGGTTGGGGGCGGAGTTTGGGGAGGTCATTTGGGAAGAGTTTGAACCTATGACTCCCGAAGACGTGGACAGGATGCTGCGGGGACTGAATGCTACCACATGTTTATTGGACCCGTGTCCCTCCTGGCTGGTGTTGGCCACTCGGGAGGGAACACAAAGTTGGTTCCAGGGTATTATTAATGCTTCCTTGAGCGAGGGATTTCTACCTGCTGCCCTGAAAGAGACGGTAGTGAGACCCCTCCTCAAGAAACCGTCCCTGGACCCAACTTTGTTATCTAACTATCGTCTGGTCTCCAACCTTCGCTTTGAGAGTGTGGTGGCACAACAGCTTCCCTGGCACCTGGATGAAGCTGTCTATTTGGAACCATGCCAATCAGGCTTCAGGCCCGGATAAAGCACGGAGACGGCGTTGGTCGTGTTGGTGGATGATCTCTGGAGGGCCCGTGACAGAGGTTATTCCTCTGTCCTGGTCCTGTTAGATCTCTCAACGGCTTTTGATACTGTCGACCACAGTATCTTATCGTGGCGGCTGGGGGGGCTGGGAGTGGAGGGCACTGTTCTATAGTGGTTCTCCTCCTTCCTCTCCGACCATTCGCAATTTGTGTTGGCAGGGGGCAGAGATCGACCCCGAGGCCCTTGATCTGTGGGGCTCCTCAGGGGTCGGTGCTCTTGCCCCTACTGTTCAACATTTATATGAAGCCGCTGGGTGAGATCATCCGTGGCTTTGGGGTAGAGTTTCATCAGTAAACTGACGATACTCAGCTGTACATTTCTACCCCAGGCCACCCCGGCGAAGCCGTGGAAGTGATGACCCGGTGCCTGGAGGCTGTGCGGGGTTGGATGGGGCGAAACAGGCTTCAGCTCAACCCGGCCAAGACCAAGTGGCTGTGATTTCCGGCACCCCGATACAGCCAGTTAGTTCCATCACTGGCTGTGGGGAGGGGGGAATTCTTGCCCCCACAGAGAGGGCACGCAATCTGGGTGTCCTCCTGGACGTATTGCTGTCATTAGAAGACCACATAGCGGCCATCGCCAGGGGGGCTTTTTGTCAGGTCCGTAGGATCTACCAGTTGCGGCCCTTTCTGGATCGGGATGCGCTTCACACGGTCACATCCGCCCTCGTTATCTCCCGCCTAGACTATGCCAATGCTCTCTACATGGGGCTCCCCTTGAAGAGCACCCGAAGGCTCCAATTGGTGCAGAATGCAGCCATGTGGGTGGTTTTGGGGGCTTCTCGGAGCTCCCATATTACGCCACTCTTGCGCGAGCTGCATTGGCTCCCGGTGGTCTTTCGGGTGTGTTTCAAGGTGTTAGTTATCATCTTTAAAGCGCTCCATGGCTTGGGACCTGGGTATCTATGGGACCACCTACTGCCACCATCGATCTCCCGTCGGCCAGTGCGCTCCCATAGAGCGGGTCTCCTCGGGGTGGCGCCGGCTGGATGGCTGGTGACCCCGAGGATGCGGGCCTTCTCGTTGGGGGCACCCTCCCTCTGGAACGAACTACCCCCGGAGATGGACCATCCCTGACCTTTTGACCTTCCGGCACACAATGAAAACTCATCTATTTCATCAAGCCGGTCTGGCCTAGGGTTTTAACTGGTTTTAGTTTTTAAATCCTAGTTTGATTTTTATCTCTCAGCCACGATATTTAATCTTTTAATTGTTTTTAAATATTGTATTGTTACTGAATTTTTAATTTGGCTGTACACCGCCCCGAGTCCCGCACGGAGAGGGGTTGGTATATAAATCTAATAAACCAAACCAAACCAAACCAACCTTTCCATTTTTTTTCTTCCTTTCCAATTTTTTTCTCCCTTTCCAATTTTTTTCCTTAACGATTGACACCACTGAAGTACATACATGTAATTTCTGAGATTCTCCTAGTTAAGCCTAGCTCCTTTGTTCTTTTCACCTCCATTTCTTCTCTGTTGGAATAAAAAGGTGGGAATCCTGCAGGAAGCGTGTACGCTAGATGAGTATTCTCCTCGCTTAAAACAAGGTCAGTGAGATCTTCTTGAAGTAATTTAATGTCCCCAAACACTCCTTCTCCCTTGCTTCTACCTGAGGAAAACCACACAGCCGAAGAGATTATTCAGTTCCGAGCTTCTACTTATATAGAGAGAGACGCTCATATTGATTTTCTTTATGGCTTCTTCGAGTTATAAATTCTCCCTATCTGCTCTGAAGGACCTTCTGAGTGGATGGAGAACCGTCTCTGGTTTTATTGCTTGAAGTAAGCATCAGGCTCTTCTGAACGAATGAGGCCCTTTATGATGGAGTCTCTTGGTGGTAGGGAGAGACAAGACATTAGCTAAATTGGGTCTCTACCCAGGATCACTCCCCTAAGGTGCTCCATCCGTGGTTTGAAGGAGACACATTCCATCTGAATCTGGGCTTGGAACATGTGTGCTGCAGAAGAAGCATTCCAGAGGGAGGTAGAGGGGGAAAGGAAGGTGTTAGCTTATAGATGCAGAGGAATAAGTGAGTCAGAAACATTTAGAATGAGAGTGGCAGATACATAGGATGGTAAGGAAGAAGAAGATAAAAACAGAAGCTCATAGAGAAGACAACCAGTTAACTATGAGCCAGCCTGTGTGCAGCGGCAGCCAAAAAAGCCAACGGAATCCTAAGTTGCATTAACAGAGGGATACAATCAAGATCAAGGGAGGTACTAATACCACTCTATAAAGCCTTAGTAAGACCACACGTAGAATACTGCATCCAGTTTCCGTCATCACACTATAAAAAAGATGTTAGGACTCTAGAAAGAGTGCAGAGAAGAACAGCCAGGATGATTAGAAGACTGGAGGCTAAAACATATGATGAATGGCTGCAGGAACTGGGCATGGCTAGACTAGTGAAGAGAAGGACCAGGGGTGACAGGATAGCAGTCTTCCAGTATTTGAGGGGCTGCCACAGAGAGGAGGAGGGGGTCAAGCTATTTTCCAAAGCCACCAAAGGCCAGACAAGGAATAATGGATGGAAACTGATCAAGGAGAGATTTAACCTGGAAATAAGAAATTTTCTGACAGTGAGAGCAATCAACCCATGGAACACAAGTTGCCTTCGGAAGTCGTGGGAGCTTCATCACTGGAGGCTTTCAAGAAGTGATTGGGCCGCCATCTGTCAGAAATGGTGTAGGGTCTCCTGCTTGGGCGGAGGGGGGTTGGACTAGATGACCTACAAGGTCCCTTCCAACTCTGATTATCTATAAGAGGAGGGAAGGAAAGTCTTGCCTTGTTTGGCATTTAAGACCCTTCTAGATTTGCACTGACTGAAACCCAGGTGAACCTCTAGTGAGTTTGGCTTGAAATGGGTCGAACTATGTAACTTGAACTCTTGCAACTCCACACCATGGTGTCCTGAGTGGAATGAAACTTTCTCTTTTGGTGACTGTGGTTTCACGGATAACCCTAATGCTTCAGAATCCACGTTTGATAGAGGGCCAGATGAGGGATGGCGTAAAGGAGAGTTTCTCAACTTAAGAAGGTTTGAGATCTGTAAACTTTAACGCCCAGAATTCCCCAGCTAATAAGGCAGTTGAAGTCCACATATCTTAAACTTTCTAATCTTCAATTCATGACAATTGTTTGAGAGCAATTGTTTGAAGTTACGGCGGATCTCCTAGGGCGGGGATGTCCAACTCAATTTCATTGAGGGCCTCATCAGGGTTGTGTTTGACATCGGGGAGCCTGGGTGGGAATGGCCAGAGTAGATGTGGCCAGCCCGATGTCACTCATGTTGAAGGCACCTGTGGTGCCCTGAGCCCTCTGCCAGTAAAAACAGGCTCCTGAGCTTTGTTTTCAGCTGTGATAGCTTCCTGCAATCTTTTCTTTCTATAAATAAGATGTGATGTGGTCAGAACATCTGAGAAAGGCAAGTGCTGACCTGTATATATAATAGTTTGTAGGTCTTCAAGAGATCTTGTGAGATCTTTGTTGCATCTACTTAGCCCAACCCACCTCACTGTCATGCTCCTACTGGAGTCTGAATCCAAGGAGGAAGATGGACAGCTGACAGGGAGTGGGAGTGTGGCTCAGTTGGCTGCGGAGGAAACTGGGGAAGGACAAAGTCCAGCTGGGCAGAGCAGGAGAGAGGTAGAACAAGGGAGAGGGAGTTCAGAGGAAGACCCAGGCCCACCTCCTCTTCATCTTAGAACACACAGGGAGGAATGAAGAAGAGAGCAATTGTGTGGGGTTTATGGGGGAGGAAAGGGCCCTGATTCCCTTCATTAGCCACACTTGGGAAGAGAATTTAAAAGAACTGAATGCTGATTGCGGCAGCTGCTGGGAGCAAACGTGACTTTATCCTGTGTTGTCTTTGCTTATCTGTGTTCCTGGTATCTCTCCAACTGTGTGAGTTTTGCTCTGCCTTCACCTCTGGAATTCTTGCTCCTGCCCTGCCAAACTAATTACCTCAGTTTGGCTTGATTGGACTTAAAGTTACAGTTTTTGTTGACCATGTTTTGGACTTGATTCCCTGCAGTCAAAGGCTGTTTCTGGGAGAGTTTTTCTCCAGCCAGAAGGTAACCAGGACATTGTGGGCAAAGTTGGACCTATTAAAGGGACTCTTATTGATTATCTTACTGTGAGGCCTTTGTGCCATGCCCCGGGTTATTATACCCTCTGCCTATGAAAACGGAGCTCAGAAGGACTGCGTGCAGAAGCTCAGTTTTCGGTTATGATGGCCTCTGCCAGAGAGACGCCCCCTGAGCTCCATATTTGCTGGCAGAGGGCTGCAGGAGGCTACGGCAGCTGAAAATAGAGTTTGGGATGGCCGAGTTCTGTTTTCACTGATAGAGGGCTGCAGGAGGCCATCACAGCCAAAAACAGAGCCTGGGAGGGCCATGCACTGCCCTCCCAAGCTCCATTTTCCCTGACAGAGGCACCGTGGGCCAGTCCTTTGCTGTTTCCAGGATGGCTCTCAGGCCTGGATCTAAGCACCCCATGGGCTGGATCTGGCCCTCAGGCCTTGAATTTGATGCCTCTGTCCTAGGGGTACTTATGCCCCAGTTTCAAAGCCCCAATGGCCACTCCTTCCCATGGTCACATGACAACACCAGTGTTCTGACCAAGACTTCCTAGACCGTAATTACGCACACGCTTATTTTAAAAACAAGTCTTATTTTATTGCAATGCTGGGAATTATTTTCATTCCCAGGCGGGAATGACTCTCAAACAGTCCCTCGAGATAAGCACCCACCTTTCTTTCCTGTGAAGTGCTGCCAATAACAGATAGTGTCAAATGAACTAGAAAAAAAAAAATCCAACCGAAGTACAAAGAGCTTCAAGAATGAATCTGAACAGAACAAACTACTTTGCTTCCTGCAAAGGTTTCATCATCTTTGCCTGACCTTTATCCCTTACGGGAGGGGCAATCACCTCCCAGCCTTACTTCTGAGCAGCTCTGTACTCTCCCCTGGATCCTCTCACTTGCTGCTGCCAGACTCTGAAGGCTCTGGAGTCAGCATCCCACTCCCAGATCCTGGCCCCATCTTTGCATCAGACCTAGGACCCTCATCCAAATCCTCTCCAGAACCCCCCCCCCCGACTGTTCAATCAGACAGTTCTTCCCCACTGTCCGATTCCGCTGCCATCTTCACAGACTGGCGGCGAACCACAACAGCCAGGTGTTTGTCAACCAACCCACAATTACAACTGTTTCCAACATCCCATGGCCATGTGACCATGTTTGACAATGGCTTTGCTGAATTTATTTCCGGTTTCCAACAAAACCGGCCCATGGGTTCACTTAACAACCACAACATCGCTTAATGACCATTGCAAAAAAAAGGTAAAATCAGGTCAGTCATGTGGTGGATTAGATTGATGACTGCATTGACTTACAACCCTAATGGACAGGAACCATGATGGTAGACATCAAGGACTTACCTGTAAAGCACTAGAATGGAATGGAATGGAATGGAACGGAATGGAACGGAATGGAACGGAATGGAGTGCAGTGGAGTAGAAAAGAATAGAATAGAATAGAATAGAATAGAATAGAATAGAATAGAACAACAGAACAGAACAGAACAGAATAGAATAGAATAGTCCAACCCTCTGCTTAGGCAGGAAACCCTACACCACTTCATACAAATGGTCCAACATCTTTTAAAAAATTTCCAGTCTTGGAGCATTTACAACTTCTGGAGGCAAGTTGTTCCACTGATTAATTATTCTGACTGTCAGGAAATTTCTCCTTAGTTCTAGGTTGCTTCTCTCCTCCATTAGTTTCCACCCATTGCTTCCTGTCCTGCCCTCAGGGGCTTTGGAGACCCCCTCCGAGATTGCACCCCACAGACCCTGCCTCAAAGTGACTTCCAAGGAACTGAGATCACAGCTCCCAATATTCCTGACCTTGTTTCAAAAAGGTATAACCACCATGATGGCAGTTTGGAAGTCAGTATATTTTGCAGTGTTCATAAGAAATTAATGATAGTCTAAAATATGAAGGACACTTTTCCTTCCTCCCTCCCTCCACGCCCTCGCCCATAGATACACACTACCGCCAAATGTCTTTTTTGGCCTTATTATTTTTCCAAGGCATAAAATATTAAAATGGTTTTTTATAGCTCCAGATGACCTTCAAAATTCACTGACTTCTGCCTGACTATAATATTTTGGCTCGTTAATTTCACTGGTGATGTTCTGATTGGTAATTTTATTAAGTTTTGGAGCACAACCGTTGATTATAATATGCTTCTCGGGATGATGATACCCTCTTCAAGTCACGTTAGCTGAGCCGTCTTTTCTCTTTCTCTTCTTCGATTTAATAACAAATCCTCGGGAATATGTCCAATGGCTTTCGTGCATTACTGTACATCGCTTCCAATGCTCTATCAAGGTCTTTTCAGGAAACCACTGACGGGACTATATCTCCTTGATCTTTGACTTAAGATTGATTTACCAAATTTATACGCCATTGCAATCACGAGATTTTGGTACCTAACAAGAGTTAAATTTAAAAGGTGTTCTGGAGTTAAAAGGGAGTCCGAGTTCCAGCCCTGCTTTATGGAGGAAAGCCAATGGGTGTCGTTGGGCCCAACACCAGAAAACTGGGAATTCTAGTCCTGCCATAAGCAGGAAAGATGGCTGCAGAGGTGGTATTCAGCTGGTTCTGACAGGTTCTGGAGAACCGGTAGTTGGAAAGTTTGAGTAGTTCAGAGAACCGGCAAATACCACCTCTGACTGGCCCTGCCCCCATCTCTTCTCTGCCTCCCGAATCCCAGCTGATCGGCTGGGTCTTCTTTGGTTGCCCTGCACAGGATAACGGAACTGGAAAGCAGGTTAGTGGGGTGGGGAGGGAATGGGGATTTTGCAGTAACCTTTCCCCAGGAGTGGGGAGGTAATGGGGATTTTACGATATCCTTCCCCTGCCACGCCCACCAAGCCATGCCCACCAAGCCACTCCTGCCACACCCATAGAACCGTTAGTAAAAAATTTTGAATCCCACCACTGGATGGCTGGGTAACTTTGGGCAAATCCCCAGGAGACTGTGAGTTCTAGTCTTGCTTTAGGCCCAAAAAGATGACCTTCAAAATTCAGCCAAAAAGCCAGCTGGTATTTTTGGGCCAAACACCAAGAGACAGTGAGTTCTAGTCTCACCATAGGCAGGAAAAATGGCTGGGTGACTTAAGTCCAGTCACTTTCTCTCAGTTCATGTCACCTCACAGGGTTGTTGCTGTTGTTGGGGGGTGGGGACTTATTTCCCCGGATGATGGTTGTGATGTTGCAATCTTCAGAAAATGGTTATGAGTTTAAATAATGCAGCCAAAAGATGAACAGCGGTAGATGCAAGCATTTCTAGGCTTAAACAACCTTGAACTACGCCAGCTAAGATTGGACTTAAGCATAGTATATAAAATCATATGTTATAACATTTTACCAGTTAATGAATATTTCAGCTTTAACCACAACACCACAAGAGCACACAACACGTATAAGCTTAATGTAAACCACTCCAAACTCGATTGCAGGAAGTACGATTTCAGCAACAGCATGGTCAAGGTCTGGAACTCACTACCTGATTCTCTTGTCACCTGCTCAAACCCCCACTCCTTTGCCCTCAAACTAACCTCTATTGACCTCACCCTGTTCCTAAGAGGTCTGTAAGGGGCGTGCATAAGCGCACAATTGTGCCTACCGCCCCTGTCCTATTGTCCCCAGTTATTAGTTCCTATTTCTTATATTTAAACGTATGTTTATTCTTATATCTATTGTATTGTAAGCTTTTGACAAAATAAATAAATAAATAAAATAAATAAAATTTTGGATTGACTCATCAGCACCTCTACATTACAAGAACACGGTTAAAACCCACCTCAAATATCAGATCTAGCAAGAGCATTAATTAATTAATTAAGCCTATAACATATGCAGGAAAGCAACCAATGGCAAGTCTTATGCCCAACGGAGGCGTAGATGGACATAAAGCCGTTTCTGCATACCTAAGGGAGGCTTCAAACGATCGATGGCAGCCGCCTCAGCAAACTGCAGGAAACGAGAGTTCCGGTGTGATAGTAGAACTTAAACTTATTAAACGCAGAGTTTTGATCCATCTGTTGACCCGTAGATAATAGTAAGTGTCTCGCAATGGCCCAAGAAGGCATTTTATGGCCATGATATAAAGTTATGTAGTTGTTCCTCAGTCCCCCTTGTTCTACTACCAATAGTTCACCTTTGGTGGATGAGTTGCACTTCACCTTAAAACAATGGAGGCATCCACTGGATTATATTTCCTAAGAGTGCTGTTGGGTCCCCAGGGAGAGTCTTGTAAACAATGATAATGTTAGGCACTTGACTTTATAGTAGACTTCCTGTTCTTTTTTTTTTTAATGTACTGTTTAGGTGGGGTAGATTGCTTGGCAGACACATTCATTGGTGACACTAGGTGGATCTCGGAATTACGATATATGGGCACGGCGTCCATGTTTGTTACTAAGACTTTAGACACAATATACCTTGATTTAAATCAGGTTATAAATCAGATTCTTCTCTCTTTTTTTTTTGCTGGCAAGCTACTTGAATGTGGCTAATCAATATGATGGTGAAATCTCAAGGATCATTCATCAATCAGTACTGACTTGATCAAATTCTGCCATGGATTAGTCTTATTCTTTGGTTCAGGATTGGAGGAGAGGAGAGGAGAATGAGGAGGAGAGGAGGGGAGAGGAGGAAAGGATGGTTTTCTAATCTCTTCTTGAAAACTTCCAGTGTTGGAGCATCCATAACTTTGGATAACCATTTGCCTGAAATGATGTAGGGTTTCCTGCCTGAGCATGGGGTTGAATTAGAAGATCTCCAAGATCCCATCCAATTCTTTTATTCTGAAGAGATGGGAAAGGAAGGGAAGGGAAGGGAGGAGAGGAGAGGAGAGGAGAGGAGAGGAGAGGAGAGGAGAGGAGAGGAGAGGAGAGGAGAGAAGAGAAGAGAAGAGAAGAGAAGAGAAGAGAAGAGAAGAGAAGAGAAGAGAAGAGAAGAGAAGAGAAGAGAAGAGAAGAGAAGAGAAGAGAAGAGAAGAGAAGAGAAGAGAAGAGCTTTTGTGCCTGATTTAGCTCGGTTGTTCTTACCTTATCATGATCCAGGGACTCATCCAATGAATTCAAGGCGTTATAAGAGGAAACGATTCTTCACAGACGCCTCCCACAGGATTCTGCACCACAAAATGTAACGATGGCTACCAGCTTGCGTGCTTTAAAGGATAATTAGATAAATTAATGGAGAGGAAGGCTTTTGATGGTGACTAGGCTTGATGGTTTTCTATTACCTCCAGTATCAGAAGTAATGTTCTGCCCAAACCGCTTTGCCATTTCAGGAAGTTTCTTCCCTTCGCCTTGTCCTCAGGGGACTTTAAAAAAGTTCCACAGAATGTCTTGTCGTGCTATTTTTGAATTTACTTTCATGGTGAAGCTGGTGGAAGACACGGCTAGGTTTGATCGCTTCTCCATCTTGCCTTCCTTCTGAAGACCCCATGATCTTCTTTGGAAGCATCCCGACGGGGGTTGTTCTGACCCAAACCTGGTTCACAAGAGTAAACGCAGGACAAAGGTACCAACACAACCGTTTACTGTTTCATTTACGAACCCTGGTCCTTTGAGCAACCCTGTGCGCATGCGCACTGAGCACAGGCTCCTCGGGGACCTCTTCATCACTGCTGCCAGCCTCCACAATCTCTGAAGCAGCACTCCACTCCCTGATGGTCCTGGCCCCATCCCTGCATCACATGCAGGCCCCTCATCTGAGTCCTCGCTCTCCGAGACTTCAGCCGTCCACACCTGCTACCGGTGAACCACAACAGGTGGATTTTCTTCACAAGGTCTTCTGCTTGCACAGAATGGAAATGTGGGACACTCAGGAGTCAACAACAGAGCATAAGAGGGAGGACTGAGCAATGAAGGAAGATATTCCTCCTATTGACCAGGGGCATCAATCTCAATTTCATTGAGGGCTGCATCAGGGCTGTGGTTGAACTTGGGGGGGGCAGGTGGGTGTGGCTGACTGGGTGGGTGTGGCCAACTGTGTGGCCAGCTTGACATCACTCACTGGGCATGGCCAACTGGATGAGCATGTATGACTGGGTTGGGATGGCCAACGGAGTGGGTGTGGCCAGCTTGATATCGCTCACTGAGCATGGCCAATTGGGTGGGCATCTATGACTAGGTGGGCGTGGCCAACTGAGTGGGTGTGGCCAGCTTGACATCACTCACTGGGCATGGCCAACTGGGTGGGCATCTATGACTAGGTGGGCGTGGCCAACTGAGTGGGTGTGGCCAGCTTGATATCGCTTACTGAGCATGGCCAATTGGGTGGGCATCTATTACTAGGTGGGCGTGGCCAACTGAGTGGGTGTGGCCAGCTTGACATCACTCACTGGGCATGGCCAACTGGGTGGGCATCTATGACTAGGTGGGCGTGGCCAACTGAGTGGGTGTGGCCAGCTTGACATCACTCACTGAGCATGGCCAATTGGGTGGGCATCTATGACTAGGTGGGCGGGGCCAACTGAGTGGGTGTGGCCAGCTTGACATCACTCACTGGGCATGGCCAACTGGGTGGGCATCTATGACTGGTTGGGTGTGGCCAGCTTGATGCCACTCCCCAAACTGCTGGCATGGTTCCTCTTTGCATTGGGTAGACTGGGCTGAAGCCATGCAGGCTGGCCACTTACATTTTTGAGGCCAGTTCCGCAGGCTGCCCGTGGGCCTCATGAATAGAATATAGAATAATATAATAACAAATAATCTAATAGAACAACAGAGTTAGAAGAGATCTCGGAGGTCTTCTAGTCCAACCCCCATTCTGTGCCACTTCAGATAAATGGTTGTCCAATCTCTTTTCAAAAGCCTCCAGTGATGGAGCAACCACAACTTCTGAAGGCAAACTGTTCCATTGGTTGATTGCTCTCACCGTTAGGAAATGTCTCTTTAGTTCTAGGTTATTTTTCTCCTTAGTTAGATTCCATCCATTGTTTCTCATCTTGCTTTTTGGTGCTTTGGAAAATAGTTTGACCCCGCTTGTCTTTGTAGGAGCCCCTCAAATATTGGAACCCGGCTGTCATGTCTACCCTAGTTCTTCTTTTCACTAATTAGACATACCCAATTCCTGTAATTGTTCTTCATATGTTTTAGCCTCCGGTCATCTTGCTTGCTCTTCTCTGCACTTTTTCTAGAGTCTCAACATCTTTTTATAGTGTGGAAACCAAAACTGGATGCAATATTCCAAGGCGTTATAAAGTGGCATTAGCAATTCACACGATCTTGTTTCTATCCCTCTATTAATACAGCCTAGAGTTGTGTTGGTTTTTTTGCTACAGCACACAGCTGGCTCATATTTAAGTGGATTCCAAGATACTGCTATTGAGCCAGGTACCACCTATACTATGTACCTGTGTATTTATTTATTTATTTGAGTTCTACAGCTGCCATCTCAGCATGTGATTCTGGGCATCATTAAAAATAAAAACTGTTCTGCCCTCACTACACCTTAGTCTGTGTGCAACTTGACATGCAGCAAAACCCACTTATCATCCAACAAAACAGACTGTCCGTATAGATCTGAATGCTTTATTGAAAGAACAGGATATGGTGAAACTGGGGAAAATAGGGATACATACAATGAGAACCAAATACAAGGTAGGCAATATTGCTATCTTGCTATACTGCTGAACATAACAATAAATACAAGCAATTTAAAGCAATGCTCTGTGTGAGGGATGTGGGTTTGTCCTTGGAGGATCATGTGCCACAGATTAAGATGGATTCTTCTTTGTGCTTCTGCCTTCTCCAAATGCTAAAGGAACTGGAGTCTGGCTTCCCAGCATGCACCTGTTTTGAGAGTGCAGGCTAATGGATAAAGAGGTTGGGTCAGCTTCAAATAATATACTTGGTATTTATCCCTCCAGCCACTAAATGGGGCTAGAGAGCAACAACAATATATAAAGATTGTATGTTGGGGCATATATGTCCCTCTGGCCACCAGATGGGGCTAGGGAGCAAAAACAGTATATAAAAGTTAGATAGACATCTTGTGGTTTTTGCCCAATGTCTATCTCCCCATGAACATGACAAAAACAATTAAAACAGGTGCAAAATAAATCTAGATAACATGCATGATCTTCTTGTGGTTTTTGCCCAATGTCTATCTCCCCATGAACCCTCTTTTTTAAAATTTCCCTGGACAATATTTATCCTTCTCATATATCTGCTTTTATTTATCCTTAAGACGGAGCGAGCGGAATCACAATATCAGTTGCTTCGATAATTGAAATGTTCGCTACAATTCAACATTTCTGGCTGTTTTGCAGTTTGTTGATTCATCAATAATAATTGGCTGGTCTCACTAAAACAAATATACAACTCGTTTCAAAGGAGATGTCTCTTTTGATTTAAAAAAAAAATGAGAAAAAAATATGTGCTCAAAACCTACTCAGGGGGTGAGTTGTCATCGTCCAGTTTATCACAGTTAATATATATATATATATATATATTAACTATTTGGGTGCGTCTCTCCCTGTAATCAATACCTAACAGAGCAGCAATGATGCAAACTATTGATCTGGCCCGTCGGTAGCACTTTCAACCTTGTCATGTTCCATCTTGGCAGTGATGAATTTAGCGCTGTCATTTGTGACCGTTCACACAGTGCACCTGCTCCTCGTAAGCAGCACATATGGTAGTCTGAGCTGGGAGAGGGGATCTGTCCCAGGGCTGCCCTTGAACATTTTCACTGCAGAGGGAAATTAGTCCTACAGAGATACAACACGATCCTTTTCACATTCAGGACATCCATATCCATTCAGGAGTGTCAATAAACGAGACTATTTGTAACTCGGAGTTGAAAGATGGGCTCCTTGGTGCTCTCTGAGTTTGGTTGTTTCCGTGCAGACGTTTCGTTACCCAACTAGGTAATATAATCAGTGCTAGAAGGGAGTGGATTTATGGGGAAGAGGGGGAGGAGAAAGAGGACTGTGGGGTCCTTGGTGCTCTCTCAGCTGGTTGTTTTCATGCAGATGTTTCATTACCCAACTAAGTAACATTATTGGTGTTAGAAGGGAGTGGGGCTTGTGAGGAAGAGGAGGAGGAAGACGACTGCGGAGTCCTTGGTGCTCTCTAAGCTTGGTTGCTTCCTTGCAGACGTTTCATTACCCAACTAGGTAACAACACCAGTGCTAGAAGGGAGCGGATTTGTGGGGAAGAGGAGGAGTCGGCAAGAAGGGCTGCTGGGGGTTTGCAGGGCTTCGGGAGAGCCCCTAGCTAAGATTCTGTGCACTTTGGAGAAACCCCAAATCCCACTCCTGGCTGGCCCCGCCCACCCTGCCCCGCCCCTCCCAAGAGTCCCCATGTGGCCCATTTTGGATGCAGGTAAGTGCAGGGTGTGCACAGAGACTCGGGTGTGTGTGAAAAACAGGCCTCTCGGAAGTTCGGGAAGACTGGAAATGTTTCCAGCTTCCAGAGAGCCTCTGGAGCCTGGGGAGGGCAAACCCCCCCCCACCATTGTGGTACAGGAGGCCGACTAGGCCACGCCCACCATGGCCACGCCCTCCCAGCAACCAGACGGAGAACGCTTTGCTAAAATTTTTTGAAGCCCACCCGTGGGAGGAGGGAAGGGGAAGGGAGGAGGAGGAGAACTGCGAGTCCTTGGTGCTCTCTGAGTTGGTTGTTTTCATGCAGACGTTTCATTACCCAACTAGGTAACATCATCAGTGCCAGAAGGAAGTGGGGTTTGCAGGGAGGAGGAAGGGGAGGAGGGGGAGGAGAAGGAGGAAACACAATGGAGGGTTTTACCCATCTAAAGACAACTTTTGAGAATATATCCAAGACATCTGGTGTGAACAGCTTATTATTTTATTTATTTATGGCTGAAAATACTCTTTACAAATACATCTACATCTGGGAAAGCAAAAATAAAGGGCCAAGGAGTGTGTGTATGTGTGTGTATCTATCTATCTATCTATCTATCTATCTATCTATCTATCTATCTATCTATCTATCTATCTATCTATCTATCTATCATCTAGAATAGCTGGAGCCTGTTTCCCAGTGTGTGCATGCACAGAGCTGCTAGAAGAAGGGAACAGCTAAGGAACAAGGGTCGACTTGGGATTGAAGCCACAGGTGGACAGTGAATGGCTCCTCCCCTGGGGAATAAAAGGAGTGAAAGGGGAGTGGGGTTTTGCAGGAGGCAATTAGTTCATTTGGGTGAAGGTCTGTTCCTGACTTCTTGCCAAGTATTGTGTGCTATAGTGTGGCGTTTGGAAGATATCGGCCTGGCAGCTCTCGAAGTCTGATACAGGTCTATAGTTGTGAAATCTCTTGAAAGACTGTTGGCTGGGACTTTGCTGGAGAGGAGTTCACTGTGAACTAAATAAAAGGGGTTTTATCGGGACGAGGAGTTTAAATATAAACTCATGAAAAGAAAGAAATTTCAAGATAGATGGGTGCATTCAACAAGATTAAATGGAAACCCATTGTTTATTCATAAGATCACACCGGAAAGATACCAAGGGTGGTTGACAAATCACAAAAAGGAAGATAGCAACCGTATCCCTCCACCAAAGAATGCCTTCCAAGCAAAAGTCCAGGTTTGTGTGGGAGGGGAAATAATTTTTTCCTTTACAAAATAAGCATATATTCCTATTGGATTTAATAAAAAAAAAAACCTTGCTTTTTTTCATTTCAGTTTTTTTTCCCAACAGGCTTCATAATCTCCTGGCCTCCCATTCAATATGTTGTCAGTGGAAAAAAAAAAAAAGAACGCAAACCAAGGGTTGCTTGCTTCCTTAACAGAATAACAAGAGTCGGGAGGGACCTTGGAGGTCTTCTAGTCTGACCCTCTGCTCAAGCAGGAAACCTTATACCATTTCAGACAAATGGTGGCCCAATCTCTTCTTAAAAGCTGTGGAGCACCCCAACCAGGGGTGGGCTTCAAAATTTTTAGCAAGGGGTTCTCGGCCCGGTTGCTGGGTGGGCGTGGTCATAGTGGGTGTGGCCTAGTCAGCCTCTTGCACCACAGCGGAGGGGGGGAGCATTTTGCCCTCCCCAGCTTTCCTCGAGCCTCCAGGAGGACGAAAACAGCCTTCCCGTGTTCCGGAGGCTCTCTGGAAGCTGGAAACAGGCCCATTTCCGGCCTTCCCAAACTTCCGTTTTTCACCCTCCCCGATCCTCCACATGGGCCCTGCACTTATCTCCATCCAAAAAGGGCCGCATAGAGACTCCTGGGAGAGGCAGGGTGGGATGGGCAGGGCTTCTCCAAACTGCACACAATCTTAGCTAGGGGCTCTCCTGAACCCGTGAGAACTCCCAGCAGACCCACCCCTGGAGCACCCACAACTTGTTGTGGTTTGCCAGAAGTAGGTGCGGATGGCTGAGGTCTCAGAGAGCGAGGACTCAGATGAGGGGCCTGCGTGTGAGGCAGGGATGGGGCCAGGACCATCATGGAGTGGAGTGCTGTCTTCGGAGATTATGGAGGCTGGCAGCAGTGATGAAGAGGTCCCCGAGGAGCCTGTGCCAAGGGCGCATGCTTGCAGGGCTGCTCGAAGGAAAGAGCAGCTACAGAAACACACGAGCAACTCGGGAGTAAGGCTGCAAGGTTGTTAAGGGAGCTTTTCCCCACAGTACGACTTTCCTTGCCACTGTTGTCAAAAGGAATCCCTGCAGTTGTTCAGTTAGTAACACAGTTGTTAAGTGAATCCGGCTTGCCCATTGGCTTGGCTTGTCAGACGGTCTCAAAAGTTGATCCCATGACACCACCCCTCCGGGACGCTGCAAACCGTCATAAAGATGAGTCAGTGTGCTAAGCGCCTGAATTTTGATGCGACAGTGGGGACACTGCAATGGACGTTAAGTGTGAAAAGTGGTCATAAGTCCCTTTTTCCAGTGCCATTGGAACTTGGAACGGTCACTAAATAATCTTCTGTAAGTCGAGGACTACCTCTCATGGTAAGGCACCACAGATAATTCACAAGGCAATCCTTGTAAAAAGGATACCTCCATATGGACATGGAAATTCTGGAAGATATATATAGTCCTCAACTTACAGCCTGTTGTGGTTCGCCGACAGCAGGTGGGAACGGCTGAGGTCTCGGAGAGCGAGGACTCAGATGAGGGGCCTGCGTGTGAGGCAGGGATGGGGCCAGGACCATCAGGGAGTGGAATGCTGCCTTCAGAGATTGTGGAGGCTGGCAGCAGTGATGAAGAGGTCCCCGAGGAGCCTGTGCTCAGTGTGTGTGTGCTCAGAGCTACTCGAAGGAAAGAGCAGCTGCAGCAGCACAGGCGACTCGGGAGTAAGGCTGCAAGGTAATGCCCCCTCCCTCAAGAAATAAAAGCCAGCTGAGAAACTGGAGTTCTTTGCAGGAAGCAAAGAAGTTTTTGCACTCAAGTCTTGTGGACGTTCGGAATATCTTGGTTGGTGTTTAGAGGCTCTTTGTGTTTGAAATATTTCTTAGTAACTTTATCTAGTGTTCTTGGCAGCCTTGCACCACCTTGGCAAGGCTCATTCTTATCAGAGACAATTAGTTTGAAACAGCCGTTTAACCGTGAATGAATGGAATTCACAGAGAAGCATTAAAAGGTTTTGCTTTCATCTCTGTTTGGTGTTTGTTTCCTTGGAACAAGGTTTGGGTCACAGCACAACTTTTGGAGGCAAACCGTTAGGAAATTTCTCTTTAGTTCTAGGTTGCTTCTTTCCTTGATGAGTTTCCATCAGTGGCTTCTTGTCCTGCCTTCTGCTGCTTTGGAGAATAGCTTGACCCCCCTCCCTCCCCTCCCCCTTCTTCTTTGTGGCAGCCCCTTAAATATTGGAATTCTTGTGATTTTGTATATAATTTTTCTTTAAAAAGGGACAAAAAGTTGCACGCCCAAAATCGTGATCCAAGGACGATCTTTCAGTGGAGTTATTGCCATCTTGCAACTGCTCGAATTGTGTCTCCACGCGGCGGCTCGATATCTATTTCTAAATTGTTTGGTGTTTTGAAAGTAGCCCCAGGGGAATTGCCAAAGAGAAACGTGCGGCACATTTTTCAGTCCTTCCCGGCGCATTAGTAGACGCGGGGTCATGGCAATCTTGCAAAAATGGGTGCTATTTCAGGCTCATTAGTTCCCAGCAAGGAGGCAGAAAAGACCACGTGCTGTTTGGCTTTCATCACTCAAGCTTGAAAACAACCACTTACTATTAAAACAATGAGAATTTAAGAGGCAGCTATCTCATTAGCTGAAGAGGCAGCAGTTTGGCAGAGATCAACATTTCAAGGTAAAAAAAAAAAAATTTCCCTCCCCACTTCTGTCCCTTCCATCCATGTTTGGCACTGTGCACGACCCCAGCGATTAAGTGCTGCTTAGGTACATGGAACAAAAGTGTCCATACACTTATGACACCAATTGAGGTCGACTTATGACACCAATTGAGCCCCGCATTTCTATTGCTAGCCGAAAGATTTGTTAAGTGACTGGTGCCCGATTTTACGATATAATAATAGGATAGGATAGGAGTACAGTAGAGTAGAATAGAGAATAGAGTAGAATAAGAGTAGAGTAAAGTAGAGTAGAATAAAATAGAACAGAACAGAAACTATGGGATGGGAGGGGGTGGGGTGGGGTGGGGTGGGGTGGGGTGGGGTGGAATGGAATGGAATGGAATGGAATAGAATAGAATAGAATAGAATAGAATAGAATAGAATAGAATAGAATAGAATAGAATAGAATAGAATAGAATAGAACAGAACAGAACAGAACAGAATAGAAGAAAGTAATGGAATGGAATGGAATGGAATAAATAGAATAGAATAGAATAGAATAGAATAGAATAGAATAGAATAGAATAGAATAGAATAGAATAGAATAGAATAGAACAGAACAGAACAGAACAGAACAGAACAGAATAGAAGAAAGAGAAGAAACAAATGGAATAGAATAGAATAGAATAGAATAGAATAGAATAGAATAGAATAGAATAGAATAGAATAAAGAAGAAACGAATAGAAACGAATAGAAACGAATAGAAACGAATAGAAACGAATAGAAACGAATAGAATAGAATAGAATAGAATAGAATAGAATAGAATAGAATAGAATAGAAGAAATGAATGGAATAGAATAGAATAGAATAGAATAGAATAAGAGTAGAGTAAAATATTGAAGAGAAGAGAAGGGAATGGAATGGAATGGAGTAGAATAGAATAAGAGTAGAGTAGAACAGAACAGAACAGAACATAAACTATGGGGTGGGGTGGAATAGAGTGAAGTGGAGTGGAGTGAAGTGGAGTGGAGTGGAGAAGAGTAAAATAGAATAGAATTGAATGGAATTGAATAAGGATTCTTTACTGGCCAAGTGTGATTGAACACACAAGGAATTTGTCGCCAGGGCATAAGCTTTCAGTGTTTATATACAAATACCAAAATAATATAAGGTACCAATAGAAGATAGTAGGAAAGATGGGAAGGACGATAGCAATATGGTCCTGCTGCAGGGTAAATAGCCTTAGGCATAAAATAGTGCTGTGGGTTTTAGGTGTTCAGCAACGTGATGGCACGGAGGGAAAAAAACGGTCCTCGTGTCTACTTGTTTTGCCGTGCAATGCCCTAAAGCGGCATCCTGAGGGCAGAAATTGAAACAGTTTACGTTCAGGATGTGAGGGGTCAGTAGATATTTTCTCAGTCCTCTTTCTGACTCGTGCAGTAGACAGGTCCTCAATGGAGAAGGCCGGCTGGTTGCAATTGTTTTTCTTCTGCAGTCCTCCTCTAGTCCTTGTCACCTCTCGCCTGGATTACTGTAACGCTCTCTACATGGGGCTCCCTGCGGGGAGCACCCGGAGACTCCAACTGGTGCAAAATGCGGCCACGCGGGTGATTATGGGGGCGTCACGAAGCTCCCATGTGACGCCTCTCCTGCGCAAGCTGCATTGGTTGCCAGTGGCTTTCCGGGTTCGCTTTAAGGTTCTGGTTCTGACCTTTAAAGCGATCCATGGCAGTGGATCAGGTTATCTGCAAGACCGCGTTCTGCCGGTGATCTCCAACAGACCTGTGCGTTCCCACAGGGAGGGCCTTCTCCGGGTGCCGTCGGCTTCTATGTGCCATCTGGTGGCCCCCAGGAGTAGAGCCTTCTCTGTGGGGGCCCCCACCCTCTGGAATGGTCTGCCCCCAGAGATACGCACCAACACGGACCTGAGAGCTTTCAGACGGGCATTAAAAATCTGGCTCTTTGAGCAGGCTGGCCTAGGCTGATATAGGATTTTTAATTTTGTCTTACGTTTTAATTGGTTTTGAATATTTGGGTTTTAATTATCTTACGGGGGAGGGGCAAAATTTGTAAACAGCCGAAATTATTTAATCCGTTTTTAACTTTTGTACAGTGTATTGGGGTCTGTGATTGGCTGTGCACTGCCCTGAGTCCTTCGGGAGAAGGGCGGTATATAAGTATTAGAAATAAATAAATAATAAAATAAATAATAAATAGTTAAGGAGAAACTACCATTTCATTTCGTAGCCAGTGCCCTGAGTTGACAGCTGATACAGTCAGGAAGTACTTCCTCACCCAATGTTTAGCCTGAACCTCCTTCTCAGTAATTTGAATCCATTAATTCTGGTTTTGTCCTTTAGGGCAATAAAGAATGAGATGTTGTCAAATTATTGTCACAAAGAAGACAGTAGACGTCTGATAGTTGAAGACTGTTCTCGCATCTTTCCTTAATTGTCTTTTCTGTTGGCTAAAGTCCCTTTCTCAGAGCTTTTAACTGTCCCTTGTAAGATTTAGATAACCACAATAGCCTTCTTGATAGACTTCAGTTGGATGTCCACCAATTTGTCCCTGTCCTTTAGGAACCGGGGCACCCAAAACTGGACACAGGACTCAAGCTGGATATGACTAGAGATTAGAGTGAAACAATTACTTCTCTATGTTGTGAATTTACTTCAACATGCAAGTAATCCTCAACGCACGACCACCATTGTCATTGCTAAGTGATATGGTTATTAAGCAGGGGTGGGATTCAAATTTTTTAACAACCACTTCTGTGGGCGTGGCTTAGTTGGTGAGCATGGCTTGGTGGTCATGTGACTGGATGGACGTGGCTTGGTGGCCATGTTATTGGTTGGGCGTGGCCAACTCAATATCACTCACATCGAGGCACGCATCTCTTCGCCTGGCCTCTCATGACTGTGGGGATGCTGCAAAAGTCGTAAGTGTGAAAAAGGGTCATAAGTCACTTTTTTCAGTGCCATTGTAACTTTGAATGGTCCCTCCACACAAGCAAAGTACCAGCAAAGGAGGGGAAAAAAGACTCCAGAGAAATTCCTGAGACAGGAAGTCTAGTCCTGCCAAGAATGTAATAAGGGTTAACGGAGAGGCGGTTTCTGTAAGCAACACCAGAATGTTTCCTTCCTGCCTTCCTTACAGGATTAGGCCAGTAATTTCTTCTAAAAACCGGTTCTCCGAACTGCTTAGAATGTTAACAACCGGTTCTAGCGAATATGTGCAAACTGGTAGAATCCCACCCCTGTTATTAAGTGAGTCACACCAGATTTTACAAAACTTTTTTTGCCAAGCAACTCAAACAATCATGAAGCACATCCACCTTTCCCCGTTGACTTTGGGAATGGTCACAAAGGAAGATCATATAACCCTGGGACACTATAAATAGATGTTGGTAGTTAAGCACCAAATTTTGATCAGGTGACTGTAGTGCAAAAATTGTCATAAGTAACTTTTTTCAGAGTTATTGTAACTTTGAATAATGGTTAGATGAATGATCATAAGGGCTACAGGTAGTCCTCCACTTACAACAGTTCATTTAGTGACCCATTTGTTTGAAATTACAACAGCACTGAAAAAGTTTGCAGCATACCCATGCTCATGTCATCAAAATTCAAATGCTTGGCAACTGACCCATATTCATAATGGTTGCAGTATCCTAGGGAGTCTCTGACAATTCTTTGTAGCCAACTCGCCATGGCCAGCACACCATGGCCAATGTACCATGGCCAGCTTTGTCATGGCCAACTCTTCATGGCCAACTCGTCACAGCCAACTTGCCGTGGCCAATTCACCCTGGCCAACTTGTCATGGCCAACTCATTATGGCCAACTCGCTGCAGGACAACTCACCACAGCTAACTTGCCACAGTATAACTCACTGTGGGACACTAATATCAAAGAAATAGTGAATAGAATCATGAAGGAAAAGATGCAAAAGGAGGGACCATATAAAATGTGAATGGCAAATATATACTTTACACACACACACACACACACACACACATGTTTTCGTAGATTTTCACGGGTACAGGTATGCAGGTTTTGGCGTGTTCAGGTCTTTTCCCATGTAAGATTGAGAGTATCTTGGTGACGTTTCGACGAGGTCCCACTTGCCATCTTCAGGCTGGTGCTTTCAGCTTCGTGCTTGTGCGAGCAAAGCGTGATCAGAGCTGCCGTCTCTCTATAAATACTGGTGGGGATGTGTGGTGTGGTGTGCTGGCTCTGTTGTAAGCAGGCTGGTTGGCTGTGTTGTTATTTCTTGATTGGTTGATGGAGTTGATATTTGCAGATTGGTTGGCTTTTTCGTAAGAACATGTGTGGCTGAGGTATTGGCTGTGTGTCTATCAGCCTTCTGTGTTGTAACGACCTGGATAATGGGCTGTGTGATGACCTTCTGAGTTCTATTGTTGTGACATCCTGGGTCTTGTGCTGTAATCATTGGCCGTGTTGTAACATCCTGAGGTTTTGTGGTAAAATCTTCTGAGTTCCATGATGTGATATCCTGAGCGAGTGGTTGTGATGCAATGTTCCAGGCTTTGGTTTGGCTCCCAGTTGTTGAAGTGTTCAGTATTGGAGATTAATTTGGTTCCCTCAAAATTAATTTCATGTCCTGTGGCTTTAAGGTGCTGGAAAAGGGAGGAAGTAATTTCTTCTTTTCTGACTGCGTTCTTGTGTTCTGCGATGCATGCATTTATTCTCCTGTTGGTTTGTCCAATGTATGTGGCTGGGCAATTGTTGCATGGTATTTCATAAACTCCAATACTGAACATTTCAACAAGAGAATAATCAGGGAAGCCATCGAAATAGAGAAACACCCCCATAACATGACTAAATGGGACGATACCTCCTGCCTACCAGACATCTGGAAACTAGCCCTTATCAACAAACAAGTCCCAGCCACAAAAACCAACACCGGACCCAAAACAACACATGATGCCACCACCAATCTCCCTCACCAGATTCAAACCCAAACCCATACCATAGACGAAAGGCAACCACCATCCAGAAACCAGACCACAGCTGCATCACCAGCTTCCACACACCCCAACCCCCAAACCAAGTAAACTGACACACGCCATGAACACATAGCCAGACCTCAAACTCAGAGCCAAAGCAAAGCCCGGAATGTTGCATCACAGCCACCCGCTCGGGATATCACATCACGGAACTCAGAAGGTTATACCACAAAGCCTCAGGATGTTACAACACAGCCAACCACCCAGGAGATTACAGCACAAGACCCAAGATGTCACAATAATAGAACTCAGAAGGTCAACACACAGCCCATTACCCAGGTCGTTACAACACAGAAGGCTGATAGACACACAGCCAATACCTCAGCCACACATGTTCTTACGAAAAAGCCAACCAATCTGCAAACATCATTTCCATCAACCAATCAAGAAATAACAACACAGCCAACCAGCCCGCTTACAACAGAGCCAGCACACCACATCTCCCCACCAGTATTTATAGAGAGATGGCAGTTCCAATCACGCTTTGCTTGCACATGCACATGCACAAAGCTGAAAGCACCAGCCTGAAGATGGCGAGCGGGACCTCGTTGAAATGTCACCAAGATACTCTCAATCTTACACGGGAACAGACTCGGTGAATAATCCCATGGCGAGTTGTCCGGCAGCGAGTTGGCTATGGCAAATTGTCCTATTCTGGTGTCCCTGTGGTCATGGGATCCCCTTTTGTGACTTTCTGACAAGCAAAGTCAATGTGGAAGCCAGATTCACTTAATAACCGTGTTACTATCTTAAGCACTGAAGCAATTTGCTTAACAACTGTGGCAAGAATGGTCTGTAAAATTGAGCAAAATTCACTTAACAATTGTCTCACTCAGGAATATTTCAGGGGCTGCCACAAAGAAGAGGGAGTCAAGCTATTCTCCAAAGCACCTGAGGGCAGGATAAGAAGCAATGGATGGAAAATAATCAAGGAGAGAAGCAACCTAGAACCAAGGAGACATTTCCTGACAGTGAGAACAATTAATCAGTGGAACAACTTGCCTCCAGAAGTTGTAAATGCTCCAACACTGGAAGTTTTTTAAATGATGTTGGATAATAATTTGTCTGAAGTGGTTTAGGGTTTCCTGCCTAGGCAGGGGGTTGGACTAGAAGACCTCCAAGGTCCCTTCCAACTCTGTTATTCTCTTCTATTCTACTCTAAATAGCTAATCAATCAGAGTTCACCTCCAAACCCAAATGCCTCCAACTCATCTCTGTGCAGTTTTCCAGGCTGAATTTCCTTTCCAAACCTTTGGCTTCCAGAATTTTTGATTTCCAGCCCACCAAAAGAGATAATTATGTGGCTTTTCCTGGAAGCGAATTGATATTTCCATGCGTTTCCAGCAACTGTGCTCTTGATAGCCGTTTCTGACATGCAGAATGCCTTTTGTCAGGCTGTTGCTATCTCTATTTCTTTAAAATTGTTTTAAAGGACGATCCATTGGCCTTTTGAGAATCCCCTTCTCGGTATTGCTATTTCTCCTTGGAGAAACACTTCCCCTTTATTGAGATTCCAGAAGTAGCCGTAATTCATTCCAAATGTTTTTCAAAGGAGCAAAAGAAATGCACATTCTTTCCAAAGTTTGCAGAAAACGGAGGCCTTCTCAACCAGGCTGGAAAATTTGGAGAGGGAGGGCAGGGTGGAGCAGCAAAAGGAAGACTCTGTAAGTGTGTACATTTCCATCTCCTGCTTTGCTGGAAAGGGTGAGATTGAAGCTGCTCCTTAACCGAACTGGTTTTATGGCAACAAACATTTGACACTCTGCCCTTTGCTGATCCAGCTCTGTGGAAGCTATAAAACAAAAAATAAAATTTCACCATTCTTGATCCTTCAGTGTCCAGGAATAACTGGAATTCCTCTTTGTTTTCTTCCTGTCTCCTTAAAACAAGCTAATTCCATTCCTTTGCCTCAAAGCACCAGAAGGCAAGACAAGAAACAATGGATTTGTAACTGACTGACAATCCATACTCAATGAGTAGTCCTTAATGGGTCCAAGTCTACATGGAGGGAAGTAAGCAGTGGGGTGCCACAAAGGTTCTGTCTTAGGCCCAGTACTTTTCAAAATCTTCATTAACGACTTAGATGAGGGAATAGAAGGGGAACTTACCAAATTTGCAGATGATACTAAATTGCAGGAATAGCTAACACCCAAGAAGATGGGCTCAAGATCCAGATGGATCTTGACAGACTAGAACACTGGGCCGCATCTAACAAAATGAAATTCAACGTAGAGAAAAGAAAAGTCCTACACTTAGGGCAAGAAAAACCAAAAATATACATATAGACTGGGTGAAACCAGGTTCAATAGAAGTAACTGTGAGAGGGATCTTGGAGTCTTAATGGACAACCAGCTAAACAGAAGCCAGCAATGTGCAGCAGCAGCCAAAAAATCCAATGCAATCCTAAATTGCATTAACAGAGGGATACAATCGAGATTGTATCGAGTGTGGTACTGATACCACTCTATAAAGCCTTAGTAAGACCACATCTAGAATATTGTATCCAGTTTATAGTGGTCACCACACTATAAAAAAGATGTTGAGGCTCTAGAAAAGGTGCAGAGAAGAACAACCAGGATGATTAGGGGACTGGAGACTAAAACATATGAAGAACGGTTGCAGGAACTGGGCCTGGCTAGTTTAGCGAAGAGAAGGACCAGGGGAGACAGGATAGAAGTGGTCCAATATTTGAGGGGCTGCTACAGAAAGGAAGGGGTCAAGCTATTTTCCAAAGCACCTGAGATTGAATAAATCTCCTCTTAAAAACCTACAGCATTGGAGTACCTACAACATCTGAATTAATTAACCAGTGTTCCACTGGTTAATTGTTCTCACTGTCAGAACATTTCTCCTTAGTTCTAGGTTGCTTCTCTCTTGGATGATCTTCCGCTTCCTATCCTACCCTCAAGTGCTTTGGAAAATAGGTTGACCACTTCCTCTCTGTGACAGCTCCTCAAATACTGGAAGGTTGCTACCATATCACCCTACTCCTTCCCTTCATTAGTCTAGACCTGTGATGGCGAACCTATGGCACCGCAGAACCCTCTCTTTGGGCACGCAAGCCGTCACCCAAACTCAGCTCCACCGCACATGCATGTGTGCCTCCTACTAGGCCCAAAATGAGGCCTGGGGTGTGTGGCGCAGGCCCCTCCCCGCTGCCCATTTTTGCTCCCAGGACGTTGCAGGGAGGCCTACTAGGCCCAAAATGGGGCACGGGTATGTGTGGCGCAGCCGCCCCCCCCCCCCCCCCCCCGCTGCCCGTTTTTGCTCCCAGGACGCTGCAGGGAGCCCTACTAGGCCCAAAACGGGGCATGGGGAGGTCATGTGCGCATTCACGGGAGACAGGGGAGCATGTGGGGGGTCTCATGTGCATGCACAGGGGGGGCAGGCTGAGAGGGAAGGGGTCACGCACACATTGCATTATGATAAAGTCATGCACATGCGCACTTTCCGCACACAATGATAAAATGTTAGCCATCACTGGTCTAGACATAGCTAGTTCCCTCAATCGTTCATTGTACGGTTTAGCCTCCAGTCTCCTAATCATCTTCTTCTTTGCACTCTTTTCAGGATCTGAACATCTTTTATATTTTTTTTTAAAAAAATCAAGATAAATTTCCTTTGTAACATTTCATTTCTAAAGTCCACACTGGTCTTTTTCACCATAATTATTTCCCTGGGAGAAGCAGGTTTGTACAATTCCCAGAATAACCAGCCAGCATCTTGAGATTGCTGAGTGTTAGAGTTCCCTCCTGAAATCGCTAGATGTTTATAGTCCCAGCAATTCTCAAAAATATCTCAGAGAGGGAACCTTTCCACCTGGCTCCTTGCTACACAAATGCTGGAATTGGCCCAAGGTTTTTAAATAAAGCAGCAACGAGATAATTATTAATGACATTCTCGTACAAGATTCAACTTGATATCGACGGTATCAAGCTACGTGCCCTTAAAGCACACTCACTCCTTCAGCTGTAGGAAAAGCAAAACATATTCTAGAAGAAGGAACGTTTTTGCAAATATAATGACCCAGGTTCAATTTTTTGGGCATCTCCACTTAGAATTATCTTTTTTATTATTACTTAAATAATCCTTATTTTTGAAAATTTAAATCAAATCTCAGTACTGGCTCAAAGAACCAGTCAACTTATTCTCCAAAGCACCTGAATTGAAAGCAGGACAAGAAATAAAGGGTTAACAGCTTATTAAAAAGAGATCCAACCTACAACTAAGGAGAAATGTTCTGACAGTGGGAAGAATTAATCAGTGGAATGGGTTGCCTTCAGAAGTTGTGCAATGGGTTGCCTTCAGATGCTTTCAAGAAGAGATTTTTTTTAAAAAACAAAATTTTATTAACTAAATTATTAAAAACATTGGAAGTGGTGTGATCGTTCCGACAATCCTGTTTGTCATACATATTACAGCACAGAATACGTATTTTATATGCATACCTACATTTATACATTTATGCAATAGTTTCCAATTCTAGTCATCCATTCTGCCAATCCTATTCTCTTTTGATTCTAGATCTTTCCCTTTTTCCCCACCATTGATAAAATTTATCCCACACTGATCCCCAAGAGTTGAGAATCATAAGGTACAACACTTAATAATAGTCACAGGGTACAATAAGCAATCAAATCATACTAGGAAACAGTCCATATAAATCGTAAGGATACAAGCGACAAAGCTACAGTCCTACAGTCACAAGTGGGAGGGGATGGGTGAAAGGATGGGAAGATTAATAGTAATAATTGATAAGTATCTAGCAGAGTTTTGTCTTCAAGAAGTATGCAGCAAACGGAAGTAGTGTGCAAAATTGTAGCAGTGAGTATAGAGCACACAAGCACAGAGGTTGAAGGATAAAGGGTTTTATATACAGGAGTATAAGCACAGTCCAAAATTCAGTCCAATATTCATACACAGTTCATCAATCAATAGAGTATATAACTAACCATCATTGTCAGTAAGCAAAACAGCAATACAGCATCTTCAATACATCCATGCAGCAATGGAGAGATATAGTTACAGAGTGATGAAGATACTTGCCGAGTAGAAGCAGCAGTAGCCAAGTAGCATCCCAAGTAGAAACCCACACTAGTAGAAGCCATCTATCCATATGCTCTCTGGCTTCTTGCTATATAGTACTGCTTCTTGTAGCCAATCAGTATCATGGCTTCAGCAAAGTGCTGAGCCATTATGACTTGGCAACCATATATGGTAAACCAATATAGTTCAGATTCTTAAAGAAACCTAACAATAATAATGCAGACTTTGTAAATAGTTGGATAGTGTTGAGGGAATTATTTGTTTAGCAGAGTGATGGAATGGGGCGGGGGGGGGGACTGTCCTTGTGTCTAGTTGCTCTGGCTTGGAGTGCTCTATAGCATCGTCTTGAGGGAAGGAGTTGAAACAATTTATGTCCAAGATGTGAGGGGTCTGTGAGTATTTTCACAGCCCTCTTTTTGACTCGTGCAGTATACAGGTCCTCCATGGAAGGCAGGTTGCTAGTAATTGGTTTTTTTCTGCAGTCCTAATTACTCCCTGAAGTCTGTGTCTGTCTTGTTGGGTTGCAGAACCAAACCAGATAGTTATGGAGGTGCAGATGACTCAGTAATTCCACTGGAGAACTAGATCAGCAGCTACTCCTTGGGCAGTTTGAGCTTTCTGAGTTGGCACAGAGATATGATAGAACCTAGAAATTTGAAGGTCACTTCAAGAAGGAGGGGGAGGAGGAGGAGGGGGAGGAGGAAGAGGAAGAGAAGGAGGAGTAGTTTCCAGGGTGAAGATCGATAGAACTAAAACCTCTTGCATCCAGAAAGAATGACTGTCTATTCAGTGGAACATTTGGAAGGCGGCCATCTCTGAAGCAACCTATCTCTGGAATTCATCAGACAAACCCAGGAGACAGTGTAGATAAGCTAGACAACAGATTAAGAGATGTTTACCCTCCAAGCTTTCAACGGATTTTCCCTAAATTGTTATTTTGTTTTTAGATGCTCTTTAAAAAAAAAAGCTTCTAATTTTTTTAAAAAACGTTTATTCATTGCTCTTATGCACTATTACAGTATATACTGCATCAACCTGGAAATGTTTAGTGGGAAATTGAGTCATTAACCATCTCAACTAATATAAACAGGAAAAATCCTATGCAGATTTTTTTTCCCCCTGTTGTTCTAAGCCTTGAAGTCTTCTAGTGAATAAGTTTATTTTCCCCTGCCATTTGGATATGATCATTCTTGTACCTCTGAGATGGAGACATCAATTGGCATAAAAAATATATAAAGTTTGCAATCCATTAGATCAAAGCCAGTGCAATCAACCAAGTGGGCAGGCTGGCCTACCACAGTTTCGTTCAATCGTCTATTCATGTTGTTTTCTGTAGACTACAGAAAGAGTGGAATTATCAAGCACCTGGCAAGGTACAAAGCATAGGATGCAGGGAGTGTGCAGATTAACAGAACAGAATAACAAAGTTGGAAGGGACTTTAGAGTCTTCTAGTCCAACCCTCTGCTCAGACAAGAAACCCTATACCATTTCAGTCAAATAATTGTCCAATCTCTTCTTAAAAACCTCCAGTGTTGGAGCACCCACAACTTCTGGAGGCAAGTTGTTCCACTGATTAATTGTTCTAAGTGTCAGGAAATTTCTCCTTAGTTCTAGGTTGCTTCTCTCCTTGATTAGTTTCCATCCATTGTTTCTTGTCCTGCCTTCTGATGCTTTGGAGAATAGGTTGACCCTCTTTTTTCTGTGGCAGCCCCTTAGATATTGGAATACTGTTATCATGTCACTCCTGTAGATAACAACCAAATGTGATGATTAATCAACACAAAATGGAAGCCACTGGATTGTGCCATTAAATACCTTTGGATTTTGGTCGCATTCATATCCTGTAGTCCTTGATTTGAGTCAACTAGGTATCCAATTCTGGATTGTTTTTCTCATTAGGCTGTACTGCCCCCTGATGGCTGAGGCCTGATATTGCAGTGGGTACTATGAAGGGTACCAAGGGCTGGTCAGAAGGTGCAGTTGAGGGTTGGGCTAAAATGAAGGTGTCCATTGAGTCACTGGGCATTAATTTGTGTCATTATCAGCCAAACGTCTCCTTTTCAATCTTGCAAAAAAGGAAGGAAAGAAGGGAGGAAGGAAGGAAGGAAGGGAGGGAGGGAGGGAGGGAGGGAGGAAGGAAGGAAGGAAGGAAGGAAGGAAGGAAGGAAGGAAGGAAGGAAGGAAGGAAGGAAGGAAGGAAGGAAGGAAGGAAGGAGAAGGGAGCGAGGGAGGGAAGGAGGGAAGGAAGGAAGGAAATAAGGAAGGGACAAAGGGGAAGGGAGGGAAGCAGGGAGAGAAGGAAGGAAGGAAAGAAAGGAAAGAAGGAGGGGAGAAAGGGAAGGAGAAGGGAGGGAGGGAAGGAAAGAAGGAAGGCGGAGAGAAGGAGGAAGGAAGGGTGGGTGGAGGAAGGAAGGGGGAGGGAGGGAGGGAGGAAGGGGGAGGGAGGGGAAGAAGGATTTCATCCAAATATATCATACGTGATTTATGGATATTTTTAGCTAAAAAAAGTGTTCCTTTTATATATTCCTTGAATTCCTCAACATTTGATAACCTGTGCATTGACATGCATTTGATTCCCTGGGCATTAGAGTTGACATGCAACAAAGTTTAGCAGTTAGCAGTATCTGAGGAGCTAGTTACACGACTGGAACTCCACAGGCTTCCAAAAGTATCCTAGAATTAATTTAGCATGTGCCTTTTTTTAAAAAAATATAACCGTTGTTGACTACTTCACACAGTTTGGTGGATGAGAAAATGGCCTAGCATTGCACTGCATTTAAAAAACTGGGATGACTTAGTGTTGTGTTTGATAGTCTTTAGTATTTGAAGGTCAACCTGCAGCATATAATAATAAGATTTTCATCGCACAATTTATGAGATGGTGCCCTGGCAACCCATTCTCCTCCCCCTCATTCAAAACAAAATTGAAGAGAACCCAGATAAAACCACTGCAAAGTAGTCCTCAACTGACAACCGTTCATTTAGTGAAAGTTCGAAGTTACAACAGGCCTGAAAAAGAAGTGATTCAGGACCGTTAAGACTTAGGAGGCTAGATGATGTTTAGGGATATTATACTAGGGTGCTATAATAGCAAGGGGAGACGGTGGCTCAATGGCTAAGACACTGAGCTTGTCGATCAGAAAGGTCGGCAGTTCAGCAGTTCGAATCCCTAGCGCCACGTAATGGAGTGAGCTCCCGTTACTTGTCCCAACTTCTGGCAACTTAGCAGTTTGAAAGCACGTTAAAAATGCAAGTAGAAAAATAGGGAAGGGAACAGCATTCCGTGCGCCTTGGCCGTTTAGTCATGCCAGCCACAGGACCATGGAGACGTCTTCGGACAGCGCTGGGTCTTTGGGTTTGAAACGGAGATGAACACCGCCCTCTAGAGCCAGAAACAACTAGCACGTATGTGCGAGGGGAACCTTTACCTTTATAATAGCAATCTTCCAGTACTTGATGGACTATTCTCCAAAGCAACTGAGGACCAGAGAAGAAATAATGGATGGAAGATCATTAAAGAGAGATCCAACTTAGAAGTCAGGAGCAATTTCCTAACAGTTAGGACAATTAACCAGTGGAATGGTTTGCCTTCAAAAGCTGTGGATGCCCCATCAGTGGAGGCTTTTAAGAAGAAGCTGGACAGCCATTTGTCTGGGCTACTATAGGATCTCCAGCCTGAACAATGGGTTAGACTGGAAGACCAATATAAAACTATTCTTCAACATATAAAGGACTGTTGCAGGAGCCTAGTCTAGTCAAGAGAAGGACCAGGGGAGACATGAGAGCAGTCTTCCAATATTTGAGGGGCTGCCATAGAGAGGAGGAAGGGGTTCAAGATATTTTCTTTTTTAAAAAATATTTTTATTGTGCATTTTCCTTCTACATTGCAATTTCAATTTTGCAACAACAATATGCTAGGTATATCAGCACTTTTTAAAATATACATGATGTTATACATCTTAGTTACGACCATTTTTCTCTTTTTCATACAGTACAGTCCATAGAAAAAAGAATAAAAACTTGATATTATACAACATACTTACATCTATTGTATCCCCGATTATAACATGCTGTACTTTTATATACATTTATCACTCTATATTTTCCAAGGCACCTGAAGGCCAAACAAGGAATAATAGATGGAAATTGATCAAGGAGAGATTCAACCTGGAAATAAGGAGAAATTTTCTGACCGTGAGAGCAATCAACCCATGGAACAGAAGTTGCCTTCAGAAGTTGTGGGAGCTTCATCACTGGAAGCTTTCAAGAAGAGACTGGACTGCCATCTATCAGAAATGGTGTAAGATCTCCTGCTTGAGCGCAGGGTTGGACTAGATGACCTACAAGGTCCCTTCCAACTCTGTTCATCTAAAAAAACCCTTCCAGGTCCCTTTCAACTCTGTTATTCCGTGTTCTGTGTTAAACCTGTGCATATTTTCTATTCAGCTCAATTAGGGATATCCTCTTTTCAAAATACACTAAAAATCAGAATTTTGGATTTTTCCACCCCCACAGATTCCCTCAAGGTTTGGAGCCTGCACATTCTTTCATATCCACCGACAGAAGCCAGAATAGAAATACCTTGATTTCTAAATCACCCCCTATTTCTGTTTTTTTTTTTTAAGCTGTTCTAAAACCAGAGCAATAGCAAGCACAAGTCTTTATCATCCAATTTTTTTTTTCAAAAATAAAAAATAAAATAAAAGCATTCCTTTTCTTTTCTTTCCTTTGTAATTAGATTCCCTGATTTTTACCAGATAGTCCTGGGGAGGGACGATAGGGAGCGGCTGATAAAAATAATAATCGTAATAATAACCTACAAATCACCCTGATTTAATTTTTCCCTGAAAGGATTCTGGCTTTATGAGCTCTCCCAAGCTCACCCTCTTCTCGTATCGCTTGAAGAGGAGAGAAGGAGAGAGATGGTTTTCGTATACAGTAATCCACTTTGCTACCTAATCAAAAGGCCAATACTATCAACTCCAGAAACCCAGCAGATGGATAAGGTAAGGAGTTAGCCTCTGCTGCCGTTTCAAAGCAGTTGCAAAATATTTTTGATTTTTTTTTTAATAGTGGGATTATTTGCCGTTCAGATGTTACAATATATTAAAATATCTACAGACCCCTCACATCCTGGACATCAATTGTTTCACTTTTTACTTTTAAAGCAATGTTATAGGGCTTTGCACGCCTGAACAACTAAACACCTGCATACCATTACTCTGCTAAACAACGAATTCCCACAATGTCAAACTATTTAGTAAGACTGTATTACTATTATTCTTTTCATCCTTCCTAATACCTATCTCCTCCTACTTATGACTATAATCTTGTTGTTTGTATCTTTATGATTGATGTTGTTTTCTTTTATACCCTAGTACGATTTTGATTCCATTCCATACCATATTTTCTATTCCATTCCATTCCATATTTTCTATTCTGTTCTGTTCTGTTCTGTTCTGTTCTGTTCTGTTCTGTTCTGTTCTGTTCCATTCCATTTCATTCCATATTTTTATTCCATTCCATTCCATATTTTCTATTCTATTCCATTCCATTCCATGTTTTCTATTCTATTCTATTCTATTCTATTCTATTCTATTCTATTCTATTCTATTCTATTCTATTCTATTCTATTCTATTCTATTCTATACAAAGGCAGAAGGGTAGGATTAGAAGCAGCCCTCACTCAAGATCCAACACAGGGCAAAGCCATTAAGGAACAATAAGAATGATTGCATCACCCTCAGAACAGTCCAAATTTCAGCCAAACTTAGCTCAGACAAACACCTAAGATTTGTACTTTGCCTATAGAGCCAGCTTTGACCCCTACATAACCCCTACAACAGCCAATAGAACATATGTTCTTGCACAGGAACAGGAAGCTCAAGTGCAAAGCTCAAAGGTATAAAAACCTCTCACTCTCAATTCCATTTTGTCAGCTGACCCAGGTCTGCTGTTGGTTCTGCTTCATCAATAAATGGACCCTCTTTCCAATCAGCCTCCAGCCTCCATTTCATTTCCAGTGCCTTCCTCCTGGCTTGGAACTGAACCAGATGGATATTTCTTCCCACAAGACACAATTCACTTAACAAATGGTCTTGCTTAACAACCAACATTTCAGGCTCAATTGTGGTCGAAGACTACCGTCAGACAAATGGTTGTTAAATCTCATCCAAAAAGTTCTTCTGGGCTTTATTTTATTTACATTCATCGCTGCTTTTTTAGGAATTTCCCCATCCTTCAAACCTGACTGGGCAACGATCTTACCTTTCCTCTTCTCCCTGCATGCCAAGTAACAGCAACCTAGTTATCCTGGCTTTTTAATTCTGCTAATTTTCTTCTCTTCTTACTTAGAGACCAGATGGCTGTTCAGTCTGTCAGAAGGGAGTCGCTTTGTGCCATTAAGCAAACAGGGATGCTTCATGAAGTTACAGCTGTACGGTTTCTCAAAGAGAAGATGACCTGCATGAATGCTGAGAGATCTCCAAAAATAGCATTTGTTTAGGATTCCTAGAATCTGGAATTCAAAAATTATGGGAGAATGGATTCTGAAAAACCATGGTGATATGGGTGTGCTTGGTTTGAGTTTAATTTTAAGCCAGTGCTTTCTTCAAGAACTTAAGGCAGACTATATTCCAAAGGTGCTTTTTCTGGAGGCAACTGGACTTTCTTGTTTTTTCTTTGAAGGCGTTTCGCTTCTCATCCAACAAACTTCTTCAGTTCTCCAAACTCCAATTTAGTGACTGGACTTTCTTTGTTTTTCCTTGCAGACATTTCATTTCTCATCCAGGAAGCTTCTTCATTTCCCACTGGATGGTGGAAGATGAAAGGATTTATATTCCTTGCAGATAGCTGGTCATTTGCATTCTTTTAGAAAGTTGTTGAGGCCACTTGGAGGTTTATCTGTGTCCTCAGGGTCACCTGAGTAAGTGCTCCTGGTTCCTGTAGCCTGCAATTTTTCCTCTGGAAATCCATTCCTTATTCCCACACCATTCAAAGGTTGTCCATCCCAAATTGTATAGCTCAAAGTTCTGTAGAGATTCTCAGTCATTTAGGTCAGTGGTGGGATTCAAAGATTTTTACCACCAGTTCAGTGGGCATGGCTTGGTGAGCGCGCTTTGCACGCGTGCACACACTTTGCATGCACACGTGTGCCAAACGCGCACTTTGCACGGGCGCAGAAGCATTCCAACTCACCTCCTGCAAGCCTGCACTCTCCCTGTCCCTCCAGCAGCTGCCGTGCAGCACTTCTAAAGCAGGGAATAAAGGTGAAAATGGGAGCCCAGGCGGGTGGTTGGGCCCAACAGCAGAGTGGTGGAGAGAACCAGTTTGGTCTTCACTGCTGATCGGCGCTACCGGCTCAGCAGAACTGGGCTGAACCGATAGAATACCACCAGGTATTCCTTTGTTTTTCCTTAAAGACATTTCATTTCTCATCCAGGAAGCTTCCTCTGTTCTCCAAACTCCAATTTAATGACTGGACTTTCTTTCTTTTTCCTTGAAGACGTTTCGCTTCTCATCCAAGAAGCTTCTTCAGTTTGGAGAACTGAAGAAAAAGAAAGAAAGAAAGATAAACAAAAAAATAAAAAAAGAAAGTCCAGTTTCCTCTTGAAAAAGCACCTTTGGGACAACCATGACCTGGATGACTGAACATCACCATAGACAAGTAGTCCTCAATTTGTAGTCACTCATTTAGTGACCACTCAAAGTTACAACAGCACTGAAAAAAGTGACTTATAACCACTTTTCACACTTACAACCATTGCAGCATCCCCATTTGGACACTTGACAATTGGCATGTCATGTGTTTATGATTTATTTTGCAGTTTCCCAGGGTCACGTGATCACCTTTTGCGAACTGCTAGGTTGGCAGAAGCTGGGACAAGGAACGGGAGCTCACTCCATTACACAGTGCTAGGGATTCGAACCGCTGAATTGCTGATCTTTCTGAGCGACAAGTTCAGCATTTTACAAGCAAAGTCTCACAAGCAAAGTCAGTTGGGAAGCTGCTTCCCTTAATAGCCATGTTACTAGACTTAGAATAACTTTATTGTCCCTTTAGGTAAAGGTAAAGGTTCCCCTCGCACATCCGTGCTAATCGTTTCTGGCTCTAGGGGGTGGTGCTCATCTGTGTTACAAAGCCGAAAACCCAGCGTTGTCCGAAGACATCACTATGGTCTTGTGGCCGGCATGACTAAACGCCAAAGGCGCATGGTACACTATTATCTTCCCGCCAAAGTGGTCCCTATTTTTCTACTTGCATTTTTTATGTGCTTTCGAACTGCTAGGTTGGCAGAAGCTGGGACAAGGAACGGGAACTCACTCCATTACACAGTGCTGGGGATTCGAACTGCTGAATTGCTGATCTTTCTGAGCGACAAGTTCAGCATTTTAACCACTGAGCCACTGTGTCCCTATAAATTGCAGATAGCTTTCGAAGGGTCATCACCTCCAATATACCCAACATAAACACGACCAAATAAATAAATTAATATGAAATTTTGCATAATTCACCCAAAGTGATGCATACATTACACTAACTGAATAACGGCAGCGATTCACTTAACAAGTGTGGCAGAAAAGGTTGTGAAATTGGGCTCACCTGTTTCATTTAATGACAGAAATTTTGGGCTCAATTGCGGTAATACATTGAGGACTACCTGTATGCAAAACTGTGGCTCAAATTCAATTAATGACTGTAATATTTGCTTAACAAAAACATTGAAAATTCCTGTTTGATCAGAGGATACCTCAACTTATGACCGCAAATGACTTACAACCATGGTTCCAGGCTCAATTACAAATGTAAGTTGAGGACTACCTGTATCTATGTGGTTGCCAAGAGTTGGCCAGAACTTGATATTTCATAATCAATACGTCAATAAACCAATCAATTAATTGTATAGAGGTATTTTGAAATGTATTCTGGTCTACTTTTTTTAGACTCTAACTTAGCAACACAATGATGTAAACAGATAGGGTTTGAGATTTCTAGTGAATATATTGGGACTTTATGGTTTTAAAACCATATGTGAAAATAGCAGAGGTGGTATTCAGCAAGTTCTGATTAGTTCTAGAGAACCGGTAGTGGAAATTTTGAGTGGTTCGGAGAACCAGCAAATACCGCCTCTGACTGGAGATTTTACAGTATCCTTCCCCTGCCACGCCCACCAAGCCACGCCCACAGAACCGGTAGTAAAAAAAATGGAAAATAGGTATCCTGAAACTTTTTCAATGATAGGATACAAATCAGGGGTGGGATTTAAAAATCCCAGCAACCGGTTCACTGCCCAGTTGCTGGGTGGGTGGGGCCATGGTGGGCGTGGCCTACTGGTACTTCTGGGAGGGCCATTCTTCACCTTCCCAAGAGTCCAGAGGTTTTCCTCGGGCCTCCATGAGGGTGAAAACAGCCTTCCCCGGGCTCTGGAGGACTTCTGGAAGCCGGAAACAGGCCGTTTCTGGATTTCTGGTACTTCCAGAAGGCCCATTTTCCCCCCTCCCAGATCCTCCACATGTACCCTGCACTTACCTGCATTGAAAATGGGCTGCATGGAGACTACGGAGAGGGGCGGGGCCAGCTGATTGGTTCAAATAGAATCCCATCCCTGATACAAATAGATGGATTCAAATTCCATTATCTCTGTAAGCCAAAATTAATGTTATTCAAATGAATATTGCCTCTTATTTTATTTATGTTCTTACAAGCAAACCCTCTGTTAATGCTAAATAAATATTTTCTTCAGATTGATAGGTTGTTTAGAAAATGTATTTGGGGGTCATAGTCTACAAAAGGCTTTCATTAACTAAACTGAGATTACCATATGAGGAGACAAATTTCAATCTATTGGACTGGCAGAAAGATCATTGGGCATATATTTTATCAGCCGTAAGTACGCGGATGGAAAATGTAATAGAATATTATCCATTATAGGCTTCATTAGAAAGTTAATATTTATTTCTATTATGGTTGTGGAACTTTTTGGATCAAATACCATAAAAAAGATATTTCATTTCCAGAGTAAATGCTGTGAGAAATCTTTGGGCCATATGGGGGCAAAATTGAGTTTTGATAATGAAAGCCATGAATATTTAAATTCGACTTTAAAAATAAATGGTCAAATGTTTTGTTGGAAAATATAAGTAAGAGCCAGGATTGTGGTTTTAAGTCAATTGCAATGTAATGATTATTTTCAGGATCTTTCCTGCATTCCTATGTTCTTCTTTGTTCACAACAGACTTAGATTTAAACAGGTTTTAATGGTTTTTCATGTGAATGAGATATTTTAATTGCTTCAAAAGCACCTGAATTATAAGGGCCAAAATGGGCCACCCTGCCAATATCACAATGTAATGTCTTCAAAAACAATCTGAAATCAGTTTTATGTGCCCCTAAAACAGGGCTGCAAATTACAGAATAACAGAATAACAAAATTGGAAGAGGTCTTGGAGGTCTTCTAGTCCAACCCCTGCTAAAGCAGGAGGTCCTATACCATTTCGAACAAATGACTGTCCAAATTCTTCTTTAAAAACTCCAGTGACCTACAACTTCTGGAGTAAGCCATTCCACTGGTTAATTGTTCTCAGTGACAGGAAGTTTCTCCTTAGTTCTAGGTTGGATCTTTCCTTGATAAGTTTCCATCTGTTACTTCTTGTCTTGTCCTCAGGTGCTTAAGAGAATAGGTTGACCTCCTCTTCTCTGTTACAGCCACTCAAATATTGGAAGACTGCTAACATGCCTAGTCCTTCTGTTCTTTAGACTAGACCAGAAGTCTCCAAACTTGGCAACTTGTTTTGTCCTCACCACATGTTAGTCTGTGTGCAGCTCGACATGTAGCTAATCCCACCTACCCTCCAATAAAACAGACTGTGTGCATGGATCTGGATGCTTTATTGAAAGAACAGGATATGGTGAAACTGGGGACAATAAGGATACATACAGTGAGAACCAAAGACAAGATAGACAGTATTAAGTTATTGTGAGCATAACAATTAATAAATACAGCAATCTAAATCTCACCAGCAATGTTCTTTGTGTGGGATGTGGGTTTGCCCTTGGATGATCATGTGCCACAGATTAAGATGGATTCTTCTTTGTGCTTCCGCCTTCTGAAAATGCTACAGGAAATGGAGTCTGGCTGCCAAGCGTGCACTTGTTTTGACAGTGCAGGCTAATGGGTAAAGAAGTTGGGTCAGCTTCAAATGATATACTTGGTATTTGTCTCTCTGGCCACTAGATGGGGCAAAAGAGCAATAACAGTATATAAAAGTTATATACTGGAGCAGGGTTCGCCAACCTTTTGGATCTTAGGGGCCACCAAATTCATAATTTTAAATCCCAGGGACCACTAATTGGTTCTGTGGGTATAGCCTAATTTGTGGGTGTGGTTTGGAGGTCATGTGACTGGTTGAGCATGGCTTGTATGTAAATATTATAAATATTTGCAGGTCTTGGTATGTTCGGGTCATTTCCCGTGTAAGATTGAGACTATCTGGGCAACGTTTCAACGAGATCTCAATCACCATCTTCAGGCTGGTGCTTTCAGCTTTCTTCTTTTGCAAGCAAAGCATGATCTGAGCTGCTGTCTCCCTATATATACTGGTGGAGAGGTTGGCTGTCTTGTCATTTCTTGATTGGTTGATGGAGTTAATGTTTGCAGATTGTCTAGCTTTTTCTTAAGAACATGTGTGGCTGAGGTATTGGCTGTGTGTCTATCAGCCTCCTGTGTTGTAACGACTTGGGTAATGGGCTGTGTGATGACCTTCTGAGTTCTATTGTTTTGACATCCTGGGTCTTGTGCTGTAATCTCCTGGGTTGTAATGACCTGGGTAATGGGCTGTGAGATGACCTTCTGAGTTCTAATCTTGTGACCTCCTGGGTCTTGTGCTATATTCTCCTGGGTTGTAATGAACTGGGTGTCAGCTGGTGCTCCATTCAATATCCAAGAAAGAAACACTTAAACTCCATTTTGTTAGAGTAAAGATATCTTTTACTGGAAATCAAAGTGGTAGCAACAAAAGAATTCTGAATCTGAAGAAATGAGCGCGAAAAACATATATACAAAGTGATGGCAACGTTCCCACCCCCAACAGTCCATATTGCTCCTCCAATGAGGAAATATGCATAGCATCATGTGGGCATCTTCAGGTGGTGATGAGGCCTCTGTCCGTTGACCTTGGCATAGCTTTGATAAGGAGTCGCAGTTGCGCATAGCAAGGAATAGAAAAGCAAGGAATAGAAACTTAAGTAAAACTCCCCCTCCCCCTAGATATACAGTTTCGTTTCCTACACACTCCAGCACGCTTCCCAAATATATCATAGCCCATATCCCCCCTCCCGTTACTTATGGCAGCCGAAAGATGCACAGCTGAGAAAAAGAAATAAAGGAAGAAATCTTGAAGGCTGACATTCGGCCCTCCTGCAAAAAGACGTTAGTCCTAAAAAATATAAGAGTAAAAGACAAGATATTACAAACAAATAACAACAGCATATATGTTCAGGGTTTATCAGGATACATGGTGCGGAACGCCTGCACCAGTCGGGGGGCTCTAACATCTCTCTCGTCTACCCATTCAGACTGGGAAGAAGGAAAATGCTTCCACGCCACCAAATATTGGATTCGACCCCGCTTCTTCCTAGAATCCAAAATTTCCTTAACTTCAAAATGTTGTTCACCTTCAATGAGCAATGGCACAGGGGGGGCTACCTGAGTAGGCCTCAGATCAGATGTACGTTCAGGTTTTAACAAACTAACATGGAAAACAGGATGGATCCGACGGAGAGTTTTTGGCAATGTCAATTGGACCGCCACAGGATTCACAACTCGTTCAACCGGAAAAGGTCCCACATACTTAGGGCCAAGCTTTTTCGATTTCTGTGTGGTCTGCAAAAATTTGGTAGATAAAAACACTTTATCACCAACTTGGTATGGTTCCTGTGGACGTCTCTTTTTATCTGCAAACTTTTTGTGAGCTTGATGAGCATCATCCAATGCCTTGCGGGCAACTGGCCAAGTCATCTGGAGATGCCTTATCCACTCATCCAGCGAGGGAATATTAGTTTCCTCTTGCGGAAGCTCGGGTATGGGTACAAAGTCTTGTCCCGAGGCCACTTTAAACGGAGTGAATCCGGTGCTGCTATGTACCGAATTATTGTATGCCACCTCAGCAAAAGGCAGTAAATCAGTCCAATCATCCTGTTGATAATTAATGTAACACCGCAGATACTGTTCCAGTACCGAGTTAGTTCTCTCGCAGGCCCCATTGGTTTGTGGATGATGGGCGGAGCTTAACCCCTGGGCGGAGCCTAGTAACTTCAGGAACTCTTTCCAGAAATTTGAGGTAAATTGGACACCCCTGTCAGAGATTATGCATTCAGGGACTCCATGTAGCCTGTAAATATGCAGAATAAACAACTTAGCTAACGTCTTCGCTGACGGGATCTTCGCGCAGGGTATAAAATGTACCTGTTTGGAAAACAGATCTGTCACAACCCAAATGACTGTATTTCCTCCACTGTCAGGTAAATCCACAATAAAATCCATGGAGATTTCCTTCCATGGGGCCGTTGGTCTAGCCACGTTCTGCAATAAGCCTGCTGGTTTACCAGGCGGCCTCTTAGCCGAAGCACAAATAGGGCAACTAGCGACATAGGTCTCAATGTCCTTTTTCAACGTGGGCCACCAAAATTGCCTTTTGACCAAGTGTAGGGTTTTCACGAACCCAAAATGTCCAGCAGGTTTAGAATCATGAGCTTGATGTAAAATTTCGTGCCTTAGCTTTCCCGGTACATATAATTTGGCCCCCACCCAGGCCAACCCATCTCTGATAGTACAGTCATTCGAGTGGGTCAGGAACCAATCATCCAGTTTTAGAGCTTCTTTCAATTGTGCCGATAAATCGTTTGACACATCAACCTCTTTTTTCTTCTGGGCTCTGGTAACCATTGGAGCTGCCAACTGTTCAGTTGGGATGATAGGTCTTATCACTTCCTGGCGGGCACTATTATACTGAGGTAATCTGGACAAAGCATCTGCCATGAAGTTTCTCCCCCCGGGAATGTACTTCAAAGAAAAATTGAACCGCTTAAAATATTGCGCCCAGCGAACTTGCTTGGGAGACAGTTTTCGAGGTGTTTTCAGAGCTTCCAGATTTTTGTGATCTGTCCAAACCTCAAAAGGGTGTTTGGCTCCTTCTAGGAAATGCCTCCACGTTAACAAAGCCCATCGAACTGCAAAAGCTTCTTTTTCCCAGATGGCCCATCTTCTCTCGGTTTCAGTTAGTTTACGGGAGGTATAGGCGCATGGTTGCAGGTATCCCTTTTCATTTACCTGAAGTAGCACCGCCCCAACGGCTACGTCACTAGCATCAGCTTGGATTACAAACGGAACGTCCATGTCTGGGTGCTTAAGTACGGGTTCAGCAGCAAACAGACGTTTCAGTTTCTCAAAAGCAGCTTGATATTCCATGGACCACTTCAATGGCGTACTGGGCTTCGGTTTCACCTCCCCCTTGGTTTTAAGGAGATTCGTGATAGGCATCGCGATCTTCGCAAACGCAGGAATAAATTGACGGTAAAAATTTGCAAATCCCAAGAAGCTTTGCAGTTGTTTCCTGGTACGGGGAGGGGCCCATTCCAAAACCGCCTGCACCTTCCCCGGGTCCATTTCTATGCCGTCGTGCGATATGCGATAGCCCAAATAGTCAATTTTCTCCTGGTGAAATTCACACTTTGACAGCTTGGCATACAACTGGGCCGCTCGAAGTTTCTCCAGGACTGACCGCACTAGTTTCACATGCTCATCACGAGTCTCTGTGTAGATAAGAATGTCATCAAGATAAACTAACACTCCTTTGTACAAATGCTCTTGCAACACTTGGTTTATCATTTGCATGAATACCGCAGGCGCCCCCTGTAGGCCAAACGGCAGGACGTTGAATTGAAAACACCCCATCGGACAGTTGAAAGCAGTCTTCCATTCATCCCCTTCCTTGATTCGGATTCGGTAGTATGCCTCTCTCAGGTCGAGTTTTGAAAAAATCTTTCCTTTAGCGAGGTGGGCCAGCATGTCCTTCATCAGGGGAAGGGGGTACACGTTCTCCACCGAGATAGCGTTCAGATTTCTATAGTCTACCACCAAGCGTAAGGAACCATCTTTCTTTTCCCGGAACAACACTGGAGCTGCCACCCAGGGCCTAGCAGGTTGGATGAAACCACGTTCTAAATTTTTTTCAATGAACAACCGCAATTCCCCTAATTCCCGTGGGGTCATTGAATACAGTTTGGGTTTTGGGAGTTTCACTCCTGGCAAAAATTCGATACTGCAATCCGTTGAGCGGTGAGGGGGGAGCTCATCCGAGGCCTTCTCACTGAACACCTCCTTTAAGTCCCAGTATTCCTCTGGAATTTTCTCCTCCCCTTTCAGAGTCTCGGTGCCAGTAGAAGCCAATTCTATGGGAGCTTTGGGTCTCAGCTTGGATTTCCCTTCCTTTTCTGGGGGTTGGTCTGTGCGTATGCGTAGTAATCCCCTCCTCCAATTAACATGGGGGTTCCATTTCCGGAGCCAAGGCAAACCCAGTATTAAAGGGTGCTCCATCCCAGGGGCCACAATAAAACACAGAGTCTCTTTATGGTTCCCCATTGTCATCTCCACTGGCTCCGTTATAAAATGAGCAGGTCCACCCCCGGCTACCGATCCATCCAATTGGCAAAAAGCTATGGGCGTTTTCAGAGTCTTTAGCCTTAATCCCAGCTTCTTTACCATCTTTGCACTGATTACGCACCTTGTGCATCCAGAGTCTAACAAAGCCAACATGTCCCCTTCAGCCCCCGATGTGGATACCCTTAATCTCACTGGAATGGTCATAGGGCCCTGGTTCGGACTTACCAGGGCGTCGTCTTCCAGTTCGGATTCACTCCCTTCAGAAGAGGTTGGAGTTCCCAACCCCCCTCTTTTTAGAGGGGTGACCTCTACAACCTCTTCCGCTTTTAACGCCGATCCACGAGGCGTGGCTGGAGGCCTCTCAGACCTTCTCCCTCCTCCTGGCGCCCCTTTTGGTTCCAGCTTGGCATGGCAGTCTGCAGCCCAGTGGCCCTCCTTCCCACATCGGAAACACGCTCTGGTTCTGGGTTTTGCCGCTGGTCTTCCCTTCAGGGGTTTTAAGGTTTCTTGAGGCCTGGTAGGGGGGGGATTCCTCAAGACAAAGCCCCCCCGGCGTCTGTTTCGGGTTAGGTCAATCTCCACCTCTGCTGCCAGCACGTACCACTGCTGCAGCTCCCCAGGGTCTCTTCTGGCCACGCAGCATTGATAAACATCTTCATTTAGCCCATCCTTAAAAGCCTCTATCAGGGCTCCCTGGGACCAGCCGCGGATATGGCACGCCAGCTCTCTAAACTCCTGGGTGTAATCAGCTACTGACCTTCGCCCCTGATTTATGGTTTTCATCCTGATTCTAGCCTTGCGTTCAGCTAGGGGATCTTCAAATCTAGTGCGCAATGCTGTCATGAACTGGTTATAGTTCAGCAGTTGAGGGGCATTATCATTATGCAAAGTTACCATCCACTTTGCAGCCGTTCCCTCCAAAGCCCTGGTCACACACCTGACTTTGGTCGCTTCTGAGGAAAAATCCTGCCCATACTCCTCCATGTGGCTCCAAACTTGTGCTAGGAAAAATCCCAATTCCTGGGGGTCCCCTCCATATTTTACTTCCAACGGAGGCACTCTTGCAGCTCTACGCCTTCTGGCAATTATCCCCCCAGCCGGGGGGGCCCTGTGCTGCTGCTGCTGCCTGTTGCGCTGGCCCGGGTTGATTTATGGGGGGGGCTGCCCTGATTCTTCTGCCTGGGGCTACCCCCCCTTCTTCCCCCTCGTACCTTTGATCAGCTGGAGCCTCTCTGGCAGCTTCATGTGAAAATTGCTCGGCTTGCATTAGTGAGAAGCCTCTCCGTTCCTTCTCCTGCCATGGCTCATCTTTCCCTCGGCGACGGGTTGTGGTCACTCCTGGAGGGGGCTTTTCCTCAGGATCCTTCCAACCGACTCCCAGGGACCATTTAGGCTTCACAGCTGGGGTTTCGCCAAGACTTAGCTCTGCTAAGAAGTCAGTCTCTTCTGCTCCCTCCATCAGCAGGGATTCAGGTCCTCCAGTCGCTCCCTGGTCTTCTCGGTCGCTGGCTGGGCTAGACATTGTTTGTTAGCAAACCCCCTCGGAAGAAAATTTGGGTTTTCTCCGGGTGGGCTGGTAAAAGTTGAGATTCAGAATAATGTCTAGCCCAGCCAGTAATGGGCTGTGTGATCACCTTCTGAGTTCTAATCTTATGACATCCTGGGTCTTGTATTGTAATCTCCTGGGTCATTGGCTGTGTTGCAACATCCTGAGGTTTTGTGGTGTAGCTTCCTGAGTTCTGTGATGTGATATCCTGAGCGGGTGGCTGTGATGTCACATTCCGGGTTTTGGTTTGGCTCCGAGTTTGAGGCCTGGCTCTGTGTTCATGGCGTGTGTCAGTTTGCTTGGTTTGGGGGTTGGGGTGTGAGGAAGCTGGTGATGCAACCATGGTCTGGTTTCTGGACGGTGGTTGCCTTTCATCTATGGGGTGGGTTTGGGTTTGAGTTTGGTGAGGGAGATTGGTGGTGGCATTGTGTGTTGTTTTGGGTCCAGTGTTGGTTTTCGTGTCTGAGACTCGTTTGTTGATAAGGGATAGGTTCCAAATGTCTGATAGGCAGGAGGCATCATCCCATTTGTTCATGTTATGGGGGTGTTTCTCTATTTCGATGGCTTCCCTGATTATTCTCTTGTTGAAGTGTTCAGTATTGGAGATTAATTTGGTTCCCTCAAAATTAATTTCATGTCCTGTGGCTTTAAGGTGTTGGAAAAGGGAGGAAGAATTTTCTTCTTTTCTGACTGCGTTCTTGTGTTCTGCGATGCATGCATTTATTCTCCTGTTGGTTTGTCCAATGTATGTGGCTGGGCAATTGTTGCATGGTATTTCATAAACTCCTTGGTTTTTTAGCTGGATCTTGTCTTTGGGGTTTCTTAGGATGTTGGCTATTTTTTGGTCAGTACCAAAGGCTGTCCTGATATTGTGTTTGTGGAAAATTAAAAATATTTATATAAATATTGAATTTTTTTATAAAAAAGAGCAACTTTTACCCAAAATCAGGCAAAACAGGCAAGGAGATTGAGTTGCTCACAGAATCATTCAGTGATCTATCTATCTGCCATCAGCTAGCTCAGTCTGTCACATAAAATTTGCTTGCCATGAGTCTGCACTGAATAACAGAATCTTCAGTCCTAAGGGAGGTTTGGCTGTGCTTAAAAGCAGATCCAAAGATCTAAAGACTAGCTAGAAACAGGGGTGGGATTCAAAATTTTTAACAACTAGTTCTGTGGGTGTGGGTTAGGTGGTGGGTGTGGCTTGGTGGTCTTGTGACTGGGTGGACATGGCTTGGTGGCCATGTTATTGGCTGGGCGTGGCCAACTCAATATCACTCACATCGAGGCACACATCTCCTCACCTGGCCTCTCATGACTGTGGGGACGCTGCAACAGTTGTAAGTGTGAAAAATGGTCATAAGTCACTTTTTTCAGTGCCATTGTAACTTTGAATGGTCACTCCACACAAGCAAAGTATCAGCAAAGGAGGGGAAAAATAACTCCAGAGAAGTTCCTGAGACAGGAAGTCTAGTCCTGCCAAGAACGTAATAACAGTTAACGGAGAGGCAGTTTCTGTAAGCAACACCAGAATGTTTCCTTCCTGCCTTCCTTACAGGATTAGACCAGTAATTTCTTCTAAGTTCTCCGAACTGCTTAGAATGTTAACAACTGGTTCTAGCAAATAGGTGCGAACTGTAGAATCCCACCCCTAGCTAGAATGCAAGAAATCCAACCATTTCCTGCTTCCTAGCCAATCTAAATCTCCCAGCACAGCATAACAGCTGATGATCAGGGAAAAAAAAAAGGAAAAATAGCAATTTAGCAGGCAAGTTTGCCGGGTAAGGAGTGAGTGGGCAGGGAGCATTCCCACGGGCCATGTGGGTGGTGCAGCCTTGTGTTCCTGCACATACTGGATTAATTGCTTTGGGGTGCTCTGGGTGTGAGATTTCTCTGCAGCCCACCAAAATTGGTTGGCAACTGCTGTGCTGGAGCATGACACAATTTAAAGACTTGTGGACTTCAACTCCAAAAATTCCTCAGCTGGCCATGCCAGGGAATTCTGAGAGTTGAAGTCCACAATTCTTGGAGTTGACCAGTTTGGAGACCCCAGGACTAGACATATAATAAAATCTCAATGCAATGAAGAAATTCCATTGGAAAACCGTATTGAATCATTCCTTGCCTTAGAAATTTAATCCACACCATATCAAAATGACTTGTGATATCACCACCAACTTTTGCAAACCCGTTTACCAAACCATCACATGTTCTTTTTAATGAATCCATGCCAGTTGCAGCTGTCTTTTCCTTAACACACATTACTCTTTCAATTCGTTTTAAAAGACTGGACAGCAATTTGTCTGGAATAGTACATGGTTTCCTGCTTCAGCTGGAGGTTGGACTAGAAGACCTCCAAGATCTCTTCCAGCTCTGTTATTGTCCATTTCACTGCAGCATTTAGAAAAATGGGTGTTTCTGAAAACAACTGGGGGTTGCTTTGCATATTGTTTCAAAGAAATCCGGTTCAAATGCAAACCAGGCCAACTTCCTTCCAATGGTTGTAAGCAGGGGTGGGCTGCTGGGGGTTTGCAGGAGTTCGGAAGATCCCCTAAATAAGATTCTGCACAATTCGGAGAACCCCTTAATCCCACTCCTGGCTGGCCCCACCTGCCCCTCCCCTCCCCTCTTAGGAGTCCCCATGTGTCATGCCCCTGTTGGAGACTGACTCTGAGGCAGAGGAGGAACAGCCGACAGGGAGTGGAAGTATGGCTACGGAGGTTGTGGAGGACGCTAGGAAAGGGCAGAGGCCGGTTGAGCAGTCAGAGGAGTACCCAGGCCCATCCCCTCTCCATCCTAGGGCATGCAGGGAGGAGAGGATAAGGGAGAGACGTGGTCTACTCAGGAAGAGAGGGCCTTGATCCTCTTCGTGGGCTGCAGCTGTGGCAACTGAATAAAAGGACAGACCTGTGTACTGACAAACGCTGGAAACAAATCCATGTAAATATCTCTATACTTCCTCTCTAAGTTTGGCATCCTTCCCAGTGTGTGTTATCTGTGGACATCCTCCAGCCCTTATCTTGACCGCTTTCTGTTGCTTTTTCCCTTCTTCTTGTAACCGTTTGTGTGGGAGTTTTTTGTCTTCCGTCAAGAATATTCGGAGCTTGGAAGCAAAGTGAAGGAATAAAAGGGGCTTCACCTGTTTTCTGTGACTGTGTTTGTTTTGTATCCCACCCTGGGTCATCACACCACATGGCCCATTTTGGATGCAGGCAAGTGCAGAGCCCGTGCAGAGGCTCGGAGAGGGAAAAAAATGGGCCTCCCGGAAGTTTGGGAAGGCTGGACATAGGCCCATTTCCAGCTTCCAGAGAGCCTCCGGAGCTGGAGAGACCATTTTCACCCTCCCAGAGGCTCAAGAAAAGCCTCTGGGGCCCGGGGTGGGTAAAAACGCTAACCCTGTCATGGTGCAGGAGGCTGACTAGGCCACGCCCACCATGGCCACGCCCACCCAGCCACCAGGCAGAGAATCCCTTGCTAAAAATTTGGAAGCCCACCCCTGGTTGTAAGTCATCCTTTTCCCAGGAAAAGCCGAACTAGAAAGAAATAGATGATAGTTCCATCACAAACCCAGAGAGTCTTCAGTAAAATTGCCTCTTTTTTTTTCTTTTTTTTTTAAAAAATTTTCTAAGCTGGTATTTCTATCCTGCCCAAAATATCTTCCAGCAGGTGAGCTTACAACTGCCATCTCAACCCACTGAGCTTTTAATGATTTGTTCAATCTTGTTTTGTTTGCCAGCCTGAGCAGATCACATCGAGCGTGGGGTTTAAATTGCTTGGCAAACAAACACTTTCAGCCTTAGCTCTTTTGAGTCTTTTCATCTCCTCTGCACTCATCCTGAAAAGGCCAAGCAATCTATTCCCTTTCGCCCCCACAGCTTCCTTTTTTTATTCTTTCAGAAACAGTCCGATAAAGAAAAATAAAGCAGGAGTAATCCACGCAATGTTTTTTTTTCCCCCTTCCTTTTAAAGCCAAGGGGAACCAGAACTGGTTAAGTAATGATCAGGAGTGGAACCGAAAGAGTACAGCTGTGTTAATCCCGAGTTTATGTTCCACAACATAATCTCAGGATTAATTTTGAAATAAGGAAACGGCCTGACCAGCTGGATGTACCTTCCTCTAATCACAAGTAGGCATATAGTATATAGTTATGCAGAGTGAATTGTGGAGATCTTTGGTGCTCTCTGAGCTTGGTTGTTTTCTTGCAGATGTTTCATGACCCAACTAGGTAACTTCATCGGTGCTAAAAGAGAGCAGGGTTTGTGGAATGGTGGAAGAGGGGAGGAAACCTAGCTTTCAAGGCTCAACTACGTATATCATTAGTGCTGGAAAGGAGTGGGGTTTGTGGAATGGTGGAAGAGAGGGAGGAGGACTATGGGATCCTTGGTGCTCTCTGAGCTTGGTTGTTTTCTTGCTGATATTTTATAACCCAACTAGATAATCAATACTAGAAAGGAATTGGGTTTGTGGAGTGGAGTGGAGGAGAAGGAGAAGGAGAGGAGGAAGATGACTATGAGGTCCTTGGTGGTCTCTGAGCTTGGTTGTTTTCTTGCTGACATTCCATAATCCAACTAGGTAACTTCATCAGTGCTAGAAGGAAGTGGGGTTTGTGGAATGGTGGAAGAGGGGAGAAAACCCAGCTTTCAAGGCTCAACTACGTGCATCATTAGTGCTAGAAAGGAGTGGGGTTTGTGGAATGGTGGAAGAGAGGGAGGAGGACTATGGGATCTTTGGTGCTCTCTGAGTTTGGTTGTTTTGTTGCAGGCATTTCGTTACCCAACTCAATAACATCATCAGTATTAGAAGGGAGTGGGGTTTGCGGGCAGAAGGAGGAGGAAAAGGAGAAAGAGGATGTGGAAAACTGTGGGGTCCTTGGTGCTCTCTGAGCTTGGTTGTTTTCTTGCAGATATTTCATTACCCAACTAGATAATCAATACTAGAAGGGAGGGGGGATTGTGGAGTGGAGTGGAGGAGAGAGAGGAGGAAGAGAAAGACAACTATGATGTCCTTGGTGCTATCCGAGCTTGGTTGTTTTCTTGCAGACCTTTCATTACTGTTGAAAGAAAAATCCAGGTCCAATTCCAAGCCAGAAATAAAATTGGATCTGATTGGGAAAGAAAGTTGGTTTATTGATGAGCAGAACCACCAACAGCATGTGATTTTGGGACAGCTGACAAAATGGAGTTGAGAGTGGGTGGATTTCATACCTTTTGGATCCCTATGGGGTCATATAGAGGTCCTGGCTGGCTCTATAGGCAAAAGGGGAAATGCAAATCCTAGGTGTTTGCCTGAGTTAATATTGTCAACCTTTGGCTTGTTGCTTATCTGAAGTTTTTGTCTAACCCAGTCTTTCTGAACGGATTACCAAATCTGCATTTCTAAAAGCTGGCCTCCTCATTTTCTGCTTGTGGGAGGAAGAGGGGTGCTGGTTTCTACCTCCCTTAAGATTTTCTTTTCGATTTCTCCTTTAGGGGAAATATTCTGTCCTGCCTTTTTAATATCCCCCAAAATATTTCATTCCTTAGGAGGGTGGGTGGGTGCTGATTTTCTACATTACCCAGCCAGGTAACATCACCAATGCTAGAAGAGAGTGAGGTTTGCTCTTACTTTTATATACTAATGGTTTGCCCTGTCGGTGTAGATATGAGTGGTCCTTGTGTTTCCTTGATTGGCCTGTTGTTTACTGTTAACTAGTTTAGCAGTTCCTTGATTGGAATATTGTTTGCTTCTTAATTGTAGGTCTGATGCTAATCTTGGTGTTATTTGGGTGCTGACTGCTGGTGAGGAGGTGTTTTGATCTTTTGGTTTCCTTTCCAGGTTTTTAATTACCTCTTTTGAAAGGTATGTAGATGTTATTTATCTCAATGTGCCTGTTGATGGCTGATTTGTCTGAGTGCCAGCAGGCCACTTGTATAAAAACAGAGAGCAGACCCCACTCCCTTCTAGCATTGATGACGTTCCCCAGTTGGGTAATGAAACATTTGAAAGAAAACAACTAAGCTCAGAAAAGACCCCACCATAAATTATGGTTGGAGCCTGAGTCAGTGGAGGAGGACGAGACAGAACTAGGGCTGATGGAGGTCAAGGGGGTGGCCTTGTTGGCTTTGGAGGAATGCAGAGAAGAGGAGGAGGAGGCAGCCCTGGGTCCCTTGAACTTGGGACAGCTTGCCAGCAGGGAAGAACAGGGGCAGGATGACCGAGAGAGGCGGGAAGAGAGGGAAGGCAGTGGAGATGAAGAGCAATGGAGCTAAGGTAATGAGCAAGGTCTGCCCGCTCCTGATCCCTGAGCATGGAGAGTGGAGTGCAGGTGGGAACAGCGCAGGCTGACCCAACAACTCAGGAGGAGAGCGCCCCACCCTTCTTCACAAAGCATACCTGGGGAATGAGACTTAAGGAGATGCTGTGGGGAGTGATATTCATCGGGAACAAACGCTGAATTCGTGGAGTTTTGTGTGCCATTGCTGATGTCTGGAGTTTGCTGGACTCATTGCCTTGTTTCTTGCTTTGTTGGATTCCTTGACTGGTTCTCTTGACCTGCTGGACTTCTTGCCTTGAAATCATTATGCTTAACAGGATTTTGCTGGACTACTCACAGCCAGAAGCTGCTGGAGATGTGTGTGTATGTGAAGAGCAGTTTGTTCCGGGACTTGCCATAAAGGTGGGAGCGTTTGGGGAAAAGTTGGAGCAATAAACTATCAGCTGACTGTATTTCCTCCATGTCTTGCCCCCGGGGTCATCGTACTACTACAGCTAAGGATAGATTTGAAGCTCTGAGATCTGCCTGCATCTCGAGTAGTCTATTAGTTCCTGTCATGCCCTTATCGAAGTCTGAATCTGAGGAGGAAGACGAAACAGCTGATAGGGAGTGGGAGTGTGGCTCCGTTGGCTGTGGAGGAAACTGGGGAAGGGCAAAGTCTGGCTGGGCAGAGCAGGGAAGAGGGAGAACAAGGGAGAGGGAGTTCAGAGGAAGACCCAGGCCCACTCCTTCTTCATCCTAGGGCACGCAGGGAGGAATGGAGAAGAGAGCAACATGGCTTACGGGAGAGGAAAGGGCCCTGATTCCCTTCATTAGCCGCACCTGGGAAAAGAATTTAAAAGAGATGCAAGCTGAGTGAGGCATCTGCTGGGAACAAACATGAGTTTATCTTGTGTTGACTTTGGTTATCTTTTGTTCCTGCCATCCTCACAACCATGTTGAGTTATTGCCATGCCTTCATGTCTGGAATTCCTTCTCCAGCCCTGCTGGACTAAATTACCTCATTTTGCCTTGATTGGACTTATAGTTACAGTTTTTGTTGACCAAGTTTTGGACTTTTCTCTGCAGCCAAAGGCTGTTCATGGGAGAGTTTTTCTCCAGCCCAAGAAGGTGACCAGGTCATTGGGGCCAAAGTTGGAGCTAATAAAGGGACTCCTACTGATTATCTGACTGTGTTGCCTTTGTGCCACGCCCCGGGTCATCACAAATGAACTGGTTCTTTTAAAAACAAACAAACCATGTGGTAGCCTTCTGAGGTTGCTTCTCATTTTCGTTCCCCCATCGGAACGTCCCATTACTCACACAAGCCAGAAAGGAGGAAATTCCACTGGAAAAAGTTCAGCTCAGAGTAATGGAGAAATCCTTGAATTTGGTGGCGGAGCCTGTGAGATGAAGAGACTTCGTTAAGAAGTTCCCAATGTCCTTTCTGACACCCCTTTTATTTACTAACGCCTTGCACATTCTTTCCGCTAAGTTTGCTCAATGCTCCCCCAAGGCTAATTAGGAATGAAGCTCTGGCACAAGTTGAAACCTGGGAAGAAACTCGGTAGTTTTTCCCTTTCTTACGGGTTGCCCACTCCTTATTGATTTTGGTTTTACTGCTTGTTAGATGTGGAGCACAATCAATAATGGACTTGCCGGGTCATTGATTAATGTGGAAGAAGATATCACAATGGCTTATGCTGCTGTAGTAAGGGACAACTCTTTTCAGGAAGTGGTCAGTCCTACTACTAGCTCTCTTACTTTCTCCCTTATTAAAAAAAATAAAATAACAGCAAATAAAGGTAGTCTTCAACTTTCAAAAGTCCATTTAGTGTCTGTTCGAAGTTACAACGGCACTAGAAAAAGGGACTTATGACCATTTTTCACCATCGCAGAAGCCCCGTGGTCACATGATTTACATTCGGATGCTGGATAGCTGGCTCACAGTTATGATGGCCGCAGTGTCCCGAAGTCAGGCAATCCTCTTTTACAACCTTCTGAAAAGCAAAGTCAATGGGGAAGCCAGATTTGCTTAACCATGGTGTTACTAACTTAAAAACTGCAGTGATTCACTTAACAACAGCGGCAAAAAAAAGTCGTAAAATGGGGCAAATCTCACTTAACGAATTTCTCACTTAGCAACATAGGTTTTGGGCTCAGTTGTGGGCGTAAGTAGAGGACTGCCTGTATTTATGAAATTTTTGTGCTGCCCATCTTTCCTACAAGGTGACTCTGGGCGGGCTCCCCAGTTATGAAACAAGTGAAAAATAATAATTAAAATATTGGTGGAGAACTACCTGTACTTTTCATGATCTTTTTTCAGTTTGAAGGTTCCCTAAGTCCTCCATGTCTGATGTGCTATGTAGTAGGTATAACTGGCAAAAGTACTTTCTAAAAATTAGAGATGTGAGTCTCTGGAATGGAATGGAGTGGAGTGGAGCAGAGTGGAGTAGAGTAGAGTAGAGTAGAGTAGAGTAGAGTAGAGTAGAGTAGAGTAGAGTAGATGTTCGGAACGGAACAGAACAGAACAGAATAGAAAATATGGAATGGAATGGAACGGAACGGAACAGAACAGAATAGAATAGAATAGAAAATATGGAACAGAACAGAACAGAATAGAAAATATGGAATGGAACGGAACAGAACGGAATGGAAAGGAACGGAACAGAACAAAATAGAAAAGAAAATATGGAATGGAATGGAACAGAATAGAATAGAAAATACGGAACGGAACGGAACAGAGCAGAACAGAACAGAACAGAATAGAAAATATGGAACGGAACAGAACAGAACAGAACAGAACAGAACAGAACAGAACAGAACAGAACAGAACAGAACAGAACAGAACAGAACAGAATAGAATAGAATAGAATAGAATAGAAAATATGGAACGGAACAGAACAGAACAGAATAGAAAATATGGAATGGAACGGAACAGAACAGAACAGAATAGAATAGAAAATATGGAATGGAATGGAACAGAATAGAATAGAAAATACGGAACGGAACGGAACAGAACAGGACAGAACAGAATAGAAAATATGGAATGGAACAGAACAGAACAGAACAGAACAGAACAGAACAGAACAGAACAGAACAGAACAGAACAGAACAGAACAGAACAGAACAGAATAGAATAGAATAGAATAGAATAGAAAATATGGAACGGAACAGAACAGAACAGAACAGAATAGAAAATATGGAATGGAACGGAACAGAACAGAACAGAATAGAATAGAAAATATGGAACGGAACAGAACAGAACAGAACAGAATAGAAAATATGGAATGGAACGGAACAGAACAGAACAGAATAGAATAGAAAATACGGAACGGAACAGAACAGAGCAGAACAGAACAGAATAGAAAATATGGAATGGAACAGAACAGGACAGAACAGAACAGAACATATGGAAAGGAACGGAACAGAACAGAACAGAATAGAAAATATGGAATGGAATGGAATGGAATGGAATGGAATGGAATGGAATGGAATGGAACGGAACGGAACGGAACGGAACAGAACAGGACAGAACAGAATAGAACATGATGGACCGGAATGGAATGGAATGAAATAGAACAGAACAGAATAGAATAAGAGTTGGAAGGACCTTGGAGGTCTTCTAGTCCAGCCCCCTGCTCAAGCAGGATAATCTATACCAGGATAAATTTTTCCACTGAAATGCAGATGGCAGCCTAGAAAAACCTCTATCCAAACAGCTTTAAAATTCTTCTCTTCACACATTACTTCTTCCCCTTACTTGTTGTAATACTTATAATAGAAGTATTACTATAAGTACAGGTACTCCTCGACTTACAACCACAATGGATCCCAAAATTTCCATTGCTAAGCAAGACAGTCGTTAAGGGAGCTTTTCCCTACGGTATGACCTTCCTTGCAACCATTGTCAAAAGGAATCCCTGCAGTTGTTCAGTTAGTAACACGGTTGTTAAGTGAATCTGGCTTGCCCATTGGCTTGGCTTGTCAGACGGTCTCAAAAGTTGATCCATGACCCGACCCTCCAGGATGCTGCAAACCGTCATAAAGATGAGTCAGTGTGCTAAGCGCCTGAATTTTGATGCGACAGTGGGGACACTGCAATGGACGTTAAGTGTGAAAAGTGGTCATAAGTCCCTTTTTCCAGTGCCATTGGAACTTGGAACGGTCACTAAATAATCTTCTGTAAGTCGAGGACTACCTCTCATGGCAAGGCACCACAGATAATTCACAAGGCAATCCTTGTAAAAAGGATACCTCCATATGGGCCTGGAAATTCTGGAAGATATATATAGTCCTCAACTTACAGCCTGTTGTGGTTCGCCGACAGCAGGTGTGGATGGCTGAGGTCTCAGAGAGCGAGGATTCAGGTGAGGGGCCTGCGTGTGAGGCAGGGATGGGGCCAGGACCATCAGGGAGTGGAGTGTTGCCTTCGGAGATTGTGGAGGCTGGCAGCAGTGATGAAGAGGCCCCTGAGGAGCCTGTGCCAAGTGCACGTGTACGCAGGGCTGCTTGAAGGAAAGAGCAGCTACAGCAGCACAGGTGACTCGGGAGTAAGGCTACAAAGTAATGGCCCCTCCCTCAAGAGATAAAAGCCAGCTGAGAAACCAGAGTTCTTTGCAGGAAGCAAAGAAGTTTTTGCACTCAAGCCTTGTGGACATTCGGAATATCTTGGTTGGTGTTTGGAGACTCTTTGGGTTTGAAATATTTCTTAGTAACTTTATCTAGTGTTCCTGGCAGCCTTGCACCACCTTGGCAAGGCTCATTCTTATCAGAGACAATTAGTTTGAAACAGCCTTTTTAACTGGGAAGGAACAGAATTCGTAAAGAATCATTCAAAGGTTTTGCTGTTACCTCCGTTTCGTTTTGGTTTCCATGGAACAAGGTTTGGGTCAGAACATAGCTGTTTGTTTAGCGACCACTTGAAGTTAGTACGTTACTGAATAAAGGGATTTATGACCAGTCCAGTGGTGGTATGCTACCAGTTTGGACCGGTTCGGCCAAACCGGTAGTAAAAAAAGCCTCGACGATCAGCTGAGAAGAGGGGAAAAAATCCTCCACTTTTCTCTTCTTTATCCTCTCAGGTGTTTGATGCTTCAGGCCTCAGCTGGTGTGGGGAAAGCTGCGTGCGTGCGCAATTACAGAACGGGTAGTGAAACAAGTAGGATCCCATTGTTGGACCAGTCTTCACACTTACGACCACCACAGCATCCCCGTGGTCACATGATCCAGATTAGGGGCTTGGCAGTTGGCCTGGTTGCAGCATCCTCAGCTGGCTTCTGACAAGCGAGGAAAACTAGATCCCTTTAACAACTGCAGAAAAGGAGAGGAAGAAAGCAGGGGGGTGGGGGGGCAGTGAGATTTCTTTCTCACGGTTTCTTTAAAATAAATAAATAAACTTTATTAAAGATGAAAAAGAAAAATATATACAACGTATAAGATACAACGTTTCGTTGGAAACGAAAAGAATATACAAATATTGACATAAAACCTATATATTTCTAATCAGCTAAGATGGTGTGGTCGTTTATTGAAAACAATTTTACTAATATTCATTTTCTATTTTTGGTATATGCTCTTAGTTTTAACCACTTCATTTTTCGAATCCTTATCTTTTAATTTCCTGGTTTTTCTCCTTCATCCAATTATACCGTTTTTCCCAAGCTGTAGTATATTTTGAGTCTACCTTATCCCTAAGCTTTTGTGTAAGTAGGTCCATGTCAGCACAGTCAAGAACTTTCTGAATTATCAAATTATTTGTTGGCATTTGGTCACCCTTCCAGCATTGTGCCAATGCAATTCTTGCTGCCGTGATTATATGGAGAATTATATGGAGAATCTCACCGTTTCTATAATCCCCTCCCCCCCCCAAAAAAACCAGAAAGAGACTAATTAGGAGGTGTCTGAGGAAGTGGAGGAGGGGAGATATTAGACCCCCCCAACTTGGCATTCGGGGTGAGGAAGACACGCTTTGCAAGATAAAGAGTTGGGTTGGAGGTTGGGAGGCACCTGAAAAACTTGTGAGAAGTTGTGAGAATTCTTTCTCTCTCTCTCTCTCTCCAGTTCATGTCTATATTGTAGCAGCAAAGTCGATGAAATGATTCTGTCAAGAAACAACAAAGGGACCCTTCCTTCCTTCCTTCCTTCCTTCCTTCCTTCCTTCCTTCCTTCCTTCCTTCCTTCCTTCCTTCCTTCCTGCCTGAGTCATACTTTTTCCTTCCCTCTCTCCCTTCCTTTCTCACATTTTTTCTTTTTTTCCACTCTCCCGCCTTCCTTCCTTTTTTCTTTTATTCTTTTTCCTTCTTTCCTCCCTCCTTTCCCCTCCTTCCTTCCTTCCCTCTCTCCCTTCCTTCCTCTTTTTCCTTCCTTCCTCCATCCCTCCCCCCTTCCCTCCTCCTCTTCCTTCCTTCCTCCCTCCCTCCCCTCCTCCTCTTCCTCCCTCCCTCCCTCCCTTCCTTCCATCCTTCCTTCCTTCCTTTCTTCCTCCCTCCTTCCCTTCCTTCCATCCTTCCTTCCTTTCTTCCTCCCTCTTTCCCTTCCTTCCTTCCCTCTCTCTTTTCCTTCTTCACATTCTTTTTCCTTTTTTCCTCCCTCCCTCCCCCTCCCTCCCTTCCTCCCTTCACTTTTATTCTTCTTCCTTCCTTCCCTTTTTCCTTCTTTCCTGCTTCCCTTCCCCTTCCTTTCCTCCCTCCCTTTCTCCCTTCCTCATTCTTAATCTTTTTCCTTCCTCCCTTCCCTCCCTCCCTTTCTCTTTTTTCTTCTTTCCTTCCTTTTTTCCTTCTTCCTTCCTTTCTTCATTTATTCTTTTTCCTTTTTTCCTTCTTTCCCTTTTTCCTCCTTTCCTCCCTCCCTTCCCCGTCCTTGCCTCTCTCTCCCCCTTCCTTCCTCACTCATTCTTTTTCATTCCTCCCTCCCTTCCTCCCTTCCTCCCTCCCTGCCTTTTTATTCCTTTTTATTCTTATTTTTATTCTTTTTCCTTCCCCTCCTCCTTCCCTCCCTTCCCCCCTCCTTTCTTCCCTCTATCCCTTCCTTCCTCACTCTCATTCTTTTTCCTCCCTCCCTCCCTTCTCCCTCCCCCCTCCTCCCTCCCTTCCTCTCCCCCCTTTTAACAATTGCAGCAATTTGTTTAACACCCATGACAAAAAAAAAGTGTGCAAACTCGGGTGCAAGTCACTTAACAACGCCCAGAATGAAATTTCTGGTGCCAATTGTAGTTGTAAGTTGAGGACTATCTGTAATTTCAAAAACGTATGAGGGACATCAGGTTGGAGAAGACTGGTATGAGGTCAACACAGAGAAGAAGATGTACCAGTGGCTCATCTAAAGTTTTTAAGTTTTGAAATTTGGATTTCCCTTAGGTTAATTATAATTCCCTTTCATCCTTCTAATGAAAGGTTTACTCCGTTGTAGGGGTGCTTTGACCTTTCAAATGTTGATGAGTTAGATCTTGTAGCCTCAATCATCACTGATCCTGCTGATTGGTGGTCCTGGGAATTATAATGACAACATCAGGGTTTTTAATTAGTTCTACCGCTTCACCTGGTCTGTAATATTCACATCTAGAAATAAATCTATAAACCCTCCTAATGCATATAATATCACTTAAGTGGTTTGCCACAATTTGGATCGATACAAAATGTTGAAAGTTTAAAAGTGGGGAGGGGAGGAGTCCTAAGCCAGAACAAAATAACCCCATCGATCCAATAAAAATAATTAATTAGAGGAAGACCGGGATGTAAGACATTCTAAAGTTGGCTTCGTGGGTGGAGAAGATATTTTTCTAAAAATAACCGTCTCGACTCATTAGTGGAGGGTTTGTCAAAATTCGGTTTTGTGAGAGGTTGGTGGGCTTCCACGGAAGATAAAAAGGCAGAGGGAGGGGTTCGTGGAAATTCAGCCAATACGTACCACTAAAACTTTGCTTTTCATCAAGAGTTCTGGATTGTTAATGTTGTTAACTAACAAGAAGAGCTGCATAGCTCCCGCTGCCTTAAGAAAGTTCAAAACATTCTCAAAGATCCATCTCATCCTGGGCACCCCTTTTTTTGAACTGTTACCATCTGGCAGACGGTACAGGATAATAAAAACAAGGACAAATAGGCTGAAAAACAGCAGTCGCTCTTTTGAATTCTACTGTATAGTGCAGTGTTGGTGTGGCGTCAGGGGTTTTCAATTCAACGTGTGGAGAGTGAAGGATGTGCGTTTGTGTTTATTTTCATGGTCATGATGTGCCCTGAAGATGGTGTTTGATTTCGTTGTACGAGGTGCAGTGACAATAATATAAACTAAACTAAACTAACCAGTTCCACAGTCTTTTCAGAAGTTTGAAAAGGTGGAGGTGCCAGTTGAGTCTTACAAGAGATGGAGAACATACTTTACGCATGGTCCTTGAAGAAGATCTATTTGAGTTCCAACCAACTGTATTGCTTCCATAGAGGGTAGTGTTGTCGTTCGCCAGCAGCCTGCAGAAACGGACAGTGGGGAAGAACAGGGACCAGTCCAGGAGTCTGGAGAGGACTTGGACGAGGGTCCTGCATCCGATACAGAGATGGGGCCAGGACCATCTGGGACTGGGGTGCTGCCTCTGGAGCCTTCGGAGTCTAGCAGCAGTGAGGCCGAGGAACAAGGGGAGCCTGTTCCCAGTGCGTGTGCGCGCAGACCTGCCAGAAGACAAGAGCAGCTAAGACAAAAGGGGTGACTCGGGAGAAAGGCTTGGAGGTGATTGCCCTTCCCATAAAGTATAAAGGAAGGGCAAAGGTAGGAAAACCTTTGCAGGAAGCAACGTCATTCGCTCTGATCAGTTTGGCCTCTGAAAGCCCCATGGTGAATTTGTTCTGTGTTTGGTTTTGGAAAGACTAGTTGGGACTTTAGTCATTGACAGCACTTCAAGTAAGATAAGGTGCATTCTTATCAGACTTCTCCCAAAGAACCTTGGCAGACGTCCCTGGGACTATTCGGTTAAGACTCATTCCGGGCTGTGAATGACAATAATTCACAGCCCTTGAACTAAAATAAAAGAGTTTTGGATTTTATGTGTGTTTCTTGGGGTCTCAGGAAGCCTTGGTCAGAACAGGTAGAAAACCCTACTGACACGTTACCATCTCCTTTTAATGACCCCATAATCCCTTGTGGGGTGGAGTCTAGGCAACTGAATGGAGCTGAGTGTTTACTGGCCGGATGCTCATCCTGTCGCCGGTGGGGAGTTTTATTCAGCAGATATATATTCTCAGTGTGCCCAAAGAGAAAAATATCTACCTAGGATTGAACTCACAGCCTCCTGATTGTGAGGTGAGAGCTCCACCTCTAGGCCACACCACACCATTCAGAGAACCCTAGTGACTGCCTTGAGGAAAATATTCAGAAATTGACCCATGAAAGTTGGCTGGGTGACTTTGGGCCAGGAGATGATGAGTTCTAGTCTCACGTTTGGCACAAAAGAGGGTTGCATGATTTGGGGCCAATCACCAGGAGATGGTGAGTTCTAGTCCCATATCCGGCATGAAAGCTGGCTAGTGTCAACTTATGAAACATGTATATGGCCGTTTTAGAGTTGTCAACAGAAAGGGAGGGGGGAAAGGGGCTTGAAAAAGCAGTGCAGCAGCTTGGAAATCAAAAGTGCATTCCATAAATAGTCGTTCAAAGATAGTAACTAGGTGACTGAAGTTTCTGCTGTGCAAAAATCTAACTGGAGAACATGATTGATGACTCTTGGCCATGGATGTGTCTCACTGGAGAATATAAATTATGATACACCCAGAGGGATGGGGAAAACCAGGATCAAGGGTGACAGTGATTGATGTGTTTCAGAGTCGGCTACACCCAGGCAGTGCCAGACATGTTAACTCCCAATAAATCCTTTTGAAGTTTTGGAAATTTGGCTCGAGACTCATATTTTAATTGGGGATAACTGCCAGAATCCTGACAGCTGGGTGACTTTGGGCCAATCACTAGGAGATGGGGAGTTGTAGTCCCAGCTAAAGGATTAAAGCCAGCTAGTGACTTTAGGTCAATCACCAGGAGACGGGGAGTTCTAGTCCTGCCTTAGGTGCAAAAGTTGACTGGGTGACTTTGGGCCGATCACCAGGGGACTGTGAGTTCTACTTCCACCTTAGACATGAAAACCTACATGATCCTGTGTGCCATCCCCTCTCTCACTCAGTCCCTCTCTCACCTCAAAGGGCTGTTATTGTGGGGAAAATCAGGGGGAGAAGAAATATTATATGTTTGCCGCCTTTCTTATAGAGTAATAAAGGCTGGATGAAAATCGAATAGATAAAGTTACATGAACACCAGGGGCCAGAAATGCAAGCATTCTCCCCAGGGAAAAGGGACTGTATTAGGAAGAGATTGAAACTGGGTTGTTCTCTGAATCCCAGAGGTATAAAAACAGAGCGGGGTGGGTGGGAGAAGTTACAATCAGACTTGCAAGATTTTGTGACTATAATCTCAAAGAAGCAAAGTGTTGGTCTGTTTGTGGAGTCTGTTTCCTGCTCTGGACAATCTTGAAGGGTTGACAGATACAGAAGAGGGGCCATGAAATTGAAGCAGATGGATCTGATCTAAGTGGGCTGCTTGCGATTGTGCCTCTGCATAGATTTGAATCTGCTCCAGGAAGGGAGGGAGGGAGGGAAGGAGGGAGGGAAGGAAGGAAAAGGGGAACGATAGGGGGAAGAAAGGAGGGGAAAGAGGAAGGGAGGACAAAGGGAAAGGAAGGAAGGAAGGAAGGAAGGAAGGAAGGAAGGAAGGAAGGAAGGAAGGAAGGAAGGAAGGAAGGAAGGAAGGAAGGGAAGAGAGGAAGGGAAGGGATGAGAAGGGAAGGGAGGGAGGGAAGGAAGGAAGCAGGGAGGGAGGGAAAAGAAAGAGGGAGGACAAAGGGAAAGGAAAGAATGAAGGAAAGGAAGGAAGGAAGGAAGGAAGGAAGGAAGGAAGGAAGGAAGGAAGGAAGGAAGGAAGGAAGGGAAGGAAGGAGAGGAGAGGAGGGGAGGGGAGGAGGGAGGGAAGAAGAGGGAGGGAGGGAAGGAGAGGGAGGGAGGACAAAGTGGGACGGAGGGAGGGAGCGAGGAAGGAAGGAAGGAAGGAAGGAAGGAAGGAAGGAAAAACAAAGAGGGAGGGAGGAGAAAGGAAGGAGAAAGGGGAGGGCAGGAGGACTAAGGGAGAGGGAAGCAGAAAGGGAGGGAGGGAGGAGAAAGGAAAGAAAGAAGAACAAAGAGGGAGGCAGAAAGGAAAGAGAAAGGGAAGGGAAGGAGATGGAAGGAAGGAAGGAAAACACACACTGAAAACATTTTTTAATATTCTTACTTTCACCTACTTATACACTCAATACGTTCTGTGATGAATCAGAGAACATTATTGTAAAAATTGGGGAAAAGAACAGCCATCAGTAATCAGGTTTTGATCCCATTCTACTTCAGGACACTAGAGAAAGATCTCTGTGTATTTCAAAAGTCCTAACAAATGACATTCACTCCCAGGTCTGTCATGTCATCCCAGTTGGTGGCTTTTGTAGCTTCGCTTTCCAGATATAATCATTTCCCAAGTGAAAGGCCGGTCTGTGGTTTTTTGTTTTGTTTTTATGAGCTCCAAATCGCTCCTCAAAACCTTTTCGGCGAAGGTTATTTCCTCTGTGACTTGTTTATGGGCGCAATTGATCGAACGTCCCTGATTCGGAAAGAGAAAAAGGCGGATAAGAAGGGAAGAGAGAAGGGAGAAAATGGAAGTCCACCACTCCTTTTCAAAAATGCCCTTTCCCCACCCTTCTCTCCCCCACCCAATATACATGGGAAGGGCCTTTTTTTGAAAAAAACAAAACAAAACCTGGGGGTGTGGGGAGGAATGGATTAAATAAAACCAACAAGAAAAAAGAGAGAGAGAGAAAAGAAGAAAAAACAGCAGAATGGACCAGTGAAACTATCCAAATCTAATTAACTAAAGGAGCTGAAGACTTATTAAAGATCTCACTTTCCCTGTCTTTGTATCTGTATTTATAACTTCCAGGCCATACAGAAAAGGCCAGGAAGAAAGCGGGGGGGGGGGGCGGGGATTTCTTTCTCACCATTTCTATAGTCCCCCCCCCCAAAAAAAAAACTAATAAAGAGGTGTCTGAGAAAGTGGAGGAGGGGAGACATTGAAGCCCCACTTGGTATTCGGGTTAGGAGGACACGCTTTGCAAGATAAAGAGTTGGGGTGCAAGGGGGGGGGCAGGGGGGGCAGCTGAAAGGCTTGTGAAAAGTTGCCAGAACTGGCTCTCTCTCTCTCTCTCTCTCTCTCTAGACCTTCTTCAGTTCATTTTTACACTGTAGCAGCCCAAAGTGGATGAAATGATTCTGTCAAAGAATGACAAAGGGACCCTTCCTTCCTTCCTTCCTTCTCTTATTCTTCCTTCTTCCCTTCCTTCCTCTCATTCTTTTTGCTTCCTTCCTTCCTCATTCATGCTTTTTCCTTCCTTCCTTCCCTCCTTCCTTCTTTCCTCCCTCCCTTCCTCCTTTCTTCCCTCCCTCCCTTCCTCACTCATTCTTTTCCTTCCTTCCTCCCTCCTTCCTTCCCTCTCCTTCCCTCCCTCCATCTCTCCCTTCCCATTCTTTTTCCTTCCTTCTTCATACTTTTTCCTTCCTTCCTTCCTTCCTTCCTTCCTTCCTTCCTTCCTTCCTTCCTTCCTTCCTTCCCCCCTCCTTCCCTGCATTCTTTTTTTCCTCACTCATTCTTTTTCCTTCCATCCTTCCTTCCTTCCTTCCTTCCTTCCTTCCCTCCTTCCTTTCCCCCTCCTTTCCTGCATCCTTTTCCCCTCACTCTCATTCTTTTTCCTTCCTTCCTTCCTTCCTTCCTTCCTTCCTTCCTTCCTTCCTTCCTTCCTTCCTTCCTCACTTATACTTTTTCCTTCCTTCCTTCCTTCTTTCCTCCCTCCCTTCTTCCTTCCTTCCTTCCTTCCCTGTTCCTTCCTTCCCTCCCTCCCTTCCTCCCTCTCATTCTTTTTCCTTCCTTCCTTCCTTCCTCCCTGCCTCCCTCCCTCCTTCTCTTCCTTCCTGAAAACACCAGGGAAGTTACCAGAATATAAATCAGTGCATTGAAGAGTAACGCCAAATCTCCACTGAGATTTTGTTCTGGCAGATGCTCTGTAACACAAAAAGGGGATAAATTTTGTCCATCACAGGCCATGCTATCAAGTGAGAAACCTGAATCTTTGGAGAACCATGAGCAATGACATATGGCTGTATTTCACATTTAGAAATATTTCAGCATCCCCAAGGTTACTGGATCAAAATTTGGATGCTTGGCAAATAGTTCAGATTTATGACGGTTGTAGTCTCCTTACCTTTTTGCAAATTTTGCTAAAGAATTTGGATTTTATTTCTTTATTCTCCAAAAAGAAAAGTGTGCAAAAATGCATATCCACGTGCACTTAGGAAATCGTTGCAAAACTGAAACATTAAGTAAAAAAAACCCCATGCATTTAGGAGAAATTTTTTAATGTGAGCTTTTAAAATACATTTTAAGTTTAACCACGCTTGTGATAATCGACAGAAAAAGAGCAACAGAGAAAATGAAGCTCTGACAAAATTTCAAAATCCGAGAGAAATCAGAACTGATAGAGTCCCCCGTGTCCTTGTTTAGTTTGTTTGCATCAATTATAATTAAGCTATAAGGTCCTTTAAAATGTCAGAAAATAACATTTCTGAGAATTCAGTTGATATTCTCAAAAGTTATTAACTGCCTCTGGAACTCATTATCTTAAAAGTGATGCCTTTTTAGCTAGGATTAACACCAAGAAGTACTTTAAGGTTTGATGGTTTTGCAAATCTACAGAGATTTAAATGTAATGGACATTGATTTTGTTATTTATTATTTATTTGTTTGTATCCCGCCTTCCTTAGTTTTACAAATAACTCATGGTGGTGAACATATCCAACACACCCTTCATCCTCCTATTTTCCCTACAAGAACAATCTTTTGAGGTGGGTTGGGCTGAGACTGATCCAAAGTCACCCTACTGGCTTTCATGCCTAAGGCAGGACTAGAACTCATCGTCTCCTGGTGATTGGCCCAAAGTCATCCTACTGGCATCCAGTATTGGTTGCCATGATGTAAAAAAGATGTTTTTTAATTAATTTGTTTAAAATTTATTTATTTGTCAATGGCTTACAAGATAATAGTTATATGTTGAGACTCTAGAAAGAATGCAGAGAAGAGCAACAAAGATGATAGAATAGAATAGAATAGAATAGAATAGAATAGAATAGAATAGAATAGAATAGAATAGAATAGAATAGAATACTTTATTGGCCAAGTGTGATTGGACACACAAGGAATTTGTCTTGGGGTAAATACTCTCAGTATACATAAAGAAGGAACATTCATTAAGAATCAAGAATCATAATGTACAACACTTAATGATAGTCATAGGGTACAATCAACATCAAATCATACTAGGAAACAGAGGATACAAGCAACAAAGTTATAGTCACAAGTGGGAGGGGATGGGTGATAAGGAGTGATGAGAAGATTAACAGTAATAGTGTACACTTTGTAAATAGTTGAACAGTGTTGAGGGAATTATTTGTTTAGCAGAGTGATGGCTTTCGGAAAAAAAACTGTTCTTGTGTCTAGTTGTTCTGGTGTGCAGTGCTCTATAGCGTCGTTTTGAGGGAAGGAGTTGAAACAGTTTACGTCCAGGATGTGAGGGGTCTGTAAATATTTTCACAGCCCTCTTTTTGACTCATGCAGTATACAGGTCCTTGATTGAAGGCAGGTAGATAGTAATTGTTTTTTCTGCAGTCCTAATTATCCTCTGAAGTCTGTGTCTGTCCTGTTGGGTTGCAGAACCAAACCAGACAGTTATAGAGGTGCAGATGACTTAATAATTCCTCTGTAGAACTGGATCAGCAGCTCCTTGGGCACTTTGAGCTTTCTGAGTTGGTGCAGAAAGAACATTCTTTGTTTGTTGGTTAGGAGACTGGAGGCTAAAAGATATAAAGAACGGGTGCTGGAACTGGGTATGTCTAGTTTGATGAAAAGAAGGACTAGAGGAGACATGATAGCAGGGTTCCAATATCTCAGGGGTTGCCACAAAGAAGAGGGAGTCAAGCTATTCTCCAAAGCACCTGAGGATAGGACAAGAAGTGATGGATGGAAACTAATCAGAAAGAGAAGCAACCTAGAACTAAGGAGAAATTTCCTAAAAGTGAGAACAATGAATCAGTGGAAAGACTTGCCTCCAGAAGTTGTAAATGCTCCAACACTGGGAGTTTTTAAGAGGAGATTGCATGATCATTTGTCTGAAATGGGGTAGGGTTTCTTGCCGAACAGGGAGTTGGACTCAGGGGTGGGCTTCAAATATTTCAGCAACCTGTTCTCTACCTGGTTTCTGGGTGGGCGTGGCCATGGTGGGTGTGGCCTAGTCATCCTCCTGCACCCATGGCAGGAAGGCTGTTTTCGCCTTCCCCAGGTTCCGGAGGCTTTCCTCAAGCCTCCGGGAGGGTGAAAATGGCTTCCCCTGGCTCGGAGGCCCTCCGGAGGCCAGAAATGGGTCCATTTTCAGACTTCTAGAACTTCCAGGAGGCCCGTTTTTCACCTTGCCTGGGCTCCGAAGGCTTTTCTTGTTCCTCTGGGATGGCGAAAATAGCCTTCCCCAGGCACTGGAGGCCCTCCGGAGGCCAGAAATGGGCCCATTTTGGGCCTTTTGGAACCTTCAGGAGCTTATTTCCTCCCCTCTGTGAGCTTCTGCGCAGGTCCTAAACTTACCACGCATCCAAAATGGGCAGCATGGAGACTCTTGAGAGGGGAGGAGAGGGGAGGGATGAGCAGGGCCAGCCAGGGGTGGGATTTGGCAGTTCGCTGAACCAGCCATAACAAATAGCAACTTCAAATCTCAATAAATAAATGTTCTGTCTTACATATTGGCAAAAAAAATATCAGAAAATAAAATACAAGCTGAATAGTCAAGACCTTGTTGATGATCCAAACGCTGTGAAGGACCTTGGAGTACTCATCTTTAATGCTCTAAGTGCTAGAGCCCACTGTAACTACATAGCCAAAAAGGCATTAAGAGTTGTTAACCTAATCCTATGTAGCTTTTTCTCTGGTAATATCAAACTACTAACTAGAGCATACAAAACATTTGCTACACCAATACTCGAATACAGCTCATCAGTCTGGAACCCACATTACGTATCTGATATTAGCACAGTTGGGAAAGTCCAGAAATATTTCACAAGAAGAGTTCTCCACTCTTCTACTCGTTGTAGAATACCTTATGCCACCAGACTTGAAATTCTAGACCTAGAAAACCTTGAATTACGCCGTCTTCGGTCTGATCTAAGTATGGTATATAAAATCATACATTGCAATGTCCTACCTGTCAATGAATACTTCAGCTTCAATCATAACAATACAAGAGCACACAATAGATACAAACTCAAGATAAACCGCACCAAATTTGATTGCAGGAAATACGACTTCAGCAACAGAGTGGTCAATGTCTGGAATACTATACCTGACTCTGTGGTTTTTTCCCCAAACCCCCAAAACTTTAACCTTAGACTGTCTACTATTGACCTCACCCCTTTCCTAACAGGTCTGTAGGGGGCCTGCATAAGCGCACCAACGTGCCTACCATCCCTGTCCTATTGTTTCTTTTTATTTTTCTTATATGTATCCATTTCATGTATTTATAACTATGTTTATACTTATACCTGTTATCTTATAATCGCTTGACAAAATAAAATAAATAAATAAAAATAAATAAATAATGTTAGCTACGGGTCCACAGGAACCCAGGTGAACCCATAGCATCCCATCCCTGGTTGGACTTGAAGACCTCCCAACTCTGTTATTCTATTCTAATTGCTGGCTTTCATGCTTAAGCCAAGACTCGAATTTCACTGTCTCTTGGCGATTGGCCCAAAGTCAACCAGCTGGCTTTCATGTCTAAAGCGGGACTTGAACTCACGGTCTCCCGCTTTCCAGCCTGGATACCTTAACCGCTAGACTAAACTGGCTCTTGCAGCAATTGCTCATCCTATTCATTATACTCAGCTTTCTAAAATTAACGTTTTATTGTCATGTTACAGCATTTGGCATCTGTTGTGCAAATCTCAGCTCTTCAAATAGAAAACAAGAGAATTACAGATTACAGATTAACAGAGTTGGAAGGGTCCTTGTAGGTCATCTAGTCCAACCCCCCCACCCATACCCATTGACTCTAGTAGTTTCCATTGTCCAGATGACAAATATCAGTCACTTCATATTCCTAAGATTGTTTTTCTTTTTCTTTTTTTCAAATAATTTTTAATTTTTTACATATCTCTTCACGTGATTCCAGGTTACAACATACATGCATAATCATAGTTACATTTCCAGCTTTCTTATCTAATTTCGTATCGTATCGTTTTTCTTTTAATAAACAAGATTGCTTTTCAAAATCTGGAAATACCCTATTTCAAATCCCAGCTTGAGAATAAAATAAATAAATAAATAAATAAAACTACGGGGTTGTCGACTTGGCTGAGGATTCTTTTTTTCCCCATTTTTTTTTTAAAAAGTCCTCCTAACTCCAGTCCAGTTGCTCTTCTTCCCAAAGATAATGATGTCAGCTAAAGATGCGAACAGCGAAACGTCCCTTGCCAGCCATCTTAAAGGGAGGAAATCCTGTTTTTATTTCATATGTAACCCATATGTAAGGCGTTCTTCTTAAGATAAGCCAGCTGCTGGACACATCAGACGCAATGACATCTATGAAAAAGTTTAAAGAAACCACATAAGTCGCCAGAATTATGACGGTTGCAATAATAGGGCCTGTTTAATCAATCGTTACTTCCGCTGCAATTATTAGCGAAACCACTCAAGGAATTCTTTGCAGCCAGGGCTGAAAATAATTAACGCTCGACTGTTTTTCCCATGCTTGCCTTTAGCAAAATTGCAGATGTCGCAAACCCATCGCAACCCAAACCCACTGAAAGGGCTGTCCCACATTGTCTAGAAACTCTGGCTGCTCTTTTCACTCTGAAACTTCTGGAGACCATCAAAGATTGACCTCCAGGCTCTGGGGGAAAGGCACACAGAATCATAGCATTATAGAGCTGGAAATCCATCCCTCAAGTAATTGGTACTAGGTGTAAAAACATGAAATACGAGTTCCACCAGTGTCCATTTTCTCCCTCTGTTTGATTGAGTTGTATTGGCTTTGAATCTGTAAAGGTTAAATAATTTATTTTTTCAAAAAAAATTAGTTTTCTTTTCCACTTTCCCTTTCTGCTCTATTCTCCTTCTTCTCCTTCTCTTCTTTCTCCTTCTCCCTTCCCTTCCTTTAGTCTTTCCTTGCCACTTTCCCTTTGTTTCTATGGTTGTTCTCTTCCTGTTCTTCTTTCCTCTTCCTTCTTTTCCTCTTCCTCCTTCTCCTTCTCTCCCTTCCCCTTCTTCTCTTCCTTCTCCATCTCCTCTTCTCCTTCCCCTTCCCCTTCTCCTCTTTATTCTCTCCTTTCTTCCCCTTCTCATTCTCCTTCCCCTCTTCCTTCCCCTTCTCCTTTCTTTCTCCTCCTCCTCTTCCTCCTCCTCTTCCTCCTCTTCCTTCTTTTCCTCTTTCTCCTTCTCCTTCTCTTCCTTCCCCTTCTCTTCCTTCTCCATCTCTTCCCCTTCCCCTTCTCTTCTTCCTTCTCTCCTTTCTTCCCCTTCTCATTCTCCTTCCCCTCTTCCTTCCCCTTTTCCTTTCTCTTTCTCCTCCTCCTTCTTTTCCTATTTCTTCTCCTCCTCTTCCTCCCATCCTTCTCCTCCTCTTTCTCCTTCTCTCTTCCCTTCCCTTTTCCACAATTTACTAACCTGCCATATTCCAGTAGGGGGTTTAATGGCTTTACTAATATGTCCTACATATATCAAATTCACATTTCATTACAATGACCTGCTAGCATGATTGCCAATCCAATAAATATTTTGTTTTTTGGCCAAGCAAAAAGATTTCCTGATTTCTACTGCATTCATTCCATAAGTGTGATTTATATGAAAATAAAGTTGTTGGAAACTATTTCCCAGAAGGATAAGCTAATCTACTGGGCCTATCTGTTACTTCTGCAAGAGCAAACCACTTTATTTCCTGTTTTTGTGTGTAGTTTAAGATTGGTTCTATGTCCATTTTTTTCTCTTAAGGTCTGATATTTCTGATTTTATCTCTTCTGGTCACTCTGGCAGCTTTCCTCTCATATCTGTGGTATACGTCAATCAGTCATTGTTTCTTAACATGAGCACTTTAAGATGTGTGGATTTCTACTCCCAGAATTCCATGGGAGTTGTGCTATGCTGGCTGGGGAATTCTGGGAGTTGAAGTCCACACATCTAAAAGTGACCAAGAAACACCAAAATAAGTAAGTATAAGTAAATGGCAGCCACAATTTTGTTGAAATATAACCCTCAAACTACAAAAATATCTCAATAAGGGTGTCCACAGGATATGGTGAAAAAGTCAAAATGGCGGCCTTGATTGTACAATCAAACATCCTCCCATTTTTTAAAAAAATGAGTGGAGTTTCCCATTCTGGCTTCCATTTTAAATGTTTTGTTCCTATTCTATGGACACGCTGCACAATTATAGCTAGAGTAGGAAACCCCTGATATATTATTGTGTTGTTGTTGTTGTTGCTGCTGCTGCTGGTGTTCAAAGGAAACATCCCTAGGCTTAAAGTCATATCCTTGAAGAGGTAAAACCAGGCCAGCTTCTCTATGGCACATTAAATTGCCATAATCGTGTTCAGAAGAGTGAAAACTTCACCTTGTTGTTGAGTGAGGGGGGGGGGAGGGAGGGAAAGAGGGAGGGAGGGAGAGAGGGAGAGAGGGAGAAAAGAGGACGAAGACAAAAATGGAAGGAATGCCTCCATATAAAACAGGGTTTGGATGTCCTCCAAGATTAATACGTCTGTCATTTTTGAGCTGGTAATCAGAAGTCCTTTTCAGGAACGTGGGAAAAAGTTCCTTCCATTGTTAGTTAAAATGCCCCATGTGAAGAACCAGACGAGGGCTTTGAAGGTGCCAAATGAATGCTAGCAGTAACATGCAACTTAGGAGGGGGGTGAAAATGAGGAATGAAATCTCCCTGATCACTCAAATTTTTCCGCTGCAAAACCAGAAGTGTCCAAAGGACTTGAGGCTTAGATTAAAAAAAAAAAAAAGACAAATTCCAACACACATCAGAAAAGGGGAGTAGCTTGTATTTATGATGGTTGCAATGTTCCAGGATCAGATGATCATTATTTGCAAGAATGGAATGGAATAGAATAGAATAGAATAGAATAGAATAGAATAGAATAGAATAGAATAGAATAGAATGGAATGGAATGGAATGGAATGGAATGGAATGGAATGGAATGGAATGGAATGGAACGGAATGGAAGGGAAGGGAAAAAGAGAGAAGAAAAGAAGAGAGAAGAGAAGAGAAGAGGAGAGGAGAGGAGAGGAGAAGAGAAGAGAAGAGAAGAGAAGAGAAGAGAAGAGAAGAGGAGAGGAGAGGAGAGGAGAGGAGAGGAGAGGAGAGGAGAGGAGAGGAGAGGAGAGGAGAGGAGAGGAGAGGAGAAGAGAAGAGAGAAGAGAAGAGGAGAAGAGAAGAGAAGAGAAGAGAAGAGAAGAGAAGAGAAGAGAAGAGAAGAGAAGAGAAGAGAAGAGAAAAGTTGGAAGGGACCTTGGAGGTCTTCTAGTCCAACCCCCTGCTCAAGAAGAAGATCCAGACATTCTGGACAAACAGCTGTCCAATCTCTCCTTAAAAACCTCCCGTGTTGGAGCATCCCCAACTTCTGAAAGCAAGCAGTTCCACTGATTAACTGTCCTCACTGTTAGGAAATTTCTCCTTAATTCCAGGTTGCTTCTCTCCTTGATGAGTTTCCACCCATTGCTTCTTGTCCTGCCCTCAGGTGCTTTGGAGAATAGCTTGACTCCCTCTTCTTTGGGGCAGCCCCTGAGATATTGGAAGACTGCTATCATGTCACCCCTAGTCCTTCTTTTCACTAAACTAGACATACCCAATCCCAGCAGCCGTTCTTTATATGTTTCAGCCTCCAGTTCCCTAATCATCTTTGTTGCTCTTCTCTATACACTTTCTAGAGTCTCAACATCTTTTTACACGTGGCAACCAAAACAGGATGCAGTGTTCCAAGGGGTGGCCTTACTAAGTGGTATTAACACTTTACATAACATTTTGTATAACACCTTTTTTTTACAAGCGAAGTCAGTGGGCAAGCCAGCTTCACTTTACAACCATGTTACTAAATGGAGCAAAACTCACTTAACCACCGTGTCGCTTAATAATAGAAATGTTGCACTTAATTATGATTGCAAGTCAAGGACTACTCATGTATAAGCACAGTGGTGGCCCAGTGGTTAGAGTGCAATACTGCAAACTACTTCTGCTTAAATGCCGGCTGCCTGCAATTTGGCAGATCGAACCCCACCAGGCTCAAGATTGACTCAGCCTTCCATCCTTCTGAGGTTGGTAAAATGAGGACCCCAAATTGTTGGAGGCAATATGCTGACTCTGTAAACCGCTTAGAGAGGGCTGGAAAGCAGTGGTCGCCAACCTTTTGGACTTCAGGGACCACCAAACTCATAATTTTAAATCCCGGGGACCACTTATAGGAATTTTGACTGATGGTGGCTTGCTGATGTTGGTGGGAGAGAGAGAGAGAGAGAAAGATCTGATCTAACCTCTCTCTCTCCCTCCCTCCCTCCATTCCCACCCTCTCTCCCCCCCCCACAAACACAGAGAAGCAGGGGTGGGATTCAAATTTCTGTTCTATAGGTGTGGCCTAATTTGTGGGTGTGGCTTGGTGGTCATGTGACTGGCTGGGCATGGGTTGTATGTAAATATTATAAATATTTATATAAATATTGATTTTTTAAATAAAAACAGAGCAACGTTTGCCCAAAATCAGGCAAAGCAGACAGGCAGATTGAGTTGCTCACAGAATCAGATTCACTTAGAGATATGTGTTTCTGCCATCGGCTAGCTGAGTCTGTACTGCTTTAGTCCTAAGGAAGGTTCGGCTCTGCTTAAAAGCAGAGCCAAAGATCCAAAGATTAGCTAGAAAGCAAGAAATCCAACTATTTCCTATTTCTAGCTAATCTAAATCTCCCAGCACAGCAGAACAGCTGATGATGGCGAGGCGGGGAGGAAAAATAGCAACTTAGCAGGCAAGTTTGCTGGGTAAGGAGTGAATGGGCGGTAAGGGTTCCCACGGGCCATGTGGGCGGTGCAGCCTTGTGTTCCTTCACAGCCTGAATTAATTGCTTTGGGGGGGTGCTCTGGGGGTGACATTTCTCTCTGGACCACCAAAATTTTCTCATGGACCCCCAGTGGACCGTGGCCCATCAGTTGGCAACAGCTGCCGTAAAGCACTGGGAAGCAGTACATAACTCTACGTGCTATTGTTATTGCAATATTCCCAAACCTATTTTGATGCAGCAGCTCCCAATCTTTCCAGTTCTGTGGATCACTGGTAGTGGTGGGTAGAGGGGGATGGTTTTGCATGTGTGCCCCTTACCAGCCTGGTTCTCAATGGACCATGGCCTAGCATTGGTCCACAAACCAGGGGTTGGAGATCCCTGGTTTAATGTTTTGTATGTAAGGAAGCATTGTCGCCTGAATTTAAAGTTCTGCTATGAATCTATAATCAGACTGGCCCTTCTCTTACTCTCGCTTCCTTGAATTATCAGCAGGGTTTTTATTTTCCCAACGTTTGTGCCAAATGGATTCTTGCTGATGTCAGCATGTATCTTACTAGATTGTGATCCTTTTCATTTATGCGTTTTGGAATTATGCCTAGCAAATGTATTTGTGGTTTTCATTCAAATGTTATTTTTAAAACGGTTTTAGTGTATTGCTTTCCAATACTTTAGGATTTTTTTTTATATAAGAATCCATATGGCAGCATGTTTCTATCTAACAAAATGAAATTCAATGTAGAGAAAAGTAAAGTCTTACACTTAGGTGAGAAAAACCAAAAGAATACATATAGACAGGGGTGGGATTCTATCAGTTCGCACCTATTCGCTAGAACCGGTTGTTAACATTCTAAGCAGTTCGGAGAACCGGTTGTTAGAAGAAATTACTGGCCTAATCCTGTAAGGAAGGCAGGAAGGAAACATTCTGGTGTTGCTTACAGAAACGGTCTCTCTGTTAACCCTTATTACATTCTTGGCAGGACTAAACTTCCTGTCTCAGGAACTTCTCTGGAGTTATTTTTCCCTCCTTTGTTGGTACTTTGCTTGTGTGAAGTGACCAATCAAAGTTACAATGGCACTGAAAAAAGTGACTTATGACCATTTTTCACATTTAGGACTGTTGTAGAATCCCCACAGTCATGAGAGGCCAGGCGAGGAGATGCATGCCTCGATGTGAGTGATACTGAGTTGGCCACACCCAGCCAATAACATGCCCACCAAGCCACGTCCACCCAGTCACATGGCCACCAAGCCATGCCCACCAACTAAGCCATGCCCACAGAACCGGTTATTAAAAAATTTGAATCCCACCCCTGCATATAGACTAGGTGAAACCAGGCTTAATAGCAGTAACTGTTAGAGAGGGATCTCGGAGTCTTAGTGGAAAACCAGCTCAATAGGAGCCAAAAAAGCCAACATAATCCTAAACTGCATTAACCATACAATCAAGATCAAGTGAGGTACTAATACCACTCTATAAAGCCTTAGTAAGACCATACCTAGAGTGCTGCATCTAGTTTTGGTCACCACACTATAAAAAAGATGTTGAGACTCTGGAAAGAGTGCAGAGGTGAGCAACCAAGATGATTAGGGGTCTGTAGGCTAAAACATACCATGAACGGTTGCAGGAACTGGGCCTGGCTAGTCTAGTGAAAAGTAGGACCAGGGGAGATAGGAAAGCAGTCTTCCAATATCTGAGGGGCTGCCACAGAGAGGAAGCTATTTTCCAAGGCACCTGAAGGCCAGACAAGAAATAATAAATGGAAACTGATCAAGGAGAGATTCAACCTAGAAATAAGGAGAAATTTTCTGACAGTGAGAACAATCAACCAAAGGAACAGAAGTTGCCTTCAGAAGTTGTGGGTAATCCATCACTGGAGACTTTCAAGAAGAGATTGGACTGCCATTTGTCAGAAATGGTGTAGGGTCTCCTGCTTGGGCGCGGGGTTGGACTAGATGACCTACAAGGTCCTTTCCAGCTCTGTTAATCTGTAATCTTTGTTGCTCTTCTCTGCACACTGACTTTTAGGGCCCCAGCATCTTTTAGGCATCACAATCATATTGTGAAATAAATGCACCGATCATGGTAGGTTAGTTAATCATAACAAACACAAGCCAACCCAAAAACAAAACAAAAACCACAACCACAATCTCTAAATGCCAAAAGAATCAAATACTTTCCCCAGCCTGCCAATTTTTAGTCCTGGAATGGAATGGTGTTTTTGACTCTCCGCCTGGATATGTCTACATTTAATAAAAAATCAACTTCTAAGAGGGACATATTTTTTAAAACGTTGTGTTTACTTTCACGTCTTAAAGGAACTCATCATTTTAAATAGCATTCTTCCCACCCGAGAAAGTATTGCTATTTCTATTTGGATTAAAAGCCTGAGAGATGTTAAGAATAAAAATGAGATCTTGGAAGCATTAAAAGGTCAACTTCTTGTCTTGCTTGATGTTAATTCCTTCTGCATTCATTCCGTCATTATTATGTTTGTTTGCCTGTGTATTTTGGAACACCCGTCATATATCCACATCTGTATTGAGTGTCCCAAACACACATACACGCATAAACCTATTTATATACTTATTAAGACTTTTTAATCTGCCCTCAGAGTTCAGAAAATGCTATTTTATGCAATTTGTGTGAAGCTAAAGAATCAAAAGCAGGAACAGACCAAAGAGCTTCTCTTTGTATCTACTAGCTGTGTAATGCCGAAGCTCTCAATTTCTGGAGAAACCAAACCATTGCAATTGAATGTGCATCTTGCACTTCAAGAAAATAGATTTTAATCAACTTAAAGCAACGGCAAGCTGGAGAGCAGAGAAACTCATGGGGAAAAGATCTCAAGATGGATGAAAGCTCCATCTTTAGACAAGAAAAACAGAATGTATATAGGTACAGTATACGTGATACCTTGCTCAATAGTAGTAATTGTTGGAGTATTAGTGAAGAATCATTTAAATAGGAGCCAGCTGTGAGCTGCAGCTGCCAAAAAAGCCAACCCAGTTCTAGGCTGCATCAACAGAGGGATAGAATCAAGATCAGGTAAAGTGTTAATACCACTTCATAATGCCTTGGTCAGGCCACGTTTGGGATACGGCATCCAGTTTTTTCAATAAATTTAAAATTTAACACAAGGTATTCCTACGTATCAGCAGTTAGTAGCATCATGCAGCTAGTCCTTGGCTTACAGCTAAGGGTGGGATTCAAGTTTTTTAACAACCGGTTTTGTGGGCATGGCTAAGTTGGTGGGCATGGCTAAGTTGGTGGGCGTGGCTAAGTTGGTGGGCGTGGCTTTGTAGTCATGTTTTTGGCTGGGCGTGGCCAGCTCAACATCATTCACATCGAGGCACACATCTCCTCGCCTGGCCTCTCGTGACTGTGGAGATGCTGCAACAGTCGTAAGTGTGAAAAATGGTCATAAGTCACTTTTTTCAGTGCCATTGTAACTTTGAATGGTCCCTCCACATAAGCAAAGTACCAGCAAAGGAGGGGAAAAAAACTCCAGAGAAGTTCCAGAGACAGGAAGTCTAGTCCTGCCAAGCATGTAATAAGGGTTAACAGAGAAGCAGTTTCTGTAAGCAACACCAGAATGTTTCCTTCCTGCCTTCCTTACAGGATTAGGCCAGTAATTTCTTCTAACAACCGGTTCTCGGAACTGCTTAGAATGTTAACAAACAGTTCTAGCAAATAGGTGCGAACTGGGGGAATCCCACCCCTGCTTACAGCCGTTTGTTTAGTAACTGTTCAATGTTACATAAATACGGAAAAAAGGGACTTATGACCAACTCTGGGCTTAATAGAGGTCATACTCTGAGGACTACCTCTACTGCATTCAGCATTATAGTCAAATTAGGTTCACAGAAAACGATGGACCAAGAACCAGTTGTGCTGCACAGATTCCTTGGCCCAGGAATGGGCTTCAAAAATTTTTACCAGAGGGTTCTCTGCCCAGTTGCTGGGGTTGTGTGTCCATGGTGGGCGTGGCTTAGTTAGCTTCCTGCACCACAGTGGGGGTGTTTTTGTCCTCCCCGGGCTCGGGAGACTTTCCTTGAGCCTCCAGGAGGGCGAAAATCACCTCCCTGGGCTCCGGAGACTCTCTGGAAGCCGGAAACAGGCCCATTTCTGGCCTTCTCAAACTTCCAGGAGGCCTGTTTTTTGCCCTTTCCAAGCCTCCGTATGTGCCTTGCACTTACCTGCATCCAAAACGGGCCATGTGGGGATTCCTGGGAGGAGCAGGGTGGGGTGGGCAGGGCCAGCCAGGAGTGGGATTTGAGGGCCCTCCGAACTGCAGAGAATCTTAGCTAGGGGCTCTCTTGAACCCCTGTGAACCCCAGCAGCTCAGCCCTGGTTAAGCCTGAACTAAAGCAACCAAATCCAGTTGGTTTAAGGAAGAAACCAGATACAGTGGTGGGCTTGGCTAGTCTAGTAAAGAGAAGGACCAGAGGAGAGAGGATAGCGGTCTTCCAATATTTGAGGGGCTGCCACAAGGAAGAAGGGGTCAAGCTATTTTCCAAAGCCCCTGTCGGCCAGTCAAGGAATAATGGATGGAAACTGAACAAGGAGAGATTCAATCTGGAAATAAGGAGAAACGTTCTGACAATGAGAACAATTAACCCATCGAACAGAAGTTGCCTTCGGAAGTTGTGGGAGCTTCATCATTGGAGGCTTTCAAGAAGAGATTGGACTGCCATTTGTCAGAAATGGTGTAGGGTCTCCCGCTTGGGCGGGGGGTTGGACTAGATGACCTCCAAGGTCCCTTCCAACTCTGATTATCTGTTATCTGATCTGTTATCTGATTTGAAATTGTTTACTAACGGTTCTGTGGGTGTGGCTTGGGGGACGTGGCTTGGTGGGTGTGGCAGGGGACGGATACTGCAAAATCCCCATTCCCTTAATTCCATTAAGGGGCGTGCATGTGCACCATCGTGCCTCCCGTCCCTGTCCTATTGTCCCCATTTAATCGTACCTATTTTCTGTATTCTTACTCATGTTTAGAACATAGAACAGCAGAGTTGGAAGGGACCTTGGAGGTCATCTAGTCCAACCCCCTGCTCAAGCAGGAGAGTCTATTCCAAATGTTAGTCTCTACCTAGGATCAAACTCATAGCCTCCTGATTGTGAGGCGAGAGCTCTACCTCTAGGCCTATTATTTTGTAAGCGATTAACAAATCAAATAAATAAATAAGTAAGTAAATAAGTAAATAAATAATAAATTCCCTCCCCACTCCAGGAGAAAGTTACTGCCAAAATCCTCATTCCCTCTCCATCCCACTAATCTGCTTTCCAGTTCTGTTCTCCTGTGCAGGGCAACCAAAGAAGATCCAGCCAATCAGCTGGGACTCAATGGGAGGCAGAGAAGAGATGGGGGCGGGGCCAGTCAGATGTGGTATTTGCCGGTTCTCCGAACTACTCAAAATTTCCACTACCAGTTCTCCAGAATTGGTCAGAACCTGCTGAATACCACCTCTGAACCAGAATCACAAGCAAAACCCTGGTTATCTGGAGAAGGTTGTGTATCAAGAATAATAGCTTTATCTTATATGTTGCTGGATGAACTCCCAGAAGACTTAGCTCAATTTCTAAGGGACCATTGTGGGGGTCTAGAATTGATCATTATCCTGACCATGCTGTTCTCTTGAACCCGGTTTGGGTGGAACTCTTCCTATCCTTTGGCTGATTCCTGGACTGTTGATAAACCTGACCTTGTGTCACTCCCCAAATAGTTGTTTTTGGCTTAACAAATGCAGTGGCTCTGCCAAGCACAATGGCTTGTAAACGGGAACAGGACATGATGAGATCCAGCCGTGTGTTTTAAAAAAAAACAAAAAACCACAGCACTTGTTCCTGATGACTTACAGAGAAAAATCTTATTTATTTCTCCCTCTGATGACCAGAACTTGGCATGCCTCTATGAGGTGGCCAGCCCTTTTCACCTGACAAGGGGTAGATCTGTGCTAAAACCCAGTCATTAAAGCAAAAGGAACATCCAAAATAATTCATTGTGATTGCCATATATTCAGCAATCTTATTGCGTTCATAATTTAATTTGTGGGCCCTTATTTTAAATAGTACTTACTGGGTGAGAACTCTGGATGAGAAGATCTCCTGCCTTGGGGAGGGGGTTAGATTAGAAGACCTCCAAGAGTGCCTTCCAGCCCTGTGGTTTTATAATTCAATCTCCCATCAGCTAAGCCGATTCCTTTAAAACAGTGTTGGGAGAAATATCCAATTGGTTCAGTTCCAAGCTGAGAGAAAGACACTGGAAACATGGAGTCTGATTGGAAAGATGGTTTATTGATAAAGCAGAAGCACCTGGGTTTTGAGGACCTGGGCAGCTGACCACATGGAGTTAAAAATGAGGGATATTTATACCTTCTCTTGGGCTTTGCACTTGAGCTTCCTGTTCCTGTGCAAGAACATGTATTCTATTGGTTGATGTAGGGGTCATAATTGGCTCAGTAGGTTGTCTGAGTTTTCAGGTTTGGTTGAAGTTTGGACTCTGATTCAACATCCTTAGGAGATTGTGCAATGTAGTGAGCTCTGTGTCTTAGTGGGTTAATCCTATTATGTCCTGGAGGGCCATGTCTTAATCCCATCATCTTGGAGCTAGAGGTCTTTTGTTTTGTAGGTAGGATGGCCCAGTCTTTCTTAATGGGCAAAAAAAATCTGCTGGGGGCTATTAAGAAAGGTGGGGGTTGCTTTCCCAGAGCATGTTTCTCCATTTCTCATCCAGGGAAATATAATATTCTGCCTTTTAAAATATTTCTCAACATATTTCATTCTTCTAGGATTCAGGTGGATGCTAACTTTTTACAACAGGAATCTCCAATCCTGGTAACTTCAAGACTTCTGGACTGAAACATACATTAATATGAATTTATGAATGGCTATTTGAAATATAATTTGTTAAACACTGCAAATATGACCATTAATATAATATTTACCATAAAAGAAGTGATGTTGAGAATATAGAGATTGACACAAAATAGCACATGGGACTAGTGAATAATTAAGACTGATAATATGTATTCATACTAAATTATATAAGAAAGTTAACAGTGTTAATATGAAACTATTTGTTCTAAAATGTAAAACACCCTGGAATCACACTGTTCACACCATGATGTGTTTGTAGGAATAAAAAAATGGAAAAAAAATGTATTAAAAAAAAAAAAGATCTTCTGGACTTCAAAACCCATGGCTGGCTGGGGAATTCTGGGAGTTGAAGTCCACAAATGTTGCCCCTTTTGGAGAACCCTGCTTTTAAACCCTTCCAGAATATTCTAATATCAGCGGTGGCATTCAAAATGTTTTACTACCGGTTCTGTGGGTGTGGCTTGGTGGATGTGGCAGGGGAAGGGTACTGTAAAATACCCATTCCCATCCCACTCCAGGGGAAGAATACAATAAAATCCCAATTCCCTCCCCACCCCACTAACCTGCTTTCCATCTCCTTTCTCCTGTGCAGGGCAACCAAAGAAGACCCATCCGATCAGCTGGGACTCAGGAGGCAGAGAAGAGATGGGGTTGGTGGATCCAGTCATAGGTGGGGTTTTCAGATTCTCCAAACTACTCAAACTTTCTGCTACTGGTTCTCCAGAACTGGTCAGAACCTGCTGAATACCACCTCTGGCCTATTCCCTTCAGTTTCCAATGTTTTCTTTCTTTCTTTTTGGTCACAGTTGCTATAAAGCATAAATCATGTGTCATCAAAGCTTTCAAGCAGAGACAAGAGAGAGATGCTAAGAACAGAGCCATGTTGGAACGGATGAGTCATTTAATGAATATGCACTTGATGGCTTGTTGTCTGGTCAAATTCTACTTTGAAAAGCGGCAATTATTATTTTTTTTTCAAGGAGATTCTCAAAGAATTAGTCAAGGGTCCTTGCACAGAGTTTGGGTTGCACAAGGAGATGTTAAGAAATACTGGGGGTGGGGAGGGGAAACTCGCCGTTGAGGCCATGCTGAGACAAGTCAAAGAGCAGGTTTAAATCTGTTTTTTTTTTTTAAAAAAAAAGATGCAGAGGCCCAAGAAAGAGTGCAGAGAAAAGCCACCAAAGATGATAGAGGCTAAATCTCGTGAGATGAAAAGCTAAAGGAAGAGAACAGTGGTGGGATTCAAAAATTTTTACTACCGGTTCTGTGGGCGTGGCTTGATGGACGTGGCTTGGTGGGCCTGGCAGGGGAAGGTTACTGCAAAATCCCCTTTCCCTCCCCACCCCACTAACCTGCTTTCCAGCTCCATTCTCCTGTGCAGGGCAACCAAAGAAGACCCAGCCAATCAGCTGGGATTTGGGAGGCGGAGAATAGATGGGGGCGGGGCCAGTCAGAGGTGGGATTTGCCAGTTCTCCAAACTACTCAAAATTTCCATTACCAGTTCTCCAGAACTGGCCAGAACCTGCTGAATACCCACCTCTGGAAGGGGATATGTTTAGCCCAAAAAAGAGAAGACTGAGGGGAGACGTGTTAGTAGTCTTCCAATACGTAAAAAGCTTCCACAGGAAAGAGGGGTTTCTCCAAAGGGCAGGACAAGAAGCAATGGGTGGATCTTATCAGGGGAGATTAGAACTCATAGTCTCCTGGTGATTGGCTCAAAATCACAAAGCCAGATTTAATGCATAAGGTGGGAATAGAACTCACCATTTCCTGATGATTGGCCCAAAGTTACCCGCCTGGCTTTCATGCCTAAGGCGAGACTAGAACTCACTCTCTCCTGGTAAACTGGCCCAAAATCACCCAGTGGGCTTTTGTGCCTAAAGCAGCCCAAAACCCCCACCTGCTTTCATGCCTAAGGCGAGACTCAAACTCAATGTCTCCTGATGATTGGCCCAAAGTCACCCAGCTGGTTTTCATGCCTAAAGCAGGACTAGAACTCACAATCTCTATTGATTGGCTCAAAATCACAAAGCCAGGTTTAATATCTAAGCTGGGACTAGAATCTACCGTCTCCTGATAAACTGACCCAAAAGTCACCCAGTGGGCTTTTGTGCCTAAAGCTGAACTAGAATTCACAATCACCTAGTGATTGCTTCAAAATCACAAAGCCAGATTTAATGGCTAAGGTGGGACTAGAACACATTGTCCCTTGGTGAACTGGCCCAAAAACCCTATCTGCTTTCGTGCCTAAGGTGAGACTAGAGCTCACCGTCTCCTGGTGATTGGCCCAAAGTCACCCAGCTGGCTTTCCTGTTTAAGGCAGGACTAGAACTCAGAGTCTTTGAGTGTCCCAAATCCCCGGCCCCTTAACCACTATACTGAAAACAAGCTCTCCAATACATTAAAACAAACAAATATATAAGCTGGTAAATATTACATACTAAATAAAACCTTTGCCAAGAACACTGCAGGGGGGACTTGTCCAAGAGTCAAAGGCACAATATGTATAAATCATAAAGAGCCAATTTGCTGTAGGGGTTAAAGCATCGGGCTAGAAAACAGGAGACTGGGAGTTCTAGTTCCACCATAAGCACAAAGCCAGGGCCAATTTCACAGGAAGCACAGAAAAAAGAAAAAAAAAAGAATATTATGGGCAACTGCCAAAGTCACTTGTTTATTGGCAGACATGATATGCGCACAGTTTGTTCTTATTATAATTATAACCCCTGAAGCATCCGGGAAAATCGGGTTTCTCAACCTTGCTAACTTTAAAATGTGCGGACGTTAACTCTACAGAATCCCCCAGCCTGAATTTTCCTGGAAGAGACCGAGCCCACTCTCCAGAAAAGTCAAGCGACAATCACTCATTTAGGTGGGAAAGGAAGAAAAGCATTTTAAAATTGGGATATGAAAGCCTGAATTTCCCCTAAAGGAGAGGTTGGTTTAAACATCTTGGAAGCACAATAAACTGGACATTAAAAGGTCTCGAGGGGTCCTTGGTATTCTCTGAGGTTGGTTGAGCTCTTGCAGATGTTTCATGATCCAATTAGGTAACATCATCAGTGCTAGAAGAGGGCAGAGTTTGTGGTGGTGGTGGTGGTGGTGGTGGTGGTGGAGGAGGAGGAGGAAGAAGAAGAAAAGAAAAAGAAGAGGAGGAGGAGGAGGAAGAAGAAGAGGAGGAGGAGGAAGAGGAGGAGGAAGAAGAAGAAAAAGAAGAGGAGGAGGAGGAAGAAGAAGAAGAGGAAGAGGAGGAGGAAGAGGAAGAGGAGGAAGAGGAAGAGGAGGAGGAGGAGGAAGAAGAAGAAGAGGAAGAGGAGGAAGAAGAGAAGAGGAAGAAGAGGAGGAGGAAGAAGAAAAGGAAGAGGAAGAAGAAAAGGAAGAGGAGGAAGAAGAAGATGACAGGAGGATTATAGGGTCCTTGGTGCTCTCTGAGCTTGGTTGTTTCCTTGCAGGCGTTTCATTACCCAACTAGGTAACACCATCAGTGCTAGTAAGGAGTGGGGTTTGTTCTCAATGTACATATTCCAGTGCCTTGCCCTGTCAGTGCTGTCTTGGAAGTTCTTTGGTTCGGCTGTTTACTATTAGCCTGTTTGGCATTGGGGCATTCTTTATTTGATTGATGGCCTGATGTTAATCTTGCAATTAATCTATGCTCACCTGAGTGCTGATTGCTGGTGGGGAGGTGTTTTGGTCTTTTTGCTCCCATTTTGTCTGGCGTAAAAGGTCTCTAGGATGCTGTTGCTTTTAACCTAAAAATATCCCTAATTTTTCATGCTTCTCATTGGTTTTTGCCTTCCTTTCCATTTCTACGAATTTAAAACTTTCTATTGGGTTTACTCAAGCTAATTCCACCTTAATGGAATTTTGGGGCTCAACTCCAGGACTTCCTCTATTAGTCATTATCCTTTCCTCTTGGGTCATTTTTCCCCAGGTTTTTATTTTGTTTTGTTTTTCACATACCTCTAAGATTTCGATGGGGGCTTACCTGCCATTAGACAGCCGAACAGAGCCCTAAGAAACATTCATTCATCCTGGGTGACATTCTTCCTATTTTACAGGTTTGGGAAGGCTTTCTACCCAAGCCGCCGCGATTGATTTCCTGGTTTTTAGAGCTTGCTTTGAAGCCATGTGTCAGCTGTGCTCCATTCAAAATCCAAGAAAGAAATACTTAGACTCCATTTTTTAGAGAAAAGATCTCTTTTACTGGAAATCAAGTGATAGCAACAAAAGAATTCTGAATCTGAGAAAATGAGCGCGTAAATCACATATACAAAGTGATGGCAATGTTCCCACCCCCAAAAGTTCAATTCGCTCCTCCAATTAAAAGTGGTGCATAACATCGTGTGGGCATCTTCAGGTGGGGATGAGGCCTCTGTCCGTTGACCTTGGCATACTTTGATAAAGAGTTGCAGTTGCGCATAGCATAGAATAGAAACCTAAGCAAGACTCTCCCCCCCCCTCAACTTATACAGTTTCGTTTCTTAACAACTCCAGCTCGCTTCCCATAATAATCATGGCCCTCTCCCTCCCCCCGTTACTTATGACAGCCGAAAGATGCAAAGCGAAAGAAGAGAAGCAAAGGAAGAAAATCTTGAAGGCTGACATTCGGCCCTCCTGCAAAAGAGACGTTAGTCCTAAAAAAAATAAGAACAGAAGATTATAGAACATATAAATGTAACAGCAGCATTAAGGTTCAGGGTTTATCAGGATACTTAGTGCAAAATGCTCTCACGAACTTGGGAGCTCTAACATCTCTCTCATTCACCCATTCAGACTGGGAAGAAGGAAAATGCTTCCAAGCAACCAAATATTGAATTTGACCTCTCTTTTTCCTAGAATCCAAAATTTCTTTAACTTCAAAATGTTGTTCACCTTCAATAAGTAATGGTACGGGGGGATCTACCTGAGTCGGTCTCAAATCAGAAGTATGTTCAGGTTTTAATAAACTAACATGGAAAACAGGATGGATCCGTCGGAGGGTTTTAGGCAATTTCAATTGGACTGCCACAGGATTCACAACTCGTTCAATTGGGAAAGGGCCTACATACTCAGGTCCAAGCTTTTTCGATTTTTGTGTGGTCTGAAATATCTGGTTGATAAAAAAAACCTTGTCACCAACTTGATATGGTTTTTGTGGATTTCTCTTTTTATCTGCAAATTTTTTATGAGCTTGATGAGCATCATCTAATGCTTTGCGGACAACTGGCCAAGTTAGCTGGAGATGTTTTATCCACTCATCTAACGAGGGAATGTTAGGTTTCTCCTGTGGAAGCTCGGGTATGGGTACAAAGTCTTGTCCCGAAGCCACTTTAAATGGAGTAAATCCAGTGCTGCTATATACCGAATTGTTATATGTCACCTCAGCGAATGGCAGTAAGTCAGCCCAATCATCTTGCTGATAATTAATGTAACATCTAAGATACTGTTCCAATACCGAATTAGTTCTCTCACAAGCCCCATTGGTTTGTGGATGGTGGGCGGAGCTTAAACCCTGGGTGGAGCCTAATAATTTCAGGAACTCTTCGGTACGACTGTGGGCCATATATATATATCATAGACCTTGTTGATGATCCAAATTCTGTCAAGGATCTTGGAATACTCATCTCTAATGATCTAAATGCTATAGCCCACTGTAACTACATAGCCAAAATGCGTTAAGAATTGTTAACCTAATCCTATGTAGCTTTTTCTCTGGTAATATCATTCTACTAACTAAAGCATACAAAACATTTGCTAGACCAGTACTCGAATACAGCTCATCAGTCTGGAACCCACATTACGTATCTGATATTAACACAGTTGAAAAAGTCCAGAAATATTTCACAAGAAGAGTTCTCCACTCCTCTACTCATTGCAGAATACCTTATGCCACCAGACTCGAAATTCTAGACCTAGAAAACCTAGAACTAAGGTCCAATCTAAGTATAGTACATAAAATCATACATTGCAATGTCCTACCTGTCAATGAATACTTCAGCTTCAGCCATAACAACACAAGAGCACACAATAGATACAAACTCAGGGTTAATCGCACCAAACTTGATTGCAGGAAATACGACTTTAGCAACAGAGTGGTCAATGTCTGGAATACGCTACCTGACTCTGTGGTTTCTTCCCCAAACCCCAAAAACTTTAACCTTAGACTGTCTACTATTGACCTCACCCCTTTCCTAAGAGGTCTGTAGGGGGCGTGCATAAGTGCACCAATGTGCCTACCGTCCCTGTCCTATTGTTTCTTTTATATTTTTCTTATATGTGTCCATGTATTCATAGCTATGTTTTTACGTATACCTATTATCTTGTAAGCAATTGACAAAATAAAATAAATAAATAAAAATAAATAAATATCAGACGGATACTTTGTCATTGACTGGTCCTGAACTTAGTCGACAAAGTTATTACCTCTGTCTACAAAGTGTCCTTCCAGTTTCAATTCTGGATTATTTATTCCCGTACAGTCCTATAGCAGTCAATGGGAGTCATGCTTTTCTATTTCAAAGTCTACAACTGTTTGACCCACACATTTTTGCAAAGAGTCCAGGTTGCAAGTACAAATGGGGATTCCTTGGGAATTTCTCAGCCTTCCCCCTTGATGATGAATTAGATGGGCCTGCCAACTCCATGATTAACCCACTGGGGAATGAGCCAAAATGCTTAAAGTGCTGAAGTTACAATTCTCTTTGATGTAATTGCTGCTTCTATCCTAGAAAAATGACATCACTGGAGCCTTCTTCCTTAAACCAAGGTAGTTGTGAGGTTCTACTTCAGGGGTCTTCAAACTTGACAGCTTTAAGACTTGTGGACTTCAACTCCCAGAATTCCTCCTCCAGTCATGTTAGCTCAGGAATTCTGGGAGTTGAAGTCCACAAGTCTTAAACTTGCTAAGTTTGAAGACCCTTGTTCTAATTCAAAGCTTGAATCTAAAAGAAATCCAGTCTTCTTATGGCTGAGGGAAGGAATATATCATCTGGTTCAGTTCCAAACATGGAGGCTGATTGGAAAGAAAGTTTAATGATGAACAGAAGCGCTGGGCTGGTGTTTCCAGTGCAGCTGCCAAAATGGAGTTGAAAGTGAGGGGTTTTTATACCTTCTTTAAGCTTTGCACTTGAGCTTCCTGTTCCTGTGCAAGAACATGTCTTCTATTGGCTGTTGTCAGATCCCTATGGGGTCATGTAGGGGTCATAGCTGGCTCTATAGGTAAAAGAGGAAATGAAAATCCTAAGTGTTTGTCTGAGCTCCCAGGTTTGGTTGAAGTTTGGACTGCTCTAAGATGATGCAATATGTTCTGAAAGGATGTTGGACAATTCCTATTGTGGCTTAATGGCTTTTATCCTGTTTTGGCTCTTGGGTGAAGGCTAAGCCTATCACTCTGCCTTTGTTCAGACTTTGCTTCAGGGAATTTCAAAATGTCCTGACTTGAATGGATTTCTGCCTGCAGTATTTGCTTTGCCTATGAATAGAGCGATCTAGTTTTCAATAAGCTCTTTATCTTTTAAGTGCTGGCATCTGCTGTGGGCTATATGTGGGCTATTAAGAAAAGTGGGTGGATGCTTTCTGCCTCTAAAAAAACATATTTCTCCATTTCTCTCTTTGGAAAATATAATATTCTGCCTTTTTAATATTTTCCAAAATATTTCATTCTTCTGGAGGGGGGGGGGGGGGCGGCTTCCCACATGGCTTTGAATCAAACACTGAAAACAAATCAGTCCGTAGAGACTTTGAATTGAATTGTCTAGAAGCACCTTTCCATTTTTTATTTTTTTTTCTAAATGTGGGAAGCCCCAGCCCCCCCGAAGAATGAAATATTTTGGGAAATATTAAAAAAGGCAGCATGTTATATTTCCCTAAAGGAGAAATGGAGAGACATGTTTTTACAGGCAGAAAGTAACCACCCCCACCCTCCAGTCTTTCTTAATAGCCGATAGCTGATGCCAGCACTTAAGGAGATAAAGAGCTAATTGAAAGAGGAAGCCAACTCTCTAGATGGCTCAATTCATAAGCAAATCAAATGCTGCAGGCAGAAATCCATTCGAGACGGGATATTTTGAAATCCCTGGCAGCAAAGTTTGTCAGCTAACAAAAGCAGAATGGTAGGGTTAGTACAGAAACCCCTCACCCAAGATCCAGCACAGGACGAAAGCCGTTAGCTACAATAGGAATTGCCCAACATGTTTTCCAAACACAAGCCCCTTCATTGCACAACCTCCTGCACCCACCCAGCAGCATTTCAGGACCTGTATAAAAATCCTGGCACTCATCTACCATGTTTCCCCAAAAATAAGACCCTGTCTTATATTTTGTTTGCTATCAAAAAGGCACCAGGTCTTATTTTCAGGGGGGGGGAATGTTGTACACTGACTCACTTCACTTGCGTGCATCGCCCCTTCAGGAACTTCTTCTGCAGCCAGCAAGGATGGCAAAGCTTTCTTGAAGGCCACTGCAGCTGATAACACAGCTCTGGATTGACTCGGAGTTCTGTTATCGCCTACAGGCTGCAGAAGAAATGGGCCAGCAAGGCCAGGTGTTGGGGTATGCGAGGCCTGGCTGCAACTGTCTGAAGGTAGGTAGTAGGAAAGCTCCACCACCCCCTATCCCCACCCTAGCTTAATTTTTACCTGTGCACCGTGGAGTGGGTGGGATCTTAATTAGGGCTTGTTTTTGGGGGGTAGGGCTTATATTGGGTGCATGTGTAAAATCAAGCCAGGACTTACTTTTGGAGTAGGTTGTATTTTCGAGGAAACATGGTTAGCTAGTTGGCCAGCTGCCCCAGAACCACAAACCTTGGTCGTCCTGCTTCATCAATAAATAGACCTTCTTTCCAATCAGCCTCCCTGTTATTTCCAGCGTCTTCCTCCCAGCTTGGAACTGAACCAGATGGATTTTCCTTCCAACATAAGGTAAAATTCTGCATCCAATTTACCCTCCTAGTTTTTGGCAAGGCTTCTCCTGTACGGAAGTTAAATGCCCGGCTCTTTGCTGCCTTCCATGAACACATATGTGAGACATCCATTCAAACTTCCAGATGATGCAACTTATATACATTACCCTCAAAAGACCACCCACATGCACGCACTTTGATGGATGACAGGCATTTGTGGAATCCTGCCAAAATTGGTGACAGCAAAGAAAATGGATTTTTCTCAGCAAGCTTGCAATAGTCCTTTAGAAAATACTTTTTCCCTGGGAGGGGAGGGGGGGTTGGGAACGGAACTTAAAAACAGCTTGGCTCAATAAGGAAAATACAGACACTAAAGACAAAACGGTGTATTGTTTGTAACAGGATACAGCACTGGGGGGATGGGAGAGGGAAAGAGAGAGAGAGAAGAAAGAGAGAGAAAGAAAAAGAGAAAGAAAGAGAGAGTAGAAAGAGAAAAGAGAGATTGATAGAAAGAAAGAGAGACGAAGAAAGAAAGAGAGAATGAGAAAGAAAGAGAAAAGAAAGAGGGAAGAAAGAAGGGGAGAGAAAGAGAAAGAGAGGAAGAGAGAGAGAGGAGAAAAAAAGAGAGAAAAGGATAAATCTATGGTCACCTTTCTGGGATTCAAAATAAGACCCTTAGAGAGAGAGAGGAAGAGAGAAAAAGAAAGAGAGAGAGAAGGAGAGGAAGAGGAATAGAAAGAAAGAGAAATCTATGGTCACCTTTCTGGAATTCAAAATAAGACCCTTAGACAGACACACACACACACACAGAGAGGGAGAGAGAGGGAGAGAGAGGAAGGAAGGAAGGAGAAGGAGAAGAAGAAGAAGAGAAGGAAAGGAAGAGGAACAGAAAGAAAAAGAAATCTATGGTCACCTTCCTGGGATTCAAAATAAGACCCTTAGACAGACACACACACACACACAGAGAGTGAGAGAGAGGGAGAGAGAGGAAGGAAGGAAGGAGAAGGAGAAGAAGAAGGAGAAGGAAAGGAAGAGGAACAGAAAGAAAAAGAAATCTATGGTCACCTTCCTGGGATTCAAAATAAGACCCTTAGATAGACAGAGAGAGAGAAAGAGAGAGAGAGAGAGAGGAGAAGGAGAAGAGAAGGAAAGGAAGAGGAACAGAAAGAAAGAGAAAAAGAATCCATGGTAATCTTTTCTGGGGTTCAGAATAAGCCTCGTAGATGTTCCTTGTTTTTAGCCCAGTAATGATGAATCTTTTGGCCTGGATGTCTCAAAAAAATGAGAAACTCCCTACACAAGGCATCTCTGCATCACCAAAGGAAACTTCGGGAAATGACCTTATAGCCTCCGAAAAGAGTGGGCAAACCACACCCACTCTTCTCTCATGCACTTTTTGGAGGTTACAGAGCAGTGGTGGGATTCAATTTTTTTTTTTACTACAGGTTCTGTGGGCGTGGCAGGGGAAGGATACTGCAAAATTCCCATTCCCTTCCCACCCCACTAACCTGCTTTCCAGCTCCGTTCTCCTGTGTAGGGCAACCAAAGAAGACCCAGCTGATCAGCTGGGACTCAATGGGAGGCAGAGAAGAGATGGGGGCAGGGCCAGTCAGAGGCGGGTTTTGCCGGTTCTCCAAACTACTCACAATTTCCTCTACCGGTTCTCCAGAACTGGCCAGAACCTGCTGAATCCCTCCTCTGTTCCAGAGGTCACACAAGAGCAGGGCCCTCTCGTGCTCAACTTCCAGAGAGTCTTAACCGTGCACCTTAAAGCGCTACTAGTACTTCACAGGATCTTGATGGTATCCCTTGATGCGGCCCAGGACTGTGTCGGCTTCTTGGGCTGCTGCAGCACCCTGCTGGCTCATACTCAGTACTGGGATGCAGAGAGTCAATTAGAGGACCCTGTGGGGTTGACTGTGTATGTGAGAGAGAAAGAGAGAAAGTAAGGGGGAAGGAGAGAGGGAGGGAGAGAGGGGAGGGTGGAAGGGAGAGAGAGTGAGTGAGAAAGAGAGAGAGAGTTTGAGGAGAGAGAGGGGGAGGGAGAGAGAGGAGGAAAGAGAGAGAGGGAGAGAGAAGGAGAGGGAGGGGAAAAAAGAGAGTCAGGGAAGGAGGGAGAGAGGGTGAGGAGAGAGAGACAGGGAGAAAGAGGGGCAGAGGGGGAAGTAGAGAGAGGGGGAGGAGAGAGAAACAGAGAGAGGAAAGAGAAAGAGGGAAAGAGAGGGGGGGAGGAAGGAGAGGAGAGAAAGAAAGAAAGGGAGAGAGAGGAGAGAGAGGGGGGACAGAGAGGGGAGAGAGAGAGAGGGAGAGAGAGGGGGAGGGAGAGAGGGAGAGAGAGGAGGAAAGAGAGAGAGGGAGAGAGAAGGAGAGGGAAGGGAAAAAAGAGAGTCAGGGAAGGAGGGAGAGATGGTGAGGAGAGAGAGACAGGGAGAAAGAGGGGGAGAGGGGGAAGTAGAGAGAGGGGGAGGAGAGAGAAACAGAGAGAGGAAAGAGAAAGAGGGAGAGAGAGAGGGTGAGGAGAGGGAGGGAGGAAGGAGAGGAGAGAGAGAAAGACAGGAAGAGAGAGGAGAGAGAGGGGGGATACAGAAGAGAGAGAGAGAAGAGAGGAAGGGGGGAGAAAGAGGAGAGAGAGAGAGAGAGAGAATGGGATTCTGTCAAATCGCCTGCTGGAATTGCCTTTGCAGACCAGTGTGTTATGCATACCCAGCCAGGATAACAACATGCCAGATTTATGGGCATCATGGACCGGTTGCTATGACAACCCCGCCAGCTGCTTTGCACCAAATAACCTTGTCATGTGAACATTTATCACAAACACATCATCAAGGGGAGGACAGCCCTGGAGGCTGGCGCTTCAACGACAGGGAGTCCTTCTGCATATTAATTATTATTCCTAGCCTTTCCCTGGGAGAAGTCAGCGCCTCGAATTAGCCAGATCCCTAACAAGACCCTGGATTTTCTTCCCTGTCACTCCCCACCTCGTAGGTCTCTTTGCCTTCGCAGCGCAAGACCCACTGCCGTGTCTCTTCTGGAATGTTCTACAGAGCATCTTGGCAGAAAAAGCTCCCAAGAATCATAGAAACATAGGGATGGAAGGGACCTCAGAAGTCTCCTAGTCCAGCCCACTGCCTAAGGAAATCATTCCAGGCTTCCAAGACAACACTGACAGGGCAAGACACTGGAATATGTACATTGAGAACAAACCCCACTCCTTACTAGCACTGATGGTGTTACCTAGTTGGGTAATGAAACGCCTGCAAGAAAACAACCAAGCTCAGAGAGCACCAAGGACCTACAATCCTCCTGTCGTCGTCTTCTTCTTCTTCTTCTTCTTCTTCTTCTTCTTCTTCTTCTTCTTCTTCTTCTTCTTCTTCTTCTTCTTCTTCTTCTTCTTCTTCTTCTTCTTCTTCTTCTTCTTCTTCTTCTTCTTCTTCTCCTTCTCCTTCTCCTTCTTCTCCTTCTCCTTCTCTCCCTCCTCCTCCTCCTCCTCCTACCTGCCTGCTGCGTCCTCGTTTGGCTCCGACCACGGCGTCTTCTTCTTCTTCTTCTTCTTCGTCGTCTTCTGCTTCTTCTTCTTCTTCTTCGTCTTCTTCTTCTTCTTCTTCTCTTCTTCTTCTTCTTCTTCCTCTTCCTCCCTCCTCCTCCCCTCCTCCTCCTCCTCTCTTCTCCTGCTCCTCTTCCTCCTCCGCTCCCCTCCTCTCCGCCATCTCCTCCTCCGCCTCCTCCTCCGCCTCTTCTCCTTCTCCTTCTCCTCCTCCTCCTCTTCTTTCCTTCGCTCCTCTACCCCTCCCTTCTTCCTTCTCCTCCTCCTCCTTCTCCTCCTCCTCGTCTTCTCCTTCTCCTCCTCCTCCTCCTCTTCTCCTTCTCCTTCTCCTCCTCCTCCTCCTCTCCTCCTCCTCTTCTTCTCCTCCTCCTCTTCTCCTTCTTGAGCAGGGGGTTGGACTAGAAGACCTGCAAGGTCCCTTCCAGCTCTGTTCTGTTAATACTTGTCCCTTCTATTACAGTGGTGGATTTGTCATCTGTATAGATGCAGATAGATAAACTCAATAAAACATCCATAACAAAGTACTTTTATTGGATCATCAGGTATCCTCATAACTCACATTTGTGACGAAGTTCTTTAACGACAAATCCTTTGCATATCTATTTTGTAGGTAAAAAGATGATTATCTTCTATCCTTTTTCCCTCATTTTGTAGCGATAGAAGTAGAACAGTTACCACGAGTCCATGAGTTCAGCCAAGAATGAGGAAACCTCCCCCAACCCATCGAGGGTCAATTTAGTGACCAATCAGGATTACAGATGTGGTCACGTGACATGGATTACATTTCCCAGGTTCTTAACTACATTTACCATGATGCATTCCCTTAAGGGGATAGCTCACAATTGCTACCTAACTATCCAATTCCCATACACTGGCTGGACAGCACAAAAGAGCAACCAGAATGATCAGGGGACTGGAGGCTAAAATATATGAAGAACGGTTACAGGAACTGGGCCTAGTGAACTCTAGTGAAGAGAAGGACCAGGGGAGACACGATAGCAGTCTTCCAATATTTGAGGGGCTGCCACAGGCAAGAAGGGGTCAAACTATTTTCCAAAGCACCTGAAGGCCAGATAAGGAATAACGGATAGAAACTGATCAAGGAGAGATTCAGCCTGGAAATAAGGAGAAATTTTCTGACAGTGAGAAAAATCTACCAATGGAACAAAAATTGCTTTCGGGAGTTGTGGGAGCTTCTTCATTTGGGACTTTCAAGAGGAGATTGGACTGCTATTTGTCAGAAATGGTGTAGGGTCTCCTGCTTGGGCAGGTGGGGGGCGGGGGTTGGATTAGATGATCTTCCAACTTTGTTAATCTGTAATCAGATGTTTAAAACTGGAGGCCAAGAATCTACAAACAAGAAAGGTGAAGATGAGAAGAAGAGAAATGCACCGACGGTGACCTAATTCTAAGCAGAGACCTTATGGGGGGCGGGCAGAGAAGGGAATCAGAGGAGGGAGAGGGGGGGAAAAAGCAGTGAAGGACATTTATCCCCCATTCTTTTGGTTGCAGTTCAGATGCTTCTTTGTAAACTGCCCTTTGAATAGCTTCTCCTCAGTAGATTGATAGCAGCCAGGAGAAGCGTAGGCAGTGGTGGGATTCAAAAAATTTTACTACCGGTTCTGTAAGCGTGGCTTGGTGGATGTGATGTTGCCCGGTGGGCATGGCAGGGGAAGGTTACTACAAAATCCCATTCTCTCTCCACCCCACTAGCCTACTTCCCAGCTTCGTTCCCCTGTGCAGGGCAACAAAAGAAGACCCAACTGATCAGCTGGCACTTGGGAGGCAGAGAATAGATTGGGGTGGGACCAGTCAGAGATAGTATTGGCTGCTTCTCCAAATTACTCAAAATTTCCGCTACCGGTTCTCCGAACTACTCAAAATTTCTGCTACCGGTTCTCCAGAACTGGTCAGAACCTGCTGAATACCACCTTTGAGCGTAAGGTGGCAGGGAAGTGGAAAACCAACTCTGTAGGATGAAAACTACAGGTGCTTTTGAAAATGACATTATACATCTGGCAATACAAGGAGAAGCAGAGGCTTCCCTCCCTTCGGATGGGATGTTAAATGCGGGTTTTGCGCTGACTTCAGGGAGGGGTTTCAGAATAACCTGTCTTCAGGGAGACCCTCTATACCAGAAGTGGCATTCAGCAGGAGGTTCTGACCAGTTCTGGAGAACTGGTGGAGGAAAGTTTGAGTAGTTTGGAGAACCGGCAAATCCCACCTCTGACTGGCCCCGCCCCCATCTCTTCTCTGCCTCCCACTGAGTCCCAGCTGATCGGCTGGGTCTCCTTTGGTTGCCCTGCACAGGAGAACAGAGCTGAAAAGCAGGTTAGTGGGGTGGGGAGAGAATGAGATTTTGCAATCACCTTCCCCCAGCAATGGGAAGGGAATGAGGATTTTGTAGTAACCTTCCCCTGCCACATCCACCAAGCCATGCCCACCAAGCCATACCCACAGAACCGGTAGTAAAAAAATTTTTTGAATCGCACCACTGCTCTATACCAGGGGTGTCAAACTCGATTTCATTGAGGGCCCCATCAAGGCTATGGTTGACCTGTGGGGCTAGATGGGCATGGCCAACTGGGTGGGCGTGGCCACTTTGACACCACTCCTCAAATTGCTGGGAATGTTTCCTTTTTGCATTTTTTATTTATTTTTTTATTTATTTATTTGTCAATTGCTTACAAGATAATAGGTATAAGTAAAAACATAGTTATGAATACATGAATACATATGAGAAAAATAATTTATATATATATATATATATACTTTGTGTTACAACACCCTGTTAAGCCCCAATTAAGGGAGAAAGCATACTGCTTTAAAATTATCAGCTTAAAAACCTTACACACACACACACACACACACACACACATACACACACACACATATATATATATATAAATAAAAGAAACAATAGGACAGGGATGGTAGGCACATTGGTGCGCTTATGCAGGCCCCCTACAGACCTCTTAGGAAAGGGGTGAGGTCAACAGTAGACAATCTAAGGTTAAAGTTTTGGGGGTTTGGGGAAGAAACCACAGAGTTAGGTAGAGTATTCCAGACATTGACCACTCTGTTGCTTGAAGTCGTATTTCCTGCAATCAAGTTTGGTGCAGTTAACCTTGAGTTTGTATCTATTGTGTGCTCTTGTGTTGTTATGGTTGAAGCTGAAGTATTCATTGACAGGTAGGACATTGCAATATATGATTTTATATACTATACTTAGATCGGACCGAAGGCGGTGTAGTTCTAGGTTTTCTAGGTCTAGAATTTCGAGTCTGGTGGCATAAGGTATTCTGCAATGAGTAGAGGAGTGGAGAACTCTTCTTGTAAAATATTTCTGGACTTTCTCAATTGTGTTAATCTCAGACACATAATGTGGGTTCCAGACTGATGAGCTGTATTCGAGTATTGGTCTAGCAAATGTTTTGTATGCTCTAGTTATTAGTGTAATATTACCAGAGAAAAAGCTACGTAGGATTAGGTTAATAACTCTTAATGCCTTTTTGGCTATGTAGTTACAGTGGGCTCTAGCACTTAGGTCATTATTATTTATTTATTTATTTGTTCATGCTTCTATACCGCTCCCTCTCCCAAAAAGGGACTCGGGGCGGTGCACATTCAACAACGAAAACAGTACAGGTAACGGAGATGAAATAAATAAAAATCTAAAATGGTTAAGAACAACACCCAACAGAAAGATTATCTAAAATTTAATTTAACCCGAATGATTCAATTGGCTAGACCGGCCTGCTTGAACAACAAGGTCTTAACTGCGCGCCGGAAGGTGAGGATATCCGACATGGCTCGTGTCTCCGAGGGGAGACAATTCCAGAGGGATGGGGCTCCCACAGAGAAAGCACGTAGTCTCGGGGCTGCCAGTCGGCAGTGATTTAGTATTCATTAGAGATGAATACTCCAAGATCCTTGACAGAGTTTGGATCATCAACAAGGTCTTGACTATTCAGCCTGTATTTTATTTTCTGATTTTTTATTTTTGCCAATATTTAAGACAGAGCATTCATTTGTTGAGATTTGAAGTTGCCATTTCTTTGACCATTCTGATACATAGTCAAGATTTATTTATTGGGAAGACCGGGTCGAACCAATGCGGGTAGACCGGGCCAAAGCGACGCTGGCCCAAAGTTTCTTCTTTGCATTAGGTAGACTGGGCTGAAGCCACACGGGCTGGCTCCTTACATTTTCCAGGATGGTCCCGCAGGACATATCTGGCTTGTGGGCCTTATGTTTGAAACCCCTGCAATAAGGCCTCTAGCTCTGGGCAAATGGTGGTATTCATTTTTTTTTACTACCGGTTCTGTGGGTGTGGTTTGGTGGGTGTGGCATGGCTTGGTGGGCATGGCAGAAGAAGGATACTTTAAAATCCCCATTCCCTCCCCACCCCACTAACCTGCTTTCCAGCTCCGTTCTCCTGTGCAGGGCAACCAAAGAAGACCCAGCCAATCAGCTGGGACTCAATAGGAGGCAGAGAATAGATGTGGGCAGGGCCAGTCAGAGGTGGTATTGCTGGTTTTCTGAATTACTAAAAATTTCTGCTATTGGTTCTCTAGAACCGGTCAGAACTGGCTGAATACCATCTCTGCTTTGGGCAGAAGATTGGATTAGAAGACTTCCAAGATCTCTTCCACCTCTAGGATTCAAGATGGCAAGGAAGAGTTGGTTTTGTTATTCCTGGCCACCACCTAACGCCCTCCTAAGTTTTTACAGCTCAGATCTGGTAGCTCTTTTTTAAGATAACAGGTTTTAGTTAGTTCATCAAAGAAGGATGATGTTGGAAGAAATGTCTGTCTGGGTTCAGTTCCAAGTGGGAAGAAAGACACTGGAAGCATAGAGACTGCTTGAAAGGATGGTTTAATGGTAGACAGGACCACAAAGGTTTGAAGTCCTGGGTAGCTGACCACATGGAGTGGAGAGTGAGTGTTATTTATACCCACTCTTAGGCTTTGAACTTGAGCTTCCTGTTCCTGTGGCAAGGGCAAGTATCCTATTGGCTTTCAGACTCCCAGGCAGTCTTAGCTAACTTTGTAGGCTGACTATGTCTCAGGCTTGGTTGAATCTTACTAGGTGATGTAATGAAGGGGCATTGGGCAATTCCTATTGTGGCTGACGGTTAATCCTACCTTTGTTGGATCTTGGGTGAGGGTATTTGCTTATGAATAGAGCTAGCTTTCTCTTTACCTCTTAAGTGCTGACATCTGCTGTGGGCTATTAAGGAAGGTGGGGGCTATTTTCCAAGAGCATGTTTTTATTTATTTTATTTATTTATTTTATTTCAACATTTATATGCCGTCCTTCTCCGGAGACTCAAGGCAGCTTACAGTCTATGGAGCACCATGCTAGGTGCTCGGCAATAGCCTTCATTCCATTGTATATGCCTGCTTATTACTAGGGCTTTTTGGCCCCCGCCAGCGGCATTTTTACAAAGTCAGCTTATTGCCCCCAACAATCTTGGGTCCTCAATTTACCTACCCCGAGAGGATGGAAGGCTGAGTCAACCTTGAGCCTGGTGGGATTCGAACCTGCACTAATTGCAGGCAGCTTGCACTAAGTGCTAGAGGATTTATTTATTTATTTATTTTATTTATTTATTTTATTTTATTACACTTTTATACCGCCCCCTCTCCCAAAAAAGGGACTCAGGGACTGTACAGCCAAAATAAAAATGACATAAATAGTAAAAAATTTAAAAGAGATTTAAAAGAAATTAAACGAGTGGCTGGAATGATATTATAAAAGCAGAGTAAAAAAAAGGTAAAAAAGTTAAAAATTTCCAAAATTTAAAATCCTAGAAATTAGTACTAGGCCAGACCGGCCTGTTGGAAAAGGTGGGTCTTTAATGCACGCCGGAAGGTCTGCAGGTCAGTGATGGCCCACATCTCCGGGGGTAACTCATTCCAGAGGGAGGGAGCTCCCGCAGAGAAGGCCCGCACCCTCGGGGCCATCAGTCGGCATCGTCCGGCTGATGGCACCCCAAGGAGGCCCACCCTGTGGGAGCGCATTGGCCGGCAGGAGGCCGATGGTGGCAGCAGGCGGTCCCGTAAGTACCCAGGTCCCGAGCCATGGAGCGCTTTAAAGGTGACCACCAACACCTTGAATCGCACCCGGAAGGCCACCCGAAGCCAATGCAGCTCGCGCAGGAGCGGTGTAACATGGGAGCTCCGAGGAGCCCCCAAAATCACCCGCGCGGCCGCATTTTGCACCAGCTGGAGCCTCAGGATGCTCTTCAAGGGGAGCCCCATGTAGAGAGCATTACAATAGTCTAAGCGGGAGATGACGAGAGCAGAAGGGCTGCAACTGGTAGATCCGACAGACCTGACAAAAAGCCCCCCTGGCGACGGCCGCTATATGATCTTCTACATCCAGGAGGACACCCAGTTTAACAGCCTGCACCACCAAGGTTCTATGTTTCTCCATTTCTCATCCAGGAAAATATAATATTTCTCAAACTATTTCATTCTTCTAGGACAGGGGTGGATGCTAACTTTCTATAATGGGAAGGAGATAGGGGTGTTAAAAGAAAAGTTAAGATAGCGGCCTCAACTGTGCCATTCAAAACCCTGTATTTTGATGGGGTGAGTTGATTGCATGTTCATGCAACTTTTGATTTCTTTTTTCATTCCCACCTATAAAAAGACCCTGAATGCACCCCCTGGGGTTGTTAAGGATTCATCAGCGTAAACTAGGAAAAAAGTGGAATTTCAAAAATTGCTTGTTTAAAAATCCTTTCTTCAAAAATTTTTACTACCGATTCTGTGGACGTGGCTTGGTGGGTGTGACATGGCTTGGTGGGCGTGGTAGGGGAAGGATACTGCAAAATCCCCTTCCCTTCCCTTCCCACCCCACTAACCTGCTTTGCAGCTCCGTTGTGCAGGATAACCGAAGAAGACCCAGCCAATCAGCTGGGATTTGATGGGAGGCGGAGAAGAGATGGGGGCGGAGTCAGTCAGAGGTGGTATTTGCCAGTTCTCCAAACTACTCAAAATTTCCCCTACCGGTTCTCTACCTGTTCTTCACCTGCTAAATACCACCTCTGCTTTCTCCACTGTTTAGCAAAAAGCCAACAGGAAAGAAATCCTAGCAAATAATAATGGGTTGAGGGACAGGGAGGGGGATATCCTCAATTCATTACATGTTTTCAAATAAAGCTCTGGATATTCTTATACTTCCTTCAAGAATGCCTGGTATCCAAAGTTAAATCAGCAATAATAATTCAAATTATTTACAGATAATACAACAGAGAGGGGTTATAACTCAGTGGGGAAGCCTCTTATTCTTCCTGGCTTTTTCAGTTAACAGGATCAGCTAAAGAAAAATTTATCATAATAGGCTACATAGAGGGGGAAAATATACTTATGTAAAGTAGAATTGCAGCTCTATCTTAAGTTGCCCATGAAGCAGGTAATCAGCTGAGTATTATTCTCACATCCCCGTTGGCTTTCTCTCTTTGTAATATTCCTCTTGGTCCTTGCTTGGGCTTTTTTTCTATTGAGAAATTGCATCCATGCATATTTTATTTTCTTTCTGGGTAAACAGATGCAAAGCATGGAAAGGAAGTAAAAAGTAATAAGCCAAAAAAAACAAAATTAAAGATAATAGATAGGAATAGGAAAAAGTAAATGGATCCAGTTTACACCATTCGCTGGAACTTTCTATACATTTTGTCCTTCCTTTGACCATCCATTATCTCATTCCTGCCTGCCTTCCTTCCTTCTCTTTCACTTTCTGGTCTTTCCTCTTCTTCCTCTCTCTCTTTCTCTCTCTCTCTTTCCTTCCTTCCTCCCTCCCTCCCTTATCATTTTTCCTTCTTCCCTCTCCTTCATCTCTTTCTCTCTCCTTCCTTCCTTCTCTCCCTTTCATTTTCCTTCTTCCCTCTCCTTCATCTCTCTCTCTCCTTTCTTCCTTCCTTCTCTCCCTTTCATTTTCCTTCTTCCCTCTCCCTCTCTTCTCTTTCATTTTCCCATCTTTCCTTCCTCTTTCCCTCTCCTCCCTCCCTCATCATTTTTCCTTATTCCCTCCCCCTCCCTCCCTTCTTCCTTTCCTTCCTTCTTTCCTCCCTTCTCTTTCATTTTTCCTTCTTTCCCCTCCTTTCTTTCTCTCCTTCCTTTCTTCCTTCCTCCCTCCCTTCTCATTTTTCCTTATTCCCCCTCCTTCACCTCCCTCCTTCATTTCTTCATCCCTCCCTCCTTCCTTTCATTCTTCTTTTCAGATGTATATAGCAGCCCATTTCATAAACATTGACCTGGGCACCATCCAATAAACAATCTGTTTAAAACATGAAAATTGGTATCCCGTAGATTGCTTTTAGGGCTCTCCTCTTCTCACCTCTCCTCTTGAGGAACTCAAAACCTCCATCCACCACAAGGTCCCTGCTCTTCCCCTTTCTCTTGACCCCTCCACATTTTCTCCACCCATTTGCTTGCAATTCAATCCTTATTCATTCTCTCTCTACAGGTCCAAACCCTTCAGAACATTTCTTTCTCATCAGTCTCTCATTTTTGTTGTTGAATTCACATTCATTCTTCCCCTTCATTCACATTCATCCTATCTCCTCTTGTTTCACAACAGATACTCTCTCTCTCTGCTCTGTTCTCATCTCATTCATGTTTCTATGTTTCTCCTGGCATACACGACTCCCCATTCATTAGCACTCTTAGCATGTTCATTAATTTCAAATGCATTCCTCACCATCTGTTTTCCAGCACAGGTGTGTCTGAAAATGTCTTCATCCATTTCCTCATCTTTAGTAAACATTGAGTGAACATTGAGTAAACAAGATGAACAAATTCAGCTGCATGCTCTGGGATTTTTTTTTTTTTAACCACTTTTAACTTTCAGTCATTCATATTGTTTTCCCTGTCAAACACAACTTTCTTGGTCTTTGATCCATTAATTTTCAAATCCTTAATCCCTTTTGCGTCAGCATATATCCCTAACACTCGCTAGAAATTATTTTTGAACTCAACCATTAAATACCATATCTGTATAGGAAAGCATAAATACATCCGCATTATCAATAGAATGTAGGAGAATATAGAACATAGAATAATGGAATTGGAAGCAGAGGTGGTATTCAGCAGGTTCTGACTAGTTTTTTTATTTTTTATTTGATTTGATTTGTCAATCGCTTACAAGATAATAGGTATAAGTAAAAACATAGTTATGAATACATGGATACATATAAGAAAAATAAAAGAAACAATAGGACAGGGATGGTAGGCATGTTGGTGCGCTTATGCATGCCCCCTACAGACCTCTTAGGAAAGGGGTGAGGTCAATAGTAGACAATCTAAGGTTAAAGTTTTTGGAGTTTGGGGAAGAAACCACAGAATCAGATAGAGTATTCCAGACATTGACCACTCTGTTGCTGAAGTTGTGTTTCCTGCAATCAAGTTTGGTGCGGTTTACCTTGAGTTTGTATCTATTGTGTGCTCTTGTATTGTTACGATTGAAACTGAAGTATTCATTGACAGGTAGGACATTGCAATGTATGATTTTTATATACTATACTTAGATTGGACTGAAGGCGGCATAGTTCTAGGTTTTCTAGGTCTAGAATTTCAAGTCTGGTGGCATAAGGTATTCTGCAATGAGTAGAGGAGTGGAGAACTCTTGTGAAATATTTTTGGACTTTCTCAACTGTATTAATATCAGATACATAATGCGGGTTCCAGACTGATGAGCTGTATTCAAGTATTGGTCTAGCAAATGTTTTGTATGCTCTAGTTAGTAGTGTGGTAATACCAGAGAAAAAGCTACGTAAGATTAGGTTAACAACTCTTAATGTCTTTTTAGCTATGTAGTTACAGTGGGCTCTAGCACTTAGATCATTAGAGATGAGTACTCCAAGGTCCTTGACAGAGTTTGGATCATCAGCAAGGTTCTGATTATTCAGCTTGTATTTTATTTTCTGATTTCTTTTTGCCAATATGTAGGACAGAGCATTTATTTATTTATTTAGTTCTGGAGAACCAGTAGCAGAAATTTTGAGTAGTTCAGAGAACTGTCAAATACCACCTCTGACTGGAGATCTTACAGTATCCTTCCCCTGCCACGCCCACCAAGCCACGCCCACAGAACTGGTAGTAAAAAAATTTGAATCCCACCACTGATTGGAAGGGATCTTGGAGGTAACAGATAACAGATAATCAAGTTGGAAGGGATCTTGTAAGTCATCTAGTCCAACTCCCCGCCCAAGCAGGAGAGCCTACACCATTTCAGACAAATGGCAGTCCAATCTCTTCTCTTTTTTTGTCCAAATTTTATTATTTTTTAAACAAACATACACAAACACAACATAAAAACATCAAGCCATCTTCCACTTACGTACATACAGTGTGTCGGTTGGTTTACAAATTGTTTTGTGCATCCACTTCATAGTCATCACTTACAATTACAGTACTTGTATATGTTCTCATATTATCTATCAAATATTCCTAAATACATTAATATCATTGTTAATCAATCATTTGACTATACTGTTATTTGTTCATGTTATGCAAAATAATCCATATTTTAACTGATTCATTTTATGTCAATTCATATTATCATCCCAAATCTATCCCATAGTTATATTATGATAATACATCTTTATATATTCTTCATATTCTTCATTACCATATTTTATTGTCTAACTATTGATAAAATATATTCCAATCTTATAAAATTGTTTATCTTCTTGTTCTCTGATTTCAAATGTCAATCTACTCATTTCAGCACATTCCATTATTTTCTTAATAACTTCCTCCTGCGTTGGTATTTTCTCATTTTTTAAATTTTTTAGCAAATACAATCCTAGTCACTGTTAATACATTTACAATCAAATATTTCAATTCCTTATTGTATATTTCAGCACAACTCGGCTCCTAAATGAATTCATTTTCTGGGAGGGCAGCAGATGCTGTGCTACAAATTAACTCAGTAGTTTGGGAGCTGCACAACTCACCAAGCTATAAAAGAAGCGTATAACAACCCATGGTTTAACTTTGAGCAGGGGGCTGGACTAGAAGACCTCCAAGGTCCCTTTCCTTTATGAATAGAATAGAATAGCAGAGTTGGAAGGGACAGATAACAGATAATCAGAGTTGGAAGGGACCATATAGGTCATCTAGTCCAACCCCACCACCCAAGCGGGAGCACCCACAACTTCTGAAGGCAAGCTAGTGATGGAGCACCCACAACTTCTGAAGGCAAGCTATTCCATTGGTTGATTGCTCTCATTGTTAGGAATTTTCTTCTTCCTTACTTCTAGATTGTGTCTCTCCTTGATTAGTTTCTTGTCTTGTCTTTTTGGTGCTTTGGAAAATAGGTTGACCTTCTTGTCTTTGTAAGAGCCCTTCAAATATTGGAACACTGCTATCATGTCTCCCCCAATCCTTTTTCATTAGATGACCCAATTCCTATAATCATTGGTATGTTTTAGCCTCCAGATCCTAATAATTTTTGTCTCTCTTCTCTACACTCTTTCCAGAGTCTCAACATCCTTTTTATATTGTGATGACCAGAACTGGATGCAGTTTTCCAAGTGTGGTCTTACTCTCACTATACTCAGGTTAGGTAGTAATAGGACTTAGCATTATAATTAGATTTGGAAGAGTGGCAGTCTCACAGAGTAGACCAAACCAAGAAATCAACTCCCATCAAGCACAAAGATTCAGATCCATACATTAAGTTCCAGTTAAGATGATTTATTGCTGATGTCTATATACAAGAATCTAGTCAACTAACAATGAACACTAAATTGGCCCTAGATAAGAGTCAACAGAATTCAAGAGGGGTTGGGCTTAGACCATTTATGGGAACATGATGACTCTAAACCCGTGATGGCGGAGCTATGACATGTGTGCCAAAAATGACACACAGAGCCATCTCTCCAAGCACACCAGACAGGGTTGGGATTCTACAGGTTCACACCTATTCGCTAGAACTGGTTGTTAACATTTTAAGCAGTTCGGAGAACCGGTTGTTAGAAGAAATTACTGGCCTAATCCTGTAAGGAAGGCAGGAAGGAAACATTCTGGTGTTGCTTACAGAAACAACCTCTCCGTTAACCCTTATTACATTCTTAGCAGGATTAGACTTCCTATCTCAGGAACTTCTCTGGAGTTTTTTTCTCCTCCTTTGCTGGTACTTTGCTTGTGTGGAGTGACCATTCAAAGTTACAATGGCACTGAAAAAAGTGACTTATGACCATTTTTCACACTTACGACTGTTGCAGCATCCCCACAGTCATGAGAGGCCAGGCGAGGAGATGCGTGTCTCGATGTGAGTGATATTGAGTTGGCCACACCCAACCAATAACATGATCACCAAGCCATGTCCACCCAGTCACATGACCATCAAGCCACACCCACCACCTAAGCCACACCCACAGAACCGGTTGTTAAAAAATTTGAATCCCACCCCTGACACCAACCATTGCCCATTGCTCTTCCAGTTTCTGGCACATGCATGCATGTCGGCCTGCTAATCTTCGCATGCACATGCATCAGAAACCAGAAGATCAGGTGACCAGGGCACCTTCACATGCTGGAAACTGGAATCTTAGCTTCCTGGAGTGCGCATACGCGCTGGGGAGCTGCTCTTCCGGTTTCCGGCACTCCCCCATGTGCGTGTGCTCCTGTTTTGGCACTTGGTGCTGAAAAGTTTTGCCAACACTGCTCTTAGCTGAGGCACCCCAGAAGACAAACTCAGGAACCAAAAAGACTTTGACAAACATAAACAATGGGCCCTATCCAACAAAATGAAATTTAATGTGGAGAAAAGCAAAGTTTTATATTTAGGCAGGAGAAATCAAAGGTATAAATGCAGATTAGGCGAGACCTGGCTCAGAAACGGTAATGGTGAGAGGGACCTTGGAGTCCTGGTGTAGCGGTCGCCAACCGGTGGACCGCGGCCTACCGGTGGGCCATGAGAAAATTTTGGTGAGCTGCAGAGAAATCTCACCCCCAGAGCACCCCCCCAGCAATTAATCCAGGCTGCGCAGAAACACAAGGCTGCTCAGCCCACATGGCCCGCCAGAATCCTCCCCGCCCACTCACTCCTTACCCGGCAAACTTGTCTGCTAAGTTGCTATTTTTCCTTTTTCTGACCATCATCTGTTCTGCTGTGCCGGGAGATTTAGATTAGCTAGGAAGCAGGAAATGGTTGGGTTTCTTTCTAATCTTTAGATCTTCAGCTCTGCAGAGCTGAACCTCCCTTAGGACTGAAGGTTTGCTTGCAAGCAAATTCAGTGCAGACTCACGGCAAGCAAATTTGAGAGACTGAGCTAGCTGATGGCAGATAGATAGACCACTGAATGATTCTGTGAGCAACTCAATCTGCCTGTTTTGCCTGATTTTGGATAAAAGTTGCACTTTTTTATAAAAAATTCAACATTTACATACATGGTTTGTTGTGAGTTAATTTTGTGAGTTTGCTTGCTAGCAAATTTTATGAGTTTGCTGGCAAGAAAATTTTATGTGACAGACTGAACTAGCCAATGGCAGGTAGATAGATTTCTGAATGAATCTGTGATTCTGTCTCAACTCAATCTGCCTGCCTGCTTTGCCTGATTTTGGATAAAAGTTGCTCTTTTTTTAATAAAAATTCAATATTTATATAAATATTTATAATATTTACATACAAGCCATGCCCAGCCAATCAATGACCACCAAGCCACACCCACAAATTAGGCCACACCCACAGAACCAGTTAGTGGTCCCTGGGATCTAAAATTATGAGTTTGGTGGTCCCTGAGGTCCAAAAGGTTGGCGACCCCTGTTCTAGTGGATTGCAGTAAAGGGAAAGGAATTCCAAAAATATTTCTATTTTACTCAATATCTACATCATGTTAAAAGTCTCTGTAGTATTGCAAGAAATTAGGATTTACAATACGTACAGATGCCGTAAAATACCTAGATTAATATTTTCCCAAAAATATATCACAATGTCTTGAATTTAAAATGTCCAAATGTATAAATGTAATTTCGATAGATATATCTCAGTGGCAAATAAAACCCTTTCCCTTAAGTTTTTAGGGCAAGATTAATATGATTAAAATGAGTATTAGATCAGGAGCAATGTGTATTTTAAGATAGATCTGAATGTTAATTCTTATCAGATACTTTATGCACATAGCCAATTAATAAGATTAATTTTGATGGCCAAAATGCCTTGAATAACTTTGACCAAAGTGAGTGATTTTGATGAAAGCCTACTAGTTTTTCCATTTTGTCATGGGTTTTTAACTCTAACATCTACCTCTTTTCTGGAATGTGGACTTTTTAGAATATTGTTCTCGCTATTGTGTAGGAGATACAGTCTGAGTATTAAAAATAACAGGTTCAGAATATTTCACAATTAATGAAATAATGTAGTTTAAAGAAATACATATGTATTCTTTTTTTTTAAATGATTCTTTTTAATCTTCTCAAAAGAAATTGGAAGTTTGTATTCAATTTGTATTGAAATTGGAAGTTTGTATTCAATGCTCTGTCCTACATATTGGCAAAAAAAATCAGAAAATAAAATACAGGCTGGATAGTCAAGACCTTGTTGATGATCCAAACTCTGTCAAAGATCTTGGAGTAGTCATCTCAAATGACCTAAGTGCTAGAGCCCACTGTAACTACATAGCCAAAAAGGCGTTTAGATTTGTTAACCTAATCTTACATAGCTTTTTCTCTGGTAATATTATACTAATAACTAGAGCATACAAAACATTTGCTAGACTAATATTCTAATACAGCTCATCAGTCTGGAACCCACATTACGTATCTGATATTAACACAGTTGAGAAAGTCCAGAAATATTTCACAAGAAGAGTTCTCCACTCCTCTACTCGTTGCAGAATACCTTATGCCACCAGACTTGAAATTCTAGACCTAGAAAACCTAGAACTATGCCGCCTTCGGTCCGATCTAAGTATAGTATATAAAATCATACATTGCAATGTCCTACCTGTCAATGAATACTTCAGCTTCAACCATAACAACACAAGAGCAAACAATAGATACAAACTCAAGGTTAATCGCACCAAACTTGATTGCAGGAAATATGACTTCAGCAACAGAGTGGTCAATGTCTGGAATACTCTACCTGACTCTGTGGTTTTTTTTCCCCAAACCCCAAAAACTTTAACCTTAGACTGTCTATTATTGACCTCACCTCTTTCCTAAGAGGCCTGTAGGGGGCATGCATAAGCGCTCCAATCGTGCCTACCGTCCCTGTCCTAATGTTTCTTTTATATATAAAGAGAGAGGAAAAAAGAGGGAGAGAAAGAGGGAGAGAGAGGGAAAGAAAAGGAGAGGGAGAGGAAAGGAGGGAGAAAGAGGGGGAGAGAAAGAGAGAGAAAGAGGGCAAGGGAGGGTGGGAGAGGGAAAAGAAAGAGAAGGAGAGGGAGGGAGAAAGAGAGAGAAAAAGAGGGAGAGGGAGGGAGAGGAAAGGAGAGGGAGAGGGAGGGAGGGAGAAAGAGGCGGAGAGGGAGAGAAAGAGAAAGGGGGAGGGAATGGGAGGGAGGAACAGATAGAGGGAAAGACAGGGAGTGGGAGGGAGAAAGAGAGAGGAACGAAGAAGAAGAGAGAGGGAAGGGAGAAACACAGGGAGAGGAAGAGAGAGAGAGAGAGAGAGAGAGGACATATTTACACAAACCACCACTTGTGCTATTCCAAGAATTTTCTTCACCTCTCTCTTTCTCTCGCCCACTGTTTCAGTTGTCTCAGCTGATGGCTTTTGCCCAAAGTTCCTTTTAATTCTGTATCCCCAAATATTGGAGGGTTTCCCCCCCACTCCATCCTTTGATTCCCTGGTTTCATCTGGATGGTTTCTTTTAAGAGAAGCAGAATGAGTCATTGGGTCTGAGTGGACATGTGTTGGCAAAATCTAAATGTCAAGAGGAAGGAGACAGATTTTTTTTTTCTCCAAGGATCTGGTGCCAGCTGGTTCTTCGGAATACGGAGATGATTTTGTCAACAGGTGTTCTGAGCTGAGCAACTCAGTTAGGAAATCAACTTTAATGGCCTTAAATGAAACTTGAATGAGTTTAAAAGCTTTAAGAGCCAAATCCTTCCATTGCCATCGTGTCCAAATTTTAAACAACATTGGCTTGAGGGGGTCCTTGGTGCTCTCTGAGCTTAGGTTGTTTTCTTGCAGACGTTTCATTACCAAACTAGGTAACATCATCAGTGCTGGTAGAGAGAGGTGTTTTTTGATCTTAATTTATGTTCTACTGGCTTTGCCCTGTCAATCTTGGTGGAAAAGGTCTTGGTTCTTTGGTTGGGCTGTTGAATTAATTAATTAATTTTATTTGTTTGTTTGTCAAACACGTACAAGATAACAACTATAAGTATGAACATAAACGAAGGAACTAAATACAGATAAATGGAGACAATAAGACAGGGACGGTAGGCACTCTGGTGTGCTTATGCACGCGCCCTTTAAGGACTTCTTAGGAATGGGGTGAGGTCCATGGTAGACTGTTTGAGGTTGAAGCTGTGGGGGGTTGAGGCTGTAACAACGGAATCTAGTAGGGCGTTCTAGGCGTTGACCACTCTGTGGCTGAAATCGTATTTTCTGCAATTGAGTTTGGAGTGGTTTGCCTTGAGTTTGTATCTGTTGTTTGCCTGTGTATTATTGTGATTGAGGCTGAAGAAGTCATTGACAGGTAAGATGTTGTAACAGACAATTTTGTGTACTATGCTTAGATTGGACCGCAGGCAGCGCAGTTCCAGATTGACCAGGCATAGGGAATTCTACTGTGAGTGGAGGAGTGGAGTACTCTTCTCGAAAAATACCTCTCGACCAGAGGTGGTATTCAGCAGGTTCTCACGAGAACCGGCCAATCCCACCTCTGACTGGCCCCGCCCCTATCTCTTTTCCACCTCCTGAGTCCCAGCTGATTGGCTGGGTCTTCTTTGGTTGCCCTGCACAGAAGAACAGAGCTGGAAAGCAGGGTGGGGAGGGAATGGGGATTTTACAGTATCCTTCCCCTGCCACGCCCATCAAGCCACACCCACCAAGCCATACCACGCCCATCAAGCCATGCCCACAGAACTGGTAGTAAAAAATTTGAATCCCACCACTGGTGCCTACTGTCCCTGTCTTAATTTGTACCTATTTCATGTAATCATAATCATGATCTAATTATATCTGTTATCTAATACATGCTTGACAAATAAATAAATACCAATATACTAAATACCCTTCTCAGTCATAAAGGCCTCCAGTATCGATCCATTGAGTTACGGCAGCTACTGAGAATTAAATGTGACCTTTGCAATAATGCTGTAGGTTAAGCCTGAGGCTAATTACTGCTTATCGACTGCAGATCGTTAGCCAATAAGCCAATCAATCAAAGGCCTCTTGATACTTCTTCCAAGCAAAGAAAAGGATTTTGCCAACCCCAAAGTTAATTCAGATTATAATCGACTGTGGGAAAGGGAAGGTAATCTTTTCTTTCTATAAATAAGATGTGATGTGGTCAGAACATCTGAGAAAGTCAAGTGTTGACCTGTATATATAACAGTTTGTAGGCCTTCAAGAGATCTTGTGAGATCTTTGTTGCATCTACTTAGCCCAATCACCTCATTGTCATGCCCCTGTTGGAATTTGAATCCGAGGAGGAAGATGGACAGCTGACAGGGAGTGGGAGTGTGGCTCAGCTGTGGAGGAAACTGGGGAAGGGCAAAGTCCAGCTGGGCAGAGCAGGGAAGAGGTAGAACAAGGGAGAGGGAGTTCAGAGGAAGATGCAGACCCACCCCCTCTGCATCTTAGGCACGCAGGGAGGAACAGAGAAGAGAGCAACATCGATTGAGTGGCTTACGGGGGAGAAAAGGGCCCTGATTCCCTTCATTAGCAACACCTGGGAATGAGAGTTTAAAAGAGATGCATGCTGAGTGCAGCGTCTGCTGGGAACAAACATGAGTTTGATTATCTGTGTTCTTGCCATCCTCACAACCGGGTTGAATTACGGCCGTTCTTTCACACCTGGAATTTCTTCTCTTGCCCTGCCAGACTAAATTACCTCATCTTGCCTTGATTGGACTTATAGTTACAGTTTTTGTTGACCATGTTTTGGACTTGATTCTCTGCAGCCAAAGGCTGTTCCTGGGAGAGTTTTTCTCCAGCCCAGAAGGTCACCAGGACATTGGGGGCCAAGTTGGAGCTAATAAAGGGACTCCTACTGATTATCTGACTGTGTTGCCTTTTTGCCAAGCCCTGGGTCATCACATCTCATGGTATGTTTCAACTGAGAGGTAGATAAGTAGGCTAATTCACTGCAGGCTAGCTCACTGCTCACTCCAGGAGTTTGGTTCTGAGGCTGAGTCACTCTGGAGCTGGTCAGGGTCAAATTGCTGCCAGTGAGCAGAATCAGCCTGCAATACTGCAGTCTAACCACTGTGCCACCATGGCTCACCACCACAAGATGATAGACAGATGATAGTTATAGACCAGTGGTGGCAAACCTTTTTGGCACTGAGTGCCGAAACAGGAGCGGACAATAGAAACTGGATGAGCAACTCCCAGGCTTGCATGTGCAGGAGCACCGGAAACCGGAAATTCAGTTTCCCACCATGGGGCATGCACACCAGCCACCTGGTCTTCCGGTTTCTAATGCGTATGTATGCATGAAGACCAGCTGGCCACCACATGCATGCAGTTGCTCTTCCAGCTTCTGGCACACCCCCACGCCCAAAGACCAGCTGGCCAGCACGCATGCACTTGCCAGAACCCGGAAGAGCAACGGGTAACAACTGGCATGCCTGCAGAGATGGCTCTGTGTACCACTTCCGGCACGCATGCCATACATTTGCCATTATGGTTATGGACAGGCAGACTGATAGATGAGAGAGAGAGAGAGAGAGATGATAGACAAATGATAGACAATAGATGACAGATGAGAGAGAGGGAGGGAGAGATGCTATACAGATGACAGATGATAGTTATAGACAGACTGATAGATGAGAGAGAGAGATGATAGATAAATGACAGATGCGAAATGAGAGATGAGAGAGAGGTGTTGTACAGATGATAGATGATGATGATGAAGATAGATAGATAGATAGATAGATAGATAGATAGATAGATAGATAGATAGATAGATAGATGATAAATAGATGATAGAAAGATAGAAAGATAGATGATGCATGGGTGGATAGATGGATGGATGGATGGATGGATGGATGGATGATAGATAGATAGATAGATAGATAGATAGATAGATAGATAGATAGATAGATAGATAGATAGATGATAAATAGATGACAGAAAGATAGAAAGATAGATGATGCATGGGTGGATAGATGGATGGATGGATGATAAATAGATGACAGAAAGATAGAAAGATAGATGATGCATGGGTGGATAGATGGATGGATGATAGATAGATAGATAGATAGATAGATAGATAGATAGATAGATAGATAGATAGATAGATAGATAGATAGATAGATGATATAATAGATAGATAGATGGATGGATAGATAAATAATGATAGATATGATATAGATAGATGATAGATAGATATAGATAGATAGATAGACAGACAGATGATAAAGATATATAGATAGTTAGATGATAGATCGATAGATAATAATATATATGAGATAGATAGATAGATAGATAGATAGATAGATAGATAGATAGATAGATAGATAGATAGATAGATAGATAGATAGATAGATAGATGATAAATAGATGACAGAAAGATAGAAAGATAGATGATGCATGGGTGGATAGATGGATGGATGATAGATAGATAGATAGATAGATAGATAGATAGATAGATAGATAGATAGATAGATAGATAAATCAGAGAGAGAGAGAGAGAGAGAGCAATAGCACTTAGACTTATATACCACTTCACAGTGCTTTTACAGCCCATTCTAAGCAGTTTACAGAATCAGCCTATTGCCCTCAACAATCTGCGTCCTCATTTTACCAGCCTTGGAAGGATGGAGGGTTAAATCAACCTTAAGCGTGTCAGGATCAAACTGCTGGCAGTCAGCAAAGTTAACCTGCAATACTACATTCCCACCACTGCACCATCAGGACTCATATCCCAAAGGTGCTTTTTCAAGAGGCAAGTGGACTTTCTGGTTTGTCTCTGAAGACGTTTCGCGCCTCATCCAAGAAGCTCCTTCAGCTCTGACTGCATGATGGGGAATGGAAGGGTTTATACTCCTTGCAGACAGCTGATATTTTGTATTCTTTTTAAAGAGGCCACTTGGAGGCCACTTGGAAGATTATCTGTGTCCTCAGAGCCACCTGAGTGGTGCAAATGGGTGTGGAACCTTCTTGGAACTGCTGAAAGGACTGTGTTGTAGACTGGAGATAGATGATCTCCTATTCTTTTCCCTCTGTTGACAGAGGGCTGTTCAATTTTGGCATAGATAGCTTCTTTGACCCCTCTTTCAATCCAGAGGTCCTCTCTGTCCAGTTGCCTCTTGAAAAAGCACCTTTGGGACAACCATGATCTAGATGAGCGAGAACCTTAAGATTGGACTTAAGCATAGTACATAAAATCATATGTTACAACGTCTTACCAGTTAATAAATATTTCAACTTTAACCACAACAACACAAGAGCACACAACAGATATAAACTAAATGTAAACCACTCCAAACTCAATTGCAGGAAGTACGATTTTAGCAATAGAGTGGTCAATGTCTGGAACTCACTACCTGATTCTCTTGTCATCTGCTCAAACCCCCACTCCTTTACTCTCAAACTAACCTCTATTGACCTCACCCCATTCTTAAGAGGTCTATAAGGGGTGTGCATAAGCACACAATCGTGCCTACCGTCCCTGTCCTATTGTCCCCAATTATTAGTTCCTATTTCTTGTATTTAAACTTATGTTTATTCTTGTTTCTGTTGTGTTGTAAGAAATAAATAAATAAACCTCAATAGAAGTCAGGGCTCATAGCAAAAGCTACTCAAGAGTTCTTTAGATGTTCTTGTGTCATGACCTTATGAGGACAGATATTCCATGCTGGCAAGGAAAACCCAAACTTACTTCCAGATGGTTGTCTTCTGCACAGTGTCAAAAGATGTTTTGAAGCTATTCTATCCTACTTAACTGAGAGTTTGTGGTTAAATAAAAAGAGAGAGAGAGAGAGAGTTGAAATAAGCAGAAGGCGATGAAAGAAATGGCAGGGAAAGATGGGAAAGAAAGAAACTGAAGACAACATCTGGACTAGACATTATCTCACTCTGCATTTTCAAGCCAACGTACAAACCAAGCTTAATTATCATTTGATTTTTTTTTTAAAAAAAATCCTTGGACAAAACTATACTGGAGGGGAAAAAACATTAGAAAAATGCATGTATTCATGAAAACAAAAACACTAGGGAATTTTGTTGGCAAAAAAGCTCCAGATCTATGAGGCAACATTGCAACAAACATTCATTATTATTTTTTAATGGCATGCCGACCTACATCTATATTTCCTGCAAACAGATTTTTTGGGGAGAAAACCAACCACCTATTTTGACTTATTTGCAAAAATGAGCCTTTGAGGAAAAGGAGAAAAATCCCAAATTAACTGTTAATGTGTTGCTGGTCATAAGTTTAAAAAAAAAACCTGTTGTGTTGTGCACTTGGGGTTTACAACTCATGCATCTTGTGAAAGAAAGAAAGAAAGAAAGAGAGAGAGAGAGAGAGAGGAGGAGGAAGGAAGGAAGGAAGGAAGGAAGGAAGGAAGGAAGGAAGGAAGGAAGGAAGGAAGGAAGGAAGGAAGGAAGGAAGGAAGGAAGGAAGGAAAGAAGAGGAAGAGGGAGAAGGAGGAGGGAAGAAGGGAGGACAGAAGGAAGAAAAGAAAGAGAAGAGGAGGGTCAGAAGGGGGAGAAAGGAAGGAACAGAAAGAAGATGAAGGGGAAGGGAAGAAGCAAGGAAGGAAGAGAAAGAAAGAAGGAAAGAAAGAAGAGAAAGAGGGAGAAGGAGGAGGAGGGAAGAGGGGAGGAAGGAAGGAAGAAAAGAAAGAAGAGGAGGAGAAGGAGGAAGAGGAGAAGGAGAAGAGATGGAACGGGAAGAAAGAAAGAAAGAAGAAAGAAAGAAAGAAAGAAAGAAAGAAAGAAAGAAAGAAAGAAAGAAAGAAAGAAAGAAAGAAAGAAAGAAAGAAAGATAATTCCTCGCGGGTTCATTTGCAGAAGGATTTTGTTTAATAAAGACTCTTCCCCAAATTTAGACCAAATGTTTTGCAGCCCTGAAAATGCTCAGCCTTAAATTGCAGGCATTGCAAAGCAAACATTTTATTATCAACCGTCTTTTCAATCTCCACATTTCATGCTGATGTCTCTTATATATATAGGAGACAATATATATATATATGTGTGTGTGTATCTTTTCTCCCGCGTAGAATTGGAAATATCTAGGCGACGTTTCGATGAAGTCTCATTCATCATCTTCAGGCTTGTGTCTTCGGCCTTATGCTTCTCAGAGTAACATTGAAGACACAAGCCTGAAGATGATGAATGAGACTTCATCGAAACGTCGCCTAGATATTTCCAATTCTACGCGGGAGAAAACACGAAGAACCAAAGATCCACATACAAATACCCGCGAAAACCTCCGAAAACATACACACACACACACATATATTAATAGAAAAATCACTTTAAGCAGGAAAGAAATCACAGTGGGGCCATTTGTTTGCTTGCCACATGTTATATTAGCTATAAAGTAGCCAAAAAATATATTACATTTTTTTTATAAAAAAAAGGACTTCAGAGAAATGTAATGCCAGTGATTATGCCTAAAGGGGCTTTTAAGATGATGAGACAGTGAGCCAATTAACTTTATTTGCCTTACAGAAAATTGGTTGAATCATGTTCAGGTTTGCAATATTTGCATTTCAAGACCTTGAAACAGCTGGGTAGGGTTGGAAATAGATTTTGCAAGGGGGAAAAGAAAAGGTAGAATTGTCCATGGAAAGATACAGTATATCCTTCATAATCTGCTTTCTCTTGTAGGAAGTTAGCACCCACCCCTCTCCCAGGAAAATGAAATATTTTAGGATATACTAAAAAGGCAGAATATTTCCCCTAAAAAGAGAAGTAGAAACTCAGAAGCAGAAACTCACCTCAAAAGCAGAACTCACCCCCATCTTTGTTAATGGGTGGGCCATTAAGGCCTGGGCCAAAGTATTCTACATAACAAAGCCCATCTGCCCATCTCACCACATGGCCTGGGAAGATTGCATCAGCCAGCACTCAGGTGAAGCCATGTAGTCCAGATCAGTGATCACCAACCAGTGGGCCTGGGACCACTGGTAGTCCGCAAAAAAAAAAAAAATTGGTGGTCCTCAGAGAAATGTCACCCCCAAAGCAATTCATCCAGGCTGTGTGGGAACACAAGGCTGCACCGCCCACATGGCCCACGGGAACACAAGGCTTACATCATGTGCACTGCAAACAACACAAGGTAGTGAGGGGAGGGGGAAAGGACAGAAGGGGGGGACTTGCCCCACGTGCCTGGCCTGGCCACCATGGCTGCATGCAAGGAAAGCAGCAAAAGTCTTTATTTATTTGTTTGTTTATTTATTTATTTTATTAAATTTTTATACCATCGCCTCTCCCGCAATGGGACTCGGGGCAGTGTACAGCCAAGTTAAAAGACCCCCACAATAAATAGAATTTAAAAAAGGTTTAAAAGAATTAAATTAATGGCTGAGAAAAACAGTAAAAACAAGATGGAAAAGTTAAAATTACCAGAACATTTTTTTAAAAATTTTTTAAAACCCTAATAATTGGTACTAGGCCAGACTGGCCTGTTGGAAGAGATGGGTTTTTAGTGCGCGCCGGAAGGTTTGCAGGTCAGTAATGGCTCGTATCTCCGGAGGTAATTCGTTCCAGAGGGAGGGTGCCCCCACAGAGAAGGCCCGCACCCTGAGGGCTGCCAGCCGGCCTTGTCCAGCTGACGGCACCCCAAGGAGGCCCACCCTGTGGGAGCGCACTGGCCGGCGGGAGGCCAATGGTGGCAGCAGGTGGTCCCGTAAGTACCCTTTCTTTGGGATCCTGCAAGGCCTCCTGCTCCTAGAGGCTGTACCTACAAAGACTCATTTCTGGCGGAGTTTGGGGGAGAGAAAGAAAGACTTCTGCTGTTTTCCTTGCATGAAGCCAAAAGTCTCTCTCTCTCTCTCTCTCCCTCCCCCCCTCCCCTGAGAATGGCACTGGAGACAGTATCCTGCGATCCCAAATAAAGAATGATCGATCGGTAGGAAAACGGGGTGGGGAATTTTTCTGCAGACTTTTTGGGGGATTTTCCCAGGGTCTCTACAGCTTTCTGCAGAAACTCTGGGAAAACGTCAGCAAGCCACCGTTGGTCAAAATTCATATCAGTGGTCTGCGGGATTTAAAATTATGAGTTCGGTGGTCCCTGAGGTCCAAAAGGTTGGCGACCCCTGGTCCAAACAAAACCTACCAAGTTAGCTAAGACCCCCGCCCCTGGGAGTCTGACAGCTAATGGGATACATTTCTTACACAGGAACAGGTAATACTGAGGTGGGGCCCATCAGAGGGTATAAAACTAAGGGTTTCTCAGCATCTTCTTTTCCTTCACCTTGAAGCATGTGATCCCTTTGGAGTTCCAAGCCATGAGGTCCTGCCCATCATTAAACCATCTTTCCAAACAGCCTCCATGTTTCTAGTGGTCTTTGTCCCCACTTGGAACTGAACCCAGAAGGATATTTCTTCCAATACTCTCTTTCCCAAAGAAGACACATTTTAATGTTTTTTTCTTTTTTTGCCATTTTAAAGCTGTGGAGGGAGATTGGAGCACCCGGGTACTTACAGGACCGCCTGCTGCCATCATCGGCCTCCCGCCGGCCAGTGCACTCCCACAGGGCGGGCCTCCTTGGGGTGGCATCAGCTGGATGATGCCGGCTGGCGACCCCGAGGGTGCGGGCCTTCTCTGCGGGGGCACCCTCCCTCTGGAACGAATTACCTCCGGAGATGCGAGCCATTACTGACCTGCAAACCTTCCGGCGTGCACTAAAGACCCACCTCTTCCAACAGGCCGGTCTGGCCTAGTATCAATTACTAGGGTTTTTAAATTTTTAATTTTTTTGGTAATTTTAACTTTTTTACCTTGTTTTATTGTGTTCTTTCAGCCACTAATTTAATTCTCTTTTAAATCTATTTTAAATTCTATTTATTGTGTGGTTTTATCTTGGCTGTACACTGCCCCGAGTCCCATTGCGGGAGAGGGACGGTATAAAAATTTAATAAAATAAATAAATAATACATAAATCTAGTGTGGGAACTGAGAAGGGGAAAAAAAAAAGAAATTAGTAAAATAAAATTTGTTGGAATTTGGAAACAATAGGGTCTGTAGGGATCGCACATGTGTGGGATGAAAGACATACAGAAGGGAACAGGAGGGAACCTTCCATTTTTGCCTTTTGGCATTTCTGCTTGCACAATGAAGCATTAGAGAAAATATTTTTTTTTCTTCCGACTTGTCCACTTGAAGATTTGTGGGCTTCAACTCCCAGCACGCTGACTGGGTTGGTGGGTGGGTGGAGGAAAATGAGGTTCTATAAAAGAATTTGGAGGTGATTTGGGGAGAGGAAGGTATAAGGTATAGGATTCAAGGAAGAGGAGGAAAAGATGACAATCCAGAGCTAGAAAGGAGCGTGAGAAAGAAACTCAAGCTAACCCCATCTTGATTTTCTTTAGCATAAGAGGCGAAAGTGAGAAATTTGGTGAGGCTTTCAAGTTCCTGTTATTATACCCGACTGCAACCCTAGAATCCTTCTTTGCCTCCTCCTTGATCTGGTTTGAACTTGAAGGGCTGATACCAATTTTAAACATTTGTGTCTCGCCACTTCCTCTTACTCCACTCCAGAGGTGGGATTCAAAAATCTTTACTACTGGTTCTGTGGGTGTGGTTTGGTGGGCGTGGCATGGCATGGCGTGGTGGGAGTGGCAGGGGAAGGATACTGCAAAATCTCTATTCCCTCCCCACCCCACTAACCTGCTTTCCAGTTCTGTTCTCCTGTGCAGGGCAACCAAAGAAGACCCAGCCAATCAGCTGGGACTCGGCAGGCAGAGAAGAGATGGGGTTGGCAGGGCCAGTCAGAGGCGGGATTTACCAGTTCTCCGAACTACTCAAAATTCCCGCTACTGGTTCTCCAGAACTGGTCAGAACCTGCTGAACACCATCTCTGCTCCACTCCACTTTATTTTTTCTGGCTCTATAGCAAATTACATTGCAAAATTCATAACCGGGGTAGTCATATCCATCCATATAACATTCAATGTTTGGAATACTCTACCTGACTCTGTGGCTTCTTCCTCAAACCCCAAAAACTTTAACCTTAGACTGTCTACTATTGACCTCACCCCTTTCCTAAGAGGTCTGTAAGGGACATGCATAAGCGCGCCAATCGTGCCTACCATCCCTGTCCTATTGTTTCTTTTATTTTTCTTATAAGTATCTATCTCATGTATTCAAAACTGTATTTATTCTTATACCTGTATCTTGTAAGCGATTGACAAATCAAATAAATACTAAATACTATAATTCAATACAGCCACTTCAGAAGCTCTACAATACTCCTGAATCCCCCATTTGGCTTAGGATTAAGGCACTAGGCTACAAACCAGGAGATTGTGAGTTCTAGTTCTGTGTTAAATACGGAAGCCGGCTGGGTGACTTTGGGCCACTCACCAGGACATGTTGTAAGTCAAGGACTATCTGTGTAGTGTTTATTGTCAGTGTTAGAAGTGGGAACCCAGTGGAGAGTCACAAATGCATTTCAGCATTAAAAGTGTGCCACAATGGTTGGGACGGACTTGAAGTCTCGTCCACTGAACAAAATTCAAATTGGGACTTTGTGGCTTTAATCGTAATCATACTTGATTAAAAGCAGGGATTGCTTTCTCTCATTCTTGCAATAACCCCCTTTTTTGCAGGCAGTTGCTAATTAATTTAGAAGAATTACCATTTCAGTAAGTCAGGACCCATTATTTATTCAATGTAATTAAAGAATTTATTAGGCAACTAATCAGTTGTAGACACCAGGCATGTGTGTTTGTGTGTGTGTGCGAGGTGGCGAACGATTCATTTTTATCAGCTAACCCCGACCTGTGTTTGAAAATAGTTACAGTTGTTTTCGCAGAATGTATTAATACATTAATTGACATCCAGACAATTAGGAGGCAGAAAAGATAGTTTATCTCCAAATCACACATGCCTTGCCTTGCTATTAAATAGCAACAGCACTTATATACCACTTCACAGTGCTTTACAGCCCTCACTAAACAGTTTAACAATGTCAGCCTCTTGCCCCCAACAATTTGGATCCTCGTTTTATCGACCTCAGAAGGATGGAAAGCTGAATCGACCTTGAGCCAGTCAGGATCGAACTGCTGGCAGTCGGCATAATTAGCTCTAATCACCGTGCCACTCCAGCTCCTTTTGCAACAGATAATAAAAATTTCAATTTAAAAATGCAACGTATTCCTGTTTCTATCATGACGGTGCCAAACCTACCATTCTTATTTTTTTATCATTTTTGACATTTCACGGTGAATAACAGAGTAACAAAGTTTGGAAGAAAACTTAGAGGTCTTTTAGTCCCCTGCTGAAGCAGGAGACTCTATTACCATGATGGTGAACCTACGGCATGCATGCCACAGGTGCCACGCAGAGCCATTTGTGATGGCACGCAAGCTGCAGGCAAATTTACCTCACTGGTCATGTGCGCACCTCACACCTGATTTTCAGTCGGTTTGAGACCTTTTTCGGCCTCCCAAAGGCTTGAGGAAGGCTTCTGCAGGATTCTGCAAGCTTTGCAGGCCGAAAACTAGTCCTGTTTTGTCACTTCCGGTATTTTCAGAAAAACAGGAAGTGACAAAACGGGGCTAGTTTTTGGCCTGAAAAGCTTGCAGAAGCGTGCAGAAGCCTTCCTCAAGCCTTTGGGAGGTCGAAAAAGGCCTCAAACTGGCCGAAAATCAGCTATGAGGCGCAGTGCAGGTAAGAGGGTGGCAGGGGATTGTGGGGGGTGTTCCATGTGCATGCATAGGGGATGTGGGTGGGGCACATTGCCTTCTGGGTGCTGGCATGTGAGCACAGGAGCCCAAAAAGGTTAGCCACCACTGCCCTATCCCGTTTCAGAAAAGAGGTTGTCCAATCTCTTCTTAAAAACTTCCAGTGTTGGAACATCCACAACTTCTGGAAGCAAGTTTAATTGTTGTGAACTGGACTGCAGTTTCCACTCAGGTCCGTGTTTCAAGCGGGAAACACGGACCGCTCCTATTGGCTGAAGCCATTTGACAGCCGGCTATAAAAGGAGATGTCAAATGGCATCAGCTGTTGCCGTTCCAGCTGGCTGCCATGTTAGCGCGGCAGCCGCAACAACCCTTTATTATTTCAATAAAGTTAAAACTGAAGTTTGCTCTGGTTGTCTGCCTCATTCATTCCGACGCTCTACAACATTAATTGTCCTCACTGTTAGGAAGTTTCTCCTTAATTCCTTAATTTACTTCTCACTTTGGTTAGTTTCCATCCATTGCTTCTTGTTCTGTCTTCTAGTGCTTTAGAAAATAAGTTGTGGCAGCCCCTCAACTACTGGAATACTGCTATCATGTCACCCCCTAATTCTTTTCTTCTTTAGACTAGCAGCCAAACCCAATTCCTGCAACCATTCTTCATATCTTTTAATGAAGGACAGAAGATAAAACTTGAAAGGGGCTGCCACAAAGAGGGGGTCAATTTATTCTCTAAACTAATCAAGGAGAGCAACAACCTAGAACCAAGGAGACATTTCCTGACAGTGAGAACAATTAATCAATGGAACAACTTGCCTCCAGAAGTTGTAAATGCTCCAACACTGGAAGTTTTTAAAAAGACGTTTGATAACCATTTCTCTGAAGTGGTGTAGGGTTTCCTGCCTACGCAGGGGGTTGGACTAGAAGACCTCCAAGGTCCCTCCAAGTTTTGGTCACCACATTATAAAAAAACATGTTGAAACTCTAGAAAAAGTACAGAGAAGAGCAACCAGGATGATGAGAGGACTAGAGGCTAAAACATACGATGAACCATTGCAGGAACTGGGCATGGCTAGTCTAGAGAAGAGAAGGACCAGGGGAGACAGGATAGCAGTCTTCCAATATTTGAGGAGCTGCCGCAGAGAGGAAGGGTCAAGCTATTTTCCATGAAGACCAGACAAGAAATAATGGATGGAAACTGAACAAGGAGAGATTCAACCTGGAAATAAGAAGAAACTTTCTGACAGGGAGAACAATCAACCCATGGAACAGAAGTTGCCCTCAGAAGTTGTGGGAGCTTCATCACTGGAGGCTTCCAAGAAGAGATTGGACTGCCATTTGTCAGAAATGGTGTAGGGTCTCCTGCTTGGGCGGGGGGTTGGACTAGATGACCTATAAGGTCCTTTCCAACTCTGATTATCTGTTATCTGTCCCTTCCAACTCTGCTATTCTATTCTATTCATAAAAGAAAGGGACCTTGGAGGTCTTCTAGTCCAACCCCCTGCTCAAAGTTAAACCATGGGTTGTTATACGCTTCTTTTTATGGCTTGGTGAGTTGTGCAGCTCCCAAACTACTGAGTTAATTTGTAGCACAGCATCTGCTGCCCTCCCAGAAAATGAATTCATTTAGGAGCCGAGTTGTGTGTGTTGTGTGTTATTGTGTATGCAGGGCCTGTGCTCTCCCATACCACTGACTATTACTAATCACAATCTTCTTTTGACAAAAAGATTTGGTCGTGTTCCAAGGGGGAATATACAGAAAAAGAATATTTATTCAGCTCATCCACCAAAGCGAACACAATTGAAATGTATTGTGTGTTTCTTTTCACTAAAATCCTGCTTCTTATTCTATTCATTTTCTCGATTGCATATATTACCCGGTCTTGGATGTTGCGTTCTTACCATTTGTATTTTATTTATGTACACATCCTTTCAGGGCTTCTGTGTATCTGCATGCTTGCATTAATGTGTATGGGCTTAGATGCATAACCAATATGTCTTCTGAAGTATTTAGAAAGTCTTTACTGCAACAGTAATACTAATAAAGTTGGAAGGGACCTTGGAGATCATCTAATCCATTGGTTCTCAGTGGGCAGTACCATCCCCTGGGGGCGGTGGGATGCCTTAGGGAGGGCGCTAAGAGGCAAGGGGGGGGGCATTTGAGGCATAGGCCCCACAGGCTTACCACATTGACTAACAAAATGAAATTCATTGTAGAGAAAAATCCTACACTTAGGCAAGAAAAACCCAAAGTACACATATAGACTGGGTGAAACCAGGCTCAATAGCATGAACTGTGAGAGGGATCTTGGAGTGTTAATGGACAACCAGCTAAATAGGAGCCAGCCGTGTGCAGCAGCAGCCAAAAAAGCTAATGCAATCCTAAGTTGCATTAACAGAGGGATACAATCAAGATCAAGTGAGTTACTAATACCCCTCTATAAAGCCTTAGTAAGATCACACCTAGAGTACTGTTCCAGTTTTGGTCACCATACTATAAAAAAGATGTTGAGATTCTAGAAAAAGTATAGAGAAGAGCAACCAGGATGATTAGGGGCAGGGGTGGGATTCAAAAATTTTAACATCCGGCGTGGCTTAGGTGGTGGGCGTGGCTTGGTGGTCATGTGACTGGGTGGACATGGCTTGGTGGTCATGTTATTGGCAGGATGTGGCCAACTCAACATCACTCACATCGAGGCACGCATCTCCTCGCCTGGCCTCTCGTGGCTGTGGGGATGCTGCAACAGTCGTAAGCGTGAAAAATGGTCATAAGTCACTTTTTTCAATGCCATTGTAACTTTGAATGGTCCCTCCACACAAGCAAAGTACCAGATATATAGTATTAATATAATCAAATATATAGTATTCTGAACTAATTCCAAAATAAATTCAAATCCATCAAAAAGAGGATAACACAACAGCAGAGTGGATTCTCATGGATACAATTATGGAAAACAGCTTTTAGTTTTCTTCTGAATTTTCTTCCAAGTTTTTGTGTTATTTTCTTTTTAAGTTTGGTAACCTAAGATCTATCACTCAGCCACCTCTTCTCAATGGTAAATATTCCTAGTTCCTTCCATGTTTTTTCACTGAACTGATCACACTAATTATTCTTAATGATCTTCTCTAAACCTCCTTCCTTTGTCCAAGTCATTATTTAAGTATGATCTAAACTAGACCTCATATCTGAAGTAGTCGGGACAAATTACAGTTTATTTTGGTCAAAGACACTGAACATTGAAAGAAACAATTAACTAACTGTTGCACGGTTTAAAAAAGAAAGGAAAACCAGATATCAAACATTAGCTGAAGGAATACCACAGAATATTTTTGTCACTAGTATTTCTTGGGTGACTTGGGTCTCTAAAACTAGGAAATAGAATGTTATTTCTCTCAAACTAAGATATAGAAGTAAAATTCTAAGGTAAAAGTAAGTTAAATAATATCAAATGACATTAATCAATCTCTCTATATCTACTTATATTGCAATAGCAATAGCAATTGCACTTCAACTTATATATACCACTTCCCAGTACTTTACAGCCCTCTCTAAATGGTTTACAGAGTCAGCCTATTGCCCCCAATCATCTGGGTCCTCACTTTACCATCTTCGGAAAGATGGAAGGCTGAGTCAACCTTGAGCTGGTGAGAATTGAACTGCTGGCAGTCAGCAGAATTAGCAATAGCGCTTAGATTTATATACCATTTCACAATCCTTTACAGCCCTCTCTAAGTGGTTTACAGAGTCAGCCAATTGCCCCCAACAATCTGGCTCCTCATTTGACCCACCTCGGAAGGCTGGAAGGCTGAGTCAACCTTGAGCTGGTGAGTTAAACTGCTGGCCATGTGCAGAATTAGCCTGCAATACTGCATTCTAACCACTACGCCACTACGCTCTTAGATAGTGACTTATAACTAAGTGACAATAGCACTTAGACTTATATACCACTTTACAGCCTTCTCTAAATGGTTTACAGAGTCAGCCAATTGCCCCCAACAATCTGGCTCCTCATTTGACCCACCTCGGAAGGCTGGAAGGCTGAGTCAACCTTGAGCTGGTGAGTTAAACTGCTGGCAATGTGCAGAATTAGCCTGCAATACTGCATTCTAACCACTACACCACTACGCTCTTAGATAGTGACTTATAACTAAGTGACAATAGCACTTAGACTTATATACTACTTTACAGCCTTCTCTAAATGGTTTACAGAGTCAGCCTATTGCCCTCAACAATCTGGCTCCTCACTTTACCATCCTCGGAAGGGGGGGAAGGCTGAGTCAACCTTAAGCCGTTGAGAATCTAACTGCCAAACTGTAGGCGGCTGGCGGTCAGCAGAATTAGCCTGCAATACTGCATTCTAACCACTGCGCCACCATGACTATATATTGTATTTGATGACTATATATTGTATTGGAATAAGGAGACCTGCCCAAAGCAGGTGTCCTTATTCCATCCTGACTAAATGATTGTCCAATCTTTTCTTGAAATCCTGCAGAGATGGAGTCCCACAACACCAGGAAACCAGCTATGCCACCGACTAACTGTTCTCACTGTCAAGAAATTCCTCCTTATTTCCAGATCAGATCTCCCTCTGATGAGCTTCCACCTGCTCTGATCTAGGCTTCCCCCACAGCACGAAGCCAACTCCTCATCCCCATAAACCCCTTTTATTTAGTTTACAATGAAATTCCTCTCCAGCAAAGTCCCAGCCAACAGTCTTTCAAGACAGTTACAGACCTTTATCAGGCTTGGAGAGTTGCCACGCCGATATCTTTCAGGTGCCACACTGTAGCCGCCAATAATTGGCAAGAATGCAGGAACCGATCTTCCCCCAAATGATCTAATTGTCTCCTGCAAAACCCCACTCCCCTTTCGCTCCTCTTTTATTCCTTATGGGAGGGGCCATTCACCGTCCACCTGTGGCTTTACTCCCAAGTTGACCCTTGTTCCTTAGCTGTTCCCTTCTTCTGGCAGCTCTGTGCATGCACACACTGGGAACAGGCTCCAGCCGCTCTTCTGCCTCACTCACATGTCCAACTCCAAAGGCAGCTGATAACTGTCAGATGGCCCTGGCCCCATCTTTGCCTCCAATGCAGAACACTCGTCAGAGCCTTCCCCAAGACTCCAGGACTGGCCCATGTTCCTCCCCAACCTCCTCATTGTCCTCACTATCATTGCTTCTTGTCCTACCCTCAATTGCTCTGGATTTCATTCAAGAACGCGGAAGATTAACACTGATTTTGAAGTCTGCAGTCTTCAGGAAAATATTGATTATCACCAATTCCAGGAGCGCTGAACTGGATAGAAGAGATAATTGGTTCTCATTCTTCTCTCATTGCTTCGCTTGAAAATATCCTACCTTGTCCAAACGAACTGTTTCGCTAGGTTGCTGTTCACTCTATTATGTGAATCCAGAAACTGGATTAATTCAGTTAATAAGCATGCTGGGTGATCCTAGCCACTAAGCCCAGCTACTGAAGCAGAAAGCTGTAATTTCCAAGCCTTTTGATATAAATTATCTATCTGTGCTGCAATGCAGCGTTCTGATTAATTTTATGTCTGTGTTTTCATTTCTCCTGTTTTGCAGCTGTTCCATTGGCTCCTTCAATTTCATTGTTTTATTATATTTGGGTCAACCATGCTAGAATTAATTTTATGCTACCACTTGGTCTCTTTTTTTTAAAAAAAAAAAGTTTTTAAACACAGGTTTCAGGTACATTGCCAAGGGAGAAAAGGTGACATAATTGATGGCTGAATGAAAAAACTGAATAGCCAGATTGTGTTAGGTGCTTTTTATTTTTCAATAGGATAATCAATTCACACGGATTCACTCTTCCCCAAAACAATGCAGGCAAAAAATTCGATTAAATTTTGGCTGCTTTCCAAAGCAACTTTCTATTTCCAAGTCCTTTTTACTGCTGTCACAATATTCTCCAGCTAGTGGACATAGGAAAGAAGTATGGATAAACCTCCAGAGAATTTCCAATAGTCTGCAAAACACAAGTCAGGCAAAGTTTTAAGCTACAAGATAGCTTAGTTGGTTAGAAGATGAGGACAGGGGTGGGATTCAATTTTTTTAACAACCGGTTCTGTGGGTGTGGCTTAATTGGTGGGCGTGGCTTGGTGGTCATGTTATTGGCTGGGTGTGGCCAACTCAATATCACTCACATCGAGGCACGCATCTCCTCGCCTGGCCTCTCATGACTGTGGGGATGCTGCAACAGTCGTAAGTGTGAAAAATGGTCATAAGTCACTTTTTTCAGTGCCATTGTAACTTTGAATGGTCCCTCCACACAAGCAAAGTACCAGCAAAGGAGGGAAAAAAACTCCAGAGAAGTTCCTGAGACAGTAAGTCTAGTCCTGCCAAGAATGTAATAAGGGTTAACGGAGAGGCAATTTCTGTAAGCAACACCAGAATGTTTCCTTCCTGCCTTCCTTACAGGATTAGGCCAGTAATTTCTTCTAACAACTGGTTCTCCAAACTGCTTAGAATGTTAACAACCAGTTCTAGCGAATAGATGTGAACTGGTAGAATCCCACCCCTGGATGAGTGGCTTTATAAATGTATTTTATTTCACTTGGCTGGTTTCAAGAAACACTGCAAAATGGATCTAGTTTTTATTTTGAAAAAAAAAGACCTCCAAAATGTTTGCTTACTTTGAAGCTTTCACCAAAAACCCTTAGTAGATTACCAATCATCATTGCCAATTGATATGGGGTATCCCCATCATATCTCCCAGGGACGAAGGGATGGAGTATCCAATGAATGTTCCTACATGTTGGCCGAGCATGTTGGGAAGCAGTTTTGGATCATGTACAGTCTGTGTACCTGCTTGGTCCCTCTAGCTGCCCTGCTGTTGCAATGTCAACCTTGCCTGCTAATCTGCCAATCCATCTGCAATTGGCAGGGAGAGAAGCACAATGATCCAACCTTGGCTTTTAACTGCTTGGCACAAAAATGACAATCCCAAAAATAGGAATTGAATTGTATATTCTTCTGCAAATGCCAAGGAGCTCTTTTATTCTTCCCTCTTGATCGGAGGTGGTATTCAGCAAGTTCTGGAGAACCGGTAACGAAAATTTTGAGTAGTTCTGAGAACCGGCAAATGCCGCCTCTGACAGGAGATTTTACGGTATCCTTCCCCTGCCACGCCCACCAAGCCACTCCCACAGAACCGGTAGTAAAAAAAATTGAATCCCTCCCAATCTCTTTCTCCTCCTCCTCATCTTCCTCCTCCTCCTCCCTCTTCTCCTCCTCCTCCTCATCTTTCTCATCATCATCTTCATCTTCATCATCATCATCCTCTCCCTCCTCTCCCATCTCCCTCCCTCCTCCTCATCTTCCTCCTCTTCCTCCTCCTCCACCTCCTCCTTTTCTTTTTCCTTCTCCTTCTCCTCCTCTCTTTCCTCTCCCTCCTCTTCCCTTCTCCCCTCCTCTTCCTCCTCCTCTTTCTCCTCCTCCTCCTCCTCATCCTCTCCTTCCACTCCCTCCTCTCCCCTCCTCATCTTCCTCATCCTTCTCCTCAGTGATGGGATTCAATTTTTTTTACTACCAGTTCTGTGAGTGTGGCTGGGTAGGCGTGGCAGGGTAAGAATATTGTAAAATCTCCAGTCAAAGGTAGTATTTGCCAGTTCTCCAGAGCTACTCAAAAATTCCACTACCGGTTCTCCAGAACTGGTCAGAACCTGCTGAATACCACCTCTGCTTCTCCTCCTCCTCTTCTTCCTCCTTCTCCTTCATCTTTCCTCCTTCTCCCCCTTCTCCCCTTCTCTTCCTCTTCCTCCTCCTCTCCTTCCACTCCCTCCTCTCCCCCTCCTCATTTTTCTCCTCTTCCCCATCCTTCTCCTCTTCTTCCTCCTTCTCCTTCTCCTCCTCTTCTTCCTCCCCTTCATCTCCCCCTCCTCCCCTCCTCCTCTTCCTCCTTCTCCTCATCTTCCTCCTCCTCCTTCTCTTTCTCCTCTTCCTCCTCCTTTCCTGCTTATTCTTTTTGGCTTCCAATGCCTCCTAAAAGTTCACCCTGAGATTTGGAAAGGTTCACTTGAACCCCATCTCTTTTTAGACTCTTGCAAGCTTACTGAGATAAACCCTCTCTAGACGCAGGACCTTTGAGAAATGCACAGAAATGCCTCTCTCTCTCTCTCTCTCCCTCCCCACCCCTCTCTCCCTCCCTCCCCACTCTCTCTTCATAAGCATTTTTATTTTTATTTCTTGCAGGGACGTGCCACGTGATTTAAAAGGTGAAGCGAGCAAGAGAGACAGAAAGCTTGACCAATTTATAAGCCAAAACTGTGGCAGCCACGAATTATCCTTTGCTAATGTCCTAAGTATATTATCCAAGTGTGAAATTATTTCCTGTAGGGATGAGGGGTGAGCCAAGTGATTTGTGGTGCCTCTGTGTTTGCGTGCCTGTGCGCCTGTGTATAAATAAATTTTAAGGCCTGTTGTTTTTACTGTTGTTTGCCACATCTGCTAAATGTTAGAAAGTCTTAAAGCCCTCACAGAGAGGTGAACGGCAGGGACTGTCAGGGCTGGGGAGAAGGAGAAGGAACTGCACAACGGCAATTACATTTGCCGAGCAATATGTCTTTTTGGGATATATGTGTGACCTTTTCCTGTTTGTCATTTCCTGGGCATCACACCAAGTGTTCCCCTCAGGACTTTGGGCTTTGTGGAGCAAAGCTCCCCTCGTCCCCAGCAGCGGAACAGCCAAGTTCCAGATTTCTGGAATGGCTTGCAGACTTCAGATAATTGCCATCAGCAGGAAAAGATTGGAAGATGGCTTGGCAGAGTTCATCATTTTCAAATGGATTAACCCCTTGCTGACTCCGCTGATTCTGGTCGCAGAAAAATGCAGATGTTGGCTTTGGACTTGTTTTGTCGTCATTTTTTAACTGTGTGAAAATGGCAGAAGAAGAAGTAGAAGAAGAAGAAGAAGAAGAAGAGGAGGAGGAGGAGGAGGAGGAGGAGGAGGAGGAGGAGGAGGAGGAGGAGGAGGAGGAGGAGGAGGAGGAGGAGGAGGAGGAGGAGGAGGAGGAGGAGCAGGAGGAGGAGGAAGAGGAAGAGGATGAGCAGGAAGAATAGAATAGAATAACAGTTAGAAGGGGACTTGGACATCTGTACAGCGTCTTGCTGAAATAGGAGACCCTGTATAATTCCAGATAAATGACTAGCCAATCTCTTCTTGAAAGTCTTAGTGATGGAACACTCACACTTTCAGGAAGCAAACTGTTCCACTGATTAATTGTTCTCACTGTCAGGAAGTTTTGTCCTTAGTTCTAGGTTGGGTCTATCTTTAATTATCTTCCACCTGTTGCTTCTTGTCCTACACTCAGGTGCTTTGGAAAACAGATCCATCCCCTCTCCTTCATGAAAACCCCTTAAGTATGGGAAGATTGCTATCATGTCACCCCTTGTCCTTCTCTTCCTTAGATTAGACATACTTAGCTCCCTCAATCATTCATCATATGCTTTAGACCAAGGGTCTTCCAACTTGGCAAGTTTAAGACTTGTGGACTTCAACTCCCAGAATTCCTGATCTAACATGACTGGAGGAGGAATTCTGGGAGTTGAAGTCCACAAGTCTTAAAGCTGTCAAGTTTGAAGACCCCTGCTTTTGATTTCGTCATCATCTTTGTTGCTCTTCTCAACTCTCTTTCTTGAGCCTCAACCTCTTTTTTTGTATCTTGGTGATCAGAACTAGATGCAGTATTCCATGTGTGATCTCACTTGGAATTAGAGATAGCATCAAGGTTATGTGAAGTGATAATACGTCATTATCACTTCACATAACCTATCTCTGTTGATGCAACCTAAGATTGCATTGGCTTTTGTGGCAGCTGCAACACACACTGCTGGCTCGTAAGTCTACTAGGACTTCTAGATCCTGCTGTCATGCCTCCCCTGGTCCTTCTCTTCCCTAGACTAGCCAGGCCCAGTTCCTGCAACCGTTCTTCATATGTTTTAGCCTCCAGTCCCCTCATCATCCTGGTTGCTCTTCTCTGCACTCTTTCTAGAGTCTCAACATCTTTTTTATAGTGTGGTGACCCAAACTGGATGCAGTACTCTAGGTGTGGTCTTCCACTTTGAAGAAATTCCACTCATCCCACTCTGGATTCTACTAAAGCAACTGTATACTACATTTGGGGTTCCAGAGTGAAATGTTGTAGACCAGATACTTTCTTCCTTTCCATTCCTCTCTTCTCTATTTTTTTTAAACTATTACCATCTGGCAGATGATACAGAATAATAAAAACGGGGACAAATAGGCTGAAAACAGCTTCTATCCCAGGGCAGTCGCTCTTTTGAATTCTACTGTATAGTGCGGTGTCGGAGGTTTTCGGTTCAATGTGTGGAGGGTGAAGGATGTGTGTTTGTGTTTATTTTTATGATCATGATGTGCACTGAAGATGGTGTTTGATTTCGTTGTATGAGGTACAGTGACAATAAAGCAAAATAAATAAATAAATTAAATTAAATAAATTCAAGGGTATTCTGAGAATGAGCTATTTACTTTGCGATATGTTTGTCTGCTCAGTTCAGCTGAATGCATACTACTAATTCCTTTAAAGAAGTTTTTTTAATATATATATATATTTCTTCCGTGTTGCTGGGGAAATCCAAAATCAGTCCCTGGCTTGCAATATCTTTATTATGCATCCATAAATCATGCATGAAAGAGTCTGGTAGCAGAGGATATAAACAACCAGGAAACAAAGCCCTTAAGTCATGTAAAAATGCATATCGTCTCCTTCCCATTCGTTTCTTTAAATACTATCCAAGAAGTATCTCACAACTTTCCTGTTTCCCCACTCCTTTAATTCTCATTTAAACACACTCAGTACAAAGATAATTCTTCATCTTCACAGAGACTAAAACCTTCTTCATTGTTACAAACTCACACTTTGCTGATAGGGGAGAGATCTTGGGACCTTGGAGTCTTAGTGGACAACCAGCTATATATGAGCCAGCAGTGTGCAGCAACAGCCAAAAAAGCCAATGCAATCCAAAGTTGCATTAACAGAGGGATACAGTCGAGATCAAGTGAGGTACTAATACCACTCTATAAAGCCTTAGTAAGACCACCCCTAATGTACTGTATCCAGTTTTGGTCACCACACTATAAAAAGATGTTGAGACTCTAGAAAGAGTGCAGAGAAGAACAACCAGGGTGATTAGGGGACTAGAGGCTAAAACATACGATGAACAGTTGCAGGAACTGGGCATGGCTAATGTAGTGAAGAGAAGACCAGGGGAGACATGATAGCAGTCTTCCAATAATTGAGGGACTGCCACAGAGAGGAGGGGATCAAGCTGTTTTCCAAGGCACCCAAAGGCCAGACAAGGAATAATGGATGAAAACTGAACAAGGAGAGATTTAACCTGGAAATAAGGAGAAATTTTCTGACAGTGAGAACAATCAACCAATGGAATAGAAGTTGCCCTTGGAAGTTATGGGAGCACCATCACTTGAGATTTTCAAGAAGAGATTGGACTCCCATCTGTCAGAAATTGTATAGGGTCTTCCGCTTGGATGGGGGGGTTGGACTAGATGACCTATAAGGTCCCTTCCAAACTCTGATTATCTGTCTGTTATCTGTCTGTTAGATTTCACAAAAGGATTTCCCTTGGCTTGACTCCCCTTGGACGATTTACTTATTGGCTTTAAGAATGTGTTGGAAGTTAAAATCCAACCCTCTCCTAGGAAAATGAAATATTTTAGGATGCACCAAAAAGACAGAATGTTTCCCCTAAAAAGAAAACTAGGAACTCGGAGGCAGAAACTCTGCCCACCACCACAACTTTTGCTAATGGCCTGGGCCAGTCTATTTTACATAACAAAGATCTACTCCAGGTAGAGCTATAATAGGAATTGCCCAAAGCCCTTTCATTACGTCATCATCCAGCAAGGCTCAACCAAGCCTGGCAGTCAGGACAGCCTACAGAGTTGCCCTTGCATGGTCCCATGGGAATTTGACAACCAATCAGAATACAAGCTCAAATTCAAATCCCAACAGAGGGCATGAAACCAAAGGACTCTCAGCATCTTGGCCCTTCTTCTTTTCCTTCACCTAACATCTTGAAGCATGTGATCGTCCCTTTCACTTTGGAGCTCCATGCCATGTGGTCCTGTCCACCATTAAACCATCTTTCCAAACAGCCTCCATGTTTCTTCCCCACTTGGAACTGGACCCAGAAGGATATTTCTTCCAACAAGTGTTTTGGAAAATAGATTGACCCTGCCCACTTCTTTAACAGAATAAGAGTTGGAAGGGATCTTGGGGGGGGAGTCTTCCTCCTGTGAAATCCTCATCGGCCGAGGAGCCCAGCTGAGGCCTTGCTCGTCACCTGCTGAGGCGCCTGGATTCCCGGTGATGGAAGGAAGAGCTGGAGCTATTAAACAGGCAGCCAAGCTAAGTGCCTGAAGGACCCCATCCCATCACTGGAAGTCCAGGCGCCAATATGCTGACTCTGTAAACTGCTTAGAAAGGGCTGCAAAGCACTGTGAAGCGGTATATAAATCTAAGTGCCATTGCTAAGTGCTGTTCACCTTGCTTCTCTTTCCTTCCATCTCTCCCAGAAATGCAGCTTTCTTTAGAGTGCTGAATCTTTACATAATTTCCCCAAAGTAGGCTAATTTTAACCCGGTCATTTGCGCCTGGAGTGAGAACTCTGGGTTTGCTATATGATCCCATTTGTTTATTTAGGTCAATCTTAAACAGGGCTAAATATTGTGTTGGGTGGGGAGATGAAGAATGTGATTATTCCTCCATGCAGCCACATGTCCCACAATTAATTTCCAACTGTGAACTGGTCAACTATAATTAAAGAAGGCTACCCTATGCAATTCTATTATAAGGTGAAAAATCAATTTAATCTTCCTGTAATGGATTTCCAATGCAATGGAACAAATTTGTATTGGACCATACTATTTAAAAGGCAGATAGTTTCCAAAGCCTTGTATTCAAAAGGTTGAAATAAAAATAGAAATAGAGAAGCTAGAGACAGAGATAGACAGAGAGGATATAGATAGAAGACAGATAGGTAGGTAGGTAGGTAGGTAGGTACGTAGGTAGGTAGGTGTAGGTAGGTATAGATAGATAGATAGATAGATAGATAGATAGATAGATAGATAGATAGATAGATAGATAGATAGATAGATAGATAGATAGATAGACAGATGATAGATAGATAGATAGATAGATAGATAGATAGATAGATAGATAGATAGATAGATAGATAGATAGATACTGGGCTTGTATCTTCGGCCTTGTGCTTCTCAGAGTAATGTGAGCTTGCAGCTGCTTCTTCCTTTTAACTACTAGTGGGGTGTGACTTGATTGGGTGGGGGTTTGGCTGTGTTCTGATTGGGTGGGGGTGTGTTCTCATTGGTTGGGGGTTTGGCTGTGTTCTGATTGGTTGGGGGGTTGGCTGTGTTCTGATTGGCTGGGGATGTGTTCTGTTCCGGTGGGTACAACCAAACCCCCACCGGAACAGAACACACCCCCAGCCAATCAGAACACAGCCAACCCCCAACCAATGAGAACACAGCCAAACCCCCAACCAATGAGAACACACCCCCACCCAATCAGAACACAGCCAAGCCCCCACCCAATCAAGTCACACCCCCACTAGTATCAATGTCCCTTCCAACTCTGGTTTTGCTCTGGTCTATGAATTGCGCCTGGAAAAAAAATGGGAAGTTGGTGCAGCTCATGCATCAGAAGTGTTACATGAGCAAACTTGCAACAGAAGTATATTTTTTTAAAATTGAGCAACTTTAAGTGGTTTGGACTTCAATTCCCAGAATCCCCAAGAAATTTACATTTCCCTGAGTTTAGTCATGTGTAAAATATGTGCTCTTACAAAACTCCACGTGACATCAAAAACTGAATTTCTGAGAAGTCCACTCACAGATTTAAAGAAGGAGACTAACATTTGCAAATTAAACATGCACATAACTAATAATATGCAATCATGGGGTGAGTGCTTAGGGAATAAATTTAAACTGTGGATATTTCGATGCTTTGTTGAAAATAATGGCTGGGGTGAATGGCTGCACAAATTCTAATTGGAAACTGAGTGAATACCGGGAGGAATGAGAATTAAGTGAACAACAATAACCAACATCAGCTCCTAAAAGCCAAGCATAATATATATCTTTAATCCTTCTAATTAAAAACAATGCATCCATCTGGCAAGCACACAGCCTATGGGGAAGGCAGAAAAATATTCTAACCAGTGAAGGACTTGGTATATCAGTGCAAAACAATAAGAAGTAAATTATTTTGTTTCTAAAAGGAAGTTAGGGAGGGGAGAAATCTGGTAAGGAAATTGGGTCACAGAAAATTGCGACCTTGCCTTACTGTGGCAACATTCATAGTTAAGGAAACGTTTGAGACAGTAGAATAAAAAGGGGAATAGGATAGGATAGGATAGGATAGGATAGGATAGGAGGGAAGGGAAGGGAAGGGAAGGGAAGGGAAGGGAAGGGAAGGGAAGGAAAGGGAAGGGAAGGGAAGGGAAGGGAAGAGAAGAGAAGAGAAGAGAAGAGAAGAGAAGAGAAGAGAAGAGAAGAGAAGAGAAGAGAAGAGAAGAGAAGAGAAGAGAAGAGAAGAGAAGAGAAGAGAAGAGAAGAGAAGAGAAGAGAAGAGAAGAGAAGAGAAGAGTTGGAAGGGACCTTGGAGGTCTTCTAGTTCAACCCCCTGCTCAGGGAGAAAACCCTATATAATTTCAGACAAATGGTTGTCCAATCTCTTCTTACAATCTTCCAGTATTGGAGCATTCACAGCTTCTGGAGGCAAGTCATTCCACTGATAAATTGTTCTCACTGTCAGGAAATTTCTCCTTAGTTCTAGGTTGCTTCTGTCCTTGATCAGTTTCCACCCATTGCTTCTTGTCCTGCCTTCTGGTGCTTTGGAGAATAGGTTGATCCCCTCTTCTTTGTGGCAGCCCCTGAGATATTGGAAGACTGCTATCATGTCACCCCTGGTCCTTCTTTCCATTAAAATAGGCAACCCAATTCCTGCAACTGTTCCTCATATATTTTAGCCTCCAGTCCTCTAATCATCATCTTTGGAGATGATCAGCATTAATAAAATAATCATCAGATTTGGTCTCCCCAGTGTGTCAGTACAAGCCCAATTCTACAATACAAAGTCCCACCAACATCTGGCCTTACTTGCCCATTTTCTGGGCTGTACAATATATTAAGGTGTAAAGTTAACTACCTAAGGATGACTATCTAAAACGATATGGTGAACATTGCAGGAACTGGGTATGTCTAGTGTAATGAAGATCACAGGTGATATGATAGCAGTCTTCCATTTCTTGAGGGTCTACCACACAGAATGTCAGCATTCCAGCAAACCTCCATTCCAACCAGTAACTCTGAGATGCACATTTCTCAAAGGTTCCTTTTTATTTGGATACTAACTGGCACAACTGTGGAATCCCGAATCTGAAAGTTCTGGGCTTCCTTACAATAAGTTAAAAACTACAAAATCTATCCCCTGCACCCATTATCCATCACATGGCCCAATCACCATCCGTCCCAATTTAAGACTTCCTCTCACTTATGGGCAACACAACCTGACCTTGAATCAGAAAAATAATTTTATTATGTCTAACTAGATATATTCCAATGAATTTCCCCCATCCCGCATTCCCAGGCTCAATTGTGGCAGCGTAGGAGCATCAGATCTCAATATGGCTTCCAAAGCTGACACAGAAGTCAACCTATTCTCCAAAGCACTTGAAAGCAGGATAAGAAGTCATGGATGGAAACCTGTCAAGGAAAGGTCCGACCTAGAACCCTAGGGTGAGATCCTATAAAGAGCACAGAGAAAAGCAATCAAGGAGCCCAGAGGCTGAACCAGACGATGAACAATGTAGGGAACGGTATGTCTAGTGTGATAAAAAGAATAGGAGCAGAGGTGGTATTCAGCAGGTTCTGACCATTTCTGGAGAATCGGGTAGCGGAAATTTTGAGTAGTTCAGAGAACCGGTAGCGGAAATTTTGAGTTGTTTGGAATACCACCTCTGACTGGCCTCACCCCAATCTCTTCTCTGCCTCTCAAGTCCCAGCTGATCATCTGGGTCTTCTTTTGTTGCCCTAAACAGGGGAATGGAGCTGGAAAACAGGTTATTGGGGTGATGAGGGAGGATTTTGCAATAATCTGCCCCCTGGAGTGGGGAGGGAATGGAGGTTTTTTTGGTATTCTTCCTCTGCCACGCCCACCAAACCAAACCAAACCACACCCACCAAGCCAAGCCATACCCACCAAGCCATGCCCACAGAACCGGTAGTAAAAATATTTAAATCCCACCATTGGACTGGGGTGATATGATAGCAATCTCCCAGTCTGAAGCACCTTTATTTTCTTCCCCTCCTTCCTTCTGCTATCTCCCTTTTGAGCTATTTGACAACCGGATTGTTGCATCCTGCCTTCAGCAGGTATTCATGTGCATAAATTTCCCTTCTCTTAATTTAATCACGGCTGCAACACAGTTCCCCCATCGATCACTGCTGAATAATTCCACCCCGTTAGCACCCTTCAAAATTACTTGTTGACTCTCCTTGTCTCTTTTCCTCCTTAATTGCTTCTTTGAACATCTAGGTACATATTTTAGCTTTTCTTTAAAAAAAATAAAATCTAACCTTCTTTAGAAATCGCTCTCTTTGTCTTTTCGATTTTGTGAGATGATCCTGCCCTGAATTTTATTTTATTTTGCCCCCCAATTTGCCAAGGTCTTTCTCGAACGGCGTGCCTTTAAAAAATAAAATAAAACATTAAATGCACTGCCTACTTCTTCTTCTTCTTCTTTTTTTCTTTTCTTCCCCCATGGGTCTTGTACGACATGCTCAAAATAGAATCACGGTGGTATCTGTGAGTTAGTTAAGTCATGAATGTTTCTCAACAGCAGCCTTATTAAAGTCACTGTTGCTGAAAAGAGCCAACAGCCTGAATTATCTCTACGACTGACACCCTGCCTCATAATATTTGTTGCCCAAAGGCTTTGGGTTCTACATTTCATTCGGAAGTCGCTCCTAAGGGCTGTTTTTCTGACCTTACAACACTCAAGGCAGCCTTACAGCAATTAAAAACTCAGATGAAAAACGCAGATGAAAATATTTTCCCAGTCTAGAGAAAAGAAGGACTAGGAGAGACATGATAGCGGCATTCCAGTATTGGGGAGGTTGCCACAAAGAAGAGGGGATCAATTTAGTTTCCAAAGCACTAGAAGACTGTAGAGAATCTCGGTCCTCCAGGTCATGGATGTCCCAGAGGTGCTTTTTCAGGAGGCAACTGGACTTTCTTGTTTCTTTTCTTGAAGATGTTTCGCTTCTCACCCAAGAAGCTTCTTCAGTTCTGACAGATTACTGGGAAATGGAAGGATTTATATGATCATATTAAGAGCAACTGCATTCTGTTTGCTGATGATGTAAAGCTATTCAACACCACTGAGAATACTGCTACCCTTCAAAATGACCTCGACTATGTGTCAGAGTGGTCAAACAAATGGCAACTTCAAATCTCAACAAACAAATGCTCTGTCTTATATATCGGCAAAAAAAATCAGAAAATAAAATACAAGCTGAATAGTCAAGACCTTGTTGATGACCCCAACTATATCAAGGACCTTGGAGTACTCATCTCTAATGATCTAAGTGCAAGAGCCCACTGCAACTATATAGCCAAAAAAGCATTAAGAGTTGTTAACCTAATCCTACATAGCTTTTTCTCTGGTAATATCACACTACTAACTAGAGCATACAAAACATTTGTTAGACCAATACTCGAATACAGCTCATCAGTCTGGAACCCACATTACATATCTGATATTAACACAGTTGAGAAAGTCCAGAAATATTTCACAAGAAGAGTTTTCCACTCCTCTACTCGTTGCAGAATACCTTATGCCATCAGACTTGAAATTCTAGACCTAGAAAACCTTGAATTATGCCATCTTCGGTCTGATCTAAGTATGTTATATAAAATCATACATTGCAATGTCCTACCGGTGAACGAATACTTCAGCTTCAGCCACAACAATACAAGAGCACACAATAGATACAAACTCAAGGTAAACCGCACCAAACCTGATTGCAGGAAATACGACTTCAGCAACAGAGTGGTCAATGTCTGGAATACTCTACCTGACTCTGTGGTTTCTTCCCCAAACCCCAAAAACTTTAACCTTAGACTGTCTACTATTGACCTCACCCCTTTCCTAAGAGGTCTGTAGGGGACGTGCCTAAGCGCACCAATGTGCCTACCGTCCCTGTCCTATTGTTTCTTTTTATTTTTCTTATATGTATCCATTTCATGTATTTATAACTATGTTTATACTTATACCTGTTATCTTATAATCACTTAACAAAATAAAATAAATAAATAAAAATATTCCTTGGAGACAGCTGATAATCTGCTTCTTTGCAAACAGCTGGTAATCAGCCCATGGGGTACTTAGATCTGGCCCATGGGGCCATTCTGGTGTTGTGGTTTGCCGGCAGCAGGTGCAAACGGCTGAGGTCTCGGAGAGCGAGGATTCAGATGAGGGGCCTGCGTGTGATGCAGGGACGGGGCCAGGACCATCAGGGAGTGAAGTGCTGCCTTCAGAGATTGTGGAGGCTGGCAGCAGTGATGAAGGCCCCCAAGGAGTCTGTGCCTAGTGCACGTGCATGCAGGGCTGCTTGAAGGAAAGAGCAGCTGCAGCAGCATGGGTGACTTGGGACTAAGGCTGCAAGGTAATTTTTTTTATCTCCCTTAAGAGATAAAAGCCAGCTGAGAAACCAGAGTTCTTTGCAGGAAGCAAAGAAGTTTTTGCACTCAAGCCTTGTGGACATTCGGAATATCTTGATTGGTGTTTGGCGACTCTTTGTGTTTGGAATATTTCTTAGTAACTTTACTAGTGTTCCTGGCAGCCTTGCACAACCTTGGCAAGGTTCGTTCTTATCAGAGACAATTAGTTTGAAACAGCCTTTTAACCGTGAAGGAACGGAATTCATACAGAATCATTAAAAGATTTGGCTGTTACCTCCGTTTTGTGTTTGTTTCCTTGGAACAAGGAATCTGAAATATCTGATATATTCTTCTCCCATTTCACAACTGGTCTAACAAGTAGCTCCACCCCTTTTCCCTGTCCATTGTGCATGGGTGGCATTGCGATCATGGCCCCACATCCACAATCCTGCTGTTTTTGATCCTCTACCCCTTCTGCAGAATGGAGAAAGTAATCAAAATGATGGAGAGAACACAAAGCATTTTGCAGGAGAAGAAATTTAGCAACGCTGCAATTTTTTCCTGCTTTTTTTTAAAAAAAATATATAAATCTTTTTCTTAGGCCCATGGTAGCTAATGGAAACTGTTTATCAAATTTGAACAGATCGTAGACCGTAATCCTTCCATGATTAGAGGAAAGCCAGTTGAATTAAGTTCACATCTGCAGACCCTACTTTTATTCAATGGGAGACCTGACTTCTTAGGGATGAAGGGAACACCAGCTGCTACTGAACTGAAGCAAATTATTTTTGCCCATTGGGTGAAGAGAAAGTTGCTATTGATTTTTGGTTTAAGAGTCATAGGTGAGCGCTTTTTATCATTCTTGTCATGTTTAGAGAGCTACTCGTTTAGACTTCCGCCTACCCTGGGCCCAAAAAAAATCTGCTATCTATCATCCTCAATTTTAAAAAGTTCATTTAGTGACTAAATTTGGAGTGGTGCGGTGGCCTAGAGGTGGAGCTCTTGCCCCACAATCAGGAGGCTACGAGTTCGATCTAAGTTGAGGCAAATATTTCTCTCTCTGGGCACATGTCATGCCTCTGTTGGAATCTGATTCTGAGGGAGAGGTGGAACAGTTGACAGGAAGTGGGAGTGTGGCTCCTGTGATTGTGGAGGAAACTGGGGAAGGGCACAGTCTGGCTGAGCATTCAAAGGAAGACCCAGGCCCACCCCCTCTTCATCCTAGGGCAATCAGGGAGGAACAGATAAGGGAGCAATGTAAGTTGCATGGGTTACGGAGGAGGAAAGGGCCCTGATCCCCTTCATTGGCTGCAGCTGGGAAGATTGTTTAAAAGGGCAAACTGCACACAGCAACGTTGCTGGAAGCAATTTCTTTCTTTTAAAAACTGTTCTTGGGAGAGTTTTTTCTCCAGCTGATGATAACTGGACACTGGGGGCCAGGTTGGAGGTATTAAAGGGACTTTACCTATTTTTGTGACTTTGGTGTTTTTGTGCCACGCCCCTGGGTCATCACAGCACACTAAGAATATATATCTGCTGAATATAACTCCGTACTGGCAACAAGAAGGGCATTCGGCCAGTAAACACTCTGCTAGCTCCATTCAGTTGCCCAGACTCCACCTTGCAAAGGATTATGGGGTCATTAAATGAAGATGACATTTAGTCACTAAATTTACAATCAAACTGAAAAAGGCACTTAGGACCGTTTTTCACACTTATGACCATTTCAGCATTTCCATGGTCACATGATTTACATTTGGATGCTTGACAACTGACTCACATTTATGACAGTTTGAGTATCCCGGGGTCACATGACCCCACTTTGCAACCTTCTGACAAGCAAAGTCAATGGGGAAGCCAGATTCACTTAATAACCAGATTACTAACTTAACATCTGCAGCGATTCACTTAACCACTGTGTCAGAAAGGTCGTAAAACAGGGCAAAACTCACTTAACCACTGTCTCACTCAGCAACATAAATTTTGGGGCTCAATTGTAGACGTCAGTCGAGGACTATCTATTCCGGGTATCAGCAACCTGTGGCTCTGGAGTCGCATGCGGCTCTTTGGGCCCTTTGCTGTGGCTCCCTATTGGGTGATCCCACCACTGGCTGGCCCCACCCCTCAACCTCCCCTCCCAGTCACTTTTCGCTTGGCCTGAAAAGGTAAAACACAAAAAATGGAAATGAGAGGGAGGGGGGAGGAAGAGAGAGAGAGAAAGACCCATTTCCCACAGAAAACACCGGGAGCCACAAAACCTGGGTAGGTGTGGTGGGAGGTCATGTGACTAGGTGGGTGTGACATTGAGTTGGCCACACCCACCCAGGTTTTGAGGCTCCTGGTGTTTTCTTCTCTGTGAGAAACGGCTCCAAATGGCTCTTGTATAACAACTATGCTAATGGAGGGCAGGTATTACAAATAAAAGCGATGACACTTCTAAAAAAGTTATTGTGAAGTACCTAATACTCCTTCCTCCTGTTCCTATTTTTCTCAGAACAACAACCCTGTGAGGTGGTTGAGGTGAGAGAGAGAGTGACTAGCCCAAAGTCATCCATCTGGCTTTCATAGCTAAGATGGGACTAGAACTCACAGTCTCCTGGTGATTGGCCCTAAGTCACCCAGCCGGCTTTTATGCCTAAAGTGGGACTAGAACTCACAGTCTCCTGGTGATTGGCCCTAAGTCACCCAGCTGCCTTTTATGCCTAAAGTGGGACTAGAACTCACAGTCTCCTGGTGATTGGCCCTAAATCGGCCAGCTGGCTTTTATACCTAAAGTGGGACTAGAACTCACAGTCTCCTGGTGAATGGCTCTAAGTAGCCCAGCCTGAAGTGGGACTAGAACTCACAGTCTCCTGGTGATTGGCCCTAAGTCACCCAGCTGCCTTTTATGCCTAAAGTGGGACTAGAACTCACAGTCTCCTGGTGATTGGCCCTAAATCACCCAGCCGGCTTTTATGCCTAAAGTGGGACTAGAACTCACAGTCTCCTGGTGATTGGCCCTAAATCGGCCAGCTGGCTTTTATACCTAAAGTGGGACTAGAACTCATAGTCTCCTGGTGAATGGCTCTAAGTAGCCCAGCCTGAAGTAGGACTAGAACTCACAGTCTCCTGGTGATTGGCCCTAAATCACCCAGCCGGCTTTTATGCCTAAAGTGGGACTAGAACTCACAGTCTCCTGGTGATTGGCCCTAAATCACCCAGCCGGCTTTTATGCCTAAAGTGGGACTAGAACTCACAGTCTCCTGGTGATTGGCCCTAAATCGGCCAGCTGGCTTTTATACCTAAAGTGGGACTAGAACTCACAGTCTCCTGGTGAATGGCTCTAAGTAGCCCAGCCTGAAGTAGGACTAGAACTCACAGTCTCCTGGTGATTGGCCCTAAGTCACCCAGCTGCCTTTTATGCCTAAAGTGGGACTAGAACTCACAGTCTCCTGGTGAATGGCTCTAAGTAGCCCAGTCTGAAGTGGGACTAGAACTCACAGTCTCCTGGTGATTGGCCCTAAGTCACCCAGCTGCCTTTTATGCCTAAAGTGGGACTAGAACTCACAGTCTCCTGGTGAATGGCTCTAAGTAGACCAGCCTGAAGTGGGACTGGAACTCACAGTCTCCTGGTGATTGGCCCTAAGTCACCCAGCTGCCTTTTATGCCTAAAGTGGGACTAGAATTCACAGTCTCCTGGTGATTGGCCCAAAATCTCCCAGTTGGTTTTCATGGCTAAAGCAGGACTAGAATTCACAATCTTCAGGTGTTTGGCTCAAAGTCATCCAGCTGGTTTGTATGCGTAAAATGGAACTAGAAGTCACTGTTTCCTGGTGATTGGCCAAAGTCATCCAGCTGGTTGTCATAGCTAAACCAGTACTAGATCTCATAATTTTTAGGTGTTTGGCTCAAAGTCATCCAGCTGGCTTTCATGCCTTAAGTGGAACTAGAACTCACCGTCTCCTGGTTTCTAGGCCCTTGCCTTCACCACTAGACCAAACTGGCTCTGTATCATTTGCAAATCTTTGATTGTTTTTAATTTTTTTTAGCGATTCCTAGATCTTATGAATGGATAGCCAAACTAAATAAATAACATGTGTAAGTAAGTAAAAATTATAGTCTGGCAAGGAAGAGGCATTAATATGAAAAGCGAGTTCTGGATTTTACAAAGAGGGCAAGGATAATAATTTGAGGCCAAATTAATGTTATTTCCATCACACACATACACACACATACACACACACACCCCTTCGTACTCTGATTAAGCCTGTTGCAGCGAACATTGGTTGTGCTTTAAAGAGGGGAGGAGAAGCATTAAATGTGTTGGAAGATATTTCCACCTCTGAACTCTCACACCGCCATCTTAAAAGGAAAGTATCCAGTTACACCCCACAAAGCATTCTGGACTCCGTTAAGGCCAGTCTTGTTCCCCTCTCATTTTCTAAAGTTTCTTGTTGACTTTAAATCTTTGGGGAGTTTCCCTTTCCACTTTAAACATTTGTTTCCTGGAATTTTATTAAATCCCAAACTTGTGCCAACTTTAAAAGGAGGTCGTCGGCTGGAAGACGGGGAAGTTCCTATATCCCAACTTTAATTTATATTTGTTGGCAGAGAAGTTGTTTTTTCAGGGCGGGGTGGATTGGGGGAGGATACTCACCACCTGTAGCTTATTAAGATGATTGGTCCACACCAGGGTGTCTTGCAGGAAATTTTGCATCTGTAGCTGGGCCTTCCTTCTGGTTAAAGTTAAGAGGGCAGGAACCCCATTGATTTTGATGGATGACGGAGTATGTCTAGAGAAAGTAGGAAACAGGAAAGCTAAAAAAAAGAAAGAAAAGTCTGAATTAAAATATCCAAAATCTCCATTCTGGATCTCTTTTGTCCATTTAAAAGCATCTTTTAGCACTACAATTCACATCTCACAGCCAACGCAATCCTAAGTTGCATGAACAGAGGGATACAATCAAGATCAAGGGAGGTACTAATATCACTCTATAAAGCCTTAATAAGGCCGCTAAGGTGGGACGTGGTGGCTCAGTGGCTAAGACGCTGAACTTGTTGATCAGAAAGGTTGGCAGTTCGGTGGTTCGAATCCCTAGCACTGTGTAACAGAGTGAGCTCCCGTTCCTTGTCCCAGCTTCTGCCAACTTGCAGTTCGAAAGCATGTAAAAAATGCAAGTAGAAAAATAGGGACCCCTTTGGTGGGAAGATAACAGTGTTCTGTGTGCCTCTGGCGTTTAATCATGCCGATCACATGACCACGGAGATGTCTTCAAATAGCGCTGGCTCTTTGGCTTTGTAACGGAGATGAGCACCGCCCCCTAGAGCCGGAAATGACTAGCACATATGTGCGAGGGGAACTTTTACCTTTACCTTAAGGCCACACCTGGAATACTGCATCCAGCTTTGATCACCAAACTATAAAAAAGATGTTGAGAGTCTAGAAAAAGTGCAAAGAGCAACCAGGATGATTAGGGGATTGGAGATTAAAACATATAAGAATGGTTGCAGGAACTGGTTGTCTTCAGTTAGAAAAATAATAAACAGAGAATAGAAATCAGATAAATGATAGATAGATAGATAGATAGATAGATAGATAGATAGATAGATAGATAGATAGATAGATAGATAGATAGATAGATAGATAGATAGATAGATAGATAGATAGATAGATAGATAGATAGATAGATAGATAGATAGATAGATAGATAGATAGGTAGGTAGGTAGGTAGGTAGGTAGGTAGGTAGTATAGATAGATAGATAGATAGATAGACAGATAGATAGATAGACAGACAGACAGACAGACAGACAGACAGACAGACAGACAGACAGACAGACAGATAGATAGATAGATAGATAGAAGGTAGGTAGATAGATAGATAGATAGATAGATAGATAGATAGATAGATAGAAGGTAGATAGATAGATAGATAGATAGATAGATAGATAGATAGATAGATAGATAGATAGGTAGGTAGGTAGGTAGGTAGGTAGGTAGGTAGGTAGGATAGATAGATAGATAGATAGATAGATAGATAGATAGATAGATAGATAGATAGATAGATAGATAGATAGACAGACAGACAGACAGACAGACAGACAGACAGACAGACAGACAGATAGATAGATAGATAGATAGATAGATAGAAGGTAGATAGATAGATAGATAGATAGATAGATAGATAGATAGATAGATAGATAGGTAGGTAGGTAGGTAGGTAGGTAGATAGATAGATAGATAGATATAGATAGATAGATAGATAGATAGATAGATAGATAGATAGATAGATAGATAGATAGATAGATAGATAGATAGATAGATAGATAGATAGATAGATAGATAGATAGATAGATAGATAGATAGATAGATAGATAGATAGATAGATAGATAGATAGATAGATAGATAGATAGATAGATAGATAGATAGATAGATAGATAGATAGATAGATAGATAGATAGATAGATAGATAGATAGATAGATAGATAGATAGATAGATAGATAGATAGATAGATAGATAGATAGATAGATAGATAGATAGATAGATAGATAGATAGATAGATAGATAGATAGATAGATAGATAGATAGATAGATAGATAGATAGATAGATAGATAGATAGATAGATAGATAGATAGATAGATAGATAGATAGATAGATAGATAGATAGATAGATAGATAGATAGATAGATAGATAGATAGATAGATAGATAGATAGATAGATAGATAGATAGATAGATAGATAGATAGATAGATAGATAGATAGATAGATAGATAGATAGATAGATAGATAGATAGATAGATAGATAGATAGATAGATAGATAGATAGATAGATAGATAGATAGATAGATAGATAGATAGATAGATAGATAGATAGATAGATAGATAGATAGTAGATAGATAGATAGATAGATAGATAGATAGATAGATAGATAGATAGATAGATAGATAGATAGATAGATAGATAGATAGATAGATAGATAGATAGATAGAAGGTAGATAGATAGATAGATAGATAGATAGATAGATAGATAGATAGATAGATAGATAGATAGATAGATAGATAGATAGATAGATAGATAGATAGATAGATAGATAGATAGATAGATAGATAGATAGATAGATAGATAGATAGATAGATAGAAGATAGATAGATAGATAGATAGATAGATAGAAGGTAGATAGATAGATTAGATAGATAGATAGATAGATAGATAGATAGACAGACAGACAGATAGATAGATTTCAGATAGATACTCTGTGTGTGTATGTGTGTGGATAGATAGAGAGAGAGAGATGATAGATGATAGACAGATGATAGATAAATAGATACTCTGTGTGTGTGTGTGTATTTGTGTGTATAGAGAGAGAGATTGATGATAGAGATAGATGATAGATAGATACCGTATGTGTGTGTGTGTGTGTATGTGTGTGTGTCTATAGATAGAGAGAGAGGGGGGGGTAGGTACGTAGGTAGGTAAATATAATGATAGGTAGATAAATAGATAGATAATGATAGATAGATAATGGTAGATGATAGAGATAAATTGATAGGTAGGTAGGTAGCTGATAGATGGCTGATATAGATAGATGAAGAGTGGGAGGGAGAAGGAGGAGAGAGAGAGAGAGATTGCTGGATTTAGGCTTTTAAGTGCACCATCAAATGTTGATGGGACATCTTTCTTTCAGAGCCAAAGATGCAGACCCGGTATTTATATTTCAGTCAATCTCTGGCTCTAAGAATACCTTTCTCTCTTTTTTTTAGTAATACAATTTACAAAACCGGTTAAAACAGTATATCACCAAGCATAACATAGATCTAATCCAATCACAAACACTTTTCTCTATCAGGGCTTAGGAAAATAATTACATACCCAATCAATTGGAGACACAAAGAACTGAAGTGGTTTCTATATCAGTTCCTTATTATGTTTTCCCCCCTAAACTCATTATCTATTTAATCATTCTCCAGTTTTACAGATAGTCATCCTTGGATAACCTGAGACAACCTTATCTTCTTTCACAAATAATAAAATATTCTTGTGTCAAACATTTTTATCAATGTATACATTCATGTGGTAGATTGATATAGGTAAAGTCATATTCCCAAATTTTGAGGTCTTTGTCTGACAATCTCAATCATTCTTTTTTACAACTTTCTGTCAAGTTTTGGAGGTCTGCTATCTAAAAAAAACAGATTGAATTTATGGCTTTATGGCATCTTACGTTTTTAAAAAAGATGTTGGATAACCATTTGTCTGAAGTGGTGTATGGTTTCCTGCCTAGACAAGGGGTTGGACTAGAAGACCTCCAAGGTTCCTTCCAACTCTGTTATTCTATTCTATTCTTATATCATGTGGTCCTCCTTAACTCTAGGATGGTTGAGATAGGACCACCAGCCACCAGAAAAAGGAATATATTTTCTGAAATGTTGTCTCTTCCCAGGAACATTTCCTACAGTAGATTTTGCCTACATGACAAATACTATATTATCTCTGGAAGATTATATGTTTTTAATCCACTAATATGTTCTTCCAAATGCAGTACTATGTCTTCTGTCAAGGGTAAATCTTTCTCTAGCCCTACTATCCTATTTTACTTTCTAAGGTGAGATCTTAGGTGAGATCTCATATTAAGATTTACCTTGTGGCGATAGGGACGGCGAAATCTTCGTATTTCTCCGCCCTTATCGCGTTAGCAGAAAATCGGCCTGCTGCCCTGTTTAGAATGACCCGCTCTCTACTTGAACCGAGAGCGCGGGATGACCTCTTGCAGGGTAGGGCGGAGGAGTTTTCCCGATTTCTGCATGATAAAATCGCTCAGATTCGGGAGGGGCTTGACTCCAATTGGATGGTCCCGGGGGAGGTGTCCGGGGCAGGTCTTGTGAATGTTATCTGGGGGGAGTTCGACCCTGTGACCGCCGAGGGTGTGGACAGGCTGCTGGGGGGTCTGAATGCCACCACCTGTTTATTGGACCCGTGTCCTTCCTGGCTGGTTTCGGCCGCCAGGGAGACGACACGAGGCTGGCTCCAGGGGATTGTCAACGCTTCTCTGAGAGAGGGGGTGCTCCCTACCGCCTTGAAGACGGCGGTGGTGCGGCCCCTCCTCAAGAAGCTTTCCCTGGATCCAGCTATTTTAAATAACTACCATCCAGTCTCCAACCTTCCCTTTGTGGCGAAGGTTGTTGAGAGTGTGGTGGCACGTCAGCTCCCCCGGTACCTGGAGGAAGCTATTTACCTCGATCCGTTCCAATCGGGCTTCAGGCCTGGACATAGCACTGAGACGGCATTGGTCGCATTGGTCGATGATCTCTGGAGGGCTCGTGACAGAGGGTTTTCCTCTGTCCTAGTCCTATTAGACCTCTCGGCGGCTTTCGATACTATCGACCATAGTATCTTGTTGCGACGGTTGGAGGGGTTGGGGATTGGTGGAACCGTCCTCTGATGGTTCTCCTCCTTCCTCTCCGACCGTTCGCAATTCGTGTTGGCGGGAGGGGAGAGGTCCACCTCTAGGCCCCTGGTTTGTGGGGTGCCTCAGGGGTCGGTCCTTTCTCCCCTCCTGTTCAACATTTATATGAAGCTGCTGGGTGAGATCATCCGTGGTCTTGGAGTGAGGTGTCATCTATATGCAGATGACACCCAGTTGTACATCTCCACTCCGGACCACCCCAACAATGCTGTGGGCGCTATGTCTAGGTGCCTGGAGGCCGTGCGGGATTGGATGGGCGGGAACAGACTTCGGCTCAACCCATCCAAGACCGAGTGGCTGTGGTTTCCGGCACCCCGATATAGCCAGCTGATACCTTCGCTGGCTATCGGGGGGGAAATTTTGCCCCCCACAGAGAGGGCCCGCAACCTGGGAGTCCTCCTGGATGTACGGCTGTTGCTTGAACATGACATTGCGGCCATCTCCAGGGGGGCGTTTCATCAGATCCGTCGGATCTACCGGTTGCGGCCCTTCCTGGATCGGGACGCTTTGCGCACGGTCACTCAGGCCCTTGTCACCTCTCGCCTGGACTATTGTAATGCCCTCTACATGGGGCTTCCCGCGGGGAGCACCCGGAGACTCCAGCTGGTGCAAAATACAGCCGCGCGGGTGACCATGGGGGCATCGCGTAGCGCCCATGTGACGCCTCTCCTGCGTGAGCTGCATTGGTTGCCGGTGGCTCTCCGGGTTTGTTTTAAGGTTCTTGTTTTGACCTTTAGGGCAACCCATGGCATGGGACCAGGTTACCTGCAGGACCGCATTCTGCCAGTGATCTCCAACAGGCCGGTGCGTTCCCATAGAGAGGGTCTGCTCCGGGTGCCGTCGGCCTCTATGTGTCGTCTGGCGGCGCCGAGGAGTAGGGCCTTCTCTGTGGGGGCCCCCGCCCTCTGGAACACTGTGCCTCCAGAGCTTCGTACCGGCACGGACCTGAGGGCCTTCAGGCGCGCGTTGAAGACCTGGCTCTTTGAGCAGGCCGGCCTGGGCTGAGATGGTTTTAATTGGTCTCCATCCTATTTTTAATTTTAATTGGGGTTTTAAGGGGGGGGGGGTGGAGTTTTTCTTATTCTTCATTAATCAGCTAATATTAATTTAATACTTTTTTAACTTTTGTATTTTTTGTGGGGGTTTAGATGAGCTGTACACTGCCCTGAGTCCCTCGGGAGAAGGGCGGTATATAAATTGAAATAATAAATAATAAATAAATAAATAAATAAATAAATAAATAGGCAATGTTTTTAGATTGCAAAACAACGATGATCTTTCTAACTTATTTCATGTTGTAAATTTCCATCTAAGTTCAGCTGGGAACATTTAACAGGCTGTTAGTCTGTTGGAAGGGACCTTGGAGGTCTTCTAGTCCAACCCCCTTCTCAAACTGGAGACTCTATACCATTTTAGACTTGTAGCTGTCCAATCTCTTCTTAAACACCTCCAGTGTCGGAGCACAAACCACTTCCGAATGCAAGCTATTCCACTGGTTGGTTGTTCTTACTGTCAGGAAATTTCTCCTTATTTCTAGGTAGCTTCTCTCTTTGTTCAGTTCCATCTATTCCTTCTCATCCTTCCTTCTGGTGCTTTGGAGAATAGCTTGATTCCCTCTCCTTTTTTTTTTTTGTCTTATTTATTTATTTTATTTATTTTATTTGTCAATTGCTTACAAGATAATAGGTATAAGTATAACATAGTTATGAATACATGGATACATATAAGAAAAATAAAATATAAAAGAAACAATAGGACAGGGACGGTAGGCACGTTGGTGTGCTTATGCATGCCCCCTACAGGCCTCTTAGGAAAGGGGTGAGGTCAATAGTTGAGCATCCCCTCAAATATTGGAACATTATTGTGTCACTCCTAATTTTTCTTTTCAGTAGACTAGACATCCCCAATTCCTGCAACTGTTCTTCATATGTTTTAGCCTTCAGTCCCCTGATCATCCTTGTTGTTCTTCTCTGCATGTGATCTTACCAAGGCTTTATAAAGCAGTAGTATCATATCTTGTGATTTTGATTCTATCCAGAGGTGGTATTCAGCCAGTTCTGATAGGTTCTGGAGAACCAATGGTGGAAATTTTGAATAGTTCAGAGAACTGGCAAATCCCACCTCTGACTGGCCCCGCCTCCATCTCTTCTCCGCCCCCCGAGTCCCAGCTGATTGGCTGGGTCTTCTTTGGTTGCCCTGCACAGGAGAACAGAGCTGGAAAGCAGGTTAGTGGGGTGGGAGAGGGAATGGGGATTTTGCAGTATCCTTCCCCTGCCACGCCCACCAAGCCACACCCACCAAACCACACCACGCCCACCAAGCCACGCCCACAGAACCGGTAGTTTTAAAAAAATTAATATCAGCACTGATTCTTTCCCTCTGTTAATGCAACCTAGAATTGCATTGGCTTTTTTGGCAACTGCCACACACTGCTGGCTCATATTGTCCAGTAAGACTCCATGATCCCTCTCAACAGTTACTGCTATTAAGTCAGGTTGCACTCAGCAAGTACCTGTATGTTGTGTTTTAATTGTCTACTTTTTCTACATTGAATTTCATTTTGTTAGCTAGGGCCTGGTGTTCAAGTCTGAACATTTAGGCTGAACATTGCGATTAAAATATAACAAATGAGAGCACCAAGAAAATGCTTAGGCTGTATTTATAAATAGAGAAATGTTTTTGTTCGATTTGAAAGATTTGGCGGAGAGAAATGAATTTATAAGGAACTTAAAAAGGACGTGTTGTATTCACTTCCACTAGAAGCATGACTGATGCCATATTTGGAGGGCGGAAAACATTTTGGGGTCATGCTTACGTCATGGCTGCCAATAGAGACCTGGGATTTACAAAATGTTACAATGAGCACAGCCAAAACACACATCCACCATTGGGGAAAATGGACAAAACTGCTCGTGTTACAAGCAGAAGAGAAATCAAGATAGGATTTCTACTGAATCTCTGGAAGAAAAAGAGGGGTGAGAATTATTATCTGTAAGGCATGAGGTACACTGATCCAGTCCTAATGGTTGTCAACTAATCAATGTTTCTAATCTTTGAATTGTTTTATATTGTTATTTTAGGATGTCATAAGATGCCCAGGGTGATAGTGAGTTGCACAGCATGTAAATTGAATTTAATAAAAGAGAAAGGAAGGAAGGAAGGAAGGAAGGAAGGAAGGAAGGAAGGAAGGAAGGAAGGAAGGAAGGAAGGAAGGAAGGAAGGAAGGAAGGAAGGAAGGAGGGGAGGAGGGAGGGGGAGGGGGGAGGAAGGAAGGAAGGACGGAAGGAAGGAGAGGGGAGGGAGGGAGGAAGGAAGGGGGAGGGGAGGGAGGGAGGGAGGGAGGAAGGAAGGAAGGAAGGAAGGTTTATTAAATGAGGACTAAGAAAAATTCATTATTATATCTGGAAGAAGTTTGATTGTACAAGATCTTCTTTTTGCAACACCTAAATAAAGCATGGATGGTCCAACAATTTGTTTATATGTGAATTAGATTATTGCTAGGATTCCAAACAAGGCAACAAGTGACCGTGTTTCCAATAGAAAGCATGTAGATACAGAATTATTCTCTGATCATGGCAGTGAATTAGATAAAATCTTTCTCTGTTCATTAATATCTCCTCCCTCCAAACCTCTTGGTATTCTCTAACCTTAGTATGACTTATATATTGCAAAATCCTTTCCCTAGTCATTAGAGCCATCATTAAATTATCTCCTACCTCATAGTTGAAAGACTTTGGGTTTTAAAAATTGAATGCCTTCATCTACTATTCCCTTTATCTTGGTGTTTGTGTGCTGTCCTCTTTCCCAACTTCTTTAAACATTCAAAAGTGATTTAAAAAGAAGTAATTTATTCCATGATTTTTCAATATATTCAGATTTATCTGTCATAAATGCACAACATTGGATAAGAGAAAAATCTAAAGAAACAGTTTGGTCTATTGGTTAAGGAACTAGGCCAGAAGGCACAAATTCATGAGTTCTAGTCCTGCGTTATGCATCAAAACAGGCTGGGTGACTTTGGGCCAATCACCAGAAGATGGTGAGTTCTAGTCCTGTCTTAGTCTGAAAGGCAGCTAGGTAAATTTGGACCAATCACCAAGAGATGGTGAGTTCTAGTCCCATCTTAGTCATGAAAGACAGCTGGGTGAATTTGGGTCAATTACCAGGAGACGATGAATTCTAGTCCTGTCTTAGTCATGAAAGGCAGCTGGGTGACTTTGAGCCCATCACCACACGCCATGAGTTCTAGTTGTGATCCCTTTTGCGACCCTGTGAGAAGCAAAGTCAATGGGGAAGTTACTAACTTAAAAACTGCAGTGATTCACTTAAGAACTGAGGCAAGAAAGGTCATAAAATGGGGCAGAACTCACTTAACAAATGCCCTGCTTAGCAACAGAAATTTTTGGGTCAATTATGAACTACCTGCCCTTAAAACTGTGACACAAACTTTGCTGACTTCTAGATGTTAGCTTAGAATAATGGAAGCTGAGGTTCAAAATATCAGGAGATGTAAGAGTCTGGACAATCATTTGTCTGAAACCATATAGGGTCTCCTGCTCAAGCAGGGGGTTGGACTAGAAGACTTCCAAGGTCCCTTTGTACTCTGTTATTTTATGGTTCTACGAATGTAGTCTTTTTTATTGCTGGCAAAATGGTTTCATTCTCAGGAATGTTTCCGCAAGCCACAGCACAGGGCTTTTGATCTATTCCATGCCTGCCTTGGCTTATTAATTGAGATGTATTTTTTTTACTGCTTTGGGTATATTACATGGACTGCATCTAATGAATAGCAAGTTACAAGTCTTCACAGTGTCATTAACTTTTCTCGCAATCCACGTAACGAGTTGAGGTTCGGCTCGGCTGCAAGCTGATAATGGCTCAGGCGGCCATCGTGAGGCTTGGTTTTCAGGCGCTCTTGTAAATGAGAAGCAGTCAAAGTGATGCATTTTGATTAGCAGGCTAAGTCTAAGGAGACTTATCAGTTGGGAATGCCAGGGCAGCCCTCCATCGTTTTATCTCACCAGCAGAACTCTTCGAGTCAAGTCAAAGGTGTCAACTCAAAAATATTTCTCCGGTCTTTTAGAGTTGTCAGCAGAAAGGGAGTGGGGGGAGTAATGCATACCTTAGATAATCACTAGGTAATGATTTATGGATGGCACCTCCTCCCTTCAAGATTGGCCATGAGCCCGAAATGTTGGAAGTGCAAAAAAAAAAAAGGACAGAACATACTATCACATGTGGTGGTCCTGTATAGAATCTCCAAAATATTGGCTCAGAATTAAAAAAAAATGGTTGGAAGAAATTACCAATGAACAAATTGAACTAAAACCAGAATTGTTCTTATTAGGGATACTTAGGGGAAAATATGGGGGAAAAAAGTTAAATACATAGTGCAGTATTATATATATTGATGGCGGCCAGACTGGCCTTTGCTCAATGTTGCTCAATGTTTGCTCAATGTTGGAAGCAGGCCTACACTCCACCAGAGGAATTGATAATTCAAAAGATAATGAGTTGTGCAGAAATGGATAAATTAAACCTAACCCTAAAAGATAAAGAATCATCAGAATACTACATGATTTGGGATTGTTGGTATGAATGGATTGAACGAAGACAGACTATATAATAAATGCTATAGGAAGATTAGTAGTAGCTGCAGTAAGTACATATTCGCATTAGACATCAATTGTAAGTATTGCACAAAATAATGTAACAAACAGTAAACCACAAACTGTCGATGTTGAAATTTTTTAATTTTTTCTTTGTGTTGTTCATTTTGTTTTAATTGTAAAATTAATAAAGTTTAATTTAAAAAAGATAATCGCTAGGTGGCCGAAGCCTCTGGCATGCAAGATTATTACTGGAGAGCATGATTGATGATTCTTGGCTATGGATGTGTCCCATTGGAGAATATACATCCAGGGGGTGGGGGAAGATTAGGGTCAAGAGAGTGCTCGAGCTGCATTGGCTCCCTGTAGCCTTCCGGGTGCAATTCAATGTATTAGTGACTATCTTTAAAACGCTCCATGGCTTGGGACCTGGGTACTTACGGGACCGCCTACTGCCGTCATCGATCTCCCGTCGCCCAGTACACTCCCAGGGCCTCCTTGGGGTGCCATCGGCTGGACGGCTGGCGACCCCAAGGGTACGGGCCTTCTCCTTGGGGCACCCTCCCTCTGGAACGAATTGCCCCCAGAGATGAGGACCACCCCTGACCTTTTGGCCTTCCGACGGGCGTTGAAAACATACTTATTTCATCAAGCTGGTCTGGCCTAGGGTTTTATAGGGTTTAAATTGGTTTTAATTGGTTTTAGTCTTTTGTACTCTTGATTGAGTTTTATCTTTGAGCCACCATATTTAATCTTTTTTAATTGTTTTTTAAATATTGTATTTGTACTATTTTTTTAACTTTGGCTGTACACCGCCCCGAGTCCCTGCAGGGAGAGGGGCAGTATAGAAAACTAATAAATAAATAAAATAAATAAATAAAGAGTGAGATGAATGATGTGTCTCAGTGTCAGCTGCACCCAGGTCATGTTGACATGATCACTCCAAATAAATGACTTTTTTAAACTCTGAGAGATGCGGCTAGAGACTCATGATTCGAATGGGGGTGAATTGTTGGAGCCCTGACAGCCAGCCAGTACTGAGAAACATCATTCATCTCACCCTTGACCCTGGTCTTCCCCCACCCTCTGGATGTATATTCTCCAATGGGACACATCCATAGCCAAGAGTCATCAAAGGTCTGTATTTAGGTATTGAAGATTTAATAGCTGACCAACTGTTGTAAGACTGCTGTAAATGCTGATGCAATGAGGACGAGTCAGCAGGGTTATTGCCACTTTAAGACTGGGGATGGGTCAGCAGAGTTATTGCCGCTTTAAGAAGCTGTCTATATAAGGGAGGCCATGAGAGGGTGTACCTCTCTTCTCCTCATGTTTTATCTCCATTGTAGTTCTCCATGTAGAGTTGAAGATTGATCGATTGCCAGGTATTTGCCTACCATGTATATGTATGTATATAAACCACTGTTAAAAGACAAGCCCCTGTGTCCTGTGTTTTGTTCCTGGGTTGTCTCACAATAGTTAGTCACACTGCAAACACTGACAATCTGGATCAGTGTTCTCAAACTTGGCCCCTTGAAGCTATGTGGTCTTTATCACCCAGAATTCCTGAGAGTATCTCAAACTTGGTGTCTCAAACTTGGCATCTGGAAAATGTATAACAGAATAACAGAGTTGGAAAGGACCTTGGACCTTCTAGTCCAAGAAGGTCTGTTCGAGCAGGAGGCCCTCTACCATTTCAGACAAAATCGTTGTGCAATCTCTTCTTTAAAACCTCCAGTGATGGAGCACCCATAACTTCTGGAGTCAAGTCATTCCACTGGCTAATTGTTCTGGCTGTCAGGAAATTTCTCCTTAATTCTAGATTCGTTCTCTCCTTGATTAGTTTCCAGGAGAGAAACAACCTAGAATTGGTGGGCCTAAAGTCCCAAACTTGACATCTTGAAGATATGTCAACTTCAACTCCCAGGATTCCTGGGAGCTTCTCAAACATGGCACCTGAAACTCGGTATCTTGAAGATGTGTCGATTTCAAATCTCAAACTTGGAATTTGAAAGATGCGTGGACTTCAACTTCCACAATTCCCCAGCCAGTCATTCTCATACACATTCTGAATCCTTCAAAATGCCAAATTTGGGAGTCTTCAAGTTACCAAGTTCAAGAAACACTGGATCATCCTAGATGATTCTCAAGCCCAGGATTTAAACCACAAAACTTTTCCTTCACTGGAACTGCAAAACAATCCTTTGAAAATTCAAATCATAGAATTCTAGCTTTGGAAGAGCCAAAAAGCCCATTGAATGAATCCAGTTCTTTGCCCAGAGCAGAAATCTGAATTAACATTTTCCAGACAGATATAAGAACAAATTGTCCTAAAGCAGTAATTGCCAATCAGGGGGCCCCAAGAAAATTTTGGTGGGCCGCAGAGAAATCTCACCCCCAGAGCACCCCCACAAAGCAATTAATCCAGGCTGCGCAGAAACACAAGGCTGCGCCGCCCACATGGCCCATGGGAACCCTCCTTGCCCACCTGGCAAACTTGCCTGCTAAGTTGCTTTTTTTCCTTTTTCCGACCATCAGCTGTTCTGCTGTGCCAGAAGATTTTGATTAGCTAGAAAGCAGAAAATGGTTGGATTTCTTGCTTTCTAGCTAATCTTTAGATCTTCGGCTCTGCTTTTAAGCACAGCCGAACCTCCCTTAGGACTAAAGATTCTGTTATTCAGTGCAGACTCATGGCAAGCAAATTTTATGTGACAGACTCAGGTAACCAATGGCAGATAGATAGATCACTGAACGATTCTGTGAGCAACTCAATCTTCCTGCCTGCTTTGCCTGATTTTGGGTAAAAGTTGCTCTTTTTTAAATAAAAAAAATCAATATTTACATACATGATGTGTTGTGAGTTAATTTTGTGAGTTTGCTTGCTAGCAAATTTTATGAGTTTGCTTGCAAGCAAATTTTATGTGACAGACTGAGCTAGTCGATGATAGATAGATCACTGAATGATTCTGTGAAGAACTCATTCTCCCTGTCTGCTTTGCCTGATTTTGGGTAAAAGTTGCTCTTTTTTTATAAAAAAATTCAATATTTATATAAGTATTTATAATATTTGCATACATACCCAGCCAGTCACATGACCACCAAGCCACACCCACAAATTAGGCCACGCCCACAGAACCGGTTAATGGTCCCTGGGATTTAAAATTATGAGTTTGGTGGTCCCTGAGGTCCAAAAGGTTGGCGACACTTGTCCTAAAGTTTGAGAAAGTTCTGGTAGGAGGGGTGGGATGGGACTAAAAAATAAATATTTTAAAGCTAGCAGTGGTTAACTGCCATTCTAAAAACATTTTCCAAATATTTAAATGCCTAAAAACTGATTACCCTATTTTTCTGAGTTATCTTCTATCTAATCAGCCATTCCTTTCCTTGCAAGAGAATACTATGTTCAACTTCTTCTCATGTGAAGTTTAAAATAATCTGTCATTTTTCTACCAGATCATCCTCTGTTACAGTGAAAAAAAACAGATTTTTGAATTTTAGATAGTCCTCTATTAAGAGAACAGAACGGAACAAAGCAGAATAATAGAGTTGGAAGGGACCTTGGAGGTCTTCTAGTCCAACCCCCAGATGAAGCAAGAGACCCTGGCCTGTACCATTCCAGACAAGTGGCTGTCCAGTCTCTTCTTAAAAACCTCCAGTGATGAAGCACCTACAACTTCTGAAGATAAGTCGTTCCACTAATTAATTAATCTCACTGTCAGGAAATTTGTCCTTGTTTCTAGGTTGCTGCTCTCCTTGATTAGTTTCCACTCACTGTTTCTTTTCCTGCCTTCAGGTGCCTTGGAGAATAACTTGACTCCTTCTTCTCTGTGGCAGCCCCTGAGATACTGGAATCCTGCTGTCATGTCACCCCTAGTCCTTCTGTTCATTAAACTAGACATACCCAATTCCTGAAAATGTTTCTTTGTATGTTTTAGCCTTCAGTCCTCTAATCATCTCTTGTCAGACAAAGGAAAGGGCTTAGAGGCTGTTACCTGAATCAAATCTGACCAAAAGCTGGAGCCATCTAATGAATAGAATAGAATAAAATAGAACAAATAAATAAGTAAGTAAGTAAGTAAGTAAGTAAGTAAGTAAGTAAGTAAATAAATAAATAAATAAATAAATAAATAAATAAATAAATAAATAAATAAATAAATAAATAAATAATAAAAAATAGAATAGAGCTGGAAGGGATCTTGAAGGTCATCTAGTCCAGCCTCCTGCTCAAGCAGGAGAACCTATACCATTTTAGTTAAGTGACTGTCTAAAGGCTCTTTTTAAAAATATCCAGTGATGGAGCACCCACAATCTCTGAATTGACAGAGGTGTAGCACAATGTCTTTCTCATTATGTCTAATATAGGCAGTCCTCATTTAGAGACCATTCACAGGTACAACGCTGACAAAATTTACAATGAAAAAAAATTACTCTGTCGCCAATCTCGCATTTACGTCCGTCACAGGTTTGTAACGCCAAGGAACACCGAAGGAAGGTCATAACCCCAGCTGTGGTTTCACTTCGTTTGCTTAACAACTAAGCTGAGAATCCCAATTGCGGCCACTAAATGAGGACAACCCGTGTTTACAGCAGGTGGTTAAATTATACAACCCAGCCAGAGATGCATAGCATGGCGTGTGGGTAATTCTAATTAAAGACATTTAATACACACAGACACACACACACAAAATCCCTCTGGATATTTATTTTCCTTGGATTTCGTGAGCCAAAGGAATAAATGTTCTTTTTGCTAAGTGTACTTGACAATCTTTTTGAAAACAGAGAGCTCAAATAAACCACCCGAAGAACACTGTGAGAGTGTCAGTGTGTGTGTTTATGTCACTGAGGTAGGAGAGAGAGAGAGAGAACATACAAAGAGGCTCTTTGTTTCCAACAAAGTCGACATCCAAAAGCTGTGACCGTAATTTCGTTATAGGAAATCCTTTATAATGTTCATTTTAATGTTTCCATATGGAATTCTCCCAGGACTGGGAGAGTATTATTTTCTTTCTTTTTTTCTTTTTCCTTCTTCTTCTTCTTTTTTTATTATTATTATTTGGAGAAGGCCAGAGAAAAGGGAAGGCACATTCCAAAGACGTGTACTCATTTCGGGATCAAATTCAAGCGATTTTTGGCAACGGTTGAAAAGCACAAATGCCCCTGTGTGGTTTTTTTTTGTGTGCTTTCTTTCGGGTCTCCTGCTGTGTAACCTCAAATTGAGTCTGTCTGGTTGAAGCACTTTGTAAAATCATGAAAACCCTATTAAAGGCATGAAATACGATACATGCCGCATATATATATTTTCTCTTTTTCCCGGGTTTGTTTTTCCATTGAACTATCCGTGAAGATTGAATCGAGCTGGCCTGTTTATACTCTTGATTGCTTTATTCGATCATAGCGTTTATTACATGATCTTGATACCTAATAGCTGGGTTTCCAGCATTTCGCCATTGCATGGCCTGCTGTTAAAAGCTTTGGCTTCTGTCCCCCTTAGGTATTCTTAACAACCTGCCACACATGCTAATGTTTTGTGAGAAACGGCACCCAGGGTGTGTGTCTACGCAGAAAAGGCAGAAGGCCCCGTCTGCAGGCGATCGCTGAGCTCAGTGGGTGTCGTACAGATTGTGGCAGGGGCGGGATTCAAACGTTTTACCAATGGGTTCTCTGCCCAGTGGGTGGGTGGGTGGGTGTGGCCATGGTGGGCGTGGCCTTGTCAGCTTCCTGTACCTTGACGGTGGGTGGTGGTGGTGTTTTTGCCCTCCCCAGACTCTGGAGGATTTCCTCAAGCCTCCGGGAGAGTGAAAACGGCCTCTCTAGGGCTCTGGAGGCTCTCTGGAAGCCAGAAACGAGCCCATTTCCGGCCTTCTCTAAGTTCCATTTTTTGCCCTTCCTGAGCCTCTGTGCGCACTCTGCTGTGATGACTCAGGGGCGTGGCACAAGAGCAACCAAGTCACAAAAATAGGAAAAGTCCCTTTAATACCTCCGATTTGACCCCGAATGTCCAGTTATCATCAGCTGGAGAAAAAACTCTCCCAAAAACAGTTTTCAAAGGAAAGAAATTCTGTCTGAACTCAAAGTACATATAAATTATAAATAAAAACCAACACAAGCCACACTGCAGCAATTAACGAGACAGAGCAGGATAAGGGTTTGAAGACATCAAAAGATAACAAAACACTCACACTTGGGAGGATGCCAGAACTCAGATAAGACTTGACAAACCAGAATAATTTCACGCTTTGCTTCCAGCAACTATGCCATGCATAGTTTGCCCTTTTAAACAGTCTTCCCAGCTGCAGCCCATGAAGGGGATCAGGGCCCTTTCCTCCCCCATAAACCATGCAACTCATATTGCTCCCTTATCCGTTCCTCTCTGCGTGTCCTAGGATGAAGAGGGGGTGGGCCTGGGTCTTCCTCTGTTTCCTCCACAGCCACTGGAGCCACACTCGCACTCCCTGTCAGCTGTTCCATCTCTCCCTTGGAATCAGATTCAACAAGGGCATGACACACCTGCACTTTCCTGCATCCAAAATGGGCCACGTGGGGACTCCTAGGAGGAGGGCTGGGGCAGCCAAGAGTGGGATATGGGGGTTCTCCAAACTGCACAGAGTCTTAGCTCTCTCAAAGCTCTGCAAACCCCCTGCAGCCCACTCCTGGATTATGGGCAGAACAACCAAGATACCATCAGGAACCCAGTTTAATCCAGGGACAAGCTTGCTTATCATCTATGACAGGAAATAGGACAAAAAATATGATAGAGGTCTATAGATAGTATGTGTATATGGGAGCCAGTTTGGGCTGGGGTCATCTGGCTAGAAAGTGGGAGACCATGATTTCTAGTCCCACTTTAGGAATGAAAGTTGGTCTGGATGATTTAGATTTCAGCAAGGCATTCAACAAAGTAGACCACAACCTACTTCTTAGTAAGCTAGAAAAAAGTGGAATAGATAGTACCACCACTAGATGGACTCGAAACTGGCTGGCAAACTGTACTCAACGAGTAGTTCTTAATGGGTCTAAGTCTACATGGAGGGAAGTAAGCAGTGGGGTGCCACAAGGTTCCATCTTAGGCCCAGTACTCTTCAATATCTTCATTAACAATTTAGATGAGGGAATAGAAGGGGAACTTACCAAATTTGCAGATGATACTAAGCTGGCAGGAATAGCTAACACCCAAGAAGATAGGCTCAAGATCCAGATGGATTTTGACAGACTAGAACACTGGGCCATATCTAACAAAATGAAATTCAATGTAGAGAAAAGTAAAGTCCTACACTTAGGCAAGAAAAACCAGAGGTACACATATAGACTGGGTGAAACCAGGCTCAATAGCAGTAACTATGAGAGTGATCTTGGAGTCTTAGTGGACAACCAGCTAAATATGAGCCAGCAGTGTGCCAAAAAAGCTAAGTTGTATTAACAGAGGGATACAATCAAGATCAAGGGAAGTACTAATGCCACTCTATAAAGCCTTAGTAAGACCACACCTAGAGTACTGCATCCAGGTTTGGTCACCACATTATAAAAAAGATGTTGAGACTCTAGAAAAAGTACAGAGAAGAGCAACCAGGATGATTAGGGGACTGGAGGCTAAAATGTACAATGAATGGTTGCAGGAACTGGGCTTGGCTAGTCTAGTAAAGAGAAGGACCAGGGGAGAGAGGATAGCAGACTTCCAATATTTGAGGGGCTGCACCAGAGAGGAAGGGGTCAAGCTATTTTTTAAAGCGCCTGTAGGCCAGACAAGAAATAATGGATGGAAACTGAAGGAGAAATTTAACCTGGAAATAAGGAGAAACTTTCTGACAGTGAGTTTGGAAGTTGTGGGAGCGCCATCACTTGAGACTTTCAAGAAGAATGGACTGATTGGACTGCCATTTGTCAGAAATGTGTAGGGTCTCCCACTTGGGCAAGGGGTTGGATTAGATGACCTAAAAGGTCCCTTCCAACTCTGATTATCTGTTATCTGATTTTGGGCCAATCAACAGGAGAACATTTCTAGTCCCATGTTAGGCACGAAAACTAGCTGGGTGATTTTAATCCAATCACCAGGAGACTGTGAGTTCTAGTCCCATTTTAGGAATGAAAGTTAGTCTGGGTGATTTGGGGCCAATCACCAGGAGACTGTGAGTTCTAGTCCCACTTTTGGCATGAAAGTTAGCTGGGTGGCTTTTGGTTGTATGATCATCTTTTGCGAACTTCTGACAAGTAAAATCAGTGGGGAAATCTTCAGGGGTGGGATTCAAAATTTGTAACAACTGGCTAAGTGGGCATGGACATGGGACTGGGTAGGCGTGGCTTTTTCTTTTTTGCAGCAAACCCCCATTTTTTTTTCCTCCTGGGCCTCAGGGAAGCCTCTTGGAGGGCATTTTTGCTCCCAGGAAATTTCCCTGGGGCCCAGGAAGGAAAAAATGAAGCGCCACCCCTATACACACCCAACCTCCACATACCTCTTTTTGCCTCCTAGGCCTCAGGGAAGTCTCCTGGGCAAAGCAGTAAGACAGCATGGGGGATCCCAACACAGCTGATCATCAGAACAGCTGATCGTTGGGAGGGGAAAAACAGAAATACCTTAAGGAATGACTAGGCGGGAGTCATTCCGGAAATACCAGAATTGCACTGAATTATAACAACTGGTTCTATAGAACCAGTCAGAACTGGTAGAATGCCACCACTGGAAATTTTGATTCACTTAACAACCATGTGACTAACTTAACAACTACAGTGATTGTCTTAACAACTGTGGCAAGAGAGGTTGTAAAATGGGGCAAAGATCCCTTAACTACTGTCTTGGTTAACAACAGAAATGTGGGGGTTCCATTTTAGTCATCAGTTGAGGATTATCTCATTGGGACTTAACTCATGTTTTTCGGCCTCTAATAATGAAAATAATCATGGAATCCTCCAAAATAGCTTATAACATACCTAATAATACCATCTTTCAAACCATTTCAGCATTTCAACTTCTTTTTTGAAGGAGCAAAACATTTGCTGCATGGGTGTGATTCAGTTGGTGTAACAACCAGTTTGGTGAGCGCATGCTTTGCACATGCACATATGCACAGAGCAGTGGTGGGATTCAAAGATTTTTACCACCGGTTTGGTGGGTGTGGCTTGGTGGCCGCATGCGTGCCAATTGCACACTTTGCGCAGGCGCACAGGCATTCCAACTCACCTCCTGCACTCTCCCTGTCACTTCAGCAGCTGCCATGCAGCACTCTCTGTGCCACGCAAAGCAGCCGCACTTCAAAAGCAGGGAATAAAGGCAGGGGTGAGATATGACAGGGTTAACTACCAGTTTGGGATTTACGAGCTTCCCTGCATGCTGTCAGCTGCGTGCCTGTAATTCGTCATCAGCATGCTGTGTGCAGAGAAGCAGCCTTTGAAACAGCCCCTCTTTTCCTGCTTTTTTAACTACAGCTGTGCCTTGTTCGGCAGCTGAAGTTGAAAAATCAGGAAATAAAGGTCAGGTAAGAGCCCAGGTGGGGGGGTGGGCAAAAACATCAGCAGACATAGAATCGGTTCTATGTCTCCTGCTCTTCAGAGCTACCAGTTCTACAGAGGTGGACAGAACCAGTAGAAACACACCCCTGAATATGGGAGTATGGGAGCCTGGGCAGGCGGGTGGCCCCAAAGCAGAGCGGCAGAGAGAACTAGTTCGGTCTCCGCTGTTCATAGGTGCTATTGTCTCAGCAGAACTGGGCTGAACCAATAGAATACCACCACTGGTGCAGAGGGTTTGCTACTGACCTTCTCCTACAATCTTACACTCTCCCTGTGTGTTAAACAACTGATGCTGGCAATCCGCTGTGCTGTGCGAAGCAGTTGAGCTTGAAAACCAGGAAATAAAGGTCAGAATAGAGCCAGGGTAGGCAAGCAGGTGGGCCTAGCAGCTGATTGTCGGAACGAACTTGTTCGCACACAGAGAATCCTCAGAGCTACCGGTTTGGCCAAACCAGACCGAACCAATAGAATACCACCCCTGATCTGCTGTAATACGTCCCCAAATTACAATTTGGGTAAAAATAGTTTTCTTGCTACCAAACTTCCTGAAATGGGGTTCAGGTGTTGTTTTCATTTCAACTGGATTCTGATCTGGACTGAAATCCGAAGGACTCAAGCAGCGCCTTTAATAACAAATATTATTAAAAGGCTTAAGTGTTTGTTAGCGGCAGTATTTCATAATATTTGCTAGTTAGAAAAGATGCTGCCAGGTTCTTTTGGATTTTCGCTCTCTGATGTCTGCAGCAGATATTCACCTGCTAAGTTCGTGAGGGCGAATCTATGGCACGCGTGCCACAGGTGGCACGCAGAGCCATTTGTGCTGGCACGTGAGCCACAGGCAAATTTACCTCACACTGCACATGTGTGTGCCACACAGCTGATTTTTGGCCTGTTTGAGGCCTTTTTCAGCCTCCTAGAGGCTTGAGGACAGTTTCTGAAGCCTTTGCAAGCTGAAAAATAGGCCCATTTCATCACTTCCTGTATTTCCGGAAATACCAGAAGTGATGAAACAGGCCCATTTTTTGGCCTACAAAGTCTGCAGAAGTTTTCTTCAAGCCTCTGAGAGGCCAAAAACGGCCTGAAATGGGCCAAAAATCAGCTGGGAGGTGCAGTGCAGGTAAGGGAGCGGTGGAGGAATTGTGCACACATGTGCAGGGTGTGTGAAAGGGATGCGCATTGCCTTCTGAGTGCACATGAGCACATAAGCACGGCCGCAATTTTTGGCACAGGAGCCCAAAAAGGTTAGCCACGACTGTGCTAAGTGATATTTTTGATAAATAGAGTAAGTGTATTTTTGTTCATTTGTTTCTTTATACTTCACCTCTGTAACTTGAAAAGCTGTTTCATATCTCGCATGACTATTGCTAGAACCTATCAGTTAATGGAATTTCATTCATTTCAGGTTTATATTTGATCATTTCAGGTTTATATTTGGCCCTAAACCAAGAGAGTTGATTGGAAGCCAAGATGAGGTACCAAGAATATTTTCTGTGTCTTGATGCTACCATCTGGTGGCCAATTGGAGTATTGCAGCCTCAATTCCTGTTCAAGAGAAGAGTGGCCAACTGAAGACTTTGCTTCCAATATTCAGAATAGAGTAGAGCAGTGGTCGCCAATCTTTTGGACTTCAGGGACCACCAAACTCATAATTTTAGATCCCAGGGACCGCTAACTGGTTCTGTGGGTGTGGCCTAATTTGTGGGTATGGCTTGGTGATCATGTGACTGGCTGGGCATGGCTTGTATGTAAATATTATAAATATTTATATAAATATTGAATTTTTTTATAAAAAAAAGAGCAACTTTTACCCAAAATCAGGCAAAGCAGGCAGATTGAGTTGCTCACAGAATCACAGATTCATTCAGAGATCTATCTGCCATTGGCTAGCTCAATCTGTCACGTAAAATTTGCTTGCAAGCAAATTCATAAAATTTGCTAGCAAGCAAACTCAAAAAATTAACTCACAACACACCTTGTATGTAAATATTGAATTTTTATTTTTAAAAAAGAGAAACTTTTATCCAAAATCAGGCAAAGCAGGCAGATTGAGTTGCTCACAGAATCATTCAGTGATCTATATATCTGCCATCGGCTAGCTCAGTCTCTCAAATTTGCTTGCCGTGAGTCTGCACTGAATTTGCTTGCAAGTAAACCTTCAGTCCTAAGGGAGGTTCGTGCTGAGCCAAAGATCTAAAGACTAGTTAGAAAGCAAGAAATTCAACCATTTCCTGCTTCCTAGCTAATCTAAATCTCCTGGCACAACAGAACAGATGATGGTCGGAAAAAGGAAAAATAACAATTTAGCAGGCAAGTTTACCAGATAAGGAGTGAGTGGGTGTGGAGGGTTCTGGCAGGCCATGTGGGTGGCGCAGCCTTGTGTTTCTGCACAGCCTGGATTAATTGCTTTTTGGGAGTGCTCTGGGGGTGAGATTTTACTGTGGCCCACCAAAATTTTCTCACGGCGCACCAGTGGGCCACGGCCCACCGGTTGGAGACCGCTGGAGCAGAGCAGAGCGGAGCGGAGCAGAACAGAACAGAACAGAACAGAACAGAACAGAAGTGGAAGGGACCTTAGAGGTCTTCTAGTCCAGTCCCCTGCTCAAGCAGGTTAGATCCTATACCATTTCAGAGAAGTGACTGTCCAATCTCTTCTTATAAACCTCCAGTGATGAAGCACCCACACAACTTCTGAAGGCAAGCTCTTCCAACTGGTTAATTTTTCTCACTGTTAAAAAGCTTCTCCTTAGTTCCAGGTTGCTTTTCTCCTTGATTAGTTTCTATCCATCGTTTCTTGTCTTGCTTTTTTGGTGCTTTGGAGAATAAGTTCACCCCCTCTTCTTTGTGGCAGCCTCTCAAATACTGGAGTACTGCTATCATGTCCCCCCTCGTTCTTCTTTTCTCTAGACTATCCAAACTCAAATCGTGCAACCCTTCTTCATATGTTTTAGTCTCCAGGCCTTTAATCATCTTAGTTGCTCTTCTTTGCACTTTTTCCAAAGTTTCAACATCTTGTTTTGTAATATGGTGACCAAAACTGGATGCAGTATTCTAGATGTGGCCTTACTAAGGCTTTGTAAAGTGGTGCTAATCCTTCACGTGATTTTGATTCTATGCCTCAGTCACCAAGGATTGCACCAGTTTTTGGGAGCTGCTGCCACACACTGCTGGCTGATGTTTAAGTGATCGTCCACTCAGACTCTAAGGCCCTTCTCACAGTTGCTGTTTTTGAGCCAGTCAAATGAACTGTTGTAAGTCGAGGACAATCAACTTCAAGAAGAGATTGGACGGCCATTTGTCAGAAATGGTGTAGGGACTTCTGCTTGGGTGGGGGGGTTGGACTAGATAACCTATAAGGTCCCTTCCAACTCTGATTATCTGTTATCTGTTAACTGTACAAGTGTTCAGAGAACCATATGTTTGCCAGTGGTGGGATCCAAATATTTTTACTACCGGTTCTGTGGGCATGGCTTGATGGGCATGGCAGGAGAAGGATACTGTAAAATCTCCATTCCCTCCCCACCCCACTAACCTGCTTGCCAGCTCCGTTCTCCTGTGCAGGGCAACCAAAGAAGACCCAGCCGATCAGCTGGGACTCAATGGGAGGCAGAGAATAGATGGGTGGGGGGCCAGTCAGAGGTGGTATTGGACGGTTCTCTGAACTACTCAAAATTTCTGCTACTGGTTCTCCAGAATTGGTCAGAACCTGCTGAATATCACCTCTGGTGTATGCCCAGCTCTTGTGCACCAGCCTATCAACAGGGCCAATGTCTTTGAATATTAGTAGCTCGGGTTGGTAGTTACAGTGTTGGCTTGGCGATTTGGTTGCAAACCTTTCATCCTCAGGGATTTAAAGGCCAGCGCTCCCCCAGACAAGCACAATCCAAAGCACACTGAAAATGTCTCCTTGAATGGGGATGAAATGTTTGCAACCAAATTGCCCAGCTCGGTGTCATGGTTCTGATCTCTGAGCCTCACAGAATTAAGATGCCACACACAGCAAGCAGCATCACGCCCCTTTATTCCGGCACAGAAACCCGGCACAAAGTGAGTCTGAGGCAGAGCTATGAGGCTCTGCCTTCCAGCTGCTTATGAAAGGCTGGAGCTCCCTTTCCAGGTGTTCTGGAATGCCGGCAATCACCCTTCGCATCTTTGGCGTTCATGCCTTAGCCGTCGCTGCTCCGACATCTTGCGCTGGATTCAGGTCCCGTTGCTCCATCGTGCACCCTCTCTCCATGAGTCCTTCTCCACCATCCCTTTCATGATAGGCCCTCTCAAGTGATAGGGCTTCCCCACCCTCCACCCCCATGTGTGGCAACCCCGAGACAACACGCAGGAACTCTCAGCCGCTGCTGTATCCGAGGTTGACAGACGGCTCCCCTCTACCAGGGAGAATGCATCTGCAAAACAGCAAGCATACACAAGGGATGGTTAGCCAGTTTTCCTCCTGTGCCCACCCTTGGCTTTTGGGGATGCTCCCTGTGAAACTTGTTAATCAGCTGCACAGCTCTTACATCTCTACTCCTCTCCCATGAGGCCTCTGACAATGGGTATCCCTTCCGCTGGGCCAAATATTGCAGTTTTCCCCTATGTAAGCAGGAATCTTGTTGCTCAAACCGACAACATAACCAGGCCAGTCTTTGCTAAAGTCTTCATCAGTGCCACCACTTCACTCTGCAAAATATCTGCCGTAAGCGTAGCTCTGTTGAGGAAATTTCTGAACTCCATTGAGTGCCCAATTATTTGATTTGTATTACAGTGCACACAGGTGCCTTTCTGGAAAAGGTTTTCCCACAACACAGCAGGAGCTACACTTTAAGCCTAAATAGCACACACTTGGTTATCTCAAGGTGTTTCCTTCCTTTTACCCCCTTCTTCTTCTTCAATGCTAATCTTCTCAAGCTGCCTGAAAAATATACACCTCATTAATTAATGCTCCTTTAGCATCTGGCAGCTCAAGACAATCTGTGCAGCCGCGCACGTGTTTTAATGAAGATTGGAGTATAAACTTATTATCAGGAATCATAACACCATTAAGTGTTTTAAAGAAATCCGTGCAGCTTTCTTCACTGTTCTCTGATGTTGCTGCCTTGGGAAAAACATCCAGAAGTACATAAAATGTGCAGCTGTCGTTCTTGTGATCATATTTAACAGAAAAACAGAGTTGGAAAGGACCTTAGAGGTCTTCTAGACCAGGGGTCTCCAACCTTAGCAACTTTAAGACTTGTGGACTTCAACTCCCAGAATTCCTCTGCCAGCAAAGCTGTCTGACTCATATTTATGATAGTTGGAGTGTCCCGGGGTCACATGATTCCCCTTTTCTGTGATCTTCATCGTAAATCAAGGGCAACCAGTAAATTATATATATAGAGCAGAACAAGGAGAATACATATATATGGAACTCCCACAGCACCAGTACCAGCACCAGCAGAAAAAAATGAGGAAGGAGGCAACATATTTTAAGGAAAGCTTTCCAGAAGGCATCAAAAGAAGTCTCTGGGAAGAAGTTGTCATATCTGAAATATATTTGGAACACAGCTGGCAGGAGAAGGCGGCAGGCACATCAATGCAACTGGAAAACGGATGGTAGATTTATGGTTTGTGGCACACAGATTGCATCTAAGGCACGAAGAAAGAACCAGACTATATTTCAACTTCAGGGAAAATCATTAACATCAAGCACATTCTTCCTCTTCCTCTTCTTCTTATCCTCCTCCTTCTCTCTTCCTCTCCCCCTCCTCCTCTCTTCTTCTTCTACTTCTTCTCTTCCTCCTCCTCTGCCTCCTCCATCTCTCTCCTCCTCCTCCTTCTTCTCCTCCTCCTCTCTCCTCCTCTCTTCTTCTTCTTCCTCTGCTGCCTCCTCCGCCTGTTTATTTATTTTATTTATTTATTTGATTTGTCAATCGCTTACAAGATAATAGGTATAAGTCAAAACATAGTTATGAATACATGAAATGGGTATATATAAGAAAAATAAAACGAAACAATAGGACAGGGACGGTAGGCACGTTGGTGCGCTTATGCACGCCCCCTACAGACTTCTTAGGAAAGGGGTGAGGTCAATAGTAGACAGTCTAAGGTTAAAGTTTTGGGGGTTTGGGGAAGAAACCATTGAGTCAGGTAGAGTATTCCAGACATTGACCACTCTGTTGCTGAAGTCTCCTCCTCCTCCTCTTCCTTCTTCTTAGTGTGTTCCTGCTGGTGCAGGGTCCATTTTTCGGATCATTGGATGCCACTTTACATGGTCACTGCATCTCCGGGCTATAGGCTATAACAGGGATCTCCAATCTTGGCAACTGTAAGACTTGTGGACGTCAACTCCCAAAATGCCTCAGACAGCTTTCCTGGCTGAGGAATTCTGGGAGTTGAAGTCTACAAGTCTTAAAGTTGCCAAGGTTGGAGACCCCTTGGCTATAAAGCTCTTCCAAAGATGGGAGAAGGCATGTCAGATAAGAAGACAGTCCAACGAATAGCAACATTAAACACATAATTGTGTTATTATTCTCTCTTCTGCATAAAAAAATGGCAGGATCACACCTATTGTCTAACCAAGCCTCTCTCACTCTGATATACTTTTTTGGAACTAGAACTCCCAATACACCTAGTTACGATGGATAAAATTATGATTACATGCCATCACATCGTTGCCAATTCTTAGAAGAGTTTCTCCATGATAACCTGTCCCAAACTTGATCAACAAATACACTCATCACTAACGAAATGAAATCTTTCCACCATGTTGCTGGTGGTCTTCTCTTTCTTTCTACCTTTCCCAGCATTAGAACCTTCTCCAAGGATTTAGGTAATCATATAATGTGTCCAAAAGAAAATAATTTCAGCCTGGTCATTATTGTCTTGAGTGGGAACACTGGTTTGATTTGTTCAATGAACTCTGGTTTGATTTGTTCAAACCAGGGTGGGATACAAAACAAACACAGTTCATAGGAAACAGGTGAAGCCCCTTTTATTTCTTCACTTTGCTTCCAAGCTCCGAATATTCTTGAGGGAAGACAAAAAACTCCCACACAAACAGTTACATGAAGAAGGAAAAAAACAAACCAGGCAAGAGAAGGGCTGGAGGACATCCACAGATAACACACACTGGGAAGGATGCCAAACTCAAAGAGGAACCATAAACTAGAGATATTTCCATGCTTTGTTTCCAGCGTTCGCCCGTACGCATGTCCGACCTCTTATTCAGTTGTCACACCTGCAGCCCATGAAGAGGATCAAAGCCCTCTCCTCCTGAGGATACCAGAGAGGGGATGGGTCTGGGTCCTCCTCTGGCTTCTCAGCCGGCCTCTGCCCTTCCCCAGCCTCCTCCACAACCTCCAGAACCACACTTCCATTCCCTGTTGGCTGTTCCTCCTCTCCCTCAGAGTCAGTCTCCACCAGGGGCATGACATCAATTGAATATAGACTAGAGGTGATATGATAACAGAATTGCAGTAGGTGAGGGGCTGCTACAGAGAAGAAGGAGTCAACCTATTCTCCAAAGCACCAAAGGACAGGATGAAAAGTAACGGGTGGAAAATAATTAAAGAGAATAATAACTAGCAGTCAGCACGGGTTTGTTAAGAACAGATCAGGCCAAACCAATCTTATTTCATTCTTCAACACAGTGACTAAATTAGTAGATCAGCAAAATACTGTAGACATAATATATTTAGATTTCAGCAAGGCATTCGACAAAGTAGACCACAACCTACTTCTTGGTAAGCTAGAAAAAAGTGGAATAGATAGCACCACCACTAGAAGGACTCGCAACTGGCTGGCAAATCATACTCAACGAGTAGTCCTTACTGGGTCTAAGTCTACATGGAGGGAAGTAAGCAGTGGGGTGCCACAAGGTTCCGTCTTAGGCCCAGTACTCTTCAATATCTTCATTAATGACTTAGATGAGGGAATAGAAGGGGAACTTACCAAATTTGCAGATGATACTAAACTGGCAGGAATAGCTAACACCCAAGAAGATGGGCTCAAGATCCAGATGGATCTTGACAGACTAGAACACTGGGCCGTATCTAACAAAATGAAATGCAATGTAGAGAAAAGAAAAGTCCTACACTTAGGCTAGAAAAACCAAAAAGACACATATAGACTGGGTGAAACCAGGCTCAATAGAAGTAACTGTGAGAGGGATCTTGGAGTCTTAGTGGACAACCAGCTAAATAGGAGCCAGCAGTGTGCAGCAACAGCCAAAAAAAGCGAATGCAATCCTAAGTTGCATTAACAGAGGGATACAATCAAGATCAAGGGAGGTGCTAATACCACTCTAATAAAGCCTTAGTAAGACCACACCTAGAATACTGCATCCAGTTTTGGTTGCCACACTATAAAAAAGATGTTGAGATTCTAGTAAAAGTACAGAAAAGAGCAACGAGGATGATTAGGGCACTGGAGGCTAAAACATACGAGTAACATTTACAGGAACTGGGCCTGCCTAATCTAGTGAAGAGAAGGACCAGGGGAGACAGGAGAGCAGTCTTCCAATATTTGAGGGGCTGTCACAGAGAGGAAGGGGTCAAGCTATTTTCTAAAGCAACCGACAAGTCAGGCAAGGAATAATGGATGGAAACTGAACAAGGAGAGATTCAACCTGGAAATAAGGAGAAACTTTCTGACAGGGAGAACAATCAACTCATGGAACAGAAGTTGCCCTTGGAAGTTGTGGGAGCTTCATCACTTGAGACTTTCAAGAAAAGATTGGACTGTCATTTGTCAGAAATGGTGTAGGGTCTCCCCCTGCGGGGGGTTGGACTAGATGATCTACAAGGTCCCTTCCAACTCTGATTATCTGTTATCTGTTAGAGAAACTAAGTAGAAGTAGAAATTTCTTACTTGGGGGACTGGAAGCTAAAACATATGAGGAACGGTTATTTATTTATTTATTTATTTATTTATTTATTTATTTATTTATTTATTTATTTATTTATTTATTTATTTATTTATTTATTTATTTGGTTGGTTGGTTGGTTGGTTGGTTGGTTGGTTGGTTGGTTGGTTGGTTGGTTGGTTGGTTGGTTGCAGGAATTGGTTGCCTAGTTTAATGAAAAAGACTGGGGCTGACATGATAGCCGTGTTCTGATATTTAAGAGGCTGCCATATAGAAGAAGAAGTCAAGCTATTCTCCAAAGCACCTGAAGCCAAGACAAGAAGAATCAACAGATGGAATATAATCAAGGAGAGAAGCAACCAAGAACTACGGATAAATTTCCAGACACTTAGAACAATTGATCAGTGGAACGGCTTGCCTCCAGAAATTGCGGGTGCTTCAACACTGGAGGCTTTTAACAAGAGATTGGACAGTCATTTGTCTGAAATGGTATATGGTTTCCTGCTTGAGCAGGGGGGTTGGACTAGAAGACCTCCAAGGTCCCTTCCAACTTTATGCTCAGTGTAACAACCGGTTTGCTAATAGTACACTTCTGGAGGCAAGCCGTTCCACTGGTTAATTGTTCGCACTGTCAGGGAATTTCCCCTTAATTCCTTAATTCCAGGTTGCTTCTCTCCTTGATTAGTTTCCATCCATTCTGGTGCTTTGGAAAATAAATGGACCCCCTCTTCTTTGGGGCAGCCCCTCAAATATTGGAAGACTGCTACCATGTCTCCCCTAGTCTTTCCTTCCTCTAGATTGGCCCTACCCAATTCCTGCAACCGTTCTTTATATGCTTCAGTCTCCATGAGCATGGATATATTTAATAAAGTGTAAGAAGGTATTAATCAATCGTGTTTCTAAATCCAGGTCTCCTTGCTGTTCTTCGATTCCACTTGATTGCTCGGTACATATTTTATTTGCCTTTCAAGGATGGATACATTTCACGTTGCAGCCTAAATTCATCCTTCCAAAAAAAAGAGACTGTAGCCCAGGAAGGTACAGTATACCGTTAACTGCCGTTTCAAGCCTGGTGATTTTGAAGCCTGATGTTCCGAACCATTTCCTTGCTGTTAATTCACTTGAGCAATAAATCTCTGCTACCAAATTGCTCGAAGCTGTCACGCCCGGCGGATATACCTGCAGCATTTGGTCCTGAAAACCAGCATCTCCGGTTGGTAATAACAGGTTTCAGGATGAGAGCGCCATTCTCTGCAAAAGAGAGGCTTTGCGTTACAGGTATTCTGGCAAGAGATGTGAGATGATTCTTATCTTAAAAGGGGTGTAAAAGTAGGAACGGAAACTCCTCCGTGGCCTTTATAGGTCCACAAATATAAAAGAAATAACTTTTTTTTTACTTTAGAGAAAAGAACAGCTTCTGGACTTTGTGCTCGAGACAGAATAACAAAAGTACACATATAGACTGGGTGAAACCAGGCTTAATAGCAGTAACTGTGAGAGGGATATCGGAGTCTTAATGGACAACCAGCTAAATATGAGCCAGCAGTGTGTATCAGCACCCAAAAAAGCCAATGCAATCCTAAGTTGCATTAACAGAGGGATACAATCAAGATCAAGGGAGGTACTAATACCACTCTATAAAGCAGTGGGATGCCACAAGGTTTCGTCTTAAGCCCAATATTCTTCAATATCTTCATCAACAAATTAGGGAACAGAAGGGGAACCTACCAAATTTGCAGATCATACTAAGCTGGCAGGAATAGCTAACACCCAAGAAGATAGGCTGAAGATCCAGGTGGATCTTGACAGACTAGAACACTGGGCCCTATTTAACAAAATGAAATTCAATGTAGAAAAAAGTAAAGTCCTACACCTAGGCAAGAAAAATTGAAAGGACACATACAGACTGGGTGAAACCAGGCTCAATAGCAGGAACTGTGAGAGGGATCTTGGAGTCTTAGTGGACAACCAGCTAAATATGAGCCAGCAGTGTGTAGTGGCAGCCAAAAAAGCCAATGCAATCCTAAGTTGCATTAACAGAGGGATACAATCAAGATCAAGGGAGGTACTAATACCATTCTATAAAGCCTTAGTAAGACCACACCTAGAGTACTGCATCCAGTTTTGGTCACCACATTATAAAAAGATATTGAGACTCTAGGAAAAGTACAGGGAAGAGCAACCAGGATGATGAAGGGACTAGAGGCTAAAAGATACAATGAATGGTTGCAGGAACTGGGCCTGGATAGTCTAGTGAAGAGAAGAACCAGGGGAGACAGGATAGCAGTCTTCCAGTATTTGAGGGGCTGCCACAGAGAGGAAGGGGTCAAGTTATTTTCTAAAGAACCCAAAGGCCAGACAAGGAATAATGGATGGAAACTGAACAAGGAGAGATTTAACCTGGAAATAAGGAGAAATTTTCTGACAGGGAGAACAATCAACCTTGCCCTCGGAAGTTACGGGAGCACCATCACTTGAGATTTTTAAGAAGAGATTGGATTGCCATTTGTCAACAATGGTGTAAGGTCTCCTGCTTAGGCAGAGGATTAGACTAGATGACCTACAAGGTGGCCTTCCAATTCTGATTACCTGTATAGTTGGAAGGGAGCTTGAAGGTCCTCTAGTCCAATTTCCTGCTCAGGCAGGAAACCCTATACCATTTCAGACAGATGGCTGTCCAATGTCTTCTTAAAAAATCTTCTTAAAAGTGTTGGAGCATCCGCAGCTTCTCGGGGCAAGTCATTCCACTGATCAATTGTTCTCACTGTTAGGAAATTCCTCCTTAGTTCTAGGTTGAATCTCTGTTTGATAAGTTTCCTTCCATTGCTTCTTGTCTTGATTTAGGTGCTTTGAAGAATAGATCGACCCCCTCTTCTCTGTGACAACTGCTCAAATATTGGAAGTCTGCTATCATGTCACCTTCTCTTCGTTAGACTAGACAGCTTCCCCACCCTTGAGTTAAATACTAGCCCCAAGAAACCAAGAACCTAAGGTTTGGGGATCATTTCTAGGGAGGACACCAGTGAGAACAATGAACAACACAAAGAAGTCGTGCAAGATCTGAAGATGTGGTGAGACCTGATCCCTAGAATTGCCACAAATTGGATACGACTGAATGGATAACATCATCCTCATCACCTGGAGAGGAAACCATTGGCCCCATGTTCTCCTTGCCAACATGGTTCCTTATTCATGGAACTCCTACAGCACCAACAGTGGTAGAAAAATGAAGAGGTGGACAACCTGTTTTAAGGTAACTCAAAACTCAAGACAACTCAAAACAAGTCAGAGCTGAAATATAGTCAGTTTCTGCAGGAACACAGCTGGTAGGAGAAGGTGGCTGGCACATCAGTGCACCTGTGAAACGTATGGTAGATTTATGGCTTGGGGCATACACTTTGCTTTTAAGGGAAGGCTGAGAGTTGAAGTTCTACAAGTTACCAAGGTTGAGAAACAGCTGCTCTAATAGGATGGCTCCTTCAGGTCCCTTCCTTGAAGAAACGTCATCTTACCCAGAATCACATGTGCTTGGTGGTTCTGCTTCACCATTAAACCATCTTTCCAAGCAGCCTCCATGTTTCCAGTGTCTTTCTCCCCACTTGGAACTCAACCCAGGTGGATATTTCTTCCAACAGAGCAAAACTCACTTAACAATTGTCTTGCTTAGCAACGGAAATTTCAGGATCCATTGTAGTTGTAAGTCAAGCCCTGCCTGTTTTTAGCACACCTGGTTCAAACGTAGCTCTTTAAGCAGTGGTGGAAGGGTTAGGACCAGAGGTGCGATGCAAATATTTTTACTACTGGTTCTGTGGGCATGGCTAGGTGGGAGTGACTGGGTCAGCATGGCCATGTGACTGGGTGAGCATGGCTTCTTCTCCTTTTTTGAAGCACCACCCCGTGCTCCATTTTTTGGCCTCCTGGGCCTCAGGAAAGCCTCCTGGGATCCCGGCATAGCTGATCGTCAGAGCAGCTGATTGTCGGGAGGGGAAAAAAGAAATACCTTAAGGAGTGACTGGGCGGGGAGAATGCAGTCAGCGATGTTGCGCATGCGCGATAAGGAGTGACTGGGCAGGTAGGGGAGGGGCAGGCGGAGAGGGGCGGGGCCAGCCAGGGGCACAATTTGCCAGTTCTCCAAACTGTGCAGAATCATAACAACCGGTTCTATGGAACCAGTCCGAACCGTTAGAACCCACCCCTGGTTAGAATTCCCAAGGATGTGATGTCAGGTAGTTCAGGAGGAGAATTAGGATAATTTCCCAACCAAAGTTTGTGCACTTGGGTATGTCAGATTTAAGAGCGGGGGGGAGGAGGGGGAGAGAACTTGGTTTTCAAGTGAAAAGCCAGAACAGTGTCCCCAAGAACTGGGACAAACTAAATACCTTTACGTTTAAATGTCATTAATTCATTAATTTGATGTAATTAATTAATCTATAAATTAATTACGGGTATCCCCCGGGCCCTTTTCCCAAATTATCATGGAACTGTGATTTTTTTTCACATGAGTCAAAGAGAAAATACATAGAGAACAATTTGATGAAAAGTAATTAATGTTAAACAGTAATAATTGGAGGAAAGGCCGAGAGACCTCTGTGCACATACAAAATCCTCCTTTCCCCCCCCTTAACTAAATCCAATGGATGTTCTGAGGACAACTGACTCTATCATTTGATTCAGAAGTCTATATGGAATCTGAATTTGATATTCCTACTTAAATTAACTAATTCGTTTCAAATTTAACTGGTTCCAGAAATGTAAACTGGCAGTCAGGTCTGACCTGGATGGATCTATGGATAAGTTCATGACTTTAGCTTCAATGGTGGTAATATTGTACCAGTTCGTACTGGTTCGGCCAAACCGGTAGCTCTGAGGATCATCTATGTGTTGACCCAGAGCGTGACACAAAAGCAACAAAGTCACAAAACCAGGCAAAGTCCCTTGAATTCCTCCAACTTGGGCTCCAATGTCCAGTTATCATCGGCCGGAGAAAAACCTCTCCCAAGAACAGTTTTTAAAGGGAAGAAATTCAGTCCGAACCCAAAGTACATATAAATTATAAATAAAAACCAACACAAACCACACTGCAGCAATTAACAAGACAGGGCAGGATAAAAAGATAATGAAACACACACAGTTGGGAGGACACCAGAACCCAAATAAGACTTGACAAATGAAGATAATGTACGTTTTGCTTCCAGCGAAGTGCTGTGCGTAAACACCCTCTTTATCCTGTTTTCCCAACTGCAGCTAAGGAAGGGAATCAGGGCCTTTTTCTCCCCCGTAACCCACATTGCTCCCTTCTCCATTCCTCCCTGCATATCTTAGGATGAAGAGGGGGTGGGCCTGGGTCTTCCTCTGAATGCCCAGCCGGACTGTGCCCTTCCCCAGTTTCCTCCACAGCCACCAGAGCCACACTCCCACTCCCTCTCAGCTGCTCAATCTCCCCCTCGGAATCAGATTCCAAGAGGGGAATGACAATCTGTGAGCAAACCGGTTCTCTCCGATGATCAGCTGCTGGGCCCTCCCACCCACCTCGAGTCTATACTGGCCTTTATTTCCTGCTTTTCAATCTTTGCGCGGTGCAGCCAATCGCTGCGTGTTAGCTGTTTTACACACAGGGCTTGCAGCAGAAGGTGAGTTGCAAACACTGTGCACACGCACAAGTGTGTGTTTGGCATGCATGAGTACTCACACCGAACCGATAGCAAAACTTTTTGGAAACCCACCACTGTTTAGCTTATAGTTCAATATATTGTGCTTCCTTAGAAAATTAATCTAGTTTAATGAAAAGAAGGACTGAAATGTCATGAGAGCAGTCTTCCAACATTTGAGGGACTGCCCAAAAGAAGAGGGGGTCCACCTATTCTCCAAAGCATCTGAAGACAGGACAAGAAGCAACAGATGGAAACACATCAAGGAGTGAAACAACCTGGAACTAAGGAGAAATTTCCTGACATAACAGTGGAATGACTTGGTTCCAGAAGTTGTGGGTGCTCCAGCACTGGAGGTTTTCAAGAAGAGATTGCACAGTCTTTTATCTGAAATATTTTAGGGTCTTCTCCTTGAACAGGGGGTCAGACTAGAAGACCTCCAAGGTCCTTTCCAATTTTGTTATTCTCCAGGAGAGCTAATTCACCGGAGTTGGGACAATGCCATGTTCTTACATTACTAGGAATTCTCTCTTTTATGTTTGATTTTTCTTTCTAAAACTGACTGGCATCCTTCCACTACATAATATTACAGCAAAATATACATTTATCAATGGAGTTTTTGAAAAGGTTTCTGACCTTACCCAACAGAAAAAAAGAAGACACACATTAATTCCCTTTTATCTTCTGTCACTAGAGGGAGCCAAATACAATGTTTTTAAAAGGAAGTAAATTAAACCGCAATTTTCAGCAATTATTCCTATGGTTCAATTTTGAGATCCTAATGGACAATCGAGCCTCGGCCACTGAATTTACCTGCTGCTCATAATGCAGGTTTTTTTTAAAAAAATCTCCTTGAGTTCAGTGATCCTAGATTCCTTGTTCAGGCTCATTTAAGATAAGCCGGTACTATTTAATTATCACCTGATGCACAAACTTCAAAGAAAGAAGCAAAGGAAAGAGAGCCACTCACTAGAATAAAGGCTGTTTACAGTTGTTCAGCAAATTTTCAGGTATATTGGTGTGGGAAGAAATATCCATCTGGTTCAGCTCCAAGCCAGGAAAAAGACACTGGAAACAAAATGGAGGCTGATTGGAAAGAAGGTTTAATGATGAAGCAGAGCCACGTGGTTCTCTGATGCAGCTGGCCACATGGAGTTGAGAGAGAAGGGTATTTATATCTTCTCTTGGGCTTTGCATTTGAGCTTCCTGTTCCTGCGCAAGAACATGTATTCTATTGGCTGTTGTCAGACTCTCATGGGGCCCTGTAGGGGTTATGTAGGGGTCATAGCTGGCTCTATAGACAAAAGAAGAAATACAAATCCTAGGTGTTTGTCTGAGCTAAGTTTGGTTGGTGTTTGGAGTGATGCAGCGAAGAGGCTTGTGTTCTTAAAGAGTGTTAGGTAATTCCTATTGTGGCTTAATGGCTTTTTCCTGTGTTGGATCTTGAGTGAGGGTATTTGCTCATGAATAGAGCTATCTATCTCCTTATCTCTTAAGTGCTGACATCTGCTGTGGGCTATTTAGAAAAAAGTGGGGGCTGCTTTCTCCTTCTTAAAAACAAACCAAAACATATTTCTACATTTCTCATCCAGGGAAACATAATATTCTGCCTTTTTAATATTTCTCAAAACATTTGATTTTTCTAGGACAGTGGTGGCTGACCTTTTTGGGCTCCTGTGCCAAAAATTGTGAGCATGCTTGCACGCTCGCGCTTGTGTGCCAGCACCCAGAAGGCAATGCGCACCCCCCATGCCCTGTACGCATGCACGCGCAATCCCCACCCACCCCGCTGCCCTCTTACCTGCACTGCGCCTCACAGCTGATTTTCGACAGGTTTGAGACCTTTTTCAGCCTCCCAGAGGCTTGAGGAAGGATTCTGCAAGCTTCTGCAGGATTTTCAGGCCGAAAACTAGGCCCGTTTTGTCACTTCCGGTGACAAAACAGGAAGTGATGAAACGGGCCTAGTTTCCATCCTGAAAAGCCTGCAGAAACCTTCCTCAAACCTCTGGAGGGCTGAAAAAGGCCTCAAACCAGCCAAAAATCAGCTGTGAGGTGCATGCATGAGCAATGAGATAAGTTTGCCTGCAGCTCACATGCTGGCACAAATGGCTCTGTGTTGTACCTGTGGCACGCATGCCATAGGTTTGCCATCATAGTTCTAGGAGAAGGGTGGGTGCTAACTTTCTACACTTGTGTTGGAAGGAAAATCCCATCCAGTTGGAAGCCAGGAGAAAGACGCTGGAAATAAAATGGAGGCTTGCTCCAATTGGATGCCAGAAACTTCAGTGACAGCAGCAAATGTTTCTTGGGTGGCTGACAAAATGGGGTTGAGATAGGTGGGCTTTTATACATTCTTTGGGGCTTTGTGACTGAAATGCCTGTTCCGGTATAAGAATGTGTCATTTAATATTTTAATGGCTATGGCCAGATTCCTATGGAGTCATGGAGAAAGGAGCAGTATAAAATTCTAGGGGTTTGTCTGAGCTAATCCTGTCAGCTTTGACTGGCCTAATTGTGTTGCTTATTTGGACCTCCTTTGCTTATGAATAGATTGGCCTAGTCTTTCTGAATGGATACAAAATCTCCATTCCGAAAGACCAGCTTCTTCAAACTTCTGCTTGAGGCTGTTTTCCTATGGCAGAAAGACTGAGGTTGCTTTCTGCCTTTAAGAACATGTTTCTCCTCTTCTCCTCTAGGGAAAATATTCTATCCTGCCTCTTTTTAATATTAAGAGTAAAGAATATTTTAATCTGAGGAAAGAGGGGGCTTCCTAAACTTGGTAACAAAGATGAAAAAAAATGTAACTAACATAACAGATGATACCTGACCTCAACAGCAGTAACTGTGAGAGGGATCTTGGAGTCCTAGTGGATAATCACTTAAATATGAGCCAACAGTGTGCTGTAGCTGCCAAAAATGCCAATGCAATCCAAGGCTGCATCAACGAGAGATAATATCAAGATCATGTGCCATGGGGGCACAGTGTTTAGAACAGCAGTCACCAACCGGTGGGCCGTGGCCTACCGGTGGGCTGTGAGAAAATTTTGATGGGCCACAGAGAAATCTCACCCCCAGAGCATCCCCACAAAGCAATTAATGTGGGTGGCACAGAAACACAAGACTGTGCCACCCACATGGCTCATGGAAACCCTCCCCACCCATTCACTCCTTACTCGGTAAACTTACCTGCTAAATTGCTATTTTTCCTTTTTCCGATCATCATCTGTTCTGCTTTGCCGGGAGATTTACATTAGCTAGGAAGCAGGAAATAGTTGGATTTCTTGCTTTCTAGCTAGTCTTTAGATCTTTGGCTCAGCACAACCGAACTTCACTTAGGACTGAAGGTTTGCTTGCAAGCAAATTCAGTGTAGACTCACGGCAAGCAAATTTGAGACTGAGCTAGCCGATGGCAGATAGATAGATCACTGAATGATTCTGTGATCAACTCAATCTGCCTGCTTTGCCTGATTTTGGGTAGAAGTTGCTCTTTTTTGTAAAAAATTCAATATTTACATGCATGGTGTGTTGTGAGTTAATTTTGTGAGTTTGCTTGCTAGCAAATTTTATGAGTTTGCTTGTAAGCAAATTTTATGTGACAGACTGAGCTAGCCAATGGCAGATAGATAGATCTCTGAATGAATCTGTGATTCTGTGAGCAACTCAATCTGCCTGCCTGCTTTGTCTGATTTTAGGTAAAAGTTGCTCATTTTTATAAAAAATTCAATACTTATATAAATATTCATAATATTTACATACAAGCCATGCCCAGCCAGTCACATGACCACTAAGCCACACCCACAAATTAGGCCATGCCCACAGAACCGGTTAGTGGTCCCTGAGATCTAAAATTATGAGTTTGTTGGTCCCTGAGGTCCAAAAGGTTGGTGACCCTTGGTTTAGAATACAGTATTGCAGGCTACATCTGCCCACAGCCAGGAGTTTGAACGTGACTAGCTCAAGGTTGACAAAGCCTTTCATCCTTCCCAGGTCAGTAAAATGAGGACCCAGATTGTTTGGGGCTATATGCTGACACTGTAAACCACTGAATGAGTTCTGTAAAGGTATTTATGTCTAAGTGTTATTGCTAGTATGAGCCAAGGTGGTGCAGTGGTTAGATTGTGGTACTGCAGGCTACTTCTGCTGACTGCCAGCTGCCTGCAATTTGGCAAATCTAATCTCACCAGCCTCACGACTGACTCAGCCTTCCATCCTTCCCAGGTCTGTAAAATGAGGACCCAGATTGTTGGGGGCAATATGCTGAATCTGTAAACCATTTAGAAAGGCCTGTAAAGCACTGTAAAGCGGTATATAAGTCTAAGTTGTTAAGTGCTAGTGGTATTGTTACTCTTAGTATTGCTTTATACTGCTTTAGTAAGAGCACATTTGGAATACTGTGTCCAATTTTGGGTACCATCATACAAAAAAGATGTTGAGACAGCTAGAAAGAGCAACGAAGATGATTAGGGGGATGGACGTTAAAACATACAAAGGACGTTTGCAGGAATTGGGTATGTCTAGTCTGGGGAAGAGAAGGACTAGGAGTGACATGATAGCAATATTCCAATATCTAAGGGGCTGCCACAAAAAGGGGAGGATCAATCTATTCTCAGGACAAGAAGTAATGGCTGGAAACCTATCAAAGACAGATCCAACCTAGGCAGGGGTGGGATTCAAAAATCCCAACAACTGATTCACTGTCCAGTTGCTGGGTAGCCATGGCCATGGTGGGCATGGCCTACTGGAGTTTCTGGGAGAATATTTTTCGCCTTCCACAGGGTCCGGAGACTTCCCTCAAGCCTCTGAGAGGGCAAAAACAGCCTTCCTTGAGGTCAGAAACAGGCCCATTTCTGGACTTCCTGAAGGCCCATGTTTGCCCTCCCAGAGCTTCCATGTGGATCCTGTACCTCTCTGCATCCAAAACGGACTATGTAGAGATTCTTGGGAGGGGAGGGATGGGCGGAGCTGCTCAGTTGGTTCAACTACCAGTTCGGCAAACCGGATGTAAATTTAACATCCAGTTCGCTCAAACCGGTCCGAACTAATAGAATCCCACCCCTGAACCTAGGTCAGATTTCCTGTCAGTGAAAACCATTTATCAGTGGAATAGCTTGCTACTCTTTGTAAGCACATCTACCATCCTGGGTGGGCCTCTTAAAAAATTCAAGATGGCAGTCGCAAATGTGTGCTTGGACGTACAAAGGGGCGGAGTTTTGATTGTCCATCTGCAACTGCCACCTTGACTTATCGTCCTTCCTCATGAACACCTCTGCCCAATGATGCAATGAGCAAATTTGGGAAACAAACTGAAGGCCCTTTCTTGCTGAGGAAAGCTTTGACTAAAATCCTGAGTTGGCCTACCACAAGTCCATCAAACGGTTCTTCACAGGTTGTGAAATGAGCCGGCTTTCCAATTTACAAGACATGCATATTATTTGTAGATAAGGGTTTTGTTGTCTCACAACACGCTTAAATTTGCTAATGTTATTATTTGCTTAGCCTTATCAAGTTCCATAATTTTTTTTTTTTAAATCTTTTGAACAGGGTTCAAAAGTTCTGCTTAAACTCTTCTGCCTCACTGGGCGGTGTAAAGTTGACAAAACCTTAGTAGGTCAGGTGCCGTCAAACTGATCTGACGACTAACATCAGAAGGGAGATTTTGGCTCAGGACTTAAGTAGCAATCCTGGGAAAATCTAGCTAAGAGATCAGTAAGATTGACACGGATTTGGTGGTTCACAATCAGTCAGCTCATCAATGACAGAGGGATGCTATCAAGTAGAACCATGAAAGCAGCGTTCCAATGTTTCAGGGACTGCCACAAAGAAGAGAGAGTCAAGCTATTCTCCTAAGCAACTGAGGGCAGGACAAGAAGCAATGGATGGAAACTAATCAAGGAGAGAAGCCACTCAGAACTAAGGAGACATTTCCTGACAGTTAGAACAATTAATCAATGAGACAACCTGCCTCCAGAAATGGTAAATACTCCAACACTGGAAGTTTTAAAGAAGAGATTGGACAACCATTTGGCTGAAGTGGTATAGGGTTTCCTGAGCAGTATGACAGCAGGTTTCCTAAGTAGGGAGTGGACTAGAAGACCTCCAAAGTCCCTTCCACCTCTGTTAATCTGAAGAACCCTGGCAGGAACCAGCTTGATCTGGTCAACTTGGTCTGACTATCAGAAGTCAAGCTTGACTCAAGGAAGGTGTAAGCCCAGTTTAGGGGCCAACATCTGCTCGTCTTGGACAGGCCTGAACAGAAAATCCCAGAGCTATTGTCTAGACCAATATTTCTTAACTTTTTCTTCATCCAGGACCTCTTTAAATATCTTTTGTGGCCACGGACCCCAAGACTTAAGATTTAAGTCATAACATTTCTTCAAGCCTTCACAGATGACACCACAAGGACCCCAGGGGTCCATGCACCACAGGTTGAGAACCATTGGTCTCTAGGCCAATGTTTCTGGACAACTTTAAGAGGTGTGGACTTCAACTCCCAGAATTGTCCAGTCAGTGCTATGGATAATAACGAGGACAGGGGAATTCTGATTGGGGAATTCTGGCAGTTCACATCCACACATCTTCAAATCGCCAACACAATTGGTCTTAACACACTGGGTTGTATCCACAGATTGAGAACCATTGCTCTAGATCTGTGATAGTGAACCTATGGCATTTGTACATGAGCCCCAGCCAAACTTACCTGCACTGCAAATGTGTGCACCTTCCAGATGATTTTTGGCCCATTTGATGCTGTTTTCGCCCTCCCGAAGGCCCAAGGGAAGCCTCTGCAGCCTCAGGATGCTGAAAAACAGGCCTTCCGAAAATATTGGATATGCCAAAACAGACCCATTTTCGGTCTCCCGAGGATGCAGAAGCTTCCCTTGAGCCTCTGGGAGGGTGAAAATGGCCTCAAATGGGCCAAATATCAGGGATATAGGGGAGTAAGTGGTGGGATGCCACAAGATTCCGTCTTAGGCCCAGTACTCTTCAATATCTTCATTAACAACTTAGATGAGGGAATAGAAGGGGAACCTACCAAATTTACAGATGATACTAAGTTGGCAGGAACAGCTGACACCCAAGAAGATAGGCTGAAGATCCAGACGGATCTTGACAGACTAGAACACTGGGCCATATCTAATCAAATGAAATTCAATGTAGAGAAAAATAAAGTCCTACACTTAGGCAAGACAAACCAAAAGAACACATATAGACTGGGTGAAACCAGGCTCAATAGCAGTAACTGTGAGAGGGATCTTGGAGTCTTAGTGGTCAACCAGCTAAATAGGAGCCAGCTGTGTGCAGCAGCAGCAGCCAAAAAAGCTAATGCAACCTTAAGTTGCATTAACAGAGGGATACAATCAAGATCAAGTGAGGTAGTAATACCACTCTATAAAGCCTTAGTAAGGCCACACCTGAAGTACTGCATCCAGTTTTGTTCACCACATTATAAAAAAGATGTTGAAACTCTAGAAAAACTGCAGAGAAGAGCAACCAGGATGATTAGGGGACTGGAGTCTAAAACATAAGAAACGGTTACAGGAACCGTGCCTGGCTAGTCTAGTGAAGAGAAGGAGCTGGAGAGACAGGATATCAGTCTTCCAATATTTGAAGGGCTGCCACAGAGAGGAGGAAGGGGTCAAGCTATTCTCCAAAGCACCCGAAGACCAGAAAAGGAATAATGGATGGAAACTGAACAGGGAGAGATTCAACCTGGGAAATAAGGAGGAATTTCCTGATAGTGAGAACAATCAACCCATGGAACAGCTTTCCCTCAGAATTTGTGGCAGCGCCATCACCTGAGACTTTCAAGAAGAAAACCAACTCTAATAAATTGCACTTCCCCATTTGCTTAGGGCTTGCTTCTCCCTATTAACCTCCGGCTGGGTCTCCTCCCTTTGTATTATAGGTCAGCTGTTCAACAGGAAAGGAAGCGCAGCTCATTCCCGGTGGGTCAACGGGGCCACAAAAGAATTTACTGGCTGTTCTTACGAGCCCCGAACGTGCCAGAGTAACGTCACGTTCTGTTACATAACGCACCATCCTCGGCTGGACAGGATTGTGAAATAGGCACTGGACGCTTCTCACAGGTGGAAATACAGGGAGGCAGCACTGGGGGCGGGGAGGGAATGCTTTTCATTGATTGCTGTATAATGGGGGAGGGGGAGAATCATGAAAGGGATCAGAAGGATGCCAGCACGGAAGGAACACAGGATGGAGAGGATGATGGGCAGTGGGAATTGACAGGAGATTTCAGGATCTCTCTCGCTTTACATTGGAATTAGCCTGGATTCCACCTGTTGGTCATTCAGTTGAGTCAGGCCCAGTTGGTCCTCGGCTTATGACCACAACTGAGCCTAAAGGAGCCTAGCATTATTAAGCAAGACTGTTGTGAATGGAATAGAAAATATGGAATGGAATGGAATGGAATGGAATATGGACTAGAATAGACTAGAATGGAATGGAATGGAATGGAATGAACAGAATGGAATGGAACAGAACAGAACAGAATATTGGAATGAAGAATGGAATAGAATGGAATAGAATGGAATGGAATGGAATAGAATATGGAATGGAATAGAATAGAATAGAATAGAATAGAATAGAATAGAATAGAATAGAATAGAATAGAATAGAATAGAATAGAATAGAAAATATGGAATGGAATGGAATAGAATATGGAATGGAATGGAATGGAATAGAATAGAATAGAATAGAATAGAATAGAATAGAATAGAATAGAATAGAATATGGAATGGAATAGAATGGAACAGAATGAGTTGGAATGAACAGAACGGAATGGAACAGAACAGAACAGAATATTGGAATGAAGAATGGAATGGAATGGAATGGAATATGGAATGGAATAGAATAGAATAGAATAGAATAGAATAGAATAGAATAGAATAGAATAGAATAGAATATGGAATGGAATGGAATGGAATGGAATGAGTTGGAATGAACAGAACGGAATGGAACAGAACAGAATATTGGAATGAAGAATGGAATGGAATGGAGAAGAATGGAATGGAATGGAATAGAATATGGAATGGAATAGAATATGGAATGGAATAGAATATGGAATGGAATAGAATAGAATAGAATAGAATAGAATAGAATAGAATAGAATAGAATAGAATAGAATAGAATAGAATAGAACAGAACAGAACAGAACAAAACAGAATAGACAGAACAGAACAGATCAATGGAATAAAAAATGGAATGGAAGGGGAGGGGAGGGGAGGAGAAGTGGAGGGGAGGAGAGGAGAAGAGGAGGGAGAGGAAGGGAAGAAGAGAAGAGAAGAGAATATTTTTTATTAGCCAAGTGTGATTGGACACACAAAAAATTTGTCTCCAGTGGCTCATGTGGACCAGCAAAGGGATTTTTTCCCTATACACATGCACACATATATGCACACAATAAACCTAAGTGCACACTTACTTGTCACCTTCAGCCCTGAAAGCTATGGTGGATGTTCTGGTAAGATGGCCTGGACCTCCTACAATATGAATCCCGGTGAGAGTGTAGGAGAAGAAGAGGCCAAGGCTGGGGGTGGAGTCAAGAGAGGAAGCAGCCTGGAATCATTATGTTCCCACAAGCGATCCAAGTCCAACCCTCCTTCAATTTCATTGACCCTTATCTAAGGCCAATTCGCTGACTAAATTCTTGTGTTATAGGCATGAGCAATAAATCCATAGTTCTCCATAGTCTCCAACTTTGCAATTTCCAATTTTCACTGACGATCAAAATTATAAACAGAGAGAACAAATAGCCTGTTGGGGTCTCTCCTAATCGGAGGACATCCAAAATTGCTCTTAAATATAGCAAGTTGTGCCGAACATCACTTTTAAAACCCAGTCCAAAAGTCTGTATGTCAACTCAAAAACATTTCTTTTAGAGTTTGTCAGCAGAAAGGGAGTGGGGGGAGTAATGCATATCTTAAATATTTTCATAGATAATTGCTAGGCAGCCAAAGCTTCTGGCACACAAGATTATTACTGGAGAGCATGATTGGAGAATATACATCCAAGGGGTGGGGAGAAGACCAGGGTCAAGGGGGAAATGAACGATGTATTTTAGTGTCGGCTGCATCCAGGTAACGCCGACATGGCCATTCCTATTAAAACATTTTTTTTTTACTCTGAGAGATGCGGCTCGAGACTCATGATTTGAATGGGGGTGGATTGTCGGAGTACACTTATCTGATTGATTTATGGCAGGGCAGTTCTGTACATAGATTTTAATGTACAGGTAGTCCTTGACATACAACAGTTCATTTAGTGACCATTGGAAGTTACAACAGCACTGAAGAAAGTGACTTGCGATCGTTTTTTCATATTTACGACCATTGCAGAAATCCCCATGGCCGTGTGATCAAAACTCAGATGCATGGCAACTGACTCATATTTATGATGGTTGTAGTGTCCTGGGGTCACGTGATCCCCTTTTGCGACCTTCAGACGAGCAAAGTCAACAGGGAAGCCAGATTTACTAACCGAACCTACTGATGAAACTAGAAGGTTCGTAAAATGGGGCGAAATTCACGTAACTGTCTCGCTTAGCAACAGAAATGTGAGGCTTCATTGTGGATGTAAGTTGAGAACTCCCTGTACTGGGAGCATTACAAAAAAAAAAGACTCATCCTAGCAAGGTTTGTGGGAAGGAGAAGAAACATTTTAAGTTGGATGCATAGGCTCAAGGAGATCTTTGGAACAGTGGTGGGTTTCAAAAAAATTTCCTACCAATTCGGTGTGAGCATGCACTTTGCAGACGCGCGTGCCAAACGCACACACAAGTGCTAAACATACATGCACAACATTTACAACTCACCTTCTGCTGCAAGCCCTGTGTGTAAAACAGCTGACACACAGCAATCAGCAGCTGATCATCGGAGCAAACCAGTTTGCTCACAGATGATCCTTGGAGCAACCGGTTCGGCTAAACCAGGCCAAACCAGTAGAATTTTAAAGCGTTCCATGGTTTTGAATTTTAAAGCGCTCCATGGCTCGGGATCGGGATACCTGCGAGACCGCCTCCTGCCATTATCAGCTTCCCACTGACCGGTACGCTCCCATAGAGTCAGTCTCCTCGGGGTGCCGCCGGCTGGACGGCTGGCAACCCCGAGGATGCGGGCCTTCTCATTGGGCGCCCCCCATCTCTGGAATGAATTACCCCCAGAGGTGAGGGCTGTCCCTGATCTCATGACCTTCCGTCGTTTACTTAAAACTCATCTATTTCGGCAAGCCGAACTGGCCTAGGGGTTTTTAAATTTTAATTTGGTTCTTAATCTCTTTTAACTCCTTTGTTCTAAATTTTAATAGAGCCAACTGCATTTAATTCTTTTAATTTTTAATATTGTAATATTGTATATGTGTTTCGTATGTGTATTTTTTACCCTGGCTGTTCACCGCCCCGAGTCCCTTTGGGAGAGGGGGCGGTATATAAGTTTAACTAATAAATAAATAAAATAAATAAATAAATAAAGAATACCACCACGGCATTGGAAGTTCCTTAGAAGATTGATGGGTTAACCCTGGTAACAAGACAAAATGGGATTGGACTAGAAGACTTCTGAAGTCCCTTCCAGCCTTATGAGTCCGTTCTAAAAAAAAAATTGTCCAGCATTTAAGGAATTAAGGAGTTAAATCTGACTCACTGGTACCTATCAAAGCAGATCTAATATATCTACTTAGCCTTGAGTTAGTAGTATCCAAATAGGCTGAATTTTGGAGGCAATGCTGTTTCACTGACCATATTCCAGAGGCCATACATCCCTTTTAAAAATAAAAATTGGAAGCCTTGGTTGCTAACCAATTCCCATCTTTAAGTGTTCCACCAAGCTTGTTTAGTCTCTTCCTTTAGACCTCTGCAGTATGAATATATAAACAATAATACTAACAGAACCTGGGGATACTTGATGCTTGGTTTGCATGCTCCGCATCCCTCGTGCAGCTTTCAGCCCCTGTGAAATGCTGTCAAATATCTGGATACAGAAGATTCCCCAAATACATTCTCTACGGGGAATAAAAGAGGAGCGAAAGGGGAGTGTGGTTTTGCAGGAGACAATTAGTTCATTTGGGTGAAGATCGGTTCCTGTATTCTTGTCAATTATTGTCTGCTACAGTATGGCATCTGAAAGATATTGGCCTGGCAACCCTCCAAGCCAAATAAAGGTCTATAATAGTGAAATATCTTGAGAGACTGTTAGCTGGGATTTTGCTGGAGAGGAATTTCACTGTAAACTAAATAAAATGGGTTTATGGAGTTGGCTTCGTGCTGTTGGGAAAGCTTAGGTCAGAACACCCATGGTCACGTGGTCACATTTTGGGCATGAGCTACAGACCCACATTTACAACTTTTTGTAGTGTCCCAGGGTCACGTGATTATGATTTAGGATTCTTTTTGAGTAAAACCAGGCATTTACTTCCAATTTCTAGCAAAAATACCAGAAACTTAATAATTGCAACAATCATGGTGTTCACACAATAACGACCGCAAAAGAAATGGTTGTAAAGTCAGAGCAACCATGCGATGACTCATTTTACCATTGCTACAACTTATTACCATAATTGCCAGACTCAAATATGATAGTCAGTTGAAGACCATATATAAATTTATTTATTTATTTATTTTATTTTAAGTCCTTATATACCGCCCTTCTCCCGAAGGACTCAGGGCTGTGCACAGCCGATCCTACCCCAATACATTATACAAAAATTAAAATGAATTAAATAATTTAGGCTGTTATAATTAAAAGTTTACCCTCCCCCATAACTAATTAAAAAACCCCAAATATTTAAAACCCAATTTAAAACGGGAGACAGTTAAAATCGTGTATCAGCCTAGGCCAACCTGCTCAAAGAGCCAGATTTTTAACACCCGTCTGAAGGCTCTCAGGTCCGTGCTGGTGCGTATCTCTGGGGGCAGACTATTCCAGAGGGCAGGGGCCCCCACAGAGAAGGCCCTACTCCTGGGGGCCGCCAGACGACACATAGAAGCCGACGGCACCTGGAGAAGGCCCTCCCTGTGGGAACGCACAGGTCTGTTGGAGATCACCGGCAGAACGCGGTCCTGTAGGTAGCCTGGCCCAATGCCATGGATCGCTTTAAAGGTCAAAACTAGAACCTTAAAGCGAACCCGGAAAGCCACCGGCAACCAATGCAGCTCGCGCAGGAGAGGCATCACATGGGATACTTAAATACTTAAAGAAGAGCTTGGTCCAATGCAAATCAACTAGTACAGGGGTGTCAAACTCAAGGCCCGGGGGCCGGCTTAGATCTGGCTCATGGGGCTGCCCTGGAAACAGTGAAGGATTGGCCCCCAGTGCCTCTGCAAGCGAAAACAGAGTACCGAAGGGCCACACGTGGCCCTCCCGAACTCCGTTTTCACTGGCAGAGGGTTGCAAGAGGCCGTCGCAGCCAAAAACAGAGCTCGGGAGCCCCTTTTCACTGGCAGAACTCCCAGGCCACCACAGGCACCACCCTCGACACAAGTGATGTTGAGCTGGCCACACCCACCCTGTCCATACCCACTCCGCCCTCCTGAGGTCAAACACAACCCTGATGCGACCCTGAATGAAATTTAGTTTGGCATCTCTGGATTAGTAGAATGACCATATCTGGCCTGAATAAATTGAGACTACCATGAGATGGCAGCAACTACAGAAAACTCTTCAGTCTGAAGCCATCTACTGGGCATTTAGATTTTTGCACCAGGACACACTAACCCAGGGGAGTCAAATTCAATTTCATTGAGAGTCGCATCAGGGTTGTGTTTGACCTCGGGGCAAGGGGGGGCAAGGGTACATGGCCAGCTCGACATCACTCATCTTGGGGGCACCTGTAGTGGCCAAGTGCTAAGGCGGAACTTCCCTCAGATGAGTCTTGGCTATGGATGTGTCTCATTGGAGAATATGAATTATGATACACCCAGGGGGCGGGGGGAAACCAGGGTCAAGGGTGACAATGAATAATGTGTGTCAGAGTCGGCTAGTTGTCAGGATTCCAGCATTTATCCCAGTTAAATCATGAGTCTCTAGCCAAACTCCAAAAAGATTTATTGGGAATTAGAAGATGCGGTACTGCCTGGGTGTAGCCGACTCTGAGACACATAATTCATTGTCACCCTTGACCCTGGTTTTCCCTCCACCCCCTGGGTGTATCATAATTCATATTCTCCAGTGGGACACCTCCATAGCCAAGAGTCATCAATCATGCTGTCCAGTTAGAATTTAGCACAGCAGAAACTTCAGTCACCTAGTTACTATCTTTGAAAACTGGAATGCATTTTTGATTTCCAAGCTGCCACACTGCTCTTTCAAAACCTTGTTCCCCCTTCCTTTTCTGCTGGCAACTCTAAAAAGACCATAGAAATATTTTATGAGTTGACACCCACCCTCGTTCTCATTATAATCTCCTTCCTTCCTTTTCTTTTTCCTTCCTTCTTCATTTTCCTTCCTTCTTCCTTCCCTTCTTCCCTTATTTTTCCTTCCCTGCCCTCTTCCCCTCTTTCCTTCTTTTTCTTTGTCTTTCCTCTTTCCTTTTCCCTTTCTCCTTTCCTGTCCCTTCTTGCATGCTCAGATACAAAAGGGGAAACATATCTCCTTTGGTTTTGTTTTTAGTTTGCTTTGCTAGCCCTCTCCAGGGGAAATGGACATCACCATCACCGCCAATCCCCGAGTTCCATTTTTGCTGGCAGAGGCTGCAGCAGCTGAAAACGGGGCCCGGGAGCTCCGTTTTCATTGGCAGAGGCACCACAGGCCTGTCCTTTGTTATTTCTAGGGCAGTGGTGGCGAACCTTTTTGGGCTCCTGTGCCAAAAATTGTGTGTGCAGTTGCATGCTCGTGCTCACGTGCCACCACCCAGAAGGAAATGTGCACCCCCCCCATGCTCCCTACGCATGCGTGCGCAATCCCCCATATCCCCTGCCACCCCCTTACTTGCTCTGCACCTCACAGCTGATTTTTGGCTGGTTTGAGGCCTTTTTCGGCCTTCCAAAGGCTTGAGGAAGGCTTCTGCAGGCTTCTGCAAGCTTTGCAGGCTGAAAACTAGCCCCATTTTGTCACTTCCTGTTTTTCCGAAAATACTGGAAGTGACGAACAGGGCTAGTTTTTGGTCTGCAAAGCTTGCAGAAGCCTGCAGAAGCCTTCCTCAAGCCTTTGGGAGGCCAAAAAAGGCCTCAAACCGGCTGAAAATCAGCTCTGAGGCGCGTACATGTGCAGTGTGGTAAGTTTGCCTGCAGCTCGCATGCCGGCACAAATGGCTCTGCGTGCCATCTGTGGCATGAGTGCCATAGGTTTACCATCACGGTTCTAGAGTGATCCTGTGGGACAGATCTCAGCACCCCATGAGCTGCATCCGGTCTGTGGGCCTTGAGTTTGACATCTCTGCTCTAACCCCATACATATATTTATTTGAATGCAAGTTTCAATGATTTAATGAGACTTCCCCTGCCAGCTGGGGAATTCTGGGAATGGAAGCCCTCTCATCTTAAAGTTGCCAAGGTTCAGAATCACTGGCTTATATCAATAGCACACTTTTAAGATTTCTAGAGGTTTTTTTGACCTGGCCTACTGATTGTGAGCGACCTCTCAGCTTAAACAATCTCACAGGGTTATTGCGAGGGAGATAAAACGAAGACACATTCTCCCTAGAGGAATAAACAACTCTAATGAACCATACACATTTAACACAATACACGAATGCACATTTATCAACATATCCCAGCCCTTTTGTGTCACATATTCTTATCTACACAGAATCATGGTCAGGGACAGCTCTGACATTTTTATACTTTCCTCCAATTCTAGTAAAATTGCTGTTTCAAGGTTTCCAAGCAGGAAAAATGCCCGATAGGACAATTTAATCTTAGAAAAAGAACTCACAGTTCTGAGGCTCTGATAAACAGAGAGAAAAAAATAGGCCAAGGATGTCCATGAAGACTTTCAAATGTTCTACTTGAACACAGCGAATGTCTGATGGTCAGAATGCAAAAATGTGATCCCAAAGAGGGAAAGTTTTTCATCACGTATCTGGACAAAGACAGGGTAGAAAATCTGGGGATACTCGGTCATCCAGGTCATAGTTGTCTCGAAGGTGTTTTTTCAAGAGGCAACTGGACTTTCTGATTTTTCTTTGAAGACATTTCGCTGCTCATCCAAGAAGCTTCTTCAGTCCTGAGCTGAATAGTTCCGCTGTTTTTTCCCAACCTGGTCATAAAATGAAATAAATGTCAACTCATAAAATATTTCTATGGTCTTTTTAGAGTTGCCAACAGAAAGGGAGGGGGGAGCAGTGCAGCAGCTTGCAAACCGAAACCACATTCCATAAATGTTTTCAAAGATAGTAACTAGGTGACTGAAGTTTCTGCCAAGCAAAATTCTAATTGGAGAGCATATTGATGACTCTTGGCTATGGATGTGTCCCATTGGAGAATATGAATTATGAGACACCCAGGGGGTGGAGTGGGGAAACCAGGGTCAAGGTTGACAATGAATGATCGCTATACCCAATAAAGTTCGCTATACCCAGGCAGTGCCGGACAGTTTAACTCCCAATAAATCCTTCTGTGAAGTTTTGGAAGTTTGGCTCAAGATTCATGATTTAAATGGGGGGCAACTGCGGGAATCCTGACAATAACATCATTAAAAGCATTTGATCCAGAGTCTATAAAATCATAACTTCCAGGCAGAAAGTTTGTCCTTGACTTCCTTCTCTCTGCCCTTTAGCCTACATGAAATGCTAGCAAAGATGATGGAAGTCCCTTCAACCCTTCCTCTCTCCCATCTCAGTCCAGCTATCACCAGATGGTATATAAAGCGGTATATCAGTCTAAGTTGCTATCACTGTATCTTATCATCTATCTATGATCTATCTATCTATCTATCTATCTATCTATCTATCTATCATCTATCATCCATCCATCTATCCATCCATCCATCATCTATTCTATTTATCTATCATCATCATCTATCATGTCTATCATCTCTCTTTCTCTCTCTATCTCTCTATTTATCTATCAATCTATCTCTCTATCTATCTATATCTCTATCTCTATCTCACAGTCTGTCTGTCTATACATATCATCTGTCTATCTTCTTGTGGTGGTGAGCCCTGGTGGCACAGTGGTTAGAATGCAGCATTGCAAGCAAACTCTGCCCATAGCCACGAGTTCAATCCTGACTGGCTCAAGGTTGACTCAGCCTCCCATCCTTCCAATGTCAGTAAAATGACAACCCAGATTGTTGGGGGCAATACGCTGATTCTGTAAACCACTTAGAGAGGGCTGTAAAGCTCTACGAAGCGGTATACAAGTCTACGTTGCAATTTATATCCTTCTTGAACTTCCACGGAAAAGAGCGCTTCTGGGGTTTTCTCAAACCATCTACTCTCCTTCTAATCTCTCGTCCTTCTGGGCCAAGGGCATTGCTAATCAGCACAATCTCCTTTTCGGGCATTTCTTTTTCTACAGCTTGATCTGATCCCCAGTTAATCAATTTTGAGTCCTGGAACTTTCAACCAATAGACTTGCAAGCAGTTGGAGAGTGGCCAGACCCTGGTGTGTATTATTACATGCTGTCCTAGCCACGTGTTGGTGTTTTTTGCAGGAAAAAAAATAATAAGTGCAGAAAGGTGGGGGGGGGGGAAGAGGTGAGAAAGAGGTGAGTAGGGTTTTTGCAGGAAAAGCTTGGTTAAAAAGCCCACATCAGGCAAACTTTCCTCACTGCATGAGAGGAGGAGGAGGAGGAGGAAGAGGAGGAGGAGGAGGAAGAGGGGGAGGAGGAATTCCAGACTCAGAGATTTTTGCAGACTCAGAGTATATAAAGTGAAACAGTGCTCTTTTGCTATTACTGTCCCTGCACGCCCTCCTTAGGCAATAAACTTGGCAGAGACATCAAAAGTTTCCTAACGAGATACTACCGAAGGTAAGGATATGTTCACTCTTACTTGAATGCAGCTTGAGGTTTAAATTCTATAGCTCCCCTTGAAGTCCCAACTGCTTTGAGCTAACGGTTTCTTCAAACCCCTCCCTCCCCTTATTAGAAAAATGCAAAAAAAATAATATGTTTTTTTTTTAAAAAAACAGAGAAACAAAATGGAATTTGGGAAAGGCGCTTGCTTGGTACCCGAAATCTGGAGCGGGGACTTCATGTGGTTTGGCATTTTTGTGGGGTTTTTCCACTTTGGGTTGTTGGATTCGGTGAGACTGCTGGGTGCCAGTCTTAATTTTCTGGGGGAGGTGGGGGGGGGGCTCGTTCTTGGGATAAGAACCAACAACTGGTAGGAAGTGATAAGAGGCAGGAAAACAGCTTGACTGTCAGAGAAGCTGCCGAAAATTGAAGTGTTTGTGGCTTTTTAAAACTCGTGTCCTTTGAAATTGAAAGAATTGTGAGCTTATCAAGAGAGGACAAAGCCCTCTCTCAAGAGGTATAATGGAGAGTCTCTTTGGGTTAAAATCAGAGATACATTGTAAGTGAAGGAGCCGGGCTAATGCGAAATTATTTCCCATGATTTCTGTTGTATTCGGAATGCTTTTGAAAGCATACTGAGGTTTTAACTTAAGTACGTGTTCAACAGGTGAAAATCTACTCCCGCTGTGTCTTGTAAGGGTTGCCTTACTGAAGAGATGCTCTGTGAGTACAAAAGGAATAATGGACAGTCTAATAAAGAGTTGCTTGTCAGAAATTAGCATTTCTGAGATGTAAATGGGTGCAGATAAACGCTAAGGAGCCTGCCCAGGACAACCATGCAGAATCCAGCCTACTAATTTCAAACATTTTTGTAAGGGAAATCAAATTGTACCCTCCGATTTTCTGAAGTGAAATCAGATAAGGGGTGCAATTTTCTTTAAGGACAGGCCAACGCAAGGGGGGATGCAAATAATGGCTTTAGAGAAGGGTTTTTCAACCTTGCTGACTTTAAGATGGGTGGACTTCAACTCCCAGAATTCCCCAGCCAGCTATGCTGTCAGGTTGAAAAATACTGATATATTAGGTTACCCAGTAGGAGGTATCAATTATGGATACAGATAGAGATTAACAGAGTTGGAAGGGATCAGTGTAGATATAAAATAAACACATTGCCTGAAGATTCAGAAAAAGGTGTGACATTTCTAAAACATAACATTTTGATAAGACTTTAGGGGCTCTGTGGGAATAGAAAATTGGGAATTTCTTGAAGTAATTGACTCTCAGAATTCTTATACATAAAATGAAAAAGCAGATTTAGAAATGGAGTGCGAAGCTTAATGTTTCAGTTTGTTAGCACTTCCAATAACAGATAATCAGAGTTGGAAGGGACCTTATAGATCATCTAGTCCAACCCCTCACCCAAGCGGGAGACCCTACACCATTTCTGACAAATGGCAGTCCAATGGTGGGATTAATTTTTTTTTTACTACTGGTTCTCTGGGTGTGGCTTGGTGGGCATGGCTTGTTAGGCGTGGCAGGAGAAGGTTACTGCAAAATCCCATTCCTACCCCATCCCAATAACCTGCTTTCCAGTTCCATTCTCCTGTGCAGGGCAACTAAAAGAGACCCAGCCAATCAGCTGGGACACGGGAGGCGGAGAATAGATGGGGGCGGGGCCAGTCAGAGGCAGGTTTTGCCGGTTCTCCAAACTACTCAAAATTTCCGCTTTCAGTTCTCCAGAACTGGTCAGAACCTGCTGAATACTACCTGTGGGAGGGACCTTGTAGGTCATCTAGTCCAACCCCCACCCCAAGCAGGAGACCCTACACCATTTCTGACAGAGGACAGTCCAGTCTCTTCTTGAAAGCTTCCAGTGATGAAGCTCCCATAACTTCTGAAGGCAACTTCTGTTCCAAGCATAAAGTTCTACAGATAGTCCTCGACCTACAACTATTTGTTTAATGGACCGTTGGACCAGTTTTCCCTCTTATGACACTTGTAGCACCCTCATGGTCACATGACCAAAATTCGGATGTTTGGCGATTGGTCTGCATTTACAACAATTGCAACCTTCCCAACTGGCTTCCAACAAGGAAACTGGATAGAGGAAGCCAGATTTGCTTAACGACTGTCCATTTCACTGAATAGCGAGAATGATTCACTTAACAACTGTGGCAAAAAAAAAAGTCATAAAATGGCGCACAAGGCACTTAACTTCCATGCTTTGCATGGAAATTTGGGTTGTAAGTGGATATAGTGCCTGTATATCGTGCCAATATAGTAACTGTGTATAGTGCCAATTGTTAATAGTAAGGAAAAGGATAAAGACAGAATAAAGAAAATAAGGAAAAATAATAAGGAAAGGGGTTCCTTTTATCGCCTTCCTAAATCTTGCCAATCAGCGTTTTTTTAAAGGCATGTGGCTCAGTGGCTAAGACGCTGAGCTTGTCGATCAGAAAGGTTGGCAGTTGGCGGTTCAAATCCCTAGCACAGCGTCACGGAGTGAGCTCCCGTTCTTGTCCCAGCTTCTGCCAACCTAGCAGTTCGAAAGCGTGTAAAAATGCAAGTAGAAAAATAGGGACCCCTTTGGTGGGAAGGGAACAGCGTTCTGTGCACCTTCAGGCGTTTAGTCATGCCAGCCACATGACCACGGAGATGTCTTCGGACAGCGCTGGCTCTTCAACTTTGTAATGGAGATGAGCAGCGCCCCCTAGAGCCAGAAACGACTAGCGCATATGTGTGAGGGGGACCTTTACCTTTACCTAAGAAAGAAAGGTGTTCCTTTCATTACCTTCCTAAATCTTGCCAATCAGCATTTTTTAAAGGCATGTATCAGCCAAGAATTGTTGATCTATGTCTTGTGGCAGGGAGTTCCATCTGAGTATATTTATATATTTACTTATTAAATGCCTACACTCCCCATCTCACTGCGGAGGTTTCACAGTTCGGTCTGTACTGTCCCTATCAACATTCCAGCTGTTATTTTTATTTATTTTTATTTTTACATTTATATGCCGCCCTTCTCCGGAGACTCAGGGCGGCTTACAGTCTTTAGAGCACCATGCTAAGTGCTCGGCAATAGCCTTCATTCCATTGTATATGCCTGCTTATTACTAGGGCTTTTGGCCTCTCCAAGCGGCATTTTTACAAAGTCAGCTTATTGCCCCCAACAATCTTGGGTCCTCAATTTACCTACCCCGAGAGGATGGAAGGCTGAGTCAACCTTGAGCCTGTTAAATCAGTTATTTGGCAAAGAGAAAAGGTCTGTGGGATTGCGACATGCTTCATCTTGTTACTAAACGAATCCATTTCCTGGATTGACATACTGTAGTATATTGGATCGTAAATCAATGGATGGACTGAGTTTGCGTAAGGCATTAAGCCACCCAAAAACCCTGAGGTTAATGCTATCTAAACGTTACCAGTTTATCATCTAGTGTAACTGTTGCGTTTCTGACAGAGTTTATGAACTAGTTGTGCAAACAGAACTATAGAGATTTGCAGAAGAAAATGTGACAGGGAAAGGAGAACTCTATGGAAAGGGATGAATGTGCACCCACTTCTCTTTCAATAACTGGTAGGCAAGCAGAGTGAAGAGAGTGTCCAGGAAATGCCTGTCTTTTCTTCAAGAAGTGTACATAGGAGAATTTGTGGTTAATAGATTAATAGAGTTGGAAGGGACCTCGTTAGATCATTCAGTCCAACCCCCCTACCTTACCCAAGCAGGAGACCCTACACCATTTCTAACAGATGACAGTCCAATCTCTTCTTGAAAGCTTCCAGTGATGAAGTTCCAAAGGCAGCTTCTGTTCCATGGGTTGATTGCTCTTTCAGAACATTTCTCCTTATTTCCAGGCTGAAACTCTCCTTGGTCAGTTTGTGCCTTGTCTGGCCTTCAGGGGCATGGAAGAGTTGCATAAAGTTGTGGAAAGCTGCATCAGATAGACCAGGTAGAGAGAAGAAAAGGAGAAATAGTTAGGTGTCCAGTTAAAGGTAGTCCTAGATTTAAGGCTGGTCTCTTAGCACCTGGTCAAAGTTACAAAGGACCGCCCTTTAAGCTACTGAGCAGTAGCAATAGCAATAACACTTAGACATATCCTGCTTCACACTGCCTTACAGCCCTAAGTGGTTTACAGAGTCAGCCTATTGCCCCCAACAATCCAGATCTTCATTTTACTGACCTCAGAAGGATGGAAGGCTGAGTCAACCTTGAGCTGGTATGGATCGAACCTCCGGCAGTGGGCAGAGTTAGCCTGCAATACTGCATTCTAACCACTGTGCCAACATGGCTCACCACCATTAGATAATAGACAGATGATATGTATAGACAGTCAGACAGATGATAGATAGATGATAGATAGATAGATAGATAGATAGATAGATAGATAGATAGATAGATAGATAGATAGATAGAGTGAGTGAGTGAGTGAGTGAGTGAGTGAGTGAGTGAGTGAGTGAGTGAGTGAGTGAGTGAGCAGTGAGTTAGTCTGCAATACTGTAGAAAGAATGGTTTCAGGAACTGGGCATGGCTAATCTAGTGAAGAGAAGGACCAGGGGAGACATGATAGTAGTCTTCCAATATTTGAGGGGCTGGCACAGAGAGGAGGGGGTCAAGCTATTTTCTAAGGCACCAGAAGGCCAGACAAGAAATAATGGATTGAAACTGAACAAGGAAAGATTCAACTTGGGAACAAGGAGAAATTTTCTGACAGTGAAAACAATCCATGGAACAGAAGTTGCTTTCAGAAGTTGTGGATGCTGGTCAGACATTTGTTAGAAATGGTATAGTCTCCTGCTTGAAGCATGGGCTGGACTAGATGACCCACAAGGTCCCTTCCAACTTCTATTCAATTTGATTCGATTTGATTCTAATCTATTCATTCTTTATTCGATTCGATTCTATTCATTCTTTTTTTCTATTCTATTCTGTATTCTTTTGCATAACTACTCAGAGGTGCTGCTGGAAGTTGATTTAAATATCAGCCTGGAAGAGAGGGAAGGGAAGAGAAGGGAGCAGAGATGCCTGCAGGGTGTGGTCTTGTACAGATAGTGACTGTTATATTGTGATAAAAGCTCTACTTGTTTGTTATGCACAACGCATATGGAACATGCTGCCAGATCCGAGTAAATCACCAGCAGATTTCAAGGTCCATTCCTCCATATTTCCAGTTGGTTTTCTATCTGACTTGCAAGAGTTCATTTAGTGACAGTTCAAAGTTTTTCACACTTACGGCCAGTGACGCATCCGATTGTCACATGATGAGATGCTTTCATTCATTATTTATGATGGTTGCAACATCCCGGGATTCCCCTTTTGCGACCTTCTGGCCAACACAGTCAATGGGGAAACCAGATTCACTTAACAACCATGTGGTTAACAACTGCAGTGATTCACTTAACAACGGTGGCCAGAAAGGTCATCAAATGGAGCAAAACTTACTTAACAAATGTTTCACTTGGCAACATTAACTTTGGACTCAGTTGTGGTTGTAAGTCAAGGATTACTTGTGATACATTAAGTGTTTGGTAGGTGAAGGGAACCATTTAATTTAGTTTAGTTTATTGTCATTGCACCTTGTACAATGAAATTAAATACCATCTTCAGTGTACATTATGACTATGAAAATAAACACACATCCTTCTATGCAATTGAATTGAAAACCACTGATATTGCATTAATATTGCATTATACAGTAGAATTCAATAGAGTGACTGCCCTGGGATAGAAGCTGTTTTTCAGCCTATTTGTCCTTATTTTTATTATCCTGTACTGTCTGCCAAGTGGTAATAGTTCAAAAAAAAGGTTCCCAGGATGAGATGGATCTTTGAGAATGTTTTGAACTTTCTTAAGGCAGCGGGAGCTATAAAGCTCTTCCAAAGAGGGGAGAGGGCAACCCATGATCCTCCGGGCAATGAGGTTAACCCTCTGGAGTGCTGTCTGATCTGTCTCTGTGCAATTGGCAAACCCTACACAGGTGCAGTATGTTAAGATACTCTCTATGGTGCAGCGGTAGAAGGTCACCCACAGTTTTCCATTCCGTTGTTGTTTCCTGAGAAGTCTCAGGTAGTATAATCTCTGCTGGGCCCTTTTGACCAGCCCTGCAATGTGAGCATCCCAGGTCAGGTCCTCTTTTATGGTAACACCCAGACACTTAAAACTAGCCACTTGCTCCACTTGGTCTCCATGGATAAGCAAGGGCTGAATGTCTGATCTGCTCCTTCTATAGTGCACTATAAGCTCCTTGGTCTTAAATCATATTTTTCAGCCAGGAGACTTGAGAACTGCAGGAAACATGATGGCGTGATTGGGTTAAGTCACTATTTCTGGGTTGAAGCCTTGGGAGAAAAGAGAGAGGATGGCCGAAAATGCCACCCTCTGCCCTTAAATGAGATAGTTGGTTCAGTTACAGGAGAGTTGGGTTAGGCCAGCAATTGTGAACTTCAGTCTCTGAACAAATTCCTGCAAAAGATTAAAAGAGCAAAAGAAGACAACTGGCGCCTCTGGCAGTCGAATCAGATGAGAAGGCGGCATGGAAGTCAGGCCAGCATCCAGGCAATCTGAGAACTCCGAGAGGGAAGAGACAATGGAGCTGGCAAAGGGAGAGAGACAGAGGTGAAGCCTGGGCCATCCATCAGCCCTCAGATGGAGAGTCAACAGCCCCCAGGTCTGGAGGTGGCTGATGAGGAAGAGAAGGAATGGCTGGGTCCAGTGCCTGATACGCAGAAGGCAGAGGAGAGGAGAACAGTGGATATCTATGGGCCGGTCCTTGGGACAAAAGAGCCACCGCTGCTAGCCAAGGCCCACCTAACTCTGGGGATAAAAGGCAGGGGGTGGAGATGAATAGTTGTGGCAGAAAACTATTCATCACCCTGCCAGACAGACTTGTTAGCCTGCTGTGTGAGAGAGTGAGACTTTTTGCTGGGGCTGCTGGCGCTTCTAATAAAGGAAACATTTAGTTAACTAGAGAGGGTTTGTTGTGTTTGGGAGCCAGGTCAGAACAGACAGTTTGTTCTAGTGATGTAGGCACCAGCCTAGAAACCAGGAGATTGTGAGTTCTAGTTCCACCTTAACCATGAAAGCCAGCTGGGAGATTCGGGGCCAGTCACCAGGAGACTGTGAGTTCTAGTCCCACTTTAGGCATGAAAGGCAGCTGGCTGGGTGACTTTTCGGGCAGCCAATGTCACCCAGACTTTAGAATGGTGAATTCTAGTTCTGCCTTAGCCATGACAGCCAACTGACTTCGGGCCAACCACTCTCTTTCAACCCAACCCACCTCAGAGGATTTTGTTGTTGTGGAGAAAAATAGGATGAGGAAGGTGTGTTGGATATATTCACCGCCATGAGTTTATATTTAAAAATATTAAAGGCAGGGAAGGAAGGAAGGAAGGAAGGAAGGAAGGAAGGAAGGAAGGAAGGAAGGAAAGAAAGAAAGAAAGAAAGAAAGAAAGAAAGAAAGAAAGAAAGAAAGAAAGAAAGAAAGAAAGAAAGAAAGAAAGAAAGAAAGAAAGAAAGAAAAGGAGAGAAAGGAAGGAAGGAAGGAAAGAAAGAGAAGAAAAGGAGAGAGAAAGAGAGAGAGAAAAGAAGCAAGGAAGGAAAGAGAAAGAGAAGAAAAGAAGAAAGAGGAAAAAGGAAGGAAAGAGATAGAAAGAAAGAGATAGATAGATAGATAGATAGATAGATAGATAGATAGATAGATAGATCGATCGATCTCAGGGCCAGAAATGAGATGAAGACCTAACTGAAAGCAGAGCATTTGCAATAATAACTGTTCCGACTAAAAAATGCAGTTGTACAGACAGCAACTTTGCTGCACGAATAACAGATAACAGATAATCAGGGTTGGAAGGGACCTTGTAGGTCATCTAGTCCAACCCCCCCGCCCAAGCAGGGGACCCTACACCATTTCTGACAAATGGCAGTCCAATCTCTTCTTGAAGGTCTCAAGTGATGACGCTCCACAACTTCCAAGGGCAACTTCTGTTCCATTGGTTGATTGTTCTCCCTGTCAGAAAATTTCTCCTTATTTCCAAGTTGAATCTCTCAGTTTCCATCCATTGTCTGACCTTCGGGTGCTTGATCCTTCCTCTCTGTGGCAGCCCCTCAAATATTGGGACATTGCTATCATGTCTCCCCTCGTCCTTCTCTTCACTAGATTAGCCAGGCCCAGTTCCTATAACCGTTCTTCATATATTTTAACCTCAAGTCCCCTAACCATCCTGGTTGTTCTTCTCTGCACTTTTTCTAGAGTCTCAACATTTTTTTTATAATGTGGTAACCAAAACTGGATGCAGTACTTCAGGTGTGGTCTTACTAAGGCTTTATAGAGTGGGATTAGTACTTCACTTGATCTTGATTGTATCCCTCTGTTAATGCAATTTAGAATTGTATTGGCTTTTTTGGCTGCTGCCGCACACTGCTGGCTCCTATTTAGCTGGTTGTCCACTAAGATTCCAAAATCCCTCTCACAATTATTGCTATTGAGCCTGGTTTCACCCAGTCTATATGTGTCCTTTTGGTTTTTCTTGCCTAAATGTAGGACTTTACTTTTTTCTACATTGAATTTTATTTTGTTAGATACAGCCCAGTGTTCTAGTCTGTCGAGATCCATCTGGATCTTCAGCCTATCTTCTTGGGTGTTAGCTATTCCTGCCAGCTTAGTATGGTCTGCAAATTTGGTAGGTTCCCCTTCTATTCCCTCATCTAAGTTGTTAATGAAGATATTGAAGAGTACTGGGCCTAAGACACCCCACTGCTTACTTCCCTCCATGTAGACTTAGACCCAGTAAGGACTACTCGTTGTGTACAGTTTGCCAGCCAGTTGCAAGTCCATCTAATGGTGGTGCTATCTATTCCACTTTTTTCTAGCTTATTAAGAAGTAGGTTGTGGTCTACTTTGTCGAATGCCTTGCTGAAATCTAAATATATTATGTCCACAGTATTTTGCTGATCTACTAATTTAGTCACTATGTTGAAGAACGAACTAAGATTGGTTTGGCTTGATCTGTTTTTAACAAACCCATGCTGACTGCTAGTTACGAAATAAGTTTGAGAACACAGAGCACAAATAATTAAAACCAATTGAAATAAAATGTGGCCGCCCAATTTCAGAAATTGAGAAGGATTCTGGTGCCCTTCCTTTAAAACCCACCTCTCTCCACGGAGTAAGGGAGGGTGATTTTAAATTAGGGGGAAGGGAGGCTGATTTCTAGGAAACATTGGAGGTAGCTGGAAGACACCAAGAGGGAAAGTCAAAAGTCCAGCACTTCATGCCCCGTGTTAGAATGATGTTCCAAACTCTGAATTCCACAGAACGATTTGCACCTAAACACAATAAATCAAGCAGGACAGCAAAAAATGGGAGGTCTGGCTTAAATCTACAGCAATGCAAAAACAGAGAGAGCAGCAGCTAGAATATGTTCTGTCTGCCATATTTTAAGGAGGGTCAGCCAGGGGCTGCATCTAACACAGGGAAATGGAAAGGACCATTAGTATTATTCCTTATTTATTTATTAATATCCCATCTTTATTTTTTTCAATAACTCAAGGCAGTGGATATACCTAATGTTCCTTTCTCCTCCTATTTTCCCTATGACAACCTTGAGAGGTGAATTGGGCTGAGAAAGAGGGACTGACCCAAAGTTACCTAGCCAACTTTTGCGTCACTGTCTCCTGGCAAATGGCTCAAAGTTACCTGGCTGGCTTTCATGCCTGAAGTGAGACTCAAACTCACTGTCTCTTGGTAACTGTCCCAGAATCACTCAACTAGCTTTCATGGCTAAAGTCAGACTAGAATTCAAAATCTCCTGGTGACTGGCCCAAAGTCACCAGGCTGGCTTTTGTGTCTAAAGTGGGACTAGAACTCACCATCTCCTAGTTTCTAACCTAATGGCTTAACTTAGACATTGAATGATTCTGTATGGACACCATAGTAAATTACAACGATCAATTCTCTAAGGCAGGGTATCTCAATCTTGGCAATTTTAAGAATTCCTCAGGTAAAAACACTAGTGTAAGGAACCATATCTTTCATCAAAAATTCAAGAGAACTAATAAGTGCTCAGCTACCTACCTGGTTGTTGGAAATTATAGTGTTAATGCTACTGATAAAAGAATAGTGTTGTTAATTCTTTTTTTCCAAGATAATATGAATACAGAGAAAGTTCCATTTCATAGATGTATCTTCACCTTCCACCATCACCCAAATATACAGTATATAAAGCAAGAGCATTTCCTATCTTGAATAAAACATGTAATTTTACATCTTCAAATCAATACAGAAAGAGACCTTTTTCAATGCATTTTCCTTAATCCTGTAATTTAGCTGGATACTTAAACATATATGCATGTATTCAAAACAGTAACATCCAAAAAAGCATTGCTTGTTGACAAAAAAAAACCCTCTGCATGTTTGACAAGATTTCAAACAAAATTCTAAACTGGGCTTATTTGAAGAAACAACATAAAAATGTTTGCACAAACTTTACAATAAACTCTATTCCAAAGATTCAAACTTGACAGATTCATAAAAAATAAGAAATTACATTAGCGTATTCAGTAATCCAAATTCCGTGAATGCTTTAAGGATGGGCAGTTTTAGAAGGATAGCAGAATAATAACATTCCTTGGACAGGCCTGCATTTTCGGTCTGCTTACAGGCCCTTTAAGAAATATATGTAATGAAAAATGGGATAGGATCAACAATAAATGAGGGCTGAATGCACTTTGAACACGAAAAGGAGCTATTTGTACAAAAGAGGTAAATTAAAATGGTCTTGTGGCAGGACTAGAGGAAGATCATAAAATGAAAATGTGAGGTAAAATGGATGACTGAAGGAAAAAAAGCAGAACTTCATAGTTGGATGGATATGATAAGTTCCTTAGAAAGTACAGATAGTCCTTGACTTATGACCACAGTTGAGCCCAAAATTTCTTTTGCTGAGCGAAACATTTGTTAAGTGAGTTTGGTCCAGTGATGGGATTCAAAAAACTTTACTATCGGTATTGTGGGAGTGGCTTGGTGGGCGTGGCAGGGGAAGGATACTGCAAAATCCCCATTCCCTCCCCACCCCAGTAACCTGCTTTCCAGCTCTGTTCTCCTGTGCAGGGCAACCAAAGAAGACCCAGCCGATCAGCTGGGACTCAGGAGGCAGAGAATAGATGGGGCGGGGCCAGTCAGAGATGGTATTTGCTGGTTCTCTGAACTACTCAAAATGTCCGCTACCAGTTGTCCAGAACTGGTCAGAACCTGCTGAATAATACTACCTCTGGTTTAGTCCCATTTTACAGCCTTTCTTGCCATGGTTGTTAAGTGAATCACTGCGGTTCTTAACATGGCTGTTAAATGAACTTGGCTTCCCCATCGACTTTGCTAGTCAGAAGGTCACAAAAGGGGATCCCATGATCCTGGGGAACTGAAACCATCATAAATATGAGTCAGTTGCCAAGTGTCTGAATTTGGATCACGTGACTATGGAGAAGCTGCAACTGTCATAAGTGTGAGGAACGGTTGTAAGTTACTTTTTCCAGTGCCATTGTAACTTCGAACAGTCACTAAATGAACTGACCACACCTAGAGTACTACTGCATCCAGTTTTGTTCACCACATTATAAAAAAGATGTTGAAACTCTAGAAAAAGTACAGAGAAGAGCAACCAGGATGATGAGGGGACTGGAGACTAAAACATATGAAGAACGGTTGCAGGAACTGGGCCTGGCTAGTCTAGTGAAGAGAAGGACCAGGGGAGACACGATTGCAGTCTTTCGATATTTAAGGGGCTGCCACAGAGAGGGAGGGGTCAAGCTATTTTCTAAGGCATCTGTAGGCCAGACAAGGAATAATAGATGGAAACTGAACAAGGAGAGATTCAACCTGGAAATAAGGAGAAACTTTCTGACAGTGAGAACAATCAACCAATGGAACAGAAATTGCCCTCGGACATTGTGGGAGAGCCATCACTTGAGACTTTCAAGAAGAGATTGGACTGCCATTTGTCAGAAATGGTGAAGGGTCTCCCGCTTGGGGGGGGGGGGTTGGACTAGATGACCTATAAAGTCCCTTCCAGCTCTGATTATCTGTTATCTGTTGAAAATCAAGGACTACCTGTATACAAAGAACAAAAAGTCAATGGATGGATGAGATGGATACTAGGTTGGTTTCAAGGATAGAAAAATATGGGAGACTACAGTAGTCAGTCATGGTGTAAACAAGCTTTAGCTACATTTCAGTTTTTGCCAGTCCCATTAGGTAGATCAGCCATGAAATCTTAGAACTTAGAATAACTTTATTGTCATTTCTAATGTACCCTAATCGGCATAAATTAAAATGAAATTTCATTGCATACGGCTGTCAAAGGGCCACCACCTCCAATATGCACTACACAAACATGACTAAATAAATAAATGCAAAATTATGCATATACCCACATATACAGAAGTGGGCCACTACTGGTTTGCCCCGGTTCACATGAACCGGTAGCTAATTTTATCATTTTTAATAGCCTGTTCAGCAAACCAGTAAATCCCACACACCGCCCACCCTGCCCCGCCTCTCCCAAGAGTCCCCATGTGGCCTGTTTTGGATGCCAGGTAAGTACAGGGCCCATGTGGAAGCTCGGGGAGGTGGAAAAACAGGCCTTACGGAGGCTTCAGAAGGCCAGAAACAGGCCTGTTTCCACCCTCCAGAGAGCCTCCGGGGTCTGTCGAGGCCATTTTCACCCTCCCAGAGGCTCGAGGAAAGCCTCCGGAGCCCGGGAAAGGCAAAAACACCCCTCCCCCCACCATGGTGCAGGAGGCTGATTAGGCCACACCCACCATGGCCACGCCTACCCAGTAACCTCATCTCTAATGATCTAAGTGCTAGAGTCCACTGTAACTACATAGCCAAAAAGGCGTTAAGAGTTGTTAACCTAATCTTATGTAGCTTTTTCTCTGGTAACATTACACTAATAACTAGAGCATACAAAACATTTGCTAGACCAATACTCGAATACAGCTCATCAGTCTGGAACCCACATTACGTATCTGATATTAACACAGTTGAGAAAGTCCAGAAATATTTCACAAGAAGAGTTCTCTACTCCTCTATGCCACCAGACTCGAAATTGTAGACCTAGAAAATCTAGAACTACTCCACCTTCGGTCCTATCTAAGTATAGTATATAAACTCATACATTGCAATGTCCTACCTGTCAATGAATACTTCAGCTTCAACCATAACAACACAAGAGCAAACAATAGATACAAACCCAAGGTTAATCGCACCAAACTTGATTGCAGGAAATACGACTTCAGCAACAGAGTGGTCAATATCTGGAATACTCTACCTGACTCTGTGGTTTTTTTTCCCCAAACTCCAAAAACTTTAACCTTAGAGTGTCTACTATTGACCTCACCCCTTTCCTAAGAGGTCTGTAGGGGGCGTGCATAAGCGTACCAACGTGTCTACTGTCCCTGTCCTATTGTTTCTTTTATTTTTTTTATTTTTCTTATATGTATCCATGTATTCATAACTATATTTTTACTTATACCTATTATCTTATAAGCAATTGACAAAAATAAATAAATAAATAAAACCAGGCAGAGAACTGGTTGCTAAAAATTTTGAAGCCCACCCCTGCACATATCTGATATGATACGGAGAAACAACACAGTCTAGTTCAGGTGTATCAATGTACATGGTGAGAAAAACGAATCTTGCAAGTTTCCCAGATGGATGGCCTAGGGAATAAAGTTGTTACAGAATCTAGAAGTTCTGCTAGAAATACTATAGAAACCTCCTCCCAGAAGGAAGCAACGGAAACAGACCATAGAGTAGGTGTTTGGGGGTCTCATCTACACAACACTGAAACTACTTTTACTGACATCAGCTACAATAGCCATGCAAGTCTCTAGATGTGAGTGCTCCATCAGTGGAGATTTTAAGAAGAGATTGGACAACCACTTGTCCTGGAATGGTATTGAGTCTCCTGCTTGAACAAGGGGTTGAAGACCTCCAAGGTCCCTTCCAACTCTGCTATTCTGTTATTCTGATTGTGTTGTAGCTCTTCACCCTTATTTGATTGTTGGTGTCTCTTTAAGTCATTTTTGGTTCCCAGCAAGCAACCAGATAGATATACATTTCCTCATGAACACCTCCTTATACCGCTGTGGATTAGGAAGGGGTTTGACTGAGCTTCTTCTGAATGTTATCTGTACTTTCTACACCTAAAATAAGTTTGAGCCCCTTTTGTAACTATTCTTATATAAGTATTATTATATATCTTCATCCAGATCATTTCCCTTAGTCCCCACTTCACTATGAGCTGTTGATCTGGTTTTCTTCCTTGCTACAGTTCCCCACTTTAGGATCTCTCAATCCGCCCCAAATTCTTGATCTTGAAACAGCTCCCAGGTGTCCGGGTATCTTTTCTTAATTTTAAGAATAAGAGAATAATAGAGTTGGAAGGGACCCAGGAGGTCTTCTAGTCCAACCTCCTCCTCAAGCAGGAAACCTTATATCATTCCAGACAAATGGTTGTCCAATCTCTTCTTAAAAACTTCCAGTATTGGAGCATTCACAACATCTGGAGGCAGGTCATTCCACTGATTCATTGTTCTCACTGTCAGGAAATTTATCCTCCATTCTAGGCTGGTACTCTTGAGTTTAAATGCAGGGGCCTTCAAACTTGACAGCTTTAAGACTTGTGGACCTCAACTCCCAGAATGGAGATAGAAGATAGAATTCTTTATTGGCCAAGTGTGGTTGGACACACAAGCAATTTGTCTCGGTGCAAATACTCTCAGTGTACATAAAAGAAAAGATACATTCGTCAAGAGTCAAGAATCATCAGGTGCAACACTTAATGATAGTCATAGGGTACAAATAAGCAATCAAATCATACTAGGAAACAGTCAATATAAATCGTAAGGATACAAGCGACAAAGTTACAGTCATACAGTCACAAGTGGAGGGGATGAGTGATAGGAGTGATGAGAAGATTAACAGTAATAGTAGTGTACACTTTGTAAATAGTTGAACAGTGTTGAGGGAATTATTTGTTTAGCAGAGTGATAGCTTTCAGGGAAAAACTGTTCTTGTGCCCAGTTGTTCTGGCATGCAGTGCTCTATAGCATCGTTTTGAGGGAAGGAGTTGAAACAATTTATGTCCTGGATATGAGGGTTCTGTTGATATTTTCACAGCCCTCTTTTTGACTCGTGCAGTATACATTCCACCTCCAGTCATGTTAGCTCAGGAATTCTGGGAATTGAAGTCCACAAGTCTTAAACTAGCCAAGTTTGAAGACCCTTGGTTTAATGGAAGGGTGGACAGCTGAAAATCATGAAAACAAGACGATAAAATGAAAACCAAGGCAATTGCCAGGGCAGACACGTAGAGCCATACTTTTAGCAGATGTGTTATTCAATAAGTGCACGACAACCACTTCCCGATTTTGAGAATTTCACCGACATCTCAGCTTTTCCTCACTTGGCTTTCGTCCATCTCTAAAGTCTAATTTAACGAGATGGAAACTGCACTGGTATGTCATGCCCAAAGTCAGGATGAGAAAACTCCTTGACGATCGACTGACAGTTGAGAGCTGTTTTTCCCAACCTGGTCATAAAATGAAATAACATCATTAGGAGCATTTGATCCAGAGTCTATAAAATCATAAACTCAGGGTGGAGAATCTTGTCCTTGACTTCCTTCTCTCTGCCCTTTAGCGTACGTGCAACACTAGCAAAGATGGATGGAAGTCTCTTCAACCCTTCCTCTCTCCCAGTCCCAGTTCAGCTGTCACCAGACGGATGCGAGTCTTATGACTCTGAATGTAAGCACCAGCCATGCTCAGCATGTACCCAAGACCCCTGTCAAAGTAGGCCACTACTGAAGAGGCTGGAAGCCCAGGTAGGCATCCATCCACACCTTGCCTTCAATGCTCAGATGTCAGGATTCTGGCATTTGCCCTAATTAAACCATAAGCCTCAAGCCAAGCTTCTAAAACGTCAAAGGATTTATTAGGAGCGAACATGTTGGCATGACCTGTAATGAAGCTGATTCTGAGACACGTAATTCACGATCACCTATTATTCTGTTTTCTTCCCACCCCTCTGGGTGTATCCTAATTCATATTGTTCAATGAAACACATTCATAGCTGAGAGTCATCAATCACGGTTTCCAACTAGGGATTTTCAAGGCAGAAATTCCGATAGCTTAGTTACAATCTCTGCAAGGTGTATGGAATGAACTTTTGGTTTTAAACTGTCACACTGCTCCTTCAAATTTCTTCCTCCCCTCTGTTCATGGCAACTCTAAAACAGGCATGGAAATGTTTTATGAGTTGACATCAGGTTGATCGAGTACCCTAGGATGGATCTAACACTGTTCCTCAACCTTGGTAATGTAAGGATTTTATTTTTATTTATTTTATTTTATTTGGTTTGTCAATTGCTTACAAGATAATACTGTAGGTATAAGTAAAAACATAGTTATGAATACACGGATACATATAAGAAAAAAAAAGAAACAATAGGACAGGGATGGTAGGCACGTTGGTGCGCTTATGCACCAACAGACCTCTTAGGAAAGGGGTGAGGTCAATAGTAGATAGTCTAAGGTTAAAGTTTTTGGGGTTTGGGGAAGAAACCACAGAGTCAGGTAGAGTATTCCAGACATTGACCACTCTGTTGCTGAAGTCGTATTTCCTGCAATCAAGTTTGGTGCGGTTAACCTTGAGTTTATGGACTCAACTCCCAGGATTTGGGGAGTTGAAGACCACACATTGTCATGGATGCATCTCACCTATCCAAGCAAGTTTCATGAGCTGATGAGTGAGCTTCTTTGCTAGGGGACTGAATGGGACAGTGGGCACACATCTTCAAATTGCTGAGGTTAAGAAACATGTAGGGAGTCTCCAAACTTGGCCACTTTAAGACTTGTGGACCACAACATCCAGAACTGGCTGGGGAATTCTAGGAATTGAAGTCCACAAGTTCTTAAAGTGGCCAAGTTTGAAGACTCGAGTTGAGAAGACTTGTAAAGCTCTTAGAGTAGTTTTTCTGAAACTTGGAACTATATCCAGTGTGGACTTCAACCCCCAGAAGTCAGTATGGGAATTCTGCCTTATAGAAGACAGAAGCACGGTCTTACGCTATTGCTGAAAATATCTAACACTTGCAGGATCCATGGTTGTTTTGCTCTGAGTTGCTTCTCATAGTCCTATGGAAAGACAGGGCTCATTGTTGGCCAAAAGGAAGTTCAAAAGGACACAGTCAGTCAGATGCTTTGTTGTTTTTTGTTCGGGCAGGATCCAAAACTCACAATGGAGATCGACGCCGCAGGTGAAAAGTCTGACAAAACCCAAAAGACGACAGGCAAATGTTGCCAGCAAATGTTGAGAGCCCTGAGCTGTGTCACTGGAGATATGAAGGCGTTTGGAGACTGGCTAAAAGGTAGGTCACATTTGTGGTACCTCTATAAGACCCAGTGGAAGCACAGGTGTAGGTGAAAAGGTGGTTGGATGCCTTGATTATCATCCACCTCAGCAAGTTTAAGCTATCTGGACTTCAACTCCCGAAATTCCCCAGCCAATCCAGATCTGGGAGTTGACATCCACACATCTTAAAGATACTAAGATAGAGAAACACTGTACAAGAGATTTCCTGAAAAACAGAGTCCTTCTTTCCTTCCTTCTTTCTTTCCTTCCTTCCTTTCTTTTTCTTTCTTTTTTCCTTTCCCTCCTTCTTTCATTTTTTTTGTCTTTCCTTCTTGTTCATTTCTTTCTTTACTTCCTTTTCTCTTCTTTCCTTTCCTTTCCTTCCTTCCTTTCTTTCCTTTTTCTCTTTCCTTCCTTTCCTTTCCTTCCTTCCTTCTTTTCTTCCCTCCCTCCCTCTTCCTTTTCTCCCTCCCTCCCTTCTTTCTTTCCTTCCTTTTTTCTTTTCTTTTTTTTCTTTTCTTTTTTCCTTTCTTTCCTTTCCCTCTTTCTTTTCTTTCCTCCTCCTTTCCTTCCTTCCCTCTCTCCCACCCTCCCTCCTTCCTTTCCTTCTTCCTTCCTTTTTTCTTTTCTTTTCTTTCCTTTCCTTTCTTCCTTTTCTTTTTTCATTTCTTTCCTTTCCCTCTTTTCTTTCTTTCCTCCTTCTTTCCCTCTCTCCCACCCTTCCTCGTCCTTCCTTCCTTCCTTCCTTCCTTCCTTCCTTCCTCCTTCCTTCCTTCCTTCCTTCCTTCCTTCCTTCCTTCCTTCTTCCTTCCTTCCTTCCTTTCTTCCTTTCTCCACCACCCTGTCATTGCTCATCCTACAATAAGCTTTAGGTTGACCCTTATTTTACCCTATAAACATAAGTTATTTATTCCCAGCCTTCCTCTCTCATCCTTCTCTTTCCCCCTCCAACGCCCCATCCCATATCATGCATTCCCCTTGCCTGCCTGCCACTCTGAAGTTAAATTATACACTTGCCATGGGTGTGTCACAATCCCAACACAAGCTGGCCTAGAGATGTTCAGGCCATCTGCCAACTTCCATGCGAGCAACATAAATTAGCTGTTTTGTATCTTCTGCATGAACTGAGCCGCTCAATCAACTTCCCAATCGCGTGATGTTTTTGCAGAGAATAATAAATGTGTGTCATATTTTACAACCTTCTTGGCAGGAGGAGCCACACCAGATGTTGCCAGAGATATACACATTTGGCAATTGTCCCAGTTCATAAACTTTCGAACAACAGAAACAATTGTGGAATTGTGGAAGATAGGGCAAGTTACTTTTTTTTTCTTATATTTTGACATCGCAACCTCATTGGTGGTATTTACACAATCTGGCCATGCATTAGCCCATTTTAACAAAATAACAAAGTTGGAAGAGACCTTGGAGGTCTTCTAGTCCAGCCTCCTGCTCAGGCATGAGACCTTATACCAGTGGTGGCTAACCTTTTTAGGCTCCTGTGCCAAAAATTGTGTGTGTACTAGCGCACATGCACTCGCATGCCAGCAGCCGGAATTCAATATGCCCCACACGCCCTGCGCACATGTGCATGCAATCCCCTTCCACGCTCCCCCTGCGCCTCATGGCTGGTTTGAGGTCTTTTTTGACCTCCCAGAGGCTTGGAAAAAGCCTCTGCAAGGCTTTTCAGCCGAATAATAGGCCCATTTTGTCACTTCCGGTGTTACAGGAAGTGATGAAACGGGCCTATTATGTGTCCTGAAAAGCCTTGCAGAGGCTTTTTCCAAGCCTCTGGGAGGCCAAAAAAGGCCTCAAACCAGCCGAAAAATCAGCTGTGAGGCACATGCATGCGTAGTGAGGTAAGTTTGCCTGCGGCTTGTGTGCCGACATGAATGGCTCTGCATGCCACTTGTGGCAGGCATGCTATAGGTTCTCCATCATGGCCTTATACCATTCCAGACAAATGGCTGTCCAGTCTCTTCTTGAAAAGCTCCTGCGGCGGAGCACCCACAACTTCTGGAGGCAAGTCGTTCCACCGGTTAATTGTCCTCACTGTTAGGAAATTTCTCCTTAATTCTAGGTTGCTTCTCTCCTTGATTAGTTTCCATCCATTGTTTCTTGTCCTGCCTTCATGTGCTTTGAAGAATAGATTGATCCTCTCTTCTTTATGGCAGCCCCACAACTATTGGAAGACCGTGATCATGCCTCCCCCTCAGTCCTTCTTTTCATTAAACTAGATAAGTATTCTTAGGAAGCACAGTATTTTAACCCATAAACTAGCCAAATATTCCCGGTTTCCCAAGCTCCCAAGTCAAATGAACTGGAGAGTATATTAAAAGCTCTTTTGAGCCCTTCAGAAATTACGACATTCTAAATGAAATTGTCTTATTTGTACATCACTTTAACCAGGTTGTCTGAAGATCTGATCAGATGCCTTTTGAAGAGAAATGTAGTTAGTTTAAATTGTGGTTTTTGGGTGTCATTGTATTTATTTATTTTTTTGCACATTCTGGTGGATTAATTCTGCTTTTGTGCATAAGCAGCCATTTAGAGATAGTGAAAAACAACAACGCCTGGCAGACATTTGGCCAAAGACCTTCAAAATGAGCCAGGGATAATTTCAGCAGCTGTCAAAAAATCAAAATGGCAGCTATGACTACATGGTTGTAGTTCCCCCTTTTTATATGATTTGCAACAATATTCCTTCATTAAGCCTTTATACAGTGAATTTTCATCCCTGGATTACCTTATTTATTAGATTGTTATCCTGCCTTTATTATTTAATAAATAAACTTAAGGCAGTGAACATATTTGATACTCTCTCTTCTTCCTATTTCTCCCACAACAACAATCCTGTGAGGAGAGTTTTCATGCCTAAGGTGGAACAAGAACTCTCAGTCCCCTGGTGATTGGCTCAAAGTCACCCAGTCAACTTTCATGCCTAAGGCAGAACTAGAACTAGGACCCAGATTGATGAGGGCAATAGGCTGGTTCTGTAAACCTCTTAGAGAGGGCTATAAAAGCACTGTGAAGAGGTATATAAGTCTAAGTGCTATTTCTATTGCTACTACAAGATCACAACATTGCAATATTCAATGAATACTTCAGCTTCAACCATAACAACACAAGAGCAAACAATAGACATAAACTCAAGGTTAATCGTACCAAAGTTGATTGCAAGAAATACGATTTCAGCAACAGAGTGGTCAATGTCTGGAACACTGAACCTGACTCTGTGGTTTCTTCCCCAAACCCCAAAAACTTTAACCTTAGACTGTCTACTATTGACCTCAGCCCTTTCCTAAGAGGTCTGTAGGGGGCGTGCATAAGCGCACCAACGTGCCTACTGTCCCTGTCCTATTGTTTCTTTTATTTATTTTTTATTTTTCTTATATGTATCCATGTATTCATAACTATATTTTTACTTATATCTATTATCTTGTAAGCAATTGACAAATTGACAAATAAATAAATAAAAATAAAATAAGTTTCCCCCCAAAAAAATATTCGTTTAGTTGGTTGACTGCTCCCTCTGTCCTGCCATACAAAAGCCCCACTGGAGTTGTCCATTGGCTTTGGACCCCAGTCAGCACAGGGTGATGAAAACACACATAGGAAGAAGAATATGAAGGACCAGCATGTTGTAGGTTGTCATCTGTTCTGTTTGGTTCTGTTCGGTTCTGTTCATAAAGAAAAGCAATTGAAGTTCTCTGGGTCAAGATATCCTAGGCTGTGAAATCTGTAATGAAGAGAATCACCTCTTTTAGCCCCACTGTATTTGCAGCTCCCTCCCTCTCTTCCTTCCTACCCTTTCTCTCTTCTTCCTTCTTCACTTTCTTTCCTTCCTTCCCTTCCTCCTTCCCTTCTTTTCTCCTCTCCTTCACTCTATTTCCTTCTCTTCCTTCCTCCGTCTCTCCCCTCCCTTCCCTTTCCTTCCTTCCTCCCTCCATCCTTCCTTCCCTCCCTTCCTCCCTTCCTTCCCTTGCTTTCTCCTTTCCTTCCTTCTTTCCCTCTTCCCTTCCCTTTCTCTCTCCTTCCTTCTTCTTCCCTTCTTTCTTTCCTCTCCTTCACTTTATCTCCTTTTCCTTCCTTCCTTCTGTCTCTCCCCTTCCTTCCCTTTCTCTCCTTCCTCCCTTCTCCTTCCCTTCCTTCCTTCCCTCCTTCCTTCACTCAGCTTTCTCCTTTCTTTCTTTCCCTCCTTCCCTCCTTCCTTCCTTCTCTTTCTTTCCTTCCACCTCTTCTCCTTCCTTCCTTTCTCCCTCCTTCCCTTCCCTCTCTTCCCTTCCTTCCCTCACCTTCTTTCTTTCACTCCCTCTCCTTCCTTCCTCCCCTCTCTTCCCTTCCTTCACTCCCCTTCCTTCCTTCACTCCCTCCCTTCTCTTTCTTCCTTCCTTCTTCCTCCCTCCTTCCCTCCTGCACTCCATCCCTCCCTCCATCCCTCAAGGTCATCTCTATATGCCTTCCTACAGGATCATTTATCCTATATAACACTGGAAGTTTTTAAAAAGATGTTGGATAACCATTTGTCTAAAGTGGTGTAGGATTTCCTGCCTAAGCAGAGTGGTTGGACTAGAAGACCTCCAAGGTCCCTTCCAACTCTGTTATTCTATTCTGTTCTGTTCTATTCTATTACGCATATTGTACCATCATATCACATCGCATCATACGTTGCCAAATGCTTTCTCTTTCAGAAAAGCCTATGGCCCTCCAATTTGTTGACTGGCTTCTACGAGGCATTTCTCAAGTGATGTTTGTCAACAATCCACTCAGTGGCATCATCCTGCTTATCGGATTCTTAGTCCAGAGCCCTTGGCTGACACTCATGTGTTGCACTGGAGTGATTGTCTCAACTTTAACTGCAGTTATTCTAAGCCAAGAAAGGTAGCTTGTCCTCTAATTTCCTCCTCCTCTTCCTCTTCCTCCTCCTGCTCCTCTTCCTTTTCCTCCTCTTCCTCCTCCTCCTCCTCAACTTCCAATGTTCAGATGAAATTGGCCACTGGATTTCTCCTAAGTAGCAACATTCATGCAATCAAATCAAATTGAATATTTTTATTATGATCTTTGACCAGCCTTTCCAATATACGATTACATTAAAAAGGGAGTCGGCTAAGCTCAAATACAGTTATCAAGCTAGGAAAAATTCTGTAATGTCTCCACTTCTTGATTAAACCCGTAAGAAGACCATTTTTAATTTTAGATGGGGAGATTTACTGAGATTAACAAACATTTTTGGAGCCCAGAGGCCATAACATTTATTATTCGCTTAGTTTTCTACAGCCACCCACAAAATGGGTATTCATTTTTTTAAAAATTGCTTGATTTTGAAGATATGTGCAATCCAGATGGTAATTCTGTGTGAGTTTTTGTGATGATCAAGAATGTCAACCTTGGTGTGTCTGCATTCTACCATTTGCAAAGTAATTTTTCTCCATGCTTGCTACCCAGATCCGCAATTGCTGCTGGACTTCATGGCTACAATGGTGTCCTTGTAGGCATGTTGATGGCTGTCTTCTCGGACAAGGGTGAATATTACTGGTGGCTCCTACTTGCTGTTATTCTCATGTCCATGACCTGGTAAGAGTCAGTCTCTGTCTCTTTATCTCTCTGTCTCTCCCTTTCTTTCTTTCTTTTTCTCTCTTTCTTTCTCTCTCTTTCTTTCTCTCTCTTCCTCTTCGTCTCCTCTCTCTCTCTTTCTCTTTCGGTCTCTCTTTCTCTCTCTCTCTCTCTTTTTCTCTCTTTCTCTTTCTTTCTTTCTCTCCCTCTTTTTTTCCTCTCTCTTTTCTTCTCTCTTTTTCTCTCTCTCTTTCTCTCTTTTTCTCTCTCTTTCTTTCTCTCTCTCTTTCTTTCTCTCTCTTTCTGTCTCTTTCTCTCTCTCTCTTCCTCTGTCTCTCACTTTCTCTCTTTCTCTTTCTCTCCCTTTCTCCCTCTCTCTCTCTCTTCTCTCTCTTCTATCTTTGTCTCTCTCTTTCTCCCTCCCTCTTTGTCTCTCTCTTTTTCTCTCTCTCTCTCTTTGTCTCTCTCTCCCTTTCTCTCTCTCTCTCTCTGTCTCCTTCCCTCCTTCTATCTCTCATAGATAGATAGATAGATAGATAGATAGATAGATAGATAGATAGATAGATAGATAGATAGATAGATAGATAGATAGAGACAATAAAAACAGAGGTTGAGACTCTAGAAAAAGTGCAGAGAAGAGCAACCAACATGATTAGGATACTGGAGGCTAAAACATATGAAGAACAGTTGCTGGAATTGGAGATGTCTAGTTTCATGAAAAGAAGCGAGGACATGATAGCATCTTCCAGTATTTGAGGGACTGCCACAAAGAAGAGGGGATCAACCTATTCTCCAAAACACCAGAAGGCAGGACAAGAAGCAATGGGTGGAAACTGATCAAGGACAGAAGCAACCTAGAACTAATAGAAAGACAGATAGGGAGGGAGGGAGGGAGGGAGAGAGAGAGAGAGAGAGAGCGCTAGATAGTGAGAGATAGGTAGATAGGTAGATAATCATCTTCATTTAATGACCCCATAAGCCTTTGCGGGGTGGAATCTGGGCAACCAAATGGAGCTGAGTGCTTATTGGCCAGATGCCCTTCCTGTTGCCAATGCAGAGTTCTATTCAGCAGATATATTCTCAGTATTCCCAGACAGAGAAATAGCTGCCTCTACCTATAGGATCGAACTGACAGCCACCTGATTGTGAGGCGAGAGCTCCACCCCTAGGCCATCAGACCACTCAGTCTATAGTCTAGATCTGGTAATATTTCTATCCTTTGTCCTGATTTTTTTTTAAAAAAGCCATAATATTGGTAAAGACTGTACCAAAAACGACTGCACCCTTTCTGCGTTGATCTGCAATCATTCTTCTTCTTCTTTTTCAGCCCTATCTTTACCAGTGCTTTAAATTCACTCTTCAGCAAATGGGACCTTCCGGTTTTCACGCTGCCTTTCAATTTGGCTCTGAGTCTGTTTCTAGGAGCCACCGGCCATTATAATTCTTTCTTCCCTACAACGCTGATAGAACCAGCCACCTCTTTGCCCAACAACTCTTGGTCCAACATTCAAGTGTCTATGGTAAGATGATACTAACCACATACCCCTTGCTGGGTGAACTTTGATGTATGTGTCTGCTGGGAGTCCTAGATTCCTCCTTATTTCCTACCTCATAGACCAAACTCCCCCCCAAAAAAATCCAAAAGACCCCCGCCCTCAATCTTCTAGACCTTCTGAAGGGCTATCAAGATTTGGCTTTTGGGTCAAGAGATGGAGACCTCTGACAGTTGTTGTGGGTCACTCCAGGAGAATCATCGGGAGCACTGAGTTTTAGTCTTTTATGCTTTTATAGTTTTTATATTTTTATTGTTATGAGACACCCAGGGCTGTTTTAAGATGGGCGGTCATGCAACTCTTTTAAAATTCCATGCAATTCGTTTTACAACCAAATAAAAATAAATACGTATAATCAACATCTAAATGAGGGGAGGTGGGGTAGAGATCTTTTGGTCTATACCTACAGTATAAACCCCTCTTTTAAAAAAAGATTGAATTGGTAGCCAGCTACTGGTGGCCTTCCATCTTTTATCCAGTCAGATTGGGCTGTTATGTTGTTTTCCTGTCAAGAGATCAAAGTTTTCACAATTCTTCAAAGTCAGAAAGTAGATTATAATATATATCGTATGTTATAATGTGTTAATTATGCCCAATTAGGGTGATATGGTTCTAGACAGTTTACACTGCCTATAAAGCCAAGTGCTATAATAATATTTCCTAACCCAGCCTCCAGAGGCAGTTTTTCAACATGCTGTTCTATGGCTTTGATGTTGTCACGAATAACAAACAACTTTTTTGTGGATTAAAGTGCAGGAAAAGCTGTTTACGTGGCATGAGTATTTGGTGATCACTCTGTTCAATTGGCTTCAAGTGGCCTGGAGCACTGCTGGATTCGAGATAAGAATCATAGTTTGCAATCTACCATGCAATGAATTCATCTGATGTTGAGATGTCTTTCCAAAACATCAACTGAAAGAATCGGTCAGATCTTCTACTGAACTGATGCCTTCAGTGAGACTTTCTTTAAGACATTAACAATAATACAGACAATAAAAAAGAGGTTGAGACTCTAGAAAGAGTGCAGAGAAGAGCAACCAAGATGATTAGGGGATTGGAGGCTAAAACACATGAAGAACAGTTGCTGGAATTGGGTATGTCTAGTTTAATGAACAGAAGGACTAGGGATAACATGATAGCAATCTTCCAATATTAGAAGGGCTGCCACAAAGAAGAGGGGGTCAACTTATTCTCCAAAGCACCTGAAGGCAGGACAAGAAGCAATGGATGGAAACTAATCAAGGAGAGAAGCAACCAAGAACTAAGGAGAAATTTCCTGACACTGAGAATAATAAACCAATGGAACAGCTTGCCTCCAGAAGTTATGGATGCTCCATCACTCTTTAAGAAGAGACTGGACAGCCATTCGTCTGAAATGGTATAGGGTCTCCTGCTTGAGCAGGGGGTTGGACTAGAAGACCTCTAAGGTCCCTTCCAACACTGTTATTCTTGATAGTGAGAACAATTAATAAATGCCTCTGGAGTTGTGGGTGCTTCATCACTGGAGGCTTTCAAGAAAAGATCGGACAACCATTTGTCTGGGATAGTATAAAAACTCCTGCCTATGGCAGCGGGTTGGACTAGAACAGGGGTCGCCAACCTTTTGGACCTCAGGGACCACCAAACTAATAATTTTAAATCCCGTGGACCACTAATATGAATTTTGACTGACGGTGGCTTGCTGACATTGATGTTTTTGTGTGTGTGTGTGTGAGAGAGAGAGAGAGATAGAACAGAGAACGGATAACAGATAATCAGAGTTGGAAGGGACCTTGTAGGTCATCTAGTCCAACCCCTGCCCAAGTGGGAGACCCTACACCATTTCTGACAGATGGCAGTCCAGTCTCTTCTTGAAAGCCTCCAGTGATGAAGCTCCCACAATTTCCGAGGGCAACTTCTGTTCCATTGGTTGATTGTTCTCACTGTCAGAAAGTTTCTCCTTATTTCCAGGTTAAATCTCCCCTTGTTCAGTTTCCATCCATTATTCCTTGTCTGGCCTTCAGGTGCTTTAGAAAATAGCTTGACCCCTCCCTCTCTGTGGCAGCCCCTCAAATATTGGAAGGCTGCTCTCCTGTCTCCCCTGGTCCAGTCTAACCTCAAAGAGTTGGCAGTGATGTTCTATCTCCCTCTCTCTCTCTCCCTCTCACACTCTCACACACAGAGGTCCCTCACACCTCCACACCCTCCAAGGCACCCACATTTTAACCTGCTTTTCACCTTCGTTCATGGGGGGGGGGGAGAGAGAGAGAGAAAGAGAGAGAGAGAGATGGTATCCTGTGATCCCAAATAAAGAACAATCGATTGGTAGGAAAACAGGGTGGGGGATTTTCCTGCAGACTTTTTGGGGGATTTTCCCAGGGTCTTTGTCTGCAGAGACCCTGGGAAAATCCTAAAGAAAGCCTAAAATCCGAAAGAAAACTCCCCACTCTGTTTTCCTACCAATTGATCGTTCTTTATTTGGGATCGCAGGATATCGTCTCCAGCTCCATTCTCAAGTGGGGAGAGGGGGAGAGAGAGAAAGAGAGACAGAAAGAGAGACAGAAAGAGAGAGAAAGAGAGAGAGAGAAGAGGAAGAGAGAAGAGAGAGAGAGAGACTTTTGGCTACATGCAAGGAAAGCAGAAGAAGCAGCAGAAGTCTTTCTTTCTCTCCCCCAAACTCTGCCAGGAATGAGTCTTTGCCAGTGCAGCCTCTTGGAGCAGGAGGCCTTGCAGGGTCCCAAAGACTCATTTCTGGTGGAGTTTGGGGGAGAGAAAGAAAGACTTTTGCTGCTTTCCTTGCATGCAGCCAAAAGCAGAAGAAGAAGGAAGTGGAAAGAAGCAGCCTGGTAGCCAGACAAGGCACATGGGGCAAGTGGGGCAAGTCCCCCCCCCTCCACCCTTTCCCCCCTCCCCTCACTACATCATGTTGTTCGCAATGCAAGCGATGTAAACCTTGTGATCTTGCGGGCCATGTGGGCGGCGCAGCCTTGTGTTCCCGTAATTGCTTTGGGAGCTGCTTTGGGGGTGACATTTCTCTGTGGACCAGCAAAATTTTCTCGTGCATCACCAGTGGTCCCTGGCTCACTAGTTGGCGACCACTGGTCTAGAAGATCTCCACAGTTCCTTCCAATCTTACGATTCTATGATTCTGAAAAAGGGGCAACCATGGAAAAAAACGTGTTTCCAAAGTCCAACTAGATAGCAATATTTCAGGGATGTGTCTTGGAACACACCTATCCTACTATCTGATCTCGTGGGATGGGCAGATACACTTAGCAAGAGATAGTTCTGTAGATAGCCTAGCTTAGTGCCATATAAAGCTCTAAAGGTAATAACCATCACCTTGAACTGCACCCGGAAGGAAACTGTGAGTCAGTGCAGCTCACACAACAGAGATTTAACATGGGCAAATCCGGAGGCACACAATGGCATGCACTGCTGCTTTTTGGACCGGTTGTAACTTCAAGATAGTCTTCAAGAGCAGCTCCAGTAAGAGCAAATTATATTGCAATAATCCAAATCAATCAATCAGAATAGAGCTGGAAGGGACCTTGGAGGTCTTCTAGTCCAGCCCTCAGCTCAAGCAGGGGACCGCATAGCATTTCAGAAGAATGGCTGTCCAGTCTCTTCCTGAAAATCTCCAGTGATGGAGCATCCACAACTGCTGGAGGGAAGCCGTTCCACTGGTTTATTGTTCTCACTGTTGGAAAGTATCTCCTTATTTCCAGGTTAAATCTCTCCTTGTTCAGTTTTCATCCATTGTTCCTTGTCTGGCCTTCAGGAAAATAACTTGACCCACTCCTCTCTGTGGCAGCCCCTCAAATATTGGAAGACTGCTATCGTGTCTCCCTGGTCCTTCTCTTCACCAGACTAGCCATGTCCAGTTCCTGCAACCGTTCATCATTTCATTTCATAAAAAGGGATATAAGACATTTTTTGCTTGCAAATATGAACTCGGGTTTTATAATCCTTCAGATTCCCTCTTTGATTCCTTTTGCAAAAATAGAATAGAATAGAATAGAATAGAATAGAATAGAATAGAATAGAATAGAATAGAATAGAATAGAATAGAATAGAAAATATGGAATGGAATGGAATGAAGAATAGAATAGAATAGAATAGAATAGAATAGAATAGAATAGAACAGAACAGAACAGAACAGAACAGAACAGAACAGAACAGAATAGAATAGAATAGAATAGAATAGAATAGAATAGAATAGAATAGAACAGAACAGAATACTTTATTGGCCAAGTGTGATTGGACACACAAGGAATTTGTCTTGGTGCAAATGCTTTCTGTATACATAAAAGAAACGATACATTCGTTGAGAGTCAAGAATCATAAGATACAACACTTAATAATAGTCATAGGGTACAATAAGCAATCAAATCAGACTAGAAAACAGTCAATAAAAATCATTAGGATACAAGCAACAATGAACAACGTTACAGTCATATTGTCATAAGTGGGAGGAGATTGGTGAAAGGAAGGATGGAGAACTAATAATAATAGTAATAGTAATGCAGACTTAGTAAATAATTTGACAATGTTGAGGGAATTATTTGTTTAGCAGAGTGATGGCATTCGGGGGAAAACTGTTCTTGTGTCTAGTTGAAAACTGTTCTTGTGTCTGTTCTTGTGTCTAGTTGTGCAGTGCTCTATAGCGTCGTTTTGATTATAATCAAAGAAGATTATAATGTTCCCAAAGTAGTGTTTTACTGGACCTTGGCGCCTTTAAGATGTATAGACTTCAATTCCCAGAATCCTCTAGCCAGCCATGCTGGCTGAGGGAGTTGGGGAGTTGAAGTCCACACATCTTAAAGGGGCCAAAGTTGAGAAACCCTGTTTTAAACCATCACATCTGAGCATGTGATTCAATACTCTCATCCTTCACCATATTAGAATACCTCTTGGGTGTGTTGTTGTTGCTGTTTTGGCAGTTGCACAATTCCTGTGTGGATTATGTTATTTATGGCCTTGGTCATCAGCCAGTAACTGTTCATTCCTCCCTATTTCATCTTGATTATACCTGGGGAAAAAATGCTGTCGGTTGTTTTTTCCATCTGGAGAGAAAAATGAGCAGTTCTGTGTCACAATAAAAAGAGAGAGAGAGAGAGATTTTAGCTATGCTAAAAATGAGGAGGAGGTTGGTTTGTCCCTTTTCTGATCGACACATTTTATTAAATGCAAAATGTTTTGTGGGTCGCTGTTCACAAATGCTTCTGCTTTTTAAGATAGATGATAAATAGATAGATGATAGATAGATAGATAGATAGATAGATAGATAGATAGATAGATAGATAGATAGATAGATAGATAGACAGATAGATGTATATGATAGAGATAGATAGATAATTAGATATAGATAAATAATTAGATAATTAGATAATTAGATATAGATAAATAATTAGATTGATAGATGATAGATAGATAGATAGATAGATAGATAGATAGATAGATAGATAGATAGATATAGATAGATAGATAGATAGATAGATAGATATAGATAAATAATTAGATAGATTGATAGATGATAGATAGATAGATAGATAGATAGATAGATAGATAGATAGAGATAGATATGATAGATAGATAGATAGATAGATAGATAGATAGATAGATAGATAGATAGATAGATAGATAGATAGATAGATAGATAGATAGATAGATGTATATGATAGAGATAGATAGATAATTAGATATAGATAAATAATTAGATAGATTGATAGATAATAAATAGATGATAGATGATAGATAGATAGATAGATAGATAGATAGATAGATAGATAGATAGATAGATAGATAGATAGATTAGAGATGATATAGATAGATTAGATAGAAGATAGAGATAGATAGATAGATAGATAGATAGATAGATAGATAGATAGATAGATAGATAGATAGATAGATAGGTAGATATAGATAGATAATTAGATGGATGATAAATAGATTAGAGAGAGAGAAATAATTTGATAGATAGATAGATAGATAGATAGATAGATAGATAGATAGATAGATAGATAGATAGATAGATAGATAGATAGATAGATAATTCAGTGTCATTGTAACTTTGAACAGTCACTGAACAAATGGTTGAAAGTTAAGGACTAACTTTATGGGAGCAAATGCTTGTAAAATAGGATGTCAGCCTTGGAAGCCATATTTCACTTGGAAGCTTTGAGGCTGCCACATTCAGTGCCTGGGAATTTGGGAGGGGAGATTTCATAGCGGAGCGGAATATTCGACACAACTACTTTCTTTCTCAGAGAGTCAAGGCCAGTTGCCCTGCACCTGGAGAGGAGTGTCTGGAGGAAGGTCTTCAGTTGGGACGAAGTTTGATTGGACCCTGTGATGGATGGTTGGGTGCAGGGGATGGATTTCTAATTTTCTTTTGGGAAGGGAAACCCGATTATCCCAGATGTGCCAATATGGCAACTGAAATAAAATGGAACTTTGAGAAAATGCTCATCTCGGAGTTTATTAGGTTGGAGTAGGTTAGTTGGAACGCTGACATAGGAAGGATTCTGTAACTGGAAATAACTTTGAGTTTCTCAAACACTGTCAAAAATTAGATTAGGTCTTGAGTCCTCCATAGGTTTGGGAATCCAAACCTTTCATTTCAAGCAGGGAAAGGCGGCATTTATGCGAGATTAACAAGTTATTAGAAATATTTATTTATTTTTTATTCTTATCTCGGCAAGAGACTTCAAAAGTTAAATGCCAGGGTCATTTACCAGAACATTCCCTGATGACTTAGCCAAAGCAATAATGAGTTGTGGTTGTTTTGCTGTCAAGCTCAAACAGACTCTGGCAGGAATTGTTTGATTTAATGAAAGAATAGGTCCATTGTTGCTGTGTTCAACACATCCCAGGTCAGATGAAGAGTAGAGCTGCTTGACATTAGCCCCTTGTTGAAAAGGAATGGGAAGGTTCACCTCCACTCCTGGGTGGAGTTGAGCGAACAAAAGACTGGTTTATACTTTTCGGGAACGGATCCAGTCCAGGTTTGATTAACGGACAAGCCACGAGTAAAAGTCACATTTTGAGAAGTGACCATCGTTAGGACTGCTAGTGTAGAAGAAGTCCCGTAGCTAAAACTGCAAAGATGTCCTTCTATATGTGAAATATATATAACAGGGCGCCCTCTAGAGATGTTAAGTTTAACTAAGAGGGGACCCTCTGGAGGTGTTAAGCTTAGTGTAAGTAGTCCTTCACTTACAACTCATTCGTTAGTAAGCGTTCGGAGTTTACAATGGCACTGAAAAAGTTGATTTATGATCATTTTTCACACTGTTGAAAGAAATATCCTTCTGGGTTCAGTTCCAAGTGGGGGAAAAGACACTGGAAACATGGAGACTGTTTGGAAAGATGGTTTAATGGTGGACAGGACCACATGGCTTGGAATTCCAAAGTGAAAAGGACGATCACATGCTTCAAGATGTTGGGTGAAGGAAAGGAAGAAGGGCCAAGATGCTGAGAGTCCTTTGGTTTCTTGCCCTCTGTTGGGATTTGAATTTGAGCTTGTATTCTGATTGGTTGTCAAACTCCCATGGGCAACTCTGTAGGCTGTCCTTACTGCCAGGCTTGGTTGAGGCTTGCTGGATGATGATGTACTGAAAGGGCTTTGGGCAATTCCTATTATAGCTCTACCTGGAGTAGATCTTTGTTATGTAAAATAGACTGGCCCAGGCCAGAGTAATGGTCCATTACCAAAGGGTGGGGGAGGGCTGAGTTTCTGTCTCTCTGAATTTCTACTTTTCTTTTTAGGGAAAATATTCTGTCTTTTTAGTATATCCTAAAATATTTCATTTTCCTAGGAGAGGGGTGGGTCTTAACTTCCAGCATTACTAATTTAACAACTGCAATGATTCATTTAACAACAGTGGCAACAAAGGTCATAAAATGGGACAAAACTCACTTAACAACTTTCTCACTTAGCAAGAGACATTTTGGGGTCATTTGTGGTCGAGGCCCCATAACAGCAAGGGACTTCTAAAACATATGGAAGATGCTTTTATTGTCTTAAGCTGTTAAAGAAACTTGATCAATATGAGAAATTATTGCTGCCTTTTTCTGACAGGTGTGTTTCAAACATGGATATGGGACAAGTTTTGGGTCCATTACTTTTCAGTAAGGCCAAAAATTTGAATAAGAATACAATAAATTTTGTAAATAAAAATGGCGACCGTTCACAAAGATTGACTAGGTGAAATAGAAATACACATTATTTCCACAGCAAGGAAGATTATGCAGGAATGGTTAAATTGAAGACTTTATTTAAAGAGGAAAATATGTTCCTATTTGGATATCCCTTGTGGAATTTAGGCTTGTGAAGAAAAAAAAATGAAACTTTTTGCTTAGGAAGATTCGGTGTTCTAGAAATGGATAGTTATATATTAATATGTAAAAGCAAAAACATTGAGGTTGGAGTGTACTGTGCTAGGAAGAGTTGGAAGTCGGTCAAGGATTTTGGAGTACCCATCTCAAATGACCTAAGTGCTAGAACCCACTGTAACTACATAGCCAAAAAGGCGTTAAGAGTTGTTAACCTAATCTTACGTAGTTTTTTCTCTGGTAATATTACACTACTAACTAGAGCATACAAAATATTTGCTAGACCAATACTCGAATACAGCTCATCAGTCTGGAACCCACATTACGTATCTGATATTAACACAGTTGAGAAAGTCCAGAAATATTTTACAAGAAGAGTTCTTCACTCCTCTACTCATTGCAGAATACCTTATGCCACCAGATTCAAAATTGTAGACATAGAAAACCTAGAACTACGCCACCTTCGGTCCGATCTAAGTATAGTATATAAAATCATACATTGCAATGCCCTACCTGTCAATCAGCTTCAACCATAACAACACAAGAGCAAACAATAGATACAAACTCAAGGTTAACCATACCAAACTTGATTGCAGGAAATACGACTTCAGCAACAGAGTGGTCAATGTCCGGAATACTCTACCTGACTCTGTGGTTTCTTCCCCAAACTCCAAAAACTTGAAGCTTAGACTGTCTACTATTGACCTCACCCCTTTCCTAAGAGGTCTGTAGGGGGCGTGCATAAGCGCACCAACGTGCCTACCGTCCCTGTCCTATTGTTTCTTTTATATTTTATTTTTCTTATATGTATCCATGTATTCATAACTATGTTTTACTTACACCTATTATCTTGTAAGCAATTGACAAATAAATAAATAAATAATAAATAAAAGTCAATGCCCCCTTTTCTTTCTTTTTCTCTTCCCCCTTGTATTTCACATCCCCTTTTCCCTTTCCTTCCCTCAATTTCCCATTTTCTTTTCTTTTTTTTAATTCAATAAATAAAAAATAAACTTAAAAGAAAAGATAACATTGGCCACTTGCTGAAGATTGCAACGGAAGTCCTTTTGATACAGCCTTCAACTCTTTCCTCTGAATCCTTGTTTCCACAGCTCCTGAGGTCTATCCCAGTAGGAATTGGGCAAGTCTATGGTTGCGATAACCCTTGGACTGGTGGCATCGTCATGGTGGCTGTTTTCATTTCATCCCCTCTCATCTTCAGTCATGCTGTACTTGGCTCAGCAGTTGGAATACCTGCAGGTATGACAGATAGCAAGAGCAAGAGTACTTTGAGTTATATACCGCTTTCCAGCTCTCTCTAAGCAGTTTGTAAACTCTTGCCCGCAACAATCTGGATTCTCATTCTACCCACCTCAGAAGGACAGAAAGCTGAGTCACTCTTCAGCCAGTCAGGATCGAACTCCTGGCAGTGAGCAGTAAATTAGCCTGCAGGACTGCATTCTGACCACTACGCCACCCTGGCTCCTTCCTTCCTTCCTTCCTTCCTTCCTTCCTTCCTTCCTTCCTTCCTTCCTTCCTTCCTTCCTTCCTTCCTTCCTTTCATCCTCCCTCCCTCCCTCCCTCCCTCCCTTCCTTCCTTCCTTCCTTCCTTCCTTCCTTCTTTTGCAATAGCACTTAGACTTATATACCTCTTTAGAATGCTTTTCAGACCCTCTAAGCGGTTTACAGAGTCAGCATATTGCCACCCAACAATCTGGGTCTTCATTTTACCGACCTCGGAAGGAGGGAAGGCTAAGTCAACCTTGAGCCTGGTGGGATTTGAACTGCCAAATTGCAGGGAATCGGCAATCATCAGAAGTAGCCTGCAGTACTGTGCTCTAACTACTGAGCCACTGTGCTGTAGAGGGCATTATATTATTCTGCCCAGCAACTTTCTCCAACTTAGAAGTCCCCAAATATGTTGGACCATATCTCAGAATTCTTACTCATCAAGTTGATGGGATGTTCTAAGAAAAAGAGGTCCACAATTCCAGCATCTCAAAAATACCCAATTATCTCAAGAACTTCATGCTGAATAATAGGCCCATTTCATCACTTCCTGTAATACTGGAAGTGATGAAACGGGCCTATTATTCAGTCCTGCAAAGCCTGCCGAGGGTTTTTTCAAGCCTCTGGGAGGCCGAAAAAGGCCTCAAACTAGCTGAAAAGTGCAGTGTAAGTAACGGGGTCACAGGGGGGGATTGTGCATGCATGTGCAACGGGCATGGGGGGCACGCACATTGCCTTCTGGGTGCTGGCATGTGCGTGAGCAAGTGCCAACATGCACACAATTTTTAGCACAGGAGCCCCCAAAGGTTAGCTACTACTGATCTATGGGATCATTTTGGGTTAAAGCTACTGATTGGGAGAGGTGGACACCAGGATGGCTGTATTTTCTATGGACTCAAGCTCACCAAGTTTTCCATCCATTTTGCTTTCTAGCCCTGAGTCTGGCCTCCCCTTTGAACAAAATTTACGCCGGGTTGTGGAATTACAACAGCTGCCTCTCCTGCATTGCCATTGGAGGGATGTTCTACGCCCTCACCTGGCAGACATTTGTGTTGGCCATCGCTTGCGGTAAGTAACCAGGCTCTTTTAAGTAGCGGCCCCCACCAACCCTTTGGGCACCAGGGACCGGTTCTGTGGAGAGAGTTTTTTCTGCAGGACCGGAAGGGGACGTGGTTTTGCATGCCGCCTGCACTACAAGGATGGGCCTTCGCTTGTTTGCGTGGCCCGAATTCTGGCTGTCAGAGCTCCAACAAATCCACCCCCATTCAAATCATAAGTCTCTAGCCATATCTCTCAGAGTCAAAAAAAAATGATTTATTAGAAGTGGCCATGTTGACGTTAGCTGGGTGCAGCCGACACTAAGATACATTATTAATTTCCCCCTTGACCTTGGTCTTCCCACCACCCCCTGGATGTATATTTTCCAATGGGACACATCCATAGCCAAGAGTCATCCATCATGCTCTCCAGTAATATTCTTGCACGCTGACAACTTTGGGCTGCCAAGGCGATTATCTAAGGCATTTTGTTCTGACCCAAACCTTGTTCCAAGGAAACAAACTCCAGATGGAGGTAACAGCAAAACCTTTTAATGATTCTTTACAAATTCCGTTCCTTCATGGTTAAAAAGGCTGTTTCAAACTAATTGTCTCTGATAAGAACGAGCCTTGCCAAGGTTGTACAAGGCTGCCAAGAACACTAGATAAAGTTGCCAAGAAATATTTCAAACACAAAGAGTCTCCAAACACAAACTAAGAGAGTCCAAACGTTCACAAGGCTTGAGTGCAAAAACTTCTTTGCTTCCTGCAAAGAACTCCGGTTTCTCAGCTGGCTTTTATCTCTGAAGGGAGGGGCCATTACCTTGCAGCCTTATTCCCGAGTCACCCATGCTGCCATAGTTGCCTTTTCCTTCGGGCAGCCCTGCGCACACACGCACTGGGCACAGAGTCCTCGGAGACCTCTTCATCACTGCTGCCAGCCTCCACAATCTCTGAAGGCAGCATTCCACTCCCTGATGGTCCTGGCCCCATCCCTGCATCACATGCAGGCCCCTCATCTGAGTTCTCGCTCTCCGAGACCTCAGCCGTCCACACCTGCTGGTGGCAAACCACAACACATTTAAGGAATGCGAGGTAGGCAGTAGATGCTTCCCCCAACTCCCTTTCTGCTGGCAACTAAAAAGACCAAAGGAGTATTTTTTTTTTTTAGTTGATACTTGGCATTGGGGACCCCTGCTTTACATCACTAAAATACAGATAGTCCTCAATCTATGACCAATTGCTTAGTGATCTGTATGGTCATTAAGTTTTATCGACCCACCTCACAGGTAGTCCTCGATTATGAATGTCATGGAGCCTGTCCATTCCATTCGTATCCCAAAGATTCGTGGGAATGAATCTTGTATCTTCAATGGGAACACTCCCTCCTTTCGCCCACGCATTTGCTAACTGAATGCGAGGCTCGTTAAGGGCACACGAGGTATTTCAGGATGGGGAAGGCCATGGGGGAGGGGCTGCTGATGGAGCAAGCCTCCCTGAGCCACTGAAATACCTCATTCTCCCCAAATTGCTTCCCCACCCAACCTGCTGCGCCGGTTCACTTGCAAAGATCTAGCAAGTAGTCTTCTCTCCAGCCTCGTGGGCCCTCTGATGCTCTATTCGGCCCTCCATGGGTCTCCCCTGGCCTGTTGCAGCCCCCCCCCCAGAAGCTCAATTTTGGCCTGCAGTGGACCAGAGGAGGTCCATGGAGGGCCGAATGGGGCTTCTGAGAGGCAGATCTGCACCCCAGAAGCTTCATTTCGGACGGCAATGTCTGGAGAAATGTTTCAGAGCCTCTGTGGTTGTTTGTAAAGGTGAACAACTGCCGTGGTGTTGCAAGATTCAGAGTTTCAAGCCTTGTTCCCAAACGCTAGGGCACCGATGGCTGAGGTTTTCCACATGGTGTGCCAAAGTGCATACGAGTGCACGCATGTGCGTGCTCGTGTGCCTGCACCCATGATGCAATGCACGTGTAACTCCCTCACCCCTGCACATATGCACGTGACCCCTGCAACGCAGGTCTCTCTGCATCTGCATGCAACCCTCCACACGCCGCATGCCTCTGCACATGTGCACACGTCTCCCATGCACATGTCTCCCCTTATGCATGTGTGGCAGATACCCAACAATCAGCTGCTGGTGGGGGCACACGGGCATGCACAGTAGGGCTCTTCCAGGCAACCTCTCGTGTGCCAGCAGAAGTGGCTTTCTGACACACATGCCATAGGTTCGCCAGCACGGCGCTAAGGGATGCTTTTCATATAACTTCAGATGTTTGTTAAAGGAACGCTCGTAACCCAGGGATTACTTGTATTTAGGGCCTGGATTCAAAGTTGTGATGCTTCCCTCTCACCCCATAAAAACATGTCTGAACTTCAGGCATGTAGCATGGTAAGCAGGCCACATTTACTGTCATTTGCAGCATCCCGTGATCACACAACCCGCTTTACAATGGTTTCGCCACACCAAGTGAACCATGGGTGGGCTTAATAATGACCTCAGTGTTCATTTAACGACCGCAGATTTACTTGATGAGAGCAGTGGTTCACTTAACCACCACCACGAATAAAGGTCATGAAATCAGGATGGTCCCGTGATCCTGTTCTACGACGGTTTAGCCGTGAACCATTGGTTTGCTTAATGACCGCAGCTTTCGTTTAACAACCATTGATTCACTGAGCTGCCATAGGATTAGCTTAACAGCCACCACCAAAAAAGGTCATGAAATCAGGATGGTTACAGAACCCCATTTTAAGATGCTCTGCAGCATCAAAGAAACCATTGGTCTGCTTAATGACTGCAGTTTCCTCCTAATGGTAGACACGAATCATTTAACTATCGGCACAAAAAGGGTCATCAAATCGCAGGCATCATTAGGGTCATAACTCAAGGAATACCTGTAGGATCAAAGTCCCAATGATGCTTTTTTCAAGAGGCAACTGGACTTTCTGGTTTTTCTTGGAAGTGTTCTGACCCAGGCTTCGTAAATCGTCATTATTCACAAACTTGTTTTAAAAACAAAACCTGTTCCATTGCAACGCTGGGAATTGCTTTCATTCCCAGCTGGAATTAAGCTCAAACAGTCACCCAAGATAAGCACGTGCTTTTCACTTCTGTGAAGTGCTGCCAAAAACAGAAGTATCAAATTAACTAGAAAAGAAACCAACCAAAGAAAAACAAGAAAAACCAACCAAAGTATAAACAACTTCAAGGATGACTCAGAACCAATTGAACTACTTTGCTTCCCGCAAAGGTTTTGTCATCTTGGCCTGACTTTTATCCCTTATGGGAGGGGCAATCAACTTACTCCCGAGTCGACCCTTTTGTTTCAGCTGCTCTTGCCTTCTAGCAGCTCTGCATACATAATGCACTGGGAACAGGTTCCCCATGGTCCTCAGCCTCGCTGCTGCCAGACTCCAAAGGCTCTGGAGGCAGCATCCCACTCTCAGATGGTCCTGGCCCCATCTCTGCATCGGATGCAGGACCCTCGTCTGAGTCCTCTCCAGACTCCCTGACTGGTCCCTGTTCTTCCTCACTGTCCATTTCCACTGCACCGATTGCCGGCGAACCACAACAGGAAGACATTTCACTTCTCATCCAAGAAGCTTCTTCAGCTTTGACTGGATGATGGGAAATGAAAGGATTTATATTCTTTGCAGACAGCTGGTCATTTGCATTCTTTTAGTACCACTCAGGTGACTCTGATAACACAGATAAACCTCCAAATGGCCTCAATGTTCTCTTAAAGAATGCAAACGACCAGCTGTCTGCAAGGAATATAAATCCTTTTATTCCCTGTCAGAGCTGAAGAAGCTTCTTGGATGAGAAGTGAAATGTCTTCAAAGAAACACAAAGAAAGTCCAGTTGCCTTTTGAAAAAAAATGCACTTTTGGGGCAACCATGACCTGGATGAACTGAGAATCTCCATAGACATGTAGGATCAAAGGCTTTGGCCGAGTTCACACAACTTGCTTTAAAGCCAGGTGAACAAACACAGTGTCTTTGTTCACCTACATGTCCTGGTGCAACCAATAGACCATCTTCTGGTTCAGTGGGATGGGCTGCTTCACCCACCCCAGGTCACAATAATGGCTAAACCTCAAAGTATTGAACCTGACATTTTGCCGGGTGTTATATGAACTTTGCCACTGGAGAAAGCAATTATGTTTGGAAGAGTCAGCAGTAGAAGGAAACCGGGCTGCCAAAGAACACGGCAACTGGACATCATCAAAGCTGACCCCAGCCAGAACATAGAATAACTCAAAGAAGCAACGCAAGACTAGAAGTTGTGGAGAGACCTGGCCCATGTAATCGCAAAGAGTTGGACATGACTGAAGGGATAACTATCTTCTTCTTCTTCTTCTTCTTCTTCTTCTTCTTCTTCTTCTTCTTCTTCTTCTTCTTCTTCTTCTTCTTCTTCTTCTTCTTCTTCTTCTTCTTCTCCTCCTCCTCCTCCTCCTCTTCCTCTTCTTCTTCTTCTTCTTCTTCTTCTTCTTCTTCTTCTTCTTCTTCTTCTTCTTCTTCTTCTTCTTCTCCTTCTCCTCTCCTCCTCCTCCTCTTCCTCCTTCTTCTTCTTCATGAACTCTGCCTCCAATTCCCTTTTATGTTCCATCAACCAAGTTCAACCATGACAAGACACCCATATCCAAGAACTGAAGTGAAGTGAAGGAGTGTCTATGGAGATTCTCAGTCATCCAGGTCATGGTTGTCCCACAGGTGTTTATTCAAGTGGTAACTGGTGTTTCTTTGAAGACATTTCGCTTCTCATCCAAGAAGCTTCGTCAGTTCTGACTGGATGGTGAAATTCCCACCAACCAAGTCAGAGCTGAAGAAGCTTCTTGGATGAGAAGTAAAGCATCTTCAAAGAAAAACCCAGAAAGTCCAGTTGCCTCTTGAAGAAGCACCTTTGGGACGATGAAGTGAAGGAGAAAAGCTCAGGAAACAGAACTTAATGGCTGTGCTTTAGCAAATGACTATTTTAATTTATTATATGATTTTTATCGTATTTATTTATTGTATTTATTTTTTGTAACTTAGCATATGGTCCAAACCGAACGGTCCGCTCTATGTTTATATTTCAATGTTTTATTGGAATCCTCTCAAAATGGCCGTATTTGGGTGGTTTTTTTTTTTTGTATCCCACCTGTGTTATTTTTACAAATAACTCAAGGCAACGAACATCTCCAACATACCTTCCTCCTCCTCTTTTCCCCAGAACACCAACCTTGTGAGGTGGGTCAGACCAAGAGAGAGAGGGACTGGCCCAAAGTAATAGATCGGAGTCCCTTTCACTACCTGACCCTTAACCAGAGATGGGCTGCTGGGGGTTCGTAAGGATTCGGGAGAACCCCTAGCTACGATTCTGCACAGTTCAGAGAACCCCCAAATCCCACTCCTGCCTGGCCCCGCCCACCCCTCCCAGGAGTCCCCACATGGTCCATTTTGGATGCAGGTAAGTGCAGGGCATGCACAGAGGCCCAGGGGGAGTGAAAAACGGGCCTCCCAGAAGTTAGAGAAGTTAGAAGATTCCAGCAGTTACTCCAATTAAATTATGTGCCTCAAGCCACACTCCCAAAACTAAAGAGGATTTATTTGAAGTTAGCATTCTATGTCCGGTACTAACCTGGGTGTAGCCAACTCTGAGATACGTAATTCACTGCCACCCTTGATCCTGCTTCCCCCACCCCCACCCCTCTGAGTGTATCATCCAATGAAAAATGTCCATAGCCAAGAGTCATCAATCATGGTCTCCAATTAGATTTTTGCACAGCAGAAGCTTCAGCCATCTAATCAGTCTTTGAAGAAGATATGAATGGAACATACTTTCGATTCCACACTGCCGCCTGCTCTTTGAAACACCCTCCTCTTCTCTCTGTTGTCAACTATAAAACGTGTATACAAAATGCTTCAAAATGTTCCAGCTTCCAGAGAGCCTCCGGAGCCCAGGTAGGCCGTTTTCGCCCTCCAGGAGGCTCAAGGAAAGGCTCCAGAGCCTGGGGAGAGCAAAAATTCCCCCCATGGTGCAGAAGGTTGACTAGGCCATGCTCACCATGGCCACACCCACTCAGCAATCGGGCAGAGAACCCTTGGCTAAAATTTTTGAAGCCCACCCCTGCCCTTAACCCCTTATTATTTCAGAGTCTCTTACAGCAAATTACAACATTATGTGATTATATTTCTTCTTGCAGCTTTTTTCACCACCTATATGGGAGAAGCGATGGGCCACATCTTTTCCGTGGTACGTTAACTGATAATCGAAGAACGAAGTATCTATTTATCGTCATCAATTCTTTGCTTACCTTGGGAGGGGGGAATTAGAGGTGGCTTAAATGGGGAGGGTCTGTCTTATTTTAACCTCACAATACCCCACCTGCAGGGCGTAACCGTTAGGATGCATGGTAACCCACTTAATGACTGCAATGTGTTACAAGGGAAATTACAGTCATAAGTTGAGGAGTATCTGTAATACAGCATCCCTTCTTCCCACAAAATTCAATTCAGTTCATACTCTAGAAAGAGTACAGGGAAGAGCAGCAAAAATGATTAAGGGACTGGAGGCTAAAACATATAAAGAACTGTTGCAGGAATTGGGTATGTCTAACTTAATGAAAAGAAGGACTAGGGGTTGACATGATAGCAGGCTTCCAATATTCGAAGTAGTTGCCACAAAGAAGAGGGAGTCAAGCTATTTTCCAAAGCACCTGATGGTAGAAGCAATGGGTGGAAGATCATTAAAGAGAGATCCAACCTAGAACTAAGGAGCAATTCCTAGATAATAATTGTCAGGGACTAGAGGCTAAAACATATGAAGAACAGTTGCAGGAATTGGATATGGCCACTCTAGAGAAAAGAAAGATTAGGGGGCACATGATAGCAGTGTTCCAGTATCTCAGGGGCCTCCCCAAAGAAGAGGGAGCCAAGCTATTCTTCAAAGCACCAGAGGGCAGGACAAGAAGCAATGCATGGGAACTAATCAAGGAGAAAAACAATCTAGAACCAAGGAGAAATTTCCTGACAGCGAGAATAATTAACCAGTGGAACAACTTGCCTCCAGAAGTTGTGAATGCTCCAACACTGGAAGTTTTTAAGAAGAGATTGGATAACCATTTGTCTGAAATAGTATAGTCTTTCCTGCCTCAGTAGGGGATTGGACTAGAAGACCTCCAAGGTCCCTTCCAACTCTGTTATTCTGTTATAAATCTTTTGAGTAAGTCCCAAAGCAAGACAGTAGATCCACGTTTCTCCATAGATGTCGATGTTCTAAATCAGAAGTTGGGAACTATGGCCCTTTTATGACCTGTGGACTTCAACTCCCAGAATCCCTGAGCATGGCTCCTTAAATCATAAAAGAACTATGGTTTCCCAGCCCTGATCCAGATGTTCACTAACTACAGCTGCTATTATCCAGGCCTCCTGGACATGTTGTGATGGATTCTTTGGGTTTAGAGAGCTTCATGCTGGAGGTAGATGACCATTTATGAACTCTGCTTGAAGATGTTTGCCATATCTAGTCATAAAGGGCCTGTAGTTCCCCACCTCTGTTCTAAATTGTCGACAGGGTGAATATCTTCCATTGTTGCTCTTGTTTAATTCCAAAAAGTGTGTAGCGCTTTCTACATTTACGACAGTTGTAAAAACAGGGTGTAGGTTTGACTACACCTTCTTGGTTTTGGGTAGTCTCCCCAAAGACATTGCTGACAGAGGTTGCTCTTTTTATATTCCAGTTTGGACTGCCAATAGGGACCTGGCCCTTCTGCTTATCTTCGCTCACCTTCCTGCTCTTAACCACCACCAATGAGGCCATCTTCAAGCTGCCTCTCTCCAAAGTCACCTATCCAGAAGCCAACCGGATGTACTACGTGGAGAGAAAGAAACTGTGCTCTGAATCCATTTGCGACAAAGTGTAAGCGAGCAAATTGAAGGGTCGGTCTTGCAACTAGAGAGTCATCCCAAGGAAGAACAGAAGAAAAACTTAGTTTTCAGTGGACAGTTTGTTCTTCTCGATTGTAGATGCCTTCTCTTGGATCAGAAGTTCAACTTTCAAGATGTTCTTCAGTCAGAAGTGAATGTATTCATCTGGAAAAGAATATAAATATATGTGGAACAATTCCGTTTAGACCAGAGGTGTCCAAAGTTGGCCACTTTAAGGCTTGTGGTCAACTCCCAGAATTCCTCAGCCTTGTTTTTAAAAAGCCATAAAATCAGACATGACTCACTTAAGAACTGCCTTGCTTAGCAATGGAAATTCCAGTACCAATTATCTTCGTAAGTCAAGGATTACTTGTAAAGCGACAAATTATTATTATTATTATTTACAAACTTAGCTGTTATCTGCAAGTTATGACTACTTTAATGAATGGATGAATACTTTATTTGGGCAAGTGTGATTAGACACACATTATTAAGAGCCTCAATGGTGCAGTGGTTAGAATGCAATACTGCAGGCTACTTCTGCTGACAGCCAGCTGCCTGTAATTTGGCAGATCGAATCTCACCAGGCTCAAGGTTGACTCAACCTTCCATCCTTCCAAGGTTGGCAAAATGATGACCCAAATTGTTGGGGGCAAGAGACTGACCCTGTAAGCCACTTAGACAGGGCTGTAAAGCTCTGTGAAGTGATATATAAGTCTAAGTGCTATTGCTATTGCTATTCTCTTTATACAAATATTCAGGAAGCTAATTGTTACAAGATATGTTTACAGCATCCTCTAACTCCTAGCAACGTAGAGACTGGTGAGAAGTGAGTGCTAGAGCAAAATTTATACAAAGAAGGCTTTGCATATATATCAATGCATTACCAGTTTATTAACCAAAATGTATATCTGCACACTGAAGACATAATTAATCTAGACATGATTATATGTCAGTTCCTTTTCTAAGCAGCATGAGAAATGCTTTGGAAGATGAGTGATCACGCAGGCAATTCTTCTCCCAGCTTCTGTAAACTGTCCCAAAAGGACAAATCAGATGAGAAGCAGTAGTGGTATTCTACTAGTTTGGCCTGGTTCAGCCGAACCGGTAGTAAAAAACAGCTACTGGTTCTACCGAACTGGTATTTGTTCTCTTTTTTTTCCTCCTGACAATCAGCTATTCTGACAATCGACTGTGCCAGGATCCCCCTCGCTGTCTTACTGCTTTGCCCAGGAAGCTTCCCTGAGGCCCAGGAGGCAAAAAAAATGGAGTGTTGGGTGGCTGCTGCAAAAAAGAAGCCACACCCACCCAGTCACATGGCCACACCCACATAGCCACACCCACCTAGCCATGCCCACAGAACCAGTAGTAAAAATATTTGCATCCCACCCCTGATGAAAAGGTGACAAAGTCAAGGTGGAATGATCAAATTAGGACATTCTCATTATAAGCAGGAAAATATCTACAATAATAGAAAAGAATATTTGCAGCGTAAGGTTGAATTGTGGGGTCCTTGGTTCTCTCTGAGCTTGGTGGTTTTCTTGCAGACATTTCAATACCCAACTAGGTAATATCATCAATGCTAGAAAAGAGTGGGGTTTGCTCTGTTTTTAAAGACTAGTGGTTTACTCTGTCAGTGTACCCCAAGCAAGGAACTATCAACTCAGACAAACAATCAAACCATAAACAAGGAACCACTAGGAACATTTTCATCAATATTGGCAGGGCAAACCACTTATACATAAGGAGACAATAAACCCTAGTCCCTACTAGCACTGATGATGTTACCTAGTTGGGTCATGAAACATTTGTAAGGAAAATAACCAAGCTCAGAAGGCACCAAGGACCCCACAAAAATCTCTGCAAGTTGTAATTCTTGGAAGATCCCATGAAAACTGACCCCTGATGCTAGCCCTGATAACCTTGTCTCCAAACCATGATTTATAAATGAGCTTGAATCATAATTTGAAGAGCAGGATTCATTTTGGCCTCTTAGCAATGTAGAGGTTGGGGAGAAACATATTGGAAACGAAGAAGGGAAACCCAAGAGAAGGAACCTCTGGAGATCCAACTTCATGATCTACAATTCATGGGAGTCATTCTACAAGCAGCCAGAAAAGTTCATATAAGTCCAGAAAATAAACTCACTCAACATGTAAATATATTGTAAATAAACTCAATCGGCATTCTATATTGTCCTTTACTGTGTTACTACAAGTATAATGAATCTGATTTAGGTTTTTATATTTTTCTGAATGTCAAATAAACTATACCGAAATGCATGAACTTAACAAGTTTTCTTTCTTCTTTTAAGGACTGCTTGTCCTTCATCCTTCTAGACCAAGGGTGTCAAACTTGCTGCTCAGGGAATGGATGCATCACATGATGGCCACGTCCACCCCTGTTTTAGGTTGCTCTCTTGTTTTAGGCTCTGAATGGTATTAAACAGCTTTTTCTTCCTCAATAATGGCATCTATTGAACAGAAGCATCTAACAAAATGAAATTCAATGTAGAAAAAAGTCAAGTCTTACACGTAGGCAAGAAAAACCAAAAGTATACATATAGACTGGGTGAAACCAGGCTCCATAGCAATAACTGGGAGAGGGATCTTGGAGTCATAGTGGACAACCAGCTAAATAGGAGCCAGCAATGTGTGGCAGCAGCCCAAAAAGTCAATGCAATCCTAAGTTGCAATAACAGAGGGATACAATCAAGATCAGGTGAGGTACTAATACAACTCTATAAAGCCTTAGCAAGACCAGACCTGAATCCAGTTTTGATCACCACACTATTAAAAAGATGTTGAGAGACTCTAGAAAAATTGCAAAGAAGAGCAACCAGGATGATTAGGGGACTGAAGGCTAAAAGATACGATGAACAGCTACAGGAACTGGGCATGGCTAGTCTAGGGAAGAAAAGGACCAGGGGAGACAGGATAGCACTCTTCCAGTATTTGAGGGGCTGCCATAGAGAGGAAGGGGTCAAGCTATTTTCCAAAGCACCTGTAGGCCAGGCAAGGAATAATGGATGGAAACTGAACAAGAAGAGATTCAACCTGGAAATAAGGAGAAACTTTCTGACAGGGAGAACAATCAACCCATGGAACAGAAGTTGCCCTTGGAAGTTGTGGGAGCTTCATCATTGGAGACTTTCAAGAAGAGATTGGACTGCCATTTGTCAGAAATGGTGTAAGGTTTCTTGCTTGTGTGGGGCATTGGATTAGATGACCTACAAGGTCCCTTCCAACTCTGATTGTCTGTTATTTGAAGCCAAGCCAAAACGGTTACATGTGCATGAAAGATAGATCAATTCACCTCTAACTCATACAATAAACCTTGTAGGAAAAGGAGTGGCAGAACCTGGGAGCGGAGTTAAAAGAGGAATCAGCCTAGAATCCCTACATAGCCACAAGTGAACTAAGTCCAGCCCCCTTTGAGTGCCATTAGCCCTTATCTAAACAGGTATCTACCATTAGTAGTTCCTGTACTTAGGCCATGAGTAGCAATCAATCAGTTTAACTAGATCTTCATGTGTGGACCTGATCTTTCACACTTGAGAGTCCTTGACCTACAATTATTTGTTTAGTGACCGTTGAAATTTACAGTGGAGCTGGAAAAAATTCACGTGATCAAAATTCAGGCGCTTAGCAACGGACATATATTTACAATGGTTGCAGTGTCACGTGGTCGCTATTTGTGAACTTCCCAGCCAGCTTCCAATAAGTAAAGTCAGGGGTGGAAGTTTCATTGGCTTAACAACCACCCCAGTCACTGAACAACTCCCCTGCCACCTCCTGTGTGCATGCACACACGCCGGGATTGGGTGGGCCTGGCCGAAGCAACACGGGCCGGCCTCTTATCATTTCCAAGATGGCTACATGGGCCAGTTCTAACCACATCACGGGCCGGATCCAGACTGCGGACTTTGAATTTGATACCCCTGTTCTAGACAAATGGCTGTCCAATCTCTTCCTTAAAAATCTCCAGGTTTTAACCATTTCTGGAGGCAAGCTTGATTGATCTTACTGTCAGGAAATTTCTCCTTAGTTCTAGGTTGCTTCTCTCCTTTTGCCCAAGGAGCTGCTAATCCAGTTCTACAGAGGAATTATTGAGTCTGTCATCTGCACCTCTATAACGGTCTGGTTTGGTTCTGCAACCCAACAGGACAGACACAGACTTCAGAGGATAATTAAGACTGCAGAAAAAACAATTACCACCCACCTGCCTTCAATCAAGGACCTGTATACTGCACGAGTCAAAAAGAGGGCTGTGAAAATATTTACAGACCCTCACATCCCGGACATAAACTGTTTCAACTCCTTCCCTCAAAACGACGCTATAGAGCACTGCACACCAGAACAACTAGACACAAGGACAGTTTTTGCCTGAACGCCATCATTCTGCTAAACAAATAATTCCCTCAACACTGTCCAACTATTTACTAAGTTTGCATTACTATTACTATTAATCTTCTCATCACTCCTTATCACCCATCCCCTCCCACTTGTGACTGTATGACTGTAACTTTGTCGCTTGTATCCTTACGATCTATATTGACTGTTTCCTAGTATGATTTGATTGCTTATTGTACGCTTTGACTATCATGAAGTGTTGTACCTGATGATTCTTGACTCTTGACGAATGTATCTTTTCATTTATGTACACTGAGAGCATTTGCACCAAGACAAATTCCTTGTGTGTCCAATCACACTTGCCCAATAAAGAATCCTATTCTATTTCTATTCCTTGATTAGTTTCCACTCGTTGCTTCTTTTCCTGCCTTCTGGTGCTTTGGAGAATAGGTTGAGCCCCTCTTTTTGTGGAAACCCCTGAGATATTGGAAGACTGCTATCCTGTATCCCCTGGTCCTTCTCTTCACTAGACTAGCCAGGCCCAGTTCCTGCAACCGTTCTCCATATGTTTTAGCCTCCAGTCCCCTAATCACCTTTCTTGCTCTTCTCTATACTCTTTTCAGAGTCTCAGCATCCTTTTTATAGTGTGGTGACCAAAACCAGATGCGATATTCCTACTGTGGTTTTAGCAAGGCATTATAAAGTATTCTTTTCTGTTGTGTGGTCACTCATTGATTTGACCGAGAAGGAGAATAGCCTCTCAGCACAAAGCTGGCTGAACTGGATATAGTCAGGCTTTTAAAGAGATAAAATAAGCTGGAGAAAATCCTTTGAAAATCAGTGGCAAAGATTTAGGGTTTACGTCTAAGCCCCCCAAAATGCATAAATATCTTGGCTTGGGCTTTATGTTTTGAGAGAGAAGGGTGGGTGTTAACTGACTTTACTCACAGATAGCATTCAACTCATCCATGAAAGAAGAAACCTTAAAGCTACTTTAAGGATTAATAAGGGGTTTCTATTACACTCTTATATCATAGGAATCATTCCAGGATATTATAGCAGGGGTGTCAAACTTGATTTCATTGAGAGCCGCATCAGAGTTTTGTTTAACCTCGGAGGGACAGGGAGGGATTGGGGACAGCATGGTGGGCAAGACATGGGACTTGTATTAGGGGGGCACCTGTAGTGGCCAAGTGCTAAGGCAGGACTTCCCTCAGACCCTCCCTCACTCTCATTATAATCTCCTTCCCTCCTTCTTTCTTTCCCTCCTTCCTTTCCTTCCTTCCCTCCCTTTTCTTCTTTTTCCTATCCTCTTCCTTCTCGTTTCTTCTTCCTTCCCCTCTTTCTTTATTTTTCATTCCTTGCTCTCTTCTCATCTTTCCTTCTTCTTGTCTTTCCTCTTTCTCCTTTCCTGTCCCTTCTTGCCTGCTCGAATGCAAAAGGGGAAACATTTCTCCTTTGGTTTTGTTTTTAGTTTGTTTTGTAAGACCCCTCCAGCAAAAATGGAGCTGAACAGCTGATTGTTGGGAGGGGAAAAGAAAAAAATATCTTAAGGGGCCAGCATCAGGCAGATGGGGTGAGAGAGCATCGGGTGGGCGGGGCAAGTGAGCCAGCAGCGACCAGGCGACCGGGTCGGGGGCGTGGCCAGCCAGAACTTACTACCGGTTTGGTGATTCAAGCTAAATCCTTGCTACCGGTTCGCCCAATCCAGTGTGAACCAGCTGAATACCACCACTGATACGTACCTATGTAGAGTTACATAATTACACCTATTGTGAAAATGCTTGATGCGGTTTAAAGCACGTAACACTGGTCCTCAAACCACAAAGTTCATTTAGTGACTATTCAATGTGACAGTGGCATCGTTAAAAAGGGGCTTGTGACCGTTTTTCACACTTATGACCATTGCTGCATCCCCATGGTCATGTAATTAAAATTTAAGAGGTTGGCAACTGCCTTAATTTAATGATGGTTGTTGTTTTCTGGTGTCATGGGATCCCCTTTTGCGATCCCCTCTCACCAAGCGAACTCAATGGGGAAGCCAGATCCACGTAACAATTGTGTTATTAACTTAAGAACGGCAGAAGTTCACTTAACAACTGAGCCAAGAAAGATTGTAAAATGGGGTAAAACTCACTTAACAACTGTCTCGCTTACCAACAGAAAATTTGGACTCAATTATAGGATGAGGACTACCTGTGTTCAGTTATGAATACGTTTAATTTTTTAAAATTCGGGATGTAAGGATTCCAGGCAGACTATAACAAAGGGAACAAGTGTGAACGGATGGAATTTTACAACAGCACTAATGAAGTTTCATTCTCCACGCCCAAATAAATAAGTTATAGAGCTATTTATTTTCAAAATCAGTTTTCTTGTACACACACACACACACATACATACATACTTCTCCTAGTTGCCAGCTGTGTTAAATTGCATTTTTTATTTTCTTGAATATTTTAACTCCAAAGTCAGTCTTTTACTTCCTGCTGCCTAAACTCAACTTCACAAGACAGATAGCAATCTGACATCAAATATTTGCTTTAGAGACCAGTCTAGAATTTCTTGATTTATTGCTATTGTACACTGTCTACTGTAGCTTTTATTGCATCTGTGTTTTATTGACACAAAGCAATTTGCAGAAGATGCTGGACTGAAGCAATGAATTATTTCACCGGAGAAGGAGTTGGGCTAGATCAAGGATGTCCAACCTTGGCAACTTTAAGACTTGTGGACTTCAACTCCCAGAATTCCCCTGCCAGCCTGGGGAAAGTTGCCCCTGGACTTAAAGTTACCCCTGGACTACATGATGTCCAAGATGTCTTCCACGCCTTAGATTCTATGTTTCTTTGAAACCAAATTGATTATATATACAGTCCTCAGTCTGCAACCATTTGCTATGAAGGATTAGCAGCATTAACTGCATTGACAGAGAAATATAGTTTGATGAAAAGAAGTACTAGGGGTTGGCATGATAGCAGTGTTCCAATATCTAAAGGGATGTCACAAAGAAGAGGGAGTCAAGCTATTTTCCAAAGCACTTGAAGGCCGGACAAGAATCAACGGATGGAAACTAATCAAGGAGAGAAGCAGTCTAGAAATAAGGAGAAATTTCCTGACAGTGAACCAATTAAATCAGTGGAATGACTTGCCTCCAGAATTTGTGAGCTCTCCAACGTTGGAGGTTTTAAAGAAGAAATTGGACAACCATTTGTCTGAAATGGTATAGGGTTTCCTACCTAAGCAGAGGGTAGGACTAGAAGACCTCCAAGGTCCCTTCCAACTCTGTTATTTCACTGTTCTGAAGTTTGCTGGGATTTCTACAACAAAGTTTTGCGAGCTCGAAAACCCTCTACATACATCCTCTGCAACCAGTCACTCGTCCCAGACGATATGTGGCTCTGGGAAATAAAGATAGTAATTAAAAGACCCAACTACTTTACCCTGTTTCTGGATCAATAATCACCTAAAAGTTAGGGAAAGATCCCAGCCATTGTGATTGGGCCAAAGTCTCCCAGCCAGCTTTCATGCCTAAGGCAGTACTAGAACTCACAGTCTTCTAGTGATTGACCCTAATCACCCAACCAGTGTTCACACCAGTGGCGGGATTCAAATTTTTTTTACTACCGGTTCTGTGGGCATGTTTGGTGGGCATGGCAAGGGAAGGATGCTGCAAAATCTCCATTCCGTCCCCACCCCACTAACCTGCTTTCCAGCTCCGTTCTCCTGTGCAGGGCAACCAAAGAAGACCCAGCCAATCAGCTGGGACTCAGGAGGCGAAGAGATGGGGTTGGTGGGGCCAGTCAGAGGTGGGATTTTCAGGTTCTCCAAACTACTCAAACTTTCTGCTACCAGTTCTCCAGAACTGGTCAGAACCTGCTGAATACTACCTCTGATTCACACCTATGGCAGGACTAGAGCTCACAATCTCATGGTTTCTAGCCTGGGGCCTTAATCACCAGACCAAGCTGGCTATCTTATAATCGAAACCACTTTGGAGACGGGTGATTATTTTGCATACTTGAACACCTCTGTCCTCTGTGGCATCAGAAGACAGCTGGAAGGAGGAGAAAGAGAAGCAGGAGATCACGATGGAGAAATCTGTCCAGAACAAGCCTTCATAATTTGTACATCAAAGCGTAGAGGAATGCAACCCATTCATTAAAATCTTTTTAAAAAACCCAACCAAACTCTTGATTCCTTGCAAAAAAAACACAGTCTGGGAGCTTCCAGGTTACTGTTCAGAGGTGGGTATTCAGCAGGTTCTGATCAGTTCTGGAGAAACGGTAGCGGAAATTTTTAGCAGTTCGGAGAACCAGCAAATCCCACCTCTGACTGGCCCCACCCCCATCTCTTCTCTGCCTCCCGGGGTCCCAGCTGATCTGCTGGGTCTTCTTTTGTTGCCCTGCGCAGGAGAACGGAGCTGGAAAGCAGGTTAGTAGGGTGGGGAGGGAATGGGGATTTTGCAGTAACCTTCCCCTGCCACGCCCACCAAGCCACACCCACAGAACCAGCAGTAAGCAATTTTGAATCCCACCACTGTTACTGTCGGTGGTATCCAGCCAGTTCTGACCAGTTCTGGTGTACCGGTAATGGAAAGTTTTACTAGTTCAGAGAACTGGCAAATCCCACCTCTGCCCACCCGCCTCCGCCCTTTCCTGTCCTATATTCCCTTCTTTTTTAACTCATGGCAGAGCAAATTGCCGCACCTCAACTCAGCTAAAAAAACCAGCACAGCTCACCAGCGCTGGCACAGAGGGTTGATTTTGAGCAAAGCACGCTCCCATAGAACCGTTAGGAGAAAATGGAGAATCCCACCACTGTGCAAGATCCATCGTGACCAAGATGGTCCTTGGAGATTCCATTCCCATGGAAACAGATGGTACCTAACAGATATTCATCTAGTCCAACCCCCCGCCCAAGCGGGAGACCCTACACCATTTCTGAAAGATGGGAGTCCAATCTCTTCTTGAAAATTTCAAGTGATGAAGCTCCCACAACTTCCAAGGGCAACGTCTGTTCCACTGGTTGATTGTTCTCCCTGTCAGAAAGTTTCTCCTTATTTCCAAGTTGAATCTCTCCTTGCTCAGTTTCCATCCATTATTCCTTGTCTGGCTACAGGTGCCTTGGAAAAAAGCTTGATCCCTTCCTCTCTGTGGCAGCCCCTCAAATATTGGAAGACTGCTATCCTGTCTCCCCTGCTCCTTCTCTTCACTAGACTAGCCCAGTTCCTGCAGTTCATCGTATGTTTTAGCCTCCAACCCCCTAATCACCCGGATTGCTCTTCTCTGCACTCTTTCTAGATTCTCAACATCTTTTTTTACATTGTGGTGACCAAAACTGGATGCAGTACTCTAGGTGTGGCCTTACTAAGGCTTTATAGAGCGGTATTAGCACCTCCCTTGATCTTGATTGCATCCCTCTGTTGATGCATTTTAGGATTGTATTGGCTTTTTTGGCTGCTTCTGCACACTGCTGGCTTCTATTTAACTGGATGCCTGCCCAACAAGAGGCGATGGAATGCTGCCAAGCCTGGTGAGCCAGGTAGCCTCGCCCACCATTGAACGATTCAGCCATTCAACGCCGTGCGGAGATCAAGCGCACAAAATCAACAGGCTATCTTGGGATGCCAAAGGTGCCTCTTTTGGGGCCTCTCCCCCGGGCTATGGATGGAAATTTCCCGGCTGGGGAAATTCCACTACCCTCTTCAAATCGCCTCCTGCCCCATCAACAGGAGGGAGATATTTTTTATAGAAGACAAACATGCCGGAGCTCAGATTGACATTTATAACTTTTTTAAAGGCAGGTGGGGCTGGAATTGCCATCGTGAAAATCCCAAAATTTGAGGCTGAGGTTTTAAAAAGGGGGGTGGGTGGGTCAGTGGAGGCTAAGGGCCATTTGCTTTGATCCAGGGGTTGGTGGGATGTCATCAGAGGCAGCGTTGACGGGCAGGATAAAGTAAAAAGTCGTAAAAATTGAGCAGGGCCGACCCTACAACCCCCATTTTGAACCCTTCTCCCTGCATGCCTCTCTTTTGGAGGGGCATACAAAAGATGCACAGGGGAGAAAACTTTCCACAAGATTAGATCAACCGTTCGAATAGAAGGCAAGGAAGCTTCAGGCTGCACCAACAGAGGGATCGAATCAAGATCACATGAAGTGTTAGTACCACACTTTATAAAGCCTTGGTAAGATCACACTTGGAATACGGCATCCAGTTTTGGTTGCCACGATGTAAATAAAACGTTGAGACTATGGAAAGAGTGCAGAGGAGAGCAACCAAGATGATTAGGGAACTAGAGGGTAAAACATATGAAGAATGGTTGCAGGAACTGGCCATGGCTAGTCTAGTGAAGAGAAGGACCAGGGGAGACAGGATAGCAATCTATAGAATAGAATAGAATAGAATAGAATAGAATAGAATAGAATAGAATAGAATAGAATAGAACAGAACAGAACAGAACAGAACAGAACAGAACAGAACAGAATTCTTTTATTGGCCAAGTATGATTGGACACACAAGGAATTTGTCTTGGTGCAAATGCTCTCAGTGTACATAAAAGAAAAGATACATTCATCAAGAGTCAAGAATCATCAGGTACAACACTTAATAATAGTCATAGGGAACAATAAGCAATCAAATCATACTAGGAAACAATATAAATTGTAAGGATACATGTGACAAAGTTACAGTCATACAGTCACAGGTGGGAGGGAATGAGCGATAAGGAGTGATGAGAAGATTAAGAGTAATAGTAGAACAGACTTTGAAAATAATTGCACAGTGTTGAGGAAATTATTTGTTTAGCAGAGTGATGGCATTCGGGGAAAAACTGTCCTTGTGTCTAGTTGTTCTGGTGTGCAGTGCTCCATAGTGTCATTTTGACGGAAGGAGTTGAAAGAGTTTATGTCCGGGATGTGAGGGGTCTGTAAATATTTTCACAGCCCTCTTTTTGACTCATGCAGGATACAGGTCCTCGATGGAAGGCAGGTTGGTAGTAATTGTTTTTTAAACAATTGATAGCAGTCTTCCAATATTTGAGGGGCTGCCACGGGGGGGGGGGGTGTTAAGCTATTCTCCAAAGCACCTGAGGGCAGGATAAGAAGCAATGGATGGAGACTCATGAAGGAGAGAAGCAGCTTAGAACTCAGGAGAAAATTCCTGACAATGAGAACAATCAACCAGTGGAACTGGTTTGCCTTCAGAGGTTGTGCGGTGCTCCAACACTGGAGGCTTTTAAGAAAAGATTGGACAACCATTTGACTGAAGGGGTGTAAGGTCTCTTGCCTGAGCAGGAGGTTGAACTAGAAGACCTCCAAAATCCCTTCTAACTCTGTTCAACTGTTCTGCAAGGGCCAAAGAGAGAAATGCTTCTTGGCCCAGTACAGAGTTAATGTGTGGAAAAGGCTGCCATCAGATGTGTTGATGGCCGGGGTTCCCACTTTGAAAGGGGAGAGGAGAAATTTGTGAAAGGTGGCTGTTTAGTCCTGGATTAGAGTTATACCACAGTGTCCCCAAAAATAAGACCTACCCCCAAAAATAAGCCCTAACCTGATTTTTAAGCATGCACCTTATATTGAATTCTTTACTTGTCATTGTACGTATACACACAGTATACATACAACGAAATTCACATGACACCCAGAGACCAGACCCAACAAGCACACACACATGACAATCCTGAAACACCCCCCTACCAGCCAAAATTCCCCACCTCCTAAAAACACACAAGCATCCACACAACAGACCAAATAACACTGTCCAACAGCTCACTGATGGTGGCCCTTAAGTTCATCGCTAAGTGCAATTATAGCTCTGGGATAAAAGCTATTCAGAAAACGTGTGGTCCGAGTTTTAATTGTTCCGCATCTTCTGCCAGAAGGCAGCAGTTCACAAAGATTGTGAGCAGGATGGGAAGAGTCTCTGAGAACGTTGTGTGACTTCCTCAAACAGCGAGGTGCGTAGCCCAAAAATAAGTCCTGGTGAAACCGCGGACGTCTGCCTCTGTCAGCGGCTTAGATAGGGAATCAACTCACCTGCACTGAGCGGGCTGTGCAGCCCCAGAGTTTGCCAACCGAGGGATCAGCGGGTTGCAGTTGCTGCTGGATACTGTTGGTCCCTGCGGATTTGCCGTCTCTTCTGCATGCCGTGGGGGGAGGGGCAGGGCGCATAGCTAAGTTGATCAACCTGAAAATCATGTTGCTCCCAAAATAAGTCCTACTGATTATTTTGGAGCCCCCAAAAATATAAGACTGGATCTAACTTTGGGGAAAACATGGGTAGGTAGTTCTAGACCAGGGGTGTCAAACTGGATTTCTTCGAGGGCCAGATCATTATTGTAGTTCTCGTCTGTGGGCCAGTGGTGGGCTAGCAGAGTGGCAGGGGGAGCGATGGATGTCTCCTATAGCACCCTGACAGCTAAAACAGGGCACGGGGAGTCTGCGTGTGCCCCCCCCCCTTGCACCTCATTTTCACCACCACCCCCATGACCTCCTGCAGCACTCTGCTAGCCAAAAACGGACCACGTGGCTCATTTTTGGGCTGTTTTGGGCATGGTTTTTGGCCTGGTTTGTGCTTGATTTTTGGTTTTTTGGCCTGGTTTCGGCTGGCAGAGTGCTGCAGGAGGCCATGGAGGGTGAAAACGAGTTGTGGGGAGAGGGGCTCACGTGGCCTGTTTTAGTCACCAGAGGCACCACGAGCTGGTCTCTTGATATTTCTAGGCCGGTGTCATGGGCCACCCTGATTTGGCCCGTGGGCCTTGAGTTTGACACCCTTGTTCTAGACCTACCACCATTCACTTAGTGATCGAAGTTACAACAGCACTAAAAAAAAGTGGCTTACAACTGTTTTTTCACACACACAACTGGTACAGCATCCCCCTGGTCACATGATCAAAACTGGGCAACCAGCATGTATTTATGATGGTTGTGGTGTCCGGGGGAAAGGGGTCCCTTCTGACACGCAAAGTCAGTGAGGAAGCCATAGAAAGCCCATCTTGAAGTCCAGCTCTGAGCAATAAAAACTTGTCCATGTATGTCTTTTTTGAAGGCACCTGGCTGGCTATAGGTGACATGGACCCTGGCCTGGTCCAACATCAAGACTCCCTTGAGCTGCTGGTGTTCCACGAGAAATAGAAGTCAACAGCTTGTCCTAGAGGTACTTTTTTCAAGAGGAAAGTAGACTTTCTGGTTTTTTCTTTGAAGACGTTTCACTTCTCATCCAAGAAGCTTCTTCAGCTCTGGATGATTGGATGCTGGTGGGGTGGAAGGCTTTATTCCTCCACCATTCAATCAGAACTGAAGAAGCTTCTTGGATGAGAAGTGAAAGGTCTTCAAGGGAAAAAAACAGAAAGTCCAGTTGGCTCTTGAAAAAAAAAAAAACATTACCTTTCGGACAATTATGACTGGAGGATGGAGAATCTCCTTATACAAGTCAACAGCTTCTTCTCTAAACATCACTGCCCTCTGGTGGCAATCTGGAGCTTCTCAGGACCAGAGATTGACCAAGTGCTGAGATAGTTTGAACCTTGGTTGATCGATTATGTGCCATCAAATCACGGTTGACCCTTAGCAACTAGATGATGATGATGACGACGACGATGACGATGATGATATCCACTCAGGTGTGTCCAATTCTTGGTGATTTTATGGGCCAGGTCTTCTTCCCATCTTGCACTGCTTCTTTGAATTGTTCTATGCTCTGGTTGGAGAACAATCAACCAATGGAACGACTTGCCCTCAGAAGTTGTGGGAGCGCCATCACTTGAGACTTTCAAGAAGAGATTGGACTGCCTTTTGTTTGAAATGGTGTAGGGTCTCCTGTTTGGGCAGGGGGTTAGACTAGATGACCTATAAAGTCCCTTCCAACTCTGATTATCTGCATCTGGTGTCAGCTTTTGATGGAGTCCATCCATGGTATTCTTTTACCGCTAGCTCTTCCAAATATAATTGTTTTTTCCAGTGAATTCTCCTGCAATAACATGACCAAAGTAAGTAAGATGCAGTTTTGTGCATGTTTATCTTCCAGTGACATATCTCATGTTATGCACCCCAGTACTTGCTTATAAATCAACTTTGCTATCCAATGTTAGCAACCACATGGATAGATTTTAACTCTATGATGACCTGCCTTACACCTGGCCTCCATCACTGCTGTAACTCAATCCACTGTGCTACTAGTTGTCCTCTTTTTCTCTTTCCTTCCACTTTCTCCATCATTAGAGACTTCTCCAGAGAGGGTCTTCACATCATGTGTCCAAAGTACAGGAGGGTCCTTGCCTTACAACCATTTTGTCATGCCCCTGGTGGAGACTGACTCTGAGAGAGAGAGGAGGAACAGCCGACAGGGAGTGGAGGTGTGGCTCCGGAGGTTGTGGAGGAGGTTGGGGAAGGGCAGAGGCCAGCTGAGCAGTCAGAGGAGGACCAGGCCCATCCTCTATCCATCCTAGGGCACGCAGGGAGGAGAGGATAAGGGAGAGACACGATCTACTTGGGAGGAGAGAGCCTTGATCCTCTTCATGGGCTGCAGATGTGACAACTGCATAAGAGTTTGGACCTGCGTACTGGCAAACGCTGGAAACAAAGCATATTTTATTTTGGTCTGAAGTTTTCTTGGTTGGCGTCCTTCCAACAGACTGTGCCTTGTTATTTCCTTGAATTTAGTAAATACTTCTCCTGTTCCATTGTGGAAATTTCATCATTGTAGTTTGTTTGGGTTTTTTTTTAATTTCACCGTTATCTGCTCATTAAGTTTGGACTGTATTGCTTTCTTTTCAAAACTATTTTTGAGTATGTTTTATCTCCAACTGAGTATTATTGAACAGTTGGAGGCATTAAAGGACATTTATTTACGTTTTGGATTTTGTCACATTCGTGTTACAATCTGGGTCAGCACATGTTTGTTTAATGCCCTAAACAAACACCATCAAAAAATTACACCATCCAAAAAAGTGACTTACGACTGCTTTCTCCTTTATGACCATTACAGCATTCCCATGGTCACTTGATCAAAATTCAGAGGCTTGGTCACTGACTCGTATTTATGACAGTTGACCACTGACTCATGTTTATGATGGTTGCAGTGTCCCAGAGTCACATGATCAGAATGGGACAACTTGCCACAGCCAACTCGCTGCGCCCAACTCACTATGGCGAACCCACAGTGGAACAATTTAACAATTACATTTAATTATTTAACATATTTTTTTAAAAAAAATATTATAATTTTTGCAATTCCCATTTCATTCTGTCCCTCCTTTTGCATCCTTTCATTCAGTGGTGGGATTCAAATTTTTTTACTGCTGGTTTTGTGGGCATGGCATGGTGGGCGTGTCAGGGGAAGGATATACTGCAAAATCTCATTTGCTCCCCACCCCACTAACCTGCTTTCCAGCTCTGTTCTCCTGTGCAGGACAACCAAAGAAGACCCAGCTGGGACTCAGGAGGCGGAGAACATACTCACCTAACGAATTTGTCACCTAACAAATTCACTCTCCGCCTAGCTTAAAAATAAGAAGTGGATGGCTTATTCATTCCGTGGCTTTTTCTGCTCAGTCCCACATGACGACTTTTTCCTTGAAAGTCACTGGACCAGCCAACTTCCCTCATCTTTTCCAGGGTAAGGAAGAAGAACAAAACCCCTCGGCCTCTATTTTGCAGAACGCAGCAGGAGGACATGGTGAGGGACCGTGGAGTGGATCCGATCAATCCAGCCAGGAAGCAAGATTTTTTTAGGGGAAATAGCTCATAAGATGGAAAGCCACCCGTTTTTTCTCGCATGCTTGCTTTGCCTCTTTGACAAAGGTAAGTTTGCACGGGGGAACATTTCTTGACATGATAGCATGATAGACATGATAGCAGACTTTCAATATCTCAGGGGCTGCCCCAAAGAAGAGGGAGTCAAGCTATTCTCCGAAGCACCAAAAGGCAGGACAAGAAGCAATGAGTGGAATTTATCTATCAATAGGCAGATAGATGATAGAGAGACAGACAGACAGACAGACAGACAGACAAACAGACAGACAAGGGTGTGTGTGTGTATGAGTGAGAGAGAGAGGATAAATGATAGAAGAGATAGATAGATAGATGATAGATAGATAGATAGATAGATAGATAGATAGATAGATAGATAGATAGATAGATAGATATAAATGTGTGGGGGGGGATAAATGATAGATGATAGATGGTAGGTAGATAGATAAATAGATAGATAGATAGATAGATAGACAGATGATAGATAGCTATAAATGTGTGTGTGAGAGGGGGGAGATAAATGGTAGATAGATAGATAGATAGATAGATAGATAGATAGATAGATAGATAGATAGATAGATAGATAGATATAAATGTGTGTGTGGGGGGGATAAATGATAGATGATAGATGGTAGGTAGGTAGGTAGATAGATAGATAGATAGATAGATAGATAGATAGATAGATAGATAGATAGATAGATAGATAGATAGATGATAGGTAGATAGATAGATAGATAGATAGATAGATAGATAGATAGATAGATAGATAGATAGATAGATAGATAGATAGATGATAGGTAGATAGATAGATAGATAGATAGATAGATAGATAGATAGATAGATAGATAGATAATAGATAGATAGATAGATAGATAGATAGATAGATAGATAGATAGATAGATAGATAGATAGATATAAATGTGTGTGTGGGGGGGATAAATGATAGATGATAGATGATAGGTAGATAGATAGATAGATAGATAGATAGATAGATAGATAGATAGATAGATAGATAGATAGATAGATAGATAGATAGATAATAGATAGCTATAAATGTGTATGTGTGAGAGAGGGGGGGATAAATGATAGATGATAGATGGTAGATAGATAAATAGATAGATAGATAGATAGATAGATAGATAGATAGATAGATAGATAGATAGATAGATAGATAGATAGATAGATGGAGAGGGAGAGAAGACAGAGGAGAGGAGAGAGAGGATTGGTAGATAGGCGGTCAGGCAGACAAACAGAGGAATTCTGGGAGTTGTCCACAAAACCTAAAGACAAGTCCTCAAGACCTAAAGTTGTCAAGCTTGGATACCCCTGCTTTATCACAATATCACAGAAGATCTGCAGCTGATGTTTCTCTCAACTCTGCCCTATGACTTTGTTGTAGTTGTAGTTGTTGCTGTTGTTGTTTTAAAAAAGCAAATGAACTAGAAATCCAATGAACCGCCCCCTAGGCATGTAAGCCCCAATTTCTTTGGGCAAAGGAAGCCCTGCCTGACCTCCTGCTTTTGCTCCCAAGGCGCATCGTCCAAAGGGTGGTCCATGCACGTCCCATCGGAGGTCGTGGGTGAGGTGGGCAAGTCCGTGGCCCTACCCTGCACGTTCACGCATCCCCACAAGATGTACGACAAGGCCCTGACCGCCATTTGGCGCGTGAGGGAGCCGTTCAACGGGTTGGTGGTGTTCAAGTGCGTCACCCAAAGCTCGAGCGATCTCTGCAGGGTTACAGTTGGCTTGAAGAACCGGTACAAGCTCCTGGGCAACCCGAGACAGAACAACCTCTCGCTCCAAATCGAGAACCTGAACTGGAACGATACCAACCGCTACTTCTGCCGGGTTGAATTCTCAGGAGACACCCATGACAAGTACGAGAGCCGGTTGGGGATCCATCTTCGCCTTGTAGGTGAGAAGATGTGGAGTGAAGTGAGGTGGGTGCCTGTCAGGGGAACTAGGAAGAGATGGACACAGGAAAAAGGAACTAGGTGAGCCCACCTCTCAGCGAGGATTCCTGAGACCTCCACTGATCCTTCAGGCAATTGCTGCACATTCCTGTTTGTGGGTTGTGCCCGAAGGTTTTAATGCGGCGGCCCTGGAAAGATTGACGTAGCTGCCACAATGTCTGGGTGTTGGCTGGGTGTTGCCCTTCAACAAGGCTGAATATTCATGGTGTTGGTGCTCGCTGAGCTTGGTGGTTTTCGTGCAGATGTTTCGTTACCCAAACTAGGAAGCATCATCAGTGCTAGAAGGGAGTGGGATTTATGGTGAGGAGGAGGAGGACTATAGGAGAATTTGCTAAAGCACAGCCATTAAGTCATTTGCTAAAGCACAGCCATTAAGTTCTTCTGTTTCCTGAGCTTTTCTCCTTCACTTCATCGTCCCAAAGGTGCTTCTTCAAGAGGCAACTGGACTTTCTGGGTTTTTCTTTGAAGATGCTTTACTTCTCATCCAAGAAGCTTCTTCAGCTCTGACTTGGTTGGTGGGAATTTCACCATCCAGTCAGAACTGACGAAGCTTCTTGGATGAGAAGCGAAATGTCTTCAAAGAAACACCAGTTACCACTTGAATAAACACCTGTGGGACAACCATGACCTGGATGACTGAGAATCTCCATAGACACTCCTTCACTTCACTTCAACCCTTGGATATGGGTGTCTTGTCATGGTTGAACTTGGTTGATGGAACATAAAAGGGAATTGGAGGCAGAGTTCATGAAGGAGGAGGAGGAGGAGGAGGAGGAGGAGGAGGAGGAGGAGGAGGAGGAGGAGAACGACTATAGGATCCTTGGTGCTCCTCTGGGTTTAGTTGTTTTCCTGCAGATGTTTCATGACCCAACTAGGTAACATCATCAGCGCTAAGAGGGAGTGAGGTTTGCAAGACACTACCAAGAAAAAAACAACATTCGTACGAATACTGACAGGGCAAGCCACTTGTATTTCAACGGAGAGCAAATCCCACTCCCTTCAGCTGTGATGATGTTACCTAGTTGGGTCATGAAACATCTGCAAGAAAACTATGAAGCTCAGACAGCACTAAAGGACCCCATACTTTAACCCGGAGCTACAAATATTCTTTTCTACTGATATTCCTAGTTACATAATGTAACTTGATCTCATTCTGGAATTAACCGATTGGAGTGTAACCTTATCAAAATGGCAACGTGCTAAGCCAACAGGAGAACGCTCGTCCCAAATTAAAACGAGACAGCTTGTTCTGCAGGATTCTCTCTTTATTTTATTGCCTTGATTAAAGATATTGTTTGAATGCCGTTCATGTGCATGTATAAGAAAGAGATTGGAGTCCATTTGCTTTTCCTTCTGTTTCTGAGCAATGGGGTGAATGAGGAGTCCCTCTGAGATTGCTTGTTTACTTGTAGACTTTTCAGCACCAGTCAGCACTGATGATGTTACCTAGTTGGATCAAGAAATGTCTGCAAGAAAACAACCAAGCTCAGAGAGCACCAAGGATTCCATAGTAATCATCATCATCCTCCTCCCCCCTTTCTCTTCTTCCTCTTTCTCCCTGCAAACCCCAGTCCTTCTAGCACTGATGATGTTACCTACTTGGGTAATGAAAGGTCTGCAAGAAAACCACCAAGATCAGAGAGCACCAAGGACCCCTCATGTCAACCTTGAGCTACAAATATTCTATTTAATGGACTGAATTTCCCCTCCAGAGCAAAGGGACCAGAGCGAGCCCAGTTTGCATGTAAGCACTATGCTCTGTTTGTGGCACAGTTAGGCATACATTTATAATATTTTAGACTTCATGTTTTATATTTTTTATGTCTTGTGGGATTTTTTTTATTGAAATGTGATGTGAACGTGCCTTACGATAAATAATAATAACGTAGCATAATGTGTTGTGTGAATCCAGCTCTTTATAGCATATCCAATAAACTAAAGCAAAGCAAGCCATGATTTACAGCATTCCATTTTGCTTTACTCAATCAACCAACCAACCAACCAACCAACCAATCAATAATTGAAAACAACCCGTAGCTTGGTGCAATGCCTGAACTTCAAAAATAGGACCAGGTAATCTCCAGAAGCCACAAATTTAGCCTATATTCAAACTAATTTTAAAAACTATAACGTAAGTTGTAGTAAGTTCTCCATGCTGGCTGGGGAATTCTGGGAGTTAAAGTCCATGCATCTAAAAGTTGCTATGGTTGACAAACACTTAAAGAAGGGAGGTGTCAGGATTCCGGCAGTTAACCCCATTTAAATCATGAGTCTCGAGCCAAACTTCCAAAACTTCAAAAGGATTTATTGGGAGTTAACATGTCTGGCACTGCTTGAGTGTAGCCGACTCTGAGACACATCATTCATTGTCATCCTTGACCCTGGTTTCCCCCCACCCCCTGGACGTATCATAATTCCTATTCTCCAATGGGACACCCCCCTAGCCAAGAGTCATCAATCATGCTTTCCAGTTAGGGCAGAAATTTCAGTCACCTAGTTGCTATCTTTGAAAACTATTTATGGAATGTGCTTTCCGTTTGCAAGCTGCCGCACTGATCTCCCCTCCTTTTCTGTTGGCAACTCTAACCAGACCAGAGAAATATTTTATGAATTGACAGGAGGGACTTTATTACAAATGATAACATCCTGAGTACTAATAATTTATGGTTCCTATCTTTGGATTTTCTGCAGCTGCTCCCAGGATTATAAATATCTCTGTCCAAGCTGGGCAGGACCATGACCTCCATGCCAAGTGCACAGCCGAAGGTGAGCCGTTGCCCACACTGATGTGGGCTGGTCCCCTGTCTGGAAATGCCACCTCAGTGTCCAGCACAGGCCACCAGGTCACCAAGGAGCTTCATCACCTGTCTCACGATGGGAAATACACCTGTGTGGCCACCAACAGCTATGGCAGAGCAGAGGGCACAGTCTACTTCTACAAGTTCAGAGCCGGAAATGGGTTCTGGATCATGATTCTCTTGTACGTAGCTTTGGGGATCAAGTTCGTGGCCCTGCTGGTGATCTTAGGGATCGGGGCCTTCTGCAAGGGAGGTAGGTATTGTTCATTTAAATGCCTGTGATGGCTGTGTAGATCAGTGGTTGCCAACCAGTGGGCCGGGGACCACTGATGGTCTGCGAGAAAATTTTGGTGGTCCCCAGAGAAATGTCCCTCCCAAACTACCCTACCAAAAACCCTTCCCAAAGCAATTAATCCAGGCTGTGCGGGAACACAAGGCTGCACTGTCCACATGGCCCACCCACCCTCTGGCCCCCACTCTTCGACCGAGCACAAACCTTGAGTAGAGCCACACGAGCTGGAACTGGATGGTAAAACCAATGGTGTGGAAGGGAAATCCACCCCGGGGTGGCTTGCTGACGTTGGTGGGAAAGTCAGTCCCATATTCCAGAGCTACAATAGTCACAGGACTGGCCCTTTGGTCATCCCGGAGCAGCTCCTCCAGTCCATGGCAGGCCGGTGCACCCAGCTGGAGGAGCAGCTGCTCCGGGATGACCAAAGGGCCAGTCCTGTGACTACTCCAGCTCTGGAATATGGGACTGACTTTCCCACCACTGCCAGCAAGCCACCGCCACTCAAAATTCATATTAGTGGTCCGTGGGATTTAAAATTATGAGTTTGTTGGTCCCTGTGTTCCAAAAGGTTGGCGACCTCTGATGTAGATCAAGAGAGGGCAGGCTTGGCTTGAGTTCAAACAACCACTGTTGGACCTCTGACTTAGTTGGAGCTGATTCAGTAAACCGTGATACGGTCGCTCCTTGTTTAGTGACCACTTCATTTTGCCATCATTCACAACAGTGATGGTAATTTTAAAAAAATTATTTTCCTGACCGATGCATGCATTTAACACTGAATTTCATGTGCCTGGTAATGAACACCCCCCAGAGTGAAATAATTAAAGTCTTGTCAGTTTCAGCCAGCAGCCAGCTCAGTGCTGAGCTTGTTAATTTGTGGTGAGGAGCAGCGCACTGTGAAGAAAAGTGAATCAGGAAGAGCTGGCAACCATTATGGCAACAATTATGTTTCACAAGCAAGTTGTTGAAATGGAATGTGATCTTTAAACAAGGCATGGTTGTATAATGAACTAGCTGATGTGTTGAATGAATCCAGAAAGGGTACAGGTAGTCTTCGATATACAACTACAATGGAGCCCAAAATTTATGTTGTTAAGCCAGATATTTGTTAAGTGAGTTTTGCCCCATTTTACAACTTGTGCACTACTTGTACTGTCAATGATACGTAGCATTACTAGCTTTAAGCAACACTTAAACCACAATCTGGGTTTGTTTGGCTTAGTGCAAGGGTCCCCAACCTCTGGACCACAGTTCACTACCAGGCCATGACCTATTCACAACCAGACCACATGAGTGGTGGGCCAGCACACACATTCAGCACACACACAGCCCAACTCACACGAGCAGCAGGCACACACACACTCACACACAGCCTGACTTGCACAGGTGGCGGGAGCCAGTGCTTGCAGCCCTATTCACACGAGTGGCGGGCACATCCCTGTCCCTCACGTAAAACCATGCCTTCTTCCTCACCTCCCCCTGGAAAGGTTGGGGAAGGCTGGCTTTGTGCATTGTGGTTTGTGCATTGCGGTTTATGAACTGTGGCTTACATACAGAACCAAATATTTGCATGAACAGTTCTCACCAGTCAGTTGCAATTTACCAATTTGTTAAGCTTAGTAAATTTTAACCTTTTCGTTTTTTAAGCATGATGTTTGGTGTGGACACCACCTATTTGGTTGGTTGGTTGTTGTCATGCCCCAGAATATAACTTTTATATTCTGTTGTTGCTCTCTATACCCATCTAGTGGCCAGAGGGACATATAGGCCCCAACATACGATCTTTATATACTGCTGTTGCTCTCTAGCCCCATCTAGTGGCTGGAGGGACAAATAGGCCTGTCATCTTTATTGTTGCCCTCTAGCCCCATCTAGTGGTTGGACAGACAAATACCAAGTATATTGTTTGAAGCTGACCCAACCTCTTTACCCATCAGCCTGCACTCTCAAAACAAGTGCATGCTGGGAAGCAGACTCCATTTTCTTTAGTGTTTGGAGAAGGCAGAAGCACAAAGAAGAATCCATCTTAATCTGTGGCACATGGTCATCCAAGTACCAACCCACATCCCACACACACAGAGCATCGCTGTTTCACCATATCCTGTTCCTTCAGTAAAGCATTCAAATCTATGCACAGAGTCTGTTTTATTGGAGGATAGGTGGGTTTAGCTGCATGTCAGGCTGCATGCAGACTAACATGCAATGAGGACAGAACAGTTGTTCAGTTTAAGGGTATTGGATGAAGACAGTCAACGTAGGATTATTTCAGTGATTTGATGCAGCTATAAAGATGGTAATGTTGAGACAGAGACACAATGGCAAATTACCAGAGAATTAGCATATTTGTGCATTCTCTAACCCAGAGTTCTCTAAACTTGGCAACTTTAACACATGTGGACTTCAATTCCCAGAAGTGCACAATTCTTAAAGATGCCAAGTTTGGGGACCTCTGCTCTAACCAGTAATGTCCTACCACCTGGATTGAAGGATTATCTAGTGCTCAAGTTGAGATATCCTCTTTTCAGCTGCAAAATATCTCATCCAAGCCCAGGTGCTTCAACCTTAACTTCCAAAGTTAAATCCACAAGATCTTTCAAGGAAGAAAACCAACATATGGAAAATGAGGCTCTGATGTAGCCCCTTGTCCAATTTTTAGTTTTTTTTAATGTGAAGAAATAAATAATGTAGTCCGAAGCCTAAGACCTTTGACCTGGAACCTGAAAAAAGATGCATAACTCAACGTTTTTTTGCCTATCTCTTTAGTCTTGTGGATTTCAACTCCCAGAATTCTCCAGCCAGCATAGACCTCTGGGTTAGAGGATGCACAAGTATGCTAGTTCTCTGATAATTTGCCATTGTGTCTGTGTCTCAACATTTACTATCGCTATAGCTGCATCAAATCATTGAAATAATCCTACAGTTGACTGTCTTTACCCAACACCCTTAAACTGAACAACTGTTCTGTCCTCACTACACGTTAGTCTGCTTGCAGTTTGACATGCAGCTAAACCCACCTATGCTGGCTGGAGAATTCTGGGAGTTGAAGTCCACAGGTCTTAAAGTCGCCAAGATTGGACAACCACCTGTGATGTAACTTAACAAGGCCCTGGGCCATTTCAACCTTCTTAATACAATGGGCATGTAGGGATAGTTCAGCAAGAAATACATGAATATTTTCCATTAGTTTTCTTACCTTTTGCATTACAGATAACTTTATGGTTCCAACCAGCTTTTCACGGTAAGAGCCTCTTGAGTTTCGTTTGAATAGAAACATATTTCTAGACATTATTGATCTCGTGGCAGTTTCCACAACTTAGAAGGAAAAGGGAAGGGTTTGCTTTGCAGAATTTCAATTAGACAGAGTTGCTATTTTTAACCCTTGTGTTCCTAATAGGAAGCAGCCCACAACTAGACCTTAAAAATTGATCAGCCAGCCATTTTGGTTTCCTATCATCTGACCAGTGATGGGATTCAAAAATTTTTTACTACCAGTTCTGTGGGCATGGTTTGGTGGACGTGGTGTGGCTTGGTGGGTGTGGTAGCAGAAAGATACTGCAAAATCCCCATTCCCTCCCCACCCCACTAACCTGCTTTCCAGCTCTGTTCTCCTGTGCAGGGCAACCAAAGGAGACCCAGCCTATCAGTTGGGACTCGGGAGGCAGAGAAGAGATGGGAGTGGGGGCCAGTCAGAGGTGCAATTGGCCGGTTCTTCAAACTACTCAAAATTTCCGCTCCTGGTTCTCCAGAACTGGTCAGAACCTGCTGAATACCCCCTATGGATGGATGGATGGATGGATGGATAGATGATAGATGGATAGATAGATAGATAGATAGATAGATAGATAGATAGATAGATAGATAGATAGATAGATACCGTAGACAGACAGACAGACAGACAGACAGACAGACAGACAGACAGATGATAAATCTATCACTGCCAGGAGTTCGATCCTGAGCGGCTCAAGGTGGCTCAGCCTTCCATCCTTCCAAGATCAGTAAATGAGGACCCAGATTATTGTGGGCAACAGGCTGACTCTGTAAACAGCTTAGCATGAATTAGGAGTCCCAAAAGGGCTTTTTCAAGAGGCAACTGGACTTTCTGGTTTTTCTTTGAAGACGTTTCGCTTCTCATCCAAGAAGCTTCTTCCACTCTCTTCCACCTTCTTGGATGAGAAGTGAAACATCCTTCAAAGAAAAACCAGAAAGTCCAGTTGCCTCTTGAAAAAAGCCCCTTTGGGACTCCTAATTCATGCTAACTCAAAACCAGTCAAGGAACTCTGTTGGCTAATAAAATTAAAACAACAATGTCAGGAGGTTCTAGAAGAGCCGATTCAAAATTAGGGTCCAGCAGAACAGCTGAATCGATTCAATGAAATAAAAGGATTTTCCTTCTAGAACAGAATTCTGAGGAATTCTGGGAATTGTGGACTTCAATTCCCAGAATTTCTCAGGCCGCATAGAATTTTGGGAGTTGAAGTCCACAAATCTTCAAGTTGTCAAGGTTGAACACCCCTGTTCTAGAAGGCCAGGCTATAGCTGGTCTTGAAGAACGCTCTTCAGCGCAAATTTACTACTATCTGCGAACATCCACGTGGTCTCCTGTTAACACCATTCCACCATTGTGAGTTGTATTATTTACGGTTTGGGGTTGACATGTCATTGATTGTTGACAAATCCAAAAAGTAACGGTAGGAAATCCGTTCCTGGAGTTGTCAGAGGAGAGAAGGGGAGAAGGGCAAAGTATTCCAAAAAGGACATTAATTTCTATTTTTCTTCTCAAAAAGCAACTCGTGGCTTTCTACAGGGTTACTAATGAAATCCATTCCTTCAGGAAGCAGAAAGATCAGCATGACCGAGGCATCTAACTTGGGAAAACATGAATCATGGTTCCTTCTTAGAAGAACAGAAAACGGAGAGCAGAAACTTGTTGCATGTCAGATATTCATCTTCTGCTTGGTCACAGCCTTCCAGAGAATAGCAGTTTGTTATTTTATGTTCACAATTTTATAAATTAATTTTACAATTGAATAGTGCCATGCTGTCTCCCATAGCAAAGAGTAGGAAGCTCACACACCACAAGAGGAAGTGTAGCTGCATTAGATAATGGATGATTTATGGTCTCTCTGGATCAGGGGTCTCCAACCTTGGCAACTTTAAGACTTGTGGACTTCAACTTCCAGAATTCTTAGCCAGCTTTGCTGGCTGAGGAATTTTGGGAGTTGAAGTCCACAAGTCATACAGTTGCTAAAGTTGGAGATCCCTGATCTAGGCCATGGGTGAGGAACCCTGGCCCTTCTATGACTTGTGGACTTCAACCAGTGGTGGGATTCAAATTTTTTTACTACTGGTTCTGTGGGTGTGGCTTGGTGGGTGTGGCTAGGCTTGGTGGGCTGGCAGGGCAAGGATACTGCAAAATCTCCATTCCCTCCCCACTCCTGGGGGAAGGTTATCGCAAAATCCCCATTCCCTCCCCACCCCACTAACCTGCTTTCCAGCTCCATTCTCCTGTGCAGGGCAACCAGAGAAGACCCAGCCAATCAGCTAGGACTTGGGAGGCGGAAAATAGATGGGGATGGGGCCAATCAGAGGTGGAATTTGCTGGTTCTCCGAACTACTCAAAATTTCTGCTACTGGTTCTCCAGAACTAGGTCAGGACCTGCTGACTTCAACTCCCAGAATTCCTGAGCCAGGTGGCTCAGGAATTCTGGGAGTTGAAGTCCACAAATTATAAAAGGGCCATGATTCTCCAGCCCTAACCTAGATGTTCGCTGACTACAGTTGCTGTTATACATGTCTCCTGGACATGTTGTGAGAGATTCGTCGGGTTTAGAGCGCTTCATGCTGGAGGTAGATGGCCATTCATAAACTCTGATGGAAGATGTTTGCCGTATCTGGCAAGGCTTCCAAAGGGTAGCAGCTCTTTGTTACACAAATAGCTACATACCATCTCTGGAAACAAAGCAGATCAGGGGATTTGAAAAGATGAAGGAACAGCATGTTCATGCTACCCTAGAATTATTCCTTGAGTTCTTGATCAAGGAAATGAGGTTGAAATGAGGAGTCCTTGATGCTCTCTGAGCTTGGTTGTTTTCCTGCAAGACGTTTCATTACCCAAACTAGGTAACATCATCAGTGCTGCAGGGAGTGAGGTTTGCAACTGTGCCCCTGTGGTTTTCTTGGCAACAGTTTTAGAGCGATTGCCATTGCCTTCTTCTTTGGGCTGAAAGAGAGGGCCACAAGATCACTCAGCTGGCTTCCAAGACTTAAGGAAAGGCTAGAACTAGAAGTTTGGACTGCTGTAAGCAAATGGCTGTAAGTCAAAATACAATGATCTGGAAGATTCAAAAGCAAAATAGTTTGACCATTTTTTTTTTAGACTGGGAACCTGCTGGGTGCCTATTTCCATTGGAAAGTTATGAGCCAAGGTGGCACAGTGGTCAGAGCGCAGTACTGCAGGCTGCTTCTGCTGGCTGTCGGCTGCCTACAATCCCACCAGGCTGAAGGTTGACTCAGCCTTCTGTCCTTCCGAGATCGGTAAAATGAGGACCCAGATTGTTGGGGGCAATAGACTGACTCTGTAAACCGCTTAGAGAGGGCTGGAAAGCACTGTGAAGCAGTATATAAGTCTAAGTGCTAGTGCTAACGCTATCCTCTACTATTGAAATCAACGAGACCTTAGAATAAGAGATGAGGAGAAAAATCATTGGGAGATGGTCTTGATGGTAACCGTTCGTCTTTAAACTGAATTGGAAACGAGGGGTCCTTGGTGCTCTCTGAGCTGGGTGGTTTTCTTGCAGACGTTTCATTACCCAACTAGGTAAAATCATCAGTACTAGACAAGGTAGAGATTGTGGAGAAAAAGAGGAGGAGGAGGAGGAGGAGGAGGAAGAAGAAGAAGATGATTATGGGATCTTTGGTGCTCCCTGAGCTTGGTGGTTTTCTTGCAGACATTTAATTACCTAACTAGGTAACGTTATCAGTGCTAGAAGGGAGTGGGGTTTTTGAAGAAGAGGAGGAGTTGGAGGAGGAAGATGACTGTGGAGTCCTTGGTGGTCTCTGAGCTTGGTGGTTTTCTTGCAGATGTTTCATTACCCAACTAGATAACATCATCAATGCTAGATGAGGTAGAGTTTGTGGAGAAGAGGAGGAGGAGGAGAATTATGGGGTCCTTGTTGCTCTATGCTTGGTAGTTTTACTACAGACATTTTATTACATCATCAGTGCTAATAAGGAATAGAATTTGTTCTCTGTTTATAGAAGAGTGGCTTGCCCTATCAGTGTTGGTGGGAATGTTCCTGATGGTTCCTTGATTAGGCTGTTGCATACAAGGAACTACCAGTTCAGACAAAAAACCATAACTGTTACTAACCCTGATGATGTTACCTAGCTTGCTAATAAAATGTCTGTGAGAAAACAACCACGGCCAGAGTGCCTCAAGCACCTCACAGTTCAATCCTGAGCTATAGATATTCTATTACCCTGGAAATACATTAAGCTTATCTTACATATATGCTGAAAGGACGTGGTGGCTCAGTGGCTAAGCTGCTGAGCTTGTCGATCAAAAAGGTCGGCAGTTCGGCGGTTCGAATCCCTAGCACCGCGTAACGGGTTGAGCTCCTGTTACTTGTCCCAGCTTCTGCCAACCTAGCAGTTCGAAAGCACGTTAAAAAATGCAAGTAGAAAAATAGGGACCCCTTTGGTGGGAAGGGAACAGCATTCCGTGCGCCTTGGCTGTTCAGTCATGCCGGCCACAGGACCATGGAGACGTCTTTGGACAGCGCTGGGTCTTTGGGTTTGAAACGGAGATGAGCACCGCCCTCTAGAGCCAGAAACGACTAGCACGTATGTGCGAGGGCAACCTTTACCTTTACTTTTTTTACATATATGCTGCTAACATGGATGCTTTCGTTCACAGACAACCGAGGCAAGAATCTCCATACGAAAACTTCAACCGGAGAATCAACTCCATAAGTCACAGTTTGTCTCCAGAATCTCGAGTAACACACCCTTGTTAAAAGATCCAATCTTTGGCTCACTCTTTCTCTTCCCATCTGAAGAAGGTGCCATTCATTCTGTCACTATCGCGTCACTTTGCTTGTGATGAGAACTCCGGGGTTAAAACCCGCATTTGCTCAACTTGAGTGCCAATAATGGAACTACTGGTATTTCTAAGGTGAAGAACTTGCAGTAGATACACCCAATTCTGGGGTCGACATTTTTTCTGAATCCATTCTGGCTGGTGATTGATGAACGATTCAAGTCAGGATCAGTGGTGGGATTCGAAATTTTTTTACTACTGGTTCTGTGGGCGTGGCTTGGTGGGCGTAGCTTGGTGGGCATGGCAGGGGAAGGATACTGCAAAATTCCCCTTCCCTCCCCACCCCTCTAACCTGCTTTTCAGTTCCATTTTCCTGTGCAGGGCAACCAAAGAAGACCCAGCCAATCAGCTGGAACTCGGGAGGCGGAGAATAGTTGGGGCGGGGCCAGTCAGAGGTGGGATTTGCTGCTTCTCTGAACTACTCAAATTTTTCATTACTGGTTCTCCAGAACTGGTCACAACCTACTGAATACCACCTCTGCTCCCCATCCTACTAACCTGCTTTTCAGCTCTGTTCTCCTGTGCAGGGCAACAAAGAAGACCCAGCCAATCAGCTGGGACTTGGGAGGCAGAGAATAGATGGGGGCGGGGCCAGTCAGAACTGGTATTTGCCGGTTCTCCGAACAACACAAAATTTCCGCTACCGGTTCTCCAGAAGTGGTCAGAACCTGCTGAATGCCACCTCTGATCAGGACACCTTAAACTCATCACATTTCCTGAGTTGCTCTGCAGGATATTTGAATGTTGTAAAGGTCGGTGTTCTTTTGTTGTTAGGCCAATCAATGGTGCACGTCTCTTCTCTTGGTACTGAATGTTCACCCTCTCATTTGTGGTTGCCCAAAATATGCTTTTCCCAAAAGGCAACTGGGCTTTTGTCAGCTTTGGGAACCATATTTTACTTAGAAGCTTCCACGCTGCCACATTCTAGTGCCTGGGAATTTGGGAGAGGGGGGATTTTATAGAGAGGTGGAAGTTTAGACATAACAACATTCTTGTTTTGAGTCAAGGACAAGTGACCCTGCACCTGGGAAAGGAGTGGTTGGAAGGATGTCTCCAGTTGGGACGGCTGGTGATTGGACCATGTGATGGACTGATGGGTACAGGGGATGGGTTTTGGATTTTCAATTACGAAGGGAAAATCCAGAACTCACCGATTCGGGTTTTCCCAGATGTGCCAATATGACTACTCTAATAAAATGGAACTTTGAGAAAATGCTCGTCTCAGAGTTTATGGGTTTGGAGTTGGTTACTTGGAATGCTGACAACTTTCTTGGGTTTTTCCTCCTTGAAAACGATTCACTTCTCATCCAAGAAGCTTCTTCAATTCAAGTGATTGAAACTCCCCATAGATACATTGCTTGGGATTGTTGCCAACTGCTGCTAGGCAACTCCTGTTGACCACAGCAAGCGGGTCTAGGACAACTTGACATGGCCAACTCACCGTGTTGGATGAGAGTTACTGTATACTAATAAATAAGAAATGGTGGAACAGAATCATTAAAGAAAGGATGGAAAAGAAAGGACAAAATGAAATGCGAATGACAAAAATTATAAAATATTTTAAATTATTTTAAATTATTAAATTGAATTGTTGAATTTTGGCAAGGTGTCCCATGGCAAGTTGTCCCGCAGCAACTTGTCCCGCAGTGACTTGGCCATGGTCTGTAGAGAGTTGGCCAAAGTGAGTTGGCCATGGCAAATTGGCCATGGTGAGTTGGCCATGGAGAGTTGGCCGTGGGGAATTGGCCGTGGAGAATTGGCCATAGAGTTGGCTGTGCAGATTTGGCCATGGCAAGTTGGCCAAAGAGAATTGGCCATGGTAAGTTGGCTGTGCAGAGCTGGGCATGGAGAGTTGACCTGCCATGAGTTGGGCATGGAGAATTGTCCTTTCATGAGTTGGCCATGGAGAGTTTGCCAATAAGTTGTCCCATTTCAGCACCAAGCAAGTTATCTACATTTCCTCTACTCTCTCTTGAGGGTATTGCAACTTATTCTGGTATAATGATTAACAAGTTGAACTTTGGCCAGGGTGAAACTGGGTGACCTTGGGGCCGTCCTTCTCACTCAAACCCACTTTGCAAGATTCTGGTTGTTACTGTGTGGAAGATCACATCCTTCCACCCTGCTGTGTGCATCACTCTGACCTCTCAGTGGAAAACAAGGTGACCAATGCAGCAAATAACTACAGGTAGTCTTCGACTTAGCACCACAATTGAGCCCAGAATTTATGCTGCTAAGTGAGAAATTGGTTAAGTCTGTTTTGACCCATTTTATGACCCTTGTTTGCCCCAGTTGTTAAGTGAATCAGTGCAGTTGTTAGATGTTAACTTAAGACGTTGTTAAACTAATCTGGCTTCCCCGTTGACTTTGCTTCTCAGAAGGTCGCAAAAAGGGATCGCATGAAATCAGGACACTGCTACCGTCATAAATACGAGTCAGATGCCAAGTGTCTGAATGTAATTCACATGACCATGGGGATGCTGCAAAGGTCATAAGGGTGACAAATGGTTGTAAGCCACTTTTTTCAATGCCGTTGTATGCAACAGTCACTAAATGAAGTGTTTTAACTCAAGGCCTACCTGTAAATACTCTAACCCAGTGGCCCCCAACCCGTGGGCCAGGAACCACTGATGGTCCATGAAAATTGTTCGTGGTCTGCAGAGAAATGTCACCCCCAAAGCAATTAATCCAGGCTGCGCAGAAACACAAGGCTGCACCGCCAACATGGCCCACAGGAACACAAGGCTTGCATCGCTTGTATTGCAATCAACACAAGGTTGTGAGGGGAGGGGAGAAAGAGCAGGGGAGGAACTTGCCCCTCTCGCTCCACGCACCTCACCTGGCCACCGGGCTGCCTCCTTCCGCTTCTTTCTTCTGCTGCTTTTGGCTGCAAGGAAAGCAGCAAAAGTCTTTCTCTTTCTCCTCCAAATTCCCCCAGAAATGAGTTTTTGGGACTCTGCAAGGCCTCCTGCTCCAAGAGCCTGCACCATTCTGGCGGAGTTTGGGGGAGAGAAAGAAAGACTTCTGCTGCTTCTGCTGCTTTCCTTGCATGAAGCCAAAAGTCTCTCTCTCTCCCCCACCCTTCCCCTCCCCCCCCCCCGAGAGCGGAGCTGGGGACGGTATCCTGCGATCCCAAATGAAGAATGATCGATCGGTAGGAAAACGGGATGCGGAATTTTCCTGCAGACTTTTTTGGGGGGGATTTTACCAGGGTCTCTGGTCTGCGCGATTTAAAATTATGAGTTGGGTGGTCCCTGAGGTCCAAAAAGTTGGCGACCCCTGCTCTAACCCCCGCTCTACTTCTGCTGACTGCTGGCTGCCTGCAATTTGGCAGTTCGAATCTCACCAGGATCAAGACTGACTCAGCCTCCCATCCATTATTTATCCAGGTGGGTAAAATGAGGGCCCAGATTGTTGAGGGCAAGAGGATGACTCTGTAAACCACTTAGAGGGGGCTGGAAAGCACTGTGAAGCAGCATAAGGGCTATTGCTATTGCTATTACGTACACTGGTTTGTAAGTTACACGCGGCAAGGCACTGACAAAGTAGCTCAACTGGGTATTTCTCTTTATTTCATGTGATCCAGGCAAGTAGTGGCTATTTTAAATACCCTTTCTGCGCAAACCATGCCCCCAAATTATCATGCACACAGACACACGCCCAGTCCTCACCTTCACCAATGGATTCTTCCAATCATTTCCAAAATAAAAGAAACATTAAAGATGTTTTTTTTTTTTTTTTTGGGTGCCTCTCAAAAGGAAAACCAGCGTTTTCTCCCCCCTTCCCCACTTGTGAGATCCGCACAAAGATCCTTTGAAACATTAAAAATATTTTTTTCTCCCCCTCAATTTGCATTACTGGTTTTTTTTTTTTGTAATCAACCTACCAAAGGGACAGCGTTAACATCTCCATCTGTAATCTCCCTCCTCCTTCTCAAGAGAACGACGGCAGAAAAAACAAGAGCCGATCTGCATAATTTGGTAAGGCGGAGGAAGAGAAAAGCGACTTAATTTTGCAGTAATTAGCTGAAAGGCAAATCACGAATACCGCCGTGTTAAGATGCAGATGAATCAGGACAGGCTGGTTAGGCAGAAAACACACGCGGTCCCTCTGCTAAGTGGAAAGCAAAAGTGCCAAAACGCAATTACCTTTTTTCGAAAAGGGGAACAGGATCTGCATTTTACCGATGAGCTCCCAAAAGAAAAAAAAAAGTGTTTTAAATTAGAAAGGGGGAGGCAAAGATTTCCTTCCCCTGAGCTAGCAATGTGCTGAGCATTTGACGCGCATGTAAGTGAAATGCCAGCACGCAACGACCACAAGGGCACCCTAAGGAAAGCATGTTGCCCTGAAAATAAGACCCTGTCTGTGGTACTGATTGTTTTTAAAGCACTCCATGGCTTGGGACCTGGGTACTTACGGGACCGCCTGATGCCATCGACAGCCTCCCGCCGCCCAATGCGCTCCCACAGGGTTGCCCTCCTCGGGGTTCCGCTGCCTGATCGTTGCCGGTTGGCGACTCCGAGGGTACGGGCCTTCTCTGTGGGGGCCCCCTCCCTGTGGAATGATCTGCCCCCGGAGATACGGGCCATTACCGACATCCAGACCTTCCGGCGCGCAGTAAAGACCCTGTTCTTCCAGCAGGCTGGCCTGGCCCAGTAAACGGTTCTTTGGGGTTTTAAATTAATTAGGTTTTTAAAATTTTAATATAATCCTTGAATTTTAAATTTTAGTAATATTTTGTACTTAATAGGATTTCAGCCGGATCAATTCTGTTTGTTTTTAATTGTACATATTGTTCATTTTTAGTAGGCTGTACACCGCCTCGAGTCCCTTTTTGGGAGAGGGGGCGGTATAAAAATTTAATAAATAAATAAATAAATGTTTTTTTATTGATTTTGTTTATTTATTTACAAGATTTATATATATCGCTCCCTCTCCCTGCGGGACTTTTGCCACCCAAAAAGGCACCAGGTCTTATTTTTGGGGGGGGGGGGAGATCCTCCACTGACTAACCTCACTTGCCCGCGTCCCGTCCCCACCCCGGCCTCCATTTTTGCTGTCAGAGGCCTTCAGGAACTACTACTTCTGCGGCTGGCAAGGCTTTCCTGAAGGCCTCTGCAGCCTATAACAGAGCTCAGGATCGATCCAGAGCTTTGTTATCTGCTACAGAGGCCTTCAGGAAAGCCTTGCCGGCTGCAGAAGGGCCGGTGAGTCAGGATGTGCGAGGCCTGGCTACAACTGTCCAAAGGTAAGTAGTAGGGCGGCTCCACCACCCTCCCATCCCTACCCTAGCTTAATTTTTATCCATGCGCTTTGGAGTGGGCGGGGTTTTAATTAGGGCTTATTTTGAGGGGTAGGGCTTATATTGAAATAATCAAGTGTACAAATCCAGCTAGGACTTACTTTCAGGGTAGGTTGTATTTTCGGGGAAAGAGTAGTTGAAATGTCTTGTAACAAAATGAGGCCACTGCACCAGTTAAATGATAGATTACCTTTAAAGGAGTGTGTTAAGTACGACTGGTAGTATCAAAATAAACCGGTGATTCCAGATGTGCTCAGAGAAGAGAAAAATGTATTTTGAGGGTTAGATTTGGATGTGTTCCGGAGCAAAACAGAAACACGTGTATTTTGTCCCGTGGTGCCCCTCTTCCTATGACAACTACAAACAACCCAACTGTCTTCTTGTAAGAACCTGCTTACAACACAAGACTAAAAGCTGTGTCTTTAGTCTGGGTCTCTAGCCACAATTGCTCTAGCTCAGGGGTGTTAAACTGAAGGCCTGAGGGTTGGATTCGGGCTGTGATGTGGTCAGATCTGGCCCCGCGGGGCCGTTCTGCAAAATGTTAAGGGGCCGGCCCGAATGGCTTCGGCCAGGTCTACCCAATGTGAAGAGGAAAAATGCCAGCAGTTTGGGGAGTGGTGTCAAGCTGGCCACGCCCACCCGGCCTCCTGAATTCAACCACAGCCCTGATGCAGCCATCAATAACGTTGCTTATTGGAAGTGAGAATAATGTTGGGTTTAATGCAAGTTAAGTTTGTCAGACTGCAGGAAGAAACAAAAAATAATAATTCAAGGGGATGGCATATGTTAAGAGTCAAGCTAATAGGCAACGAGAATTCTGCAAAATGGGCTATTTTCCCCAAAAGCTATTGTCAGAGTATATTCATGACATGGAATAGAGCAGGGTAACAAGGTCAGCCAATGAATAGGCACAGCAACTAAATCAGCCAATAAGGATAGTTTGAAAACTGAAACTAGAAGTAGGCTAGGCTGGAAACTGAAACTAGAAGTAGCCCAGGTGTGGCTCTTTATTAAGCTCTGCAACTCTGCAGCTCTGTTGAGCTCTGAGTCTGTCTATTGAAAATGAAACCGCTTCTCTCTTCTTGCTTGCCTGCTGAACTAAAGTGAAACTGATGTCTGTTTTTGAGCTCCTGAGTTGCTACTGAAGTTACTTTCAACATGTTTCTGTCTGAGTTTGCTCCATGCTGGAGAAATCTACAACTGGTTTGTAAAATCAGCTTATTACATTTATAAAGATGTTAAATGACGCATCAGCCATCTGGTTTTATTTTTCTGGCGCTGAATTAACGCTGCAAAACTCTGAACAGCTATCTGTTGCAAGAAATCTATATTGTTCTAAGTTAAATTATCTTAAGATAAGATAATCCCACCCCCTTGTAATTAATCCGATTACACGTTCTCTACGCTCTTCCAAATATCGCGGCTCGCTGTATTTCAGGGCAAGTGAGTCATCAGGAAAAGGAGTGATTTATTCCAAGTAGGCTCAATTGTGCAAACTTCACAGGAGTGTCTCCCTTCTTAATATCCTTCCACCAATAAATCCAGCATTGTAGGCAGGGCAACAACAGCAACAACAAACCAGTCTCCGATTTAATTCGCAGACGGGATCTATTTTTAACATCCCAAATGGGGCAAGCATTCACTTTAGGGGAAAGAAGGGAGAAAAAATTAAGGAGAGCAGGAAATCAAAGGACCACCCAGCATTTTGAGATGGAAACAGGGCCACAAGTTCCACATTCAAAAAGACGAAGAAGAAGAAGATAACAACGATGAAGAAGATGATGGCACAAGAGCAAAGTGTGAAAAAGGGCGAACGATAAGGCAGTCAAATAGAAAACGGTGAGAAATGGCCTTCAAAACAAAGCAAACTTCTTTGAGGCACCACAAGTGGCTCTCCTGAACAGATCCCAAAGGAAATGGCCCGTGGTTGGCCTTTTGGCAGGAAGCCAAGGGCTTCCCAATCGCTTTCAAAGTACGGCGACGGGAACTCAAAACGTTCCCTTCCATCTTTTCCTTTCTCCATCGGTCCTTTCGTCTCCGACGAAAGGCAGCAGAATCCCAGGAACGCCAATCCCTTGTGCAACATGATTTCCGACTGTAAACTGAACATAATCCATGATTAGAGCAAGAAGCAACCACCTTCTGGCTTGCTTCCTGTTATCGTATCGCATCCAAATAGCGCACTTCCGCGTACAAAGTGTTGAGGAGGATAGCCAGAAGCTGAGTCCCGTTGTGAAGGCAATGGCGAGAGTCTTTGATGAACTGGGATGCTTGGAGGATCTGTCCTTGGTATTCCGCGTATTGTTTGTTTGACGCCAGAGAGTCCAAAGCGTTGAGAGCCTACAAAGACAGACATGAAACATGTCAAGTGGATGGATTAATGAAGTAAGTTGTTATGGCTAGGAGTTCTCTTGCAATACAGATTTCCAACTGACAACCTGTCATTTCCAACTGACAACCCGTCATTTCCAATTGACAAGCCACACTTTGGCACAGAGTTTCTTATGAGTAGAAATTAAAAAAAAGAATTGGAAGGGACCTTGGAGGTCTTCTAGTCCAGGGGTCGCCAACCTTTTGGACCTCAGGGACCACCAAACTCATAATTTTAAATCCCGCGGACCAGAGACCCTGGGAAAATCCCCCCAAAAAGTCTGCAGGAAAATTCCCCATCCTGTTTTCCTGTCGATCGATCATTCTTTATTTGGGATCGCAGGATACCGTCTCCAGCTCCGTTCTCAGGGGGAGAGAAAGAAAGAGAGAGACTTTAGGCTTCATGCAAGGAAAGCAGCAGAAGCAGCAGAAGTCTTTCTTTCTCTCCCCCAAACTCCGCTAAAAATGAGTCTTTGCCAGTGCAGCCTCTTGGAGCAGGAGGCCTTGCAGGGTCCCAAAGACTCATTTCTATTGGAGTTTGGGAGAGAGAAAGAAAGAATTTTGCTGCTTTCCTTGCGTGCAGCCAAAAGCAGCAGAAGAAAGAAGCGGAAAGAGGCAGCCCGGTGGCCAGGCCAGGCACGTGGGATGAGTGGGGCAAGTTCCCCCCTCCGCCCTTTCCCCCCCTCCCCTCACTACTTCGTGTTGTTCGCAATGCAAGCGACACAAGCCTTTTGTTCCCGTGGGCCATGTGGGTGGCACAGCCTTGTATTCCTGCACAGCCTGTATTAAGTGCTTTGGGGGGACATTTCTCTGCAGACCACCCGTGGTCCCTGACCCGCGGGTTGGTGACCACTGTTCTAGTCCAACCCCCTGCCCAGGCAGGAAACCCTACACCACTTCAGATAAATGGTTATCCACATCTTTTTAAAACCTTCCGGTGTTGGAGCACCCACAATTCCTGGAAGCAAGTTGTTCCACTGATTAATTGTTCTGTCAGGAAATTTCTCCTTAGTTCTAGGTTGCTTCTCTCCTTGATTAGTTTCCCTCCATTGCTTCTTCTCCTACCCTCAGGTGCTTGGGATAATAGTTTGACTCCCTCTTCTTTGTGGCAGCCCCTGAGATATTGGAAGACTGCTATAATATCACCCACTAGTCCTTCTTTTCATTAGACTAAATATACGAGTTCCTGCAACCGTTCTTCATATGTTTTAGCCTCCAGTCCCCTTCTCTGCACTCTTTCCAGTCTCAACATCTTTTTTTACATTGTGGAGACCAAAACTGGATGCAGTATTCCAAGTGTAGGCTCACTAAGATATTATAAAGTAGTATTAACACTTCACATGATCTTAATTCTATCCCTCTGTATATGCAGCCTAGAACTGTGTTGGCTTTTTTGACAGTTTATTTATTTATTTATTCAATTTATATACCGCCCTTCTTCCGAAGGACTCAGGGCGGTGCACGGCCAACTAAAACAATACATATAAAAAAGTTAAAATAGAATTAAATATGGGCTGCTTCCAGATCTAAAACCCCCAATACTAAAACCGTTATTAAAACCCAATTTAAAATCAATTTAAAATCAGCCCAGGCCGGCCTGCTCAAAGAGCCAGGTTTTCAAATCACACCTGAACACCCTCACACGGCTGGCTCATATTTAAACGTTGTCCACTAGGACTCTGAGATCCCTCTGACAATTACTACTAGTGAGTGAGGTTCCCATCCTATACTGTATCTGTGCATTTTGGTTTTTCTTGCCTAAATGTAACTTTTTTTCACCATTGAAACGAATTGAACGAGTATTTACAAGGGTTGAAACAAGAGTGACCAAGAATCCAACTCACCTGTTGAGCTTTGGAAGACAATTGCAATTCCACCCCAGATCTCAACCGGATTTGATTCTCTACCGGAACCTGAACCAGCAGGAAAGCGGACATGCTCCGGGCCAGGACACGGAACCTGCCGAGAGAAAAGCCAGAGAGGAGAGTTAAGAAATGGTGTAGGGTCTCCTGCTTGGGCAGTGGGAGTGGGGGGTGGGGGGGTTGGACTAGATGACCTACAAGGTCCCTTTCAACTCAAATGTCATCAGATATCACATGTGGTGGACATGCACAGAAGCTAAAAGACATTGGATTAAAATACATACATGATTGGAAAAAATGATAAAACAACATATAGATTTAAAGCCTGAGATACTTTTATTGGGGATTTTGCCTGAGAATTATAACAAAGAAACAACATATTTGATTATACATGTATTAACAGCAGCTAGAATTGTATTTGCTCAAAATTGGAAAAATGAGAAAATTCCGTTGGAGGAGGAAGTGATTCAGAAAATATTGGAATGTGCAGAAATGAGTAGATTAACATAAGCAATTAAGAGAACAAGAAGAAAAAGAGTATTATAAGATTTGGGATCTATTCTATGGATGGTTGGAAAATAAAGTAGAAATTAATTATTAAATGATACTGTAATAATGATATACTATGACAGATAATGCTAAATAGGCTATAACCGTGATGGCGAACCTATGGCACTCCTGCCACAAGTGGCATGCACAGCCATTTGTGCCAGCATGCGAGCCGCAGGCAAACTTACATCACTGTGCATGCATGTGCCTCACAGCTGATTTTTCGGTTGGTTTGAGGCCTTTTTTGGCCTCTGCAAGGCTTTTCAGGATGAATAACAGGCCCATTTTGTCACTTCCTGTAATATAAGAAGTGACAAAACGGGCCTATTATTCATCCTGAAAATGCCCCCTCTGACTGGTCCCACCAACCCCCTCTATTCTCTGCCTCCTGAGTCCCAGCTGATCAGCTGGGTCTTCTTTGGTTGCCCTGTCCAGGAGAACAGAGCTGGAAAGCAGATTAGTGGGGTGGGGAAGGAATGGGGATTTTGCAGTAACCTTCCCCTGCCACACCTACCAAGACAAGCCACACCCACCAAGCCACACCTACAGAACCGGTAGTAAAAAAATTTGAATCCCACCACTCCATCCATCCATCCATCCATCCATCCATCCATCCATCCATCCATCCATGGTAATAGCAATACACTTATTTATATACCACTTCACAGTGCTCTACAGCCTTCTCTATGTGGTTTACAGAGTCAGCCTCTTGCCCCCAACAATCTGGGTCCTCGTTTTACCGACCTCAGAAGGATGGAAGGCTGAGTCAACCTTGAGCCGGTCGGAATCTGAATTCTGGGAGTTGAAATCCACACATCTTAAACTTGCCAGGGGAAGTCCGGTTTCCTTTAGTCTATGAAATGATCCTAGGTATTATCTGTACCTCTGTCCACCTGTTCGTCTAAGCATCTCTACCCTTGATCGCGAGAGGAGGGGCAGGTGGTGCATTTTAAAAAGGATCAGGTGGGAAAATCCGCCTCCGGTTAATATGGTTTCGGCAAGCAAGGCTTTCTCCTAAATGCTTTTTTGAGTCGAATAAGAGAAGGCAGAAACCAAGTCACCGGGATTAAATTGAGCCTATGCGGCATGCCACTGAGGGCAAGGACAAAATCAGTCATTGTGAGTGGTTTGGTGTCACAAGGGAAACCACAGCTATTTTTACCCTGAGCAAACTCAAAACTATTTTAATGCAAGACAAGTTCTCAGATCAAGGCAAGGCAGGCTGGCAAGACTCCACCCTGTAAGCCAAAATATCATGGGGTACAGATGAGCCCAAGACACTCAGGTGACATGGAAGTCTCAAAGGTGCTTTTTTTTTCAAGAGGCAACTGGACTTTCTTGCTTTTATTTTGAAGAGGTTTCGCTTCTCATCCAAGAAGCTCCTTCGGCTCTGAAGAAGGGTGGTGGAGAACGGATGGATTTATACTCCTTGCAGATAGCTGGTCATTTGAAACCTTTTTAGAGCTGTGATGGCGAACCTATGGCACGTGAGCCCCAGTCAAACTTACCTGCACTCCGCATGCGCGTGCCTTCCAGCTGATTTTTGGCCCATTTGAGGCCATTTTTTCCCTCCCAGAGACTCAAGGAAAGCCTCTGCAGCCTTGGGAGGCCAAAAAATGGGCCTTCTGGAAATACCGGAAGTGCCCGTTTTCCGCCATTGGAAGGCCTCTGTAGCCCGGGGGAGGCCGTTTTCACCCTCCCAGGGGCTTGAGGGAAGCCTCTGTAGCCTTTGGAGGTGAAAACGGGCACTTCTGGTATTTCCCGAAGGCCCGTTTTTCGGCCTGCAGAGACTTCCCTCGAGCCTTCGGGAGGGCGAAAAAGGCCTCAAATGGGCCGAAAATCAGCTGGGAGGCATGCGCATGCGTAGTGCAGGTAAGGGAGGCGGGGCAGGTGTTGTGTGCGCATGTTCATAGGGGCAGGGCGCATTGCATTGTGGGTGCCAGCACACACGCGCACTATCTCTCTCGTGCACGCTTTCAGCACCCAACAAAAAGGTTCATCATCACTGTTTTAGAGGGTAGTTGAGGCCCCTTGGAGGTTTCTCTGTCTCCTCAGGGGCACCGGAGTGGTGCAAATGGGTGTGGAGCATTCTTTAGAATTTTTTTTTTTTAGAATTTATTTGATTTGTCAATCGCTTACAAGATAATAGGTGTAAGTATATACATAGTTATGAATACATGAAAAGAGTACATATAAGAAAAATAAAAGAAACAATAGGACGTTGGTGCGCTTATGCACGCCCCCTACAGACCTCTTAGGAAAGGGGTGAGGTCAATAGTAGACAGTCTAAGGTTAAAGTTTTTGGGGTTTGGGGAAGAAACCACAGAGTCAGGTAGAGTATTCCAGACATTGACCACTCTGTTGCTGAAGTTGTATTTCCTGCAATCAAATTTGGTGCGGTTAACCTTCAGTTTGTATCTATTGTGTTGTTATGGTTGAAGCTGAAGTATTCATTAACAGGTACGTCATTGCAATGTATGATTTTATATACCATACTTAGATCAGACCGAAGACGGCGTAATTCAAGGTTTTCTAAGTCTAGAATTTCAAGTCTGGTGGCATAAGGTATTCTACAACAAGTAGAGGAGTGAAGAACTCTTCTTATGAAATATTTCTGGACTTTCTCAACTGTGCTAATATCAGATACGTAATGTGGGTTCCAGACTGATGAGCTGTATTCGAGTATTGGTCTAGCAAATGTTTTGTATGCTCTAGTTAGTAGTGTGGTATTACCAGAGAAAAAGCTACGTAGGATTAAGTTAACAACTGCTAACACCTTTTTGGCTATGTAGTTACAGTGGGCTCTAGCACTTAAGTCATTTGAGATGAGTACTCCAAGATCCTTGACAGAGTTTGGATCATCAACAAGGTCTTGACTATTCAGCCTGTATTTTATTTTCTGATTTTTTTTGCCAATATGTAAGACAGAGCATTTATTTGTTGAGATTTGAAGTTGCCATTTGTTTGACCATTCTGATACATAGTCAAGGTCTTTTTGAAGGGTAGCAGTATTGTCTGTGGTATTGAATAGCTTTATATCATCAGCGAAGAGAACGCAGTTGCTCTTCATATGATCACTGAGGTCATTTATGTAGAGGATGAAGAGAGTTGGTCCTAGAACACTGCCTTGAGGGACATCACTGTTGACAGGTACAGAATTTGATAGGATGCTCCCAATTTTGACTTGAACTTTTCTTGAAATTTTGACAATTTTGACTTGAACTGCTGAAAGGACTGTGCTGTAGACTGGAGAGACTTGATGCCAGATCCTTCCATCTCTATTAAGAGAGGGCTATTTAATTTTGACAAAGATGGCCTCTTTGAAACCTCTTTCAAACCAATGGTCCTCTCTGTCCAGAATAGAAATCCTCCCATTTCCCTGAAGAGCCCTCTCTCAACAGAGGGGAGAGGGATACGACCTCATTTATTTATTTATTTATTTATTCGATTTATATACCGCCCCCCTCTCCCCGGAGGGACTCGGGGCGGTGAACAGCCAATAAAAACACACATACAAGGTACAATACATGAGACAACATAACAATATTAAAATTTAAAAACTGAAATATAATATGGCTCTAATTAAAATATAAAGCAAGTATTAAAAAAGATTAAAACCCGATTAAAATTTAAAAACCCCTAGGCCAGTCCGGCCTGCCGAAATAAGTACGTTTTGAGTAACCGACGGAAGGCCATGAGATCGGGGGCGGCCCTTACCTCCGGGGGTAATTCATTCCAGAGAGGGGGTGCTCCCAATGAGAAGGCCTCATCTATCTCCAATCTACAACACAATCCTTTCAGCAGTTCCAAGAGGGCTCCACACCCACTTGCACCAATCAGGTAACCGTGAGGACCCAGACAAACCTCCAAGTGGCCTCAACGGCTCTCTAAAAAGAATGCAAACGACCAGCTGTCTGCAAGGAGGATAAATCCTTCCGTTCCCTACCACCCAGTCAGAGATGAAGAAGCTTCTTGGATGAGAAGCAAGAAGTCTTCAAAATAAAAGCAAGAAAGTCCAGTTGCCTCTTCTTGAAAAAAAAAGCACTTTTGGGACAACTATGACCTGGATGGCTGTGAATCTCCATAGAGAGTCTCAAGAGGGAGTTTCACACAGCCACTGGGGCAGGAGAGAGGAAGGCACCTTTTGCTCTCTGCATTTTTACCTGTTTGATAACGGAGACCTCCTGCCCAGCCCAATAGCGCCGAGGAGTCCCGAGGTGAGCCTCTCTTCGGCCAGCAGACTTTGCCGGCCTTGCAGAGATGTCAAGACCCGGATGACCGACTCCATCAAGACGGGGTCTTCCTGTTCGGTCTGGAGGAGGCAGAGCTGCAGAACTTTGTGCCACCAAAGGAACAGCTTAGCTTCATCGTTGGCAGAACTGGGCAGGGGAGCAACCCAGAAAGACACGCTCCGGTTAGAAACGCCACCTTCTCTCCGGGTGTCTTGATGCACAGCTTGCAAGACGCCAATTGCAAAACCCGGGGAATGGGTTGGCTAGAAACTTTTAATTATTTTGCCATCTTCCTTTAGGAAGTTGGAAGGGAAGAGTCTAGCAGTTAAAAGGCATCTGTCTGTGAAGCAGTTCTAGCTCTGCCTTAGGTAGGAAAGCCAGCTGGGTGACTTTAAGCCAATCATTGAGAGAATTGGGAATATTGGTCCCGCCTTAGGCATGAAAGCTGATTGGGTGATTTTAGGTCAATCACCAGGAGACTGAGAGTTCTAGCCCCGCCTTTGGCATGAAAGCCAACTGGGCGATTTTAGTCCAATCACCAGGAGACTGAGAGTTCTAGCCCCGCCTTAGGCATGAAAGCCGACTGGGTGATTTTAGGCCAATCATCAGGAGACTGAGAATTCTAGCCCCGCCTTAGACATTAAAGCCGACTGAGTGATTTTAGGCCAATCACCAGGAGACTGAGAGTTCTAGCCCCACCTTAGGCATGAAAGCCAACTGGGTGACTTTAGGCCAATCATCAGGAGACTGAGAGTTCTAGCCCCGCCTCAGGCATGAAAGCCAGCTGGGCGACTTCAGCCAATCCTTGAGAGCATGTGAGTGCTTGTCCTGCCTTAGGCATGTAAGCTGACTGGGACCTACCTGGGATACACCTGTTCCAACCACTTGCTTAGAGTTAAGAGCACTCTCAATTCATTGGTGAGTGTCCGCTCAGCATTCAGCTGCTGCAGGGTGTAAATATAAAGGGTGAGGTAGCCTCCCAACGAAAGGGATTCTTGAAGGAAGTCTTCAGCTGCGAGTTCTGGAACCTGCAAGGAGGCCACGATTGGTGCCCAGCCCAAATCTTGGTTGAGAGGAGGGTCTTCACCCCCCCAAAAAAAGGGGGAGATGGTGTGGAAGGAGAGGAGAAAAAGAAAAGAAAAGCTGTTAGACTAACTCATCTAGGCAGTGACGAATAGCATAGCAATCAATCGGAATAGAGTTGGAAGGGACCTTGGAGGTCTTCTAGTCCAACCCCCTGCTCAAGCAGGAGACCCTATACCATTTCAGACCAATGGCTGCCCAGTCTCTTCTTAAAATTCTCCAGTGATGGAGCACCCACTACTTCTGGTGGCAAGCTGTTCTACTGGTTAATTGTTCTCACTATTAGGAAGTTTCTCCTTAATTCCAGGTTGCTTCTCTCCTTGATTAACAAAACGAATGAATGAATGAATGAATGAATGAATGAATGAATGAATGAATGAATGAATGAATGAATGAATGAATGAATGAATGGAGCTGGAAGGGACCTTCTAATCCAGGCCCCTGCTGAAGCAGCAGAACCTACACCATTTCAGACAAGTGACTGTCTAGTCTCTTCTTAAAAACCTCCAGTGATGGAGCCACCCAAGATTTCTGAAAACAAGCTGTTCCACTGGTTAATTGTCCTCACTGTTAGGACTGTTCTCCTTAATTCCAGGTTGCTTCTCTCCTTGGTTAGTTTCCATTGTTTCTTATTCTGCCCTCTGGTGCTTTGGAGAATAATTTGACCCCCTCTTCTTTGTGGCAGCCCCTCAAACACTGGAATACTGCTATCATGTCAAGTATGTAATAGCATTTAGAAATATCATTCAGGCTTATAAGCAGCCCCGTAGTGCTTTACAGCATTCTCTGGCTGGTTTTACAACGTAAGCATTTATTTGGAAACTGCCCCTAAACAATTTTCATTTTACCGACCTCGGAAGGATGGAAGGGGTGAGTCAACCTTGAGCCGGCCCTTCCCCAGTTTTCTCCACAGCCACCAGAGCCACACTCCCATTTCCTGTCAGCTGCTCGATCTCCCCCTCAGAATCAGACTCCCAACAGGGCCATGACAATCCTGTATGTTAATATTCAGGCCATTTATCCAATTAAGTGCAGTATTTGTTAATTGGAGAAAGTCTGCTTTTCCTCCTGTATAAGCTAACTATTACAGGTGGTCCTCAACTTACAATTATTTGTTTAGTGACTGTTCAAAGCTACAACGGCCCTGAAAAAAGAAACTTATGCCCATTTTTCACACTTACGACCGTTGCAGCCTCTCCATGATCAGGTGATCAAAGTTCAGACATTTGGCAACTGACTCATATTTATGACGGCTTCAGCATCCCCGGGATCAGGTGATCCACTTTTGCGGCCTTCCGATAAGCAAAGTCAATGGGGAAGCCAAATTCACTTAACAACCGTGTTCCTAACTTAGCAACTGCCCTGATTCGCTTAACGACTGTGACAAGAACAGTCGTAAAGTGGGCCAAAACTCACTTAGCAAAGCGTGTCGCTGAGCAACAGAAATTTTGAGGTCCATTGTGGTCGTAAGTCGAGTGGTGCGGCGCGGTGGCCTAGAGGTTGAGCTCTCGCCTCACAATCAGGAGGCCGTGAGTTCGATCCTAGGTAGAAGCAGGTATTTCTCTCTCTGGGCACAAAGAGAATATATCTGCTGAACAAAACTCTGCATTGGTGACAGGAAGGGCATCCGGCCAGTAAGCACTCAGCTCTGTTCTTAGTTGCCCAGACTCCACCCCACAAGGGATTATGGGGTCGTTGAAAGGAAATGGTGATTGTGGTCATAAGACGAGGACTACCTGTATGTGATCCGGAAGTAACTAGAGTTTTGGACAAGTGTATCAGAACTGTTTGTGAGCTTTAAGGAGGTAGATAATATCAGGAAAAATAAGACCAATAAGACAATGGTGGGACTCATCTCCGGGGGGAGGGGGGGTGGTGAGTTTGCCTACCAAGGTGAGGTGGACCAATGGTTGCTTTCGTGGTGTGGAGACAATAACTTGGACCTCAACACCAATAAGACCAAGGAGCTTATAGTGGACTGTAGAAGGAGCAGATCAGACATCCAGCCCTTGCATATTAAGGGAGATCGAGTGGAGCAAGTGGCCAGTTCTAAGTGTCTGGGTGTTACCCTAAAAGAGGACCTAACCTGGGGTGCTCACATTGCAACCGTGATCAAAAGGGCCCAGCAGAGATTATACTACCTGAGACTTCTCAGAAAACAACAACTGAATGGAAAACTGCTGATGACCTTCTACCGCTGCACCACAGAGAGTATCTTTACTTACTGCACCTCTGTATGGTTTGCCAATTGCACATTGGCAGATAGGACAGCACTCCAGAGGGTTAACGTCATTGCCCAGAAGATCATTGGTTGCCCTCTTCCCTCTTTGGAAGAGCTTCATAGCTCCCGCTGCCTTAAGAAAGTTCAAAACATTCTCAAAGATCCATCTCATCCTGGGAACCCTTTTTCTGAACTATTACCACTTGGCAGACAGTACAGGATAATAAAAATAAGGACAAATAGGCTGAAAAACAGCTTCTATCCCAGAGCAGTAGCTCTTTTGAATTCTACTATATAGTGCAGTGTTGATGCAGTGTCGGGAGTTTTCGGTTCAATGTGTGGAGAGTGAAGGATGTGTGTTTGTGTTTATTTTCATGGTCATGATGTGCCCTGAAGATGGTGTTTGATTTCATTGTACGAGGTGCAATGACAATAAAGTAAACCATAGAGAGAGGGAAAAAAAAAAAGACAGAGAGCCAACTCGGAGGTCCCAGCATGCAATCTGCCGGGAATGACGCCACGTCTCACCTTCGTTAAAGTAGGCGGTGACACAAGCCTCCATCGTCATGGCCATGTGTCGGACGGAGGCCAAACTCTGACAAGAGGCTCTCAAGAGGGGCATCACCCCTAGGCCATGCATTGCGCCATCAATCCAGCGGCAGAGGCAAACCAGGAGGGATTCTGCCGAGGCGGCACTGGCGTTGTTGATCACCATCAGGGCTTCGGCAAAGAGGCTGGTTAAGGACGCATTGCGAACCTGGACATCGGCGCCTGCAAGACAAAATTGAAAAAAAAAAACCACAAAAAAAAAGCAATTGAGAACTCCTGAGTCGTGGGCTAAAAACCTGGCGGAAGAAGGGGCTTTCTTTGGAATGGTTGAGGGATTACAGTCTGTAGAGATTGTCAAGTAGTTTAGCTTACTTTATTGTCATTGCACATCATACAATGAAATTAAATACCGTCTTCAGCGTACTACACAGTAGAATTCAATAGAGCCCTGGGATAGAAGCTGTTTTTCAGCCTATTTGTCCTTGGTTTTGATTATTGCCCTGTACCGTCTGCCAGATGGTAACAGTTCAAAAAAAAAAAAAGGGTGCCCAGGATGAGATGGATCTTTGAGAATGTTTTGAACTTTCTTAAGGCAGCGGGAGCTATGAAGCTCTTCCAAAGAAGGGAGAGGACAACCCATGATCCTCTGGGCAATGACGTTAACCCTCTGGAGCGCTGTCCGATCTGCCCCTGTGCAATTGGCAATTTGGTCAGTCATCCAGATCACAGTTATCGCAAAGGTGCTTTTTTCAGGAGGCAACTTGACTTTCTTGTGTTTTTTTTTTCTTACAGATGTTTCGATTCTCACCCAAGAAGCTTCTTCAGCTTTTGACTGGATGGTGGGGAAGGGAAGGATTTATATTCCTATGATAGAATTATTGAGTCTGTTATCTGCACCTCTATAACTGTCTGGTTTGGTTCTGCAACCCAACAGGACAGACCCAGACTTCAGAGGATAATTAGGACTGCAGAAAAAACAATTACCACCCACCTGCCTTCCATCGAGGACCTGTATCCTGCACGAGTCAAAAAGAGGGCTGTGAAAATATTTACAGACCCCTCACATCCTGGACATAAACTGTTTCAACTCCTTCCCTCAAAACGAGGCTATAGAGCACTGCACACCAGAGCAACTAGACATAAGGATAGTTTTTCCCTGAAAGCCATCACTCTGCTAAACAAATAATTCCCTCAACACTGTTCAACTATTTACAAAGTGTACACTACTATTACTGTTAATCTTCTCATCACTCCTTATCACCCATCCCCTCCCACTTGTGACTGTAACTTTGTTGCTTGTATCCTCTGTTTCCTAGTATGATTGGATGTTGATTGTACCCTATGACTATCATTAAGTGTTGTACATTATATGATTCTTGATTCTTAACGAATGTTCCTTCTTTATGTATACTGAGAGTATTTACACCAAGACAAATTCCTTGTGTGTCCAATCACACTTGGCCAATAAAGTATTCTATTCTATTCTATTCCTTGCAGACAGCTGGTCATTTTATTAGTTTTAATTTTTAACTTAAATTTTAATAGACAGCCGATTTGATTATTTAATTTATTTTTAATCGTATTTATTATGTATTTATTGTATGTTTTTAGTGGGCTGTTCACCGCCCCGAGTCCCTTTTTGGGAGAGGGAGCGGTATAAAAGTGCGATTAATAATAATAATTTGCATCATTTTAGAGGATCGTTGAGGCCACTTGGAGATTTTGTCTGTGCCCTCAAGACTCTCCAGCGTAGTGCAAATGGTTCCTGTAAGTCTGCAATTTTTCTGGAAATCCGTTCCTACTCCCACACCATTCGAAGGGTGTCCGTCCCAAATTGCATAGCTAAAAGTCTGTAGCGATTCTCAAGTCATCCATCCAGGTCATGGTTGTCCCAAAAGTGTTTTTTTTCAAGGAGGCAGCTGGACTTGTTTTTTCTTTGAAGAGGTTTCGCTTCTCATCCAAGAAGCTTCTTCAGTTCTTGACTGGATGGTGGGGAAGGGAAGGATTTATATTCCTTTATATTCTTCAGTCAGAGTTGAAGAAGCTTCTTGGATGAGAAGTGAAAGGTCTTCAAAGAAAGACCAGAAAGTCCACTTACCTCTTGGAAAAAGCTTCTTTGGGTCAAGAACAGTTGGACTTAATACCATTTGTGGCTATGTAGAGACTTTAGGCTGATTCCACTTATAACACCGGTTTTGACTCCAACCCCAAGTTCTGCCGGTCCTTTTCCTACATCAAGGCTATGAAATAACTCTTTCCGTTAAGGTAGTGAAGATTTAAGAGCTGACCAGCTGTTGTAAGGCTGCTGTAAATGCTGATGCAATGAGGATGGTTCTTATTGCCACTTTAAGAAGCTGTCTATATAAAGGAGGCCATGAGAGGGCGTACCTCTCTCTCTCCTTGTGTTCTATCTCCATTGTAGTTCTCTGTGCAGAGTAAAGAAGATGGATTGATTGCCAGGTATTTGCTTACCACGTGTATGTATAGTATGTACTGTAGCTGTCTTGTATATAAACCACTGTTAAAAGACAAAGTCTGTGTGTGCTGTTTTGCTCCTGGGTTGTCTCGCAATAGTAGTCACACTGCAAACCGCGTTCTGCCGGTAGTCTCCCACCTACCCGTGCACTCCCACAGGGAGGGCCTCCTTCGGGTCCCGATGGCATCTATGTGCCACCTGGTGACCCCGAGGAACAGGGCCTTCTCTGTGGGGGCACCCACCCTCTGGAATGGGTTGCCTCCTGAGCTACGTAAGACCGCTGACCTGAGAGCATTTAGACGTGCATTGAAAACTTGGCTCTTTGAGCAGGCCAGCCTGGGCTGATTTTAAATGGGAGTTTTAAAGTGTAATTTTAGATATTGGGGTTTTAAAATTTGGGGTTTTATATTGTAATTTATTGGGGTTGGGTATAAATTTTAGTAGCAGCCTGAATATATTTAATTTTCTTTTAACTTTTGTTAAGGTGTAGTGTGTACACCGCCCTGAGTCCTTCGGGAGAAGGGCGGTATATAAATGTGTTATAAATAAAAATAAAATAAAAACACTCTGACACTTTCTTGTGGTCTTCCAAAGTACAGCGAAAGCTGATCTTGACTACTGCTGTACTGACCTCCAGATGTTAGCGATAAGAGGAGGAGGAGAAGAAGAGAGCCCAACAGAGGTGGGACAACTGAGCTGGTGGTCCACCACTTGGTATAAAACCAGGGATGCATTATTGGGCTTTCTAAGGGTCAGGGTCATGCAGCAGATCTGACTTCCCAGAGAGGAAGATCAAATCACTGACTCAGTACTATCTCCACGCCCAACTCTCCACCCCAACTCAACTCAAGTGGAGTTTTCTTGGACCCACCTGGGGGATTAAAGATGGCAATATCATCCAGCAGTTTTGAGAATTCCTGCTCCAGGGCTGCTGGAGAAATCGCCCCATTTTGTTCCAGAAGACCCAGGAAGCGGACAACCTGGTGAATGAAGGCTTGGCATTTGAGGCTGGCATCCTAAAGAGAGGAGAAACAAAATGAAGGGCGCTCCCGCCCCCTCTGTCCTTATTCCTCCAATGGAATCTGGAGGGCGGGAGGGGGCAGGAAAGAAAGAAAGAGGGAGGGAAGAGAGGGAGGGAGAAAGAAAGAGAGAGAGAGAGAAAGAGAGAGGAGGGAGAAGGGGAAGGAAGGGAGGAAAGAAAGGGAGGGAGGGAGGGAAGGAAGGAAAAATGGAGAGAGGAAGAGGAGGGAGGGTGGAAGGAAGGAAGGAAGGAAAGGAAGGAAGGAAAGAAAAAGAAAGAGGGAGGGAGAAAGAAAGAACAAAAGAGGGAGCAAGGGAGGGAGGGAGAAAGAAAGAATGAAAGAAAGAACAAAAGAAAGAGGGAGCGAGGGAGGGAGGAAGGGAAGAAAGAAAGAGGGAGGGGAGGGAGGAAGAAAGAAAGAAGAAGGAGGAAGGAGGGAGAGAAGGAAGGAAGAGGGAGGAAGGCAGAAAGAAAGAAAGAAAGAAAGAAAGAAAGAAAGAAAGAAAGAAAGAAAGAAAGAAAGAAAGAAAGAAAGAAAGAAAGAAAGAAAGAAAGAAAGAAAGAAGAGGGGGGAGGGGGAGAGAGGAAGGAAAGAAAGAGAGGGAAGGAGAGGAAAAATGGAGAGGGAGGGGAGGGAGGGAGGAAGGAAGGGAGAAAGAAAGAAAGAGAGGAGGAGGGGGAGGGGGAGAGAGGAAGGAAAGAAAGAGAGGGAAGGAGAGAAGGAAAAATGGAGAGGGAGGGAGAGAGGGAGGGAGGGAGGGAGAGAGAAAGAAAGAAAGAAAGAAAGAAAAAAAGAAAGAAAGAAAGAAAGAAAGAAAGAAAGAAAGAAAGAAAGAAAGGAAGGAAGGAAGGAAGGAAGGAAGGAAGGAAGGAAGGAAGGAAAAGAAAGAAAGAAAGAAAGAAAGAAAGAAAGAAAGAAAGAAAGAAAGAAAGAAAGAAAGAAAGAAAGAAAGAAAGAAAGAAAGAAAGAAAGAAAACCTACGTACAAGGTGCCCACTGCTGTCCAAAGAGGTGCTGAAGCCAGCAGACACCTTCAAGAGTTTCACCACCAGTTCAGTCACCGGTTCCTTGGCCAGAAGGAGGGAGGGAGGGTAGTGGCTATTGAAGTAACCCAGGATGCTCCGATAGGACACAATGTTGATGTGATGCCAGGGAAGGGAGCTGGTCTGGCCCAGGACGTTGAGCAGCGGAGATTGCTGGAGGAGAAGGAAGAGAGAAGAGAAACCGGCGTTTCATTCATGGCCCTTTCTCTGCCCCCCCCTCCTTTACAAGTAGCCTTCCTTCTTTAATAATTCACAATTGAAACCAGAATTTCATTCAGAAATTTCAACCAGAGCTAAGAATGCAGTATTGCAGGCTAAGTCTGCCGACTGCCAGCAGTTCAATCCGGACCGACTGAAAACTGACTCAGCCTCCCATCCTTCCGAGGTCGGTAAAAGGAGGACCCAGATTGTTGGGGGCAAGAGGCTGACTCTGTAAACCGCTTGGGGAGTGGGGCGAGTTCTCCCCTCACTACCTCGTGTTGTTCGCAATGCAAGCGACGCAAGCCTTGTGTTCCCGCGGGCCATGTGGGTGGCGCAGCCTTGTGTTCTCGTGCAGCCTGGATTAATTGCTTTGGGGGGTGTTTGGGGGATGACATTTCTCTGCAGACCATTAAAATTTTCTCATGGACCACCAGTGGTTGGTGACCACTGCCCTAGACCATTTCAGACAAGTGACTGTCCACAGTCTCTTCTTAAAAGCCTGTTTTGACCAAGGTTTATTGAGGCACAAACAAATACGCGTTAGTCCAAAAAACCCTTTTTTCTTTTCAATGGCTGTGAATTATCGTCATTCACAGCCCGTAATGAGTCTCAAAACAGTTTGTAAATAGTCCCGCAAAAGTCTCCCACAGTCTTTTCGGGATAAGGCTGATAAGCACCCACCTTTATCTCCCTTGAAATGCTGCCAATGATTAAATTGCCAATTAGCTGTACAAGGCCAGAGCACAAAGTCAACACAGAGCTTCAGAGTTTAAACTGACCAGAACAAAGTTGCTTCCTGCAAAGGCTCCTGTCCCTTCGCTCCTCCTTTATGTCTTATGGGAGGGGCCAATCATCTCCAAGCCTTACTCCCGAGTTGCCCCTTTTGTCTTAACGGTTCTTGCCTTCTGGCAGCTCTGTGCAAGCGTGCACAGGCTCCCTCTGTTCTTCTTCCTTACTGATGTCAGATTCTGGAGGCTCCAGAGTCAGCACATAACTCTCAGATGGCCCTGGCCCCATCTCTGTGTCGGATGCAGGACCCTCGTTCGAGTCCTCCCCAGACTCCCAGACTGGCCCATGTTACTCCCCACTATCTGACTCTGCTGCCATCTCCGCAGGCTGCCGACGGACCACAACAAAGCCTGATGAATTTTGATCATGGGGATGCTCCAACGGTCATACGTGTGAAAACACGGCCCGTAAGCCACTTTTTTCCAGTGCTGTGCTAATTTTGAACGGCCACTAAATGAACTGTTGTAACTGGAGGATTATCTGTATAACTTAGAGGGGTGCTTCACTGAAGTCTCTATTCGGGAGAAAGAGTTAACACGTAGAGAGCCAAGGAGGTTAAGGAAAACGGTAAGTGATATAATGAGAGTTTTGATGGATTGGATTCCTTACAAAAACACAGTATGATACAGGGCAGAGAAATGTCAATTAAGGGGAAATCCTCGCTGCGGGGATGTTGGGAGGGCCATCTCCGTGCTTCTCTTTTCTCAGAATAAATCCTCACCGCTTTTCTTCTAGCTTTTAAGTCTCTTTAAGAAGGGATGAAACAAATTCAGGGGAGATTACGTTATTGTTTAGCTACATATGACGTTCCTCGGGATTAGAGACAGAATCCTTCTAAGCCGATGAAAATTGTCGGCCGGAAAGCCCTCTCGGGTTTTTCTGCCCTACTTGGAAACTTCCAAAGAGCTAAATCTGTTTGGAAGCAAGGAAGCTTCTGGGCAAGGTTCTGAGTTTGGTTCGACAGAACTTCAAGGAGAGGAGCAACCTAGAACTAAGGAGGAATTTCCTTGACAGTGAGAACCATTGACCAGTGGCACAACTTGCCTCCAGAAGTTGTAAATGCTCCAACACTGTAAATTTTTAAGAAAAGATTGGATGACCACTTGTCTGAAGTGGTGTAGGGTTTCCTGTCTAAGCAGGGGGTTGGACTAGAAGACCTCCAAGGTCCCTTCCAATTCTGTTATTCCATTCCAGGCCAATAAAGAATTCTATTCTATTTCTATTTCTACCTATTCCCATTCCCATTCCCTATTCTATTCTTATTCTATTTCTACTCTACTTCATGTATTCTACTCTATTCTACTTTACTCTACTCTACCCTGTTCCGTTCCATTCTCTATTCTATTCTATTCCTATTTCTACTCTACTCTACTTCATGTATTCTACTCTGTCCTGTTCCATTCTCTATTCTATTCTATTCTTATTCTATTTCTACTCTACTTCATATATTCCACTCTGTACTACTCTACTCTGTTCCATTCCATTCCATTCTCTTTTCTATTCTATTCTTATTCTATTTCTACTCTACTCTACTTCATGTATTCTACTCTATTTTACTCTATTCTACTCTGTTCCGTTCCATTCTCTATTCTATTCTATTTCATTTCTATTTCTATTCTACTCTACTTCATGTATTCTACTCTATTCTACTTACTCTACTCTACCCTGTTCCATTCCATTCTCTATTCTATTCTATTCCTATTTCTACTCTACTTTACTTCATGTATTCTACTCTATTTTACTCTACTCTATTCTACTGTTTCATTCCATTCTCTTTTCTATTCTATTCTATTCTATTTCATTTCTATTTCTATTCTACTCTACTTCATGTATTCTACTCTATTCTACTTACTCTACTCTACCCTGTTCCATTCCATTCTCTATTCTATTCTATTCTATTCCATTCTATTCCTATTTCTATTCTACTTTACTTCATGTATTCTACTCTATTTTGCTCTACTCTATTCTACTCTACTCTGTTCCACTCTCTTTTCTATTCTATTCTATTTCATTTCTATTTCTATTCTACTCTACTTCATGTATTCTACTCTATTCTACTTTACTTGTACTCTACCCTGTTCCGTTCCATTCTCTATTCTATTCCTATTTCTACTCTACTTCAAGTATGCTACTCTATTCTACTCTGTTCCATTCCATTCCATTCCATTCTCTTTTCTATTCTATTCTATTCAATTCTATTTCCTAGTCTACTCTATTCAAACTTCGTGGGTTCTTCAAAGCCCAGCTTGACCCAGAATTAGCTCCGGTCCTCCCAAATCCAAGAAGATCAATGCAAATTGATGGTTTAACCGGGTTTGGGGAGTCTCCCAGCGATCTGAAGGGCTTCCCTGTCACTTGTCTCATGACTTTTTTTTTCAAACTGGAAGGAAACTTGAAAAGAAGGTTCTGTACCCCCCTCCCCCAAACATCTACTTAAACCAGGAAGCCCCAAGAGTTAAGACTCAAGCCCAGTTTATCTGACTGGCTTTGGGTGTAAAGAGAAGACATGGTGAGCTTCCCATTTGGACAGGTGATGGGGAGGTTTCAAGCCAAGGGCTGTTCTTGGTCCTGCGTTGAATAGGACCTTCAATCCAAAGTAGATAAATCCAAGGGGGGAAAAAATGTCCAGAACAGATTCTAAACGTAATTGAATTTAATGTTTAATTAAGCACCACGATCAAGATTGTCCTCCCCATTATTTAATCTGCTCCCTACCAGGAAAATTAGAACATAGAATAACAGGGCTAGAAGGGACCTTGGAGGTCTTCTAGTCCAACCCCTTGTTCTGACCCAGCTCCCCAAACATGATAAAACCTCTGTAGCTGAAGCAATGATTCCTTTATTAGGAACCCCAGTAGCCCCGGCAAAACGTTTCTCTCTCACCTCAGGCTAACAAGTCCGTCCGGCAGGGGAGATAAATAGTTGTCTGCCACACCTATTCATCCCTGCCCACCTGCCTTTTATCCCCAAGCTAGGGTGGGGCTTTGCTAGCAGCAATGGCTCTTCCGTCTCAAGAACCGGCCCATAGATTTCCACTGCTCTCCTCTCCTCTGCCTTCTGCGTATCTGTGCTTCAGGCACTGGACCCGGCTGTTTCTCCTCTTCCTCATCAGCCACCTCCAGACCTGGGGGCTGTTGACTCTCCATCTGAGGGCTGATGGACGGTCCAGCCTCTGCCTCCACCTCTCTCTTTGCCAGCTCCATTCCCTCTTCCCCCTCGGAAGCTCTCAGGTTTCCCTGAGGCTGACCTGACTCCCACACCTCCTCCTCCTCTTCCTGATTCGGCTGCTGTAGGGATCGGTGGATGACAGGCCACAACACCTCCGCCCAAGGCAGGAGACACGCATGAGCCCGAAAGCTTGGTAGAATAAACTTTTTGATCCTGGCGATCGACTCAGATCAGATCCTCAACACTGTCCTGAGACACACACATTTCGCTTCGTTCGAGAAAAACATCTCTGCTACCAAGAAGATTTGGTGATTGTGTCCTGGAAGGCACCAGGAGTCGAGCACACACATATTAGGGGGTCCGTGCCCTTACCTCTCTGGTGATCAGCTCTTCCTCTTTCGCCAACAGGATCACCATATAAAGCAGGCACACAATCAGGCTGTGGGTGTCCAGCGGCGGAGTGGGATCCCAGGCATCAGCAAGGACACTGACCCAATTCACCTCACACAGCACTGAGCCTAGGAAGAGGAAACAGCTCTTGGGGCTGCCTCTTTCTACCTAGGACCAAAAAGAAAAAAGGGAGGGAGGGAGGGAGGGAGGGGGAAGGAGGAAAGAAGGAAGGAAAATGGGGAGAGAGGGAGGGAGGGGGAGGGAGGAAGAAAGGAAAAGAGGGAGGAAGGAAAAGAGGGAAGAAAGAAGGAAGGAAAATAGGGAGGGGAGGAAGGAAGAAAAGAGGGAGGGAGGGAGGAAAAGATAAAGGAAGGGAAACAGGGAGGGAGGAAGAAAGGAAGGAAAATGGGGAGGGAGGGAGGAAGGGAGAAAAATAGACAGGAGGAGGAAGGGAGGAAAGAGAGGAAGGAAAAGAGGGAGGGAGGAAAGAGGAAGGAAAAGAGGGAGAGGGAAGCAAGGAGGAAGAAAGGAAGGAAAATAGGGAGGGAGGAACAAAGGAAAAGAGGGAGGGAGGGAAGAAAGGAAAATAGGGAGGGGATGGAGGGAGGAAGAAAGGAAGGAAAATAGAGAGGGGAGAGAGAGGGAGGAAGAAATAAAGGAAGGAAAAGAGGGAGAGGGAGGCAGGGAGGAAGAAAGGAAGGAAAATAGAGAGGAAGGAAAAGAGGGAGAGAGGGAGGAAGGAGGGAAGACAGGAAAATAGGGAGAGGGAGGCAGGGAGGAAGAAAGGAAGGAAGGAAAATAGAGAGGGAAGAAGAAATAAAGGAAGGAAAAGAGGGAGAGGGAGGCAGGGAGGAAGAAAGGAAGGAAGGAAAATAGAGAGGGAAGAAGAAATAAAGGAAAGAAAAGAGGGAGGGAGGGAGGAAGGAAGAAAGACCTTCAGTATAATCATGGTTCCTGCTATCTATTCCTTTTTTTTTTCTGTTTGGCTCTTCTTCCCATTCCTTCTTCCCAATTCCAGCAAGCCTACAGTCCCTGCTGTACTGCTTCCCCCACCCTCCCCCTTATTCAATGAACTCTGACCCTCCACCTCCTGCCCATGATGGGTCCCACCACAAAGGAGATTTTCAAAGCCTCGGACAATTTGAAGGAGTGTGAATGAAGCTCGCATCCTAAGCGAGGCCTCCTTTCTTTCCTCCTTCCTTCCCCAACTTTTCCCCTCTTTTTCTGCCTTGTGCTGATCAGCGATGTGCCCTTTTACCTTAAAGAATTCCTCCATGAGGTGCTGATCCGGATGAACTTCCTTCCAGGGCAGGCGTCCCAATTCCGTGTGGAATATGTGAAGGAGGTGCTCCGGCATTTGGGGTGCCGTGTATGACTCGCAATAGTGCATCACAAGAAGCCGAAGGATTCCGGGGTGGCTTGGCAGCACCTTATCTACGACAATCCAAAAAGAGAGAGAGAGAGAGAGAGAGCATGAATAGAAACAGCCCAGCCTTCACAAGGAATCTAAAAGCACACCAAAAATCACAAGAAATTTCCTTTCCTTTCTCGACACCTGTATATTGAGGAAAGGAAACTAAGAGATTGTAGGAATCAGGGAACCTTTCGCCAGAACAATTACATTTTTGGGGGGAGGAAGGACTTCCACCAGTCGGGAGTGTTGGGAGTTGTAGTCCAACTACTTAACAGAATAACGGGATAACAGAGTTGGAAGAGAACCTGGAGGTCTTCTAGTCCAACCCCCTGCTTTGGCAGGAAACCCTACACCACTTCAGACAAATGGTTGTCCAATCTCTTCTTTAAAACTTCCACCAATGTCGGAGCATTTACAAGTTCTGGAGGCAAGTTGTTCTTCACTGATTAATTGTTCACACTCTCAGGAAATTTCTCCTTAGTTCAGGTTGCTTCTCTCCTTGATTAGTTTCCACCCATTGTTTCTTGTCCTGCCTTCTGGTGTTTTTGGAGAATAGATTGATCCCTTCTTCCTTGTGGCAGCCCCTGAGATATTGGAAGACTGCTATAATATCACCTGCTAGTCCTTCTTTTCATTAAACTAGACATACCCAGTTCCTGCAACTGTTCTTTATATTTTTTACTCTCTAGTCCCCTAATCATTCTTGTTGCTCTTCTCTGCACTCTTTCTAGAGTCTCAACATCTATTTTACATCGTGGTAAACAAAGCTGGATGCGGTACTGCAAGTGCGGCCTTAACCAAGGCATTGTAAAGTGATATTAACACTTCATATGTTCTTGTTTCTATCTCTTTGTTAACGTAGCCTAGAACTGCGTTGGCTTTTTTGGCATCAACTTCCAGTTGGGAAGACTTAATTCCAGGGGATAATTGACATAAGAGAATATTTGTAGCTCAGGGTTGAAATGAGGGATCCTTGGTGCTCTCTGAGCTTGGTGGCTTTCTTGCAGACGTTTTATTAATTTCTAACAATATCAGTGCTAGAAGGAAGTTGGGATTTGTCGCATGGAGGAGAAGGATTGTGAGGTCTTTAGTGCTCTCTGAGCTTCATCACCAAACTACGCAATATCATCAGAGCTAAGACGCACTAGCACTGATGATGTTACCTAGTTTGGTAATGAAAAGTCTGTAAGAAAACAACCAAGCTCAGAGAGTACCAAGAATCCCTTACAGAGGGATTTTAAAGGAGGAATTAATCCAATGTGACATAAGAAGCCACCTTCTAAGTGTCCGACCGCAGCGCTCAATCTTACCTTTAAAACCTTTGTGTAAAACAGCTATGCTGGATGCAAACAATTCCACCATAGTTGATGCAATGGAGGCATCACTTTCCAGCCATGGATAGCAGCGCTGTTTGCTAGAGAGAGAAGAAAGGAGAGGGGGGAGAGAGGGGAGAGAGGAGGAGAGGAGAGAGAGGAGAGAGGAGAGGGAAGAGAGAGGAGAGGAGAGAAAGGAGAGGAGAGAGGAGAGGAAAGAGACAAGAGAAGAGAGAGGAGAGAGAGGAGAGAGGAGGAGAGGAAAGAAAAGAGAGAGGATAGGAAAGCAAGGAGGAGAGAGAAGACAGGAGAGAGGAGGAGAGGAAAGAGAAGAGAGAGAAGAGAGGACAGGAGAGAAAGGAGAGGAGAAAGGAGAGAAGAGAGAGGAGAGGAAAGAGAAGAGAGAGGAGAGAAAGGAGAAGAGAGGAGAGAGGAGAGGAGAGGAGAGAAAGGGGAGAGGAGAGAGGAGAGAAAGAACCAAAAACACGTGCTTAGAGTTTCCAAGATGTCCACCATTCCCCAAACAGGTGGAGATCCCAGGTGAATTCTGTTTTCTTTAACCTCCTAAACAGCTTCCCGCTTACCTTCTCTCCTCCTCCTCTAAAACCTCCAGCCATGGCTTGAAGAGTTGAATGGTAGTTGAAAACAGAAAATGCATAGCTGGAAAGGAGAGAGAGAGAGAGAGAGACTTCTAGTGAATTGCTTCCAACTACATATGACCAACTTTTTTTAAGGAATTCCAAAAGGAGCAGCGCAGATGGAAATTGTTCTTAGCTTTCTGTGTTTCCCACTCACCCAAAACAAACGTGTCTTCCTTTCATGAGAGTAAACATGAGTTAAGACAAGGCTTACTCTACCATTAGGCAGAATACATGACCTGCATTGTTTTTATATTTATAATTGTTTTGATACCTCTGTTATTATTATTATTGTACTGTATCGTAAGCCAGCCAGAGCCCTTTCAAACAGCGATGTCATGTCCCTGTGGGAGTCTGAATCTGTGGAGGAGGACTAGCCGGAGCTGGAGCAGACAGCAATCAAAATGACAGCTTCGTTGGCTTCGGAGGAATTTGGGGAGGAGCAGGACGAGGCAGCCCAGGGCCCCTCAGGATTGGGGGGAACGGGGGCAGGATGACTGAGAGAGGGCAAGCCGTGGAAATGAGGAGCGATGGAGCTCAGGCAATGAGCAAGGAACTGCTCCCTCCCGATCCCCGGGCATGGAGAGTGGAGAGAAGGCGGAAACAACGTAGGCTGACCCGACTACTCAGGAGGAGAGCACCCCCCCCCCCCGCCTCTCTTCACAAGCCACACCTGGGGACTGAGATTTAAGGAGACACTGTGGGGAAGGACATTTGTCGGGAACAAACACTGAATTTGTAGAGTTTTGCAGACGTCTGGAGTTTGCAGGACCTGCATTGCTTCTTCCTTGCTTTGTGGACTCAGTGCCTTGCTCCTAACTTCGTGGACTGGTTGTTCCTTGCTTCGTGGACTCATTTTTATTTTATTTTTTATTTACATTTATATGCCGCCCTTCTCCGGAGACTCAGGGCGGCTTACAGTCTATGGAGCACCATGTTAAGTGCTTGGCAATAGCCTTCATTCCATTGTATATGCCTGCTTATTATTAGGGCTTTTTAGCACCCCCCCAAGCGACATTTTACAAAGTCAGCTTATTGCCCCCAACAATCTTGGGTCCTCAATTTACCTACCCCGAGAGGACGGAAGGCTGAGTCAACCTTGAGCCTGGTGGGATTCGAACCGGCACTAATTGCAAGCAGCTTGCACTAAGTGCTAGATGATTAACAGCCTGCGCCACCAAGGCTCTTCCCTGTTCCTTTGCTTTGCTGGACTGGGTGCATCCAGAGGCTGCCGTGTTTGTATGTGAGTGCTTTGCTCTGGGACTTGCTAAGAACGTGGGAACGACTGGGGGAAATTTGGAGCAAGGGTGGGATCCAACCGGTGTAACAACCAGTTCGGTGAACGCAGGCAGCATTTGAAAACTGCCCATTTTCAGTTCTAATGCTTACCTTCGACTTGTCAGGATTCTGGAAGTTACTCCCATTTAAATCATGAGTCTTGAACCAAATTTCCAAAACTTTTTATTGGGAGTTAACAGGTCTGGCATTGCCTGGGTGTAACTGACTCTGAGACACATCATTCATTGTCACCCTTGAGCCAGGTTTCCCCCCACCCCCTGGGTGTATCATAATTCATATTCTCCAATGGGACACATCCATAGCCAAGAGTCATCAATCATACTCTCCAGTTGGAATTTTGCACAGCAGAAACTTCGGTCACCTAGTTACTATCTTTGAAAACATTTACAGAATGTACTTTCAGTTTGCAAGCTGCCGTACTGCTCCCCCTTCCCTTTCTGTTAGCAACTCTAAACAGACCATAGAAATATTTTATGACACTACTGCAGCCTCGGTGAGAAAAACAGCTGAAGTGTGGCAATCTGCTGTGCCGCATGAATCAGCTGAGCCGCTAAACACGGAAATAAAAGAGAGAGAGTAGGGCAGGGGCGGGTGTGATGATCCGGAGTGTTATCAAAAATATGACAAAAACCAAAACGTAAATAAAGGTCCTTTAATGCCTTCAACTTGACTTCACTGTTTAATTGTTCGCTGTTGAAGATTAAACTATTTTCAAACTAACATTCCAAACGAAAGAAACACAGTTCAAATTCAAAGAGCAGATAACGAAGCAAAAAAACAAAACCAAAGAAAGTTCCATGACAGACCAGGATACATAATTACAAACTTCAGGAAGATAACCAGGTACAGTCCGTTGGAAGAACGCCAACCAAGATAAACCTCATCCAGGAATAAAACACTAATTTGTCTCCAGCGTTTGTTAGCACGCAGGTCCAAACTCTTATGCAGATCTCACACCTGCAACCCATGAAGAGGATCATGGCCCTCTCCTCCCGAGCAGACCACGTTTTTCCCTGATCTTCTCCTCCCTGCGTGCCCTAGGATGGATAGGGGATGGGCCTGGGTCCTCCTCTGCCTGCTCAGCCAGCCTCTGCCCTTCCCCAGCCTCTTCCACCACTTCCGGAGCCACACTTCCACTCCCTGTTGGCTGTTCCTCCTCTCCCTCAGAGTCAGTCTCCACCAGGGGCATGACAGCGGGTGGGCGGTAGGTAGAACCAATAGGTAGAATCCCACCCCTGATTAAAGGGGAGTTTGAACTCTCAGCTGGCTGTATGGCCTTCGTGCCTTGTCCTGGGTCATCACAAGCGAGATGGGCAACATATAAATTTAATCAACAAACAAATAAAAGAAACAGACAAAACAATAAATCTGGAACCCAAAGTTTGGAGAGATTCTCGGGACTCCTGGCCGGGATCAATTTTTACGAGGCTTAATAAAGTGGGACCCCAAACTTCATTACCTTCAAATACCCTGTTGCTGCCTACGGGCTCCCGCGATAAACTGTCCAATCTTGAGTCAATCAGACGGTGGATCAGATACTGCATGAGACGTCGGACATGAGCGATGTACGGCGCCCACTTGGAAAATAATCCGAAACTTCGATAGTCTTGAGAAGACAAGCGGAGTTTGAGGAAGTAGTCGGAAATCCACTCGATGGTCTCCGTGACCTGCGAAGAAAAGAAGGGAAGGGTTAGAGCTCCAAATCCATTCCCAACTCACTCGCGACTGACTTACATGCCTTATATAGGGAGACTTTACTTTACTTTTTACTTTACTTTACCTTTATTTTACTTTTTACTTTACTGTTCACTTTACTTATTTTTTACTTTACTTTTTACTTTACTTTACTTTTTACTTTACTTTACTTTTTACTTTACTTTTTACTTTACTGTTCACTTTACTTATTTTTTACTTTACTTTTTACTTTACTTTACTTTACCTTTACTTTATTTTTTACTTTACTTTACCTTTACTTTACTTTTTATTTTACTTTTCACTTTACTTTACTTATTTTTTACTTTACTTTACCCTTACTTTACTTTTCACTTTACTTATTTTTTACTTTACTTTACCCTTACTTTACTTTTCACTTTACTTATTTTTTACTTTACTTTTTACTTTACTTTACTTATTGTTTACTTTACTTTACCCTTACTTTACTTTTCACTTTACTTATTTTTTACTTTACTTTACCCTTACTTTACTTTTCACTTTACTTATTTTTTACTTTACTTTTTACTTTACCTTTACTTTATTTTTTACTTTACTTTACCTTTACTTTACTTTTCACTTTACTTATTTTTTACTTTACTTTTTACTTTACTTTACTTATTGTTTACTTTACTTTACCCTTACTTTACTTTTCACTTTACTTATTTTTTACTTTACTTTACCCTTACTTTACTTTTCACTTTACTTATTTTTTACTTTACTTTTTACTTTACCTTTACTTTATTTTTTACTTTACTTTACCTTTACTTTACTTTTCACTTTACTTATTTTTTACTTTACTTTTTACTTTACTTTACTTATTGTTTACTTTACTTTACCTTTACTTTACTTTTTGTCATTGTACCTCGTACAACCACATTAAATACCATCTTCAGTGTACAATTTATGATTATGAAAATAAACACAAAGACACACCCTGCAATTAATTCCCTCTCCCACTTTCCCAGGCTCAATGGTGGCAGCATGGGAGCATCGGATCTCAATATGGCTTCCAAAGCTGATACTCAAGGCCCGTGAGCTGCATCCAGCCCACGACGTTCTTAGATCTGGCCTGTGGGGCCGCCCTGGAAACAGTGAAAGACTGGCCTAGGTGCCTTTGCCAGCAAAAACAGAGCTCGGGAGGGCCACGGGTGCCCCTCGTGAACTCCGTTTTCGTTGGCCGAGGATTGGACGAGGCCACCACAGCTGAAAACGGGGCTCGGGAGCCCGTTTTCACTGGCAGAGCGCTTGGGCCGCCACAGGTGAGGTCAAGCTGGCCACGCCCAGCCTAGCTACGTCCACCGTTCTCCACCCTCCTAAGGTCAAACACAACCCTGATGCGGCCCTCAATGAAATCAGATTTGACACCCCTGGCCTAAGGTGATTCTTCAAGCATTGTAACAGAACCAGTGCACACGGATTGCTCACCTGTTCAGGTGATAAAATTGGCTCCGCTGAAGGCTGCATTGGGATGCTCGGGTTAGCCATCTGTTTCCTACCGTTTTCTTTTGCTACAATGGATGTCGGGCAGCCCAACGCTTTAAGAGATGCTTTCCAACAGTCAGGGCTCAGGAGCCGATCGGAAGAACCTGGGCAGAGAATTCAAATCAGCATTAAGTTCTTTAGTTCTATTAGCTGTGGCTACTAATCTGTAAAGACAGTTTAGTTGTATAAATACAGATAATCAGAGTTGGAAGGGACCTTATAGGTCATCTAGTCCAACTTCCTGCCCAAGCAGGAGACCCTACACCATTTCTGACAGATGGCAGGCCAATATCTTCTTGAAAGCTTCCAATAATGAAGCTCCCACAACTTCTGAAGGCAACTTCTGTTCCACTAGTTAATTGTTCTCACAGTCAGAAAATTTCTCCTTATTTCTAGGGTTGAATCTCTCCTTGGTCAGTTTTCATCCATTTTTCCTTGTCTGGCCTACAGGCGCTTTGGAAAATAGCTTGATCCCTTCCCCTCTGTGGCAGCCCTTCAAATATTGGAAGACTGCTATTCTGTCTCCCCTGGTCCTTCTCTTTACTAGACTAGCCAAGCCCAGTTCCTGCAACCATTCAGTGTATGTTTTAGACTCCAGTCCCTTAATCATCCTAGATGCTCTTCTCTGTACTTTTTCTAGAGTCTCAACATCCTTTTTATAGTGTGGTGACTAAAACTGGATGTAACACAATACCTGCAATTAAAGGAGTGCAGAATTTAAGTATGGACTGAGCCTCTTAGGAAATCCACAGAAACCTTCTTTCCACTATGTTTTAAAGAGCGCAGGTGTCTACGGTAGTGCTTCAAGTTATGAGATATACTTGAAAACCAATGACAAGTAGTCACTGAACCCAACATTTATGTTGCTAAGTGAATTCTGCCCTTTTTCACTAGCTTTCTTGCTACAGTGCTTAAGTGAAACACTGCATTTGTTAAGTTTGTCACACAATTGTTCAGTGAATCTGGTTCCCCCATTGACAAAGCTTGTCAAAAAATTTGAAAAAGGTGATTCCTGTAACCATCATAAATATGAGTCAGTCAAGCATCTGAATTTTGACCCCTGGGTGACCACAGGGAATGAATGCTGCAGTGTGAAAATGGTCATAAGTCACTTTTTTTTCCAGTTCTGTTCTACTTTTGAACGGCCGTTACCCGGTACACATTAAAACAGTGTTTCTCAACCTGGACAACTTTTAAGATATGTGGATTTCAACTCCCAGAATTCCCCAGCCAGCCATGTGTGGACTTCAATTCCCAGAATTACCCAGCCAGCCATGTGTGGATTTTCAGAATTCCCCAGCCAGCCATGTGTGGACTTCAACTCCCAGAATTCCCCAGCCAGCCATGTGTGGATTTTCAGAATTCCCCAGCCAGCCATGTGTGGACTTCAACTCCCAGAATTCCCCAGCCAGCCATGTGTGGATTTTCAGAATTCCCCAGCCAGCCATGTGTGGACTTCAACTCCCAGAATTCCCCAGCCAGCCATGTGTGGATTTTCAGAATTCCCCAGCCAGCCATATGTGGACTTCAATTCCCAGAATTCCCCAGCCAGCCATGTGTGGACTTTCAAAATTCCCCAGCCAGCCATGTGTGGACTTCAATTCCCAGAATTCCCCAGCCAGCCATGTGTGGACTTTCTGAATTCCCCAGCCAGCCATGTGTGGGCTTCAACTCCCAGAATTCCCCAGCCAGTCATGTGTGGACTTTCAGAATTCCCCAGCCAGCCATGTGTGGACTTCAACTCCCAGAATTCCCCAGCCAGCCATGTGTGGACTTCAACTCCTTAAAGTTGTCCAGGCCGAAACACACTAGAGAAATCCACTATCAAGACTCTTTTCACCTTCTTACTTGCAGAAAACTAGCCCTAAAAATTGAGGTGGAACTCACTTTGAAGAAGGAGCCTCAAAAAACTACTGTAGTGATCAGGAAACTGGTACTGGAGAAGGCAAACTCCATGTTTGCAGAAGATGGAAAAAGGCATTAAGATGTCCTTCTCAGGCTCAAAGCCACAAGTCTTGAGACCCACGTGGATGGACTCCAAGAGCTGGCTACGCTCCGAGAGGGCGGGTTTTGAACTCTGCAACCATTCCAGGAGGTCAAACTGTGTTTTTAAGGAGAGTGGGGTGTTTGAGGTTGGGATATAAATGGAGAGACATGGGAGGGATGGAGAGAGAGAAGTGAGGCTGATTAATTCCGAAAGAAAGAGAGCAAGTTAGAAATGTTCCATTTTGGGTCATGGAAGTAATTATGGTCAAGATAATTTCCCACAAATTTTATGAGGAACCAACCAGTCACCCTTTTGCTGAATACTGAATACTGTTAGCAAGCGAAGAGGTGGGGGGGGGGAGAGGCCAAGAGGTGCAGTGAATTTGAAAAAGGAGATGCATTTTTCCTGGTTCCCCCTCCCACCGGCCTGCAGGAATGGGTGATTGCTTTCTAAACTGTACTAATCTTATTTTAGGATTTTGCACTTCATTTCTGTGTGTCTAATCAAACAGTGGCAGAAAGAAAGAAAGAAAGAAAGAAAGAAAGAAAGAAAGAAAGAAAGAAGAGAGAGAGAGAGAGAGAGAGAGAGAGAGGGAGGGAGGGAGGGAGGGAGGGAGGGAGAGAGAGAGAAAGAGAAAGAGAAAGAAAGGGAGAGAGAGAGAGAAAGAGAGAGAGAGAAAGAGAAAGAGAGAAAGAAAGAAAGAAAGAAAGAAAGAAAGAAAGAAAGAAAGAAAGAAAGAAAGAAAGAGAGAGAGAGAGGGAGGGAGGGAGGGAGGGAGGGAGGGAGGGAGGGAGGGAGGGAGGGAGAGAGAGAGAGAGAGAGAGAGAAAGAGAAAGAGAAAGAAAGGGAGAGAGAGAGAGAGAGAGAAAGAGAAAGAGAGAAAGAAAGAAAGAAAGAAAGAAAGAAAGAGAGAGAGAGAGAGAGAGGGAGGGAGGGAGGGAGGGAGGGAGGGAGAGAGAGAGAGAGAGAGAAAGAGAAAGAGAAAGAGAAAGAGAAAGAGAAAGAGAAAGAGAAAGAGAAAGAAAGGGAGAGAGAGAGAGAGAAAGAGAGAAAGAGAAAGAGAGAAAGAAAGAAAGAAAGAAAGAAAGAAAGAAAGAAAGAAAGAAAGAAAGAAAGAAAGAAAGAAAGAAAGAAAGGGTGGCAGAGATGGACAGCAGATGGACAGATAGATGATAGAGTCAGATGGATGGATGAACAGATGGATGGAAGATAGAAAGATGACTTGATGGAGAGAGAGAATGATGGATGGGTGGTAAATGGACAGATAGATGGCAGACAAATGGATGGATGGATGGATGGATGGACGGACAGGGTGGATGGGTAGGTGGATGGATAGATACAGACAGACAGACAGACAGATGATGGATGGAGAGAGAGAGAGAGAGATAAAAGGATGGATGCATGGATGGATGGAGACACACAGATGTAGGATGGACAGAGGAATAGAGGGAGACAGGCAGATAGCCAGAGCAGGACAGAATGGTGGATGAGCAGACAGAGAGATTTGCAGATGAGCCATTAGAATTTAGCAAGAGGGAGCCTAATAATGCTGCACCAATGGCTCGCCCATGTCTGCTGAAATACTGCATGAAACCCACTCCATGAAAGGCAGGAAGGGCTGGCCTTGAGGCACAGTTGATAGCCACACATTTGGGGCAGGTGGGGGTGGGGGTGGGGGTTTTTTGGGGTGGACCCTTCCACCCAGAAGGATTTACTTCTGCCTGAACAGGCTCCCACAGCTGAAGCAGAGTGTAAGGCTATCTTTCTAATGTCTCTGCTTGACGCTTTGTCCTAATCCGTTTCTGACAGTTCTGATTTTCCGAACCAGATATTGCACCTGTTCCACTTGCCTTTTTTAATAAGGAACAAAACAAAACTGCTTTGAGTCCATCTGAGAGAAAAGGCTAATTATTACCCTCCTGGGAAGCACGAAACCCTTAAAATCCAGGCGCTGCTTTCAAGAAGAAAAACAAAATAAAAAATGCACCTCCCAGATCAATTGCTCAAACATCAACACCGCGTGGCAAATCCCCTCTCTTGCCTTTGTCAGAAGCATGAAAATGACATCGCTGTTGTCGTCACCCAGGAAAGCCACAACTTTCTCGTACAAGCTGACAAATTCCTCCGGGGAGGCAACGGGAGTGAAGTAAGGGGAGAGCAGGGTGCAAAGTCTTCGGTTCTTCAGAATGGTTTGTAAAACCCGCTGACATTCAGACTTGGTTCCTGCAATGAACACCTAGAACGAGACGTGAGACCGAGGCTTCATTCACACAACTGCAGAAAATTCATTCACACAACTGCAGAAAATTCATTCACACAACTGCAGAAATTTCATTCACACAACTGCAGGAAAAAAGGACTGCAGAAAAAACAATTACTACCAACCTGCCTTCCATCGAGGACCTGTATACTACAAAAGTCAAAAGGAGGGCTGTGAAAATATTTACAGACCCCTCATATCCCAGACATAAACTGTATCAACTCCTTCCCTCAAAACGACGCTATAGGGCACTGCACACCAGAACAACTAGACACAAGGACAGTTCTTTCCCGAAAGCCATCACTCTGCTAAACAAATAATTCCCTCAACACTGTCCAACTATTTACTAAATTTGCACTACTATTACTATTAATCTTCTCATCACTCCTTATCACCCATCCCCACCCATTTGTGACTATATGGCTGTAACTTTGTCTCTTGTATCCTTACGATTTATATTGATTGTTTCCTAATATGATTCAGATTGTTTACTGTACCCTATGACTATTATTAAGTGTTGTACCCGATGATTCTTGATGAATGTTATCTTTTCTTTTGTGTACACAGAGAGCATACACACCAAGACAAATTCCTTGTGTGTCCAATCACGCTTGGCCAATAAATTCTAATGATTTCTTCCAACAATCAGTTCACTAAACTGCTCAGAAAGTTAACAATTGGTCCTCCTGAACTGGTGCGAACTGGCTGAATCCCACCACTGGGTCTAGCCAATGCAGAATAGAATAGAATAGAATAGAATAGAATAGAATAGAATAGAATAGAATACTTTATTGGCCAAGTGTGATTGGACACACAAGGAATTTGGCTTGGTGTAAATACTCTCAGTATACATACAGAAAAGGAACATTTGTTAAGAATCAAGAATCATAATGATAGTCATAGGGTACAATCAACATCAAATCATACTAGGAAACAGTCGATATAAATCGTGAGGATACAAGCAACGAAGTTACAGTCACAAGTGGGAGGGGATGGATGATAAGGAGTGATGAGAAGATTAACAGTAACAGTAGTGTAAAAAGTAGAGTGAACCTATTCCCTTTCCAGGGTTGAAAAGCTCACAACTATCGAGGCAAGCCAAAAGTGCATTTAAATACCCTATGGCTATCATTAAGTGTTGTACCCGATGATTCTTGACACTTGGCGAATGTATCTTTTCTTTTATGGACACTGAGAGCATTTGCACCAAGACAAATTCCTTGTGTGTCCAATCACACTTGGCCAATAAAGAATTCTGTTCTATTCCATTCAATCCTGCAGGGTCTCCACAGGATGCCGAGTCCCTCGAAAGTGTGCTAAACACAGCAACTCAGTCCTCAATTTATGACCACAATGTTCCTATTCCTCCCTCCCTCCCTTTTTCCTCTTCCTTCCTCCCTCCTTTTTACCTCCCTCCATCCCATATCTTCCTCCCTCCCTCCCTCCCTCTTTTCCTCTTCCTTTCTCCTTCCCTTCTTTTTACCTCCCTCCATCCCATATCTTCCTTCCTTCCTCCCTCCCTCCCTTTTTCCTCTTCCTCTCTTCCTCCCTCCTTTTTACCTCCCTCCATCCCATATCTTCCTCCCTTCCTCCCTCCCTCCCTTTTTCCTCTTCCTTTCTCCCTCCTTTCCTTTTTTCCTCCCTCCATACCATATCTTCCTCCCTCCCTCCCTCCCTCTTTTCCTCATCCTTTCTCCTTCCCTCCTTTTTACCTCCCTCCATCCCATATCTTCCTCCCTCCCTCCCTCCCTTTTTCCTCTTCCTTTCTCCCTCCCTCCTTTTTACCTCTCTCCATCCCATATCTTCCTCCCTCCCTCCCTCTTTTCCTCTTCCTTTCTCCTTCCCTCCTTTTTACCTCCCTTCATCCCATATTTTCCTCCCTCCCTCCCTCCCTCTTTTCCTCTTCCTTTCTCCCTCCCTCCTTTTTACCTCCCTCCATATCTTCCTCCCTCCCTCCCTCTTTTCCTCTTCCTTTCTCCTTTCCTCCTTTTTACCTCCCTCCATCCCGTATCTTCCTTCCTCCCTCCTTTCCTTCTTCCTTCCCTTTTTTCCTCTTCCTCCCTCCCTCCCTCCAATTTCACCAATAAATTGACTTTCTAAATTATCTACATGCCTTTATTTATTTAGTATCATCCATATCTTATTTCCCATCCACTTTAGCAAACTCTCGGTGGCCCATTAAAGTAATTCATTGCAGAATTCTAAATGGGCGTCAACAGATAACTTGGCTTTATCAGTGAGCGAATCCTACCCCCAAACAACTCACCTGGCCAAGGACCTCAATGCAGGAAGTGAGGAATTGTCTGGATGGGGGATGACGCTGCGTTTCGTCACACACGTATTCCACCACCGCGAAGAACAGACTGATGCCAATCCGTTGAATCCTTGGCGTAGGCTGGAGCTTGTAGATATTGATTAAATCTCTGGTAGCGGGGATAAAAATTGAGGTTTAAAAAACACGTAAAGCAAAGGACGGGAGATCAGTAATGTATAATTCAGGCTTTGGACTAGCGCCGTAAATAAAATTATGCAGTCAAGGGATAAGATTTAGTGCAAGAAGGATGGCCTGGCCTTTCCCTTTGGGCCAATTTGTCTATTTCTGTGTCAATCCTGCAAGGGAAGGCTCCCCTTTCTCATGGATATACGGATATATATAATCTGTCCCCGGGATGAATAATTTTTTTTTTTTAAAAATGTGGTTACAAGGAACCCTTGAAGATGGATTTAAAAGGCCAATTTGGGGCTCACTCGGGACTACAAGCTTTCCCAGTGGCAATGCATGGCTCTGAAAGTTGGACCATAAGGAAGGCTGAGAGCCAAAGAATGGAGGCCTTTGAACTCTGGTGCTGGAGGAGGAGATTCCTGGAAGTCCCTTGGACTGCAAGGCGATCCAGTTAACAGATTAACAGATAATCAGAGTTGGAAGGGACCTTGTAGGTCATCTAGTCCAACCCCCCGCCCAAGGGGGAGACCCTACATCATTTCGGACAAATGGCAGTCCAATCTTTTCTTGGAAGCCTCCAGTGATGAAGCTCCCACAACTTCCGAAGGCAAATTCTGTCCCATGGGTTGATTGTTGTCACTGTCAGAAAGTTTCTCTTTATTTCCAGGTTGAATCTCTCCTTGTTCAGTTTTCATCCATTGTTCCTTGTCTGGCCTATAGGTACTTTAGAAAATAGCTTGACCCTTTCCTCCTCTCTGTGGTAGCCCCTCAAATATTGGAACCCTGTTTTCATGTCTCCCCTGGTCCTTCTCTTCACTAGACGACATACTCAGTTCCTGCAACCCTTCATCGAATGTTTCAGCCTCCAGTCCCCTAATCATCCTGGTTGCTCTTCTCTGTACTTTCTCTAGAGTCTCAACATCTCTTTTTTATAGTATTGTGACCAAAACTGGATGCAGTACTCTAGGTGTGGTCTTATTAAGGCTTTATAGAGTGGTATCAGTTCCTCACTTGATCTTAATTGTATCCCTCTGTTAATGCAATTTAGGATGGCATTGGCTTTTTTGGCTGCTACTGCACACTGCTGGCTCACATTTAGCTGGTTGTCCACCAAGACTCCAAGATCCCTCTCAATCGGTCAGTCCTAGAGGAGATCAACCCCGACTGCTCTCTAGAAGGCCAGATCCTGAAGATGAAACTCAAAAGACTTTGGCCACCTCATGAGAAGGAAGGACACCCTGGAGAAGAACCGAATGCTGGGAACGATAGAGGGCAAAAGAAGAAGAAAGGGATGGCAGAGAAAGAGGGGCTGGATGGAGTTATTGAAGCAGTTGGTTGGCATGAGCTTTAATGGACTCTGGGGCTGGTAGAGGACAGGAAGGCCTGGAGGAACATTGTCCATGAGGTCGCGATGGGTCGGACACGACTTCGCAACTAACAACAAGACTACACGTACTCCTCGAGTTACGAACACAACTGAGCCCAAAATTTTATGTTGCTCAGGGAAACATTTGTTAAGTGAGTTTTGCCCCATGTTTACGACCTACCTTGCCACAATTGTTAAGTGAATCATGGCACTTGTTAAGTTAGTAACATGGTGGTTAAGTGAATCTGGCCTCCCCATTGATTTTGCTTGTCAGAAGGTCGCAAAAGCGGATCACGGGATCCCCGGAACATTGCGACCTGTCATAAATGTGAACCCGTTGTCAAGCATCTGAATTTGGGAGGATGCTGCAGTGATCGTGTGAAAAACGGCCCTGAGTTACTTTTTTCAGTGCCGTTATAAATTCGAACAGCAAATGAACCGTTGTAAGTTGAAGACTATCTGTACTGCAGGACTGCACGCAATCCTCGACTTACAACTATTCACTCAATGACTGTTCAAAGTTACAGAGGCCCCCCAAAAAAACACAAGCTGGCCCGTTTTCACCCTTGTGATTGTTACAACGTCCTCATGGCCACGTGATGACAATCCAGACGCTTGCCAACTGACATGTACTTATGTGTTGTGGCCTGCCAGTGTCCAGCGGAGCTGCTGACAGACTTGGACAGTGAGGAGGTTGGGGAGGAACATGGGCCAGTCCTAGGGAAGGCTCTGACAAGTGCTCTGCGTCGGAGACAGAGATGGGGCCAGGGCATCTGACCTTCAGAGTCAGAGATAAGTGGGGAAGAAGAACAGCTGGAGCTTGTTCCCAATGTGCGCATGAGCAGAGCTGCCAGAAGAAGGGAACAGCTAAAGAATAAGAGTCATCTTGGAAGTAAAGGCACAGGTGGATGGTGAATGGCCCCTCCCATAGGGAATAAAGAGGAGCCAAAGGGGAGTGAGGTTTGTAGGAGACAATTAGCTCATTTAATTAGTGTGAAGATTTGTTTGTGACTCTCAGAAGACTCCTTGCCAAGTATTTTCTTGTTACAGCACTGCGTTTAGAAGCTATCGGCCTGGCAGCTGTCCAAGCCTGATAAGGTCTGTGGTTATAATTCACCCTTGAACGATTGATTGCCGGGGCTTTGCTGGATGTGAATGATAGGAATTCACTTTAGCCTAATAAAAGGGAGTTTTGTCGGGACAAGGAGTCTGCTTCGTGATTTTGTGAAGCCTAGGTCAGAACATTATGACAGAGATTGGACTGCCGTTTGTCCAGAATGGTACAGGATTTCCTGTTTGAGCAAGGGGATGGACTAGAAGACCTCCAAGGTCCCTTCCAACCCCGTTACTGTGTTATCCTTCAAGTTTTAGATTTGAGATGCACAAGACACCATTCTAAATATCCGATGTTTCTGAGAAATTGTGACCGAACTTTTGCAAACCCTGGTTTCCATAGTCTGTGGAGATTCTCAGTCATCCAGGACTTGGTGGTCCCAAAGGTGCTTTTTCAAGAGGCAACTAGGCTTAGTTTTTTTTTTTTTTTTCTTTCAAGATGTTTCGCTTCTCATCCAAGAAGCTTCTTCAGCTTGGACTGGATGGTGGGGGAATGGAAGGATTTATACTCCTTGCAGACAGCTGGTCATCTGCATCCTTTTTGAGGGTGGTGGAGGCCACTTGGAAGTTTCTCTGTGTCCTCAACATCACCTGAATAGTGCAAATGGTTGTGGAAACTTCTTGGAACTGCTGAAAGGACTGTGTTGTACACTGGAGATGGGTCGTGTTGTATCCCACTCTCTCTGTTGACCCTAACCCTAACCCTAACCTCCAGGGGGAGGAGAGAAGGGAGGAGAGAAGGTGGATTCTGTGTAACGCGCGAAAAATTTTCACTTTGGGAAATTGCCTTTGACATGCCAGATCTGTTTCTAAATAAATCAACTGGAGAGAAAATGTCTCAGAGTGATTGATATCATGGAGGTTAGGGTTAGGGTTAGGGACTCTCTAAAAGAATGCAAATGACCAGCTGTTTACAATGAATACAAATCCTTCCATTGCCCACCATCCAGTCAAGCGATAAAAGAAGCTTCTTGGATGAGAAGCGAAACGTCTTCACAGAAAAGAAGAACAAAAAACAGAAAGTCCAGTTTCCTCTTGAAAAAAAGCACTTTTGGAACCTGGTTTCCATTGCCCAGGAATCAGAAACGCACGCCAAGACAAGGTTTCGCATCAGAGAGGAAACCACACAACTCACGTTATGAAGTTCTCCACGTAGACGGCGGCTCCTACAACATTCAAAGGAGGCATCTGAGCAGCTTCTGCCTGCAGCTGCTTCATTTCTTTCTCCAAAATGTGCAATTGCTGGTTGACGGCTTCATTTTTGTGTTTTCCCTCAAACTAAAATCAAGGAGAATAAAACATTATTGCATTCAACTAGCAAACCAATTCAGTATTAGAATAATCCAATAAATTAATGTTATTACGGTAGGTTTGCACCCGCTGTGTCAGGATTCCGGCAGTTACTCCAATTAAATCATGAGCCGCAAACCACACTCCCAAAATTAAAAAGGATTTATTAGAAGTTAACATTCCAGCATTAGCTTGGGCGTAGCCAACTCTGAGATACATAATTCACTGTTACAATTGATCCTACTTCCCCCCCCCCAACCCTTCTGGGTGTATCATCCAACAAAACACATCCATAGCCAAGAGCCATCAATCATGCTCTCCAATTAGATTTTTTGCGCAGCAAAAGCTTCAGTCATCTAATCAGTCTCTGAAGAAAATATGAATGGAATGTGCTTTCGATTCCGCACTGCTGCCCACTGTTTGAAAGTCCCCCCCTCTTTTCTTTCTGTTGACAACTATAAAACGTGCATACAAAATGTTTTATGAGTTGACAGGCTGCCCCACCACTTTCATTTCTGATCACAGAAGCAAAAATGGAACTAGGACAGAATCTCCACGGGGAAGGGAGGAATTACAGGGAGTCCAACTTACAACAGTTCGTTTAGTGAGGATTCACAGTTACGACGGCGCTGAATAATGTGACTTAAGGCCGTTTGTCACAGTTCTGAGATTCGCAGCATCCCCAGCATCATGTGATCAAAATCCGGACATGGCAACTGACTCATATTTATGACAGTGGCAGTGTTCCAGGGACATGTGATCCCCTTTTGCAACCTTCTGACGTCAATGGGGAAGCCCGATTCACTTAACAACCGGGTGACTCACTTAATATCAGCTTTGAAATTCAGCTGCCACTTTTTTTTTTAAGAGAGTTGGAGGAGTTGAAAAGTTCAAGGTTATTCTGTATGGCACATTAAGAAATTCCAGTGGCTCTCGTGATTTATGAAATATAGAAGGGGGAGGAGAGAAGGTGGATTCTGTGTAACGCGCGGAAAATTTTCACTTTGGGAAATTGCCTTTGACATGCCAGATCTGTTTCTAAATAAATCAACTGGAGAGAAAATGCCTCAGAGTGATTGATATCATGGCTACTTTCCGAATGCCTTACATTTAACAATGCAGTGGTTCACATAACAATTGTGGTCATAAAATGGGGCAAATCTCATTTAACAAACATTTAGCAACAGAAACTTTAAGCTCAGTGATGGTCCTAAGTAGAAAATTACCTATATAAATCAGGAAGCAGAATCCTTTCCATCACTGGCCTTTTAACCCAATAGTTGCAGAAATTATAGGACACCCCATGCAAAAAACAAACAAACCCTGTAATCTACAGAATAGGCAGACATTAAAGGAAGGGCAGGTTGAGACTCTCAATAGAATAAGATAGAATTTTTTATTGGCCAAGTGTGATTGGACACACAAGGAATTTGTCTTGGTGCAAATGCTCTCAGTGTACATAGAATAGAATAGAATAGAATAGAATAGAATAGAATAGAATAGAATAGAATAGAATAGAATAGAATAGAATAGAATAGAATTTTTTATTGGCCAAGTGTGATTGGACACACAAGGAATTTGTCTTGGTGCAAATGCTACATAAAAGAAAAGATACATTCATCAAGAGTCAAGAATCATCAGTTACAACACTTAATAATAGTCATAGGGTACAACAAGCAATCAAATCATACTAGGAAACAGTCAATTTTAACTTCCTTCCTCAAAGAGGAAGAGGCAGGGACTTCCGTTCTAACCTGGATTGTTACGTGAGCCGCTCCATGGCAACTTTTACCAGATCCACCCCGACATTCCAGGTGAAGAGTAACCTGTTCTTCTCGGTTGGTATACAGTTTTGGCAGAATGTCCAGGATCTCGCTACTGAAAGCCACTTGCTGGGATTCCCGAAGTGCTGCCAGTCTAAAATTTAACAACAACCATCCATTGTAGCTGAGAGCCAAGGACACTGTGTACACCGGAGAAAATATTAGATCAGGCAAATGAAGGAGACTAAAGTAGGTGGTCAATTTTTTACTACCGGTTCTGTGGGCATGGCAGGGGAAGGTTACTGCAAAATCCCCATTCCCTCCCCACCCCACTACCCTGCTTTCCAGTTCTGTTCTCCTGCGCAGGGCAACAAAAGAAGACCCAGCCAATCAGCTGGGACTCGGGAGGTAGAGAATAGATGGGGGCGGAGCCAGTCAGAGGTGGTATTTGCCGGTTGTCTGAACTATTCAAAATGTCCGCTACCAGTTCTCCAGAACTGGTCAGAATACCACCTTTGGTCTCCCTATGAGAAATGTGGGATGGACAATCTTTGGAACCATTGTACTCATGTGGAATTTGAAACCCGGGGGAAAGTTTCCGTTCAGGTTGCGCTGTGTTTGTGGTCTGATTCAAAAGTGGCGCTTGAGAGGTTGCAGGCGTGTTGAAGGCAGTTCCTGTCCAGGGCTCATTAAAGCAGCCCTGTCTTTTTTCTAGGGTGACACGGCGGCCGTCAAAAGCCTCTCACTGCGACATGGTTGCTGTCCAGTAGTGGGCCAAAACTAGAGCTAAAGTTTTAGCTCTAAAACTAAATCACTGCAGTGAGCCCCCTCCATTTTTTTGTAAAATACATATGATTCTTGCCAAAGATGAGTTTCTGTTTCTTTATAAGGTATGTTTCTTCTTTTAAAAAGAGACATTTTTTTAAAGAAGTGAGGTAGGGGAAGGAATTCCCGAGTGCTATGCAGAGTCTGACTTTATCTAAACCTGGTCAAAAGGAAGAATGTGAAGATAACTTCACACACAAACAACGTTAAAACTTGGAAGAGACCTTTGAGGTCTATCCAACCCTCTTCGACCATTCCAGACAAGTGGCTGTCTAAATCTCTTCTTTAAAAACTCCAGTGTTGGATCTTCCATAACCTCTGGAGGCAAAAGAACAATTAATCAGTGGAACAACTTGCCTCCAGAAACTATGGGTACCCCATCACTGGAAGTTTTAAAGAAGGGATTGGACAACCAATTGGAGGGCGGGAGGGGGGGGCGGGTTGGACTAGAAAACCTCCAAGGACCCTTTCCGCTGTATTACAATATTATCCTATTAAACTGCTCCACTGATTCATTGTTCTCACTGTCAGGAAATTTCTCCTTACGTCTAGGTTGAATTCCTTTTTAATGCCATCCATTGCTTCTTCTCCTGCCCTCAGGTACTTTGGAAATTAGGTCAGTCCCCCCTACTCCATTGACCAGGAACCTTCTGGGTGATGAAGTAAACAATTTAGCAAACATGTAAGTATGACTATCAAAGGATGTTCAGGGTTCCCTCTGACTTTGAGGGCGCCCCCATCTTTATTTGGCTGAATAAACGCACATAGTTAATCAAAGCAAATACTGGGACTCTGTCTTTATTTCTACCAAGCCACACCAGAGATTGGCAAAACACCCCTCCTCTTCTGTGACAACCCCTTAAATATTGGAAGACTAGCTAGATACCCGTGCTTCGCTACGAAACTGGGTCATCGGGCTTAGTTTTTGGGGAGGAAAATAGAGAGAGGGGAATCTGCCTCTGCCTACCAGGATCCATCGGTATTCATCTGGCTAGCGTCCTGTCAATGTGTGAGAGAGTTGAGGACTGTTTGGAAACTGAACGAGTATTTGCTGTATGAGCAAGAAGGAGACAGCAAGGAGCTTGGGCGTGGCTTAGCTCAACTGTTCTGTACTAAAGCTGGTTGCTGCTGTGAAACTGAAATTCCTCTCCTTTACTTGTGGTTTTGCATTTGGAACAGATTTCTTTTCAGGTGGAGAGGGGGAGCAGAACTCCTTAGCATCAGAGTGTGTTAATAATAATAATATACGAAATATTAACGCTCTGACGGTCCTTTTGAAAAATCCTTTCTTGGTGAGCACCTAGAAGGCAAGAGGAACATTAAGTGCCAAATTTCAAGTTTTTAGGCTTTACGGTTCTGGAGATTTTGTGATGATGCGTGAATGCTTTTATATAGATAGATAGATTGCTATCAAATCACTAGTCCAGCAAGATGCTATAACTAAACACAGTTCAGAAGAGAGAAAACAAAACACAGCAAAAGAGAAAAAGAAAGAAAAAAATCTTACTTAGCATGCTGCTGAAAGGTTCTGAGGTTACTGCAAGTCAATTGTTTGGCTTCGTGTTGGTTTACCAAGCTGGCAGGAGAAATTACAGGCACAGGAGCTTTCATTGGCTGAAGAGACAGCGGGGGCTGGGGAGCATCGTACTTCTTCAAGCTGCTGATAATCCTCTCTTTAGCTATAAGGTTATAGCAAAGAAAAAAGTATATTTGATTAATTAATTAAAATAATTAAATAATTAATTGACGTATTAACAGCAGCCAGAATTGTATTTGCTTGGAATTGGAAAAGCGAAAAGATTCAGGGAGAGGGAAGGGCGATTGAGAAAAATATTAGAATGTGCAGAGATGAATAGATTAACAATGGCAATTAAGGAAAAGGATGAAACTGATTACTATATGGTATCGAATATATTTTATCAATGGTTGGATAATAAAACAAGTTAAAATTGAGTAGATGAATATATAGAGAATAACTTAAGATTGTCATAAAGATAAGAGATATAAGAGACAATGGCATATAAAGAAAATTTGATTATTGCTATAACTGGTAAGAAAAGTATTAATTATAATTGTTAGCACAAGATATATGTACCCAATTGACACACTGTATAAATGAAAGATGAGTTTATTATAAATATAAAATAAAAAAACTTTAACAAAAAGAATTCTCTCCTTAGCTAGGGTGTGGGAAAAACAGAAGAGATGTAAAGCATTCAACCACCAATTCTTGCTTTCCAGATGATTAATATGTTTGGGAGGGGTTTGTCTTTCAGGTGACCCAGCATCAGTGGTGGGATTCAAAATTTTTACTAATGGTTCTGTGGGTGTGGCTTGGTGGGCATGGCATGGCTTGGTGGGCGTGGCAGGGGAAGATTACTGTAAAATCCCAATTCCCTCCCCACCCCACTAACCTGCTTTCCAGCTCCGTTCTCCTGTGCAGGGCAACCAAAGAAGACCCAGCCAATAAGCTGGGACTCGGGAGGCGGAGAATAGATGGGGGCGGGGCCAGTCAGAGGTGATACTTGCCGGTTCTCTGAACTACTCAAAATTTCCGTTACCGGTTCTCCAGAACCTGCTGAATACCACTTCTGCCCAGCACCTTAGTAATTTGCAACTAACAATAATCTGGAATGTCTATGGAGATTCTCAGTTACCGAGGTCAGGGTTGAGTCCACATTCAACCATGTTCACATGTTCATGTTTGGACACACAAGGAATTTGTCTTGGCGCATATGCTCTTGGTATGCATAAAAGATACATTCATCAAGAATCGAGAATCATCAGGTACAACATTTAATAATAGTCACAGGGTACAATAAGCAGTCAAATCATACTAGGAAACAGTCAATATATGAATGAATGAATGAATGAATGAATGAAATACCTAGCAAAGGGTCCGTGAAGTCTGTCTGCATTGGCGAAGCACTGGAGGCAGGAAGGGGTCCCACTCTGACTTGAAACCAGAGGTCTAAGGCTTCCTGGAATTCACACTGAATCTGCTGAACATTGACAAATTCCATCCAAAGATCCTTCAAGCCAGCAGGCAGGGGAGACAAAGCAAGAAACAGCAGTAAGGAGGTGTTCTGACCAAGGGTTCCGAGACCGTAATTAGGCACACGCTTATTTTTTAAAAAAAGTCTTACTTTATTACAACGCTGGGAATTATTTTCATTCCCAGCTGGGAATGAATATCAAACAGTCCCTCGAGATAATCACTCACCTTTCTTTCCTGGGAAGTGCTGCCAAGAACAGATAATGTCAAATGGAAGTAGAACAAAAACCAACCGAAGTACAAAGAGCTTCAAGAGTGAATCTGAACCAAACGAATGACTTTGCTTCCTGCAAAGGTTTCGTCATCTTTGCCTGACCTTTATACCTTATGGGAGGGGCAATCACCTCCCAGCCTTGCTCCCAAGTCGCCCTTTTTGTTACAGCGGCTCTCGCCTTCAAGCAGCTCTGTGCACACGCACACTGGGAACAGGCTCCCCTGGGCCCTCTGCCTCGCTGCTGCCAGACTCCAGAGGCAGCACCCCACTCCCAGATGGTCCTGACCCCATCTCTGCATCGGATGCAGAACCCTTGTCCGAGTCCTCTCCAGACTCCCGGACTGATCTCTGTTCTTCCCCACAAACCACAACAGGAGGACCGGACATTTTGATTGCCAGCAAGATCAATTAAAGCCCTGGTTTTAATTTAACCTCACCCCCATTGAGGTGGCTGCTGCCAAGTAGCATGGATGCCAGTAACAATGGAAGCCTTGAGACCCCCTTGAACAAGTGGAATCCCACTCCTGTGTAATTCAAAAGGAGGTGTCAAACCCACCGGGAATCAGAACTGAGCGGCCGCTGGCACCTGTCACAAGTAGCCCTCGACCTACAGCTATTCATTTTGTGACCCCTTTGAAATGACAACAGAACAACGGAACCAAGTGAGTCTATGACTGTTTTTCACACAACACAACTTCTCTGTGATCTAGCTCTCTCAACCGTTCACCATACAATTTAGCTGACCAGATCCTTGGCCGTCTTCGTGGCTTTTCTCTGTTCACTTTCTTAGGGTCTCAACATCTTTTTTTGTACCATTGTGACCAGAACTGTATGCAGTACTCCAAGTGTGGTCTTCCAAGGTAGGTGTCATGCCCTTGTTAGAGTTGGACTCAGAGGGAGAGGAGGAACAGCCAACAGAGAGTGGAGCTGTGGCTCCGGAGGTTGTGGAGGAGGCTGGGGAGGGGGAGAGGCCAGCTGGGCAGTCAGAGGAAGAACCAGGCCCATCCCCTCTGCATCCTAGGACACGCAGGGAGGAACGGAGAAGGAAACAACTTGGCTTATGAGAGAAGAAGCGGCCATGATCCCCGTCATTGGTTGGAGCTGGGGAGAATAGTATATAAGACAGACAATTACAACACAGCGTTGCCAGAAGCAAAGCGTGTGTTGTTTTGGGCTGAAGTTATCTTGGTTGGGGTCCTTCTAACAGACTGTGCCTTGTTATCTCCTTGAAGTTGGTAATTACTTACCCTGGTCCCTTGTGGAATTTCCTTCATTGTCGTTTGTTTTGGATTTACTTCACCTCTATCTGCTCATTAAGTTCAGACTGTATTGCTTTCTTTTGAAAACTATTTTTGAATAAGTTTTACCTCCAACTGAGAATTACTGAACAGTGGGGCCAAGTTGGAGGCATTAAAGGACACTTATTTATGTTTTGGATTTTGTTACGTTTGTGTTACACTCCGGGTCATCACAGTAGGTTTCAGAAGGAGCCCCAAAGAGGTATGAAATACAACACTTATGTTGTGGTCCGCCAGAGACCTGTGGAGCTGGCAGCAGAGCCGGACAGTGGGGAGGAATATGGGCCAATCCTGGAGTCTGGGGAGGGCTCAGATGAGGGATCTGCGTCCAATACAGAGATGGGGCCAGGGCCATCTGAGAGTTATGTGCTGACTCTGGAGCCTCCAGAATCAGGCAGCAGTGAGGCAGAAGAACAGGGGGAGCCTGTTTCAGTGTGCGCTTGCGCAGAGCTGCCAGAAGGCAAGAACAATTAAGACAAAAGGGGCGATTCGGGAGTAAGGCTTGGAGGTGATTGGCCCTCTCATAAGACATAAAGGAGGAACAAAGGGACAGGAGCCTTTGCAGGAAGCAACTTTGTTCGTACGGGTCGGTTTGAAACCTGAAGCTCCATGTTGACTTTGTGCTCCATTTGGCCATATACAACTAATTGGCAATTTAGTCGTTGGCAGCATTTCAAGAAAGATAAAAGGTGTGTGCTTATCAGACTTATCCTGAAGAACAGACTTCTATGGGACTATTTACAAACTGTTTTTTGAGACTCATTACAGGCTGTGAATGACTATAATTCATGAAATAAAACAAATGGTTTTTGGGACTAACGTGTTTGTTAATGTCTCAGGAAGCCTTGGTCAAAACAACTTAGTGACTGTCATTTAGTGACTGTTCAAAGTTACAACAGCACTGAAAAAAGTGGCCTATGACCTGTTTCTCAGACTTACGACCGTTGCAGCGTGCCCCATAGTCAGGTGATCAAAATCCAGATGGTTGGCAACTGACTCATATTTATGACGGTTGCTGTGTTCCGGGGTCATGTGATCCCCTTTAGACAAGCAAAGTCAACGGGGAAGCCAGATTCACTTAACAACCTGTGCTACTAACTGAACAAACTGCCTGTCAACTAAAAAAAAATACTTCTTTGGTCTTTTAAGTTGCCAGCAGAAAGGGAGGGTGGAAAGTAATGCATTCCTTAAATGCTTCAGATAATTGCTAGAGGCAGCCGAAGCTGTTGGCACATAAGACTATTACTGGAGAGCATGATTGATGACTTTTGGCTATGTATGTGTCCCATTGGAGAATATACATCCAGGGGGTGGGGGCAAGACCAGGGACAAGGGACAAATGAACGATGTGTCTTAGAGTTGGCTGCACCCAGGTAACGCCGACATGGTCACTCCTAATAAATCTTTTTTTTTTTACTCTGAGAGATGCAGCTAGAGACTTATGATTTGAATGGGGGTGTATTGTCGGAGCCTTGACACTGCCGTGATTCACTTCACAACTATGGCAATTAAGGTTGTAAAATGGGGCAAAACTCACACAACCAATGTTTCGCTTAGCAACAGAAATTTTAGGTTCAGTTGCAGTTGTTAAGTTGAGGACTACCAGTAATGATTTCAAAAATCATCCTTACACAGCCTAAATCCAATTGATAAGTTCATTTTTTTTTACCTGCTGGTTCTGCAGGATCTTGGCCAGCCGATGTCCGTCATATTGCTTGGGCAAAGAGGGAATGTACATGTCTCCTTTCTGAAACCTTTCTTCTTCCAACCACAGAACAAATGTGGAAAAGAGCCTGAAAACACATCCAAAACAGAAGGTTTGAAGCAGGAGCTCTCTTGTTGGTTGTTATGTAACGCACACAAGTATCTTCAGACTGTATATGATGCAAAATAAACATAAAGGATCAGGCTAAATCCCCAGTTGCTTTCAAAGTACGACTTAACCAGTTTCATAAATTATCTGAGCATCCATCATGAAGCCAAGAAGGTCCTCAGAAACCTGATAGGGCCATGATGGCGAACCTGTGGCACGCAAAGCCATTTGTGCGAGCACGCGAGCCTCAGCCGAACTTACCTGTACTGCGCATGCGTGCGCCTCCCAGCTGATTTTCGGCCTGTTTGAGGCCTTTTTCGCCCTCCTGAAGGCTCAAGGGAAGCCTCTGCAGCCTCAGAAGGCTGAAAAACAGGTCTTCTGGAAATACCGGAAGTGCCAAAACGGGCCCGTTTTTAAGCCTCCCGAGGCTGCAGAGGCTTCCATCGAGCCTCCGGGAGAGTGAAAACAGCCTTCCCCGGGCTTCGGAGACCTCCATGGGTAGAAAATGGGCACATATGGTATTTCCGGAAGGCCCATTTTACGGCCTCCCAAGGCTGCTGTTGTGGTTAGCCGGCAGCAGGTGCAGATGGCTGAGGAGAGCGATGACTCTGATGAGGGGCCAGGACCATCAGGGAGTGGGCTGCTGCCTTCAGAGATTGTGGGGGCTGGCAGCAGTGACGAGGAGGTTCCCGAGGAGCCTGTGCCGAGTCCACGTGCATGAAGGATTACTCGGAGGAATGAACAATTACAGCAGCACAGGCGACTCGGGAGTAAGGCTGAAAGGTAATGGCCCCTCCCTCAAGAGGATAAAAGCCAGATTTGGAAAAGCGTTCTTTGCAGACAGCAAAGAAGCTCTGAAGCTCAACTGGTGGACATCTTAGTTCGTGTTTGGAGAATCTTGTAAATTAGTTCTTTTCTCTGGGTTTTTGGCAGCCTTGACAAACAACTTGGCAAGGCTCTTTCTTGTCAGAGCTAATTAGTGGAAAGCAGCCTTCAGAACAGAATTATTAAATTAGTTATTAAACCTTAAAAGGTGGAGGCTGCTGCCTTTGTCTGTGTTTGCTCTTTGGGAACCCGGTTGGGTCAGAACAGCTGCAGAGGTTTCCCGGGGGGGCAAAAACGGCCTCAAACGGGCCGAAAAATCAGCTGGGAGGTACGTGCATACGCACTGCAAGTAAAGGGACAGGGGTGTGGCACGTGCATGCATGGGAAGGGCGGGGCGCATTGCATTGTGGGTGCCGGCACATGCACACTTTCGGCACGCCACAAAAAAAGGTTCGCCATCACTGTGATAGGGGTTCTTCAAACAAGCATGTTGGGCTTGTCCACAATGGAATCACTTCTTCCTGAAGGCTACATTGGCTTGGGACAATTCAGGACAGATCTTGGTGGATCTCCATCCAACCTCCGTGCATCCATGTTAGCAGAGACAACACCAACCTGAAGGCCATCTGAGGTTACCTGACGAGGTCCTTGTGAAGCTCTAGGAAAGTCACATAATTGGCCTTGCTGAACCCTTTTGTGGTTGGTTTTTCGCTCCCACCGGCTGGGCTGTCCAACTGGAGCATTTTGCTAGCCGAATGGTGGAAGTCGGTGGCCTCAAGCAGATGCTGCTTCAGGTCATTCAACAGGCTGAGGTGGGCAGGACTCTGGAAAAATCTCTTCCCAATGCAGCCATCTTTGGGTAGCCTTAAAAGCAGAAATCCTGTCATTTATATTCAACACAAACCAACCATGGTGGGATTCAAAATTATTTACTATCATTCTGTGGGCGTGGCTTGGTGGGCATAGGGTGGCTTGGTGGATGTGGCAGGGGAAGGATACTGCAAAATCTCCATTCCCTCCCCACCCCACTAACCAGCTTTCCAGCTCCATTCTCCTGTGCAGGGCAACCAAAGGAGACCCAGCTGATCAGCTGGGACTCAATGGGAGGCAGAGAATAGATGGGGGTGGGGTCAGTCAGAGGTGGTATTTGCCAGTTCTCCAAACTACTCAAAATGTCCTCTATTGGTTCTCCAGAACTGGTCAGAACTGATTGAATACCACCTCTGAAACCAACTGATTTTAGTGTTCCTGATGTGTAATTAACGGTATGATTCTGCTCCTTTTCTTTCCCATTCTTAACGCACATTTCTTTTTAAAAAAAGAAAAAATATTACATATTTTAAAGGCCTTCTTTGAAATAAACATATTTTCACTGCAGTTGAGTGAGCATATGGGCATATATGGAGATCTTTCTAGGACATATGGGTATATATGGAGATCTTTCCCATTATTTTTTTTTTATTCATTCAGATTTCTGTATCCTTCCTTTATTATTTTGATAAACAACTCAAGGCAGCAAACGAATCCAACATACCTTCCTCCTCCTATTTTCTCCACAACAACGATTTTGTGAGGTTGGTTGGGCTAAGAGAGAGGGAGTGTTCAAAACGCATCCAGTAGGCAATCATGTCTAAGGTGGGACCAGAATTCAGTCTCCAGGCAATTGGTGCAAAGTCAAACAGCCGGCTTTGAGGCCTTAAGACGGGACTAGAACTCCCAGTCTCCTAGTGACAGGCCCAAAGCTGGATTTTGTGCTTGAAGCAGAATTGGAACTCACAGCCTCCTGATGATTGACCCAAAGTCAGACAGCTGACTTTGATGGCTAAGGCAGGACTATAATTCCCAATCTCCTGGTTTCTATCCTGGGGCTTTAACCATTGGACCAAACTGGCTCACATAGTCTGCACTCTCTTGAAACTAGAAGACGAGAGGATTGGAACATGGAGCTTTCGGCATTCAAAACAACTCAACACAATTCAACAAAGCCTCCCATCCTTCACCAGCGATCCACTCACCCATCCTGCAATCCCGGGCGCTGCAAATAGAGAAGGAAGAATTTCTGGCAAATAAGAGGAAGGAGAGGGTGATCCACTGGGGTGCTTAGGGCTTGGTGAGCCCATCGGTAAATCAGCAGGCGCTGCAGAGAAGGCAGGATTGGCAGCTTGAGCTGGGCCTGAGCTTTCTGAGAGGGAGGGAAGGAAGAAAGGAAGGAGGGAGAGAAGGAGGGAAGGGAGGGAGGAAGACAGGAAGGAAGGAAAGAAGGGGAGGAAGGAGGGAGGGGGGAAGAAAAGAGGGAGAGAGAAAGAAAGGAAGGTGGGAGGGAGGGTGGGGAGAGGAAGGCAGGCAGGGAAGGAGGAAGGGAGGAAGTGGGAGGAAGAAGAATAGGAGGGAGGAAGGAAGGAAGGAAGGAAGGAAGGAAGGAAGGAAGGAAGGAAGGAAGGAAGGAGGGAGGGAGGGAGGGAGGGAGGAAGACAGGAAGGAAGGAAAGAAGGAGAGGAAGGAGGGAAAGAAAAGAGGGAGAGGGAAAGAAAGGAAGGTGGGAGGGAGGGTGGGGAGAGGAAGGCAGGCAGGGAAGGAGGAAGGGAGGAAGTGGGAGGAAGAAGAATAGGAGGGAGGAAGGAAGGAAGGAAGGAAGGAAGGAAGGAAGGAAGGAAGGAAGGAGGGAGGGAGGGAGGAAGACAGGAAGGAAGGAAAGAAGGAGAGGAAGGAGGGAAAGAAAAGAGGGAGAGGGAAAGAAAGGAAGGTAGGAGGGTGGGGAGAGGAAGGCAGGCAGGGAAGGAGGAAGGGAGGAAGTGGGAGGAAGAATGGGAGGAAGGAAGGAAGGAAGGAAGGAAGGAAGGAAGGAAGGAAGGAAGGAAGGAGGGAGGGAAGGTGGGGGAGGGAGGGGGAAAGGAAAGAAGGTGGGAAGGAGGGAGAGGAAGGAAGGCAGACAGGGAGGGAAGGTGGGAGGAAAGGAGAAAGTAAGAAAGGGGGAGGGAGAGGAAGGAAGGCAGGGAGGGAGGGAGGGAGAGGAAGAGAGGGGGAAAGGAAGAAATGGGGAGATGAAGAGGAGGGGAAGGAAGGAAGATGGGGGAGGGAGGGAGAAGATGGGAGGCAGGCAGGGAGGGGAGGGAGGAAAGGAGGGGGAAAAGAGGAAAGGTGGGAGGGAAGGAGGGAGGAAGGGTTAGATGATGTTCGGTAATTGATTTATTCATTTTTATAAAACATTTAATTCCCGCAACTTCCCTGTTCTGAAGCTTTGCCAAAACGGAGATACAGTACAATTGTTTTTTTTTTTTTAAAGTTAACATATTCGGTAGAAATATAAGACTGCCAAGAAGTATGGGGATCAGATGTGCTTATTTGAGTCAGAAAAGAAAAGATTATCGTGGATAAGCAGACTGAAAGAAAACACAGGATTTTGTTTCCATATGTGATGATGGCCTCAGGAGACTTTAACATGCGCAGAAGTGGAAAGGAACACCAATTCCCACAACTGAAGGATGGATTTCAAAATGAATGGAATTGGCAGAGATGCCAAAACTCGCTACTTTGGTGGAAGACAAAAAGATTACCTAGCTTTATTTTCATTTTGGAGACTCTGCTTGGACTGCTTGCTTGAGAAAGATAAAAAATGCAGTTCTGCTTTGAGGATTTGACAAATTAGATGTGTTAGGATTATGAAAATATTGTGCGTTTTAATTCTTATTATACAGCACGTCCACTCTTATTTATTTTTGCTTACGTTTAACCTCAGAGTAAGAAATTTCTTGTTATATGTTAATGTTATTTGGTTTGTTTAATCTGTGTATCTACCAAGTTTTCATGTTTCCTTTTTAACTCTTTGTCATTTTAGGGCAAGATCCAGAAAATGTGAACAAACGTGGCCCACAGAATCACCAAGAATAAGACTCAAATGAATGGATAACAACATCAAAAGTTTAATTTCCTATTTATTTGTACCTGTACTGAAAAAAGTAGGAAGTCAGTCCCTCCTTTTTGTGACTTTCTAACTTTTTTTTTTCCTTTTTTGATCTCCTTCTTCAAAGTTTTCTCTTTTTGTTATTTTGTATTTTTTTTTAAAAAAAGAATAAAGTTGTTTAAAAACAAACAAAACTTAGCTTTTTAAAAAAAGGAATAAAATCTCTTGAGAATTTATATTACAATTCTAGTCTCCTCAAATGTAAATAATACAAGGTATTATCCAAAAAGAAATACAAAGCAGCTTCAGCTAATCAAAGGTTTGGTACCTTCCCTATCAAAACCATGACAATATCTCACATTCTGGGTGCTCTCTGAATTTGGTTGTTTTTCCTGCAGACATTTCCTTCCCCAAACAAGATAACACCATCAATGCTAGTAAGGAATGGCTCTGCAAAGCCCATTCCTTACTAGCATTGATGATGTAATCTAGTTGGATAATGAAACGTCTGCAAGAAAACAACCAAGCTCAGAGAACACTCAGGATCCCTCATTTCAACTCTGAAAGCTACAAATATTCTTTTTTTTATCAATATCTCACATCGTTCAGGTGGCGGGCTATCGTTCTGGGAGATATTATTTAAATAAAGAATAATTTCCGGATTTACCTTCAGAGCCTGGTCTGGTGAAACGGAATTGGTAACCAACTCCCTCACTACAACTCTACGGAGCTGGGAATCTTCTTCAAATATGGACTCCATATTCAGAACACTCCATGCAAACCAAACCTGTAAATTACAAAGCAACACTGGTCTATTTATTTATTTATTTTATCTATATATATATAAAAGCAAAATACCCCTCACGTATCATCACAAAAACGCCAAAACCGTAAAGCCTAGAAACTTGAAATTTGGCATGTGTGTTCCTCTTGGCTTCTAGGTGCTCACTAAGAAAGGATTTTTCAAAATGACCATCAGAGCATTAGAATTCCCTATATTATTATTATTAACACATGGCCGGGGGGGCAGCGGAGAAGGTTGTAAATGGGCTGAGGGGGGTGGCTGGGGGTGAAGGGGGGGGGGGCAGCCAAGGGTCCATGCCTAAACATCCTAAACTCACTTGTAGCATTCCCTGCCTCCCCATTCTAGGAGAAAGCACAATTGTGATGACCCGGGGTGTGGCACAAAGGCAACACAGTCACGTAAGTAAGAAGAGTTCATTTAGTGCCTCCAACTTTGCCCCCAGTGTCCAGGTTACCTTTGGCTGGAGAAAAAACTCTCCCAAGAACAATCTTTAAGTAGAGGAAATTCAGTCCGAAAACAAAGTACATACAAACTGTAAATAAAAATCCACACAAACCACGCTGCAGTGATTAACTTGACAGGGCAGGAGAACGAATTGCAGACTTGAAAGGCTAACAAAACACACAACAGTTGGAAAGACGCCAGGAAGCCTCGACAATTAACAGATACAATTTGATTCCAACAAGTTGCTGTGCATAGCTTCCCTTTTTAAACACTGTGTTCCCAGCTGCAGCTAATGAAGGGAATCAGGGCCCTTTCCTCCCCCGTAAGCCACGCAACTCACGTTGCTCCCTTCTCCGTTCCTCCCTGCGTGCCCTAGGATGAAGAGGAGGTGGGCCTGCGTCTTCCTCTGAATTTCCTCTGCCTTGCTCTACCTCTTCCTTACTCTGCCCAGCCGGACTTTGCCCTTCCCCAGTTTCCTCCACAGCTAATGGAACCACACTCACACTCCCTGTCAGCTGCTCGGCCTCCCCCTCAGCATCAGATTCCGACAGGGACATGACAACAATCATGTCTCCTCTATGGGATCTTGTAAGACCATCTTAAGTCTATGGAGGAAGATGGTTTTATGAGAAGCTAAGAAGCATCGGGTGCAACAGAAACAAGAGTTGCATTCGAAGCACTAAAAATTTATCCCGTGGTATCTCTGCACAGGAATGTGATTTAGTAATGATCAAGGCAAATTGGCTCTAGATAAAGAGTCCACGGAGTTCACAGTGGCAAGGACTTAGGTCTCTTGAGGCTGCAAAACTGATAGCACGTTTGACCCCCACCTTCAGGCACCACCTGATCATTTCTTACAAGAACGGGCCATAAATCCCAAGCTAAATTTTAGCCCATTTTAACTCCAGGATGCTTTTTTACCTGTGTGGAATTAGCATTTCCCTCGATGAAGGACGGTGTGATGTTGCCTGCCACAATCCAGCTGACCAAGGAAGACAGCAGCCCTTTGTCGCTGTGATAGCCCAGAGCATTCTGGGAGATTTGAGGAAAAGAGATGACATGTGGGTTAAGACAAAGCTGCTTTCTTACAGAGTCCTTCCATAACAAAGAAACATTAAAAAAAAAATCTGGGACTGAAATTTTTAAAAATAAATGTTGATCCCTGGTTAGGGCCCATCGAAAATCCACTTTAAAAGAATTGTGTCACTCCATCACGCAACCTGTTTGGATCTAGCAGGGCCCATTCTGTAAAACCCAACCATTACAGTTATAAAACACAATTTATGGCTTTAGGTATTGTGCCAAATCAGACAAATGTAGTTGAGCTAATGAGCAAATCATGTGATGCTTCCAGGTTAACACGCAAGGAGATTCATTTGCAACGCTCGTTCCAAAAAATATGGCTATTTAATTCATATAGGCTGTGTTTAATCAGCTCCCATTAATAGGCTCATTTTTAAGAGAAGGGTAATAACCCAATTTTCCTTTCTCTGTAAACAAGAAAATTTGAATCCTGGCTTCTCTTTGTTTGCGTGTGTGTGTGTTCTAATCAAAAGGAGATTTCTAATGCAAAAAAATTAATTAATTAAAAAGTGTCTCAATTTAAAAAAGAAATACTCATAGAAGCAAAATATATAAATATTTCCACCTCGAGGCCACTGCACCACTCCTTTAAATAATATCTTTGGACCTGCAAAATTACTTTTTCAAATGTGTATTTTTTTTTTAATGGAGAAAATATTGCAAGATCATCAAAATCTGATGAGAGAGATCTCAGGAACATGGTTAACGAATCTTGCGGTATTTCACTGATCCCGTTGTGATCCCCTTGTTGGGCGCAAAGGATCGGGACCATCCGTCAAGTTGCAGCACAAAAGATTTATTCAAACCTATCTATAAGAATCTAGTCAACTAAAGTTCAACACTAAATTGGCCCCATACGAGGGTCAAGAGACTTCAGGAGAGGTTGATCTCAAACCATTTCTGGCAATGTAAGGATTCTAAGCTGATGACGCACTTAACTCCGCCCTCCAGTTCTGCCTGCTATTCTCCTACAACAGGGGTTCACAACCCCAGGTCCATGGACTGGCACGGGGCCGCGGCATGCCAGAAATTGGGCCACACAAACAAGCGAAGCCCCACCCGTAGGATGGAGGCAGCACGTGAAACCACACTCCCACTGGGCAGTGAAAAGTTTCTCTCCACAGAAGCAGTCCCTTGTGCCTCCCTCGGTCCGTCCGTCCGTCCGTCCGTCCGTCCGTCCGTCCGTCTGTCTGTCTATCAAGTTGATATACCGCCCCCCTCTCCCAAAAAGGGACTCGGGGGGTGAACAGCCATGATAAAAATATACAAACAGCAAAGTTAAAATAAATTTAAAAGTTATTAAATAAATGGCTGAATTAAGAACCACGAAGCCAATAAAACCCAATAAAAATTTAAAAATTAAGTTAAAGTTAAAAATTTAAAACCCTTCTCATAACATTAGGCCGGACCGGCCTGCTGGAAAAGGTGGGTCTTTAGTATGGCGTCAGAAGGCTCGTAGGTCAGCAATGGCTCACATCTCCGTAGGTAGATCATTCCAAAGGGAGGGTGCTCCCACAGAGAAGGCCCGCACCCTCGGGGCTGCCAGCCGATATCGTCCAGCTGACGGCACTCCGAGGAGGCCCACCCTGTGGGAGTGCACTGGCCGGCGGGAGGCCGATGGTGGCAGTAGGCGGTCCTGCAAGTACCCGGGTCCCAAGCCATGGAGCGTTTTAAAGATGGTCACCAACACCTTGAATCGCACCCAGAAGGCCACCGGGAGCCAATGCAGCTCGCGCAGGAGCGGTGTATTATGGGAGCTCCGAGAAGCCCCCAAGATCACCCGCGCGGCCGTATTCTGCACCAGCTGAAACCTCCGGATGCTCTTCAAAGGGAGCCCCATATAGAGAGCATTGCAATAGTCTAGGCGGGAGATGATGAGGGGAGAAGTGACCGTGCGCAATGCACCCTGATCCAGAAAGGGCCGCAACTGGTAGGGGGCCACTATCCTATAAGATCTCAATCCACTGGAGAAGCCTATGGGTTTATTGCGGCCTCTCGGCCGGTGGCCCCTTTAGCAGCTGAATCAGAGGAGGAGGAGGAGGCGTGGCAGTCAGAGTCAGCATCAGGGCAATGTGAGAGCTCGGAGGGGGAAGAGGGAATGGAGCTGGCAGAGAGAGAGGGGGAGGGGGAGCCTGGGCCGTCCATCAGCCCTCAGATGGAGAGTCAACAGAAGTGGCTGATGAGGAAGAGGAGGAACAGCTGGGTCCAATACCTGACGCGCAGATGCACAGAAGGCAGAGGAAAGGAGAGCAGTGGAAATCTATGGGCCGGTCCTTGGGACGGAAGAGCCACCGCTGCTAGCGAAGCCCCACCCTAGCTCTGGGGATAAAAGGCAGGGGGCAGAGATGAATAGATGTGGCAGACAACTATTCATTTCCCCTGCCGGATGGACTTGTTAGCCTGAGGTGAGAGAGAAACGTTTTGCCGGGGCTGCCGGCATTTCTAATAAAGGAATCCCTGCTTCAACAACTACAGAGGGGTTGTGGTGTTTGGGGAGCTGGGCCAGAACAGGACTCTTGTCCCAATCCGCGGGAAAGTCGGCAACGACGGAGACCCATACCTTGTGCTGTTGATAGAGCAACTTCTGCACGCAATCCTCTTGGTTGAACTGAAAGGCGGCTTGGCACAAACCGTCCATCAGTTCGAGGACGGCTCTCTCCTTGTGCCAAAGCTGTTGGCTGGTCAAGACCTGGACCCAAAATTCCAACACGGCAGCCGGGCCGATTCCGCTGGGGTGGCTGCTCATAAAAATGTGGCTCTGTCAAAATAAAGCAGAGAGTGACTATACGGCTCACAGTAAAGAGGGGGAAAGATCCGAGTCTTATACAGGCGGTCCTCAACTTATGACCATCCCGTTTTATGACCCCCCTTTTTTTTTTGCCATGATTGTTAAACATATCACAACAGTGGTTAAGGGGATCATGCAGTCGTTAAGAAATTCCTGGCTTCCCTCATTGACTCTGCATGTCAGAAGCTCCTTAGCAAAGTCACAAATGACAATCCCACCTACCACCCCTCGTCCCCCCCGCAAGGACGCTACAACCATCGTAAATACATGCCAAGCTCCCCTAGTTTCATTATATGACAGCGGGGATGCTGCAACAGTCGTAAGTTTGAGAACTGGCCGTAAATTATACTTTTAGTGCTATTCTGAGCGGTATCATGAGCCACGGTGACGCAGTGGTCAGAGTGCAGTACTGCAGGTTACTTCTGCTGACTGCTGGCTGCCTGCAGTTTGGCAGTTCAAATCTCACCAGGCTCAAGGTTGACTCAGCCTTCCTGTTGTGGTCCGCGGAGCTGGCAGCAGAGTTGGACAGTGGGGAGGAACATGGGCCAGTTCTGGAGTCCGGGGAGGGCTTGGACGAGGGATCTGGATCCGACAGAGAGATGGGGCCGGGGCCATCTGAGAGTTGTGTGCTGACTCTGGAGCCTTCAGAATCTGACAGCAGTGAGGCAGAGGAACAGGGGGAGCCTGTTCCAAGTGTGCGCTTGTGCAGAACTGCCAGAAGGCAAAAACCGTTAAGACCAAAGGGGCTTGAAGGTGATTGGCCCTCCCTTAAGACATAAAGGAGGAGCAAAGGGACAGGAACCTTTGCAGGAAGCAATTATGTTCGTACTGGTCAGTTTGAAATCTGAAGCTCCATGTTGACTTTGTGCTCTGGCCTTGTACAGCTAATTGGCAATTTAATCATTGGCAGCATTTCAAGGGAGATAAAGGTGGGTGCTTATCAGCCTTATCCTGAGAGACTGTGCCATACTTCTGTTGGACTATTTATAAACCGTTTGGGACTCATTACGGGCTGTGAATGCACATTATTCACAGCCGTTGGAATAATAAAAAAAAATGTTTTGAGGGAATAGTGTGTGATCTTTACTATATCAGGAAGTCTTGGTCAGAACAGTTCCATCCTTCTGAGGTAAAATGAGGACCCAGATTGTTGAGGGACAATAGGCTGACTCTGTAAACCGCTTAGAGAGGGCTGTAAAGCACTGTAAAGCAGTATATAAGTCTAGGTGGTATGATGAAAATATAAGACTGTGGTATGATAAAAATAAAAGACATAGATACTATCAAAGACATTATGTCAGGAATGCCCTACTCCTAGTATGAGGAAAAGTTAAAGCAAAAAACTACCAGTCTGGCTCTCTACAATGGAAGCTGTGACACATGCAAATGTGGTAAACTTGGAAAAAATGGTAATGTATAAAGATATTTTAAATGAGAAAGGGGAACCTAAAATTAATCAGCCACTGCTAAATCGGGGGGGGGGGGGGGGATCTTGCATGGTGGCCACATTTGCAAATGCAATCGAGATATGAAAAAGAGGTAAAGATATATATGGTTTCTATAAAGAGCCAACGCTATTTGATCCAATACTATGAGGTGTGGATGAAAAGCTAATCAAGAAAATATAGTTATTTATTAAGTCTTAAAATGGAAGGTGAACAAAGGAAAGAAACAATGATAACGTAAGTGCTATTGCTATTGTAACTTGCAACAGTCATTAACAAAAGGTCGTAAATTGAAGACTACATTGTTTTTGTTTCCTGGTTCTCCTTATCTGATTGAAACCAGTGTAGGAAGTTAGCACCCACCCCTCTTCCTAGAAAAATGAAATATTTTAGGATATATTAAAAAGGCAGAATATTTTCCCTAAAAGAGAAGTAGAAACTCAAAAGAGGCAAAAATTCACCCCCATCACACACACCTTGGTTAATGGGCCAGTAACTGTGAGAGGGATCTTGGAGTCTTAGTGGACAACCAACTAAATACGAGCCAGCAGTGTGCAGCAGCAGCCAAAAAAGCCAATGCAATCCTAAGTTGCATTAACAGAGGAATACAATCAAGATCAAGGGAGGTACTAATACCACTCTATAAGGCCTTAGTAAGACCACACCTAGAGTACTGCATCCAGTTTTGGTCACCACATTATAAAAAAGATGTTGAGACTCTAGAAAAAGTACACAGAGAAGAGCAACCAGGATGATGAAGGGACTAGAGGCTACAAGATACAATGAATGGTTGCAGGAACTGGGCCTGGCTAATCTAGTGAAGAGAAGGACCAGGGGAGACAGGATAGCAGTCTTCCAATATTTGAGGGGCTGCCACAGAGAGGAGGAAGTCAAGCTGTTTTTCAAGGCACCCGAAGGTCAGACAAGGAATAATGGATGGAAACTGAACAAGGAGAGATTTAATCTGGAAATAAGGAGAAACTTTCTGATGATGAGAACAATCAACCAATGGAACAGAAGTTGCCCTCGGAAGTTGTGATCTTCATCATTTGAAAGAGATTGGACTGCCATTTGTCAGAAATGGTGTAGGGTCTCCCGCTTGGGTGGTAGGTTGGACTAGATGACCTACAAGGTGCCTTCCAACTCTGATTATCTGTTATAGATATTCATTTTCTAATATTTTCTAATATTCCCATTAAGGCCCGAGCCTTTGTTATTTTACATAACAAAGATCTACTCCAGGTAGAGCTATAATAGGAATTGCCCAAAGCCCTTTCGTTACATCATCACTCAGCCAGAGTCAACCAAGCCTGGGACCCAAGACAGCCTACAGAGTTGCCCCAGCACGGCCCCATGGGAGTCTGACAACCAATCAGAACACAAGGTCAAATTCAAAGCCCAACAGAGAGCATAAAACCCAGGCACTCTCAGCATCTCTTCCCCTTTGTCTTTGCCCAAGAGCTCCAAGCCACGTGGTCCTGCTGTCCACCATTAAACCATCTTTCCAAACAGCTTCCATGTTTCCAGGGACTTTTTCCCCACTTGGAACTGAACCCAGAATAATATTTCTTCCAACACCAGAATAAGGGTCTTCGGGGGGACACACGCACACCGAGACGCTTCTATTTCCTGACCTGAATCATGGAGTTCAGCAGCGTAATGTTTTTGCCGTAACTCGTGCCGGTCAAATGCTGAGTCACCCTGTGGGTCATTTGCTGAGTCATCCCTTGAGGAACCCCGCTGTCCAGCTGAAGGAACTGGTGGAAGAAGGAGAGAAACCTAGGGAAGCCACAGACAAGTTGGCCATCTAATTAATTATCCAATCACAGGCAGAGGTTTCTCCATTCATATTTCCCTCCCCGCCCCAACCGAAACCCTCCCTCCATCCCAGCGCTGAAAGAGCCTTTGGACTCAGCCGGAGCAACACATAACAAGAGGTGCTATCCAGGGGTGGGCTGCCAAAATTTTAGCCAAGGGTTCTCTACCAGGTGGCTGGGTGGGCGTGGCCATGGTGGGCGTGGCCTAGTTGGCCACCTGCACCATGGCGGGAGGGGCGTTTTTGCTTTTCCCGCCCTTCGGGAGGGCAAAAACAGCTTCCCCGGACTCCGGAGGCTCTCTGGAAGCTGGAAACGGGCCCATTTCCGCCCTCCCCTTCTCTCCGCGCAGGCCCTGCATTTACCTGCACCCAAAACAGGCTGCATGGGGAGTCCTGGGAGGGGAGGGGTGGGTGGGGCGGGGCCAGCCAGGAGTGGGATTTGGGGGTTTTCCGAACTGCACAGAATCTTAGCTAGGGGCTCTCCTGCACCCCTGTGAGACTCCAACAGCCCACTCCTGGGGCTAGCAATATACAAGAAGCCCAACATACTTGGTTGGAAAAAATGATAAAGCAGCATATAGATTTGAAACCAGAAATATTCTTACTGAGCGTTCTGCTGGAAAAGTGTGATAAAAGGAATATATATTTGACTGGATGGAGACCCGTGCTTCGCTACAAAACTACATGGTTCAAGCTTAGTTTTTGGGGAGGAAAATAAGGAGAAAAATATTCTGCCTCTGCCTACCAGGATCCATCGGTATTCATCTGGCTAGCATCCTGTCAGTGTGTGAGAGAGTTGAGGGCTGTTTGGAAAGTGAAACAGTATTTGCTGTGTGAGCAAGGAGACAGCAAGGAACCTGGGCGTGGCTTAGCTCAACTGTTCTGTACTAAAGCTGCTTGGTGCTGTGAAACTGAAACTGATTTCTTTTCAGGTGGGGAGGGGACATAGAACATCTTAGCATCAGAGCATAATAATAATGATGATGATGATGATGATGATGACGACAACAACCAGTAATAATAATAACCAGTGGTACTCGGCACACTGGGTGCTGTGCCTAAAGACTTAGGCAAGCACTTAAAAACAAGATCACCATTGGTCAGCTGCAGAAGGCCACCTTACTGGGATCTGTTCGCATAATCCACCGATACATCACACAGCCCTGAACACTTGGGAAGGGTTCGACTAGTGATTTGTGATACAAAACCCAGCATGGTTATCTCGTTTGCTGTGTATAGTATCATTTTTGTGTATAATAATAATAGTAATAGTTAATAGTAATCGTAATCATAATCATAACCACAATAATAATAATAATCACAATAATAATAATAATAACCACAATAATAATATACGAAGTACTAATGCTCTGATGGTCATTTCAAAAAATCCTTTCTTAGGGAGCCCCTAGAAGCCAAGAGGAACATAGGTGCCAAATTTCAAGTTTGTAGGCTTTACGGTTCTGGAGATTTTGTGATGATGCATGAGTGGCATTTCGCTCTTATATAAATAGAAGATTTTTACATGCATTAACTGCAGCCAGAATTGTATTTGCACAACAATGGAAAAGCGATGAGATCCCAACAGATAAAATTGTAATAAAAAAAAAAATAGAATGTGCAGAAATGGATAGATTAACGGTTACAATTAAGGAAAAAGAAGAAACTGGATATTTCGTGATAGGGGACTCATTTTACCAACGGTTACGACAATAAAAACTGAAGTTGGAAATATGGGGATATAAAAAGGACAAATGTTATAAAGGAGATTTGTTATAAAGTAGATAAAAGACCAGCCAAACCATGATAAAAGAACAAGGTAACTCTGAACTCACTTTTCGTTCTTGAGAAGGTAATAATGGCACGGATAGAAGAGAAGCAACACCTTATCCAGGACGTGGACGACGGTTCTCAAATGTCGCGATTGCACCAGAATGCCCAAATAAGGGATCCCTTCAGCACAGAACTTCTCGATGCTGTCAACATAAAGAAACAAAATAGATTTCATTTTGCAGATTCACGGATGCTAAATCCAAAGAGTGGTGCGGTAGCCGAGAGGTGGAGCTCTCGCCTCACAATCAGGAGGCTGAGAGTTCAATCCTAGGTAGAGGCAGATATTTCTCTCTCTGGGCACACCGAGAATATACTATATATCTGCCGAACAAAACTCCGCATTGGCAACAGGAAGGGTATCCGGCCAGTAAACCCTAAGCTCCATTCAGCTGCCCAGACTCCACCCCACAAGGGATTATGGATGATGATGATGATGATGGATCCAAGTTAGCCAAATCCAAGTTAGCTCTCACAGATAGAGGAAGGGCTGAAAGATAACATTTAAAACTGGGCTTCCGTTTGGTTTTAAGCTCGGGTTAAGTTTGAGGACAGATACTTTCCAACTCCAGGTATCCAACTTCTTTCTTTTCAAGATCCTCTTCTTTAAGCTAGATAGGAAAATGGTTTCTCAGGTGTTCTATCCACCTGTCCACCTCTTGGTAATGAATTAGTCCTACATTGGCTTAACTATTACGGTTTCCTATAAAGAGAACTTTGAGAATTGTAATTCGAAAAGAGGAAGAAAGAAGTGGGAAGATTTCAAGCAATCTTTACCAGATCACTGGTAAACAAAACAAAACACCTCGTTCTGAACTCAATAAAATGAGCAACACAGAAGCTCCGAGTTGCTAACATTTATTCTGATGGAATGAGACTTGATTGGCAGGTTTTGCCACAGGCAATTAGAACAACTGTCACTGGGACTGCACTGTCTTGTGTTTTCAGGCGCAAATTTCCAACCCTGCCCTTTGCTACCCACAGTGAATGGTTATTAAACAGACAGCACATTAGAATAGAATAGAATAGAAAATATATGTTATAAGTAAAATTTATACTTGAGAAACTACAGAACCAGACTGTAGCCATTTTGTGTCCATAGCCTGACCTTTTAAAAGGACAGAAAAGTTGAGAAATATGTTTTTGTGAAACAAATATGTTGGATTGCGAAGTTTGTCTTTGGCATAGGTTAGAGGACATTTGTTCCAGGGCACTCTGACATTATAAATGTCACCTTAAGGAATATTAATGTTTCCTTATAATTTTTCTGGAATGTGAAAAACAGGACATCTGAAAATATTGGAAGTTTTCCATGGAAGGTTGTATAATGTCCATATATGGAAAAAGGAAGTATTATGTAACCATGTGATGTGATAAACCTATATAAGCTGTATTCACTAAAAGGAGGGCGTCTCCTTCCTCTTAGAAAATGTTTCTTTTCTAGAGTGAACTGAGTCCAATACTGCAGTATTTTCCCTAATAAAGCATCCTATAACTCAGATTATCAAAAGTCTGTTGTTTTCATTTTTGAATGCTTATAACAATAGAAAGGAATGGAACAGAACAGAACAGAATAGAAAATATGAAATGGAACAGAACAGAATAGAATTCTTTATTGGCCAAGTGTGATTGGACACACAAGGAATTTGTCTTTGGTGCATAAGCTCTCAGTGTTTATAAAGAGTCATTAAGAGTCAAGAATCATAAGGTACAACGATTAATAATAATCATTAGGAAGTCACAATGATCCGTATTTGTAAAGCAGAGCCACAAAACCACAAATGATACGCTCGAATGCTGCTTGTTCAGAAAGCCACATGAAATTCCTGAAGGAAACCACTGCGACTAAACCAGAATTATTTACTATCCCGGCCATCCCTGTGTTGATGCAGGGCGTGGCACAAAGGCAACACAGTCAGATAAGCAAGAAGAGTCCCTTTATTATCTCCAACTTTGCCCCTAATCTCCAGGTTACCTTCGGGCTGGAGAAAAACTCTCCCAGGAACAGCCTTTGACTGTAGAAAATTCAGTCCAAAACAAACTGTAACTTAAAATCCAAACAAATCAAGCTGCAGTAATTAGTTTGGCAGGGCAGGAGCAAGAATTTCAGACTTGAAAGTACGGCAAAACTCACATAGTTGGGAAGACGCCAGGATCACAGATAAGCCTCAACGATACAAGATAAAGTCACATTTACTCCCAACAGCTTGCTGTGCGCAGCTTGACTTTTTTATACACTGTGTTCCCAGCTGTAGCTAATGAAGGGAATCAGGGCCCTTTCCTCCCCCGTAAACCACGCAACCCACATTGCTCTCTTCTCTCTTTTATTTATTATTATTATTTCGGTTTATATACAGCCCCCATCTCCCAAAAAGGGACTTGGGGCGGTGAACAGCCACAATAAAACATACAAATTACAAAAGTTAAAAAAGAGTTTAAAATTGATTAAATAAATGGCTGAAGCCAATAAAAAACCCCATAAAATTTAAAATTGAATTAAAAATTTAAAAACCTGCTCATAACGTTAGGCCGGACCGGCCTGTTGGAAAAGATGGGTTTTGAGGACGCTTCGGAAAACTCGCAGGTCAGCAATGGCCCGCATCTCCGCCAGTAATTCATTCCAAAGGGAGGGTGCTCCCACAGAGAAGGCCCGCACCCTCGGGGCCGCCAACCAACATCGTCCAGCTGGCAGCACCCCGAGGAGGCCCACTCTGTGGGAGCACACTGGCCGGCGGAAGGCCGATGGTGGCAGTAGGCGGTCCCGCGAGTCTCTTCCTCCCTGCGTGTCCTAGGATGAAGAGGGGTGGGCCTGGGTCTTCCTTTGAATTCCCTCTCCCTTGTTCTACCTCTTCCCTGCTCTGCCCAGCCGGACTTTGACCTTCCCCAGTTTCCTCCACAGCCAACGGAGCCGCACTCCCGCTCCCTGTCAGCTGTTCAGCTTCCTCCTCCGAGTCACATTCCGACAGGGGCATGACACTCCCTGACATCCAAACTTAGCCATAAGGAGAAATAAAAAGTTATCGGAGCTTCAAAGAAACTACGGATGTGTTTAGGAGACATCAGTTGCAAGCACAAAGAAAATGAATATTTACCTGTGGCCAACAGCGGACATAGCCAAGGCAAGGTAGCAGCCAATTGGGAGGCTAGATCTGACCGCCTTCAGCAGCGGGTGAAAGGTAGGCGAATCTGCCAAGTCAGGTATGGGTGCTGGAGCCCAGTGTCCCTGCACACCGTAATCGTTCATGTGCAGCTTTAACCTCAAAATCATCCCCCAGGCCCACTGATTGAAGGAGCTTTCTGCAGTCTCTCCATAACGGACGATGCTGGCCAGATAGGAGACCTGGAGAAACAGAAACGACATAACAGATTAACAGATGTTGGAAGGGATCTCGGAGGCCTTCTAGGGTCAGGGGTCCCCAACCTGTGGGCCACGGCCCACTACAGGGCCGCGGTCTATTTGCAACCAGGCCGCATGAGTGGACGGCCGGTGCGCCCAGCCCCACTCGTGTGAACGTCCCATGGACTTGGGGCCCCCCTCGTGCAAGTGTCGTAGGAGCTTGGGGGACCCTGCTCGTGTATCACGGGTGCATGGTGTCAGGGCTCCGGCAGTGACCCCCATTTAAATCATGAGTCTCGCTCCAAACTTCCAAAACTTAAAGATTTATTACGAGTAAACATGCCAGCACTGCCTAGGTGCAGCTGACTCTGAGACACATCATTCATTGTCACCCTTGACCCTGGTTTCCCCCCACCCCCTGGGTGTATCGTGATTCCTATTCTCCAATGGGACACCTCCATAGTCAAGAGTCATCAATCATGCTCTCCAGTTAGAATTTTGCACGGCGGAAACTTCACAGTCACCTAGTTACTATCTTTGAAAGCATTTATGGAATGCGGTTTCGGTTTGCAAGCTGCTGCACTGCTCCCCCCTCCCTTTCTGTTGCCAACTCTAAAAAGACCATAGAAATATTTTATGAGTTGACACACGGGGCCCCCACTAGCACAGGCGCTTGGGGCCCCACTCGTGCAGGCATCGTGGGTGCTCGGAACCTCATTCGTGCGAGCATCGCAGGTGTTCAATGCCATGCTCACATATGCGTGTGCGCCTGCCCTTCCCACAAAACCACTCCCAATTCTCTCCCTCCCCACCCCCCCACCCCCATGCTCCAGGCCACCCATCCGGAAAAGTTGGGGAACTCTGTCCTAGTCCAAAGAGTTGTCCAATATCCTTCACTTCATCTCAACAGAACAAAAGTCCTTTATTGTTCAAAAAACTGCCCGGCTGTCAATCCAAAAGACATGTTAGGAGCTACAGGTAGTCCTCAACTTAAAACTGCAATTGAGCCTGAACTTTCTATGACCAAACGAGACACTTGTTAGGTGAGTTTTGCCCCATTTTATGACCTTCTTTGCCACAAATGTTAAGTGAAAAGTTAACTGCAATCGTAACTATGCGTCAGCTGCCAAGCTCCTGAATTTTGATCGTGTGAGCATGGGCAATAGTCCTAAGTATGATCAAAAGGTATATTTAAGACACAATATCAAACTAGTTCAGTTTTAACTAGTCCAGGGATGAACTGTGGAGTTCTTGAGCTGAGCTTGGTTGTTTTCTTGTAGATGTTTCATTGCCCAACTAGGTAACATCATCGGGGCTAGAGAGTGTGGGATCTTGCCCCTTGCTTGTATAGAGCAGCAACTTTAAGACTTGTGGACTTCAACTCCCAGAGTTCCTCAGCTAGCTTTGCTGGCTGGAGAATTCTGGGAGTTGAAGTCCACAAGTCTTAAAGTTGCCAAGGTTGGAGATCCCTGCTATAGAGTAACATACCCTACATAAACAAGGGAGCAAATCCCATACTCACCAGCATTGATGATGTTACCTAGTTGGGTAATGAACTGTCTGCAAGAAAACCACCAAGCTCACGGAGAGCCAAGAAGTCCGTCTGAGATCAGTTTTTTAAACGTATGGCTCGAGGGTACTGGAAGAACTTATAAAATTGCTTCTTTTTGACGGCAATGTTGAATATGACCGATTGCTTCAACCGGGGGAGGTTCAAAAGCAATGGAAGGGAGGCACCTGTTTGAAGCTCTCAGAGAGGAGTCCGCTGTATGGCTTCTGGGGGAGATACTTCTGATAAGCTTCTAAGATCATCAACGCCACCTCCGCGTGGACTGCTGGGCTGATGTGAAGGTGACCCTGTTGTTCAAAAACAATCCAGCTGATTTCCAAGACAAGTTAGGTGGTTGCTCTTTTAAACATCTCATTTATTTATTTCAGGCACAAAACCATGCCAGAAAGAGGACACGGGAAGTTCTATGTAATCGTCTATACGCTGGGGCAGGTTTAAACAAAACCAAAATTACTAGAGGAAAAACAATGTATTAAGTCTTATGTGTTTAGGAGAACCATCCTGGGGTATATTCTTTTCAACAGAAAGCCACCTTAGAAGGTAAAGACTGTTGACTAGTAAATCCCATAGGATAGCATTATTCAAACTCAGAAACTTTTAAAATGCATGGAGTTCATGGGCGGAGAGGAGGGGAGAGGGAAGAGGAAATAGCAATAGCACTTAAGACTTATATACTGCTTCATAGAACTTTACAGCCCTCTCTAAGCGGTTTGTAGAGTCAGCCTCTTGCCCCCAACAATCTGGGTCCTCAGGGGAGGGGTGGGCAGAGGAGGTGAGAGAAGATGAAAGGAGAGGGAAGGAGACCTAGGAGAGGGGGAGGGGAGGGGAGAGGGAAGGGAACCTGGGGGGAGGGGAAAGGAAGGGGATCTAGAGGGGGGGAAGAGGAAGGGGGAAGAAGAAAGGGGAGGTGGAAGGGGGAGGAAAGGAGGGAGGGAGGGAGGAAGAGAGGGACAGAGGAAGAGAGGGACAGAAAAGGACAGGAGACCTAGGGAAGAGGGGAGGGGAAGGGAAGAGAGGAGAGGAGAAGGAGAGGAGAGGGGAGGGGAGGGGAGGGGAGGGGAGGAGAGGAGAGGAGAGGAGAGGAGAGGAGAGGAGAGGAGAGGAGAGGAGAGGAGAGGAAGGAAACGGGAGGGAAGGGGAGGGGAGGAGAGGAAGGGGAGGGGAGGGGAAGGGGGGAGAGGAAGAAGAGGGAAGGGGAGGGGAGGAGAGGAGAGGAAGGAGAGGGGAGGGGAAGGGAGGGGAGGAGAGGAGAGGAGACGGAAGGGGAGGGGAGGAGAGGAAGGAGAGGAGAGGAAGGGGAGGGGAGGGGAGGGGGGAGAAGAGAGGGAGGAGAGGGAAGGGGAAGGGAGGAGAGGAGAGGAGAGGAGAGGTGAGGAGAGGAGAGGAGAGGAGAGGAGAGGAGAGGAGAGGAGAGGAGAGGAGAGGAGAGGAGAGGAGAGGAGAGGAGAGGAGAGGAGAGGAGAGGAGAGGAGAGGCACTCTGGGATTGTGGTGTTTCCTCAGCTTGGTTTTCTTCTTGCAAACAATTCATTACCAAATTAGGGACAACATTTGAAATGACTGACAACTAAGGCAACTAAGCTGAGTGAACGCCAAGATCCCAACGTTTCAACCCCGAACTATGGGAGAGGCTCTGCGACTGCTTCACGGAGTAAACTTTATACACACGTGCTGGGAGCCAGGGCCCCAGTTCATCTCTTCCAGGATAATGCAAGCGAGTTTGTTTTCGACTTCCGTCAGGCTGTAATTCAGGAGCCAGTCACGGATCAGGGCCACCTCGGAGGCAGACGGCTTCCACAGAAGCATCGGCAGTTCTTTGAACAAATAAAGAGTAACCTGGCCAGGAAAAAAACAACAACAACAACCCACAAAGACAAGCGTGAGGAGAGAATTTGTGCATCGAGTTATGAAGGCGTAACTTGATAGGCATGGACATAGGGAGGAAAAAAAAATCTCTCTTCTGTTGGGTCGCTAAAAGTCAACCAAGAACCTTCCTGCCCGGAGACTCAAAAATACTGGCTAAAAATTTTTAAAAAAATGGTTGCTAGAGATCAGTAACGAACAAATAGAATTGGAACCGGAATTATTCTTGCTGGAGATATTTAAAAAGAAATATGGGAGAAATATAAAATATATAGTCCTACGCCCAATGTTGGAAGCATAAAAGTAAACCACCAGATGAACCGATTATCCAAAAAATAATGATTTGTGCTGAGATGGATAAATTAACCCTGATGTTACAAGAGAAAGAGGAGTCTGAGTATTATAGGACTTGCAAAAAAGTATATGGTAGGATTGGATTGAACTAAGATAGATGCATGATGGAAGAATTAATGATAAGCAACGTATAAGTTAAATGTCTACATTCGCATAAGTTGTATATATTTGTAAATAATGCACAAAATAGAAGCATAGGCGATGAATGCCACAAACTGTCAATGTCAAGTTATGTACATTTTTTGTTTGTTTTTAAAAGATATAAAACATTAATAAAGTTTTCTTTAAAAAAAAAGAAAAGTCAACAAAGAAACTGATGGCACCACAACCAATTTAGGGGTTGAGTGGACCGTATTTTAAGGCACCTTCTTCTTTTGTGGTGCTTAGAAGGAAGACACCTACCTAACAGGTCAGCCAGGAAGAAAAGATTAAATGTCACGTTTTCCAAATGATAGAAAAGCTATCATCTGACGTGGCAGGAGGCCAGATTACTTGAAGGGCTCCTTACATCTAACTCAACCCACCATAATGGGGAGGTGGGACCAAGGAGAAGGGCCTTCTACACGGTGGCTCCCTCCCTGTGGGACATCGTCCTAGCGGAAATAATACCCACCCGCTTTTGACGCTCTCCAAAAGACCCCGAAGAGATGGTTTTGCTAACCAGGCTGTGGGGCCCCCCCGGGTGATACCAAGCCTCTCACATGGTCGGTCTGATTGTTGCCACCGGTGGGTCATGGTTTATTTGGTTTGGTAGTGGGGTTTTATTTCTGGGAAGGGAGGGAGGGAGGGAGGAAAGGAGGAGAGAAGGGAGGAAGAGAGGAAGGAAGGAAGGATACAGGGAGGGAGGGAGAAAAGGAAGGGAGGGAGGGAGGGAGGAAGGAAGGAGACGGAGGTAGAGAGAGAAGAGAAGGGAGGGACGAAGAAAGGTAAAAGACAGAGGGAAGGAAGGAGGAGAGAAAGGGAGGGAGGGAGGAGAAAAAGGAAGGAAAGGAAGGAGAAAAGGGGAGGGAGGGAGGAAGGAGAGAAGGGAGGGAAGGAAGGTAAAAGACAGAGGGAGGGAGGAGAAAAAGGGAGGGAGGAAGGAGAGAAGAAAGGTAAAAGACAGAGGGAGGGAGGAGAAAAAGTAAGGGAGGGAGGAGAGAAGGCAGGTAAAAGACAGAGGAGGGAGGGAGGGAGGAGAAAAAGGAAGGAAGGAAGGAAGGAAGGAAGGAAGGAAGGAAGGATAAAAAGGGAGGGAGGGAGGAGAGAAGGGAGGGAAGGAAGGTAGAAGACAGAGGGAGGGAGGAGAAAAAGGGAGGGAGGAAGGAGAGAAGAAAGGTAAAAGACAGAGGGAGGGAGGAGAAAAGGTAAGGGAGGAAGGAGAGAAGGCAGGTAAAAGACAGAGGAGGGAGGGAGGGAGGGAGGGAGGAAGGAAGGAAGGAAGGAAAAAGATGTAGGGAGGGAAGCAGGAAGGGAAGAAGGAAGGAGAAAAAGGGAGGGAGGGAGGAAGGAATTAATTAATTCTTGGTCTTGCCACAGAATTTTCCTTTAGATGGGGTTTGTGTTCATTTGTGGCTTTGCTCCAAGATCTGGGCAATTCTTACCATGCCGACACTTTCAATGGTCTCCCTGACTCGATCCAGCAGGACAGAAATCATATTTGTATGGACAGCAGTTATGGCAGCCAGGAGCTCTCGGCCAACTTTTGAAAAAGTCTCTCTTGTGGAAAGACTGACGTAGGATACCTGAGGGGAGATTTTTCTTTTTAAATGAGTATTTCAGAAACACACTCCTCCACAAAATTTCACCAAGACTTAATGCCCTTCTGAACATATTCTGCTTAAAGTGTTCATAATGTCCAATTCTGCATTTGTTTCAGGTATGAGGATCACAGTGGACCTGATAAGTGACATGATGATTGATACTGGAGGACTGGGGAATTATTAAGGATAGGGTGGCTAAGTCCTGCCTTAGCTATGAAAGCAGTCTAGGGGACTTTGGACCAATGGACAGGAGACTGTGAGTTCTAGTCCCGCCTTAGCTATGAAAGTCGCTGGGTGATTTGAGACCAATCAGCAGGAGACCCTGAGTTCTTGTCCCCGCCTCAGGCCTGAAAACCGGCTGGAGCACTTTAGGCCACTCCCTCTCTTTCAGCCCAACCCACCTCACAGGGTTGTTGTGAGGAAAATAGGAGGAGGAAGTTGTGTTGAATATACCAATAGCGCTTAGTGTTACAGTATATACTGCTTCCCAGCCCTCTCTAAGCGATTTACAGAGTCAGAGTCACTGTTGCCCCCAACAATCTGGGTCCTCATTTTACCCACTTCGGAAGGATGGAAGGCTGAATATGTTCACCGCCTTGAGTTATTTGTAAAAATAATAAAGGTGAGGAAGAAATAAATTAAATTAAAATAATAAAATAATGAGGAAATAAAATAAACATAAAATAATAAATTAATAAATAATAAAACAAAACAAAATAACATAAAACATAAAATAAATAAACAAATAAAACAAATAAAGTAAAATAAAAATAATAAAATAAAATAAATGAAAATAAATAAAATAATATAATATAATGAAATAAAACAAAATAAAACATAAAATAAGAAAATAAAATGAAATAAAATAACAATAAAAAATAAAATAAATAAAACAATAACAAAATAAAACAAAAAATAAAATAATAAAATAAACAAAATAAAATAAAATGAAACAAAATAAAACAAAACAAAATAAAATAAAAAAAATAAAAAAATAAGAAAAAATAAATAAAAAATAAAACAAACAAAATAAAAATAGTAAAATAAAATAAATAAAAATAAATAAAATAATATAAAAAATAAAACAACATAAAATATATAAAATAAAATAATATAAGAAAATAAAACAAAATAAAATAAAATAAAAATAATAAATAAAATAATCAAATAACAAAATAAAAATTAAAAAATAAAATAATAAAATAAATAAAATGAAATGAAATAACAATAATATCGCTATTGCTTTAAGAACAGTCGACTTCAACTCCTAGAATTCCCCAGCCAGCATGGCTGACTGGGGAATTCTGGGAGTTGAAGTCCACCGGTGTTAAAAGTTCCCAAGCTTAGATACCCCTGACTTAGGGAAACATTGCTTCCTAAACCCTTCCTAACTCTGCCATTTTGGCCTTGCAACCCGCTACCCTGAAAATGCTCTCAGGGGAGCATTCAAGCCACACCTCACCATCATTCCCTCCTCCACCTCCACCTTTGTTCACCTCATAGATCTCCAGCACCACCACTTTCACAAAGTCCTCATCAACGTCCTCCCGTTTGGTCTGGGCCATCTGGGCGAACGTGGTCAGCAGGCAGATCTCCTCAGAGCTGTTCATCGATTGCAGGTAGCGCTCAAAGGTCTCCAGGTTGGCCGGATCTGTTGGCGGCATCAAAGCTACGTTTTTATTTCTTTTCCTCGCAATTATGTCTAACCTGTTTAATGTCCAGGGGAATTTACGGCTTCCAACTTTCTTCAGTACAGATATACATAATAAATACATTTAACTGTTGCTCTAAACTTAACAATAGTCTGCATTAATTCTGAAATCCCATATAAGCCTGTTTGGGTCTAGGGTTAAGGTGCCTGGTTAGAAAGCAGGAGACCGTGAGTTCTAGTCCTCCTTTAACCATGAAAGCTGGCAGGGTGACTTTGGGCCAATCTCTGGGAGACTGTGAGTTCTAGTTCAGCCTTAGCCATGAAAGCCGGCTGGGTGCCTTTGGGCCAATCACCAGGAGACTGTGAGTTCTAGTTCAGCCTTAGCCATGAAAGCCGGCTGGGTGCCTTCGGGCCAATCACCAGGAGACTGTGAGTTCTAGTTCAGCCTTAGCCATGAAAGCTGGCTGCGTGCCTTTGGGCCAATTACCAGGAGACTGTGAGTTCTAGTTCAGCCTTAGCCATGAAAGCCGGCTGGGTGAACTTTCACTAAATGAATTGTTGTAAGTCGAGGACTACCTATAATTTCAAACAGCCTCTAAATGAAAGGTTGTAATTCGAGGACTGTTTACATTGGCCATGAACCTTTACCAGTTCCAAAGCAGGCACCAAAAGTCCGTGGGCTCTAAATCTAGGCTGGCCCTGATCAAGCTTTTCCACCCAAGAAGGATAAAGGAAGAAGGAAACCTTTGAGTTTCTGCTTGCACTCCGCCAGCTGCATGGTGGAACTGAACTTCTCCAGATCTTCGCTTTCGTCACAGTGCATGATGGAGAAGAGCTTCCAAAGCATGTCGCTGGAGATTGTCCCATAGGGCATCTCAGACATGAAGAGCCAGACTCCTAGTCTGCAGGGGAATTGAAAGCCAACAAGGAAATGCTGGTTTATTACAATAACCTCTAATAAAGGCTGCATACACAGAGGGGTAGAATCAAGATCGTGTGAAGTGTTAATACCACTTTATGGTATGGTAAGGCCATGCATGGGATACTGCATCCAGTTTTGGTCACCATGATGTAAAAAAAGATGTTGAGACTCTAAAAAGAGTGCAGAGAAGAGCAACAAAGATGATTAAGGGACTGGAGGCTGAAACATATGAAGAACGATTGCAGGAACTGAGCCTGGCTAGTCTAGTGAAGAGAAGGACCAGGGGAGACAGAATAGCAGTCTTCCGATATCTCAGGGGCTCCCACAAAGAAGAAGGGATCAATCTATTCTCCAAAAATACCAGAAGGCAGGACAAGAAACAATGGATGGACGCTAATCAAGGAGAGAAGCAACCTAGAACTAAGGAGAAATTTCCTGACAGTCAGAATAATTAATCAGTGGAACAACTTGCCTCCAGAAGTTGTAAATCCTCCAACACTGGAAGTTTTTAAGAAGAGATTGGATAACCATTTGTCTGAAATGATATAAGATTTCCTGCCTGATCAGGGGGTTGGATTAGAAGACCTCCAAGGTCCCTTCCACCTCCTATCCTACCCTATCTTATCCTATCCTACTCTACTCCATTTCATATTTTCTATTCCGTTCCATATGTTCTGTTATGTTTTAATTCTATTCCAATTCTATTCGTATTCTACTCCTATTCCTATTCCTATTCTATTCTACTCTAATTCTATTCTTTTCTAATTCTGTTCTAATTCTATTCCAATTCTAATTCTAATTCAATTCCAATTCCAATTCTAACTTCTTGCTATAATTTCCCCAAGATGGATGATTTCCTCCCACTGACTCGTAACATTCTGCCCCAGACTGGAATCAGCACGGTTCCACACAGTAACAAAATCCACTCCTACCAACCTTTTCGCCTTCAGGACATGGAGCACAGCCCTCAGGAAAAACTCATCGAATTCCACTTGCAGCTTCTTCAAGGAATACGGCTGCATCACGAGGCCACTCGCCTTGGCCCGACTGACAAACTGGGCCCAGTGATCACTCACGTAGCACAAGGTCATCCTGTAGGATTAGTTGGGAGACAGAGAAAAGAGAAGTTCCAATAGGAGAGAATGTTTGTGGCTCAGGGTTGAACTGTTGGGGCTGAGCTTGGTGGTTTTCTTGCAGACATTTCGTGAGCCAACTAAGTAACATCATCTGTGAGTTTGGGGTTTGTTTAAGGAACTAGAGAGCCAGTTTGGTCAGGTGTTTAAGGCACCAGGCTAGAAAGCAGGAGACGGTGAGTTCTAGTCCCACTTTAGGCAGGAAAGCCAGTTGGGTGACTTTCACCAAGAGCCAATCACCAGGAGACTATGAGTTCTAGTCCCGCCTTAGGCAGGAAAGCTAGCTGGGTGACTTTGGGCCAATCTCCAGGAGACTGTGAGTTCTCGTCCCGCCTTAGGCAGGAAAGCTAGCTGGATGACTTTGGGCCAATCACCAGGAGACAGTGAGTTCTAGTTCAGCCTTAGCCATGAAAAGCCAGCTGGGTGACTTTGGGCCAATCACCAGGAGACAGTGAGTTCTAGTTCAGCCTTAGCCATGAAAAGCCAGCTGGGTGACTTTGGGCCAATCACCAGGAGACAGTGAGTTCTAGTTCAGCCTTAGCCATGAAAGCCAGATGGGTGACCTTGGGCCAATCACCAGGAGACTGTGAGTTCTAGTCCCGCCTTAGGCATGAAAGCCATTTGGGTGACTTTGGGCCAATCATCAGGAGACAGGGAGTTCTAGTCCCACCTTAGCCATGAAAAGCCAGCTGGGTGATTTTGGGCCAATCACCAGGAGACTGTGAGTTCTAGTCCCACCTTAGGCAGGAAAGCCAGATGGGTGACCTTGGGCCAATCATCAGGAGACTGTGAGTTCTAGTCCCACCTTAGGCAGGAAAGCCAGCTGGGTGATTTTGGGCCAGCCCCTCTCTCTCAGCTCAACTCATGCAAATAGGGCACGGGCGCACACCCGCTGCTCACACAAATGAGGATGTGCATGTGTGCGCATATGCTCGCCAGCTATTTCCACAGCCCAGTTGCAAAAACTCCAGGGCCCACAGGCTGGGGAATTCTGGACTCCACCAAACTCTAGAGGGTGGTGCTCATCTCCACTTCCCACTTGAGGGAGCCAGCATTGTCCAAAGATGCTTCCATGGACAGACAGCCAGCATGACTATATGCCAAAGGCACACAGAATGCTGTTATCTTCCCACCAGAGTGGTACCCATTTACCTACTTGCATTTGCATGCTTTCGAACTACTAAGTGGCCAGGAGCTGTAGCAAGACACAGGAATTCACCCTTTTGCACGGCGCTTGGGTCTTGAATGTTGGTTGTCAAGCTTTACAGCTGACAAACTCAGCATCTTTAACCGCTGAGCCATCAGACCCATGAAACATAGAATATCGATAGCAAAAAAAGACGACCTAGTGGTCCTTCAAGTTTTCTTCTTAATTTATTAATTTACTTGTATGAGCCCAGCAATTCAGCTAGGGGTTTCATTTTGCTGTCCTATATCGTGCTCCTGCCCATGAGGGAAAGTGGACAGGAGCTCCTCACCTGATGAGATGGCCGATCCGTTTCACAAACTGCCTGTAACGGGCTCGATTGAAGGTTTCCAGCCCCACAGCAAGAAGATTCACGACAGAATTGGCGAAGGTCAGTACCTTCATCATCTCTTGGGAAGTTGTTTTCTCGGAGACGTAGCTGCCTGCCCACAGGAAAGCATTTCAGAATGGAAATGGCAAATTAGTGCACAAGCTACAGCCAAAGGCAGGAAGAAGAAAGGAAAATTTTTCTTACTTATTTAAATTTATATGCCACCCGTTTCACTGCCAGGTGGAAGGGCAGCTTATAACATTGTAAAATGCCAATAATATGCATTAAGACATTAAACTGGCCTAGTATTAATTATTAGGGTTTTAAATTTTGGATATTTTTAACTTTTTTACCCCTTTTTATTCTGCTTTTATAATATTATTCCAGCCACTAGTTTAATTTCTTTTAAATCTCTTTTAAATTTTTTACTATTTATGTCATTTTATCTTGGCTGTAAACCGCCCCAAGTCCCTTTTTTGGGAGAGAGGGCGGTATAAAAGTGTAATAAAATAAATAAATAAATAAATAAATATAGCATCAGATAAGTCAGCAGCTTGTAGGAAGGGGAGTGGAAAAACTGGGGTTGGAGTTAAAAGAGAAATCGGCCTAGAATCCCTACGTCGCCACAAGCGATTTTTAAGTCCCACCTTCCCAGAATTGTGTTGAAATTTTACTAACTCCAAGCAAGCACTGTTAGTTGAGAAGATTCCTATGCATAGGCATGATTACCAATAAATCAGTTTAATTGGACCATGTGTGAACCTGGTCTTTCATACCCGACAGCGCCAAAATACAATGGGGTAGAGACTCTTTCAGAGTCCACTCAAAACCTCCAATGTGGCATGGGTCCATCGGAGCCCCAAACCAATTGGCACAGCTAAATCTTGAGACCCTTTTGGGAAGGCCTGACATTCTTAGCCTAAGTCTCAAATTCAGTCCTAAGCCTCAAATTCATTATTACTCTTTTCCCCCGAAAATATGACTTACCCTGAAAGTAAGTCCTAGCTTGATTTTTACATGTGCCCAATTTAAGCCCTACCCCCCAAAATAAGCCCTAATTAAGATCCCGCCCACTTCAGGGGGCATGGGTAAACATTAAGCTAGGGTGGGAATAGGGGTGTGTGCCCTACTATTTATCTACTACTTACCTTTGGATGGTTGTAGCCAGGCCGCACACACCCCAACATCTGCCTTGCCGGCCCATTTCTTCTGCAGCTGGCAAGGCTGGCAAGGGTTTCCTGAAGGCTTCTCGATCCGGAACTCTGTTATCGGTTGCAGAGGCCTTCAGAAAAGCTTGCCGGCCGCAGAAAAAGTTCCTAAAAGCTTCTGACTGCGAAAAGGAGGCCGGGGAGCGATGCGCACAAATGAGGTTAGTCAGTGGATGACATCCTCCGAAAATAAGACCTGGTGTCTTTTTTGGTGACAAAATAATATAAGACAGAGTCTTATTTTTTGGGGAAACATGGTATATCTTTTATTTATAAAATTTATTGGCTGCCCATCTTGCCACAGAGTAACTTTGGGTGGTTTACAGGCCTCTTGTAACCCTGGAAGTGATTTCTGTTTCAGTCTTGCATTTGTTCCTTCAATGTTAGTTTTCTGCACAATAATTTCTTGCGGGTTATTTCAAGAGTGCTTAGCATGAATACTTTCAGGATATCCTGTTGAAAACTCATCCAAGGCCTACCTATGTGTAAACACTAAAGGTAAAAATTTCCCCCGTTCAGTCGTGTCCGACGACGCTAAGGGATGGTGCTGATCTTAGTTTCTTCATCCAGCGAACCAGCTTTGTTGAAAAAAACACATCCGTGGTCATGTGGCCAGCATGACTCTATATACAAAGATAGGGGAAGGATGGCCCCTTTATGACGTGTGGACTTCAACTCCCAGAATTCCTGAGCATGCATGGTTGGCTCAGGAATTCTGGGTGTTGAAAGTCCACACATCATAAAGGAGCCGTAGTTTCTCTTATGCTGATTCAGGAATTCTGGGAGTTGAAGTCCCCATGTTATAAAGGAGCCATAGTTTCTCTCATGCTGGCTCAGGAATTCTGGGAGTTGAAGTCCACAAGTCATAAAGAAACCATAGTTTCCCCCATGTCAGTTCAGGAATTCTGGGAGTTGAGGTCCACAAGTCATCAAGTGGCCATCGTTCCCAACCTCTGCTCTACGTTAAGGTGCCTGGAACCTGTTATGTTATGTGGATGCTACATTTTCCCCTTCTCTCTTTTATTTTTTAATATCCTGTACTCCTCCACACACAGACCTCAACAAATAAACACGATGAAGTCTTCATACAACGCAGATACAATATAAATACAAATATTGCAAGCTTCGAAGGAAAAGAACAAGCTCTTGAAAAAACCAGAGAGAGAAACTTCTGTTGCCCCAAATCTCATGAGGTCTACGTTCCTGAATGAGTTCTGCTGAAAAGGCAGCCGTTTCTCATTTTAATTTAATTTTTAAAAACCTCCTTAAAAAAAAAGAGTTCGCTTGATAGAGTTGCTCACCTTCAGTATCAAAGCCCAGCATGTGCTGGAAGAGTTCGTGGAAGGGGAACTGAGACAAAAGGGACACCAGGTCATCTTCCAGGAGGAGAACCCAACTAGTTTCGGGATCTTCATCCTGGGATGAAAGAAACCTGAATCAAGGACCTGCGTTTTGCACTGCTGAGCCAGTTTCATGTAGTGGAGAAGGTGCTAAGCTAAAACCGGGAGACGGGGAAGTTCTAGTCCTACCCTAGATATGAAACCTAGCTGCATGACTTTGGGCCCGATGTCAGCCCTGCCTCAGCTCGAACCTTTAAGTACGAACGATCCTCGACTCCATTTGGTGAAAAAGGTATAGCTTACTGAAGGTCAAGTAGACTACAAGTAATGCAAAGCCGGATCTGAGGTTCGCGCGCCAAATTCCCCAGTGCATTTCCCCTCCTTTCCAATCATCTCCCTGCCTTTGGTCCCTGATTCTCCAATCAAACTCAAACCAGATGTTGTTGATATGCGGCCACATTTCTCCTCAGACAGTTGTGTCTCCACCGGCACAGTAAATAATGGAGCCTTCTTCTCACCTCCCATTCGTTTACCTTCCACACACACACATACACACACCCAAGAGCTCATGGCGGACTGGCACCAAAACAAAAGTATAACGTGGGTGTGAGGTGGCAGTCCTGGCAGCCAGTCACTCCCGCTCAGCCCTAGGAAGTAGGCAATGGCAAGCCACTTCCGAAAAACCTGGCCAAGAGAACTGCAGAGTCTCTTGTCCAGGCAGTCATCTAGAGCAGCAGTCGCCAACCGGTGGGCCGTGAGAAAATTTTGGTAGGCCGCTGAGAAATCTCATTCCCAGAGCATCCCCCCAAAGCAATTAATCCAGGATACACAGAAACACAAGGCTGCTCAGCCCACATGGCCCGAGGGAACCCTCCCCGCCCACTCACTCCTTACCCAGCAAACTTGCCTGCTAAATTTCTATTTTTCCTTTTTCCGACCATCATTTGTTCTGCTGTGCCGGGAGATTTAGATTAGCTAGGAAGCAGGAAATGGTTGGATTTCTTGCTTTCTAGCTAGTCTTTAGATCTTTGGCTCAACACAGCCGAACCTCCCTTAGGACTGAAGCAAGCAAATTCAGTGCAGACTCACGGCAAACAAATTTGAGAGACTGAGCTAGCCGAGGGCAGATAGATAAATCACTGAATGATTCTGTGAGCAACTCAATCTGCCTGCTTTGCCTGATTTTGGGTAAAAATTGCTCTTTTTTTAAATAAAAAATTCAATATTTACATGCATGGTATGTTGTGAGTTAATTTTGTGAGTTTGCTTGCTAGCAAATTTTATGCGTTTGCTTGCAAGCAAATTTTGACAGACTGAGCTAGTCAATGGCAGATATATAGATCTCTGAATGAATCTGTGATTCTGTGAGCAACTCAATCTGCCTGCTTTGCCTGATTTTGGATAAAAGTTGCTCTTTTTTATAAAAAATTCGATATTTATATAAATATTTATAATATTTACATACAAGCTATGCCCAGCCACACCCACAAATTAGGCCACGCCCACAGAACCGGTTAGTGGTCCCTGGGATCTAAAATTATGAGTTTGGTGATCCCTGAGGTCTAAAAGGTTGGCGACCCGATCTAGAGTTAACACTCACTCAAACACAAGCACACAAACACACACTCAGACTGAGCACTAGTAGTGGTTAAGGGAGAAAGGGTTAGCCTCTCCAATATTTCTCTAGGTTGTAGTATCACAACTGAGGGCCACTTAACAACTGGGTTACTGACTTATCAACTGCTGTGATTCACTTAACAAAGGCAGGAAGGAAAGTCGTAAAATGGGGCAAAACTCACTTGACCAATTTCTCACTTAGTGTTGTGGCCCTCCAGCTGCCAGCGGAGCTGACGGCAGACTCAGACAATGAGGAGGTTGGGGAGGAACTTGGCCCAGTGCTGGAGTCTGGGGAAGGCTTTGATGGAGGCTCTGCGTTGGATGCAAAGATAGAACCTCCAACATTTCCCAGCCACCCATTTCCCAGCCACCGGAGAGGCAGCTGCCTTTGGACGCTGCTGTGAGTGAGGAAGAAGAATAGCTGGGGCCTGTTTCAGATGCGCATATGCGCAGAGCTGTTAGGAGAGGTGAACAATGGAGGACAATGAGCCGGCACGGGAAGCAAAGCACACTTGGATGCTGAATGGCCCCTCCCTGGCTGGGGAATAAATAGAAGAAAAAGGGAGTGGTTGCTGTAGGAGACAACAGTTTGTATTTTTTGAAGATTTTGCTCATTGTGTTTCATGCCACAAAGACTGCTTGCCAGAACTTAATTTACAGCCTTTCAGCCTTGCAATTATTGCAAGGAACTGATAAGGTCTATACTGCAGTTAACTCCTTGAAGGACTATTGCCTGGACTTTTCAGTGGGAGAATGCCATTAATTCAACAAGTGGTAAATGAAGAGGGGTTTTTCATGACAAGGAGTCTGTTTCTTCCTTCTGCTAAGGATGGGTTAGAACACTTAGCCACAGAAACACTGGGCTCCATCGTGGTCATAAGTTGAGGACCAACTGTATTCCATTGGAGAATAATAATAACCTCACTGTGTTTTCTATTATGGCGTTCATACTGGTATTTTTAAAAAATAAAGCCAAGTTGTAACAAAACTTCTCTGCCCATCTCGCTGGAAAACTAAACCCAAAACTAACCATAAAGGCTGAGAGAAATCTACAGTGAGTCAAGGGACGTTAAAATCCTCTTTTCAAAATACCTCTTCTCCGCCTTCATCTACTAAAGTCCAGTTTCCAGATTCGGCCCCCGGTGACGAAGGCCTTCGTTCGCTCGGCTTCATGTGGCACATAAATTCTGCTCGATTTCTGCAGAATATAAAGCACAGCGGGCTTTAAAAAGTAGGAAGACACATGGTGGGGGGAAAAATTCCATTTTCTTTTGTTTCTATATTGGGATGGATTGACCCACGTTATCATGACCTCTCTTCCAAACGCTGCCCATCATGGAACATTAAAAAGTGGGGGGGGGGGGGGGCGCTTGCTTTATTTTTTTGACTCCGTGAACTTTTGAAATTTCAAGGCCACACAAACATGACTTACAACTGTAATGGACCCTGACAATTACAGTCATAAATTGTGATGGTTGTAAAGTTGGATCGCCCATGTGGCCAACTCAATTTTACGATCATTTTTTGTGGCGGTTAAGTGAAAGCTGTGGGGGTGGTTGTTTAATTATTTGGACTGGTTTTGCCCCATAACCAGAAATAAATCAGAAATAAATAAATAAAATGCTGTCATTCTCGCCAAGAGTACTAACAACTCAGTTCCAAAATCCTGACAGCCGCCCCCTCCCCCCCCCCCGCAGAAAGAGAGAAAGAGAAAAAATGAGAAAGAGAAAGAGAGGGGGGAGAAAGGGGGAGAGGGGAAGAGAGATAGAGACAGAGAGAGAGAGGGGCAGCAGAAAGAGAGGGAGAGAGATAGATAGATTAGATAGGATAGATAGAAAAGAGAAAGAGAGAAAGAAAGAGAAAGAGAGGGAGAAAGAAAGAGAGAACGAGAAAGAGAGGGGGAGATAAAGAGAGAGTCAGAGAAAGAGACAGAGAGAGAAAGAGAGAGACAGATAGATTAGATAGCATAGATAGGAAAGAGAGAAAGAGGAAGAGAGAAAGAAATAGAGAAAGAAAGAAAGAGAGAAAGAGAGAGAGAAAGAATGAGAGGGGGAGCGAAAGAGAGAGATACAGAGAGAGAGAGATTAGATAGGATAGATAGGAGAGAGAGAAAAGGTTGATAGAAACAGACAGATGGAGAGACATAGATAAAAATATAGCAAAAGGTTGATAGAAATAGAGACTGAGACAGACACACAGACAGATGGATAGATGCACACCGACTATTGAGTGCCTGACATGTGACCACAGAGGTGGGGCGGCCATCAGAACTTCAAAGCCAAGTCGTAAATCCACCTGGGGAGGTCCCACTGCAACTTGAAATGGCCGACAAGCAACCAGTCGTATGTCGAGTACTACCTATATGTTAGATGTTGATAAATCTACAGCAGGGATGTCAAACTCAGGTCGTCAGGGCATCGTCACATGACTTTTTCCCCTTCGCTAAACCAGGCAGGGGCGTGGCCAACGCGCGATGCATCCGGCCCGCAGGCCGCGAGTTTGACAGCCCTGAGCTACAGGTTCTCAAACAGATGGAAGATCTGAGTCAGCAACGTGAAGTTTTACCCTTCCGTCGTCTGCGTGAATTACACAAAATGGAATTCTGGTTCAGAGATTTCCTATTATCCAGATGATTATTTATACACCAACACAACAAACTCAAGTCAACCGAGAGAAGGCAGCCTTTCCTAACACTGGGATACTTGGCCTCCTCACAGGGAGACTGACAACTCATAAAATATTTCTGTGGTCTTTTTAGAATTGCCAAACAGAAAGGGAGGGGGGAGCAGTGCGGCAACTTGCAAACCGAAACCGCATTCCATAAATGTTTTCAAAGATAGTAACCAGGTGACTGAAGTTTCTGCCAAGCAAAATTCTAACTGGAGAGCATGATTGATGACTCTGGGCTAGGGAGGTGTCCCATTGGAGAATAGGAATTACGATACACCCAGGCAATGCCGCATTTTTTAAACTCCCAATAAATCCTTTTGGAGTTTGGCTACAGACTCATGATTTAAATGGGGTTAAGTGTCGGAATCCTGACAGCTAGCCAACTTTGAGACACCCTTGACCCTGGTTTTCCCCCATCCCCTGGGTGAATTTGTTTGTGTGTGTGTGTGTGTGTTGTACAGGTCACCTTCAAGAAGTGAGGGGAGCCGAATGTCAACTCATAAAATATTTCTGTGGTCTTTTAGAGTTGCCAACAGAAAGGGAGGGGGAAGCAGTGGGTAGCTTGCATTCCATAAACGTTTTCAAAGATTAAGTTTCTAGGTGACCGAGGTTTCTGCTGCACAAAATTCTAACTGGAGACCATGATTGATGACTCTGGGCTAGGGAGGTGTCCCATTGGAGAATAGGAATTACGATACACCCAGGCAATGCCGCATTTTTTAAACTCCCAATAAATCCTTTTGGAGTTTGGCTGGAGACTCATGATTTAAATGAGGTTAAGTGTCGGAATCCTGACAGAGACAGGTTAGGAAAAGAGCTTCAGGCTGTTTAAATTCCCCAATCAAATACAAACCACCTCCCCTCACCCACACTGGCTCCCACAACCACCCCACCCAGCTGCTTCTTTGCTCCGTTTTTACAGCCAGCTTCTGCTGGGCTGGCTAGGGAGGGGTCTTAAAAGGGACAGGGCACCCCCAGCCTTAGGTGCTGGTCACTTTTGCAGGCAGCTTGTCTAGGCTGCATTAACAGAGGGATAGAATCAAAATCAAGTGTTGGCACCACTTTATCATGCTTTTGGCAAGGCCACATTTGGAATACTGCATCCAGCTTTGGTTGCCATGATATAAAAAAGACGTTAAGGCTTTGGAGACAGTGCAGAGAAGAGCAACGAAGAGGATTAGAGGGCTGGAAGCTAAAGCATATGAAGACCGATTGCAGGAACTGGGTACGTCTAGTCTAGTGAAAGGAAGGAGAAGGAGAGACATGAGAGCAGTGCTCCAGTATTTGAGGGGCTGCCACAAAGAAGAGGGAGTCAAGCTGCTCTCCAAAGCACCTGAAGGCAGGACAAGAAGCAATGGGTGGAAACTCATCACAGAGAGAAGCAACCTGGAATTAAGGAGGAATTTCCTAACAGTGAGGACAATTAATCAGTGGAACGGCTTCCCTCCAGAAACCATGGGCGCTTCATCCCTGGAGGTTTTTAAGAAGAGACTGGATAGCCATTTGTCTGGAATGGTACAGGCTTGAGCAGAGGGTTGGGCTAAAAGACCTCCAAGGTCCCTTCCAACTCTGTTATCCTATTATTTCTTCCCCCAACCCACCCCCAAAGAAACACATTTCACACTCTGAACCTACTTGGCAGGAGACATGAGCAAAGCGAGGGCCTGCATGAAGTGGAAGACCCCAGATGGGTTACCCAGAATCTGGATCTGAAAGGAAAGGGGGACAAGAGTGAAATTAGGGTGTATTTTTTTTTTTAAAAAAAGAATAATAAAAAAGCACAAATTTGGAGCTCAACATCACCGATGCTGAATTTTCAGAATTCCGAAATTTGTCATTATACAACTGTATCGAGTAGAGCTAATCCTCAACTTACAATAGTTCATTTAGTGACCGTGCACTGAAAAACGTGACTTACGATCGTATTTCATAGCTATTTCATAGTTCCCATGGTCGTGTGATCAAAATTCAGCCACTTGGCAACTAACTCATATTTATGACGGTTGCAGCCTCCTGGGGTCATGTTTTGCAACCTTCTGACAAGTAAAGTCCATGGGGAAAGCCGGATTCGCTTAACAACCAATGTGACTAGTTTAACAACTGCAGTGATTCGCTTAATGAATGTGTTAAGCTACCTGTATTAATGTGTTAATACTACCTGTATCGGGAGCTGGGAAGGAGGTGAGGGATTTATGGGAACCATTGGCAGCCTGAGAAAATCCCGAGAGTTCAAGGTCGTGCGGTGAGGAACTTCCGAAAGCATGGACGGTTTTTCCCAAAACAAAAATGAATGTGCTGGATTGGTGGATAATGGACAAGAGGTCGCCCAAATGGGGAAAAGGGGGAATTAATTATGCTGGTTTACATGGAAAAAAAACCTCAGAAGCTTTGCTTCTTCTGTAACCTATGTGGATCTACCGTTTCCCCCAAAATATGAAAGTAAGTCCTAGCTTGATTTTTACACGTGAGCCCAATATAAGCCCTACCCCCCAAAATAAGCCTTAATTAAGATTCCGCCCACTCCAGAGTGCACAGGTAAAAATTAAGATGGGGAGGGGGGTGGAGGTGGATCTTCCCTACTACTTACTTTTGGACAATTGCAGCCAGGCCTCGCACACCCCGACACCTGCCTTGTTGGTCCATTTCTTCTGCAGCTGGCAAGGCTTTCCTGAAGGCCTCTGTAGTTGACAGCAAAGAAGCTCTGGATCGATCCACAGTTCTGTTATCCACTGCAGAGGCCTTCAGAAAAGCCTTGCTGGCTGCAGAAGAAGTTCCTGAAGGCCTCTGACAGGAAAAAGGAGTCCAGGGGCGACACACACAAGTGAGGTTAGTCAGTGGAGGACATCCCCCGAAAGTAAGACCTGGTGCCTATTTTGGTGGCAAAAAAATAAATAAATGATAAAACAGGGTCTTATTTTCGAGGAAACACAGTATCAGTAAAGTTAATACTCTTGGTAAAATAATGTCCCAGGACTTTCTTTTGCTGCATGTGGCAACAGAATGGTGGACATGGGGTCATAACGTAAGGACTACCTGTGTACGATTATGAGCCGTCAACTCATTTTGGACTCTAAGCACCCACACAGATTTTCTCCACCAAGAAAAGGCCACAGCTTAACAAACATTTCCTTACATAGTAAATCAAGTCTAGGCACCTGAACAAACGAAGCAGCCCATTTGCTGACCCCGGCTGGACACCGGAGGATGTGGTTTAAGAGAAAAAGATGGTCTCCTGGAGAAGCCACCCTTTGCAAGATGGAGACCTGGAATGGAGGGAGACCAAGTCAAAAAAAAACAAAAAAACAACGTTATTGTCTATGGAGATTCTCAGTCCTCCAGGTAATGGTTGTCCCAAAGGTGCTTATTCAAGAGGCAACTGGACTTCCTGGTTTTTCTTTGAAGACATTTCATTTCTCATCCAGGAAACTTGAAGAAACTTCTTGGATGAGAAGCAAAATGTCTTATCACAAGAAAGCCCAGTTGTCTCTTGAAAAAGCATCTTTGGGACTACCATTGTTATTAATTTATTCACAATCTACAACAGTGTTGGGCAATCTCATCTAGCTTCAGAAGCTAAACAGGATAAGGCCTGGTTAATACTAAGATGGAAGACCAGCAGAAAATCCTACAGCTGTAGACTAGACTAAGACTGCAGCCAAAAGGACACCCCAGGAAATGACAGTGGAAACCACACTTGCGTATAGATGTCTATGGAGATTCAGGTCATGGGGTTTTTTTCCAAAGGCAAAAAAACCCACAAAGGTGTTTTTTTTCCAAAGGCAATTGGACTTTCTGGTTGTTGTTGTTGTTGTTTATTTAAAGAACTGATAAAGCATCTTGGATGAGAAGTGAAACATTTTTAAAGGAAAAAAAAACTCAAGGAAGTCCAGTTGGACTTTTGGAAAAAAAACCTCTTTTGAGATACTTTTATAGTGTTGCTAAGCAAGCCCCTTGAAGTCACCTAGAATTGAGTAAAAACTCACTGTGTTTAAATTAGGCACACAAAAAACTTCAAACTCCCCCCCCCCCCCCAAAAAAAAAGATTAAAATGCCAAAATTCATCAGATTTTTTTTTTAAATGAAGAAACCTATAATTAATACTCAGGGTCATCTAATACCTATGGATGCTGTGTTTCTGACATACAAAATTATGTTCTGTACTATTTTTTTGAAAAGTACAAAAACATCAGTAAAGTTTGTGCACCCTTTACCTCAAGGATCTTCAAACCTGGCAAGTTTAAAACTTGTGGACTTCAAATCCCAGAATTCCTGAGCTAACGTGACTGGAGGAGGAATTCTGGGAGTTTAAGTCTACAAGTCTTAAAGCTGTCAAGTTTGAAGGCCCCTGGTCTATCATCTATATCTGTCTATCGTCTCCCCATCCAACCATCCATCCTATCCTATCCTATCCTATCCTATCCTATCCTATCCTATCCTATCCTATCCTATCCTATCCTATCCTATCCATCCATCCATCCATCCATCCATCCATCCATCATCTATTATCTATCATCCATCCATTCATCCATCCATCATCTATCACAAGGGTCTTCAAACTTGGCAAGTTTAAGACATGTGGACTTCAACTCCCAGAATTCCTGAGCTAACATGACAGGAGGAGGAATTCTGGGAGTTGAAGTCCACAAGTCTTAAAGCTGTCAAGTTTGAAGGCCCCTGCTTTAGCTATAACAGTGCTTCCCAGGTGTAGCAACCTGAAGGTGTGTGGACTTCAATTCCCAGAATTCTGCCCCCACTGGAGAACTCTGGGAATTGAAGTCCACACATCTTCAAGGCGCTGAGGTTGGGAAAAATGATCTTGGGCAGGGGGTCTCCAAACTTGGCGACCTTTAAGACTTGTGGACTTCAACTCCCAGAATTCCTCAACCAGGAAATCCCACAAGCCTTAAAGTTTGCCAAGTTTGAAGACCCCCCTAATCTAGAGATTGCATTGTCCTACAGCCAATTCCCATAAGGACATGCTCTTCTTAAGCCAGCCCTAGGGCTTCATGAAATCCATCCTACTATTCTAGTTTTGAATTGTGACCTGCATGATGATAAAAGGAGGCTCCTCACCAGCCTCTGAAGCCACAAGAGAACATCGCTCTGGAACTGTGGATCTTCAGTGAGTCGGCGGGTAAAGCTGAAGAGAACGCTGATGCAGTCATTCAAGGACTCCAAGTCTGAGGAAGGGGATTCCACGGTCTTCAAAGCTGCCCAAAAAAAAAAAAAAGTAAAGAGAAATGGCTCTAAGAGGCCCAAGAGCCTTGGTGGCGCAGGCTGTTAATCATCTAGCACTTAGTGCAAGCTGCCTGCAATTAGTGCAGGTTCTAATCCCACCAGGCTCAAAGTTGACTCAGCCTTCCATCCTCTCGGGGTAGGTAAAATGAGGAGCCAAGATTGTTGGGGGCAATAAGCTGACCTTGTAAAAAAATGTCGCTTGGGGGGGCCAAAAGCCCTAGTAATAAGCAGGCATATACAATGGAATGAAGGCTATTGCCGAGCTCCATAGACTGTAAGCCTATGATGCTCCATAGACTGTAAGCCGCCCTGAGTCTCCAGAGAAGGGCGGCATATAAATAAAATTTTAAAAAAAGAGAGAGAGATGGGAAAGGCCATAATTTATGGGGATGCTGGTATCTTTTGAGATTCTTGGTACAAAATGTGACCTCGCTACATCCTATAAGGTTATCCTATCTGTTCTCCCAAGGGAACTGAGAAAGAAGGAAGATGCTCTTGAGGGAGAGAAGCAGGATTTATTGCCTAGGAAAAAGGGACTAACGCATGTTTAAGTTAACAACATCCTCTGATTACATTCAGAAGCAGCTCATTCAGACAGCTCCCTAATACAGGGAGGAGGGGAAGAGGAGAAGGGGAGCAGAAAGGGGAGGAGGAGGAAGAGGAGGAGGAAGAGGACTACAGGATCCTTGGTACTCTCTGAGCTTGGTTGTTTTCTTGCACACATTTCATTACCCAACTAAGAAACACCATCAGTGCTAGAAGGGAGTGGGGTTTGTGGTGAGGAGGAGGAGGAGGCGAAGGAGGAGGAGGTGGAGGAGGAAGACTAGAGGATCCTTGAAGCTCTTGGAGTTTGTTTGTTTACTTGCAGGCATTTCATGACCCAGATAAGTAACATCATCAGTGCTAGAAGGGAGTGGGGTTTGTGGAGAATTCTCAACGCAGGTAGTCCTCAGCCTATGACAACTGAGCCCAAAATTCCTATTGCTAAGGCAGTTATTAAGTGAGTTCTGCCCCGTTTTACAGCCTTCCTCGCCACAGTTGTTAAGTGAATCACTGCAATCACTGGTTGCTAAGTGAGTCTGACCCCTCCATTGACTTTCGCTTGCCAGAAAGGGTGACTGGGCGATCCCAGCCAACTGTAACCATCATAAATAGGAGCCAGCTACAAACGTTTGAATATGGATCAGCGACTATGGGGAACGCTACAATGCTCATCTGAAAAACACTTTTTCCCAGCACCGCCGTAACTTTGAAGAATAGCCGCAAGTCGAGGACTTCCTGCAAAAGCAGTTTTAGCCTTCAGGGGCCGGGTGGGGTGGGGGTGATTTCATAGTCTGGTCCAGGGGTCTCCAACCTTGGCAACTTTCAGACTTGTGGACTTCAACTCTCAGAGTTCCCCAGCCAGCTTTAAGACTTGTGGACTTCAATTTTAAGACTTGTGGAGTTCCTCAGTTCCAGAGTTTGTGGACTTCAAAACTTGTGGACTTCAACTTTAAGACTTGTGGAGTTCCTCAGTTCCAGAGTTCCCCAGCCAGCTTTTAGACTTGTGGACTTCAACTGCCAGAGTTGAAGTCCACAAGTCTTAAAGCTGGTTGAGGAACTCAGGGAGTTTATTTATTTATTATTTATTCTAACTTATATACCACCCCTTCTCCCAACTTGGGACTCGGGGCGGTGTACAGCCCAAATAAAACAACACTATTACAGAGAAAAGTTTAAAATAGATTTTAAAAGATTAAATTAATGGCTGAAGATTAAAAGTTCAACAAGACTAAAAACAGGGTAAAAAGTTAAAAAATTTAAAAACCTTTCTAATGATACTAGGCCAGACCGGCCTGTTGAAAAAGGTGGGTCTTTAATGCGCGCTGGAAGGTTCGTAGGTCAGGGATGGTCCGCATCTCTGAGGATAATTCATTCCAGAGGGAGGGTGCTCCCGCAGAGAAGGCCTGCACCCTGGGAGCCGTCAGCCGGCATTGCCCAGCTCACGGCACCCCGAGGAGGCCCACCCTGTGAGAGCGCACTGGCCGGCGGGAGGCCGATGGTGGCAGCAGGCAGTCCCATAAGTACCCAGGTCCCAAGTTGAAGTCCACGAGTCTTAAAACTGGCTGAGGAACTCTGGGAGTTGAAGTCCACGAGTCTTAAAGCTGGCTGAGGAACTCTGGGAATTGAAGTCCAGGAGTCTTAAAAGCTGGCTGAGGAACTCTGGGAATTGAAGTCCACGAGTCTTAAAGCTGGCTGTGGAACTCTGGGAGCTGAAGACCACGAGTCTTAAAGCTGGCTGAGGAACTCTGGGAGTTGAAGTCCACGAGTCTTAAAGCTGGCTGAGGAACTCTGGGAGTTGAAGTCCACGAGTCTTAAAGTTGCCAAGGTTGGAGACCCCTGGTCTGGTTCACCGAGTGGAGCTGTGAGGTACCCACCTGCTGACTCGTGCTGCTGAAGGCCCACCGACCTTAGCAAGGGGGAGCCCCTCAGCAGGTTGTAGAGGTAAGACTCCACTTGCAAGCGGGACAACACCGAGGTGTACAAGTGCAGGGCGAGGATCTGGTGCAGGTGTTCGGTCTGGGCATCAAAGAGCCTCTTCAGTTCTCCCAACGCACCTTCATTCACCTCAACCGTCTGGTATCGGTGAAAGCCAGACACTTTGCACTGATCGGCACAGACACCCTGAAAGAACCACAAAAGGGCAGGGGGGGAAGAAACACTCAGCAGACGGCTGGGACGGTAATAGGATCGGAGGCCGAGATACCCCAAGGGGTGCCTGCCAAACTCCTCACAACAGGGCACAATTAAGGAAGGGAGAATTATGCAACGTCTCAATAGAAGGCAGGTTGGTAGCCATGCAATGGTTACCAACCTGCCTTCCATTGAGGTCCCATATGCTGCATGAGTCAAAAAGAGGGTTGTGAAAATATCTACAGACCCCTCACATCCCGGACATAAACTCTTTTCAACTCCTTCCCTCAAAACGATGCTATAGAGCACCGCACACCAGGACAACTAGACACAAGGACAGGTTTTCCCACGAACGCCATCATTCTGAAACGTTATGGAGCCGTGATGGTGATCCCACAGGTGGCATCCACAGCCATTTGTCCCGGCACGCGAGCTGCAGGCAAATTTACCTCACTGCGCATGCCTGCGCCACACAGCTGATTTTCGGCTGGTTTGAGGGCTTTTTTGGCCTCTCAGAGGCTTCAGGAAGGCTTCTCTGGGCTTTTCAACTAGGCCCGTCTCGTCACTTCCTGTTTTTCCAGAGATACCGGAAGTGACGAAACGGGCCTAGTTTTTGGTCTGAAAAGACTGCAGAAGCCTTCCTGAAGCCTCAGGGAGGCCAAAGAAAGGCCTCAAACTGGCTGAAAATCAGCTAAGAGGCGCGCGCATGTGTAGGGGGCCTGGGAGGGGGGCGGCACGCATTGCCTTCTGGGTGCAGGCAATGCAAGTGTGCGCACAATTTTTGGCACCAGGAGCCCCAAAAGGTTAGCCACCACTGGTATAAGGTTTCCTGCTTGAGCAGAGGGAGTTCAACTAGAACAGTGGTAGGGAACCTTGGCTCTTTTATCACTTATGGACTTCAACTCCCAGAATTCCTGAATGAGCTATAAAAAGTTCCCCATCCCTGGCCTACTGGTTTTTCAGTTGTGAGGGAAATCAATGTTTGATTTGAATGGGATTGTTCAATATACAAATGTCCTAATTTTTGACTTGAATGATCAATATTCTTTATATGTCCTACATTTGTATATTAAACAGTCCCATTCAAGTCAAAAATTGATTTCCCTCACAACTGAAAAACCACTAGGCCAGGGATGGGGAAACTTTTATGGCTCACTCAGGAATTCTGGGAGTTGAAGTCCATCAGTGATAAAAGAGCCAAGGTTCCCTACCGCTGAACTAGAAGACCTCCAAGGTCCCTGTTTTCTGTCCGTTGCTGGGTGGGCGTGACCATGATGGGCGTGGCCTAGTCGGCCTCCTGCACCACAGCGGGGGAGGCGTTTTCACCCTGCCCGGGCTCCAGAGGCCCTCAGGAGGCCGGAAACGGGCCCATTTCAAGCCTTCCCAAACTTCTGGGAGGCCCTTTTTTCATCTTCTCCGGGCTCCATGCACCCCTTGCATTTACCTGAGATCCAAAACGGGCCATGTGGGGACTCCTGGGAGGGGAGGGGTGGGGCCAGCCAGTCATCGGAACTATCCGTTCACTGAACCAGACGTAAATTTAACACCCGGTTCGTCCAAACTGTTCTGAACCGGCTGAATCCCACCCGCTGGTCCCTTCCAACCCTTTTATTATTCTGTCCCAAACCAGCTTCCCTGACCCCACCTGGGCACTCTGCTGCTTATCCCTGAAAGTCCACAGACGCTCTTTGACGCTTTCGCCATCCAAGTAAAGGCTTTGCAGTTTGGCTTCCGCGAGCAACAGCTGTTTCCGGCACCGGCAGTAATTCAACACCAGCTCATAAAACTCGTGTCGGTCCTGGTAGGCCCTGCTGCCAAATTCCTCCACGTAAGCCTCGACGTTCCCCAGCCAGGAACAGGGCTCGAAAACCTTCAGCTGCTCTTTGGTAAAAGGGATCGGCTCGGGATCGACTGGAAGCTCGGGATACAATCGCTCCCCATGAGACGGCAGCTGGAAGGTAAAATCCGGCAGTCCTTCAGATAACAACACCGAGAGATCGGGGTACAGCGTTTTAAAGGTGGGGTTCTCCACGTGTGTTTTCACTCCCGTTTGGGGAACGGAGACGGGGGTGTGGGCCTTTTCGGATGAAGGGGCAGCTGGAGGCTCCATAGAGCTACTAAGGGGTGCATGTTCCGTGGGCGGGATGTTTTCTTCCAACGAGCCACAAGTCCTCTTGCTGTCAACTGCTCCTTTCTTGAGATCCTGCCAGCCTGCAGTTGCCGCCTCTTTCTCCTCCTGCAATTTTGTTGCAGCCAGGGGAGGTTGGGTTTGGGGAGCTGCTGGGGGTCCTTCATTTTCAGGAGTGAGCACGCGTGGTGACACTCTGGGGTCCTTGTTCCCGTTTTCCTTCTGGGGGGCTTGAGGGCAAAGCCTGGATTGTGAAACGAGTCCTTCAGGCGTGCTGTTCTCTTGCAAAGCCTCTTCGTCAATCCTTTTGCACAAAGTCGGTTTAGTTGTTCCACTCTCTTTCTCTTCGTTCTTCTTCTTTTTTTCCTAGTGGGAATTAAAACAATTTAAAAAAAGAACAACAGCCTAATCATAAGAAATAGGGCACAACAGAAAAGTCCTATTAGTTTAGCTGAGATTACCTTATTCTGAAATACCGGAAAGTGACGAAACGGGGCTAGTTTTCGGCCTGCAAAGCCTGCAAAAGCCTTCCTCAAGCCTCTGGCAGGCCAAAAAAGGCCTCAAACCAGCCAAAAATCAGCTGTGAAGCATGCACGTGTGCAGTGAGGTAAGTTTTCCTGCAGGTCGCGGGCCGGCACAAATGGTTCTGCGTGCCACCTGTGGCATGAGTGCCATAGGTTCGCCATCACGGGAATAAACCAAGGATCTTCAAACTTGGCAAATTGAAGACTTGTGGTCTTCAACTCCCAGCCTTCCCAAGTTAACATGACAGGAGGAGAAATTCTGGGAGTTGAAGTCCACAAGTCCTAAAGTTGTCAAGTTTGAAGACTCCCTGGAATACACCATAATTTTTACACATGGGTGGCTGTATGTTTAAAAACAGCTGAAATAATAGATCAGACACACACACACTCCAAAAATCCTGACCAAAACAAGATCCTTCCTTCCTCATCCATTTTTTCTTCTCCAGCAATTGGTATTTTCATCTTCATTTAAGCTATTGCAACAAATGAGGGGGGGAGAAAAATCATTATTTAGCAACTTCTTGTTATTTTGAAAGCTCTCCCCTCTCTAGCAAGACTTCCCTAGTTAATAAAAAAGCTTTCTATCACGAGACACACAAGTCAGCCGGTATGTGATAAGGAAAAAAAATCACATGTTACTCAATCAACCTTGGTTTTAACTCTGAAGTAAACCCTGATCCAAAAAGGGTTTCACAAATCACCACTGCTTTTGAATACCAAAAGGCTTCTGGGTTCCCCTAGGTACAGGTTTACAGATTACAAATTAACAGAGCTGGAAGGGACTTTGTAGGTCATCTAGTCCAACCCCCTGCCCAAGCAGGAGATGCTATATCATTTCTGAAAAATGGCAATCCAATCTCTTCTTGAAAGCCTCCAGGGATGAAGCTCTCACAACTTCCAAAGGCAAATTCTGTTCCATGAATTGATTGTTCTCACTGTCAGAAAATTTCTCCTTATTTCCAGGTTGAATCTCTCCTTGTTCAGTTTTCATCCATTGTTACTTGTCTGGCCTTCAGGTGCTTTGGAAAATAGCTTGACTCCTTCCTATCTATGGCAGCCCCTCAGATACTGGAAGACTGCTATTGTGTCTCCCCTGGTCCTTCTCTTCACTGGACTAGCCCTGCCAGTTCCTGTAGCCATTCATCCTATCTTTTAGCCTCCGGTCCCCTAATCATCCTGGTTCTCTTCTCTGCACTTTTAATAGAGTCTCAACATCTTTTTTATAGTGTGCTGACCAAAACTGGATGCAGTACTCTAGGTGTGGTCTTACTAAGGCTTTATAGAGGGGTATTAGTATCTCCCTTGATCTTGATTATATCCCTCTGTTAATGCAACTTGGCAAAAAAGCATTAGCTTTTTTGACTGCCGCCGCACACTGCTGGCTCATATTTAGCTGGTTGTCCACTAAGACTCCAAGATCCCTCTCTCAGTTACTGCTGTCATCAATAGATATAGATAGATATAGGGACAGACAGATGGACGGACGGACGGACGGATGGATAGATTAGATAGATAGATAGATAGATAGATAGATAGATAGATAGATAGATAGATAGATAGATAGATAGATAGATAGATAGATAGATAGTTAGACAGACAGGGAGGGAGGGAGGGAGAGAGGGAGGGAGAGAGGGAGGGAGGGAGAGAGGGGGGGAGAGAGAGAGAGAGAGAGAGAGCATACAAAACATTTGCTAGACCAATTCTTGAATACAGCTTATCAGTCTGGAACCCACATTACGCATCTGATATTAACACAGTTGAGAAAGTCCAGAAATATTTTACAAGAAGAATTCTTCACTCCTCCACTCGTTGCAGAATACCTTATGCCACCAGACTCGAAATTCTAGACCTAGAAAACCTTTACGCCGCCTTCGGTCCGCTCTAAGTATAGTACATAAAATCATACATTGCAATGTCTTACCTGTCAATGAATACTTCAGCTTCAACCATAACAACACAAGAGCAAACAATAGATACAAACTCAAGGTAAACCGCACCAAATTTGATTGCAAGAAATATGACTTCAGCAACAGAGTGGTCAATGTCTGGAATACTCTACCTGACTGTGGTTTCTTCCCCAAACCCCAAAAACTTGAACCTTAGACTGCCTACTATTGACCTCACCCCTTTCCTAAGAGGTCTGTAGGGGGCGTGCATAAGCGTACTAACGTGTCTACCGTCCCTGTCCTATTGTTTCTTTTTATTTTTCTCATATGTATCCATTTCATGTATTCATAACTATGTTTATACTTATATCTGTTATCTTATAATCGCTTGACAAAATAAAAGAGGGGGGGAGAGAGAGAAAGAGATCAGGTCATCCTCAACTTACAACAGATCAGTTAGTGGGACCACACCCCTGGGGAAAAGCGACTTGCAATCGTTTCTCATCCTTATGACCCCTTGCAACATCCCCACGGTGCCATGATCGGAATTCAGAGGCTTGGGAACTGGCATGTACTTATGACGGTTGCAGTGTCCTGTGAGGTCGCGGGATTGCCACTTTCTGACAATGGGGAAGCCAGATTTGCTTTCCAATCGGGTTATAATACACTGCAGGGATTTGCTTCACAACGAGGGCAAAGGAAGGTGGCGAAACGGGGCAAAAGTCCACTCAAGCCAACGTTTCGCTTTGCAGCAGAAATGTTGGGCGCCATTGGAGCGGCTAATCGAGGACTTCCTGCATTTTCAGGCCTTCCAAGCAAGTTTCTAATCTAGCGATTAAAAAAATGCAGACAAGCCCATGAAGGAAGAGGGGAAACAGAAGAAAGCTGTTTTTGTGTCTTTTGCAACAGAAGGGTGCGAATTGGCAGCTCTGGGATGGGGGGAAACCCCAGCCCTTCCTTATCCGTGTAAGCTGCTTTTCACATGATTTGGTACAAAAGTGCCAGAGTTGGGCATAAAAGTCTGTAGAGATTCTCAGTCAACCATGACCTGAACGGTTGAGAATCTCTACTGACTTTTAACTGTGCAATTTGGGATGGCCACCCTTCGATTGATGATAGAATAGAATAGAATAGAAAATAGGGAATGGAATGGAATAGAATAGGAATAGAATAGAAAATAGGGAATAGAATAGAATAGAATAGAAAGTAGGGAATGGAATGGAATAGAATATAGAAAATATGGAGTGGAGTGGAAATTAGAATAGAACAGAACAGAACAGAACAGAAAAGATGAAATGGAAACCAAAGAAGACCCAGCCAATCAACTGGGACTCAGGAGGCACAGAATAGATGGGGTGGGTGGGGCCATCGGAGGTGGGATTTTTCAGTTCTCCGAACTACTCAAAATTTCCGCTACTGATTCTCCAGAATTGGTCAGAACCGGCTGAATATCACCTCTGGTGTTGCCCCATTTTACGTATTTTCTTGCCCCAGCTGTTCAATGAATCACTGCAGTTTTTCAATTAGTAACATGGTTGTTAAGTGATTCTGGCTTCCCCGTTGACTTTGCTAGTCAGAAGGTCGCAAAAGGAGATCACGTGACCCCAGGGCACTGCAACCGTCATAAATGCAAGTCAGTGGTCAAGCATCCGAAGGTAAATCACGCGACTGGGGGGATGTTTCGATGGTCATAAGTGTGAAAGATGGCCACAAGTCACTTTTTTTCAGCGCCGTTGTAACTTTGAACAGCCACTAACGGAACTGTTGTAAGTCGAGTGTTACCTGTATTTTATTTCAATTCATTATGTATACTTCATATTTTTTAATTGTCCGTCTACCCCGGAGGGGGTCTCTGGCCAGTGTACGATATCAACGGTCGTAAGTCGCTTTTAGTAAAACAAATTGCTATCCCGCTAATCCAAGTTTAGGATGATTCTTGGAAAGATTAGGCTCTGTGTAAACTTTGTGTAGGAAATCATGGCTGATCTCTGAATGAAAAAGGGCATCCCTCAATGGATCATCGTCGCCATTTTATCCTGCTCATTTTTCTATATTGGTCAACCGAGGGCCAAAGAAAACCATAAATAATATTCTTGCCTCCTGTGTTTATCACAACAACAGCCTTGTGAGGTAGACTGGGATGAGAGGGAGAGGGAGAGAAAGAAAAAGAGAAAGAGAGGGAGAGGGAGGGGGGAGAAGGAGAGAGTGAGTGGGAGAGGAAGAGAGAGGGAGAGGAGGAGAGGAAGAGAGAGGGAGAGGAGGAAAGGGAGAGAGAGGGGGAAGAGGGACAGAAAGAGAGAGGGAGAGAAAGAGATAGAGAGGGAGAGGGGGAGGGAGGGGGAGAGGGAGAGAGAGAGAGGAAGAGGAAGAGGAAGAGAGGAGAGGGAGAGAGGGAGGGAGAGAAAGGGAGAGGGATAAAGAGACAGAGTGCCTGGCCCAAAGTCAGAATATGTTTGGTTATCGGTAGGTTGGGCTGAGAATTTGATAATATGAACATAAAGTAACAATAAAACACATAGAGAAATCGGCCATCAACAGGCACATAGAGATAAACAACATGTACCCACAATGTCTTTGCTTGTTAGAAGGTTGCAAAAGGGGAATCACATGACCCCAGGACACTGCTACCGTCATAAATGTGAGTCAGTTGTCAAGCGTACGAATGTAAATCACGCAACCGGGGGGGGATGTTTCGATGGTCATAAGTGTGAGAGATGGCCACAAGTCACTTTTTTCAGCGCCGTTGTAACTTCGAACGGTCGCTAAATGCCCCAAGCAGATAGTGCCTTATAAGATGGATGGGGGGAGTGTAGGATAGGATAAAGAGGTCAAATGAAGCTGGCTAGCAGCATATTCAAGGCAGAAAGTCTTCTCGCATGAAGTTAACCAGATCCGTGGGATTTCCTTCTAACAGTTTCACTTGTAGGACTCACTAGTGTTTAAATTTCCCCAGGTAAACACACCTTTGTGCTAGTGGCACACATTATCATGTGCCACTCCTTCTTCTCATCACTCCTTATCACTCATCCCCTCCCATTTGTGACTGTAACTTCGTTGCTTGTATCCTGTTTCCTAGTATGATTTGATGTTGATTGTACCCTATGACTATCATGAAGTGTTGTACGTTATGATTCTTGATTCTTAACGAATGTTCCTTTTCTCTTATGTATACTGAGAGTATTTACACCAAGACAAATTCCTTGTGTGTCCAATCACACTTGGCCAATAAAGCATTCTATTCTATTCTATTCTATTCTATTTTATTCTATTTTATTCTAATCCATTCCTCCTGATGTCCTGAAAAAACACACAGCAGCTGTTTTCAGGATCTCTGGGAAAAGGTGTGTGTTTGATAAAATGCCATTTCTCATTCAAACTGGTGCCACCTCCAATGAAGGCGTCTCTCATCAACACCTTCTCCTTCCGTCAACCCCCATCCTTACAGGGAGTCCTTGACTTACAACCACAACTGAGCCCCAGATTATTAGTGAAATTTAGAAAATTAGCTGGATACCTGCGCTTCGCTACGAAACTATGTGATTGGGCTTAGTTTTTGTGGAAAATGGGGGGGGGGGGAATTGTGCCTCTGCCTATCAGCATCCATCGGTCTTCATCTGGCTAGCGTCCTGTCAGTGTGTGAGAGAGTTGAGGGCTGTCTGGAAACTGAAGCAGTATTTGCTGTATGAATGTTATGAGTGAAATTTGGTTATTATACTTGAGAATAGAAAGAGCCGAACTGAAGCCATTTTGTGTTTGCAGTTTGAACTTTTAAAGCTCAGAACAGTTATGAAATGTGTTTTTGTGAGACAAATATGTTAAGATTGCAAAATGGTGTGCTTGGCTTAAGTTGGAAATTTGTTCCAGGGCGTTCTGACATTATAAATGTCACATTAAGGAATATTAATGTTTTCTTATAATTTTCTGGAATTTGAAAAACAGGAAATCTGAAAATGTTGGAAGTTTTCCATGGAAGGTTGTATAACATCCATATATGGAAACAGGAAATGTTATGTAACCATGTGATTTGATAAACCTGTATAAGCTGTATTCACTAAATGGAAGGGTCTCCTTCCTCCTAGAAAATGTTTTTTTTCTAGAGTAGAGGGGCCCATACTGCAGTATTTTCCCTAATAAAGCATCCTATGGATCAGATTATCAAAAGTCTGTTATTTCATTTTTATATGCTTATAACAGTGAGCAAGAAGGAGATAGCAAGGAGCCTGGGCGTGGCTTAGCTCAACTATTCTGTACTAAAGCTAGTTGCTGCTGTGAAACTGAAATTCCACTCCTCTGCTTGTGTTTTGCATTTGGAACAGATTTCTTTTCAGATGGAGAGGGGGAGTAGAACTCCTTAGTATCAGAGCGTGTTAATAATAATATAGGAAATACTAATGCTCTGATGGTCATTTCGAAAAATCCTTTCTTAGTGAGTACCTAGAAGCCAAGAGGAACATACATGCCAAATTTCAAATTTGTAGGCTTTACAGTTCTGGAGATTTTGTGATGATGCGTGAGTGGTATTTCGCTTTTATATATATAGATATGTTAATAGAATTAAACATGCTAAGAAGAGGAATGTTATAGTAATAGAGATATTAAGTATATCAATATGATAAGAATAAGAATAGAGAACCAATATCAAAGTAATGAACATGGATGTAAATTTTAATTGTTATTGCACAAGGTATTTGTACCCAGATGACAGACCGTTAAATGGAAGATGAATTGTATGTACTTTAAATAAAATAAAATAATATTATATATGTGTGTGTGTGTGTGTGTAAAATTGAGCCCCCGATTTCAGTTGCTAAAAGCAAGGCAGCTGTTAAATGAATTGTGCCCCATTTTACAACATTGTTTGCCACTGTCATTAAGAGAATCACAGCAGCCTGTAAGTGAATTGTGTGATCATTAAGCAAATCTAGATAATCCCCTTGACCTCGTCAGAAGCTGGCTGGGAAGATCACAGAGGGTGACCACAAATGGATGCACAGGGACAATGCAATCATCATAAGTACACGCCTGTTGTCAGGTGCCTGAATTTTGATCAGATGACGATGGGGATGTTTGCAACAGTTGTCAAGTGTGAAAACAGGTCACAAGTCACTTTTTTCAGTGCCGTTGTAACTTCAAATGGTCTCTAAAGGAATATTTGTAAGTCAAGGACTACTTGTACACCAGCAACACCCAAATCTGCAAGAAGTGAAAAATATTCAGGAAGACAAAAATTCCCTAAGCAGACCCACTGCAAAAGGACCATCTATGGCAGGGGTCTTCAAACTTGACAGCTTTAAGACTTGTGGACTTCAACTCCCAGAATTCCTCCTCCAGTCATGTTAGCTCAGGGATTCTGGGAGTTGAAGTACCACCCCTCTTCACCTGGCCCAGGTGGAAACACACACACACAGCTATGATGATTTTGCTCTAATTACAAGGCCAGAAATGGCTTTTTCAAGGCTAAATAAGCCCAGGTGTGATCCAATGATGGAGGAATCAATCTGACCACTAGGGTGGGATAGGCAGCGTAGCACTTCAATAAATGAAAATATAATTATATGTGTGTGTGCATTATATTACATTATATAATTATGTATGTATGTATATATGTATATATGCATATATTCATTTCATTATACATATATATTTTAATTCCTCTAATGAGGTGCTGGAAGAAAGAAGAATTTATATAATATCATATATCATATCATAACAATATAATTAATATAAGATATGATATGATATATGATATATTTAATAATATAATATAATATAATATACTTATTGTATTGTATATTATACATTACATTACATATATATAATAATATAATATAGGGAGAGGGAGGGAGAGAGAGAGAGAGGAATTAGAGGAGGCAACAAAACCTCCATGGCCAGGAGCAGCCTATCTTACTGGGCCCTTTAAGTGATATTTCCGGCCCTTATGCACTTCTCCCCACAGCCAAAGGGCAAAAATTTGAGAGTGGGACTACAACTCCAAGCAGCCACAGCCGCGCCACTCTTTGGGGTCAAGGGGTGGGGGGGGAGAGAGATGAAGCCTCCTTTTTCTCTCTCTCTCCTTTCCCCCCTCCCTCCACTGCATTCCCAATGGCTAGCTAGGAAGAGGAACGCCGGGAGCGATGGGAGTTGTAGTTAGCCCACCCAAGCGACGTTCGCTGAGAAGCATGGGCTCCGTGGTCCGACCCTCATCATCCAAAGCGGATAAGGGGGGCTGGGGGGTTACCAAAACAAAAAACAAAAAGGAGGGAGGTATTCCTGGTGGGGGAAGATGGGTACTGTAGTCCCGCGGGTTACCTTCGCTGTGGCCCGGCCGGTCTTGCTCCGGCTGCGGGGCTTGACCGCCTCCGCCATCCGCCCGGCCGCCGCTTCGCTCCTTCTTCCTTCGGGCTTGTTTGTTTCTGCTGTGCCCGAACAGGCGGAGAGGAGGCGAGGTCAGGATCACGTGATCGAAAAGGCGACGGCCCCTAGACGCAGGAAAGGGAAGAGGCGCCAACCAGCCCGCAGCTTCCGCATCCCAATCAGAGGACAATGTGAATAATTTTCCCCTTTGGCTCCTTCGACTGCGTAACCACGTCCCTCCGGCGTAACCACGCCCACTCTGAATTCAGCCTGGCTTTCTTCTATTAGAGAGCCTGGAAGAAGGGGAGTGGTGGACTTCAACTCCCAGGATTCTCCAGTCAGAAGAATGATCTGAATTCAAAACAGAGAATTCTGGGAGTTGAAGTCCACACCTCTTCCAGGCTTCTTGAGATGCAGAAATACTGTTCAGAACACTCCTATGCTTAAAACACCCCTAGAAGAGAATGGCGTAGAGATGCTCCCCTGTTTTTAAGATGGCAGCACCACACAGGCTTCTGTCTATAGGGGCAGCTCAGCAAGTGGGAGGGGCTGCTTGGATGGGAGACCACTAGGAAATCCCAGACCAGGCTGCTTAATCTGAAAACAACCCAGGGGAAGACATGGGAAACTGCTTCCGTTCTTGTTTCTGAGAAAACTCTCTGAATTTATCCCTAGGTGTCAATTGGAGTTGAAGGCAAATTGGCTTCTGTTATCTTTGGCCCTGTTGGAAGAAATATCCATTTGGGGTTCAGTTCCAAAATGGGGAGAAAGACAACTGGAAACATGGAGGCTGTTTGGAAAGATAGTTTAATGGTGGACAGGATCACCTGCCTTGGAGCTCTTGGGTGAAGAAAAAAAGAGATTATTATTATTATTATTTAAATTTATATACCGCCCCCTCTCCCAAAGGGACTGAGAGTACCTGGGTTTAATGCCCTCTTTTGGGCTTTGAACTTCCTGGGGCACAGCAAGAGTATCCTGGTCTTCAACACTGTCCAACTATTTACTAAATCTGCTTTACTATTACTATTAAATCTTCTCAACACTCCTTATCACCCATCCTCTCCCACTTGTGACTGTATGACTGTAACTTTGTCGCTTGTATCCTTACAATTTATATTGACTGTTTCCTAGTATGATTTGATTGCTTATTGTACCCTATGACTATCATTAAGTGTCGTACCTGATGATTCTTGACTCTTGATGAATGTATCTTTTCTTTTATGTACACTGAGAGCATTTTTTATGTACACTTTTTATGTACACTGAGAGCAGGGTTTTTAAATTGGTTTTTAACGGCTGTAATTTTTAAATTTTCCCTTGTTTAGTTTTAGTCCTATTGTATTCAGCCATTAATTTAATCCATTTTAACTCCATTTTAAAATTGTATTTATAAGTGTGTTGTTTTTACTTGGCTGTACACCACCCCGAGTCCCATTGGGAGAGGGGGCAGTATATAAAACTGAATAAATAAATAAATAAATAAATTGCACCAAGACAAATTCCTTGTGTGTCCAAACACACTTGGCCAATGAAGAATTCTTTCTATTCTATTGGTTGCTGTCAGAGGTCATATCTAGCTATGTAGGTTGTCCTTGTGCTAACTTTTGTTGAAACTTGGTGGGTGGTGTAATGAAGGGAAATTCAATGGCTCTGCCTGATCTTTGTTATGTAGAATAGACCAGCCAGGTCTTAATGGCCCATTAACGAAGATGGTGGGGGCCGAGTTTCTGTCTTTCTGAGTTTCTACTTCTCTTTTAGGGTGTTGAAAGAAATATCCTTCTGGGTTCAGTTCCAAGTGGGGAAAAAAGACACTGGAAACATGGAGGCTGCTTGGAAGGTTTAATGGTGTACAGGACCACATGGCCTGGAGCGCCAGAGAAGGATGATCACATGCTTCAAGGTGAGAAGAGAAGGGGGAAAAAGGACTGAGGTGCTAAGAGTGCCTGGGTTTTATACCCTCTGTTGGGATTTGAATTGGAGCTTGTATTCTAATTGGTTGTCAGACTCCCAGGGGCGGGGGTCTTAACTTTGTAGCCTTGGTCTGGACCACATGGCTTTACCTGAATGCTGGCTAATGCAATCTTCCCAGACCATGTGGTGAGAATCCTATCATTTCCTGAAGGCCATCCTTAATTCCATCACCCTGGAGTTCCTTCTTATGTAAAGTATTCTGGCCCAGGCCTTAATGGCCCACCCATTAACAAAGGGTGTGTGTGGGGGGGTGAGATTCTGCTTCTGGGGTGAGTTTCTGCTTCTTGAGTGACTATTCTTTTTAGGAAAAATATTCTGCCTTTTTAATATTTCCTAGGCTATTTCAATTTTCTAGGAGAGGGGTGGGTGCTAGCTTCCTACAATGGGAAATATTCTGCCTTTTTAGTATATCCTAAAATATTTCATTTTTCTAGGAGGGGTGGATTTAAAATTCCAACAGCCCCACCCTGGGTTTTCTGGGAATGGAGGCAATGAAGAACTGTCCCCTTCATAGATGTATACAAGTGTGAGGAAAGCAACGAGAAAAAAAAATAAAGTTTACATTAGTTTTGACATTTTAATGTTATTCATTGGCGACGATGAAGGCTCGTTGCTTCCCTTTCGGGCATCTCCAGCCTCCATCAATTTTGCAAGCCATCACTGAGGATAAAAAATGCCACTCTACCCTTTTTAAGTCTATCCACTTTCTTCTCCGCCAATCACCATCGAGGAAGGGAGTCCTGCAAAGTCATAACATTGCAACGTGGAAGAGCGACACCTGGCGGTTGGGGTGGGAAAGGCAATGCTGTTCCTTTTTTTTTTTATGCTTTTCAAACAAGCGTTGTTAATTTGAATTCGGATTTGAGACCTGCCTATGCAAATACAGATACAGGTACAGATTAACAGAGTTGGAAGGGACCTTGTAGGTCATCTAGTCCAACTCCCCGCCCAAACAGACCCAATGTGCAATTTCATAGTCCTCCAACGCTTTGTGTATTTTCTTGGCCTATGTAATTCCCAGCCCAATTACACATCTGGAGGGAACCAGTTTTAGAGGAAACACACACCCATTTGAACCCACTGCCTGGAGTCTCCTGTAGAAAGTTAGCATCCACCCTTCTCCTAGAAGAATGAAATATTCTAGGATATATTAAAAAGGAAGAATATTATTGTTGGAAGAAATATCCTATTTATATTTATATAATATAAATAGCCCTGTCTTATTGTTTCTTTTTATTTTTCTTATATGTATCCATGTCATGTATTCATAACTATGTTTATACTTATACCTGTTATCTTATAATCACTTGACAAATAAATAAATAAATCAACCAATCAATCAATCCTTCTGGGTTCAGTTCCAAGTGGAGAAGATGCTGGGAACATGGTGAGTCCCAGGCTTAGTTGACTCTTGCTGGGTGGGGATCGGGGGTGGGATTTAATTTTTTTAACAACCGGTTCTGTGGGTGTGGTTTAGTTGGTAGGTGTGGCTTGGTGGTCATGTGACTGGCTGGGCGTGGCCAACTCAACATCACTCACATCGAGGCGTGCATCTCCTCACTTGGCCTCTCATGACTGTGGGGATGCTGCAATAGTCGTGAGTATGAAAAATGGCCATAAGTCACTTTTTTCAGTGCCATTGTAACTTTGAATGGTTACTCCACACAAGCAAAGTACCAGCAAAGGAGGGGGAAAAAAACTCCAGAGATATTCCTGAGACAGGAAGTCTAGTCCTGAATAAGGATTAACGGAGAGGCAGTTTCTGTAAGCAACACCAGAATGTTTCCTTCCTGCCTTTCTTACAGGATTAGGCCAGTAATTTCTTCTAGCAACCAGTTTTCCAAACTGCTTAGAATGTTAACAACCGGTTCTAGCGAATAGGTGCCAACCGGTAGAAACCCACCTCTGGTGAGGATGTAATGAAAGGACTTTGGGCAATTCCTATTATGGCTGTGCCTGCAGGAGGCAGATCTCGTTCTCTGTTTGATTCTAGTTTGATCTGGATTCCCTTTCAACTGAGTCAGTGCAGTCCATGTTCTCACCCAACAACTTTGAGAGTTGGATTCCCGAAGACCATCAAAGGATCTTCCTCCTGGCAATCCATGGAAGTTGTTTCACCTGCAGTCCTTCGTGGAAAATTAGGCAGCATAAGATTGCTCTCCCCAACAGCAATCTGTCCCTCACATGGGTCATGCCAAAAAAGAATGGATTTATTGTAGGATCCAATCTTGGTCAGTCACCAGAACCAGATGTTTTGTCTTCTGAGTTTTCAGACTTGTGTGTGTGTGCGTGCTGTTCTGTGTGTGGTATTTATAGTGCCTATTGTGTGTGGCTTTTCAGATGTTGATTGGGGTGTGTTGATGGCTGGCTTTTAAGTCATTGGTTGTCTTTTGCTTGTAAGCTGTCCCAGCCCTCACCTTCTAAGTACTTGATAGGCTGATGGTAAATCAACACTCCAGTTGACTGATTTCCCAGGCTTCAATCATTTCCCTGGCTGTTTTTGTGTCCGCTCGTCCGACAATCTTAGTAGCAGTAAAATTGAGTGTGTGTCCTTGTTCATTGTAGTGTGAGGCTACCAATGAGTTTGGATCTCCTCATCTGACCCGTCGCTTATTTTCTTGTAATCTGGTGGGTTAGCTTCCTCCCTGTCTGTCCCACATAGTCACAGGGGATCCAGTAAATTACATTGGAATTATCTCCCACCTCCAAATGATCTTTACAATGCATAATTTGTCCTCGTAGGGTAGCCACTTGCAGGTCTCGCACAAGCAAATAACTTAAAAGCCAGCCATCAACACACCCTAATCAACATCTTTAAAAAGCACTTACAACAGGCACTATAAATACCACACAGAGAATAGCAGACATTCTGATGTGCGGTGTCCGAGGCTGAGCTTAGCTGTTTTTCTTGCAGACATTTCATTACCACTCTAGGTAACACCATCCGTGCTAGCAGGTAGTGAGTTTGCTCTCAGTTTCCATACAATGGTTGGTCTTCATGAAGAAACCACCAAGAATACTCCCACCAACACTGACAGGGCAAGCTACTTGTATATAAACTGAGAGCAAACCCCACGCCCTTGTAGCACTGATGAGGTTAGATAGTTTGGTAATGCGATGTCTGCAAGAAAACAGCGAAGGTGACAGGAGCACCAAGGATTCTAAATTAACAGAGCCCACTTGTGCCCAACAAAGCAGTTGTCACATCAAGGACACCGTTTAATATTAATTGCTTATTTTTTTTCTCCTAGAATTCATCTTCCAAAAATAGAATAGTAATAATAGAAATGGGATAGGATTAAAAATATGGATGACCAAAAAAAAAAAAAAAAGCAGAGAGAAATCCGGTAGCAATCTGATTTGGCTTCCAGAACTTTCCATGAGTGCATAGTATAGCAGCCACACATTTTCTGTCCCACGTAATCATGAGGACTAGAGACTTCCTTTTAACTAAAAGCAGAGTTTCACAGGCTACTGACTCCGCACCATCAGAATTCAAAGGTCCAGGAGAAGAATTAACCTGAATGTTACTGCAGTTCGCACAGATTGATTCCCGAGTCATTTGCAGACAAATAAGTATTTTAATTATTATTGCTTATTGAATCTTTCTTATTGAATCAGGAAGAATCCATTTGCTTTATATTTTACAGGATTAAAACAAAACAAAAAAATAGGAAGGTAATCAGAACTCTATAAGTTTTCCAAGGACCCTCTAACTGAATTAAATAAGATCTAAGAATTAAGGCTAATATCATGGGATTGACTTGTTCCAGCCTCACAACAACCGTGTGAGGTAGGTCAGGTTAAAAACTGCAGTGTTTCCCAAGACGCCCAATTTTTAAGATAACTCACACATATGTGTAAATGTAAAGCCCCTCCTCTTTTAAATTAAAAAATTAAAAAAAACAGGGGAGGTCCAAGGATGTGGTCAAAAAAAGGTATGATTGTGGCTCTAAGGATGCAGTTGATGCTACAGCTGCCATCTTAACTTTTTTGACCACGTCCTGCAAACAACCCCTGCAGAATATTGGTGTCATTTGCCAGAAAATTAGCATTCTCTTGGTACTTTTCTGCTGTGGAACCATCCTCCATCTTTCCAAAAAGTCCTCTTCCAGTTGTTGTTTTTAAAACAATAATTCATGCACCCCAAAAAGTGCAAAACTCCATTTGGGGAGTTTTGTATATGGAGACAGCTTTTAAAATGCTGCTATTTCATTTCCTCACAGAGGTATTGTCAAATGAAAGACTCCAAGATCTAGAGGGAAGAAAAAGATCAGAGAGTGAGAAAAAAAATGCAGACTGGATCCATCTACAGGTAGTCCTCGACTTACGACCACAATGGAGCCCAACATTTCTGTCGCTAAGTGAGACATTTGTCAAGTGAGTTTTGCTCCATTTTACGATCCTTTCTTGCCCCCAAATGTTAAGTCAATCACTGTAATTGCTAACTTAGGAACACAGTTGTTAAGTGAATCTGGCTGAGTCAGTTGCCAAGCATCTGAATTTTTGGTCATGTGACCATGCAACGGTTGTAAGAGCGAAAAATGGTCGTAAGTAGAGGTGGGCTGCTGCTGGTTCACACCAGTTCAGGCAAACCGGTAGTTACAATTCTGTGTAGATTGGCGAATCGGCAAATCCCATCACTGTTTGGCCCCACCCTGCTCATTTTCGGCCTGTTTTCTGGGCTGTTTTTCAGCCATTTTGGGGGCCAAAAATGGCCCTAAAAACAGCCTGAAAACAGGCCTGAAAAACAACCTGAAAACAAGCCCAAAAAATGGCCTGAAAACAGCCCAAAATGGCCTGAAAATGACCCGAAAAACAGCCTGAAAATGGCACAAAAAACAGCCTGAAAATGGCCTGGAAAATGGCCTGAAAACTGTCCGAAAAACAGCCTGAAAATGCCTCCCAAAACAGCCCAAAATGGCCTTAAAAGGGCTTGAAAATGGCCTGGAAAATGGCCTGAAAACTGTCCAAAAAACTGTCTGAAAACAGCCCAAAAACAGCCTGAAAATGGCCTGAAAAACGGCCTGAAAACAGTCCAAAAATAGCCTGAAAATGACCTGAAAACAGCCCAATAACATCCCAAAAACGACCCCAAAATGGCCTGAAAACGGCCCAAAAAATGCCCCCCAAATGCCCTAAAACAGCCTGAAAATGGCCTGAAAACGGCCCAAAAAATGCCCCCCAAATGCCCTAAAACAGCCTGAAAATGGCCCATAAACAGGCCAAAAAATGGGCGAGGGAGAGGCCAGCCAGTGGTTGGATTATCCCCAACCGGCTGAATCCTACATCTGCCTTTCAGGTGAGTGGCCAGGAGTGACATGAGTGACATCACCCACGGTTCAGTAATAGTAAATAAATAGAGATTGTATCTTGTTGAGGCCAGGAGACGCCAGGTGTGGTGAGTTATGTCGAGTTGGCCATGCTCACCCAGTCACATGACCACCCAGTCAGTCATTAGGGCAGAGAACCGGTTGTTAAAAAATTTGCAACCCACCACTGGTCATAAATCATTTTTTTCAGTGCCATTGTAACTTTGAACAGTCCCTAAATGAACTATTGTTAACTCAAGGAATACCTGTATTAAACCAAGGCATGATCTGTGATTTGCTGATTAAAACTCAACTGGTGGGTTTTACCCTTTGTGGTAAGCCAAAGATCCGTGCTTCCAAATTGCAAGAGTTGAATTCTTGCAATAAGGTAAGTCCAGATCGAGCAAACCTTATTTGGGGAGATTAATACGATATGTTAGTTTATGGTTTAGCATCTTGCATTAACCTAGCAATACTCTTTGTAAGCTGTGGTTTACGATTGAGGGCTTAGCGTACCATCAGCAAATCTTGTTTATTCGTACTTAAGAACAGCCAAAGCATAACTATCAATTAAACCATAACTTAACACATTTCAATCTTGGCAACTTTAAGATGCATGGACTTCAACTCCCAGAATTCCTTAGCTAGCATTAAAAATCTTGGGGATTTTTAAGAAGACATTGGACAGCTATTTATCTGAAATGGCTTTCTTGTGTGAGCAAGGTTTGGACTAGAAGATCTCCAAGGTCCCTTCCAACACTGTTAGCCTAGTGTGGCTGGCTGGGGACTTCTGGGAATTGAAGTCCACACATCTTAAAGTTGCCAAGATTAAAAAAAAAAAAACTGCTTTAAGAGGTTGAATAAACACAGAGATATTCTGTATTATTCTATTCCAGTAATATGCTTATTTAGATAAGCACTTGGAAGTTCCTTTTCTAAATGGCCAAACTTACCATCTCTGGGCTAATGGGGATGAATTAAGCTATACCCATCCACAGAAGCATAGTTAGCATCCCCTATAAAAACAAAGGTGATAATTAATCCACAAGGTAAAAATGTCTGAGCTGAAATTTAAAATGGCAACACTGTGCTTGATTGACTGCCAAGATGGGTAAGAACAAAAGAACATTCAGGAAATATCAGGCAGGTGTAAAGTCTAATTAAGATTAGGAGAGTCACAAAATGTTTATTACCAGTAGTTGGAGTTAATGCAAGGTCAGGATTACAGAGATGGTATTCAGCAGGTTCTGACCAGTTCCGGAGAACCAGTAGCGGAAATTTTGAGTAGTTCGGAGAACCGGCAAAACCCGCCTCTGACTGACCCCGCCCCCATCTATTCTCCGCCTCCTGAGTTCCAGCTGATTGGCTGGGTCTCCTTTTGTTGCCCTGCACAGGAGAACGGAGCTGGAAAGCAGGTTAGTGGGATGGGGAGGGAATGGGGATTTTACAGTATCCTTCCCCTGCCATGCCCACCAAGCCACACCACACCTATCAAGGCTCGCCCATAGAACCGGTAGTAAAAAATTTTGAATCCCACTACTGGTCAGGAACTAAGCATTATCATTTAAGGATCCAAAATTAATCCTTCCTGCCTTTTAAGGTGCTCTTTGTCCACAAGGCAGGTAGTCCTCAACCTTTCGACAGCTTTAAGTCATTGTGGTCATTAAGCAGGTCATCACAAGACCAATTCCTGATTTTATGACATTTTTTTGTAGCAGTTCTTAAATGAATCTGCACGGTCATTAAGACAACCCATGGAAAGTCATTGTCTGTCATGGACACTTTTTTTTGCTGGAAACCAGAAGTAAATCCCAGTTTCCCACAAAAAACCAAAATGAAACACAGCATAAACCAGGATGCTGCAAATGGCTGTTAATGGGGTTTGATTACCAAGTGGCCAAAATGTGATCACATGATCACAGAAAGAGAGGCGGCCTTTGGAACTTCGACTTTGGGTCACAAAAAGTACCTTTTTGGGAGTGTTCATTGTAACTTTGAATAGTTGCTACGCGACCCGTCATAAGTTGAGGACTACCTGTGTGGGAAATTTTCATGCACCTGTTTTCCACAACGTTGGGGAAAAGCAGAAGGCGATGGGGAAATTAAATCTCTGTCGTCCCCCCAATCACAAGCTCTCTCTCCTCGCTCAATTTCCATTTTTAACAAGGCTGGAATTCTCCATCCATGGTTCCGCCAGTTTGTAAAAAGATGGCAGGCCTGAGTGGGGGCCAGGTGTACTCACCTGGTTCGCTGGAAGGAATGGGCATCTGGGGCCTCCTGCAGGGGAGAAAAGATGCAGGTAAATCAGTCCAATCTAACTCCAGACTACCTTCAGGCTACTTGGTTTAGGCCAAGTCAACACAACTAACTCTCAAGCAATCTTCAACAGAGGATACGATACCCACCCAAATACAGGCAGCCCTTGAATTACGACCTCAGTAGGGCCCCAAATTTCTGTTGCAAAGCAAGACAGTTGTTAAGCAAGCTTTGCTCCACTTTGGCTGTTCAGTGAACCCCTGCAGCTGTTAAGTTAGTCACACAGTTGTTAAGGGAATCTGGCTTCTGTTGTGGCCTGCCAGCAGAGTTGGTGGCAGACTCGGCAGTGAGAAGGTTGGGGAGGAACATGGGCCAGTCATGGAGTCTGGGGAAGGGTCTGACAAGGGCTCTGCATCGGAGGCAGAGATGGGGCCTGGGTCGTGTGACAGTTATCAGCTGCCTTTGTAGTTGGAGTTCAGTGAGGCAGAAGAACAGCTGGAGCCTGTTCCCAGGGTGCGCATGCACAGAGCTGCTAGAAGAAGGGAACCGTTAAGGAACAAGGATCGACTCGGGAGTAAAGACACAGGTGGACGGTGAATGGCCCCTCCCATAGGAAATAAAAGAGGAGCGAAAGGGGAGTGGGGTTTGGCAGGAGACAATTAGTTCGTTTAATTAGGGTAAAGATTTGTTTGTGACTTCTTGCCAAGTAATTGCTGCTACAGCGTGGCGCTTGGAAGCTATCGGCCTGGCAACACTCCAAGCCTGATAAAGGTCTGTGATTATAAATCACTCTTGAAAGACTGTTGGCCAGGACTTGGCTGGATGTGAATGAGGGGAATTCACATTAGCCTAAATCAAAGACGTTTTGTCGGGACAAGGAATTTGCTTCGTGACTTTGTGACGCTTAGGTCAAAATAGCTCCCCCACTGTGACATTGGCTTATCAGAAGGTCACACAAGGGGATTACATGACCCTGGGACAAAGCAACCATCATAAATATGAGTCAGTTGCCGAACATCTGAACTCTGATTGCGTGATCAAAGGTCATAAATATGAAAAACCATTGCATGAATGGTCGTAAGTCACGGACTACCTGTATACGACAAGATGCATTTCGGCTATCTTTTTTAATGGGATTATGAGTTGCTCAAAGGAAGAAGTTTGTAGACATAAGTCAAGGATCAGTGCATTTTTTAATTCAATAATAATATCATTATTCTTGGCAGAAAACTGTGAGGTTAGCATAAAGCAACTAAGTAAATAAACTGAAAAGAACCACATTAGCATTAAGAAAAAAAATAACATGTGCTTTTTCATTCTTACGTGCCGGGCACTGGAACTTGGCTTCTTCTAGGCACGGTGTTCTTCTGTGTGTTATAATAATTTTCATAGACTATAGGAACTGCAAAAAAGCAGAAAGCAAAAAAGAAATTTGAAAGAAACAACAACTTGTTTCTCAACTAACATTGGCCCACATATGTTACTTTCTGAGGCTGAGATTACAATTCTCAGAATTCTGAGCCAGTGGAGAGAGGTATTGTGAGGTCTGTAGTAGCAGCCCCTTCTGACTTAATATACTTTTTCAAGCAAACATGGTCCTGGATACGTATTTGTTTGTTTATAACACGGTTTTATTATTTGTATAAATAACTCAGGGCAGGAAACATGTCAATTACAAGATACCTTCCTCTAATTTTCTCCACAACAAGAACCCTCTGATTTGGTTGGGCTGAGAGTAAGTGATCGACTCAAGGTCATGTAGCTGGATGTCATGCCTTAAGGCAGGACTAGAACTCACAGTCTCCTGATGATTGGCCCAAAGTCACCCAGATGGCTTTCATGCCTAAGGCAGGACTAGAACTCACAGTCTCCTGATGATTGGCCCAAAGTCACCCAAATGGCTTTCATGCCTAAGGCGGGACTAGAACTCACAGTCTCCTGATGATTGGACCAAAGTCACCCAAATGGCTTTCATGCCTAAGGCGGGACTAGAACTCACAGACTCCTGGTGATTGGCTCAAAGTTGCCTAGTCGGATTTCATATCTGATACGGGAGTAGAATTCCTAGTCAGTGGCCCAAAACCGCCAGGTGGCTTTCATAGCTAAGGCAGGACTAGAACTCGCGGTCTCCTGGTGATTGGCCCAAAGTCACCCAGATGGCTTTCATGACTAAGACAGGACTAGGACTCACCATCTGCTGGTGATTGGCTCAAAGTCCCCCAGCCAGATTTCATGTCTAATACGAGAGTAGAACTCAAAGTCTCCTAGTGAGTGGCCCAAAGTCACCCAGGCAGCTTCCAAGCTTAACGCAGAACTAGAATTCAGTCTCCTGGTTTCTAGCTTAGTGTCTTAACCCTTAAACAGGGGATTCGGGAGTATTGGTAGAGCTTGTGAAGCGGCTGTATTGATCGTTAATTGGATGGATATGACTACCCAGGTTCTGAGTTTTGCTATGTAATTTGCTATATAGCCGGAAAAAATCAAGTGGAGTGGAGTAAAGAGAAAGTAGTGAGACACAAATGTTTAAAATTGGTATCAGCCCTTCGAGTTCAAACCAGACCAAAGAGGAGGCACAAAAGGATTCTGGAGTTGCAGTCGGGTATAATAACAGAAACTTGAAAGGCTCATCAAATTTCTCACTATCGCCTCTTACGCTAAAGAAAATCAAGATGGGGTTACCTTGAGTTTCTTTCTCACGCTCCTTTCTAGCTCTGGACTGTTGTCTTTTCTTCCTCTTCCGAGAGTCCCTTACGCCTCCCTCTCCCCAAATCACCTCCAAATTTCTTTAGAGAACTGTGTTTTAAAGACTGGAATTGAGCACCATTTGAAACGGAGATCTCGGGCACTCGTCTCTTTACCTGGAGGGAGGTTGCCGGTCTTGCGAATATGTACAAAACACTCTATGTCGCTCCCGATGCTGCACTGCTCGAGGGCTTTGCGGATCTCTTCGTAGTTCTGTCACAGGAGAGAGAACGTCACTTTTAGCGGCAGGGAAATGACATGGAAGGGAATTGCACCTAGGTTCCCAAATCAAAATGCCATCACGGGAGGAGAAGCAGGGGTAAGAGACTGGGGGCCACATCTTGTGCTTACACACAAGCAATCACTTTTGGAAGAAAAATATTTGTGTGTGTGTGCGCGTGTGTGTTTTTCTTTACAGTGGAACGATTCCTTCATAGAAAAAATCCAACCTGGATTATCTTTGGAATGGAAATGGAAATAGAATTGGAATTGGAAATAGAAATAGAATTGGAAATTGACATGGAAATAGAATTGGAAATAGAAATAGAATTGGAAATAGAAATAGAAATAGAATTGGAAATCGAAATAGAATTGGAAATAGAAATAGAATTGGAAATAGAAATAGAAATAGAATTGGAAACAGAAATAGAAATAGAATTGGAAATCGAAATCGAATTGGAAATCAAAATAGAAATAGAATTGGAAATAGAAATAGAAATAGAATTGGAAATCAAAATAGAAATAGAATTGGAAATAGAAATAGAAATAGAATTGGAAATAGAAATAGAATTGGAAACAGAAATAGAAATAGAATTGGAAATAGAAATAGAATTGGAAATAGAAATAGAAATAGAATTGGAAACAGAAATAGAAATAGAATTGGAAATCGAAATCGAAATAGAATTGGAAATCAAAATAGAAATAGAATTGGAAATAGAAATAGAAATAGAATTGGAAATAGAAATAGAATTGGAAATCGAAATCGAAATAGAATTGGAAATAGAAATAGAATTGGAAATAGAAATAGAATTGGAAATAGAAATAGAATTGGAAATAGAAAAAGAATTGGAAATAGAAATAGAATTGGAAATAGAAATAGAAATGGAACTAGGACTGGGAATGGAATGGAACAGAACAGAATAGATTTCGTGACTCAGTTCAGAAAACTTTGTTTTGAAAATGTTGATAAGTTTTCAGAGAAGGAACCGGATTCAGAGGGGAGGGGAAATGTTTCTGCAAGTGTATATGGATCAATTCAGAGCTATACAATTCAATTCAGAACTTCAAATCATTTTTTTAAAAAAGCATCAATTCAGAATTTCGATCGAAACCATCTCTGAGCTGAATATTCGCACCACGCCAGTTTCCTCAACTTCTGACAAGGATTTTTCATTTTTAATAAATCCCACATCATCTTCTCCTGTAGAGGTAGTCCTCAACTTATGACTGGCTGCTTAGTGACTGTTCAAAATTATGGTGGATCTCCACCCAACTACAGATAGTCCTCGACTTACAGCCATAACCAAGGCCAAAATTTCCATTGATAAACAATGCAGTTGTTCAGTGAATTTTTGTTGTGGTTCGCTGGCAGACGGCAGTGGAAGCAGACAGTGGGGAAGAACAGGGGTCAGTCGGGGGGTTCTGGAGAGGACTCGGACGAAGGTCTTGTGTCCGATGCAGAGATGGGGCTAGGACCATTTGGGAGTGGGGTGCTGATTCCAGAGTCTCTGGAGTCTGGCAGCAGCAAGGCAGAGGACCAAGGGGAGCCTGTTCCCAGTGCGCGTGTACGCAGAGCTGCTAGAAGGTGAGAACAGCTGAAACAAAAGGGGCGATTTGGGAGTAAGGCTGGGAGGTGATTGCACCTCCTATAAGGTATAAAGGACAGGCAAAGATGATGAAACCTTTTCAGGGAGCAACGTAGTTTGTTCGGTTCAGATTCATTCTTGAAGCTCTTTGTACTCGGTTGTTGTTTTTTTATATATATATAGTTCATTTGACACGATCTGTTATTGGCAGCAATTCACAGGAAAGAAAGGTGGGTGCTTATCTCGAGGGATTGTTTGAAATTCATTACCGGCTGGGAATGAAAACAATTCCCAGCGTTGCAATAAAATAAGACTTGTTTTTAAAATAAGCATGTGCATAATTAGGGTCTAGGAAGCCTTGGTCAGAACAATTTTGCCCCGTCTTACGACCTTTCTCACCACCATTGTTAGGTGAGTCGCTGCCGTTGTTAAGTTGGTGACACAGTTGTTAAGTGAATCAGCTTTCACTTAAGGTTGGGCTGAGAATTTGATAATGTGAACATAAAGCAACAATAAAACTCTCAGAGAAATCGGTCATCAACAGGCACATAGAGATAAACAATATCTACCCACAATGAGTTTCATTGACTTTGCTTGTCAGAAGGTCGCAAAAGGGGATCCCGTGTCCCTGGGATATAGCAACCGTCATAAATATGAGTCAATTGCCAAATGTCTGAATTTGGATCACGTGACCCTGGGGATGCTGGAATTGTTGTAAGTGTGAAAAATAATCATTTTTTTTTTCAGTGCTGTTGTAACTTCAAACCATCATTAAGCAAATGGTTGTAAGTGGAGGACTACCTGTAACTACCATATTCAGTTTTTCTGCTTCGGGGGCACTCCAGGCAAACCGAACAGGACTGTGCTGGTTAAACAGTATATAGTTAGTTTGGGAATAAGAGCTGTCCCCTTAAGGGAATGCCTCATGGGAAATGTAGTTAATGCCTCATGGGAGATGTAGTTCGTGTCATGTGGTCACATCTGTACTGCTGATTGGTCACTGAATTGACCTGTGGTTGGATTGGGGGGAGTTTTGTTCATACTTACATGGACCCCAGCAACGTGCTGGAGTCTTCCCGTGCTGTATCATTATGGGATGGATATAACTATCTTTTCACACTATGGAGGCGACAATGCAAAAATTGGACACCAGATGAATCTCAGCGTAACTGTGAGTTATACCTTGAGGATGCCTGAGATAATCCAATAAAGAAACTTTGTATGGAAGCCTTTGTAGTGTTTAGCTCCTTATTCCAGCTATTTTGGGAACAAGCAAAATGGCAAGATCCATAGCCTGGAGTCTGCTCGGCCTCATATTAACTTCCAAAACGCAGTTCCTGGTATTCAATCTTGTCTCTTTCATGGGTGGTCCTCAACTTACAACCATCCATTGAGTGCCCATTGGAAGTTACAAGCCATGGCCCTCCCTGGGGAAAAAAATGACTTACAACTATCCTTCACATTTCTGACCATCACAGATGGTTGTAAAACTGGATCCGACTCAATATACAACCGCAAGAACTGATGATGGAAATTCAAGTCCCAATTGCGGTCGTTAAGTCAAAGACTACCTGTACATCTTCAAGGGCAGACCCCCACAGAATAAATTACGGTAGTCTAGCGGAGACAGGGAGAGAAAGTTAGAACTCCGTTTCCAACCATTTGTTTTAGTGAGCGTTCAAAATGACAACAGTACTGGAAAAATGGACTTACGACTGTTTTTCACACTTACGACGATTGTAGCATTCCCCATGGTCACGGGATTAAAATTCAGGCAATTGGCGTCTGACTTTACGACTGTCGTAGTATCCCCAGGGTCATGGGATCGCCATTTGCAGCCTTCCCAACCAGCTTCTGACAAGCAAAGTCAATGGGGAAAGCCAGATTTGCTTAACGACCGCATGGTTCACATGCTGCGGTGGTCGTAAGTGTGAGGATGGATTGCCCGCTGCTTTTTTTCAATGCCATTGTAACTTTGAACAATCATTAAACCAATGGTTATAAATCAAGGACTACCTGTAATCTGAAAATCATCATCTTTTAATGACCCCATAATCCCTCGCGGGGTGGAATTTGGGCAACTGAATGGAGCTGAGTGATTACTGGCTGGATGCCCTTCCTGTTGCCAATTGGAGTTTTGTTCAGCAGATATATTCTCATCGTGCCCAGAGAGAGAAATATCTGCCTCTACCTGGGATTGAACTCACAGCCTCCTGATTGTGAGGCAAGAGCTCCACCCCTAGGCCTGTAGTCTGAAAACGCCAACCCCAAAAGGTTTGTCAATGCCCGACCTACAGAAGGTAGGAATTGACGCTCCTTTCTTACATCATCATTCTTGACGCAACCTTCCGACAGCTGGTTGACATGCAACCACATAGCGTTCCGAAAATAGTTGATCCGCTCGCATTCTTGACTCTCGAAGAACTGCAGGAGACACAGAAGAAGATCAGCTACTGAACTCCTCAAAAGAAGCAGCATTACATCGGAGTAGCTATGGAGTTTCTTAGTCATCCAGGTCATGGGTTGTTTTTCAAGAGGCAACTGGACTTTCTGATTTTGCTCTGAAGACGTTTCACTTCTCATCCAAGAAGCTTCTTCAACTCTGATTGGATGGTGAGGAATGGAAGGACCACACAGAACTGAAGAAGCTTCTTGGATGAGAAGTGTTGGTTGGTTCAGGAATTCTGGGAGTTGAAGTCCACACGTCATAAAGGAGCCATAGTTCCCTCATGCTTACTCAGGAATTCTGGGAGTTGAAGTCCACAAGTTACAGACCCCTCACATCCCGGACATAAACTGTTTCAACTCCTTCCCTCAAAACGACGCTACAGAGCACTGCACACCAGAACAACTAGACACAAGGGGAGTTTTCCCACGAATGCCATCACTCTGCTGAACAAATAATTCCCTCAACACTGTTCAACTATTTACAAAGTGTTTACTACTATTACTATTAATCTTCTCATCACTCCTTATCATCCATCCCCTCCCACTTGTGACTATATGACTGTAACTTTGTTGCTTGTATCCTTATGATTTATATTGACTGTTTCCTAGAATGATTTGATTGCTTATTGTACCCTATGACTATCATTAAGTGTCGTACCTGATGATTCTTGACTCTTAACGAATGTATCTTTTCTTTTATGTACATTGAGAATATTTGCACCAAGACAAATTCCTCGTATGTCCAATCACTCTTGGCCAATAAAGAATTCTATTCTATTCTATTCTATTCTGACTGTAACTTTGTTGCTTGTATCCTTACGGTTTTTATTGACTGTTTCCTAGTATGATTTGATTGCTTATTGTACCCTATGACTATTATTAAGTGTTGTACCTGTTGATTCTTGACTCTTTGACAAATGTATCTTTTCTTTTATGTACACTGAGAGCATTTGCACCAAGACAAATTCCTTGTGTGTCCAATCACACTTGGCCAGTAAAAGAATTCTACTCTATTCCATTCCATTCCATTCTTTTCTATTCTGACTGTAACTTTGTCACTTGTATCCTTATGATTTATATTGACTGTTTCCTAGAATGATTTGCTTGCTTATTGTACCCTATGACTGTTATTAAGTGTTGTACCTGATTATTCTTGACTCTTGACGAATGTATCTTTTCTTTTACGTACACTGAGAGCATTTGCACCAAGACTAATTCCTTGTGTGTCCAATCACACTTGGCCAACAAAAAATTCTAAAGAATTCTATTCTCTTATAAAGTGACACAGACACAGATGAACAGGGTTGGAAGGGACCTCGTAGGTAATCTAGTCCAACCCCCCCACCTAAGCAGGAGACCCTACACCATTTCTGACAAATGGCAGTCCAATCTCTTCTTAAAAGCCTCCAGGGATGACGCTCCTACAAATTCTGAGGGCAAGCTGTTCCATTGGTTGATTATTCTCACTGTCAGAAAATTTCTCCTTATTTCCAGGTTGAATCTCTCCTTGATCAACTTCCATCCATTATTCCTTGTCTGGCCTTGAGGTGCCTTAGAAAATAGCTTGACCCCTCCCTTCTCTCTGTGGCAGCCCCTCAGATATTGGAAGTCTGTTATCCTGTCTCCCCTGGTCCTTCTCTTTACTAGACTAGCCAGGCCCAATTCCCCACCTCTGGTCTAAAGATGAATGAATGGTCTAAAGATACAATAAGTGGTTGAGGCAACTTGGTATGTCTAAGCCTATTGAAGAGAAGTTTAGAAGTGACTTGACAGCAGCCTTCCAATATCTGAAGGGCTGTCACAGGGAAGAGAGATTTATTCTCCATAGCACTTGAGGACAGGACAAGAAGTATTGCAAACGTATCAAAAAGCGGTCCAACCGAGAACTGAGGAGAAATTGTCTGACAGTGAGAACAATTAATCAGTGGAATGGCTTTGCCTCCTGAAATTGTCGGATTGGACAACCACTTGTCCACAATAGTATAAGGTTTCCTGCAAGACTCTAGAAAGAGTGCAGAGAAGAGCAATAAGGATAGAATCAGAATCGGATAAGATTAACAGAGTTGGAAGGGACTTTGTAGTCATCTAGTCCAACCCCCCCGGCCAAGCAGGAGACTACACCATTTCTGACAAATGACAGCCCAATCTCTTCTTGAAGATCTGAAGTGATGGCGCTCCCACAACTTCCGAGGGCAACTTTTGTTCCATGAGTTGATTGTTCTCACTGTCAGAAAGTTTCTCCTCATTTCCAGGTTGAATCTCTCCTTGTTCAGTTTCCATTCATTGTTCCTTGTTTTGGCTTTCGGATGCCTTGGAAAATAGCTTGACCCCTTCCTCTCTGTGGCAGCCCTTCAAATATTGGAAGACTGCTATCCTGTCTCCCCTGGTCCTTCTCTTCACTGGACTAGCCATGCCCAGTTCCTGCAACTGTTCAAGATGGTTTTATGAGAAGTTAAGAACTAAGGCTGCACCATAAGAATGGTTGCAGGAATTGGGTATGTCTAGTCTAATGATGAGAAGGACTCAGGGAGACATGATAGCAGTCTTCAAATATTTGAGCAAATATTAATCAAGTCATAAGGTGAATCTATTTTCTCCCACAGGTGGGTTTTTTTTTTGCCGGAATTAGGTGGTTTTTAAATTTGATACATAAATAAATAAAATTTATGGGACAATGCTATTCCAAAAGGGAGAAGCAATAACCAAAAAAAATAATATTAAAATTTATTTTAAAAACGTATTCTAGGATCTATTTGGGATGGATGATGGGGAAATCCACTTTCTTAAACTTGTTTGGCTTTCTGCCTTGTTGGCTTCTTCTTTGCTGGGTAGGGAAATCTTCCCTCTTTGGGTTTTCCAAAATAAACTATACCCATATGTGGATGTATTTTACATGCAGCTATTAAATTACAGGCTGCGTCCACAAAGGTTTCTACCAAACACCCAGCCATGAAGCTGAATCAGCAACTAAACTGTTGGTTCAGCTGAATATCTCACTTTTTGTAACAACAACAACACAGAGAAGAAGCAGAGAGAAGGGAACCTAGGAACAATGGAGAATCCTGCCAAACTTGAACGCAAAAATCTCAGAAACGTCACACTGAGAAACAAGATTTCTGCTTTACTTTTGGTGGTGGTGGTGTTTTGTTTACCTCGCAAGCCTTGATGTGCTCGTTCTGCCATTCTTCCCTGATCTTCTCCAGAGCGTTGACGTTGTTCTGATACATCCTGTCTGCAAATGGGAAACAACAATAAAGTTATCCAGTTGTGTGCTGCAGCTGCCAAAAAAGCCAACGCAGTCCTAAGCTGCATAAACCAGAGGGATCGAATCAAGATCACGTGAAGCGTTAATACCACACTTTATAATGCCTTGGTAAGGTCACACTTGGAATACTGCATCCAGTTTGGGTCGCCACGATGTAAAAACAAATGTTGAGACTCTAGAAAGAGTGCAGAGAAGAGCAACAAAGATGATTAGGGGACTGGAGGCTAAAATCAGAGGTGGGATTCTCCCATTTCGCACCTATTTGCTAGAACCGGCTGTTAACATTCTAAGCAGTTCAGAGAACCGGTTGTTATAGAAGAAATTACTGGCCTAATCCTGTAAGGAAGGCAGGAAGGAAACATTCTGGTGTTGCTTACAGAAACTGCCTCTCCGTTAACCCTTATTACATTCTTGGCAAGACTAGATTTCCTGTCTCAGGAACCTCTCTAGAGTTTTTTCCCCCTCCTTTGCTGGTACTTTGCTTGTGTGGAGTCACCATTCAAAGTTACAATGACACTGAAAAAAGTGACTTATGACCATTTTTCACACTTACGACCGTTGCAGCATCCCCACAGTCATGAGAGGCCAGGCGAGGAGATACGTGCCTCGATGATATTGAGTTGGCCACGCCCAGCCAATAACATGACCACCAAGCTACCCCCACCCAGTCACATGACCACCAAGCCACACCCACCAACTAAGCCACGCCCACAGAACCGGCTGTTAAAAAATTTGAATCCCAACCCTGGCTAAAACATATGAAGAATGGTTGCTGGAATTGGGTGTGTCTAGTTTAATGAACAGAAGGACTAGAGGAGGCATGATAGCAGTCTTCTAATATCTCAGGGGCTGCCACAAAGAAGAGGGAGTCAAGCTATTTTGCAAAGTACCAAAAGGCAGGACAAGAAGCAACAAGTGGAAAGTAATCAAGGAGAGAAGCAACCTAGAACTAAGGAGAAATTTCCTGACAGTCAGAACAGTTAATCAGTGGAATTGTTTGCCTCCAGAAGTTGGGAATTCTCCAACACTGGAAAGTTTTAAGAAGAGATTGGACCACCATTTGTCTGAAGTGGTATAGGGTTTCCTGAGCAGTGGGACAGCAGATTTCCTGGGCAGGGGGTTTCCCAAGCAGGGAGTTGGATTAAAAGACCTCCAAGGTCCCTTCCAACTCTGTTACTCTGTGCTAAAAAGATGGAGGACCCAAATTGCATCTTGAAACTGCAGATAAAAAGGTGCAGGGATGAACAATTTGGCTCCAGAAATTGTGAAAGTTCCAACACTGGATGTTGTTTAAAAAATGTTGGATAACTATTTGTCTGAAGTGGTGTGGGGTTTCATGCCTAAGCAGGGGGTTGGACTAGAGCAGGGGTCGCCAACCTTTTGGACCTCAGGGATCACCAAACTCATAATTTTAAATCCCGCGGACCAGAGATCCTAGGAAAATCCCGCAAAAAGTCTGCAGGAAAATTCCCCACCCCATTTTCCTACCGATCGATCATTCTTTATTTGGGATTGCAGGATACCATCTCCAGCTCCGTTCTTAGGGTGGGGGGGGGGGGGAGAGAGACTTTTGGCTTCATGCAAGGAAAGCAGCAGAAGTCTTTCTTTCTCTCCCCCAAATTCCACCAGAAATGAGTCTTTGTGAGACTTGTAGCACCAGCACAGCCTCTTGGAGCAGGATGCCTTGCAAAGTCCCAAAGCGCCATTTCTGGCGGAGTTTGGGGGAGAGAAGGAAAGACTTTTGCTGCTTTCCTTGCGTGCAGCCAAAAGCAGAAGAGGAAAGAAGTGGAAAGAAGCAGCCCGGTGGCCAGACCAGGCGTGTTGGGTGAGTGGGGCAGGTTCCTACCCCTCCGCCCTTTCTCCCCTCCCCTCACTACCTCGTGTTGTTTGCAATGCAAATGACGCAAGCCTTGTGTTCCCACGAAGCCTGGATTAATTGCTTTGGGGGTGACATTTCTCTGCAGACCACCAAAATTTTCTTGTGGACCACTAGTGATCCCCGGCCTACTGGTTGGCGACCACTGCACTAGAAGACCTCCAAGGTATCTTTCAACTCTGTTACTTATTGTGTAAGAGTTGGTTACCAAATGGTAGCAGATCCACCTGAGCAACTGACTGATATGGGATACCAATAACTCCCTTTTTAAAACCCTGTAACCCCTTAATTCGGGGCAAAGCCAGGACAACTAGTGAAGGGTTGGTTATCATACAGGTAGTCCTCAACTTACGATCACAATTAGGAGCAGAATTTCTAGCATAAGTCATTGCGGTCATAAGTCGAGTCAGATCCAACTTTTTCAGAATTTTTATAGTGGTCAATTCAGCAAATCGTGCAGTTGTTTAAGTGAACCACATGGTCATTAAGCGAATCCAGGTACGCCAATGGTAGATTTTTTTAGCTGGAAATTGCCAAACAGGTCACAAGGGACTTCACAGTCACGTGACCACAGGATGTTACAATTGGTTGTAAATGCAAGCTGAACACGACAGAGAGGATAGTGCAACGGATGTAAGTGTGAGTACAGACCATAAGTTACTTTTAATCACAGATGTTAAGTGAATCACAGAGTCGTTAACCAAATCTGGCTTCCCTCACTGAACTGGCTGGGAAGATTGCAAGTGGCGATCACATGACCCCAGGACTCTGCAACTGACCTAAGTACATGCCAGTTGCCCAGCAACTGAATTACATGACCCTGTGAGGATGTGTGGTAGTCATAAATCTGAGGATTGGCCATACGTGTGAAGCTAGTCACTTTTTTCTGTGTTGTTATAACTTCAAACAATCACTACATGAATTATGATAAGCCACAGGCTACCTGTATTTCCATTTGACAAAATATCTATTGTTTTTCTTCCTGTGTTATACTTTTTTTTTTAAACCACCTTTTTATTGACAACAGGAAAGAAGCACCACCAGTCCTTTTATCTGGAATCAATTCCTAAAATGCCTACAAAAATATCCTAGGAATCCTAGTGGATGATCACTTGAATATAAGCCAGCAATGTGCAGCACCAGCCAAAAAAGCTAATACAATCTTGGATTGTATAAACAGAGGCATAGAATCAAAATCATGTGAAATATTAGTACCAGGGGTGGGGTTTCTACCGGTTCTGTCCACCTCTGTAGAACCGGTAGCTCTGAAGAGTAGCAGACATAGAACCGGTTCTATGTCTGCTGTTTTTGACCACCAGCCCTCCCGGGCTCTTACCTGACCTTTATTTCCTGATTTTTCAACTTCAGCTGTCGAGCGAGGCACAGCTGTAGTTAAAAAAGCAGGAAAAGAGGGCTGTTTCAAAGGCTGCGTCTCTGCACACAGCATGCTGATGATGATTTACAGGTGCGCGGCTCACAGCGTTCAGGGAAGCTTATAAATCCCGAACCGGTAGTTAACCGTGACGTATCCCACGCCTGATTAGTACCACTTTATAAAACCTTAGTAAGGCCACACCTGGAATACTGCTACCAATTTTGGTCACCATACTACAAAAGGGATGTTGAGACTTTGGGAAAAGTGAAAAGAAGAGCAACTAAGATGATCCAAGGCCTGGAGGCCAAAACATATGAAGAACGGCTGCAGGATTTGTAGGGGGGACATGATAGGAGTATTCCAGTATTTAAGAGGCTGCCACAAAGAAGAGGGGGGGGGTCAAATTATTCTCCAAAGCAGTGGTCACTAACCAGTGGGCCAGGGACTACTGGTGGTCCGTGAGAAAATTTTGGTGGTCCACAGAAAAATGTCACCCCCAAAGCAATTAATCCAGGCTGCATGGCAACACAAGGTTGCGCTGCCCACATGACCTATGGGAACACAAGGCTTGTGTCACTTGCATTGTGAACAACACAAGGTAGTGAGGGGAGGGGGGAAAGGACAGAGGGGGAGAACTTGCCCAATCGCTCCATGCGCCTCGCCTGGCCACTGGGCTGCTTCTTTCCGCTTCTTCCTTCTTCTGCTTTTGACTGCATGCAAGGAAAACAGCAAAAGTCTTTCCTTCTTTCCCCCAAACTCCGCCAGAAATGAGTCTTTGGGACCCTGCAAGGCCTCCTGCTCCAAGAGGCTGCGCCGGTGCGACAAGTCTCACGAAGACTCATTTCTGGTGGAATTTGGGGGAGAGAAAGAACAACTTCTGCTGCTTTCCTTGCATGAAGCCAAAAGTCTCTCTCTCTCTGCCCGCCCCCCCCTCCCCCCCCGAGAATGGAGCTGGAGAGGGTATCCTGTGATCCCAAATAAAGAATGATCGATCGGTAGGAAAATGGGGTGAGGAATTTTCCTGCAGTCTTTTTGGGGGGATTTTCCCAGGGTCTCTGGTCCACGGGATTTAAAATTATGAGTTTGGTGGACCCTGAGGTCCAAAAGGTTGGCGACCCCTGCTCCAAAGCACCAGAGGGCAGGTCAAGAAACAATGGCTGGAAACTAATCAAAAACAGAAGCAACCTGGCATTAAGGAGAAACTTCCTAACAGTGAGGACAATCAACCAGTGGAACTGCTTGCCACCAGAAATCTTGGGTACTTCATCACTGGAGGTTTTTAAGAAGAGACTGGACAGTCACTTGTCTGTAGTGGTATCGGTTCTCCTGCTTGAGCAAGGGGCTGGACTCGAAGACCTCCAAGGTCCTTTCAGCTCTATTCTATTCTAATTCTAATATAGCACGCTGCGTAATTTTTTTGGTCCTTTTAGGATCTGAACGCAGAACTTTTGCTGAAAATATGCAAAGGGCATCATTATGAGCAGATTTTGGAGAGAGTTTTTTTCGGTGCCTTTGAGGAAATGTTGACATCCAACTTTAAAAAAAAAATAAGCAAGAAAAACTGAAGTCTTAATAAAAGCCCTGCTGATCAAGGATGAATGTTTCCTTCTGGATTTTTCTTGTAGAATTTGGAAATGCTTATCTGATCCATGTTAAGCATATATAGAACATAGATTCACAAGGCTGGAAGGGACCTTGGAGGTCTTCTAGTCCAACCCCTGCTCAAGAAAGGAGAGTTTTTATCATCCCGGCGAAATCATTCCTAGGAAGAATTTGGAAAAATCTAACGGAGTTTCTTGTTGATTCAACTTTTCTACCCACCTCTGAACAAGATGAATGTCTGCTTCCACCCCCAACTTCAAACCAAGGAAGAAGATATTTAACCAATGGAGTTGAAGTTCCTTTAGCTGTCTATATTTATATACATTTTAGACAATTTCCTTCCTCTTTTCACTCCTACCTATTCTTTTTTTTAAAAAAAACTATATTCTATACAACCTGAAATAATGAATACAAAATAATGAATCCTCAATCTAAATTCACACACAATTTCTACGTTCACACAACGTGATTTGCCCAAATAAATCACATTTTGACTTAGGCTGATGGACCGGCCCATGATTGACCCCCAACTTCCTATCACTAACCTTAATAGGTCCGCTCATATAACATGCTAAACTTGGATTTTCTGGTGCACATGTGCATGAGATGACCAGCTGGCCAGAGAGCAGGGGTGGGATTCTACCAGTTGGCACCTATTCGCTAGAACCGGTTAACATTCAAAGCAGTTTGGAGAACCGGTTGTTGGAAGAAATTACTGGCCTACCGTATTTTCCGGCGTATAAGACGACTGGGCATATAAGACGACCCCCTAATTTTACAGTTAAAACATAGGTTTAGGCCTATATTCGCTGTATAAGACGACCCCCGATTTTTTCAAAAGTCGTCTTATAGGCCGGAAAATACGGGTACAACATTTTGCCGCCGCCGCCTCTCTCCTTAGTTTTATCCAGATTGAAATGGCTACAGTGTACTACAACTCACCTCAACCATTGCAAAGAAGGGAACTTAAAGTAACTCCATAATGAGCAAAAGGTTCGGAGGGAGGGAGGGGGAGAAAGCGGCGTTTCACTTTTTCACCACGGTTGGGCTTGTTACCCATAGCTTGAAAGCTGCTCCTCTCCTCATTAACCTAAAGTAACTATCCAGAAAGGCTTATAATCACCCAACATGCTCGAACTAGTTACTGGATTCTCCCACGGCACGACTCCAAAGGCATCCGGAAAATATTAAGGCGAAAACTAATTCAAAACTCCCAGCGCTTGGGCAACTACGGCTGTGCCGAGGTTGTGTGAAGGGTTGCAGACGACGCCGGTTTTTAGGGGAGGAAAGCTCATTCCAAGCCTTTTATTTATTTATTTATTAATTAATTTTTAAAAAAGGAGCCCGCTTTGAGTTTCAATCTTTAGATGCGGCCCCAGAACCGGGAGTTGAGAGTGGGGAAGCCTCTTGGGCTACTAAACTGCTATACAACTGGAGGAAGAGACCCCTCTCCACACATACACGTATCTCCACCACAACCACTAGATCGGCCCCGCATTCTGGAACAAGCCTCCGTTTCCCACGAGGAACCCCCGCGAGGCGCACGTGTTTGGAAGCGCAGGATCAGCGAGCGTCCAGCAACACGTGGCGTCATAACCTTGGAATGCCAGATCCACCTCGCGGGCGGCATCCAAAGCAGCACACGCGCGAGCCTTCCCATTCCCGGGTTTAGAGTAGAAGGCATTCTGACGTTTAACACACACAGGCCTCTGCAAAGCTAAGCAGGATTGCCTCCGGGCATGTGCAGAGCGCGCTTGCAGGGAGGGACAAAAAGCTGAGGGGGTGGTGGGGTTTTTTTTAGGGATTCCCCTGCGCTAAACGAAAATCGTTTGGATATTGCCACGAAACGGTAAGCGCGCATCCCGTGCGGGGGAATCCCTAAAAAAAACCTCAGCTTTTTGTCCCTCCCTGCAAGCGCGCTCTGCACATGCCCGGAATATACTCGGCGTATAAGACGACCCCCAATTTTCGGTTGACTTTTTTTCGTTTCAAAAGTCGTCTTATACGCCGGAAAATACGGTAATCCTGTAAGGAAGGCGGGAAGGAAACATTCTGGTGTTGCTTACAGAAACTGCCTCTCCATTAACCCTTATTACATTCTTGGCAGGACTAGACTTCCTGTCTCAGGAACTTCTCTGGAGTTTTTTTCCCCTCCTTTGCTGGTATTTTGCTTGTGTGGAGGGACCATTCAAAGTTACAGTGGCACTGAAAAAAGTGACTTATGACCCTTTTTCACACTTACGACTGTTGCAGCATCTCCACAGTCACGAGAGGCCAGGTGAGGAGATGCGTACCTCGATGTGAGTGATGTCGAGTTGGCCACGCCCAGCCAGTCACATGACCACTAAGCCACAGAACCAGTTTGTTAAAAAATTTGAATCCCACCCCTGCCAGACAGCATGCATGCGCGGGAATCTGGACCATCAATGGGCATGCCTGCCCTGCCCGGAGAGATGGCTCTGCATGCCACTTCCAGCATGTCTGCCATAGGTTCGCCATCATGGATCTAGAAGCTATCAGGTTGGGTAATGTTAGTTTAACAAGTGACGTGATCCTAGTCTCTTGGTGTCAGTCCCTGCGCATTAAATTGGTCTTCCTTTCAGACCGAGAAGTGGGAATCGGGTGTTGAAAGTTGGCAATTCTCTTCAGAGGAAGAACAACTCACCTGAGTCCTCCAAGGCAGATTTGGCCTGAGCGAGTTTCACAAACAGCTGAAAAGGAAGAGAGAGAAAAAAATAATTGGGGGAAGATAAATGATAGAGTCAGGGAACATGTTAATTCTGAAAAGAGGAGGGGAGGAGAGAAGAGAGAAAAGAAAAAAAGGAAAGGAAAGGAGAAAGAGGAAAAAAAGAGAGAGAAGAATTACTTCTATTTTTTAATAGGAAAAATAAAGACTCCCTTATAACTGGATTGAGCATAATATAAACACAAGTAGTCCTCAGTTTACAACTACAATTGAGCCCAAAATGTCTGCTGCTAAGTGAGACTGTGAGTTTTGCCCCGTTTTATGCCCTGTCTTCCCACAATTGTTAAGTGAATCACCGCAGCTGTGAAGTTAGCAACATGGTTGTTAAGTGAATCTGGCTTCCACACTGACTTTGCTTGTCAGAAGGTTGCAAAGGGGCGTGACGTGGCCCCAGGATACTGCAACCGTCCTAAGTATGAGTCAAGCACCTGAATTTTGATCACGTGACCAGAGGGCTGTTGCCACAGTCGTGAGTGCAACGAACGGTCAGAGGTCGCTTTTTTTCAGTGCCGTTATAACTTCGAACGGTCATTAAAGGGACTGTTGTAAGCCGAGGTCTACCTGTAGTTCAAGTGCAGCATTGCAGGCTAAGTCTGCCCACAGCCTGAGTTCGATCCCAATGGGACTCAAGGTTGACTCAGCCTTCCGTCCTTCCGAGGTCAGTAAAATGAGGACCCAGATTGTTGGGGGCAGACTAAACCACTTAAAAGAGGGCTTGTGACCCAAGGACGACCTGTAAATGCCATTTTGTGTTGTGGTCTGTTGGCTGCTGGACTCTCCAGCAGCCAAATCAGAGGAAGAAATGTGGGAGTCACGGCCAGGATCAAGGCAACCTGACAGCTCCAAGGGGGAAGAGGGAAATGGAGCTGGCAGAGAGAGAGAGAAAGAGGGGCAGAGTCTGGGCCGTGAGCAACATGTCTGGCACTAACTCTGTATTTATTTATTTATTTATTTTATTAATTTTATATACCGCCCCCCTCTCCCGACGGGACTCGGGGCGGTGTACAGCCAAGTAAAAAAGCACACACATAAATACAATTTTTTAAAATAGAATTAAAAAGGATTAAATTAATGGCTGAATGAGAATAAAAACTAATCAAGGGAGTTTAAAAAGTGAAACCATTAAAATCAATTAAAAGCCCACTAGTAACTTTAGGCCAGACCGGCTTGATGGAAAAGATGGGTCTTCAGCGCGTGCCGGAAGGTTTGTAGGTCAGGGATAGTCCTCATCTCCGGGGGGAAGTTCGTTCCAGAGGGAGGGTGCTCCCACCGAGAAGGCCAATTCTTGAGACAAGTAATTTACTATCACCTGTGACCCTGTTTCCCCCCCACCCCTCCTGGGTGTGTGTCATAAATCAAATTCTCCAACGAAACACGTTCAGGAGCTGGATGACATCGATCACACTTTCCAATGAAGGATTTTCGTGGGTAGAAGATCCAGTAGCCTAGGCTACAATCTCCACGAGATAAGTGTGGAATGTGTCTCCGGCCTTCATCTGCTGCACTGCTTCCTCAGGCCTTACCCCACCTCCCTTTCTTACGGCAACTCAGAAACAGGCCTAGGAATGCTTCACGAGTTGACAGAGGGTTTGTCGAACATTTTGGGGGGGAAACGGTCATTGAATTGAAGCCCAACACCCTATTGGCCGCTGTTCTGCTTGGCCTGAAGGAACCCACCCCCCTCTACCTTCTCCTGCTGCTTCGGTGTAACCAGGTTGCTGCTCCGATGAACGGCTTGCTCTGCTTCATCTTTATCCCTGCATCGCTGTTCGTAGAGCCTCTTGGCCTGGGAAATTGCAGAAACAGAACAAACTGAGCAGGACAGGCGATGACCCCGTATGTTAATAAACAGAAGGGAGGAGCCACTCACTTCTAAAGTCTTCTTGTACTGCAGATTCCGGTTTTTGTGAATGGCGTCCATTATTAGTTCAATCTGCGAAGAAGAAAAAAATAAATAAAAATACAAGAACCACACTTTTGTTTCCAAGCAAAACATTTCCCCCTTCTAAAAATAGAAGACCGCACATCAAGACGGGGAAGAAAAACCACTCTTTTATTTTTAACCTTGCAAAGCACAATTCTCTGTTAACCCTAGAGATGTTCAACTTGCAAGGAATCCTTGACTTTAGGACTGCAACGGAGTGCAAAATTTCCATTGCTAAGTGAGGCAATTAAGCGAATTTTGCCCCGTTTTCCAATACTTTTTTTCTCACGGTTGTTAAGGGAATAGAATATAATTCTTTTATTATTTTTATTTCTTTATTATTATTTATTTACATTTATATGCCGCCCTTCTCCAGAGACTCAGGGCAGCTTACAGTCTTTAGAGCACCATGCTAAATGCTCGGCAACAGCCTTCATTCCATTGTATATGCCTGCTTATTACTAGGGCTTTTTGGCACCCCCAAGCGACATTTTACAAAGTCAGCTTATTGCCCCCAACAATCTTGGGTCCTCAATTTACCTACCCTGAGAGGATGGAAGGCTGAGTCAACCTTGAGCCTGGTGGGATTCGAACCTGTACTAATTGCAGGCAATTGAGCTAAGTGCTAGATGATTAACAGCCTGAACCACCAAGGCCCATTTTATTGGCCAAGTGTGATTGGACACACAAGGAATTTGTCTTGGTGCAAATGCTCTCAGTGTACATAAAAAGAAAAGATACATTCATCAGGAGTCAAGAATCATCAGATATGACACTTAATGATAGTCACAGGGTACAATAAGCGATCAAATCATACTAGGAAATAGTCAACAAAAATCGTAAAGATACAAGGGACAAAGTTACAGTCCGACAGTCACAAGTGGGAGGGGATGGGTGATAAGGAGTGATGAGAAGATTAATAGTAATAGTAGTGCAGACTTTGTAAATCATTGGACAGTGTTGAGGGAATTATTTGTTTAGCAGAGTGATGGCGTTCGGGAAAAAACTGTGTCTAGTTGTTCCAGCAACCTTGATCATCACCCACCACATTCAACCAAGGAGGCCTAGTCAATCTAATCTACAATTTCAATTCAGATTTATTGGTGATATTCTGAAATATACTGTAGGAAGCCCCCCCCCCCCGCTTCCTCCCCAGATTAAATACTCCTCATTCTTAATATTAAGAGAGGCAGGATAGAACATTTACGCAAAGGAGAAATAAAGAAACATGTTCTTGAAGGCAGAAAGCAATTCCAGTCTCCCTGCATAGTAAAACAGCCTCCAGCAGATGCCTGATGGATATTTTGTACCTATTAAGAAAGACTGGACCAATCTATTCATAAACAGGACATCCCCAGCTCCACATGATGGGATTAAGAATTTACATGCCCCACCCAAATTCTAAGGACAAGACATGACCTTTAGGACATAACTAGCTCTATGTACCTGTGCTTCGCTACGAATCTATGTCATCGGGCTTGGTTTTGGGAGAGGAAAATAAGGGGAAAAAATTGTGCCTCTGCCTACCAACATCCATCGGTATTCATCTGGCTAGCATCCTGTCAGTGTATGAGAGAGTTGAGGGCTGTTTGGAAACTGAAACATGGAAACTGAAACAGTATTTGCTATGTGAGCAAGGAGTCTGGGTGTGGCTTAGCTCAACTGTTCTGTACTAAAGTTGTTTGGTGCTGTGAAACTAAAACTGAAACTTCTCTCCTCTGCTTGTGTTTTGCAATTGGAACAGATTTCTTTTCAAGCGGGGAAGGAAAGTAGGACTCCTTAGCATGAGAGCATGTTAATAATAATACACGAAATACTTGTGAAAACCCAAATAAAATTGTTTTTTTTTTTAAATAATATACAAAATGCTGATGCTCTGATGGTTATTTTGAAAAATCCTTTCTTAGTGAGCACCTAGAAGCCAAGAGGAACATATGTGTCAAATTTCAAGTTTGTAGGCTTTACGGTTCTGGAGATTTTGTGATGATGTGTGACTGGTATTTCGCTTTTATATAGATAGATAGGATTTACCCACCAACTTTAGAATAGCAAAAGACACAAGGCTCACTACATTGCACAACCCTCTGGAGCATCTCAAACCCCAAACCCCAGAAACCTATAAAGATCCATCTGTGGAATTCAGCCATTTTGTCAGCTGTCCCAGAATTGCATGCTGTGGTTAGTTCTCTCATCAATAAACTGTCTTTCTTAAGCAGCTTCCATTTTATTCCTGGCTTGGAAGTAGACCTGGATTTTTCTTCCAATAATACCTCCCTCTCCCCAATTCCTCACCTTTTTACGATGGAGTTTTTGCTTTTCTCTGAAATCCTCCATTTTCTTCGCTTCTTCCCTGAGATTCTGGGCTAGCTGCATATGGAGTTGGCCAATAGTCTCTACTCCTAGGAGCAAGAACATCGACACAGGTAGGAAATCCACTTTTCTCGTCATTTCACAGATGAGAAACCAGTTGCAGAAACTTTACAACTGGACTTGTGCCTTGCGCAAAGCCATAATTTGCTCAATTAAACATGGTCCACTCCTTACGCTACAATTACCGAACTTCACATTTCACAGTTGAGCATAAATCTGTCCTACAAACCACAATAGTTGGATTCACACCTTTTAAATCAAAGTCAAACTCATCCAAACAAACCCAGGTTTACCTTCAATAAGATTCTCATCAACTCAAGGTTGACTCAGCCTTCCATTCTTCTGAGGTGGGTAAAATGAGGATCCAGATTGTTGGGGGAAATATGCATAACTCTGTATGTATCTGTATTTATTTATTGTTAGATTATGTAGTGTATATTGGAGGTGGTGACACTTAGAGAGCTGTACGCAATGAAATTTCACTTTAATGTATGCTGACTAGTGTACATTTAAAATGACAATAAAGTTATTATTATTCTATTCCAGTGATGGCGAACCTTTTTGGTGTGGTGCCCTGAAAGTGCGTGCCAGCACCCACTGTGCAATTCACACCCCTGTGCATGTGCATACAACACCCCTCATCCACCCCCTTACCTGCACTGTGCATGTGCACGTCTCCCAGCTGATTTTTGGCCCATTTGAAGCCTTTTTCGGCCTCCCTGAGGCTCGAGGGAAGCCTCTGCAACCTTGGGAGGCCGAAAAACGGGCCTTCCAGAAATACCGGAAGTGCTTGTTTTCAGCCTCCGGAAGGCCTCTGGAGCCCGAGGGAGGCCGTTTTCGCCCTCCCGGGGGCTCGAGGGAAGCCTCTGGAGCCTTTGGAGGCTGAAAAACAGGCCCGTTTCATCACAGGCCGAAAAAGGCCTCAAACAGGCCAAAAATCAGCTGGGAAGCAGGTGCATGCACTGTGCAGGTAAATTTGGCTGAGGCTCGCATGCCTGCATAAATGGCTCCGCGGGCCACCTGTGACATGCATGCCATAGGTTCCCCATCACGGTTCTATTCTATTCTAAGTTAGCTTTAGCAGAGCTGTGCTCTTTCCAACACACCTTGGACTACCAGAACCTTCTACAGAGATTAGGAAAATGATGACTCTTCCTGTGACCTCTGAGATATAGATGGAGTGCTCCACATTCTGAGGTCAAGAAGATTCCCCCAGCTTCCCAACCTCGGTATGACCCTAGTGACTAATTCTATCTGAAGATGAGCAAGATTTTTCTCAGAAGTTTGTGGTTACAGACAGTCACCATACTATAATCTAGCAATGTGGGAAACTCTCAGGCTGCATGCCTTAATGTAGCCTGAAATGTTGGCTTCTTTCCAATGACTCAGACTGAGAACGAGAGTTCCTCAAACTCTACAGCAGAAATAGCTAGGGCTGGCAACTTTAAGCTTTGTGGACTTCATCTCCCAGAATTCCACAGCCAGCCATCACCAGGAGACTGAAAGTTCTAGTCTTGCCGTAGGTATGAAAGCCAGTTGGATGATTTTGGTCCAATCATCAGGAGATGGTGAGTTTCAGACTCACCTTAGCACAAGGCTCTTTAAACTTGGCAAGTTTAAGACTTGTGGACTTCAATTCCCAGAATTTCTGAGCTAACATGACCGGAGGAGGAATTCTGGGAGTTGAAGTCCACAAGTCTTAAAGCTGTCAAGTTTGAAGACCTCTGCCTTAGCATGAAAGCCAATTGAGTAACTTTGGGCCAATTACCAGGAGTTCTAGCCCTGCCTTAGGCATGAAAGCCAACTAGTGAAGAGAAGGGCCAGGCAAGACATGATAGCAGTCTTCCAATATTTGAAGGGGAGAGGAAGGGATCAACCTATTTTCCAAAGCACCTGAAGGCCAGACAAGGAATAATGGATGGAAACTGAACAAGGAGAGATTCAACCTGGAAATAAGGAGAAATTTTCTGACAGTGAGAACAATCATCCCATGGAACAGAAGTTGCCTTCAGAAGTTGTGGCAGCTTCATCACTGGAAGCTTTCAAGAAGATATTGGACTACTATCTGTCAGTAATGGTGGAGGGTCTCTTGCTTGGGTGGGGGGTTGGACTAGATGACCTACAAGGTTCCTTCCAAACTTGTTAATCTGTAACCCTGGGTGACTTTGGGCCAATCACTAGGAGACAGCCTTAAGCAAGAAGGTTGGCTGGGTGACTTTAGGCCAATCATTTCGTCTAAGTCCAACTCTCCTCAAGGAGTTGTTGTTCTGGAGAAAATAGGAGGAGGAAGGCATATTGGGTATATTTGCTGCCATGTTGACTGCAGAATTCTGGGAGTTGAAGTTCACAAGGCTTAAAGGGGATACCCCTGCTGTAGAGTTTTCTGGCACAGGCATCCATGGGGGAAGGGAATGATGAAGATGGTGTTATGGAACTAGCTCCACCCTTCACATACTTGCATGCAACCTCGGGAGCTTCCACCTGGCTGAGAAGCAAACCCTTGTTGGGTTCATGGCTTTGATGTAAGAACTAAGCAAGCCCAGAGCAAAGCAACTGGGCCTTTACAACCAACAAGATCAACCAACAGAACTGAAGAAGTTTCTTGGATGAGAAGCGAAACATTTTCAAAGAAAAAAAAAAACCCAGAAAGTCCAGTTGCCACTCGAAAAAGCACCTTTGGGACAATCAGCAGGACCTTTAGTAAGAACTACAATAACAATTTAAATAACAGAGAATAAACCCCACTCCCTCCTAGCACTGATGGTGTTACCTAGTTGGGTAATGAAATGTCTACCAGAAAATGACCAAGTTCAGTGAGCACCAAGGGCTCCACAATTGTAATCTTCATTTTGTAATAATCTTTGTAATTCTATTAGTCTAAAATGTGACTAAAGATGAAATAAAAACATAGAAATGAAATCTGATTTATTCTTTCTCCTTGGCACAGCCACTGTAAAACTAGGTAGGAGACAGACCAAATCGGAGCATCTTTGACAGACCATGGTCAAGCACGGTTTGTTGGATCATCTTGGGTGCATTTCCTAGACAAGCATTAAGCCTTGGTCATCTGAATAGAGAGACCATGTCAGAGGGTGGGATTCAACAGGTTGTAACCGGTAGCGGAAATCTTGAGTTGTTCATAGAACCAGCAAATACCACCTCTGACTGGACCTGCCTCCATCTATTCTCTGCCTCCTGAGTCCCAGCTGATTGGCTGGGTCTCCTTTGGTTGCCCTGCACAGGAGAACAGAGCTGGAAAGCAGGTTAATGGGATGGGGAGGGAATGGGACTTTGTAGTATCCTTCCCTTGACCGCCTATCAAGCCACGCCACGCCCACCAAGCCAAGCCCACAGAATAGGTAGTTAAAAAAAATTTGAACACCCAACCACTGGACAGTGTCAATTCTTTGGTTTGTCTAGCTTAGCTTTCTCCACGCTGATCTACCCCCTCTACCATACCTCAACTGATTTTATCCTCCACCAGCATGTACGGTGACCACCTTATCTGAGTATTATGGAATGTGTAGCTTAATGCACAGGGAGAATCCACAGAAAAAGCTGATTTATTTCCCCGCAAACGAAGTTCGACTTTCGTAACACTTACGTTGCTTGAAAACCTCCAGTGCTCTTCTTAGGGTGCTAAAATGAAAGGAAAACAGACAGTGAGGTTGAGAAATCGTGAAATTGTTTTGATGTCACTGAAAAACACACACGCACACACACACACACACACACACACACACACACACACAAAAACCCCCAAGACTTGTTACGGGTTTTCAGAAATTAGTCCAATTTCAACACCTGATCAGGCAAGTTGTGAAACTCAAAACATAGCTCTACAGTCAGATAAATTTCTGAACTTCTCTTTCCTCCTTTGCTAGTGCCTTCTCTCCGTGGCCCAGTAAACGTTTCTCAACCATTCGAAGGACACTCAAAATGCAAAATCCAGAAGACACATTTAATTCAGGCAGTTGAGAAGAACAAAAACCTTGTGTGCCTCGTGCCCCAGGTCAAGTTCATACAATGCACAATAAGCCATGGCAGATAAGTTGCATATCTTCTTCATTGGGTTCCCCCAATCCGCTTAAGGCTAAACCATGAAGAGGCAAAACACATTCTAATTTTATGCAAATAGCTTGTAAAATAAATGTGGGAACCCAGTCTGCATTTGAAGGATGAAAGGAGGAACAAGTTGCTTCTTAAGACAATGGAAAATCCAAATGGCTGCCCTTCCCAGGCTCAACATGGTGTTTCCTGACTGCTTTGAGATCAAACCAGTTTGGCCTAGTGACTAAGATAGAAACCTGATAGCAGTGATGGTGAGTTCTAGTCCTGCCTTAGGCAAGAAATCCAGCTGGGTGACTTTGAGCTAATGACTAGGAGACTGTGAGTTCTAGTCCTGCCTTAGGCATGAAGACTGACTGGATGACTTTGGGTCAGTCCCTCTCCCTCAGCCCAACCCACCTCACAGGATTGTTGTTGTGAGGAAAATAGGAGGAAGAAGGATTAATTATTTTTGCTGCCTTTGATTATTTATACCTATAAAGGCAAGCTTTAGAAATAGTTAGCGTTAGAATTAGAGATCGAGAAAGAGAACGAGAGAAAGAGAAAAAGAAAGAAAAAGAGTTATAATTTAGATAGAGATTATAGATAGAGATATACCAGTAGATATAGATATAGAGATATAATATATAGATAGATTAGATATAGATATAGATTTGATTATTTTGGGGGTAGGGCTTATATTGGGCGCATATATAAAAAATCAAGCTAGGGCTTACTTTCAGGGTAAGTTGTATTTTCAGGGAAACACGGTAGATATAGATATATAGGTGTATAATAGATAGATAGATATTAGATATATAGATGTAATATAATAGATATATATAGATATAGATTAGATATAAATATAGATTAGACATATAGATTAGATATAAACATAGATTAGATATAGATTAGATATAGAGATAAGATATAGACCTAGACCAGAGGTCTCCAAACTTGGCAACTTTAAGACTTCTGGACTTCAACTCCCAGGGAGTTGAAGTCCACCAGTCTTAAAGTTACCAAGTTTGGGGAACCCCGACCTAGACAAAGTCAGAGTTTAAAAAATCCCAGGGAATGAAGCATATTAAGTCAGATGTCCTTGACAGTGGCAGAGAGAGAGTCCACCAAGAAGGGGTGTTCCTTTCTCCTACTTCTGTACCAAGTCATTTGTCTCCCTAAGTGGTCTAGGATGGAAACCGGTAGCCACACACCAAGCCAAAGACAAACTCTCTTTCCGTGACTGCATTTGCTTATCAAATTGGGAACTTAATTATCATGTAGTTATCATATAATCTGCAACTCTTACACTGCAAAAACATATGGACTACACAACTCGATCAGGGCAAAGCAATAGATGGAATCTACATAGACTTCTGTAAAGCCTTTGATTCAGTGGTACATGACAAACTACTCCTAAAACTAAAATCTTATGGTATCTCTGGACACCTGCATAACTGGATAGAAGCATTCCTGTCAAACAGACAACAAATGGTCAAAATTGGGAGCGTCCTATCAAATTCTGTACCTGTCAACAGTGGTGTCCCCCAAGGCAGTGTTCTAGGACCAACTCTTTTCATACTGTACATAAATGACCTCTGTGATCATATTAAGAGCAACTGCGTTCTCTTCGCTGATGATGTAAAGCTATTCAATGCCACAGACAATACTGCTACCCTTCAAAGAGATCTTGACTATGTATCAGAATGGTCAAACAAATGGCAACTTCACATCTCAACAAATAAATGCTCTGTCCTACATATTGGCAAAAAAAAATCAGAAAATAAAATACAGGCTGAATAGTCAAGACCTTGTTGATGATCCAAACTCTGTCAAGGATCTTGGAGTACTCATCTCTAATGATCTAAGTGCTAGAGCCCATTGTAACTACATAGCCAAAAAGGCATTAAGAGTTATTAACCTAATCCTATGTAGCTTTTTCTCTGGTAATATTACACTAATAACTAGAGCATACAAAACATTTGCTAGACCAATACTCGAATACAGCTCATCAGTCTGGAACCTACATTACATATCTGATATTAACACAGTTGAGAAAGTCCAGAAATATTTCACAAGAAGAGTTCTCCACTCCTCTACTCGTTGCAGAATACCTTATGCCACCAGACACGAAATTCTAGACCTAGAAAACCTAGAACTATACCGCCTTCGGTCCGATCTAAGTATAGTATATGAAATCGTACATTGCAATGTCCTACCTGTCAATGAATACTTCAGCTTCAACCATAGCAACACAAGAGCAAAAAATAGATACAAACTCAAGGTTAATTGCACCAAACTTGATTGCAGGAAATACGACTTCAGCAACAGAGTGGTCAATGTCTGGAATACTCTACCTGACTGTGGTTTCTTCCCCAAACCCCAAAAACTTGAACCTTAGACTGTCTACTATTGACCTCACCCCTTTCCTAAGAGGCCTGTAGGGAGCGTGCATAAGCGCACCAACGTGCCTACCATCCCTGTCCTATTGTTTCTTTTATTTTTTATTTTTCTTATATGTATCCATGTATTCATAACTATGTTTTTACTTATACCTATTATCTTGTAAGCAATTGACAAATATAAATAAATAAAATAAATAAAAATAAATAAACTGAATTTCAACCCTTGGGAGTATTCTCTCGCAGATAGTAGGGCCTATCTGGATAAATGGCAAAGTAACTGCAATTGCTCAGAGGGGGACTTCAGGCAATGCTTTCTATGAATTCATTCCTGCATGGATGCAACCGTTGACACGTGAGTCATTGTTAAAATAAATAAATAAATAAATAAACTAATAAATCAAAGCAAGGGTGTCAGATAGGATTTCCTTCCCGTTTTCAGAAGTTCATCCGGACTATTTTTAAAACTAGGAATAAATTGCCAGGCTAAAATCTAGATGAATAATGTGGTATTTGACTGAGAATGATGGCTAAGAGATTTCTCCAAACCCTATTTTCACGCCCAACAAGTGAATGGCTTACTTTAGCTCTGTCTGCCCGCAGGGTTTCTTCCGTGATAAATTGATCAGCTCCTTCCCATATTTCTCTTCTACAGAAGCCCTGAAACAGACAAAGATTGGCGTAAAATTCAGGGTTCAGCCAAGCGAAGACCTCTAACCCATGGTTTCATCCTTCCAAGGATTTGCTACTGAAATTCAACTCAAAAATAGACAATCTTCCAAGACATGTATTTTAAAAAAAAAAAAAAATTAAGGAGGTTAGCAGAGAGCCCTCTGCAAATCCAACAGTTCCTGTTTTTAATCTTTCGAATCCCCAAATGTGGTCCTTAAAGAGGGTGAAATTTGTGCTCTACAATGGGATTGCCTTTGAAAAAGAATCACATCTGACCCAGGATGTGACTGCACACTGGGCATGCCAAGATTGTGTCCACATGAAAATTGCTGCCTTGGGAAGCCACGTACAAAGAAAATATCTACAACATGTTCTATTGTTGGCATCTAGCACCAACGAGATCGGCCAAAATCTACCCAAAATCTGAACCCAATATGTTGGAAATGAAAAAGATACTAGGCACCTTCTTTCAAATGTGGTGGTTGTGCTCTAAAGCAAATAAATTTTGGAACAAAATAAGGATTTGGATGCAAGAAATAACCGGGGTGGGGGGGAAGGGGGGGGAAATAACTTAAGCCTGAAATGTTCCTATTAGGGATAATTAGAGGTGATTACAAGAAAGAAATTGAATATATAATAATACACATATTGACAGCAGCTAGAATAACATATGCTCAAAACTGGAAATCAGAAAGTAGTCCCACAGATAATATGTGAATAAAAAAATGATGGATTGTGCGGAAATAAATAAACTTACAATGGAATTGCAGGAGAAGGAAGAAAAATAATAGTACGTGGTCTGGGAGAAATGGTATGTTTGATTAGATAACGAACAAAAAATAATACAAAATGTAAATGTAATTGATGTACATATATATATGTGTGTGTGTGTGTGTGTAAGGTTTTGAGCTGATAAATAATTAAATAAGGGAGACTAGGATAGATCTATTTCAAGCTAGTTAGCTCTCTTCAGCTAGTCATACCCTTACTGGGATTCGAACCAGGGAAGTATTACATGTGAGGCAGTTGTAATTGCCTCTAGACCACTGGCTCTATCCCGTTCAGCTGAGGCAGGGGAATAAGTATATACTTTGTGTTACAACACCCTGTTAAGCCATATATATGAATATGGAGAATGAATATGGAGAAGCCGATACCACAACACACTTCAAAAATTGTAAATACGATTTGATTTAAAACTGTAAAACTTGAATAAAGTTTATTTAAGAAAAAAAAAAGAAAAAGAAAATTACTGCTTTGTGAGTTAGACTCCTCTCACAGTTACTGCTATTAAGCCTGGTTTCGCTCAGTCTATATGTGTACTTTTGGTTTTTCTTGCCTAAGTGTAAGACTTTGTGATTGATGTTTGACCGCTGGAGCAGTGGTGAGTGTGGCCAGCCGTAAGAAATTTGAAACCAGATCCTAAGAAGCTCTGCATAAGTCCGTCATAACTTCAAATGTTCGCTAAGCGAGTGTTCATAAGTCAAGAACTACCTGTATTGGGGCTAGAAAGTCCAGGAGAACATTCAGGAACCTTTTACCATTCCAGAAAAGCGGTCACACGTACCTTTCTCGTAAAAAGTCTTCAAATTCTTTGCAGTTCTTCCTGCCGTCGTTCAAGTGTTGGACAATGTTGTCATATCCAGCTGTGCTGATCAAGTCTGTTGTCTGAAAAAGAACATTTAAAACTTTGTTAGGCAAATAAGATGCACAGCATTTTCCATGTTACTAGCTTAGAAGCAGCCCAAGGTCGTATTTGACGTCCACACACATTTTATTTTTATTTTTTTATATATAAATTTATTTATTTAACATTTCAACATTTTAAAAAACCATTTCCACTTTTTACAATAATTCTGTAACGGTATTCACACTAGCTAATAAAGTCTATGGCTATATCAATTACTTTTCCATTCTATTCATTTATATCTTTATTTCTTGATCTAACTTATAACACATTAACACACACACACATATATATATATATACATATAACTATGATCAATACTTTCTCATTTTTGCTATCAATTGATGTCTTTGTGTCTTCTTTCTAACCACTCATACCAAAGGTTCCATATCTTATAGTACTCTATTTCTTCTTTATTTTTTAATATCATCATTCATTTCAGCACCTTCAAGTTTCTTTCTTATTATTGCTACCTCGGAGAGAATGATATCCTGTTTCCAATTTTGAGCAAATGAGATTCTAGCAGCGGTTACTATATGGAGCATGATATATTGGAGGTTTCTACTAACATTAGATCCTATTATACCTAATAAAAACACATTTTAAAGCGGCCAAGTTTGAGAAATACTGTGCTAGAGGCCTAGGAACAGCGGTGGGATTCAAAAAAAATTTTTTACTTCCGTTTCTATGAATGTTTTTACTACTGTTTCTATGAATGTTTCTATTCTTTGCACACACGCGCAGTGTTCAAAATACACCAATTTCAAGTACTCTGCAGCTTCCTTCTAAGCCAGCCCCGGTAAGTAAAATAGCTGAGGCGCAGGAATCCACTGTGCCACGCAAATCAACTGAGCTGAAAAATGTGGACATATACCCAGGGGTGGGATTCAAATGTCTTAACAACTGGTTCTGTGGGCGTGGCCTAATTTGTGGATGTGATTTGTTGGTCATGTGACTGGGTGGGGCATGGCTTGCTGATTGGGAATGGCTTGGTGGTCACGTGACTGGGTGGGCCTGGCTTGTATGTAAATATTGTAAATATTTATGTAAATATTGTTTTTTTTATAAAAAAAGAACAACTTTTACCCAAATTCAGGCAAAGCAAGCAGACAGATTGAGCTGCTCACAGAATCACAGATTCACTCAGAGATCTATCTATCTGCAATCTGCCAGCTGAGTCTGCACTGAAAAATAGAAGCTTCAGTCCTAAGGAAGGTTCAGCTCTGCTTTCAGATTAGCTAGAAAGCAAGAAATCCAACCATTTCCTGCTTTCTAGCTAATCTAAATCTCCTGGCACAGCAGAACAGCTGGTGGTCGGGGGGGGGGGAAGGAAAAATAGCAACTTACCAAAGGCAGGCAGGCATGCCAGGTAAGGAGTGAGTGGGCAGGGCAGGGAGGGGAGGGGCATGGCCAGCCAGTGGAGCGATTTACCAGTTCTCTGAATTATGCAGAATCATAACAACCGGTTCTATAGAACCGGACTGACCAGGTAGAATCCCACCCCTGCATATAGGACAGAATAGGGCAGGAGCAGGTGGGCGGGGCCAGCTGATCGTTGGAGCTACCGGTTTGGGAGAACCGGTCTGAACCAGCAGCCTCCCACCATTGGCCAGGACCTAATAAAGTCAGTGAAGTAAATTTAGCTAAGTTGCTTCGCCGACATCCTAAGTATCTCGTTAGGACTTTTTCCTAATAGGTCATCCTCCAGAAAATGTGGCACTGCCCCTTCCATCATTCCCAGACAAAGTGGAATTATAGTCCAACACATCTGGAAGGACAAACTGGGAAAAACCGATAGGGGCAAAGATAAAGAAATGAAATCTGTTTCTTCCTGGAGACCGATTCAGCAAGTATCAGGAGAAAACCTACAGAGAAGCACAGGCCTGACTTTGGAGAAATATGCAGGAAATGGTTAGAAAAATAGAAGTATGCTTTAACCTCAGGAAACATAGAAAGTGTGGGAAAGAAGCACAATTGTGATGACCCGGGGTGTGGCACAAAGGCAACACAGTCAAATAAGCAAGAAGTGTCCTTTTAATACCTCCAACTTTGCCCCCAGTGTCCAGGTTACCTTCGGCTGGAGAAAAAACTCTCCCAAGAGCAGTCTTTAAGTGGAGGAAATTCAGTCCGAAAACAAAGTACATATAAACTGTAAATAAAAATCCACACAAACCACGCTGCAGGAATTAACTGGACAAGGCAGGAGAAGGAATTGCAGACTTGAAAGGCCATCAAAACACACACAGTTGGGAAGATGCCAGGAACCCAGATAAGCCTCGAAGATACCAGATAATTCACGAGTTGCTCCCAAAAACTTTGCTGTGTGCGAACATTGTGTTCCCAGCTGCAGCTAACGAAGGGAATCAGGGCCGTTTCCTCTCCCATAAGCCACGTAAGTCACATTGCTCCCTTCTCCATTCCTCCCTGCATGCCCTAGGATGAAGAGGAGGTGGGCCTGGATCTTCCTCCGAATTCCCTCTCCCTTGCTCTACCTCTTCCCTGCTCTGCCCAGCCGCAATTTCCACAATTTCTTCCACAGCCATGGAAGCAACACTCCCACTCCGTCAGCTGCTCAGCCTTCCCCTCCGAATCAGATTCTGACAGGGGCATGACACATAGACTGGCTTCTCCAATAATTCAACTTAGAGCATGCTGGCTGGGGAATCCACCCATCTTAAAAAAAAAATTTTTTAAATCAGGGCAACCTGGTCTACCCAAATATGTGTTGTGGTTCACCAGCAGCAGGTGTAGACGGCTAAGGTCTCGGAGAGCAAGGACTCAGATGAAGGACCTGTGTGTGGCGCAGGGATGGGGCCAGGACCATCAGGGAGTGGAGTGCTGCCTTCGGAGATTGTGGAGGCTGGCAGCAGCAATGAAGAGGCCCCTGAGGAGCCTGTGCTCAGTACACGTGCATGCAGTGCTGCTCCAAGGAAACAGCAGCTGCAGCAGCATGGGCGACTTGGGAGAAAGGCTGCAAGGTAATGGCCCCTCCCTTAAGAGATAAAAGACAGCTGAGAAACCGGAGTTCTTTGCAGGAAGCAAAGACGTTTTTTGCACTCAAGCCTTGCGGACATTCAGAATATCTTGGTTTGTCTTTGAAGACTTTTGGTGTTTGAAATATTTCTTAGTGACTTTATCTAGTGTTCTTGGCAGCCTTGCACAACCTTGGCAAAGCTCGTTCATATCAGAGACAATTAGTTTGACACAGCCGTTTAACCATGAAGGAACGGAATTCGTAAAGAATCATTAAAAGGTTTTGCTGTTACCTCTGTTTTGTGTTTGTTTCCTTGGAACAAGGTTTGGGTCAGAACAATATGGGATGAAGCATGCTGCTTCCGCTTTTAATGTTCAACCCCAATCCAGAAGCCTTCACAGGCAGATGCTTTCGCTTTCTGGATTGGGACTGAAAGGCGAAAGTGGAAGCAGTATGCTTCCTCCCATATTTGGGTAGATCAGATTGCCCTGATTAAAAAAAATACTTAACCTCTCTCCTGGTATAACTGAAGAAGGCAGGAGAGCCTGTGGCTTAGAGGTTAATACAGCTATCTAATATGTAATCAACCCGGGTTCAAATTCCAAAAGGGTATGGCTAGCTGAAGAGAACTAAACAGCTTGAACGAGATTCATATTACTCTCCCTTTATTTCTTTGTCGGTAAAATATAAAATACAGCCATCTTAAAGTTGTCGTGGATAACAAACACTTATACATACATGCGTGGGAACCCAGGACACCCCACCCCAGAGAATGAAATATTTTGGGGGATATTAAAAGAGGCAGAATGTTATATTTTCCCAAAGGAAAAAGGGAAAAAAATCTTAACAAAGGCAGAAAGCAGTCTTGCCCTTCCTGCCATAGGAAACCCAAGAAGCTTGAAGAGGCTAACATTTAGCAATGCAGTTCTTTTTTCCATTCAGAAAAGACTGGGCCAATCTATTCATAGACAAAATTCTTTCAGCCACAGCTCCCACCGAAGGCTTAGAACTGATGGGATTAAGAATTTATATTCCCCCACCCAAATCCTAAGGACAGGACATGACCTAATAGGATTAACCCACCAACCATTGAAATAGCAAAAGACACAAGGCACAACCCCCCTGGAGCATCTCAGAACCCTATAAAGATCCATCCACTCACTCGGCCATTTTGTCAGCCACCCCAGAAAAGCTGTTGTCACTGACAGCCTCCATTTTATTTCCAGCGGTTTTTTTCCTCGGCTTGGAACCAGACTGGATTTTTCTTCCCACACATGAAAGAGTTCAGGAAACCGGATGTCTTTTGCCTCCGAAATGCATTCTCTTAGGATCCAGGAGGGAGGAACAAAGATTAAAGCACTCTTGTTGAATTTGGGCAGCTTTCCAGATACGTGGACTTCAACTCCCAGAATTCCCAGCCCACACAGCCCCAGCTGGAAGTTTGGGGAGGTAGAGTTCCCTCCCTACTTGGAAGCTTCTAGGTTGAGAAACACAACGTTAAAGGTTTAAACTATTCATGGCATGGCCCGTTTGGGGGGATTATTGCTAGGTTTCCTGGTAGTGTGGTGAGTCGGTTCTCCCTCAGAAGTTCTCTTTTAAAATTTCAATTTCCTCAAAAGTTTGCATCAGAAACCCATAAAGGCTACTACCGTTTGGAGCACTTCCCTGCCAGCGTGAGAATCATGTGAGAATCAAGTCTTAATCCTTCAGCGGATTACCAGGAATCAGAAACAACTGTTACCCGTTTCAGAAGACAAGATCCCGACGAAGCTTCTCACTTTCACCACCAAGTCACTTACTCCAAATTCAACACTTCAGGCTCGGTAGAATAAAGAGAAGTGGGACTTAATAGAAACATTTGGAGAAGAAAAGAAAGGAACAGATGCACACAAAAGAGGCAGAAGCAAGCATGTGGGCCTGTACATACAGTACAGAACAGTCCTCGACTTATGACCACAATTGAGCCTGTTGCTCAGGGAAACATTTGTTAAGGGAGTTTTGCCCCATTTCATGTCTTTTCTTGCCAGCGTTGTTAAGTGAATTGCTGTGGTTCAGTTAGTGACACGGTCGTTAAGTGAATCGGGCTTCCTCATTTACCGTCAGAAAGTCGCAAAAGGGGATCATATAACCTCCGGGATACTGCAACTGTCATAAGTATGAGTCAGTTGCCAAACATCTGAACGTTGTTCCCATAAGAACGGGGATGCTACCATGATTGTGTGAAAAACGGTCAGAAGTCACTTTATTCAGTGAACAGTCACTAAACAGGCTGTTGTAAGTCGAAGGTTACCTGCATTTCACACTTGAAAAATGAAAAACGGCTTGGTGACTTTGAGTCGATCACCAGGAGACTGTGAGTTCTAGACTTGCATTAGGTATGAAAGATGGCTGGGTGACTTTGGAACAATCACCAAGAGACAGGGAGTTCTAGTTCCGGCTTATGCAGGAAAGCCAGCTAGCTGACTTTGGGCCAGTCACTAGGAGATGGTGAATTCTAGTCCCAGCTTAGACATGAAAACCAGCTGGGTGACCCTGGAACAATCACCAGGAGACAGGGAGTTCTAGCCCTATTTTAGACATGAAAGCCAGCTGGGTGACTCTGGATTACCAGGAGACAGGGAGTTCTAGTCCCATCTTAGACATGAAAGCCAGTTGGGTGACTCTGGAACAATTACCATGAGACAGAGATTTCTAGTTCCAGCTTAGACACAAAAGCCATTTGGGTGACTCTGGAACAATCACCAGGAAGACAGGGAGTTGTAGTTCCGCCTTATGCAGGAAAGCCAGCTAGCTGACTTTGGGTCGGTCACCAGAAGAAGGTGAATTCTAGTCCCGTCACAGGCACAAAAGCCAGATCTTGGGTCAGTTTCTTTCTTTTTTTTTCAGCCCAACCCACCTCACAGGGTTGTTGTGGGAAAAATAAGAGGAAGAAAGAGTCTAAGCTACGTATGCTGCCTACATATGTTGAAGAAGCTTCTTGGATGATAAGCGAAACATCTTCAAGGAAAAACCAGAAATTCCAGTTGCCTCTTGAAAAAGCACTTTTGCGACAACCACGAGCTGGATGATTGAGAATCTCCATAGATACTTATATGAAGAACGGTTGCAGGAATTGGCCCAAAGATACCTTTTCAGGAGGCAACTGGATTTTCTTGTTTTATTTTGTTTTTTTCCTTTCCTTCTTTTCTTTCTTTTCTTTTCAGTCCAACCATGACCTGGATGACTGAGAATCTCTACAGATCTTTTGCAAGAATTGTTTATTCATTTTTTATTTTATTTGGTTTGTCAGTCGCTTACAAGATAATAGGTATAAGTATATAGATAGTTATGAATACATGAAATTGGTACATATAAGAAAAATAAAAGAAACAATAGGACAGGGATGGTAGGCACATTGGTGCGCTGATGCACGCCCCTTACAGACCTCTTAGGAAAGGGGTGAGGTCAATAGTAGACAGTCTAAGGTTCAAATTTTTGGGGTTTGGGAGAGAAACCACAAAGTCAGATAGAGTATTCCAGACATTGACCACTCTGTTGCTGAAGTCGTACTTCCTGCAATCAAGTTTGGTGCGATTAACCTTGAGTTAATATCTAGTGTTTGCTCTTGGGTTTATCTAGTCTAATCTAGTTTAGTTGCTTAGTCTAATTGGATTTATCTAGTCTAATGAAAAGAAGGATTAGGGGCAATATGATAGCAGCATTTCAATATTAGAGGGGCTGCCACAAAGAAAAGGGGGTCAATCTATTTTCCAAAGCACCAGAAGACAGGACAAGAAGCAATGGATGGAAACTCATCAGGGAGAGAAACAACCTAAAATTAAGGAGAAAATTCCTGACAGTGAGAACAATTAACCAGTGGAATGACTTCCCACCAGAAGTTGTAGATGCTTCATCACTGGAGGCTTTTAAGAAGAAACTGGACAGTCATTTGTCTGGAATGGTATAGGGCAGCGGTAGGGAACCTTGGCTCTTTTATCACTTATGGACTTCAACTCCCAGAATTCCTGAATGAGCTATAAAAAGTTCCCCATCCCTGGCCTACTGGTTTTTCAGTTGTGAGGGAAATCAATTTTTGATTTGAATGGGATTGTTCAATATACAAATGTCCTAATTTTTGACTTGAATGATCAATATTCTTTATATGTCCTACATTTGTATATTAAACAGTCCCATTCAAGTCAAAAATTGATTTCCCTCACAACTGAAAACCCACTAGGCCAGGGATGGGGAACTTTTTATAGCTCACTCAGGAATTCTGGGAGTTGAAGTCCATCAGTGATAAAAGAGCCAAGGTTCCCTACCGCTGGTATAGAGTCTCCTGCTTGTGCAGGGGGCTGGACTAGAAGACCTCCAAGATCCCTTCCAACTTCGTTATTCTGTTGTGTTTTGTTAAGGTTTCTGCAGATGAGGCTTACATTGCTTCTTTCCTAGGGCTGGGGGAAAAGTGACTGGCCCAAGGTGGTGACAAAGCTACCTTTGTGCCTTACATGGGGAAGTCTGTTCAGCACAAAATATTTGCATCTTTAATTTCCAATAAGGTTTAAAAAATGTAGCCTTTGTGGTTTTTTTTATTTTCCAAACTGCCTTTCTGAAATGCAGCATTCATCCAGGCAGACATATTACCTCTTCATCTTTGGAGAAAAGGATAAATGCAAATAGTTTATCCAGAGGCTCAGCCCTTTGCTAATTTCCTGCTTTTTGCATATTCAAATATTTTTGAATATCACATGCAGCTTCCCTTTTTTTTTTTTTACATACCATGCTAGAAGTTTTGCGTTTCAGTTTTTGAGCAAGACAATGATTTGGGTTTTTAAAAGAATATATATTTTTTGCAGAACTCTTCTTCTCTGCAGAAAAGCTCGCTTTTTCTTCAAAGATTTGCTCTTAAAACTCCCTGGCCACGTATGTGACTTTCTTGTGCCCTTCCTGCCTTTATATTTTTCTGAAGAGTTTAAAGTTAGTTTGATTTAAAATAATTTTTTGCTCTCCTGATTTCTGTAAGCGGCTTCCTTTTTGTTTTTTTTTTTCTTTTTAAACCAAATCCTGTCTTTTGAGGAAGTTTCTCTTGCAGTCAAATGTGACTTCGCTGGCCTTACCGAGGTAATTTTCCAAGCGTAATGTCATTTCAAGAGAAAATAATATTTGTAACTCAGGGTTGAATTGCAGAATCCTTGGTATTTTCTGAGCTTGGGGGTTTATTTTTTTTATTTTTGTGGGCAGAAGTTTGATTACCTAACTAGGCAGCATCATCAGAGCTCGTGAGTATAGGGTTTGCTGCTCTCTGTTCACAGACAGTAATTTGCCCATAACTTGGCTTGACCAATAGGTACATATTACTACCTATACCAGACTGCATTTATATGCTGTTTTTGTTTTGTTTTTTTACTTTGAAAGCCTTACGCTTCAGATTATCTGAAAGAAGATTGTGTCTCTCATGTGCATGGACTTTTAAGATCATTTGATGAGGATCTCACCACCTGGGGTGGGCTTCAAAAATTTCAGTAACCAGTTCTCTGCCTGGTTACTGTATGGGCGAGGCCTAGTCAGCCTCCTGCACCACGGTGGGGCGGGGGTGTTTTCGCCCTCCCCAGACTCCGAAGGCTTGAGGAAAGAGTGAAAACAGCCTCCCTGGGCTCCGGAGGCCCTCGGGAGGCCAGAAATGGGCCCATTTCCGGCCTTCTGAAACTTCCAAGAGGCCCATTTTTTGCCCTCCCCAGCAGTGATGCAATTCAAATAAAGTTGCCACCGGTCCGGTGGGCGTGGCTTGGTGGATGCGCTTTGCCCGCATGCACACACTTTGCGTGCACACGCGCACCAAACACGCACTTTGCGCAGGCGTAAAGGCATTTGCGCAGGCGCAGAGTTGTTCTACCTCTCCTCCTGCAAGCCTGCATGGTGCTGGTTGCTGCAGCAGCTGCCGCGCGGCGCTATTCTGCATCATGCAAAGCAGCTGCGCTTCGAATTCTGGCCATAAAAGTGAGTATAGGAGACCAGGCGGGTGGGCGGGCCAAACACAGAGCAGCGGAGAGAACCGGTTCTCTGTCCGCTGTTCATCACCGCTACCGGCTCTCCAGAACCGGGCAGAACCGGTCGCATTCCACCACTGCTACCCACGCTCCGGATGTTTTCCTCAAGTCTCCGGGAGCTCCGGAGGCCCTCAGGAGGCCAGAAACGGGCCTGTTTCCAGCCTTCCAGAGCCTTTGGGAAGCCTGATTTTCGCTCTCCCTGAGTCTCCGCGCGGGCCCTTCATTTACCTGGCATCCAAATGGGTGGGGACTCCCAGGAGGGGTGGGGCAGGATGGGCAGGGCCAGCCAGGGGTTGGATTTGCTGGTTCACCAAACCGGCCATAAAACTAACTACAGGTTCGCCCGAACCAGGGTGAACCGGTAGCAGCCCACCCCTGCCCACTACCACCAAAGGAGGCCCTCTTCAAGGAGGAAAACTTTTTCCGTGATGGCACCCCATTGTCTAAATCAGCATCCTCCCCCCCAACCTTTGGGCACCAGGGACTGATTCCGTGGAGAGAGGTTTTCCCGCAGACCGGAGGGGCTGTGGTTTGATGTGCTGCCTGCATCCCACAGATGGGCCTTCGCTTGTTTGCCTGGCCCAGTTTCTGGCACATCGTGACCCAGTACCAGGCCATGGACCAGGGTTTGGGGCCCCCCTGGTCTAAAATGGCCTCCTCAGAAAATCCAACCAACAGTCACATTCGCATCATTTCAACATCAGGTGAAGGGAGACATTTCAATTTTCCTGGTCTCTTTCATTACCGTTCCGTTGGTTTTGGCTTCTGAATGACATCAAGCCTAGTTTTGCAGGCTGCTTTGATTGAAAATTTTATTTGATCATTTATATTCATTTATTTTTTTTTTGACATTGGTCTAATACAAATGGCCCAAAGGTGGGCTGCTGGGGGTTCGCGGGGGTTCGAGAGAGACCCTAACTAAGATTCTGTGCAGTTCGGAGAACCCCCAAATGCCACTCCTGGCTGGCCCTGCCCACCCCCTCCCCTCCCCTCCCAGGAGTCCCCACGCGGCCCATTTTGGATGCAGGTAAATGCAGGGCGCGCACGGAGGTGAAAAACAGGCCTCCCGGAAGTTCAGGAAAACCGGAAATGGGCCCGTTTTCCGCTTCCAGAGAGCCACCAGAGCCCAGGGAGGTCGTTTTCGCCCTCCCAGAGGCTCAAGGAAAGCCTCCGGAGCCCGGGAAGAGCAAAAACGCCCCCCCTCTGCCATGATGCAGGAGTCCAACTAGGCCACGCCCACCATGGCCACACCCACCCAGCAACCGGGCAGAGAACTCTTTGCTAAACATTTTTAAGCCCACCCCTGGCCTCAGCTAATCAGCTATTTAGTGCCATAGGCTAAGTAGAAAGGGAAAAGAAAGAAAAAGGAAAGGAAGGAAGGAAGGAAGGAAGGAAGGAAGGAGAGAGGGAGGGAGGGAGGGAGGGAAGGAAGGAAGGTAAGCAAGCAGGCAGGCAGGCAGACAGACAGACAGACAGATAGGAGACATAATTCAAGTAGACCTTGACGTACAACCACAATTGCCCCCGAAATTTATGTTGGTAAGCGAGACACTTGTTCAGTGAGTTTGGCCTCCTTTTATGACCTTTCTTGCCCCAGTTGTTAAGTGAATCACTGCAGTTGTTAAGTTTGTAACACGGTTATTAAGCAAATCTGGCTTCCCGTTGACTTTGCTTGTCAGACCATCACATGATCCCAGGATACAGCAACCGTCGTAAGTATGAGTCAGTTGCCAAGCATTTAAATTTTGATCACGAGGATACCACAACGGTCGTAAGAGTGAAAAACAGTCATAAGTCACTTTTTTCAGTCCATTTGCAAGTTCAAATAATCACTAAATGAACCGTTGTAAGTCGAAAAATACCTGAATTAGAAAGCAATTCCATCAAGTCAACTTCTGTCGAGTTTGAAGACTCTTCATGTAGAGAGATTAAATTTTGATGGATGGGTATTATCTAGAAGTTTTTTTAGTTCTGCACAGCTGACTGAGGAATTCTGGGAGTTGAAGTCCACACATCTTCAAACTACCAAGGAGTGTCTATTTATTTGTTATTGTTTGTTCCTATCCCACCTTTTTGTTACTTTTATAAATAGCTCAAGATGACGAAAACAGGCGACGCACCTTCCTCCTCCTATTTTCCCCATGACAACAACAACAACCCTGTGAGGTGGTTTTGAGTTGAGAGAGAGAGAGAGAGAACAGCTGACCCCAAAGTCACCCAGCTGGCTTTTGTGCCTATGACGGGACTAGAAACCTCATGGTTTCCCGCTTCCTAGTCTGGTGCTTTAACCACTAAACCAGGTTGAGAAATACTGGTCGAAGGAGTAAAACATACCCTGTTTCCCCGAAAATACAACCTACCCTGAAAGTAAGTCCTAGCTTACTAAAAGGTATTGATTTATAGTAAGAGTAAGATGCAATGGTAAAGGAATAAGTAAATACATATACTGAAAAATGTGAGGAAATGCAAAAGATGTCTTGATGTTGATAACAATGTATAAAGTTTTGTTTTATGTTTTTAAATTTGGACACTTAATAAAATTTATTATAAAAAAAAAAAAAGAAAGTAAGTCCTAGCTTGATTTTTACACGTGTACCCAATATAAGTCCTACCCCCCAAAATAAGCCCTAATTAAGATTCCACCCACTCCAGAGTGCATGGGTAAAAATTAAGCTAGGGTGGGGGTTGTGGGGGTGGATCTGCCCTACTACTTGCCTTTGGACAGTTTTAGCCAGGCCTCACACACCCCGACGCCTGCCTTGCTTCTGCAGTCGGCAAGGCTTTCTTTATTTATTTTATTTATATATTTATTCCATTTATATATATTTCTTGAAGGCCTCTGTAGCTGATAACAAAGCTCTGGATCAATCCAGAGCTGTTATTAGCTGCAGAGCCCTTCAGGAAAGCCTTGCTGGCCACAGAAGAAATTTCTGAAGGCGTCCGATGATGAAAAGAAGGCCGGAGGCGACGTGCGCAAGTGAGGTTAGTCAGTGAGTGACATCCCCCCCCGAAAATAAGGCCTATATTTTTTGGTGGCAAAAAATATATAAGACAGGGTCTTATTTTCAGGGAAACACAGTATTATATTTTTCCTCAATCCATGCATTTAACTCAATCAGGAGAGCGTGACTGAACCGTTCCTACAATTTCTTAAATTTCTTCTCAACATACGTGAAATCAATATTCCTTCAAACCTAGAAACGCCACAGATAGTACAGGCAGTCCTTGAACTACGACCACAAGGGAGCCCAACATTTCTCTTGTTAAGTGAGGCATTGGTTCAATGAATTCATGCCCCACGTTACAACCTTTCCCGCCGTAGCTGTTAAGTGTGAATCGCTGCAGTAGTTACATTAGTAACATGGTCGTTAAGTGAATTTGGGTTAGGGTTAAATTAGTAACACGGTCGTTAAGTGAATTTGGTCACAAAAGGGGATCACATGACTCTGGGGCCCTGTCATAAATGTGAGTCACAGATGTCAAAGCATCTGAATTTTGATCATGAGTCCATGGGGATGCCACCAGGGTCTTACGTGTGAAAATCGGTCATAGGTCACATTTTTCGATGCCGTTGTAACTTTGAACAATTACTGCTGTAAGTCAAGGACTACCTGTACTTTCAAAATAATCTGGAAAGCCTCTGTGGACGAGTCCCCCATTGGCCACAACCAGACCAAGCATAAAGCCATCGGAAACTCAGCGCCACAACACACGAGCTGGGATTATAAGGACATACATACTGCAACCCAACCCATGATTGGCATAACCCTAATTGCCAAATAAAAGCCCATTTAGACATAAACCATGATTTGCACATCATTCAAACCATAAGGCTCCCATTCACACAAAATAAAATAAAGTTACTCCAAGCTGGTTTGTTTCAACCCATAAGCTCACACCCACACATTCGGGCCTGCATCGACCCATCTGCAGGTTTTGCTACCAATCGGAAACTAGAATTGGAATCAAGCTGGAAGAGACCTTGGAGGTCCTCTAGTCCAGCCCCCTGCTCAAGCAGGAGATCCTATACCATTCCAGACAAGTGACTGTCCAGTCCCTTCTTAAAAACCTCCAGTGATGAAGTGCCCACAATTTCTGAAAACAAGCTGTTCCACTGGTTAATTTTCCTCCCTATTAGGAAATTTCTCTTTAATTCCAGGTTGCTTCTCCATCCATGATTTCTTGTCCTGCCCTCTGGTGCTTTGGAAAATAAATGGACCCCCTCCTCTTTGTGGCAGTCCCTCAAATACTAGAAGACTGCTATCAATGCAGTACTGCAGGTTATTTCTGCTGACTGCCAGCAATTTGGCAGTTCGAATCTCACCAGGTTCAGGGTTGTCTCAGCTTTCTGTCCTTCAGTGAAATGAGGACCCAGATTGTTGAGGGTAACAGGCTGACTTTGTAAACCGCTTAGAGAACGCTGGAAAGCATTGTGAAGCAGCATATAAGTCTAAGTGCTATTGCGAAGGAAGGAAGGAAGGAAGGAAGGAAGGAACGATCCAGGGTGGCATAATGGTCAGAATTCAGTACTGCAGGCTAATTCACTGCTCACTATCAGGAGTTCGATTCTGACCAGCTCAAGGTTGACTCAGCCTTCTAAGGGCTACTGCCCTTCCTTCCTTCCTTCCTTCCTTCCTTCCACCCTCTCTCCCTCTCTCCCTTTCTTCCTCTCTCCCTCCCTTCTTTCCTTCCTTGCCATGGTGGCTCAGTGGTTAGAATGAAGTACTGCAGGCCAACTCTGCCCGCTGAGTTCGATCCTGACCAGCTCAAGGTTGACTCAGCCTTCCATCCTTCCGAGGTGGGTAAAATGAGGACCCAGATGGTTGGGGGGCAAGAGGCTGACTCTGTAAACCGCTTAGAGGGGGCTGTAAAGCACTATAAAACTGTATATAAGTCTAAGGGCTTTTGCTATCGTGTGATTGTATCCAATTTTATGATTTATTATTATTATTTTGGTTAAGTGAATAAATCAGTCATGAAGCCAGACTGGCCAAACCCAAGACTTGCAAGCCTTCTTCCCCTGTCTGAGTCTCCAGGCCCTTCCATCCTCTTAGTTGCTCTTCTCTGCACTTTTTCCAAAGGTTCAACCTCTTTTTTTTTTTTTGGGTAACGTGGTCCCCAAATTCTCACGACACAAGGTGAAAACTCAACCCACGCCTGAACACTCGGCCAACCAGTTCCCGAGCCACCGCTTTGCCTATTCCCCTTTCCCGAAACAGCGCTTCGTCGTCCCGTTCCAACTCGAACCACCGCGGCGCTGGGGTGTGTTCGTGCGTGCGTGTGTGTGTGTGTGTGCGTACGTGTGTGTGTGTGTGTGTGTATCTCCTATCCCACCACGGCGCAACCTTCCCCAACCGGGCGCCCGCTGCTTCTCCCTCCCCGCCTGAGATCTCCCTTCCAGCCGTCCAAGTCCCCCCCCCGTCCCCCCGGAGTAGCCTTCCACACCCCCGGCATTGGCAGCAAACGGCCGGCGGGGTCTCCTTCGGCGATTCCCCGTCCCTCCCCCCCCCCCCGCCAAGGCGCAGGATCCCCCCCTCCCCGGATCCCGGTGGGTGCAAAGCGGCGAGGACACACAACCCCCCCCCCAGCCCGGGCGCCCCGGTGCTCACCCAGAAGTTGTCCTTAAAGAGGGTTTCCCGCATCGCGGCCCGAGAGGCAAAGGGCGAAGCTGGGATCTGAAGTCTGGCCGTCCCGGTCCTTCCTGCCCTGGCGACGGGGTTCCCTCCCGGCGGTTCCTCCCTCCGGGGACGAAGGGACGGGCCGCCGGCGGAGTAGTCTCCGCCCGCCCGCTGGCCACCGGCTGGCCCGAGCAAGGGGTGGGGGCGGGAACTGCCGCGCCGACGATCGCGGGTGTCTCGAGTGGGGATGGGTGGGTTCCTGGCTTCCTTCACGACCCCGAAGGGGGGGAAGAGGGAAGGGGGAGGGAGAGAGAGAGAGAGAGAGAAAAGAAGAGAGGGAGGAGAGAAAGCGAGGGGGAGAGAGGGAGAGAAAGAGAGAGAGAGGGAGGGAGAAAGAGGGAGGGAGGGAGAGAAAGAGCGAGGGAGAGAGAGAAGCGGAGACAGGCAGCCCCCCCCTTCCCCCCAAAAAGCAGGCGGGTCACTGGCAAAACAGACAGAATGGCCGCAGGCTGCTTTCTTCCCTTGGCAAGTCTGGTTTTACACAATATCGCAACATGCAATCAGTTTGGGGAAGGCTGGTGGTTATTTAACTTTGACTCAGCAGCCTGGGGATCGAGGCTCTGCGATTGGTGGAGAGAGAGGAGGGGGGCTGGAAGGCTGGTGGGGGTGTGGAGATCTGTGGGCCAGAGGTTAAAAAAAGTTTTTTTTTTAAACAGTTTTTATTGAGTTGTTTAAATTTTTAATCAAGGAGGATATTTATAGTTGAGTTGTGGGGTCCTTGGTGCTCTCTCAGCTGGGTGGTTCTCTTGCAGACGTTTCATGGCCCAACTAGGTAACATTGTCAATGCTAAAAGGGAGTGGGGTTTGTGGAAAGGAGGAGGAGAACTGTGGGGTCCTTGGTGGTTTTCTTGTAGACGTTTCATGACCCAACTAGGTAACGTCATCAGCGCTAGTACGGAGTGGAGTTCGCTTTTTGTTTATATACAGTACACTGTCTGTAAATATTCTTAGCCCTGATGATGTTACCTAGTTCAGGTAACGGTCATAAGTCACTTTTTTCAGTGCCGTTGTAACTTTGAATGGTTACTAAATGAACTGTTGTAAGTGGAAGACTACCTGTATGCTAGGTTAAAATGTTGGCTAGGTTGGACAGCCCGCAGTTCGTGTGTGTTGTGAAGAGTGTAAGCTTAGACATCCTCCTTAAATTAGCCATGGTTTATTGCATCACGGTTTATGCAGCCCAGCTATCAGGGTTTACTCAACCCCTGGACGATGACTACTCTCGTGCACAAAGTTGTGCATCACACAATGCAAATGAGATTGGTTTTAATCCTCTCTTTAATAACTCTGATTTAAAAAAGTCCATCTACTGCACCCAAACATTAGAATTATTATAGAAAAGAGGGAGGTTTGGAGTTCATTTGCATCTCCAGAATATAATTAGCCCACAATTATGGTTCTTTTCCTCGTTTTTCCAAAGTCGGGGCTATATTTAGAAAATTGCTACAAATCTTCAGCCGCAAGGCTTGTTTCCTTGAGCAAGCTGCAATTTCTGATTCCACGCTGTCTTACCACAAGTAAGTAAATATACTTGTACAAGCGAAACCTAGTAGTAAATGACACGCTGCAGTTGTTCAAATCAGAATCGCAAGAATTTTAATCTGTGGCACGTTAAAAAGAATAAAAGATTTTTTTAAAAAATAGAATAGACAGTGGTGGCTAACCTTTGTGGGCTTCTGTGCCAAAAATTGTGCTACTGCTTGCACCGCGTGCGTTCGCATGCCAGCACCCAGAAGGCAATGCGCACGGGGGCCCCATGCCCCTACGCATGCATGCACAACCCTCCTCTCCCCTGCCACCCCCTTACCTGCACTGAGCCTCCCAGCTGATTTTCGGGCCTTTTTCAGCTTCCCAGAGGCTCGAGGGAAGCCTCTGCAGCCTTTGCAGGCCAAAAAATGGGCCCTTTTCATCGCTTCCGGTATTTCCGAAAATACAGGAAGTGACGAAAAGGGCCTGTTTTTCAGACTGCAGCCTCTGGGAAGCTGAAAAAGGCCCCAAAATCAGCTGGGAGGTACGCACATGCACAGTGAGGTAAGTTTGCCTGGGGCTCAAGTACCCACACAAATGGCTCTGCGTGCCACCTGTTTTATTTATTTATTTATTTATTTATTTATTTGATTTGATTTGATTTGTCAGTCGCTTACAAGATAATAGGTATAAGTATATAGATAGTTATGAATACATGAAATTGGTACATATAAGAAAAATAAAAGAAACAATAGGACAGGGATGGTAGGCATGTTGGTGCGCTTATGCATGCCCCTACAGACTTCTTAGGAAAGGGGTGAGGTCAATAGTAGACAGTCTAAGGTTAAAGTTTTTGGGGTTTGGGGAAGAAACTACAGAATCAGGTAGAGCAGCGGTAGGGAACCTTGGCTCTTTTATCACTGATGGACTTCAACTCCCAGAATTCCTGAGTGAGCCATAAACGTTTCCCCATCCCTGGCCTAGTGGTTTTTCAGTTGTGAGGGAAATCAATTTTTGACTTGAATGGGACTGTTTAATATACAAATGTAGGACATATAAAGAATATTGATCATTCAAGTCAAAAATTAGGACATTTGTATATTGAACAATCCCATTCAAATCAAAAATTGATTTCCCTCACAACTGAAAAACCAGTAGGCCAGGGATGGGGAACTTTTTATAGCTCATTCAGGAATTCTGGGAGTTGAAGTCCATAAGTGATAAAAGAGCCAAGGTTCCCTACCACTGAGGTAGAGTATTCCAGACATCGACCACTCTGTTGCTGAAGTCGTATTTCCTGCAATCAAGTTTGGTGCAATTAACCTTGAATTTGTATCTATTTTTTGCTTTTGTGTTGTTATGGTTGAAGCTGAAGTATTCATTGACAGGTAAGTCATTGCAATGTATGATTTTAAATACTATACTTAGACTGAATTGTTTCTGAGGAAAGGATGGGGCGTTTTGTTCAGGCAGAACAGGCCCTTTAAAAGCTATTTAAAAAAAAAAAAAGCTATACATTTGCTTTACTGAAATGTTTTTCCTGGAGATCAAAGACTTTTTGCAACTCCTCTTTTAACCTCCCTGTACTTTTATCCATAATTTCAAAGAGTTCCTGCTTGACAAGTTAACTAGTCATTTGTGGGTGGGGTGCATCTGTCTACCTCAGCAGTTCTCAAGTTGAGACCTACTAGAGTTTTACTGCAGGCAGGTAGTCCTCTACTTATGATGACAATCAGGCCTGTGGAGAGGGGTCTGTGTGCAGCCAGTGCAATGTTTCGGGGCCCATGCAGCTCAAAGGGGGCCCACGAAGGGGAAATTTTTAAAAAAATTTTTACAAAACCAAATTTTTAAAAAGAAAAACAATATTGGACCTATACTTCATACTCTGTACTTTGTGTGTATAGCAAAACCGCCTTGCAGCCTTGCTGGACATACGCGCGGGGCAGGCCGGGAGCGCAGTTTCTCTCCCGCAGCAAGCGGCACGCCGTAGAAATGAAATTAAAATTCAATAAATTACATAAATAACTGTTCACTGAGTTTGAGATTAATAAAGGCTAGTGTGATGACCCAGGGTGGGGATCCAAAATAAACAGAGTCACAGAAAACAGGTGAAGCCCCTTTTATTCCTTCACTTTGCTTCCAAGCTCTGAATATTCTTGATGAAAGACAAAAAACTCCCACACAAACAGTTACAAGAAGAAAGGAAAAAGCAACACAAACCAGGCAAGATAAGGGCTGGAGGGTGTCCGCAGATAGCACATATTGAGAAGGATGGCAAACTCAGAGAGGAACCATAAACTAGAGATATTTCCACGCTTTGTTTCCAGCATTCGCCCGTACGCATGTCCCTCCTCTTATTCGGTTGTTACAGCTGCAGCCCACAAAGAGGATCAAAGCCCTCTCCTCCCAAGTAGACCACATCTCTCCCTTATCCTCTTCTCCCTAGGATGGAGAAGGGATGGGCCTGGGTCCTCCTCTGACTGCTCAGTCGGTCTCTGCCCTTCCCTAGCCTCCTCCACAACCTCCGGAGCCACACTTCCACTCCCTGACAGCTTTTCCTCCTCTCCTTCAGAGTCAATCTCCACCAAGGGCATGACAGTTATCTCAAACTCAGTGAACAGTTATTTATGTAGTTTATTGAATTTTAATTTCATTTCTATGGCACGAGAAACTGCGCTCCTGGCCTGCCCCATGCATACACCGCTCTGTCCCACCACCTCTATGATTCATGTTTTAAATGGGGGGGTAAATGCTGGAGCCCTGACCTATGAGTTGCCAAGTGTCTGGATTTTGATCACGTGATGATGGGGATGCTGCAAAGGTGCGAAAAACGGGCATAACTCAAGTCACTTATTTCAGTGCCGTTGTAACTTGGAACGGTCACTAAATGAATTGCATATCAAGGATGACCTGTGTATCGTTGCAATTATAACTTCAAACAGTCAGCAAACAAATGGATGTAAATTGGAGTATCAATTGGATGATTACTTGAATATGAGCTGGCCATGTGCAGCAGCCGACAACAAAGCTAATACGATCCTGGGTTGTATAAACAGGCGTAGCATCAAAATCACGTGAAGGATTAGTACCCCGTTATAAAACCCTAGTAAAACTACAGCTGGAATACAGCAACCTATTTTGGTCACCACACTACAAAAGAGATGTTGAGACCTTGGAAAAAGTTCAGAGAAGAACATCTAAGACAATCAAAGGCCTGGAGACTAAAACATATGAAGAATGGCTGCAGGATTTGGGTTTGGCTAATCTAGAGGGGGAAAAGAAGAATTAGGAATGGCATGATAGTAGTATTCCAGTATTTGAGGGGCTGCTGCAAAGAAGAGGAGGTCAGCCAATTCTCCAAAGTGCCTGGAGGTTGAACAAGAAACAATGGCTGGAAACAAATCAAGGAGAGAAACAACCTAGAACTAAAGAGAAACTGCCTAACAGTGAGGACAATTAAGCAGATGGAACAGCTGGCCTCCAGAAATTATGAGCGCTCCATCACTGGATGCTTTTAAGAAGAGATTGGACATTTCGAGATTAGCGAAAATGTACCCTAAAATGAATCCCATATGTTGGAAATGTAAAAAAAAAAGAGGGAACTTATTATCATATGTGGTGGTCTTGCCCAGAGACTCGAAAATACTGGCTCAAAATTCAAAATTGGCTACAGGAAATCACCAATGAATAACTAGACCTAGAACCAGAACTCTTCCTATTGGGGATCTTCAAAAAAAAAATACGTAAAGAGTACAAAATACTTATTATTACACAGACTGACTGCTGCCAGGATTGCTTTTGCCCAGTGTTGGAAACAGCCATATATACCTGTAGAGGAACTGGTTAAACAAAAAGTTATGAATTGTGCTGAAATGGATAAATTAATGCTGTTTAAAAGATAAGAAATGTTCAATATTTTATAAGGTATGGGAACAATGGTGTAGCTGGATAGATCGGAGACAGACTATGGATCAGTAATTATTAAATATAGAATATAGATAGAATAAGAATATAATTATGCACAAATTAATATCTGTAATTATCGCACAAATGATTGTTATACGATAAGCACCACAAACAGCTGTTATTGAATTGTATACTTTTTATGTTTTTAATGTAATAAAACTCAATAAAGTTTATTTTTTAAAAAAGAAGAGATTGGACAACCAAATTGTCTGAAATGGTATAGAGCAGCGGTAGGGAACCTTGGCTCTTTTATCACTGATGGACTTCAACTCCCAGAATTCCTGAGCGAGCCATAAAAGTTTCCCCATCCCTGGCCTAGTGGTTTTTCAGTTGTGAGGGAAATCAATTTTTGACTTGAATGGGACTGTTTAATATACAAATGTAGGACATATAAAGAATATTGATCATTCAAGTCAAAATTAGGACATTTGTATATTGAACAATCCCATTCAAATCAAAAATTGATTTCCCTCACAACTAAAAAACCAGTAGGCCAGGGATGGGGAACTTTTTATAGCTCATTCAGGAATTCTGGGAGTTGAAGTCCATAAGTGATAAAAGAGCCAAGGTTCCCTACCACTGGTATAGGGTTTCCTGCTTCAGTAGGGGGTTGAACTAGAAGACCTCCAAGCCCCATTCCGTTGTTCTGCTATTCTGATTAAGGTAATGCACTCTGGGCAAAATTCTGCCCTAGAATGCATGGTGTTTGCTGCTCCTAACGGAGAAGCCAGAAACTGAGAAAGGGAGGCAGTACAATTGTAATTAAACACTCACACACACACACACTGTGTCGATGTGGCTGCTTCTGCATTGCACTTTGTAAGATCTGGAAAAGGGCAGGTCACAATTAGCCAACACACTCATTAGCATAGAATGGAAACTCTACCTGCCCTTCCTGTAACAAGGATTAGCCGTGTTACTAAAAATACAGCTGAACAACACAGAAGGTCACCCAGGAGAATTTTGGTTCCATGTTAAAGAGTCATGAGGAAGAGCTCCCTCGTGCCTCCTCCTCCTCCTCCTCCTCCCTCGACTTGCTGATCATGGAAACAGAATATTAGAATATGCTGAAGATGAAAACAAAGGGGGCTAAGAGAAGAGTCGGCGACCAGAGAGGTACAGTCAAGATCAAGGGAGGTACTAATACCCCTCTATAAAGCTTTAGTAAGACCACACCTAGAGTACTGCATCCAGTTTTGGTCACCACACTATAAATAGGATGTTGAGGCTCTAGAAAAAGTACAGAGAAGAGCAACCAAGATAATTAGGGGACTGGGGGCTAAAACATACAATGAATGGTTGCAGGAACTGGGCCTGGCTAGTCTAATGAAGAGAAGGACCAGGGGAGACATGAGAGCTGTCTTCCAATATTTGAGGGGCTGCCACAGAGAGGAGTGGGGTTAAGCTGTTTTCCAAAGCCCCCAAAGGCCAGACAAGGAATAATGGATGGAAACTGAACAAGCAGAGATTCATCCTGGAAATAAGGAGAAATTTCCTGAACAATTAATCAGTGGAATGAGTTGCCTCCAGTCCAGAAATTGTAAATTCTCCAACACTGGAAGCTTTTAAGAAGAGATTGGACAACCATTTATCTGAAATGTATGGGGCTCTCCTGGCTGAGCAGGGGGTTGGACTAGAAGACCTCCAAGGTCCCTTCCAACTCTGTTATTCTATTCTATTCTTAGTTGAGAAGCCTTCATTTAAAGCTTTCACTCCAAGCAGGAACTACACACAGGACCAGGAAAGGCAGCATATGAAAATACATTTTGAAATAATTGATTTATGATCCTAGCTTTATGGAATTGCAGGCAAGAGGGGTGCTTAAAAGAAACCTTAGGAGTGCTCAGCTGGATCAGAATTAGCCTTCAGTTTTAAACCTTGGTGGATTACAGGTATTCCTTTGACTTCAAACAGCTCATTTAGTGACCTGTTACAACATCAAAGTTGCAATGGCATGGAAAAAAGAGTCTTATGACCATTTTTCACACTGATGACCACGGAAGCATCCCTATGGCCCTGTGACCAAAATTCAGATGCTTGGCAACTGACTCGTATTTATGACGGTGGCAGGGTCCTGGGATCATGTCATCCCATCTTGTGAACTTCTGACTAGCAAAATCCATGGGGAAACCGGATTCACTTAACAACGATGTGGCTAACTTAACATCCACAGGGATTCACTTAACAAATATGGCATGAAATGTCATCAAACGGGGCAAGACCTCACCTAAGAAACATCTCAGCAACAAAAATTTGGGGCTTGATTACGGTCATCATGTCAAGGCCTACCTGTGCATGGTAGAAATATAATCACTTGATGGGAAGATGGATGAAGCCAAGCCCCATTTTAGGGTTGGTTATCTGCTTGTTTTTTAAAGCATAATATGGAATATGGCTTTCAATTCCTTCCCCTTTAAATATTTCTCATGATGGAATTTATTTGCTTTCCTCTTACCAAGATTTTCGGTCTGTTGTGTGTCTGCCGTGAAAGATTTCTTCTTCTAAAGAATATTTGGGATGTTGTTTCACTAGATCCCAAGCCTATCCCCTGCTTTGCACAGGTTGAGGGTGTCCTAGACATGCCCAGGCAGATCCACATGGCTAGAAGTTAAATTCTTCACCCAAGATCAACGGTAGCTGTTCCTTACCTCCTTCGGTGAAGCGGTTTCCTTTGAGAAGGTCCTTCCCGCGACAGAAAATGTACTCCAGAGTAACTCCATGCCTCCTTTGCTGTCCTCTCTCCTTCCTGCAGCTGAGACATTGTGGTGGGACATCAGCAACGGGTGTGAACAGAGCTGGGCTTCGGCTCAGAGTGATTTATCCACCAGTAAAATACGACAGTCAGTTCCAATGTTGTCTATGGAGCAAGATCGGAGATGGGGAAAACCCAAACACGCTCTCCGCTTATGATTTCCTGCAACCTCTTTGATAATCCCCCAAAAACTTTGTCACAGAGAGATGGGAAGGAGAAGCACGTCCCAACCGAAACTGTTGGAAATCCTACAAGAGGGAGGGCCATTCAAGTTTGATATGCTCAAACTTTAAAAAGTTCAAAACATTCTTAAAGATCCATCTTAAAGATCCTTTTTTTTAAAAAAAACTATTACCATCTGGCAGACGGTACAGGATAATAAAAACAAATAGGCTGAAAAACAGCTTCTATCCCAGGGCAGTAGCTCTTTTGAATTCGATAGTGCAATATTAATGCAATATCAGGGGTTTTCAATTCAATTGTATAGAATGCGAAGGATGTGTCTTTGTGTTTTATTTGTTTTAGTTACAATGTACACTTAAGATGGCATTTAATTTCGTTGTATGAAATGCCACGACAATAAACTAAACTGAGAAAACACCATGTGCAGGTGTGATGAAAACGTCATGGAAATGCACCCTGGTTGCGATGTGTGTAAAAACAGTGGGAGGTTTTGACATCATGGCTGTGGCTTCCCATCTTGAATTTTCTGACCCGCCCCTCAGTCATATTATTGGGAAAAATAGAGGGAAGGAATGCTGGATATAATGGTTAGAGTTCCTGTATGAACCCAGGTGTCCTTTCTATCTTGGTTGTGTGTTTGTGTGGGCTTTCACACCCACCATTCTTCAATTACCGTGGCTAAAACAACCGGATGTTGTTTAATAGTAATTTTTTTCTGTTAATCATCACGTTTACTTATCCTAATTACGCAATGCTAGTTTCCTAATATGATTTTGATTGCTTATTTAGTATCCTTTGACTATCGCTAAGCGTTGTGTTGAAAGAAATATCCTTCTGGGTTCAGTTCCAAGTGGGGAAAAAGACACTGGAAACATGGAAGCTGCTTGGAAGGTTTAATGGTTACAGGGCCACATGGCCTGGAGCTCCAGAGAAGAATGATCTCATGCTTCAAGGTGAGAAGGGGAAAAAGGGGTGAGGTACTGAGAGTGCTGGGTTTTATACCCTCTGTTGGGATTTGAATTGGAGCTTGTATTCTAATTGGTTATCAGACTCCCAGGGGCGGGGGTCTTAACTTTGTAGGCTTGGTCTGGACCACATGGCTTTTCCTGAATGCTGGCTAATGCAATCTTCCCAGACCATGTGGTGAGATGGGTAATTCTATCATTTCCTGAGGGCCATCCTTAATCCCATCACCCTGGAGTTCCTTCTTATGTAAAGTATTCTGGCCCAGGCCTTAATGGCCCACCCATTAACAAAGGTGGGGGGTGAGATTCTGCTTCTGGGTGAGTTTCTGCTTCTTGAGTGACTATTCTTTTTAGGAGAAATATCCTGCCTTTTTAATATTTCCTAGGCTATTTCAATTTTCTAGGAGAGGGGTGGATGCTAACTTCCTACAGTTGTATCTTATGGTTCTTGATGAATGTTGTTTTTTTAATGTACACTGAGAGCTTAGGCACCGAAGACAAATTCCTTGTGTGTCCAATCACACTGAGCTAATAAAGAATTCTAATTTTTCTACCTGGCTCCTTAAAAAGACAGCTGCATGTTTTGCCCAAATTGCACCAACCACAGCCCAGGTAGGTGATAAACCATGGAAAATATCTCTTACATAACTGAGCACGTAGCTGCCAAGGAAAGAAGGAAGGGGAAAACTCGCTCGGAACGTGTCTCCCAATGCTTTGGAGGATGAGTCAATGACAAAGATATTTTTTCCTGCTGCTGACTCTGTTCACCTTTTGCGATTTCATGCGTCATGTGGTCATTTCTGAAGCACATGGGCTTTTGCTCATCAATGGACCCTATCAGAGATGACTTGGGTGGGAAGGGAGGAAATGGCGCAGCCGTCCTGAACCACTTCCTGTCAGGAAAGCCCTAATTTTTGCATCCGAAGTAGACGGTATGAAGACTTCAGGCCCTGAAATTTCCCAGCAGGAACTGAGTTGTAGACCTACGATGTAAGTAGCTCTTGACTTACGACAGGGGAGCCCAGAATTTATTGCTGAAGGAGATAGTTGAGTTTATGCCCCCATGTTACCGCCTTTCTAGCCGGTTGTTTTAAGTGAATCACTGCACTTGTGAAATTAGTAACGCGGTTATGAAGTGAATCGGGTTTCCCCATGGAGCAAAAGGCGACGACATGAACCTGGGGACACCGCGTCATAAATACGAGTCGGGTGCCAAGCGTCTGAATCTTGGATCACGTGACTGTAGGGATGCTGCAATGACCATGTGAAAAAAAAGTTACGAATTACCTTTTTTTTCAGCGCCATTGCAATTTTGGTCACTAAAAAAATGGGTTTTAAGTTGAGGATACCTGTATATTACGTTATATACAGACCCAGATTGTTGAGGGCAAGAGGCTGACTCTGTAAACCGCTTAGAGAGGGCTGTAAAGTGGTATGTAAGTCTAAGTGCTATAGCTATATTACATTAAGCCAGAAATGCCATTATGGTTAAATCTGTGCGTAAAATGTGCATACTAGGTGTTAAGATGCTTTTGTGGAGGAATCTGGAGCTAAATTGAGGGGAGGAGTTAAAAGACCGAGAAGGCTCGAATAGCTGAGAGGGAGGAACTAAACCCTGGAAATGTTTCATCTAGTTGTTCTCTAGTGAGTGCAATTTGTCTGGTGAGAGTAGCAATAAGCATACCATGCTGATGTTATCTGTGTGATTCGGGTTCTTTGCACGGTAACAGCTAGAGTAAGAGAATTGGAAGGGACCTTGGAAGACTTCCAGTCCAACCTCAAGCAGGAGACCATAAATTATTCTGGACAAGTGGCTGCCCAATTTTTTCTTAAAACCCCCCCACTGATGAAACCCCCCACCACTTCTGCAGGCAAGCTGTTCCACTGATTGTTCTGTCAAGAAATTTCTCCTAAGTTTTAGGTTGCTTCTCTCCTGGTCCTGCCTTCAGGGGCTTTGGAGAATAGCTTGACTCCCTCTTCTTTGTAGCAGCCCCTCAAATATTGGAAGACGGTTATCATGTCATCCCTGGTCTTTCTTTTCATTAGACTAGTTGTATTCAATTCCTGCAATCGTTCTTTATATGTTTAATCTCCAGTCCCCTAAACATCTTCATTGCTCTTCTCTGCACTCTTTCTAGTCTCTCAACACCTGTGGTTTATCCATCTGTTGCTGGATGCAGTATTTCAAGCATGGCTTTACCAGTGCAGTATAAAATGGTACGAACACAGGGGTCTTCAAACTTGACAGCTGTAAGACTTGTGGACTTGACTTCCCAGAATTCCTCCTCTAGTCATGTTAGCTCAGGAATTCTGGGAGTCGAAGTCCACAAGTCTTAAACTTGCCAAGTTTGAAGACCCCTTGTATTAACATTTCACATGATCTTGATTCTATCCCTCTGTTAATGCAACCTAGAACTGCATTATTGCCCACCCCCAAAAAATCTACAAAGTATTCTCCGGCACCAATACAAAATATAAAGAAAAATATTTTCACACATTTAAGTACAATACTCTAAAAAAAAATCAGAGCAGTGTTTCTATGGTTTGTAAGGTTTTATTTGCCATGTAGTTTGTACACAATCCAGCCAGCGGTCAACTAGATCCCATCACGGTGAGGACTATGTCAAAGGCTAGCAGGGAACCATACATTCTCAATGAGACCTGTACACTCAACTCAAACATATTTTTTTAAGTCTTTGTGGAAAAATGGAACTCAAGCAATACCAGGAGTCAGTGACAGAGGTATCCTGGTGCACAGAACTTTCTAAAAGTTTATGCTTCAAATGTAGACAGAAACTCCGTGACAATTTCCTTCAACTTGGCTTCTGTTTGCTCAGAAATCTTCCCTTCGGTCCTGTCGAAGTAAAAGAAGGAATAAATTTCGACTCTCACCAAAACAAACTGAAGTAGAGGCTTTCTTCAGCGCCTTTCCCATCCCTCCACATTCTGCAACGCTGAAGTCTTGCGATTGTCAACATCGTCCATGAACAACTGGTGTACCAGGAAGCAAATGTTTTTAATTTTCACTCACTTTTTAACCTTTATGGGATCCCTGTTGGTCTTACCTGATTGTGGTGAGCAGGGGCTGGTGGTTGCTTATAACATGAGCAAGGAAAGCCTGTTCAAACTTGGTGATCTTGCTAGGTTCCAACTTGTCCAGGTGGCCTCTGACCCCAGCATAGATAACAGCAACTTGTTCCTCAATGGCCATGGGAACTAAGAGACAGAACATCAAAGTCCAGAGCAGCTCACTTGACCACAAAGCACCAAACTACATCTTTAAATGTGATTGGATGTAAGGTACATTGTAAGGTAAAAATAACCAGCAATATTTGCATAGGGTTTACTGCTACCTATACCCAAGAAACTAGTCAACTAAGTCAAAGCTAAATTGGTACTAGGTAAGGGTCAGTGTGAGGGACTCGGTGGCTCAGTGGTTAAAGACACTGAGCTTGTCAATCAGGAAGGTTGGCAGATTGGCGGTTCGAATCTCTAGCGCTGTGTAACGGAGTGAGCTCCCATTCCTTGTTCGAGCTTCTGCCAACCTAGCAGTTCGAAAGCATGTAAAAATGCAAGTAGAAAAAGAGGATCCACTTTGGTGGGAAGGTAAGAAGCGTTCCGTGCGCCTTTGGCGTTTAGTCATGCCGGCCACATGACCACTGAAGACGTCTTCGGACAGCGCTGGCTCTTCGGCTTTGTAATCAGAGCACTGCCCCCTAGTGCCAGAAATGACTAGCACAGTTGTGCGAAGGGAACCTTTATCTTTACGGGTCAATGCAATTGATAGGGGGGATGGACTTGGGTCTCTTGTGGCAATGCAATGACTCCAAACTGATGACACGTTTAACTCTGCCTTCCAGCTCAGCCTGCTCTTCTCCTACACACATAATGCTAACAAAACGTATCAAGAGAATATCTTACACTTCATTGACCTCAGTTTTTGTGGCTGATCCCTTTTGTCACACGGGTAACCAGAAATTGGCTTACGTATGTAGCCAGGCTGTGTCTTATTTATAATTGCAGAAACACACAAGGAAAAAAAAATCACAATTATTTGGGGTCAAACAACATACGAAGCTGGACATAATAGTACAGAATTGCACAGAAAGGATAAAGATTGCATATATTGCAGGCAGCAGAAGTAGCCTGCAGTACTGTACCCTGACCACTGCACCACCATGGCTCATTTATTTCAGTGCCGTTGTAACTTTGAACAGTCTATAAGCAAAAGGTTGTAAGTTGAGGACTACCTGTAATCAGAGAAATGTCCTGGACATGTTTGCACACTTTCTGTTCTTAAGGATTAAAAAAAAGAAAAGAGGAAGTAATGAGGACTAGAATTCTGAACGGCAACTAGACACGGGCACCGAAGGACTCTTACCGTATTGTCCTTGTTTAAGCAACTCAGTCAAACGGACACCACGGTTGAGCAGCTGCTGAGTGGCAGCATCCAGATCAGATCCAAACTGGGCAAAAGCCGCAACTTCACGGTACTGGGCTAACTCGAGCTTCATGGTTCCAGCCACCTACACAATGGGATAATGTGCTTAGAGAGTTTCAGATGGAACTTTGCACGTCTGATCAGCTTTTAATAGCTGCAACTACTGTGTTTCCCCCAAAATACAGCTTACTCACTTTCTGATTGATTTTACCCACGCACCCAATATAATCCCTACCCCCAAAATAAGCCCTAATTAAGTCCCCGCCCACTGCAGAGTGGACCACGTAAAAATTAAGCTAGGGTGGGGATGGGGGTTGGAGCTGCCCTACTATTTAGCTTCAGATAGTTGCAGCCAGGCCTCGCATACCTTGGCTCATTTCTTTTGCTGCAGCCTGCAAGACTTTCCTGCAGGGGTGGGATGCTAATGGTTTGGCCCGGTTCTGTAGAACCGGTAGCTCCGAACCGGTTCTCTCTGAAGATCTTCTTTTCTTCGGTTGGGCTCACCCGCACGCCGGGATTTTAGGCTGTCCTTTATTCTTACCTTCCGTTTCTTTGTGTGACACAGCTGAGTGCCTCGCCATCAGCAGATGGTGATTGCTTGCAGAAGTTACTTTGCAAGTACTGTGCACACACGCGTGCAAATTGCACACTCACCGAATCAGTTGTTGTGCGGTAGGATCCAACCTCTGCTTTCCTGAAGACCTCTGTAACTGATAACAGAGCTCTGGATTGATCTGTTGTTCTGTTATCGGCTGCAGAGGCCTTCAGGAAAGGCTTGCTGGATGAAGAAGTTCCTGAACGCTTCTGATAACAAAGCTGGGGGCGACGCGCACAAATGAGGTGAGTCAGTGGACATTCACCACCACCACGCCCTCCCCACCACCCCGAAAATAAAGACCTGGTGCCTTTTTTGGTGGCAAACAAAACAAAACAAAAAAGACAGGGTTTTATTTTCAGGGAAACACAGTACTCCTGAATTGCTAGCTGATTTAAGCACCCATTCAGCCTTTCCTAACTTAAAAGCTTGTCCCTCTTGTTCTGGAACGATTACAAAAACATTCAACACCTCCTCCTTGCTGAAGTGTAAAAAGATGGCCCCAAATTATGCTTGGCACCACAATTTTTATATTGCCTCAGTTGTTAAACAGTCTGGGAAAACTGTTTGGAATGTATGTCTTAGGTCCCAAACGCGTTAAGTGGTCGATGCCAGTTTTCCACGATTGTTTTATCCATACCTGTTTCATTGCTCTTGTCTGGGCAGCGGAACCGACACGAGACACAGACAGACCCACGTTAATGGCTGGACGGATACCTTTGTAAAACAGTTCTGTTTCCAGAAAGATCTGCCAGAAAAGCGGTTTATTTAGTTCCAACCTTTATGATTTTTATACACAACTGAAGATGACGAACATATCTAATACTTGTTCCTTCTACTTTCCCCACAACAACCCTCCAAGGCTGGGCTCAGGCTGAGAAGTGACTGTTCCAAAGTTGCCCAATCAGCTTTCACATCCAAGCAGGGACTAGAACTCACCGTCTCCTGGGGATTGGCCCAAAATCACCTGGCTGGCTTTCATGCCTGACGTGGGACTAAAAATCAGTCTCCCAATTGCACCATATATAAGCAAACTGACCAATTTATTGATCAGGTGTGCCACACATAGTTCCTAGTTTACGGAATGTAGACAACTGTTTTATCTTAAGAGCTGTGGTGGGGCAGTGGTTATAATGGCTGCAGGCTCCTTCTGCTGACTGCCGGCTGCCTGCAATTTGGCAGTTCGAATCTCACCAAGCTCAAGGCCTTCCATCCTTCTGAGGTGGGTACAATGAGGACCCAGATAGTTGGGGGCAAGAGGCTGACTCTGTGAACTGCTTAGAGAGGCCTGTAAAGCACTGAGAAGCGGTATAATAAATGCTATTGCTATTATAAAATAATCTCTAGATTGGAGCTTGTATAAAACAGGGGTAGGATTGGATAAAAGGACTTGGTAGGACTTGTATAAAACAGGGGTAGATTGGAGCTTGTATAAAACAGGGGTAGGATCCATGAAATAAAACTGGTGTCAGGTTTCCAAGTGATGAAATCCATTTAAAAAGAAAAGAGTAAAGTCCGTCTTCTTCCAAACCAATTTCTTTTATTTAGGAAAGCATCAAATCGGCAAAGTCTGTTGTAATTCCGGATCTGACACAACCCGGAATTACACTACATAATATGGGAAATTAGCAACAGCCCCCAAAAGTCACATTCCCCAATAAAAATAAATCAATGTTGCCTGGTGTCATCAATCTCCACCTCCAGATCTCAGCAGGGTCAGCTTTTGTTCCCACGGGAAGAAGAACCACCTAGCCTAAACAACTCTTATCTCCACTCCTCCCACCTTAGGAATGGGGCAAGCACGAAACCCTGCCCTCATAACCAGCGAAGAGAAAGAAAATGAATATATAATAGAGCTAAATAAAATGGCTACGCATATGTCAATTCGGGCTTGACAATTGGTCTTTGAAGCTCTTATGGCTTAGTGGCCAAAGGGTAGAGTAACTGGGCACTATTGTCTTTACCATTACATGGGACATTGTATGCAGTCCTAAGCTAATCTGCATTTTCCCTACATGGAAAAACTCTAATTGTTCCAAGCTATGATGCAATTACGGATTGCAACAATGATTATGTTCATTTGAGATGCATGTATACAAACCGAACAATGATTCTGGTTAACAATCATGGTGTTTGCTTAATGGCTACCTCAAAAAAGGGTAGTAAAATTGAGTCAATCTTAAGAGTGACCCGCTGACCATCACAACTCACAACTGGAATGGGCAGGTTCCATTATGGTCATAAGTTGAGGACTATCTGTATGCAAAACAGTATGTTGACAGGATGGAACAAGGTCAGCTGGTAAGGGCAGAAAAATATGGAATGGTGTTGCTGTTGAGAAGAACCAGATTTAACTATATTTCCTTTTTTAAAAAAATAATACTTTTAATTTAGGCCTTGCATCATACCAATTCTACTCCAAAAGAGAAGTAGCACAGGTTTTAAAAATAACAACAGTGGACCCCAATCGCTCTTCTTACAGGTAAGCCTTGGTTTGCAACCATATGATAAGTCACTATGTTGACTTATAATGGCACAAAAAAGGGATTTACAATTGTTTTTCATACTTATGACCATTGCAGCATCCTGGGGTCATGTGATTACCTTTGGTGACCTTCTGACAAGCAAAGACAATGGGGAAGCCGGATTCGCTTAACACCTTACTAATTTAATACCTGCAGTGAATCACTTAGCAACTGTGGTGAGAAAGGTTGTAAAATGGGGCAAAACTCGGTAGCTGTCTTGCTTAGCAACTGAAATGTTGGGCTCAATGGTGTCGTAAGTCAAGGACTAGCTGTATAAACCTGATTTAGCTATATTTCCTTTTTTTTTAACTGTTTTTAATTTATTTGACATACTATTCCTTACTCCCTTACTGTAGGCTTTGTATAACACTGACTACTTCAGGGATGTCAAATTTGATATCATTGACGACCGTATCAGGGTTTTGACTGGGGGCGGGAGAGATGGCAGGAGGGTGCGTGAACAGCTTGGCCTCATGTCAGAAGTGTTCTGCCAGTGAAAACGGGCTCCCGAGCTCCATTTCCAGCCACAACTGCCTCCTGCAGCCCTGCGCCAGCAAAAATGGAGCTGGGGGGGGGGGGGGGGGGCACACAGGAGTGGTATTCTATCAGTTCGGACCAGTTCTATAGAATCGGTTGTTACGATTCTCTGCAGTTTGGAGAACCGGCATATCGTGCCCCTGGCTGGCGGATTCCCCTCGCTATCTTACTGTTTCGCCCAGGAGGCAAAAAAAAAAAAAAAAGCCAGAGAGGGTGGGTGGAAGGTGTTTGTTGCAAAAAAGCCACGCCCACCCAGTCACATGGCCACGCCCACCTAGCCACGCCCACAGAACTGGTTGTTAAAAAATTTGAATCCCACCCCTGGCGCCCCCCCCCACCACCACACACACACAGAGCTTCATTTTTGCTGGCGGAGGGCTGCAGAAAGCTGTCATGGCTGACAACGGAGTCTGGGAGGGGCGTGCACGACCCTCTCGAGGTCCATTTTCGCTGGCAGGCACCGCAGACTGATCCTTTGCGGTTTTCAGGGCCTTGTATTTGACACCCCTGGTCTACCCCAAAAGCAAAGTAGTGCCGGTTTTAAAAATAGCACCCCTGGGCCCAATCGCCCTTCTTGGAGGCTCTCGTTTTCCTTAGGAACCCACCTGCCCATCGGTGATAGAGATCACGTTCGTTGGAATGTAGGCTGACACATCACCGGCTTGAGTCTCGATGACCGGGAGGGCAGTCAGGGATCCCCCTCCAAATGCATCGTTCATTTTGGCTGCTCTTTCCAGAAGACGAGAGTGGAGGTAGAAGACATCGCCCGGGTACGCCTCGCGGCCAGGCGGGCGCCGCAGCAGGAGAGACATCTGACGGTAGGCCACTGCCTGTTGATCAAGAGAGCACAGATGCGGTGTCTGTCTCAAGAGAGAGAACTGGCTCCCCATCCCTTAAATTCAGAGGCCAGCCCGAGGTTCAAACCTGCTTAGATAAGTCGTCGTAGATGATCAAGGCGTGTTTGCCGTTGTCTCTGAAGTATTCGCCCATGGAACAGCCGGAATAAGGAGCCAAGTACTGCAGAGGGGCAGCATCGGAGGCTGTGGCGGAAACCACGATCGTGTACTTCATGGCATCTGAAACAGGGAGATGACCAAAGTCAATGAAGATGGTTAAGAAGCTTAGCCAGGAGAAAAATGCCTCATTTCTGCACACACCCACACCCACCGCGCCCCGAACATATTTTGGCAAGCACAAAGCTTTGGAATGGAATGGAATGCCAGTACCTGCATCAGAAAGCCTCTTCACCAGCTGAGCAACGGTCGATCTCTTCTGACCAATGGCAACGTAGATACAGTACAGTTTCTTCTTCTCATCAGTTCCATCATTAAATCTTTTCTGGTTGATTATGGTATCGATAGCAATTGAAGTTTTGCTGCAAATCGAACACGTTACAGTCAACATCCTATTGCTCCAAATTTAGCTTCAGTGGCCTGCAAATTCGGTTTTGAGAAAAACTGGGGATTTTTCGATGGAAAGGTGAGCAATCCCAAAGAGGTTTTCCAGCACTTGCTTATCAAGGGAGACCGGGTGGAGCAAGTGACCAGTTTTAAATTTCTGGCTGTTATCATAAAAGAGGACCTGACCTGAGGTGCTCACGTTGCAGCCCTGGTCAAAAGGGCCCAGCAGAGATTATACTACCTGAGACTTCTCAGGAAACAACAACTGGTGTCCTTCAACCACTGCAAGTTAAGAGAGTATCTTAACATACTGCACCTGTGTCTGGTTTGCCAATTGCACAGGGGCAGATAAGAAAGCACTTCAGAGGGTTAACATCATTGCCCAGAGGATCATGGGTTGCCCTCTCCCCTCTCTGGAAGAGCTTTATAGCTCTCGCTGCCTTAAGAAAGTTCAAAACATTCTCAAAGATCCATCTCATCCTGGGCACCCTTTTTTTGAACTATTACCACCTGGCAGACGGTACAGGACAATAATAAAAACAAGGACAAATAGCTGAAAAACAGCTTCTATCCCAGGGCAGGAGCTCTTTTGAATTCTACTGTGTAGTGCAATATTAATGCAATATCAGGGGTTTTCAATTCAATGTATAGAATGTGAAGGTTGTCTGTTTGTGTTTATTTTCATAGTCATAATGTACTCTGAAGAGTATTTAATTTTGTTGTACTCTGAAGATGCAATGACAATAAACTAAACTAAACTGTTACATTTCTATTAGTCCATGGAGGTATTTGAATCAAATGTCCTCAGGTGTATCCCCCTGTAAAGAAGATCCCAAAAGCTAAGAATTCACGGTAGCCAGGATCACTTAGGGCAAGACAAGGATCACCCTTACTTCTTACCCAGTCTGCCTGTCTCCAATGATCAACTCCCGCTGCCCACGGCCAATGGGTACCAGGCTGTCTACTGCCTTGATTCCGGTTTGCATGGGCTCCCGGACAGAGATCCTGGGGATGATTCCGGGAGCCTTCAAGCCAACCCTCCTGCGGACTTTGGAAGTGATGGGACCCTGTAAAGCAAGGCAACAGACACATTCACATCAACTGCTCACCAACATCCCCATACGTAACAGCAACCTGCTTTCCACACGTACCTTTCCATCGATGGCATTCCCCAGAGCATCGACCACACGCCCCAGCAGCTCGTCTCCAACGGGCACATCCACAATGGCCCCCGTTCTCTTCACAATGTCACCTTCCTTAATCAATCTGTCGTTACCGAACACTACCACACCAACGTTGTCAGGCTCCAAGTTCAGAGACATACCCTAAGAAGAGAGAAAACCCATTTAAGACTTTCCATCTAGGAAAAACCCATATGAGAGCGATCCAATGGGGCATTCCCGACAAGCATCATTCATACGAATAACGACATAACAGGTGGCTCTCGACTTATGACCATAATCCAGCCCATGAGTTTGGGTGCAAGTCATGAAAGTTATAAAGCAGGTCACCAATTTTATGACTTTTTGTGGCAGTCATTAAGTAAACCATTGTTCACTTTGGGAAGTCCCCCCCCCAAAAAGTGAAGGTAACTGCAATTTCCATAAATATCATCAGTCATGTGACGTAGGACACTGAAAATGGCCATAATGGACACTCATGTATGCCACAACTTCACATGCAGGCTGTAAGATTCTTTTTCAGGATCTGTTCTAACTTGAAAGGGTCACTGATAAAGCATTGATAAAGGAGAATATTTGTAGCTGAAGGTTGAAATGAGGAGGTTCTTGATGCTCTGAGCTTGGTTGTTTTTTTGCAGGCGTTTCATGACTCCCAAACTGGGTAATATCACCAGTGCGCTAAACAACCGGTCATATGTTAAGGACTACCTGCACATTGTAAAATATGAGAGCACTGCTATGAGGATATAGTTTCACAAATATATTCTATATATGTTGTCAAATGAAAATATTAATGGTCAGCAATCAGAGATAACAATAGCACTTAGACTTATATACAGCTTTATAGTGCTTTCTAACCCTCTAAGCGGTTTTACAGAGTCAGCATATTGCTCCCAACAATTTGGGTCCTCATTTTACCCACCTCAGAAAGAGGGAAGACTGAGTCTGGTGGGATTTGAACTGCCAAATGGCAGGCAGCCGATAGTCAGCAGAAGTAGTCTGCAGTATAGCACTTTAACCACTGCATCACCAAGGTTCTCAACTAACACCAAAGCCACCTCAGAGGCTAAAGGGGCAGAGCACCTGCTAGATGCTTTAAATGGCATTTCCATCACTCATACCCTGCAATGTTCCTTTCATGCAGTAATATAGTGGGCAGAGAAAAACCAAATCATGACAATTACGTTTTATTATGCAAATATGGATGCGAAGACTGACCTTCAACCCAGACGAGAATTCCACCATTTCTTCTGCTTGAACATTTTTCAAGCCGTATACACGGGCGATGCCAGTCACCGATGGAAAGCACGCGCCCAGTTTCCTGGAGCTCAGCAGATGTGTCGGCCCCCAGAATACGTTCCTCAAGAATAGAAGATACTTCAGCAGTGCCTGGAAGAATACAGATCAATATTAAGGCGGTCTTTTTCAGTAACCCTGGTTTAAATCCCATGTTTTGTCAGTCAAGCAACAGGTAGTTCCATCCAACAAGGAAAACAAAATCAAAGATGCAAACTGAAAAACTTTCTACCGCAAGACAAATTTGGAAGTTTCAGAGTGTGCTGTGTTTGCTTTCAAGCAATTGTTCTAAAAAAAAAAAAATCTGAGAACTGGGGATTTTGTGGCTCTCACTCCATGACATCAAATTATATAGCTTTAATGCAAGTGCAGATTATGCACCTGTATTAAAGCTACATACACGTACTACAATGAATATGCTAAGTTGAGAACATTCTTATTTACATAAACTAAATTCCAATTCGGTATTTTTAAGACAGCCAATTTCTCTGTAGAAGACTCAAAACTATAGAATGAAACTTAATGTGGGCAAGCTGAATAGAGTACTTAAGCTAATAAATACTTTATTAGTTTTATCTCTTAATTCTACAAAGTTCACAAGTACCAGTAGTACTCAGATCATATTACGATATTTGTGCCTTGATCAACTTTAAGAACTGAAATACAGTTCTATTCAAACCAGAAATTCAAATAAAGCACAGTTAGTTAAATTCCAGCAAACTATGGGGTGGTGAACAATTAGGTAGTGAAAACACAGCACGCTTAATTTTGCTTTGCTTTGGTAATTTAAAAAATAGTTTCACTTCAGTCTTGCTGGGACATGAATTCAAGTAGCATCCATATTCTGAACGTGTCAATGGAACGTCACTTGGTTGAATTGGGCAGCTATAGAAATTGAATGAATGAATGAATGAATGAATGAATGAATGAATGAATAGCAAAATGTTAAATAACTTAAAAAGCTGTTAGAGAAGCACATTTAATTTAGAGACAAAGCCAAGAGTTTATCGAAAGTGAGATTGCACATTGTTTACCAGTTTTCTGTAGAGTTGTTTTAGAGTCATGGAAGTTCCTTGTTGCTACAAATGATGCACCGAAAGCATTCCGTGACACCTAAGACGAAGAAAAACCATAGGGTCTCTTGTCTGAAGCATAGATCTTATATTTCTTGCAAATTTTTTAGTTAAAAGTTATCATTTATGACCAGAGCTCCTTACTGCAATACATTATTTATATACAAAATCACATGGTAAGCACTGAATACAGTAATTGTTTATTTACATATCAGTAGCTAGCAATACAGAAAATGAACCTGAATATTACCGTACTTCAAAAATATTTGGAAAAGGGAGCTGTGTAGGATACACACAAATATCTCTCCAGCTCTTTAAAGCAACTGTATGTTTTGTGGGATTCATCTGTCTGCTCTCTGCCATGGATACCAGGAAAAAAATGAGGCAATTTTAAAGAGTGGTGTTCAGTTAGGGTTTTCTCTTCTTTTTAGGACAGAGAGATGAAAAGTTGTATGATTTGCTTTTAAAAAGCATTTAATAGTATCTCCTGTTTCTGCAAAAGTTTTGGATCAAAGCTTTAAGGCAAGGGTCTTCCAACTTGGCAACTTTAAGACTTGTGGACTTCAACTCCCAGAATTCCTGAGCTAACATGACTGGAGGAGGAACTCTGGGACTTGAAGTCCACAAGTTTTAAAGCTGTCAAGTTTGAAGACCCCTGATTTAAGGTAAATTATTTCAAAAGGCTGCTCACTCACAATCCTCATCCAGGCAGCAGCTTATTCATAGCCCTCATTCTCTGCCTTAACCTTCAGGAAAAATCTTAGTAATGTCCAAACAGGAATCTTAAGGGTACCTGTGTCTAAAATCTAAAGTGTATCTGGGTAGTTTTTACAGTGCTAGCCCACAGCAGCTTTCATTTAAAATGCACCCCAAACATTTACTGCCACTTTTAAAAATTTCAGAAGTAATGTGTTTTAGAGGCTAACCCAGGTGTGAGCCACATGTGGCTCTTTGGGCCCTCTACTGTGGCTCCCTGTTGGGTGATCCCACCACTGGCTGGCCTCACCCTCCCCTCCCAGTCACTCCTTGCCTGGCCTGAGAAGGTAAAACAAAAAACAGAAATGAGAGAGAGGGAGGGAAAGACCCATTTCCCACAGAAAAGAAAACACCAGAAGCCACAACACCTGGATAGGCGTGGTGGATCATGTGACTGGGTGGAAGCTCCTGGTGTTTTCTTTTCTGTGGGAAACAGGTCCAAATAGCTCTTTGAGTGTTTAAGGTTGCAGACCCCTGGGCTAACCATCAACTCAATATACTACGTATTGGGACCAAACCCAGTGGTTTGCAACTTGTGGCCTAGGAACCCCCTAGGTATGTATGTGTGTGTCATCACAGGGAATATCCGCAAAGGCTTGATGCATTTAAATCTTGAGGTAAGTCTTGGTGGTCCATGACCACAAAAGGTATTTAAAAGGGGGGGGGAGGTTGGTTTCTGTGGTGAAGAAAAGGTTTGGACTAGACAATACTGCAATAACTGGAAAAAATAAGGACGGACTCACAGACTTTTGAGTCACAGCACACCTGAAGGAATGCCCCTTATAGAGGTAGTCCTCAACTTACAACTGTTCATTTAGTGACCATTCAAAGTTTAGACAGTACTGAAAAGTGACTTATGACCATTTTTCAAACCTGCCACCTTTGTAGCATCCCTATGATCATGTGATCAAAATTCAGATCCTTGGCAACTGGTTCATACTTATGACTATTACTGTGTCCCAAGGTCATGCAATCCCTTTTTGCAACCTTTTGACAAGCAAAATCAATGGGGAAGCCAGCTTCCCTTAACAACCACGTAATTAACCCTGCAATGCAATGATGCACTTAACTCAAAAAGATCGTAAAACGGGGGCAAAGCTCACTTAAATGTTTCACTTAACAACATAAATTTTGGGCTCAATGGTGGTTAAGTCGAGGACTACTGTAAAACCCTACAAGAACTGACTCCATTGTAGCAGCAAAGTCATGGTTGCAAACACTGCATTAGTCAAAATTGCACCAAGTTTAAAAAAAAAAGGCTTATCATTCTCTTCAATAAAGATTGAAAGCCAAGACTTGCAGCTCCCACTTCCAGATTTTGAAACAAAAGGAACAAATGCTAAATAAGGGCTTCTATCTATAGAGCACTGCACACCTGAATAACTAGACACAAGAACAGTTTTTTTTTCCTCAAAGCCATCACTCTGCTAAAGAAATAATTCTGTCGCCGCCATCCAACTATTTACAAAGTCTGCATTACTATTACTGTTAATCTTCTCATCACTCCTTATCACTCATCCCCTCCCACTTGTGACTGCATGACTGTAACTTTGTCGCTTGTATCCTTACGATTTATATTGACTGTTTCCTAGTATGATTTGATTGCTTATTGTACCCTACGACTATTATTAAGTGTTGGACCTGATGATTCTTGACTCTTGATGAATGTATCTTTTCTTTTATGTACACTGAGAGCATTTGCACCAAGACAAATTCTTGGCCAATAAAGAATTTGTTTTGATTCCTATTCCTATTCTATTCAAACTGGCCTTTCAGAGCAAACAGCATGAGAACAAACCTGCAGTGCAGAAATGTCCCTGGAATGCAAACAAAAATAAAATCCTTTACTTCATAGAAAATATAAATGATCCACAGATACAGCTAGTCAGTCCTCAATTTACAACAGCTCATTTAGGGACCATTCAAAGTTACAATGGGACTGAAAAAGGTGACTTATGACCGTTTTTCACTTTTGCATCGATGACTTTTGCAGTATTGCCACAGTCACTTTATCCAAATTCAGACTGTTGGCAACTGGTTCCTATTGACGATGGTCACCTTTCACAACCTTCTGACAAGCCAAGTCAATGGTGAAGCCAAATTCATTGAACAACCGCGTCAGTACCTTAACAACTGCTGTGATTCACTTAGCAACTGTGGCAAGGAACGTCGTCAAATGGGGGCAAAGCTCACTGAACAAACAAGTCAACCTAGCAACCATAAATCTTGGGCTCCGTTGTGATCGTAACTCGAGGACTACCCGTAATGAATGGCAGCAGCAGCAGTTTCTCTTGCGAGAAAAACTCCAAGGTCATAAAACGCATGAGGCGGGGCTGAGGCAGGTACAACCCCCCTCCTCCCCGCCCTCATCCAAAGCCTCCTTCATTCAGGTGACCGGGAACACATCACCCATCATCCACGGCCAGAGATCAAAGGCGTGACCTTCCTCTGACAAGCCCGCAGCCCGTCCGATCCCACCCCAGAAAAGGCACCGGGGCTTGACCAGGGTTTAAACGGCCCCGGGGCTCGCATAACGCTCCGGTCCAGCGGCCTGAGCCCTTCCCTATCCGGGATTGCCCGGGAGGCGGCTGCAGAGACGACCCTGGCCGGAAGAAGGATGACCTTGCCGGGGTCACCGCCAGGCCGAGATAAAGGCCCTGGCGTGCAAGGGAGGCCGAGAAGCGGCGAGAGCCTCAGGAAAGGACCGGAGGGAAGAAGCCCGGAGCGGCTCCGGGGAACAACGGAGGGCGCCGCCGCGTCAATGTCACCGCCAGGCCGGAGCCAAGATGGCGGCGTCGGCGGCATCTGCTGCATAAGACCGGCCCTTCCCGCCCTATCGCTCACCAAGCCGGCCTGGCGGGGCAGGGCCCGGGCGAGCGCAGCGACTACGCGCACGGACAGCATCGTCGAGGCGAGCCGGGCGGAAAAAGAGACGACGCGGCTTCTGGCTCTTCGCTGCACCCGCGGCTGCCTCAGGCTCGCGCTGGGGGAGAAAGCAAAATGGCCGGCGCTCCGCCCCTCTGCGCCGGGGTCGAGGGGGGGCGGGAACCGTCACAGGCCACGCCCCCTCGAGCCCCTTGAACGTTACCGCGGTGACGACCCGGAAGGGCTTTTTTCGTCCGACTCACGTTGTTTGACCTCGGGATTCAATCGCCCGCGACGTGGTCTTTCCCAGTAAGAATTTTACTTTCTGCTTTTTTTCTTTATTTTTTGTTTCGAAGAGACAGAAGGACGATTTTTTTTTGTTTTAAAAAATCGTTTTATATGTATATAAAATTACGTTTCGTTTAAAAGGGCGCCCCCGCGGAGCGGAAAATTCGCGGGCCACGCGCCCCCCCCCAAAGCTCGGTGGTCGGGAGGGGCGTGGCCAGAATGACGTAAGGCGGGGACGTGCGCGCCGTGGCCCCGCCCCCACGCTTGGAAGTGGAGAGGAGCACGTGGCCCGCTCCTGTCAACTGCTTGCACCTAAGAAAAGTGCATTTGAGCATGCGCAGAGCGAGGCTTCTTCATTGCTGCATGCTCTTTGCTCCAAAAATGAACTCTTTATCTTTCCATCAAAACGAGGACCTAGCTTAACGTTATGCTGTAATGCTTTTATTCAAATTACAGTCTGGATATCCTTTTGGAGCCCCCCCAATGCCCTTCTCAAGGGGGACAATTGTTTCAGCCTCTCTTCCTCCCTCCCAGTTTTCGGATGATCTAGTGAGGTGCCATCAAGTCTGACTCTTAGGGACCACATATGGGAGCATTGAAGGCAATGGAATAACAGAATAACAGAGTTGGAAGGGACCTTTGTAGGCCCAGGGGTATCCAACCTTAGCCACTTTAAGCCAGCTGGCTGACGAATTCTGGGACTTGAAGTCTACAAGTCTTAAAGTGGCCAAGGTTGGAGATCCCTGTAATCTACTCCAAACCCTTGCTTGAGCAGAAGACCCTGTTATACCAGTTGTGGCGAACCTATGACACGTGTGCCAGAGGGGGCACTCAGTGCCCTCTCTATGGGCTACCTCACTGTTGCCCCAGCACAGAGTTTGCCAGAGTACGTTACTAGAAAACCAAAGGGATGTGGGGCCAGGCTGCTCTCCTTCCCCTCTCCACATGGGCCTGAGGACATTTCTCACACACCCCTACCCCTCTGTCCCGCAGCCCAACGCAAGTACTTCCTTTACCCGTCTGGGATATGGCGTGCAGCTCACATGCGGAGTGAGGATGCGTTGCGGACGGCAGCCTGTTGAGTCTGTGGTGAAAGTGATTCCCGTGGTGGGGTTGGAGGGGAGCATAGCTCATAGCGTGGCATAGAATGAATGAATGAATTCTTTATCGGCCAAGTGTGATTGGACACACAAGGAATTTGTCCTGGTGCAAATGCTCTCAGTGTACATAAAAGAAAAGATACATTCATCAAGAGTCAAGAATCATCAGGTACAACACTTAATAATAGTCATAGGGTACAATCAGCAATCAAGTCATACTAGGAAACAGTCAATATAGATCGTAAGAATACAAGCGATGAAGTCACAGACATATAGTTACAAGTGGGAGGTGATGGGTGACAAGGAGTGATGAGAAGATTAACAGTAATAGTAATGCAGACTTTGTAAATAGTTGAACAGTGTTGAGGATGTGTGTTTAGCAGAGTGATGGTGTTCGGGAAAACACTGTTCTTGTATCTAGTTGTTCTGATGTGCAGTGCTCTACAGAATCATTTTGAGGAAAGGAGTTGAAACAGTTTATGTCCAGGATGTGAGGGGTCTGTAAATATTTTCACAGCCCTCTTTTTGACTCGTGCAGTATACAGGTCCTCAATGGAAGGCAGGTTGGTAGCAATTGTTTCTTCTGCAGTCCTAATTATCCTCTGAAGTCTGTGTCTGTCCTGTTGGGTTGCAGAACCAAACCAGACAGTTATAGAGGTGCAGATGACAGACTCCATCATTCCTCTGTAGAACTGGATCAGCAGCTCCTTGGGCAGTCTGAGCTTTCTAAATTGGTGCAGAAAGAAAGAAAGAAAGGAAGGAAGGAAGGAAGGAAGGAAGAACAGAAAGAAAGAAGGAAGAACAGAAAGAAAGAAAGAAAAAGAAAGGAAGGAAGGAAGGTAGGAAGGAAGGAAGAAAGGAAGGAAGAACAGAAAGAAAGAAGAACAGAAAGAAAGGAAAGAAGGAAGGAAGGAAGGAAAGAAAAAGAAAGAAAGAAAGAAAGAGAAAGAAAGAAAGAAAGGAAAGAAAGAAAGAAAGAAAGAAAGAAAGAAAGAAGAACAGAAAGAAGAAGGAAGGAAGGAAGAACAGAAAGAAAGGAAGGAAGGAAGGAAGGAAGAACAAAAAAAGAAAACAGAAAAAAAGGAAGAACAGAAAGAAAGAAAGAAAGAAAGAAAGAAAGAAAGAAAGAAAGAAAGAAAGAAAGAAAGAAAGCTGGAGGGGAGCAGAGCACTTAGGCCATAGCGTGGGCTTTGCAGCGCCAGCCCTACACACGCCACAGGCCCTACCATGTTGCCTGCTAGAGGTTTGTAAGAATGTCACAGAAAACTAACTTTTATATCAAGGGTCTTCCAACTTGGCAAGTTTAAGACTTGTAGACTTCAACTCCCAGAATTCCTGAACTAACATGTCTGGAGTAGGAATTCTGGGAGTTGAAGTCCACAAGTCTTAAAGCTGTCAAGTTTGATGACCTCTCTTTTATATGATCTTAGAGATAAACCACAGAATTGCTTCTTCAATCCTATTGGAAAAGAAGTATGGAAGCAAAAAGATATTGGACAAAAATACACACTTGGGTAGGAAAAAATGATAAAGGAACGCACAGACTTAAAACCAGAAATGTTTCTGTTGGGTGTCATACCAGAAAAGTATAGTAAAGGGAATATGTACTTAATACTACATGTGTTTAACAGTGGGTGGAATTGTATTTACACAGCACTGGAAGAGCATAGAGTTCCCTGCAGAAGAGAAGGTGATAAATAAAATACTACAATGACAATGTGAAGAAATGGACAGATTAACACTTAAAATTAAAGACAGGGAAGACAATGAATACTTCTTAATATGGGATTTGTTCTATCAATGGTTATCGAGCAGAAGCAGAAGCTGTATTTTTAAAAAATACAAGAGAATGACTAATTTTGTAAAAATGGTTTACTGAATTGAAAAGTAAGCACTATTGTCACTGTGTTTATTATCAATGTTATGATGAGACATTATGATGAGGACTAATGTTATGAATGCTACTGTTGTTATGATTATTATTACTCAAAATAACTATACCCAGACAACACGCTGTTTATATAAAAATTGAAATTTTTGCTCTTTCTATAAATAATTTTTTTTAAACGGAAAAAGAATTATAGATGATTGAGGTCTGCACGCCTCCTTTGTATGGGAAATGTGTGCTACACCTCCACTTCTTATTTATACAAATTCCCCAATAAGAAGGTCCAACGCATGTACAGCGGAGGTGAATCGAAGATAGAAAATGCACTCAGATCAGGGGAGGGATTCAAAATTTTTAACAACCGGTTCTGTGGGCGTGGCTTGGATGGTGGGCGTGGCTTGGTGGTCATGTGACTGGACGGACATGGCTTGGTGGTCATGTTATTGGCTGGGCGTGGCCAACTCAATATCAGTCACATCGAGGCGCGCACCTCCTCGCCTGGCCTCTCAGACTGTGGGGATGCTGCAACAGTCGTAAGTGTGAAAAATGGTCATAAGTCACTTTTTTCAGTGCCATTATAACTTTGAATGGCCACTCCACACAAGCAAAGTACCAGCAAAGGAGGAAAAAAAAAACTCCAGAGAAGTTCCTGAGACAGGAAGTCTAGTCCTGCCAAGAACGTAATAAGAGTTAACGGAGAGGCAGTTTCTGAAAGCAATACCAGAATGTTTCCTTCCTGCTTTCCTTACAGGATTAGGCCAGTAATTTCTTCTAACAACCAGTTCTCCAAACTGCTTAGAATGTTAATAACCGGTTCTAGCAAATAGGTGAGAACTGGTAGAATCCCACCCCTGACTCAGATGCCTTTTTCAGAGCAGGCCAAACACTGGTAGTTAGTGGAACATTGCCCCCTTGTGCTGGTGGTCAGCAAATTCAAAAGGAACCCCCAGCTGGGAATCACTGCTGTAGATTGTTGATTCAGGGAATATCCATTTCTTTAGTGTTAACTAATAGTTAGCTATTTTTGGTATGGGGTAGATTGGTATTGGGTGCTTCATTTTTTAATTTTGTGTGTGTGTGTTTTTGTAGACTCCAAGTCTTGAAGAGCCAAAAATGAGTGCAACAAAAAAAGCAAAAACAGATAGTGGCCTGGATGGAGTCATCTGAAGTGATTGAACGCAATGGGAAAGCATTATGTATTCTGTGTAACGAAAGTGTTGTGTGTCGCACATCAAGTGTCAGACGGCACTTTGAAACTAACCACAAAAGCGTTGCCAAACTTGAGGAAACTGAAAGAACAAATCATCTGACAGCTGCCAGTTTTCAAATTTCACTGTGCATAATAAGCCCCTCTCTGATGGGAATATTATCAGAACGGCCATGTTGTCTGGGAGTCATTCCCTTTTTCATGATTTCCCAAATAAGGATAAAATTATTCAATGCATCTGAGATGCCGCTTAGCAGAAATATTTTTAAAGATCGAGTCCAGCGCATGGCAAGTGATGTTAGTCAGCAGTTCACTGCTGGCTTACAAAGGCAGCCTGTTACTCCATGTGCTTGATTGAAAGCACAGATATAAATAACCATGCAGGGCTAGCAGTAATTTTGCGTTATGCTGTTGGTGACATCATGAGAGAAAAGCTGGTGAAACTGGTGCCTTTGCCCGTAAGAACGCAAGGGGTAGATATCTACAATACTGCGATGGAGGCTTTTTTGTCACACGACATAAGGCTAGAAAAAGTGGTTTCAATTACCAATGATGGAGCACCTTCTATGGTGGAGGCAACATCTGGTTTCATACAGTTGTTTGTTAAAGAAGTAAAACATCAAGTCATTCAGTTCCATTGCATTATACCTCAAGAAGCTCTTTGTGCCAGGGAAAGCAGCAAAACATTTGATGATGTCCTCAAAGATGTCACAAAAATGGTGAATTACCTCATGGCTCATGCTCTGAATTTTCGATAGTTTCAAGCACTTGAGGAGGTTCAGGCACAGTATAATTGCTTACTTATGTACAATAAAGTCTGGTGGCTGAGCAGAGGATGAGTCCTGGACAGATTTGTAGCCTACCTGGATGAAATTAGGCTGTTTATGAATGAAAAAGAGCAAGAATATCCACAGCTCACTGATATGGCCTGGCTTACCAACCTCATGTTTTTTACAGATTTTACACTGCACTTCAATGTACTGAACAAACAACTACAAGGTATAGGGAAAACAGCAGAAAGGATGTTTTGTGATATTAAAACATTTGAGAGAAAACTGCAGGTTTTTGAAAGAGACCTTGAAAGTGGGCAGCTGAAATATTTTCCAAATCTAAAAATGCATTTAGAAAATTCTACAAGATTTGCAGACAATTCTACAAGCCACCAGGAAATCTACAAGGAATTTTCTAACATTGTAGCAACTGCAAAGGTGAATTTTAGTAACAGATTTTTACAGTTCTGTAAGATGGAGACAACCCTGTGTTTTCTTACTTCTCCAGATAAAGCAGAATTTGAATTCCTGCTTAGACTGGTTAGATTTAGGAAATCTGGAAATGGAGCTAATAGAATTTCAAGAATCCTCTCTCTGGAAAAATAAATTCTATAACCTGCGTGGAACACTTGAGAAGATAGAAAGGATGACAAAGGACAGCACAGTTCTGAAAATGAAATCCTTAAAGTGTGGAATTCTCTGCCAATTACTTTTAAGTCAATGAAAGCACTTGGGATTGCTTTCCTTACTTGTTTGGATCATCTTATACTTATGAGCAATTGTTTTCAGCTTCGAATTATATCAAATCTGATACCAGAAACAGACTTAACAGATGACCTGAGCGCCGCATGTGTTGCTCTCAAACTTACAAAGTATGAGCCAAGGTTGGACAAATTATCAGTATGCATGCAATAGCAAAAATCACATTAATTGTTTAAAAGCATATGCCAAATGCAAACTTCTACCTTTCAAATAAAAAGTTGTTTGTATCATTGAAAGCTGTGTTATTGTGTTTTTCTTTTAAGACAAAAGTTAAATGTATGAGTTGTTTTTTCTAAACTAAAACCTCAGTATTCAGATTAAATTGAAGCACTTGGAGGTTTATCTGTGTTCTCAGGGTCTCCTGGGTAGTTCTCCTGATTCCTGTAATCTGCAATTTTTTCCTCTGGAAGTCCATTCCTATTCCCACACCATTCAAAGGGTGTCCCATCAACATATTGTAGAGCTAAAAGTCTGTAGAAATTCTCAGTCCTCCAGGTCATGGTTGTCTGAAAGATGCTTTTTCCAGATGCAGCTGAACTTTTCTTGTTTGTTTCTATTGAAGACATTTCGCTTCTCATCCAAGAAGCTTCTTCAACGCTGACAGATAGTGGGGAAGGGAAGGATTTATATTCCTGGCAGACAGCTGGTCATTTGCAGAAGAAGTTAGTCAGAGCTGAGGAAGCTTCTCGGATGAGAAACGAAATGTCTTCAAAGAAAAATCAGAATGTCCAGTTGCCTCCTGAAAAAAGCATTTTTGGAAAAAGCACTCAATGTACATACAAAGCAACACCAACACCACCATCATCATCACGCCAATAAAAGGGTGAGTAAAGAAGACAATAAGAATAAATAATAATAATAAATTTAACTTGATCAAGGGCAGTGAGAGACATCCACCCGGCTCCAAGTGTTTTAAAGCAGTTACCCTTCTCAGTTCTATTTTTATTTTTTCTTCTATTCCCTGTCAGACTCTTCACCTAAAGGGCAAAAAAAAAAAAGACGACTCGCCCTTTCTTTTCCTTACAAGGGGTTATTTAAGGCTGCAAGGAAAAGCAGCCCCGACTGCCCGGCCTACAACTCCCAAGAGCCCTTGCTTCCGGTGACGTCATTGGCCAGCGACCGAGAAAGAGGGGAGCGGGAAGTTTGCAACGCAGGGAGAAGGGAACCAGAATGGAGGGAAAGGTAACGAAGGTGAGCGAGGCTGCGACCATTCGGGGATTATAGAATTAAAAAATTACAGGAATCGGAAAGATTTTCCTGAAAAGACGCGTTCCTCTGTTTTCTGTTTTTTTTTTCCTGGTTTGGGCGAATTCTTTCCAACTGAAAGCCCATTTGATTCTGCAGGTCCTGTCTAACAAATAGCAGTATTTAGCAAATAATATCCTGCCAGGCTCAAAGCTTTTGTGTACGATTTGTGAGCTTCTAAATTAGATTGATATTTGTTAGAGGAGCGATCTCTGTCTTCTTCCTTATTAATACGGCTGGGTGACTTAGGGCCAGTCACCAGGAGACAGTGAGTTCTAGTCCACCCCCTTAGGCATGAAAAAGTAGCTGGGTGACTTTTGGATCAATCACCAGGAGATGGTGAGTTGTAATACCACTTTAGCCATGAAAGACAGCTTTGGGCCAATTATCAGGTGTATGAGAGTTGTAATCCTGCATTAGCCATGAAAGGCAGCTGGGTGACTTTGGGCCAATCACCAGGAGATGGTGAGTTCTAGTCCCGCCTTAGCCATGAAAGACAGCTTTGGGCCAATCACCAGGTGTATGAGAGTTCTAGTCCCGCATTAGCCATGAAAGGCAGCTGGGTGACTTTGGGCCAATCACCAGGAGATGGTGAGTTCTAGTCCCGCCTTAGCCATGAAAGACAGCTTTGGGCCAATTATCAGGTGTATGAGAGTTGTAATCCTGCATTAGCCATGAAAGGCAGCTGGGTGACTTTGGGCCAATCACCAGGAGATGGTGAGTTCTAGTCCCGCCTTAGCCATGAAAGACAGCTTTGGGCCAATTATCAGGTGTATGAGAGTTGTAATCCTGCATTAGCCATGAAAGGCAGCTGGGTGACTTTGGGCCAATCACCAGGAGATGGTGAGTTCTAGTCCCGCCTTAGCCATGAAAGACAGCTTTGGGCCAATCACCAGGTGTATGAGAGTTCTAGTCCCGCATTAGCCATGAAAGGCAGCTGGGTGACTTTGGGCCAATCACCAGGAGATGGTGAGTTCTAGTCCCACCTTAGGCATGAAAACCGGCTGGGTGAATTTAGGCCAATTACTGGCTATCTGCTCAATCCACCCTCATAAAGTTGTTGTGGAGAAAAGAGAAGGAAGAGGGAGTATTATGTATGTTTGGTGCCTTGAATTATTGATAAAGAGAAATAAAGGGTGGATGTAAATAAATGCATTAATAAAAATTCTAAAATGTCACAACATTGAAATATTACAGTCACGCCTACCCAACTTTTGAAGTGTGTTCGTACCCTGGAAGCAAAATGGAGGAGAAAAACCGTCATTCTTTTTTTTTGTTAACAGGTGACTTCATGGTTGAAGAAAGTTTTTGGGGAGCAGCCGATTCCTCTTTTCGAAATGAACGCACAGACGGTGGATATTTTGTATGAGCTGGCCGAATGCAATGAGTCCAGAGATCGGGACATCAACTTATTAATTGAAGATATGAAGCAGAAAGCAGTGGAGTACGAGTCAGATGGTGAGATTAATTTATTCCCTGCCTTTCTTGTTTTGATAAGTAGCAATATTTATTGAAAGGATAGATGGGCCTAATATTCCTCCCGCATCCGATTTTCCCCACAACAACTTTCCTGTGAGGTAATTATCTAGCCGGCTTTCATGTCTGAGGTGGGACTGGAACTCACAGCCACCTAGTTTCTAGCCTAGTGTTTTAACTACAGGTATTCTTCGACTTATTGGGGATGTGGTGGCTCAGTGGCTAAGACGCTGAGCTTGTTGATCAAAAAGGTGGTTCGTATTCCTAGCGCCGCGTGATACAGTGAGCTCCCGTTACTTGTCCCAGCTTCTGCCAACTTAGCAGTTCGAAAGCATGTAAAAATGCAAGTAGAAAAATAAGGACCACCTTTGGTGGGAAGGTAACAGCGTTCTGTGTGCCTTTGGCGTTTAATCATGCCAGCCACATGACCACGGAGACGTCTTCGGACAGTGCTGGCTCTTCGGCTTTGTAACAGAGCACTGCCCCCTAGTGCCGGAAATGACTAGCATGGATGTGTGAGCAGAACCTTTACCTTTTTCGGGTCAATGCAATTGATAGGGGGGCTGGACTTGGGTCTCTGGTGGCAATGCAATGACTCCAAACTGATGACACGTTTAACTCTGCCTTCCAGCTCAGCCTGCTCTTCTACACACATAATGCTAACAAAACTTATCAAGAGAATATCTTACACTTCATTGATCTCAGTTTTTGTGGCTGATCCCTTTTGTCACACGGGTAACCAGAAATTGGCTTACGTATGTAGCCAGGCTGTGTCTTATTTATAATTGCAGAAACCCACAAGGGGGAAAAAAAATCACAATTATTTGGGGTCAAACAACATACGAAGCCGGACATAATGGTACAGAATTGCACAGAAAGGATAAGGATTGCGTATAGGTAGTCTTTGACTTATAACCATAACGGAGCCCAAAATTGCCATTGATAAGTGAAACAGTTAAAGGACATTGGCTTTATTTTATGACCACTTTGGCGTTTAGTTATGCCGGCTACATGATCACAGAGACGTCTTTGAACAGTGCTGGCTCTTCGACTTTGTAACGAAGAGGAGGATGTATGTGTGAGGGGAACCTTTACCTATTCCTCGACTTACCACCATTCATTCAAAGACCGTTCAAAGTTACAACTGCACTGAAAAAGGTGACTTACGACCATTTTTCACTCTTATGACCGTTGCAGCCTCCCCATGGTTCCGTGATCAAAATTCAGCGGCTTGGCAACTGACTCATACTTACGACGGTTGGAGTGTCCCTGGATCATGTGATCCCCTTTTGCGACCTACTGATAAGCAAAGTCGGTGGGGAAGCCAGATTCAAGGAGCGCCTGTGTTACTCACTTAACAACTGCAGGGATTCATTTAACTAACTCTGGCGAGAAAGGTCATAAAATGGGGCAGACAACTCCCGTAACCACTGTTTTGCTTAGCCACAGAAATGTTGGGCTCCATTATGGCTGTAAGCCGAGATTATCTGTCCTACATCCAACTGACACTCTAATTAGATTAGAGTAATTGTGTCAGCCTCACACCAAGCATGTTTATGCCGTAAAGGCAGGGGGGTGTCAAACTTGTGGTATGGATCACGACTTTTTTCTCCTTTACTAAAACGGGGGTGGCTGTGGCCAGCACGTGACACATTGGTGCGTGGGCCGCGAGTTTGATACCCCTGACGTGACGTTTCCTTAAATCACCTGCTGTCTTATCTTTCTTTCCCCAGGCCTCTTCCTGCAGGAACTTTTAATGGAGGGTCTGAATCTTTCCCTTAGCAGCTTATCTAAAGACAGTATGAGCCTCCTAAACAACCTAGTGGATGTTGCCTTGGTTCTGGAAACAAAGGACACATCTCTTGCAAGGTGGTGTAACTCTCTCCTGAAAATGTTTCTGAATGCCACAGTGCCAGCTATGAGGGAGGAATTACAGGCACTTCATGATCACTAATATTTTTTTAGAGAGAAGAGTTGCAAAAAAATTTAAACAGTCCTCTCTATCTATCTATCTATCCATCCATCCATCCATTTATCTCTCTCTCTCTCTCTCTATCTATGGTATCATCTATCCATCCATCTACACAGCCATCTGTCCATCCATCCATCTATCTGTCCATCTGTCCATTCATCCATCTATCATCTATCTATCTAATATCATCCATCCACCTATCTATCTATCTATCTATCTATCTATCTATCTATCTATCACATCTTTCCATCTATATCTATATCTATCATGTCTGCCTGCCTGCCTACCTACCTACCTATCTACCTATCTATCTCTATACGATATCTATCCATCCATCTCTCATCTGTCTTTCCATCCATCCATCCATCCATCCATCTATTTATGTTCCTCTATAGAACAGAATCTTTTCTACACTGGTTTGTGGAACATCTGAAAATCTACAGCGCTAGCTTTAAAACTTGATTGAAATTTAGATAACCTCTGGTATAGCATTTGTTTATTATTTCAACTTAGAGGTTGAACAAAGTTTGATAGAATCTAGTACAGATTTGTTGATTTATTTGTCTGTTTCCATTTAGAAGCTCTCCTTCTCAAAATGGTAGCCTATACTTTAAAAAAATAAAGAAGTATAGAGGAAAGAAATCATGTTCAACTATCACATTTTTATTTATTTTTTGGTGGGGTACATATTAGTCTTTTAAATGCTTCTTGCTAAGCTCACAAATGAGATGGGAATATCCAAACTTGCAATAAAATTCCAAATTTTTATCTACCTGTTCGTTTATTTATTAGACTTCTATGCTGCCCCTCTTACCTAAACTCCCTCTGAATTTAATAGTGATCAGTTGCTAAATACTATGGCAGCTCTCCATGTTAAAAAAAAAACAAAACATACCACAGATCCTGATTAACTGGGCTTTTTGTCTTTAGTTTTATTCCTGCCGTCAACGACTTGACTTCGGATCTGTCCAGAGCACAATCCAAAAACAAAGAACTGGAACTGGAACTCAGTACCCTGCAAAGAAAGCTCACCTCAGCGCTTGTGCTGGAAAAACGCCTTCAGGAGTAAGCACTCTTGTTCCCTGTTTTTTCTTGCCTTTCTTTCCCTTCTTTACTCCCAACATATTTTGCAGAGTTTCAGCTAGGCAGCTGGTTCGACTCACGCTTTTTAAACACACACACACCCATGAATCTGTCATAATTAAATGGCATGCTGTCTCTTTTGACTTCCAAATGTATGTCAAGTATTCATTCTGGGTTCTAGTGATACAGATGGCATTGCAGAACCAAACAGGAGATAACAGCAGGAAACAGATGGAGGATACTGGTTTTAAAAGCACCCAGCGCTGGTTGCTAGTGCTAGCAATGTTGGTGGTGTTACCTACCATAGTTGGGTAATGAAACGTCTGCAAGAAAACAACCAAGCTCAGAGAGCACCAAAGACCCCACAGTCCTTCTCTTCCTTCTCCTCTCCTGCTCCTTGCAAATCTCTCTCCCTTCGAGCACTGATGATGTTCCCTAGTTGGGTAATGAAACGTCTGCAAGAAAAAAATCCCAGCTCAGAGAGCACCAAGGACCCCACAGTCTTCCTTCTCCTCCCTGTGAACCTCACTCCCTTCTAGCACTGATGATATCACCTAGTTGGGTAAACAAATGTCTGCAAGGAAATAAGCCCAGGACACCAAAGACCCCACAGGTGTCGTCTTCCTCCTCATTATCCCTCCTCCTCCTCCCTGAAAAACCTCTCTCCCTTCTAGCACTGATGATGTTCCCTAGTTGGGTCATGAAACGTTTGCAAGAAAACAACCAAGCTGAGAGAGCACCAAAGACGCCATAGCCCTTATCCTCCTTCTCTTCTTCCCCTCTGCGAACCTCACTCCTTTCTAGCACTGATGATATCACCTAGTTGGGTAAGAGAATATCTGCAAGAAAACAAGCTCAGAAGGCACCAAGGATCTCATAGTCTTCTTCTCCTTCTCCTTCTTCTTCTTCTTCTTCTTCTTCTTCTTCTTCTCCTTCTCCTTCTCCTTCTCCTTCTTCTTCTTCTCTTCTTCTCCTTCTTCCTCTTTTCTTCTTCTTCTTTTCTTCTTTTCTTCTTCTTTTCTTCTTTTCTTCTTCTTTTCTTCTTCTTTTCTTCTTCTTCTTTTCTTCTTCCTTTCTTCTTCTTTTCTTCTTCTTCTTTTCTTCTTCTTTTCTTCTTTTCTTCTTCTTTTCTTCTTTTTTCTTCTTCTTTTCTTCTTCTTTTCTTCTTCTTCTTCTTTTCTTCTTCTTCTTTTCTTCTTCTTTTCTTCTTCTTCTTTTCTTCTTTTCTTCTTCTTTTCTTCTTTTCTTCTTCTTCTTCTTTTCTTCTTCTTTTCTTCTTCTTCTTTTTTTCTTCTTCTTCTTTTCTTCTTCTTCTTCTTCTTCTTCTTCTTCTTCTTCTTCTCTTCTTCTTCTTCTCTTCTTCTTCTTTTCTTCTTCTCCTTCTCCTTCTTCTTCTCCTTCTCCTTCTTCTTCTCCTTCTCCTTCTTCTTCTTCTTCTTCTTCTTCTTCTTTCTCCTCCTCCCCCCTCCTCATTTCTGTGGTAGCACTGAAGTTATTACTTAGTTGGGTAATGAAGCACCTGCAAGAAAACTACAAAACTCACACTTCAGCCCTGACTACAAATACTCTCTTCTGTTGCTACTTTGTAGTGATATGGTGAAAACCGAAAAATTTCTGATAGAGGAAAGAAAAACAGCTGATCGCCGAAAGCAGACTATGGAGTTCCTCATGAAAAAATCGGAAGATATGAAAGGCGAAATTAAATCTGCCAAGGTATGTCGGACCAGACTGCTAAGAGTTCTGAGGAATGAGATTGATATTTTGGGGGACTGAAAAAAAAAAAGGAAAGAATTTTTTTTTTCTTTTTTTTAAAAAAAAGTATGGTTTAAGTTCTTGCAGGTCCCAATCTCACCATCTGAAATCTGGAAACATCTGTTTAAAGGGAATCCCAAAAGAGGAGAAATGGAGAACAAATGAGAACAAATCCTCTTGCTTGGATTTTAAAGGAAAAAAGCAGAAGCTTACAGTAAAAAGTACTTTTTAGGCCGTATAGCTTTAGATCTGTCTTGCTGAGAGGTTCGTCTGCAAAGGAAAATCTTCATGTTTTAAAGAACATGCTTTTCCATTAGAAAAGTTAGTGTTCTGGCTGAATATAAAGGCAGTCAGAAAAACTCTACAAAGGCTTCCATACAAAGTCACAAAGGCATCCTCGGAGTATAACTCACGGTTATGTCGAGATCCATCTAATATCCAATCTTTGCATAGTTGACTTCGTAGTGTAAAAATACAGTTATCTTCATCCCATAACGAGGG